>VMRM01000029.1:5044500-6374759 GCA_010277075.1 Poeciliopsis retropinna | reverse complement strand
TTGGTTAGATTTAAGGTCAAAGTTTCTTGCAATCCAAATAACTTAGAAGTAAGTTCTAAGTTATTGATAATAAAAAGATACTTTAAGTTTTGTATTAAAGACAAAAACCATAACCAAAGTTAGGAGTATTAGTAAAATGAGATGGACTTTTTCTGTCATCTCTGAGGATCTTGTTGTAGAGGATGACATCTTTAATGTGGGCAATTTAAAATATGGCGGTTTCAGTAAGAAAACAAACAAAAAAAGTTCTTATTTCTGCAGGATACATATTTACAATATTAGAAAATCCTCCCAGAAATTGTTTGGGAGACAGAAAATCCACTTTTTCCCATGGAAAGAGGCACCGGACCCATGAGATTTTGCTCAGTTTTTTTCTCTGAATACTGCAGCTTTATGAAATGTTATTGGAGAAGTGCTTTTCTAAACAAATGCTCACTTAATCAATAAATGCATCGAGCTCTCTGACAGCGTAAACAGAGACGAGAGAAGACAGAAGAAGTGAAAACTAATGTCCAAACGCTGTGTTGTGACACTAGAGGGAAATACCCTTCTGTCAGTGTACACCACATCTGGCAGGTATCATTTTTCCCCCTGGTGTCCTGTTGCAACTCTGCTGAGTGTAGATGATACATTTATTTATGTAAAACACTCATCTTGTTTTTGCTAGCAGATGTATGCCTTGAAAAGGGGAAGCTGTACAGCCTTTCTGGGTCAGTTACCTTTGTACTTTTGGTTTGTACAATGGCACAAGGAAAAAGCACTTGTGTACAGGATGCCCACTGACGGTTTCCTCTTTACCCGAACAGCCAAGTGGAATAGCATGGGGACAGAAATAAGGCTGACAGCAGGCATCCCAGGTTTGGTAAACAACATTTAGGAGGCTTTCTGGAGTAAAGCGCACACCAATGTGTATCAGCGATATGCCGACACCAACCCCATTTGGTCGACTTTAGTCGAGAAGGGGAACAGTCTCTTCAAATGGTTTGGATTGCTTGACACAGTGCAGTGTGAATGCACTGCTGGAAATGTAACAAATATCGCAATTTTGGTCCCTACTAGTGTGTAAATGCTCTAAGTTATGTGTGGCTGACTAATTCACAATTCAACAGCAGAACCTAATAAAGAAGTTGGTGAGTGTATATCATCCTTTTTAGCAGGAAACAAAACAAACTGGATATTCTGGACGCAGTTTCAGGCTGCTACTGCGTCATCATGAGCAACATCCTTTTTTCTCAGCGTAGGTCTCACTTAAAGAAGCCGTCTTCCGGGAATATTATGTTTATACAAACAAAGATTCCCCAACGGATCTTAATTATGTCAGGATGGAAAGAAACCACATGCTGCTTAAAGCCTCAGATGTTGAACGCTACCTAAACACGAGCCCAGATGACTGATGTAGGTTTTAATGGAGTCCTCCAATATAATGCCACACAGTACTTCAGTTACTACGAGTTAGAATATTAAAACAGAGCAATAAAACTGATTTTTATACAAGAAACAGTCGAGTATGTTGAGAGAAAAGAAAGAAAGAAAAAATCACTTAGCCGCACCTGCTTTTTGCAGATAAGATACTTGACAAGCCCACTGCTGGTCTCCATGTGGACCGGTCAGTTACTGAGACCGGTCCGAGTTCTTCACATCAGTTCAATCTAAAAGTTAAGTTTACTGGCCGAAGGAGACGAGTGGGATTTATAGGATGACATTAAAAACCTCCTAACCTGATGTCCTGAGTACTGAAAGCACATGGTGCTGCGTTTCTATTGAATTATAAAGAGCTAAATTCATTATGTGAGCTTTTTCAAACTCATTGTCTGATTCAGTCTCGCTTTAATCACATCTGATATCAATAGAGCTTTAAAAAAATAATCTCCCTCCCTCAGGAGGTTGTCATCTCAAGATCGACTCAACTTCTGCTTTTATGTTTATCTAATAACATATTTCAGCTGAAACTGAAGGCTAAAGAAGCACTTAAAGTCACAGATTTAACTGAGCGCAGTATTTTTTCCGCCGGTTAACCATGTTGCCATGACCCGTAATATAACAACTTTGCCCTCCGGCTTGGTTTGAGCTGCTTTAGGAAACATCTTTATCTCATAAACACACAAAAATAGATGGAAGAATGAACGTAAAACTAAATAAAAGTTTAAATTGCCCAGAGGAGAGCATATTGTTTTATTTTCTGTATTTACAATTGAGTTTACATGAATAAGTTTGTGTATTTAGTTGGAACACCACACACATCCTTACATTTAGGAAATGATGCACCATAATTACAGGGGGAAAAAATAAAAATCACTGTCCTTTCACGTGCTGATTCATGAATAAGACCATTTAAACTAAACAAGTAAACTAAACTTTAAAATACCGAAAGGATAAGAAAATCTATTCTCCGGTGTAAGAAAACAGAAAGTTTGAGCCGTAATTGTCCATTTGCTGTGACGCAGTTCCTCTTTCTTTTTTCTCTAGCGTTGGTTTTATCGATCGGGTCTTTGGAGGCAGAACACTTTGGCCTGGTTGTCTCCTGAGGCCGTTACAGCAAGAGACGCTTCCCTGAGGAGACACAAGGATACATTCAGGTGAGGGAATCGCTTTTATTCTGCTTTAATAGTCAAAGAAGTTCAAAAACAATGCGTTACAACAAATATACCTTAATAAAGCAATGTGTTTGATAATCAATTAGGATTGAAGCTTTCATGGTAGGCTATGAACTCTTGCTGCCAAACAAGGACAATTGACACTTTTTCTTTTATCCTGGCAAAAACAAATAACTGGATTCACCAATTAGAAATGAAGTGAATCTTTCAGGCTTTTGGCTGAATCTTTGTTTGCTACCCTGACCAAAATGTGTCTCCGAAGCGAAAGCAGTCGTACCTGTTGACGGTAAAGTCGAGGATCTCCGCGGTGTGGCCGCGGTACTCGGACAACAAGTTGCCAGAACGGGCGTCCCATAAACGCAGCGCTCCGTCCAGACTGCAGGTGGACACCACGGACGAAGACTCCTCCCACTGCAGGTGAACAATCCCAGCCTGGAAGAGACAGAAAAGAGTGGCAGCGAGGAGATTTTCAACATAGTGAACTAAAGTAAAACAAAAGCAGACTCACCTCATGCTGGCATCTGTGCCTCAACACCTGTGTAGAAAGGTCATAAATGGCCAGAGTCCCATCCAGGTAGGCCACAGCTATGAGAGGTAGGCTGCAAACATCCCCGCAGATGTAAGACGCCGAAGCCGACATGTCACATTTTGAAATCTGATTTTTAAACTTACATGTTGCAGAATCCCACAGATTCGACAGAGTTGGACTCTGCCTCATCTTTCGATCCTTTTGCCTTCCCTCCCTCCACAGAGAACACTCCAACTACCTGTAAACACGCCTTTACTGAGCCGAGCTGCTGGGAGGACGTCTCCCGTTTCATGTTGGCTATACCGGCTTCCGGCTGCACCCACCTTGCCTGTGGTGGTGTTAACAAGCTTGGCACGGCCGTCCACTGAACCTGTCAGCAAGAGAGAGCCATCCTTGTTGCAAGCAAGGCAGGTCAGCGCCCCCTGGTGTCCGTCTTGACCTGCATAAGGATGCACTTTAATGTCTGAAATGTTCTTCTCCTGACTTGGTGACATGAGTTAATTTGGTCTGAGCACATAAAGTGCAACGTAGGCTGAGTAATCAATAGTTGTGTCCTACCTTTGATGACATGAATGGCATTTCCATGCTTTAGGTCCCACACCCTTACAGTTCCATCCTCATAACCCACCACGGCTCGTTTACCTGGAGGAAGATGTGGCAGCATCACAGTGTATCAACATCAAACTTAAGAAGGTAATGTAGTTTTTTCTTCATGGTTTTATTTGGAGAAACACTTCATGTAGTGAACACTTATAACGTTTTAAGATTTAGGGCAGGTCTGCTTTAATGCGTGTATTTTTATTCAGTCTATGCAACTATAAATCGTCTAAAAATCAAGCCCTGACTGTCATATTTACCTCTAAACACTTGTTACAACCTTCCTGAAATATTGTGAGACGTTCTTTGTTTTGTTTTCTCACCGTCAGGGAGGACTTTGCCACTGGTTGCCTGACACGCAGGACTCTCGAAGGTTTTACAGTCTCCTGCAGGGATCTTCCACATCCACACGTTGCCATCGTTTGTCCCCGCCAGCAGCACAGGGGCACAGGGATGCCACTCCAACCACTGAGAAAGAGATGAAGAAACAACTTAATACAGAAACACGTTGATTTATTGATATAATCCTGTATTGTTGATTTTTCTCTAAGGGAATAAAAAACTAGCTTAAAACAAGAGATAAACTGACTCTCTGCATTTTACCTCCAGATCTCCCACTTCGAATGACCAGATCTCCTCTTTTGCTTCCAATTTCCAGACTTTGATTAGGCCGCTCATATCCCCTGAAGCCACCAGAGACGAGTCATGGCTGAACACGGCACACGTCACCGAGTCTTTGTGGCCTGCAGGGTAAGAATAACAAAAAACAAGACACACATTAGAAAGAAAAACTGGATGGATAGGTAGATTTGAGCTGGTGTATTCACCTGTGCACTCCATCACAACTTCTCCGTCGCTCACTCTCCAGACGTAAGCCTTATCGTCCTCTCCACCCGTCACGGCGAGGCTGTTTGTGGCTGGATCTAAACTCACACAGAACACAGAGCCTGGGGACGGGGAGAAGAGGGCAGCAGGACAAAGTTTAAGCCTAGAACAGCTGTAGGATGTCAAGTGGATGCAGCACAAACCTGCAGGATGGGTCTACCTGTGTGCTTGGAGAAGGTGAGCTCGCTGTCATCTTGCTCTGCCTCTGCTTCCATCTCATCCTCTGTCTCCCAGCCTTCATTGTCATCCTCCGGGTTTCCAGGATCCTCAAAGTCAACATCTCCCAAGTCGTCAGCCAAATCATCTAGGAAAATAAAGCTCATCTATAAACACTCAAGCCATCAAATTACAAGACTTGATCTAAATAACTTCTGGAGTCCTGATCCATTCCCCAAACACACATTAGTTGGAACTCGCTGAAAGGTAAGCAATCAGTGCAGTTACTCCCTCAGTACCTGGACCAGGCTCTGTGTCGTTGAGATCGATTACTTCAATTATTTCCTCATCTCCATGGAGCTCAATGGCATTCTCCTCTGTGTTGTCCATGACGCTAACGGGCTAAAAGCAGGCAAAAACACCAGAGCTAATACACCAAGTAACTTAACTTTTAGCTACTTACAGGATCCAAACGAATCTAAAACCCGCTCTTTTACTCATAAACGTCGCTTTATGTGATGTAAGAACTTAGCCGAGCTAGAGTAAATAGTCAGAAAAACTGTCTGGGCATGATTTCTTCACATGTTGCTGCCTGAAGACTGAGGAACTGCCGCATGATAATGACGAAGCACTCGGTCGGCCTCCAGTCACACAAACGACCAATTACGTTCGAAATGCCGAGTGACGCCTACTTACAACCCAGGCTGTCATTGGCTGAAATGGTTAGAGGGAACGTTGGGATTGGGCGGATTGACAGAGTGGGCGGAGTCGTTTTCTGGGATTTACACAACGTAGAACCGAGTCACGCAAAATCCACCAGGGGGTGCTGTTGACAAAATAATGACTCAGCTTCGAAGAGAGGAAAAAATATATTATTACTGTTAAATAAAAAACACATTCATTATATGTTTTTATATGTAAATGAGAATTTTAATAATTACATAGACTATTTCATAATAATTTAACTCTTTAAAGTAATTGCTACTTTCTATAAATGTAATATTATTATGCTATATAAATAGTTGAATGTTTTTTAAATTTAGTTATAATTGTAGACATGCAAATTCTCATTTCTTATATTTGTATGATGTTATGATTTAATAGCATAATGTGCTAAAAGCCATGATGTTCTTATATTGTGTTTATTTATTAATTAATTTCTTTATTAATTTTGTTATCTTTCTTTTTAAGTATTTTATTAGTTTATAGACAGGATTTGGGCTCCTTACTCATTGCTCATTGTACTGATCTGGGGTACTCAGTGTCTGATTAGCATCCTTCTCCTCTTTAGCAGCTCTCTGCTCCCTCTGGAACAAACAGCAGCTTGGAATGATTTTCTTTCTGATTAACATTCAGAGTCCTTCTCCTGAGAGACGGAGGAGGGATAATGGGTGTTATCAAAACCGTAATTTACCTGCGCGGTCTTAAAAAGTCGCAGAGGAATTTCAAACACTTTTGAAGTGTTGTTTGTCTTTAAGGCGCTGGAGAATTTCATCACACATTAATGACAATTAAGACGATACCGTAACAGAGTGGTATAATCACGGAGACATTCTCTCTCTCTCTTGTCCTTTTGCCAATCTTTTAACACATCCCTGCCAAGCTCTGTAAAGAAAAAAGAAAAGGAAAACAGGATTTCTGATTCCTGTGTGCCTTGGGAACAGTCTGAAAACTTTTCTTCCCAGATGTCTGACTGTACACTCCTGAGGTGTAGACATAGGCTGTAAAACCACAGGGAAAACATCATTAGCTGCAAAGGCTGCTCTCCATTTTAAAAGAAGCTGGTTCTCCCTGCCTTAATCCCTCCTTCAAACATCCCCGTGCCAGGGATATTTTATTAACACTTAACGCAGTTTGTCTACTTCAGGTCTTTTTGGTGGGACTTGAACACCTCTGGCTATATGCTGCTGGCAGAAGTCACACGCTGGATGCCCAAATAAGTTTTACAGTCTGCCCGGGCCTCTCCATTTCTAGTCTTCCGTGGAAAAATACAAGCATCTCATGATGGGAGAGATGTGGAAATATCGGTGTGTAGGTTATTTAGGCATTTGAAATCTGCAGCGAGTAACAGATTTATAAACTCTGCAGCCATTTATGACTAACATTGGACGAGACTGCACTGGAAAATTAAACACTGTTAGCTGCTTTCACTTGCTTGGTAGGTTCAGTTCTTCACGGTATTTTCAACCTCAACCGACTTCGTCTTTTGTTGCCACATTCAAATGTTTAAGATTAAGTTAATTCAACATCAGACGAAGAGAATCAGAGTAAATCAAATTAACGTTTCACTTTTTAAGACGGTTAAAAAATATTCAAAGCAATTTGACCCTATGTGGTCAAACAGCCTCCTAAACCATTGTTGTGTTTTTTTTTATTAGCCTACTTCATGTTGTTGCTAATAATGTTATTCAAAACTGTTCACAATTTAACAAGATGGTATTAATACATAATATAACAATCATTTTTTAGTTGTATGATTTATAATCCTTTAATAATGTGAAACCATGAATCTGGTCTTTGAGCATTTTTGCAGCACCAGCATGTCAATTCCTTTTGAGGAAAGATGCAAATGTTTTTACTTTTATTCAAATTAGCCTATTTTCATGTGAAAGCATTACTACTGGTGTCTATTTTCCTTTCGAACAACCCTGTGGAGCGGCACGGAGAGGCTATTATGAGACGCTATTAAAACTCAGACACTGGCTTTAAAAGACTGGCAGTGAATCTAGTTGGAATACAGAAAGTGTATCTCCTCCAAGTTATAGACAGCAGACATATCCTGGTAAGGAGTCGTTATCTGAACCAATAAATCATGTGACTGAGTTTTCAGAACTGCCAAAGAAGCCTAAAAACACCACCATGTTATCATAAAGACTGTACATTTTTAAGCTGCTGGCCTTTTTCTGCTGGTATGCATCAACGCCACATGACTTTGGCTGCAAGCTTTTTGTTTTCTTTTTTTTAAATTTTCAACAGAGAAAAAGTCACAGGAGTTGGGAGATCATGGGGTCATGATCTCCTAACTCATGTCAGGTCAATGGGGTTTACACCTACTGAGCCTGACGACAGGAAGTCAATTCATTTCTATTTACAGCAGTTTATGCAGCAGACACAGAAATTGGTAGAAGTTGATGGAAATGCTGCAGCTGAGGCTGTCTTGCTGTCTGAGTTTGATTTTTAGTCTTAAAGCTGGTTTTATTTTTTTCTTGGGTATGTATTCCCTCCCCCATATTTTAGCTCCAGGGTATTTTTAGAGTCGGTTTCATATCATGTGTTAATATTTGCTGTGCTTCTGAATCAGCATTGTTTGCTTTTGTTTTCAGATGCTATGAGTCATATGGGGAAGCAGCAGGCCACGGTTTCAGTCTTATTTGCTCATATTTAAAATGAGCTGAAATGATTACAAACTTCACTTAGTTTTATTATCACTCCCTGTAATTTTTGCATTATTTTTTTGGCTTAATTAGCTTTAAATGCCCATCAGTTGGGAAGACATAAAGCTTTAAAACAATATTTTTTTTCTCACTTTCATCTCTCCAAATTGTAATTTGAAGTTAAGTGTGTTATAAAAAGATCTTACTCTTTTCAGTAGGATGAAGAGGATAAAGAAAAATCTCAAAAGCGAGACATTGTTTTTTAGAAATTTTTCCCATTCGTGTCATTAATCACAAAGTATGCAAAGATTTTATCTTAACTGTAAAGCCGACGTCACTCAGAGGTTATACACTCATGGGTTGGACACTTTAAGTTTCTAACGTGCCGCCTCTGCAACAACGCATTGGGTGGGCTTCAGAAACCAGGAGCGACCCGTCATAACATTTCTCAGTTTATCGCTGGGGCGAGCTGGTTTATGTCTGAAGTAGCCGTAGTCTCTGCAGTGCTGTTTCTTCACAGGCAGTGGAAACAACACGCTCTGTTCCCGACCAGCTCCTGGAGCCATATTAATCTGCTGTGAGTGCCGTCCCCTCACCTTTATGCACTCACAAGCAGTAGGAATAAAAACGTCCTGGGAGATGGCTCCGGTAATTACTCTGTGCAGCTCAGCATCGGCTTTGATGGAAAGTTTTAGACCAGCTGGCGCGACTTGAAGAAGCCTGGATGCTGATGCTTATTATTATTATTATTATTATTATTGTTTTTAATTTATTTATTTAACAAGACTCCATTACTGCTTCTTCCTCCCTCTCTCAAACATGTCACATGAGCTATACCCAAAAGGCAGAAATGGGCTTTGGACAATCTATAACTGTTGAGAGTCGCAAGTGTTTTCATCCTCGTGGGGAAAAAGGCAAAAGATCTTTATGACTCTTGAGGTCTGCAAGTGTTGTCTGCACACTGCATCTGACTCATGTGGGTCTGTGTTGGGTGAGACGACTGCTTCCTTTCTAAAACCACTAACAGGCAGTTTTGTGTGTACTGCAAGTGGTCTGGTCCACAGCCTGTGTGTGATGTGTCTTCTGCGGTATCACAGCAGAGCTCTTTTTCTTTTTCTCCTTTTTTTTTTTTTTTTTTTTGCAGGCATTAAATGCTCGTCTGTTAACTTTCCGGCCGGTTTGCTGCCCCCCTCCCCACCCCAGCCACCGACCTGAAACACGGTGTATTTTTGGAACATCATCACTCAGGATGTCTTTTTTAGGCTAGTTTTTTTGTTGTTGTTGTTTTTTGCGGTACAGATGCCTTCTTAAGTGAATGTAAAAACAGAAAGTAGGTACCAAATACCCTCCTGGATGCAAAAATACAGTTCAACCGACATAATCATTGGGTTGGCAGTTTGGAGCGCGCCCGTCGTAAATGCGCAGCTCTGGGGCAACGTAAACCAATCTAATCCCCTCTTTGACATCATTGCTCTCAATGAACTCACTTCAGATCGCCGCACAAATACACACGTCTGAGTGTTTAATGTGCGCGTCTGCGTCAGCAAAAGTCAATACGCAAACAATACGGATGCAGATGTCCCACAGCAATTTGTGCTCCCGGACAGCTGCTGTAAACCCTGTTTGACAATCAAGCCACATGGAAATGATGAGAGACACCAGCGCTAACCTTAATGTTCCTGTTAATGGAGCATCTTAAAGGCACATTTAGTGGTTGTACTTTTTTTGTTTGTTTGTTTGCATTCTGGAGAATTCACATATTTACCTCTAAAAATATAGAAAATAAACCGAGGAAGGCCTTCGGTTTTACTTGTCATAGTTTGTAGCCCCCAAAGAGCTTACTGGCAACATCAGCAATGCCTCCCGAGACCTGTCGACTTATGTAACCGAAGCTTCTGCAGCTCATCCACAAATTACTGTATAATCTTCTGTTTCCATGGATATGACCATCCCAACAGGCTTCTGTCCCCTTAACTCCGAAGGAGGAGCAACCTCGATTAAAAAAATTTTTTAAAAAACCCAGCTGCAGCAGAGAAGCGCAAAGCCAGGGTCAGGTTAAAACGAACAAAAGAGCATCTCATGACAGAGATGACTATTTCCAAAAAGAGGGAAGGTGAGGATCAAGAAATTAGGGATCTGCACCTGCTGATGCAGAGGAACATCCATCCCCAACACTGACCTCCGATCTCTGAGGAAAGTTTCTAAAAAAGGTGGAATAGGAATAGTGTTTGACTAAAAAAATGACCAAGTTTACATTTTTAGGTCGTCTTTTAGTATAATAGTGTTTTTTGTATTAAGCTGTAAAAGTAGCACGTTGATTTAAGGAACAAAATCAAAGCTTGTTAAACATTAGAGCTGACCAAAAAAAATTTACACATCTTGCCTAAAAAAACCCAAAAGATATTCTGTACATAAAGTAAAATTGTTTCCGAAGAACAATATAATTGTAGCTAAGGAGTAGTCAGCTGTTATATAAATAAATTAATTTATTTTAGTCAAATCTGACTTTGTGGCTCGCTAAGAAAAATTCTAGCTAGCTTTGTGAAAATCTGTCGTAAGTTTCTTGAAAATCGGTTTGTGAAAGTCAGAAGTTTTGGGAAAATCTGTCGTATTGTGAAAATCTCTCGTTAGCTTTGGCTTGCTTTTAGTTTCATCGTTAAAAATCAGAAGTTCAGCTACATATAAAGCAAATCTAAAGTTTATGAGTGTGGCGGAGTTCTGCTACTTTGGATTGGCTTTTTTTGTTTGGATCCATTGAAGAAAGCTCTTCTGACAGCTAAAAACAGGCTAACAGCTGAATATTTTAAAGTGATAAATATATTATGTACTGGGCCTAATCAATCAGACAAACATAAGAAACTAGTTTACTTGTCATGGGAGCTTATCAGATGTGGTGAAAGGGAAGAAGTTTTAAACAGGCCGTTGTTGCTTCTCCCAAATGAACCAATTCAAACCCAAAACATCTGCAGTATATCCACAGATTTGTTATTTGGTAAGTGCAGCAGTGATCTTTTGCGGAAAAAGCATCGAGAAAAGCCAAAACACCTTTTGCACTTGTCAAACCTTGACGAGCTGCTCAAGTAAAACGTTTTGTTATTTGTACTTAGGACCAGTGACGGCAGACGGGTCCAGAAGAGTTGGATCTGAGCCGAAGCGGCTGAAGACGACACCGTGAGCCGCCGCCGTTATTAAGTTTTGAAGCCACAAGACAGCCTTTCACAGGGAGGAGGAGAGGTTGAGCCACTAAAGAGGAAGAGGCTGCGGTAGCAGATGATGTTGGAGGGTATGGCGCATGCCAGTGGAGGTGGGGTTGTTTTTGTAGGTTGGTGAGTTTTTCCTTCAGCAAAGCCAGCAGGATCTTGAGATTTTTGCCTTACTAAAAGAAATCATAATACTGAAATAATGCTGTCTAGTGATGTTTGCAATGGGGCTTGAGTACATTTTATTGGGATTTAATGTCAACACAAGACATTGTAAAGTTGGAGGTTCAGCCTCCTTCAACTTCTTTGTGTCTTTCCGGCGTTTCTCTGTGAGCTTCGGCGAGCCGAGGAAGGAGGCCCCGAGGGGCGAGAGAGCAGACTGAACTCCCCATGCGGCGCGGGGTCTACCTGCGCTTTCTGAATAATTACCCGTACGGAAGCTGCCTAGCATATTATGGTAATCGAGTCAGCGGAAACGGGCCGCGGTGTTTCAGACTCGCCTGTGGGTGGCTGCTGAGATGCAAAATCAAATAGAAAGTAATGGAAATAAAGGCTTATTGGATTAGTGCTGGTGGTGGGAAAGGCGTTTTGTGTTGCAATGAGCAGGAATTGGATAAAAATGTTTGTTTCACTTTGCTGGCGAAGGTTATGGACGACGTTGAGCGTCAGAGAGCGAGGTGGAAATGCAGGAGGGAGACATATTTGGTTGTTTGGAGAGCACCAAGAGCATTTAATTGAGTCCTTAGGCCTGTAATGTTTCTAAACCACCGTGTTTATGGTGGGGCTTTAATATGCATCTGAAAATGTAACAAAAGAAAATGGTTTCTCACAAGATTTCAGGTTTTTTCCCCCCTGGGAGGTCCAGTCTTTTGCTAAAAAAAAGAAAAAGTGACGCAGATTGCACACAGTGCCGCTCCAGTGAGCACGCATTTCTTAGATTCCCTGAATTCCTGAATGATATTGTGTTTCACAAACAATGATAATGTCAGATTCCTTTGAATTTCAAAGAAAGACACTTTCTGCTTATTTTCTAGCTTTTATCTTTATCCACGGTGAGATTCCCACGGCACACTTGCCTCCAGCGCTAAAAGATTAGAAACAAAACTTGATTAAATGACATACTGGATGTAGGACAGCTTGTAGTTTTTGAAACGGCGTAACGGGTTGGGTTCCTTCACTTTCCGCACCATAACCTTCTGTGTTTTTCACAACAAAATGTTTCCAAACAGCTGGCCCTTTGTAAGACATGCAGCAGTGAATTACTTCATCCTAAAACAGCTAGAATTAAAAACCTACATCTCCTGTCTGTTTGGGACTTAGGGCTTTAAATTGTTTTCTTTTTAATACTTTAATAACTTTGAATATTGATCATATTTCAGATTAAATAGGGTTTAGATAGATACTAACAGTAAGTCATGAGGACAGGGTACTCATTTTTCAAAAATATGAGATAAATGATAAGTATGCATAACTCACTATACACACAATTATTGTGGCTTACAGGTAAATATTTAGAATATAACATAAAAATTCTTAGAAAAAAACAAACAAACAAATTCAGACATGTTACATTATTATGATAATTATAGGAAAAACTGCTCACTTAACAGTTGTTGTCATTAGCAACCTTCACCAGAAAGGCAAGCCACACAGAGAAGCTGGAGAGGGCTGTATTGAGTGACATTAACGGGAAGTTAAGTGGAAGGAAAAACTGTTTCAAAAGAAGGAAAAGCTACAACAACGCGACAACATAGTTACTCAGGCCCCTGGCAGACATGGAGGTCAGCATCAAAGATAAAAGGTCAAAATATCAGTGAAATTTTTACATCTGTGCCACAATAATCACAATTAATAGAAATAAAGGTTAGAAATAAATGACTGCCTGTGTTATTGACTTGAACTAAAGCAACTTTCTGATAATATTTGAGGAATATTTGGCCAAATAAAGTTTGTATCGGCTCCATGCTATTGAAAAACACACATTACTATACACTATAGTATTTTATTTTTTATTAAAAACATAGTGACAATCTCCCAAACAGAACCGAGCCCCGGACAGCGGCAGATGGGCCCGTTTCCATCCGGCTGACCCCGCCTCTGGTAGATGCAGGGGCGCTCCATGTGACGCTGGGGCTGTAACAAAAATCCAGTATGGCGGAATCTGTCAGGAGATGAATTTTCTTTCTCCCCCCACCACCCCACGTCGGAGTCTCTAACATGGGAGAGAAATAAAAGGCGAGCCGAGCGGGAGACTCGTCGGGACGCCTGGCCCTCCGCCTGGCCCGCGTTAGGTGAGCCGGTCGGTTTGCGCGCCGCGCGTGCGGATGAACGTGTGGCCGAGCGGCAGCGCCGCGTTCATGTTGGTGCTCCGCCAGGGATGCGATCCACACACACAGGGATTCATCAAAACAATGTCCGACTCAAGTTTCCACGCCGCTTCGCTTCGCTTTCGCTTTTCCACGGCTGCGTTTCAGCGGGTCTGAGTCGCGTTTCAAGGCGGTAGGAGTTATTTCACCTCTTTTCGGGGGAATTAAGCCGTCTTTTTTTTTTTTTTGTCCGTTTTGTTGCGGGCGGGAAGTGCGGGGCGATGTTTATTATGCTGATTGTTGCTGCGCTATTTATAGAGCGGGACCGAGCCGTGGGCTTTAGCGTAAAACACAGAGTGAAAACAGCATTCTGGCCGGGCTGCTGGCACGGAAAAAGGTGTAAAACTGAGGTCCAGGCCCGGGTATTTGTGTGTGAATGATTCGGGATGGGCGGTGGTAATTCTCTGCATGCGTCAATCTCTCTCTCTTTTTTTTTTTTTGTGAATGGGGGCGTACGGACTGTTAAAGCTGTTAAAGCGACATCTGAGTTGTAGATTATGGTGGGTTTAAAAGCGCTGCTTTGCTCGCGTTCCTGCAGATATTATGCAGAGGAAGTGGGCTTTTTGTCCTTGTATGTCAGGGAGTTAGTTGTGTTTTGTAGTGGAAACAGGCTGAGTGTGTGTGAGCCCCCTGTTTTTAGGGATGGGGTTACAGAAAGCTGTGTCATCCACTATCGGTCCACCGATGCATTTTCTTTTGTGGCCGATTCCGGTTCCAAATTTTCATTTATTTGTTTTGAACCCATAAATTAACTGTTGAAGTTTAATGGATTTTAAACATTTCTGATTAAGCAGTTTAGTTCTGATATAAATTGTTTCTGGCTTTTGGATACCGTCATATCGTGCTCACGATGCAGACCTTTCGATTTTATCGTGAAAAAAAGTTGCAAGTTGGGTCACTTGCTAACTTGCAGAGTTACTATAAAAAATATTAAAACCAGTAAAATAGATTGAAAATACTGGATTTATTCAGCACTACTATTCATAACAAAAGTCCTAACTTTTTCTTACTGCAGAAAAGCTGCTTTGCAAATAATTTTTCAAAATTCATTCTTTGTTTATGCTTCAAATGATTTGCAATCCTTACTACTAAAAACTACAAATTAATGTGTTTTATTTCTCATTTTTATGAACGTTTATTCACATAATTGACATCAAGGCTGCAGGTGTGTAATACATGATGTTTCAGAAATGAAAGATTCTTTGTTTGTATCTACAAAATAGCAACGTTTGTGTAGGAATGGGGTCACGACGTATTGAAAAAAATACTCCAGAGCCTGGAGTATTTTTATTATGTTACTACTGCTTTCTTCTCTTTTGCTATTTTGTGGTGAAGCTACATCCACGTAGCTTCATTGTTTAATTTATTTTATGCACGAAAAAGTTGCGTCATTTAAAAAAAAAGAAAAAGAAAAGCACCAGATCTTATATTGCATATTATATATTGTATTGTACCAGATCTTATAACAGTATATGCACCGATTTGGACCAATATCAGATATTAATATCGCTTTTATATCCAATAATCTATATTGAACTGTAACTTGTTTATACACATTTTGAAAGTGTTCTGACTAAAGTAATAGAGAACGTTTTAAACAATTACTTTAATTAATTTGAGATATTTTAGCTTCTTGTGATGATTTATCAAAACAAGTTACTATCAGAACTTCACATAAACTTTGACAGCAGATCATTTAAAGTAATGTTTCTGTAATCTGTTACAAGGACTTTTTCTGTCAATATAAAACATCAGAACTTTTTAAGATTTACTTTTTTCTTCTTATGAAAAGCAAGATATCATCTGATAAAGGTCTGATTCAGTTATTTCGTTTTTTTAATGAAAAAAGAACAGTTAAAACTTAGAGCAAAATGTGAAACGATTTGCATCTCTGTGCCTGTTATTCTCTGGGAGAATAACTGTGATCAAAATGTAACTAAATGACGGTTTGTTTGTTTAAGAAAAATAAGAAGCAGTTCTATTATTAGATTTGACATGGTGCAGGTCTCTTAAACCAATCATTGTCACACTTATAGTCGTTATTGTTTGAGGTTTTATTCACAATTCATGTTTTTCATGCAGAGTTACAGCTTCTCTGTAATATTTAGGTAATTTTCCACCTTAGAGTTGCTCTCTCTGAGTGCTTTTCCCTCATTGCCACACTTTGGGCCTCGGGGCATGTCTCCCCAGTTCTGTCACCCTGCATCAAGCCAAAGCGTCTTGGGGGACAATGGTCTCGGACGTTCGCGTTAATGCCCCCCTCCCTAGACAGATGAGATACCCTGGGAGAATGGTGTTGCACCCAGCTTCTCCCTAAAACCCGGCGACACACATTGAGGATCCGAGAGCCTCCCCTTCCCAGCTCTGCCCCTTCATCACAAAGTGTGCGTGCACTGTGCAGTGACCGACTTTTTTTTTTTAAGGAGGGGCGGGAGGACAATTTGTCCTGCGGCTGTACTGTCTGGCCCCTCTCGTCTTGAGACCAACCCCCAGCCTTTAATGCACACACATCCACACACACACACACACACACGTACATGCATCCGTCCTGCTTCGAACAGCCTCGGAGTCCCTCTGCCAGGGAGTAAACATCCACCCCCTCCCCTCTCCACACCAACCTCCCCCCAGGGCAGTTCTACCCCGTCTATCTGTGGTGCTTCAGGGTTAACCACTGATTACATCTGACACTTAAGCTTTGGGCTCAAGGCATTCAGGTTCCCCCCGTTACATTAAAGTACAAGTATTTATTATCAATAACAACAAAGCAAAACCCTTTCCAAAATACAAAGTCACCTTTTGTGGATAATAGTCGCAATTTGGGTAATTTTGTACCCAAAAAAATTCTGGTGAACTGCATCTATTTCACCTAAAAAACACTTCCTCCAACATATTTATAAGGAACTTTTTCTCAACAACTGACTTATAAACACATCATTATGATGTCTTATAAAGACTTTTTATGAAGTATAAAATGTGGTGAGAAGGAACTTGGTTGTTGTTGTTGTTGTTCTTCCTACATTGAATAAAACAGCAAGAATCTCCCCTCACTTGGTCACCATCGCTTTTCCCAATGTTAAATAATCTGCTTGTAATCTCCTGCGCCGATTCATTAGTGCAAACTGGTAAAAATGAGGATCAGAACCCAAATCGATGGACAGAATAAAACTTTATCCCTTAAAAATGTAAGCATACAGTCCCGTCAACCTGACAGTGGATGGATTTAAAAACAAAAATATATATCTCCATAATTCTTCACAAAGAGAAACAAACAAACTCAGTGTTACGTGGTTGAGAGGTACAGATTGGTGAAGGGGCAAATTGACCCAGAGCCACATTTTCTACTTTTTTAAAACTCACGTGGAGAATTAAATGTTCAATTTGATCAGGAGAAAAGTGCCACTTTATGCCCTTTTCTGCCATTTCACAATTTCTTGTCAGTTTGCTCTAAAGGTTTTAGGAAACATATTTCAATCAATAAACATAACCAAACTCTTCCCCTCCTTTTCGTCTCCTCTAAGTCACCAGAGGCTTCGCGTTTGAGGCAGATTTTACGAAAAGAACACGAAGGAAAACGGAGAACATTGGACGCCGATTCCTTTTGTTTACAGTCGTAAAGTTCTGACTGTTTTTAAAGAAGCAGTAACGACGCTGTCCTTTCTGTCCCGTCTCCTAGGTTGATGCTGATGCTAGACAGCGCGCTGCCTCTTTAAGTGCAGTAGCCACATCATTAGGCTAATGGAGATTGGCTGCTGCTGCTGCTGCTGGACGCCTGCTTCCAGTTTCCTGTTCGACCGTCCGGACCGTTGGATCAGCCCGAGCTCGCATTTAAGCGGACACTCCCAGACGCCCTTAGTTTTGGCAGGATAACGGCCTCCCTGTGAATAATACTTGCATTACACACACACACACACACACACACACTTTCACATCTGTTCTGCACCACACCAACAAACACACACACATATAAACACAACGAGCCGGCTGCTCGATTTGCTGAACTGTGTGGACACCAACCTGACCAAGATGACATCAAACAGCCACCAAGGTAAGACTTTTCAGTTCTTTGGTGATTTAAAATTTTTTTTTTAATTGTTAGCCATATTGTTTTTAACATAAAATATATAAAAAACCCACCTCTCACAAATTTAAATATACTTTTTATTAGATTAAATATGCATGGATGGAAATATTTGCCCATCCTTCTTTAGAAAACAGCTCAAGCTCAACCAGACTGGATGGAGAAACATAGTTTTCAAAGTCTTTCACTAGATTCTCACTTAGATCTAGGTGTGGACTTTGACTAGGCCATTCTGGAACACGATTACTTGTTGATGTAAGCCCTTCTATATTATCTCTGGTTGCATTTAGTACCATCAAATGGTAAATGAAATGAAGCAAAGTGCTTCTGAAATCAAACCTACTTTGATTACAATATTTTGACACGAGACAAAAATCAAAGAGATTTTAACCAGCAGTGTGAACTTAATCTGTACTGTATTGTGTTTGTACTCAAACATATTTACATGGTTAGCCGCTACTGCTAATGCTTTTTGCACACCAGTAATCAGTTGGGATTATTCTTTGTTTATTTATAGTTTGTTGCCTCATTTTGTATGGAAACAGATCTTTGAAACTAGTTTGTGACGATTATGTAGAGAGAAACCATCTTTTGGCTCCTACTTCCCAGATGGTCAGTCTTTTACTATCTCACAATTTGATTGACAATTGATTTTAAATTTGAGCCATAATGACTTCTCCTTCAATCTGCAAGTGTGTAAAGAATCCTGGTGATCCTCCAGTCTGCTGGAGAAAAACAAATGGAGACATTGAACTGTCCTTTAAAACATTAATCTGTGCTTAGATGGAATTGTTCCCAGTTGCAACATGTTCGTGCTGTTTTGGTTGTTTTGACAACCTTTCTTTTAGCCTCTTGTTGAGGCTGTCTCAGTGAGACGCATACAGGAGTGCTCAATATTCATTTTACACACCGAGCATTTGGTGAAAACCAAAACAGATTTTTATCTTCAACGACAACGGGTTTGTTTGTGTCTCTTTCGCTTTCATTTTTGTACTGTCCTCTTTGTTTTGGTTTCTTCCGCGTTTGCTTACGTTCCCATACAACTGCACAGCAACGTCCCATGCAGTTAGAAATTTGAGACTTTTTTTTTTCTTCCTTTTTTCAAATTAATTTTGGGAAATTCTTTTATTGATTCTGAATCGCAGCAAATGAGAATCTTGATTCTTATGTGAAATTATATATTTTTTGTTCTCCTAATGTCCAGTGTTGCCGTTAGTAACCAGTGTAAGTTTTCTGCCTCAAATGTATCTACACTTACCTTCCCATCAGTTCTGATCACATTTTCTGACCCCCATCATGAAAATCGTCCCCACGGCATGATACTGCCACCACCATGTTTCACTCTTAGGCTGGGTAGGAATACTTTTGCAGGGGACTGCATACATTAAAATAGAGTTAATAAAAGCCTCTTGCTTCTCGGGTGGGTTAACATTCGATGGGGGCCCTCCGAGCCCCCAGATAGAATGTTACCCATTGCACGTCGAGTAACGAGCGCTTGGCTCCCCGCTGCACAACGCCACGTTTTGATTACGCACAGAGACGGATCGCCGCTCACTAAAACGCAATAAAACATTTTAATCCGGTCTTATGGCGGCTAATAGGCTCAATTCAATATGAATGAGCTCCGGAGTGTGATAGAAGGTCCACAGCATCGTCTCATTAGGCGAGGCTCTTCTTTTACTCCCTGGCAGGCTGATGAAGCTCCAGTTCAGCAGCTTTGGCTCGCGTTTTAGTGAGCCGATAAATGATTCCGTGAGCCGCCGGCCGCCCGGTCGCCGCGACTACCTGACGGTGTTTAAATAGCACAACCGAGGCAACCGTCAGGCCTCCCTGGAGGGAAGTGAGCGCCCTCGGCGTTCCAACGTCTCCTGAATGCACCGCCGAGGCAGAAAACTCACCTTGACAACTTCACCTGCGACCAACTAATGTATTCTTAAGGTGAAACGCGAACAACTGGAGATGATGACATACTTGACACTGTATTGCAAATTATGATCACATTTTCAAATAGTAGCCAATATTTTGAGGCATTTATTGCTCATACAAGTTACAGTTTACAGCTGAGGAATGGCAATAAGCAAATGTGCAATTCGGCAGCAGAGTAAGTATCAGGATGCTGATGTTTAAAATTTCTGCGACGCGTCTCAGAAACGCTGCGCCGGTCCACGGTTACAGTAGTGTTGCATCAGTTCCTCTCATTGTAGCTCTGTTTAAGTGCAGGAACTGACTGGAACCAGTTCAGTTAACTTGGAGAGTGAAATGTTTTCCCTGTAGACTGGCCAGTTTGTGGAAGATTATCTGGATCCATGTCAGCACGGGAGCACTAAACTGTTTACACCATCATAGTTATTTTTTTGAAATGCTGCTGACAATTTTCCCAGTAATCAGTTATTCTGACAATGAATTGATTAATCAGATAAAAAATTATACAGATTTTTCTTTTTATGCAATATTAGAAATGCATTAAAAGATGCAAATAAACAAATAATTTCTTTAAAAAAAAAAAAAACTAATAATTACTTTGCTATGCCGCTTGAGGGATTCTGGGTAGGATATATTTACAAACAAATATATTTTTTATCTTCAGTGCAAAAAGTGTAAATTTTACCATACAGTAGATTTAACTGCAGAAATGTTCTTCTTATGAATCTCTGCTCTCCAGTTCACGATTAATCAACTACTAATTTAGTTGATGATTATTTAAATAATTGATTAATCGTGATTAATCCGATGAATCGTTTTGAACCCTAAATGGTTCCATTTAAAATGTTAAAAATAATCACAGAACAAAACACTTTATCACGTGTTTCTCCTTTAAATGTTTTCTGTAAAGTTTACATTGAATCATCATAATTTTATACAGTTCATCTGTTCCTGAATTTCTTTAGATCGGGGCGTGATGTGTTCCTGTTCACATGCTCTCTGACAAGTTCAATCATTAGTCTTCCCTAAAAATATGCTGCATGAATAATTTGCTGAATTAACAAAGGGTGAGGATGTTTTTATCATAATTAGCTTATTCTAGATGGACTATCTGTTTTACCTTAATCTGCGTTTGCATTTCTGATTAAAGCCTTGCTCAGGAAGACCTTTCCAGCCCGAAAGTTTAGTCAAAATCACTAGTTTGTAGGTGTCACGTTCCCACATCTCTTATAATGCAGGTAACATTAAACCCGAAGGCCTCGCCAAGTAACAAAAAGAAAAACTGTAAGAAAAACCTCGTCTTTTTTAAATAAACCGCCTCAGTCGTGTTCCCTTGCAGCTCTCACTTTTTTGAGCAAAATGCTCTGAAATAACACCTCCCTTTTATGCGAAGTCTGGAAAAAGAACACAAATAGTGAAATTGAATCGGCGTCCTGCCGTGAAGACGGGTCAGGAAGCTTCGCTCTCCGCTCGACCTCGGAGCCGCGGCGACCTCGCTCGCTGTCAAAACACAACGTTTAGCTCTTTTCTAATTTCCCACGCTGCCCTTCCGCGACGCCTTATTTCCGCAGTTTTGCTTCCCAGCATCCAGGATCCACCTGCCAACCCTTTGCTCGCTCACCTCCGACTAAAACAAAAACGGTTCATATTTCTCTTAGCCGCGTTCGAAAAGCCTCCAGAGGAGACGATCCGGGTCCCCGGAGAGCTGCCAAGGCGTGGGTCTGAGGTGTTGCTTGTCTCGTTTTGAGTGACAGCTTGGAGACGCACTTGTTGGATGTAGGTGCACACACTGGAGGCAGCCAGGAGACATCCAAAGACAGAGAAATGTGCAAAAGTGTGACCTCCAGGCACTTGTCAGGCGTCTTCAATATCTTACTTTTTCGGCGGTGGGGATGTAGTGAGACAGTCGGGAGTGCAGGGCAGGCAGTCCGCTGTGTTTACACATCAGCTTTGTGGTCACGTTCATCCACAGAAACAGGGATTCATGGGAGAAGTCTGGAAAAACCTGGATTTTGACTTCAAGATTTTCCAGGGCTGGAGAAGGATGGGGGGAAAAAGAATGTGGAAATTATGTGAACTACTGCCTGCTCTTGTGTTTTCTTCCTACTTTCTGTTTTTGTTCTTCCATCATTCCATCCTTTCACCTTTCCCTTCACAAAACTCTAGAAAGTTGAGTGTGGAAAAGTCTGGAATTTCTACATAGAAAATCTGTAGGAACACTGACAACTCGTCCTAAATCCTTGTGTGTGTGTGTGTGTGTGTGTGTGTGTGTTGATCCCTCCCCTCCTTTAGCTGCATTTCTGCTGGATGTTTCTGAGCGTTCCTGCCTGCTTATGTGCCGTTTCTGTAATCTGTAAATGAGCTTACTGCCGCTCACTTTTTTTTTTTTTCTTCTTTTTTATCCAGGACTTATTCATTTTCTTTATTACAAAAGCATTGGGATATTTAGATGAAATATCATTTACTGTAAATCTTTCCCAGAAAAGGGAAATGCAAAGCTCTTTGTCGCGTTACCATTTCTGGGAACAAAGGGGGTCAGGCTGATAAGACCTTTTAGTTGCCCTACAGTGTTTACCCAGCAGTGATTTCTCCATCTTCAGACAGATTTTGTTTATATTAGCCTACAACATTTGTTTTACATGCTAAGCATACATCAGTGTTTGGGTAAATGTCATGCTGAAGATGAATTGCAGTAGCTAAAGGCTGTATTTGGAGCACAAACCTGTGACTGATAAAGGCAGAATGAAAATGGCCCCCCTAAATATTTGTACATTTATTTTGATGATAGTAATAACCAGATGTTGTTAGTTACCGGTAACTTGCTGCTAGTAAACTCTTGCTCGCTAGTTTGCCAGGGTAAAGGGTAAAGGTCTTTCACCCATTATGCAGGTCTTACATCTCGTTCATAATAGTCTTAAAAGGGTTTTAAAAAGTGTTCAAAATAATGGTGCATCTGCAGTCAAATGCTGTTTTAGCATCATCCAGACAGAAAAGCCTCTAGGTGTATTCTTGATGTATCCTTTGGAGCAGTGGGTCTTCTTCTGCACCTTCCATGACTATACAAGCCTTGTTTCACTGTGGATAAAGATGGTCTCCTCCTGGCTGACTCAATACCGCTGAGTGAGGTTGAACTGGACTCGTTCTTCAAACAGGAGTTTGCATTTACAATAGAAGAAGAGAGTGTGTGTGAGTTGTTTGTTAATGATTGCCTGGATTATGACTCAGTTACACTTTTGACTGTTTCTTTTGCTGTTCATTGTCCTTTACTGAGAATCGGCTGAACTCTGGTTACATCTGTAGGTGTTCCCTCTCATTCCCAGACTTATCAGTTCCTGTTGGCAGACGTCGTTTTTTTGTCCCTATCTCCACAAGGAAGGAGTCTTTGCAATATTTGTTTGCTATGCAGAACAAACCACCAAATAATAGATGTAAATTTCTGCAGCGCAGACGAAAAGCAGATTCTGCCAGGTGGGGTATTAGGGGAAAAAATTTTTTTAAAAACCGAAGCAGCTCCACCACACGTTTTGATTGTGAAAACGATGCATGCAAAAGCGAGCTAACATGAAAATCAGGATTCAAAGAGAGCAGCCCTCAGGTGTCAGAGCAGCTCCACTAAAAAGGGAAGGCGATGCCATTAGCTGCCAGTGATTTGTTTTAGTCAGAAGTGAGCTAGCTTTCCAGGAAAGGCTGCATGGTGTACCGCTGGAGTACAAGCCGGGCCTGCGTATGAGTCACACACTCAGCGTGAGGCCTGTGAGTAGCTGCTAAGTAGCTCCCATGGACCGTATTTGTGAATGGAGTGAACTTTAAATCTTTGCATGTGGGGGCTGGTGGGAAGGGAAGAAAATTAAAGATTAATGCATTCCTCGAACATTATCAAGCTGCAGCGGGACATAAACCGCGTTCAGATTAGATTTTTTTACTGCTTTATTGTGCTCAAGCCTGCGTGGGCATGAGTGCCGTTTACGACTCTGAACTGGCAAACTTGACACGGTGCTCCTTTCCTCAAAGGCTCAGCTGTATCTAGGTTACAAGTACCCGTTTCTAGGTTTATATAGCAACAACACAAATTAGCCAGGAATATACAATCGTCTAAAATAAACATCAACAAGGGAGTACCAGATGATTTAGTGCCAACCAAGATTAAATTGTTCTCGCTTGGGTTGAGACATTTTAAGCAACTATATATTTACGGCTTAGCAGAGCTGCTTGTATTATAGCGCAGGCAATACCTTCAGACTCTGGTTTGAAGGATTCTTTCCCAATTTGATGCAGTTCTCTAGTCTGATCAAAACGGTAAAAAAAAAACATAATCGCAAACCTTTCTCTCTCTGTCGTCTGGATGATTTGAACTTTTGAACTCCTAGATTGATTAAATGGACCTCAGATGACCCCAAAGGCTTCACAGCCACGCTACGTTCACCAGTACTCGTGGTACCAACATTTGTACATCAGTTACTCATGGCGCAACCGTAAGTGTTCTTTGCAAATAAGCTTATATATTGTTTTGTTTTACATTAAATCCAAAGTAATTATCCCAAATAAAAGATGACAAAAGCGGTTTGGAGGCACCAGCCTATAGCGTGTCGAGCTGCACTGCATTAATGATTTTAAAATCACTTTTTTTTTACTGCTCCTGCACTTTAAAGTCGTTCTGTTGACATGACAGCGACTGAGAGCTTTCTCTTCAAATCTCACGCTGTCAGTGAACTGTGTTGGATTATTTACCCTCTATAAGGGCAATAAAATAATCGGCCCCCGACCCTCCTGTTTTTTTATGACCTGCTGTTTTGAAACCAATGTTGGCAACCGCACTCATTGGTAAAATAAATAGTCTGCTGCAGATCAGTAAACAAGCCTAATTAAGTACTTGGCTGAAGAAAGTTTGATTTACAGCAGCATTTTCAGTCTTAATCCATCAAGTTTGCACTTCAACTGTAAGATTTACACTTAAAACTTCTGTTTTATATGTATGTTTGCTCCTCCTGAGTAAGGAAATATAGCTTGTTTGTTTTTAAATAATTTCTCACATGCTCAGATTTCACTGGTGTGACCTGGATGTGGAGCCGAGCGCCGGCTGACAGGCGAGAGGCAGGGAGGCGGCGTAATGAATAAACTTTCATTTAATTTGAACCAAAGCAAACATGCCTGGAGGCAGGCTGTTAAAAATAACAGAGACCAAAACCTGCTGTGGCAAGACCAGGGATGACCTGCAGCACATGCGTCTGACCGAGAACAAAGTCAGGGGAGTATTTCTGCCCTTTATGCCGAGAATAGAAATCACAAAAGGTAGAAGAGGTGTAGTAATTGGCGACTGTTAGGAGGAGGAGGGAAACCAAGGAAACAGACTGAAGGAGTGAAACAAGCCTTCAGCGGCTGTAAAGTTCGTCTCGTCGACTAATTGCGATAAGATAATTAAGCAGCTTCCTGGTGTGTGTGCAACTGTTTGCCAACTCTTACCATTTGGTCAGTGGGGAGTTTCCCAGAAAAGCAGAGGGACAAGCTGCTGACGTAAACCGTCTTCCAGGCAAACCGGTGACTCTAACGTGGGGATTTTTCCCTCCTGGTGAGGAAGCGCCGACCCGAGGGATGTTCACCTTACGGGTCTCCCTTTAAACACTTCTTAAAGAAAGACGAGGCGTGTCTTGTTAATTTCCAGGTAATTGCTGCCGTGACCAAACGTTAATCTTGTAGGTTTATCAGGGCGCGCTAGTAAAACTCCCAAACCGAAACGCCGCAGCTTGGCAATCTTGGATGATGCCGTCTCGCTGCGGCGGGGGGACAGAAAGATTTATTAGCTTTCATTTTTATTTGAAAAGTATTAGATTGTCGTTTTTGGCAGCCAGCTGCTTCGCCCGCTAATCTCTCCAGAATAATTTGATGCCACATTTTTCTCTCTCTCTATCTGTCTTCTGTACTGTTTCTGGATCTTACCCACATCTTTGACAAACATCGCAATACTGTATGCACACAGATCTCCAGATGGCCATTCGTCTATATTATGGATTTGCTTTTTATTACACCTGCCAGATACTATTAGGAAGCGGCGTGGAGATTTAGAGAGCGGTCTGAGGCCGGAGGATGAGAGCTTTTCCACGACGACAGCGCCTCACAAAAGTATTCACACCCACGATATCACATTGTTTCACACTATAAACACAAACAGCCTTGTGTTTTGATAGGATTTTATGTGATAGACCTACACAGGGTAGTGCGTTATTATAAGTAAAACCCCCTTTGCACTAATACACTAACATAAAATGACACAGCATCTCTCAGAGCTCTGTTTAACTCCAACCCCAAGCATATCATTACCAGTATATTACTTAAAGATAGTGCCTCAAAACAACAACATTGTTGTAATGTTTTACCATCGTGTCCATGGTAACCACAATAAAGCACTACGATTTGTTGGTCTGTCACAAAAATGTTCTGTAAAATTGAGGAAACGTTTAGGGAAAGTTAGAGGGGATTTTTGAATGTTTTATTTTTTTCCCTTTAAAACAGTTCTCTCATCCCTTTTTTCCACTTTGGCACCTTTCACTGATCCAGCCCCCCCCCCAGCTCTTCATCACCGCCTGCAGCTGCGTGCGATCACACATCAGGCCGGCGGAATCCGGGTCCGAACGGGTTAAAAGCTTTCACTGCAATAAAAAGGGCCCGGCTTATCCCTGGGTCTATTTTTAGCAGCACGCACACTAGATATGAGCACGTGCGCATGTGGTGCACAAACAATCATTATTTTTGGTTCTCTTCTCTCTCCTCCTCCCCCCATCGTGTTGATTCTCCCCTTCATGATCGAGCGGTTTGCTGCTAAAACCGGAGGACGAGGGCATGCATGACACAAACTCTGGCCTCTTTTTTTTTTTTTTTTTAATTTTGTTTCGGTGTGGCAGCCGCTGTGGTAGGTGCACACGCCACGCGGTGGGTAATTTCAAGCCTGACTGTCACGTTTCTCAGCTTGCTCACTTGTGGAGACATGTTGTTTCTCTCTCTGAAAGCCAAATTACAAAAAAAAGAAGATTGCAAAATACTCTGCGGCGTGTTCCCACAATGCCGCACCCTCTCTCTCTCTCCCAAGAGAGGAGTTTCCAGCCAAACAGACACTTCGTCCGCTCCGTCCTCCCATGTGCCACCGACTTGGCTGAACACGATCAACCGTCCATCAGAGGACAAACCCAGGGGGTCTGTTGTCCAAACGGCGTGCACAAGCCCCACTTTGTCCTTGTGCAAGCAAGGCACGGCCTCACCCAACCCCCCCAGCGTCTCCCAAAAAAACAAACACCTAATCATGGCATTTCAACCCCAAATCATTAGAAAAGCCTTGTTTTTAATTGGTGTTGGGACAAAGACAGCAGAGAGTGAACATGAGCTAATGAAAGCAGCGGGACGCGTCCTTTGTCCCCGTGTCTTTTGTCTCGACCCAGCCGAGAAACGGGATACACTGTGTTCTGCCAGCGAGCTGTCGACGGCAATTATGGTTTACACCGCTTCCCCGGAACCCTATCGCCGTGCCTTTTGACATGGTGCTGCATGCAGCGGTGTACGCAAAGTATGAATGTCTGCCCCGTCCAGCAGGGAGATGCTGAAGTTACGCAAGCAGATTAAAGATGATCTTTAGTAGAAAACGGGGGCGGCGGAGAGAGAGAGAGAGAGAGAAAAAGCAAAAGTTGAGACAGATATTAAATGTTGCACCTGTTACTCTGAGTTGATAATAGGTGCAGGGCCACTATGAGCAACTGCGATAGCGTGGGCGTTTGTTGTTGTAAGGCAATAGGCACAACTAGCGAGTTTTTTTGCAGTTGCATCACAGGTCTCCTAGCAACCGTTTGTGGTATTATCTCGGATGCTCATTAGGAAATCAACTGAGCAAATATGAGCTATTTATACAAGCTGCTCTGCAGACAAAAACGAGATGATGAATTTTAAAAAAAGCTGTTGCTTTAAGGACATGTTTTGTGTTTTTAATAAATAGAAGCCAATTTTTAAGAAGTGGAAGAAGTAAGAGATTTTTCAGAACAAGACTACAAAAAGCCAGCTAGGTTTTTTTAATGTTATGTTTTAATCATTTGATGAAAAGATTTGAACAAACGAAAAGCTTTTACAGTCGTAAAATTTGGTTTTTAGCGACTTCATGAGCTTTGCAGCTAAACAAACAGCTGCTTAAAAACAGCCAAAGAAATCTGGAGCGACACAGTAAAGCAATCAGTCCCACCTTTGCCTTAAGATTAAAGTATAAGAGATTAAAGTAAATATCTGAATTGATGCCTTGCATCTTTTAAAATTTCCATTTTGGATATATTTCACAACAACATTTAAAGAAAACTGTTAAGATGTTCTGATCAACTCAAACAAACCAAATCTTATATCCTTGATTGTTTTTGCCTTTCTTTAAGTATATAAAACATTTTGACAAAGATTATCAGTTAAAATATCCTTTCCTTAAGGAGAAGGTCTGTATATAATTGCAGATATAAGATGGGAAATTTGCCAATTGGATGTGTTGGTTGCCGTTCTCCTTATTTATGAGGATAATTGGAAAAAATGCTTAACAAAATATATTAATTTAAATCACATTAGACACTGAGGCAGTAGTGACTGTGGAATATCTTAAAAGGAGAAATATGAGTAATTTTCATGCCAATTTAAGGCTTTTTTGGAATAATTGGCACCGTTACCAATTAGCTGGGATAGATCAAACTTGAATTCTCTATGGTTTTTATGCCAATAAGAAAATATACTGAAAATACATTTCAACATTTACAACCTCATAGTTGTTTTTCTTTTAAAGGCGTGACTTTGCAGGAAACGGCATCCGACTTATTTCTAACTGCTTTGCGTTTTACCTCATCTGCTTGGGAATAAATAAAGTATTCAAATCTTACATAAAACCCTCAAGATTAAATTGTTTGAGTGCATTTTGGAGACTTCAGTGCAAATGTTTGGCTTCCAAGGAGCAAATAAAAAATTATATCGGAGAAGTTAAGCGAAGGAGAACTTCAGGTTTTTTTTTTTTTTTTCACCCAATCCCGCTTGAGCTCGTAAATTTCCAGCTTTTTAAATGAAAGCTCTGCGCTCTCGCCAGCTTAAATTATGAATGCGCTTATAAATTTCACACAAACCCCCCACTATTGAAATGTCACAGCCATATTAGATTCATAAATCTGAGCCGCATGCTTCCGTCTCCACTAGTTTTGCTTGAGCTTCTCCTCTGCAGCGGACGCGCAGCAGCTGCCCGCAGTGTAATTACCGACTTCCAGTTACATTTTTACTTCTTTTTTTTTTCTTTTTGACTTTATATCAAATGCAGGCTTTCACAGAGAGGCACAAAGAAACAGCAAATTGCATCACTGGTGGTTTTTTTTTTTTGTTTTTCTTTCTCCCCAGTACGAAACCAGGGTCAGACCGTTGCTTCCTTCCAAACACAAACCGGCGGAGGCTCACACAGGGGTCACCCATTCTCCTTTATCAGTTGCCGTGACGTCAGCCGGTGCCCTCGGGAAGCGAATTTGCGCCCCCGGAGGAAAAGCGCTCTTCAAGGAGAGGCGTGTTTGATTAATCGTATTGTTCCTGTCTGGTTCACCTTGCTCGCCGGAGTCACCCTGGACGAGGCGGCGAGAACGGAAGTGCGCCGAATGTAATGAGGCCGGAGCATCCTTCCTTCCTCCCTTTCTCCGTCCCCCGTCTCTCTTTGTAAACGCCGCGCTGTGAGACAGACGTCTCATTCTCATTCCTGCCGTGTAACAAAGGCCTCTTTCAACAAGGCCGAGCAGAGACCGGGTCAAGTCCCCCCCACCCCTCTGTTCTCCCTGCTCATCATAAGAAAGCATGTTTTGACGGAGTGGGGGGGGGAGTAGCTGCATTAGGTTGGGATGACTGACTCTCCGCCCGAGGGTAGCGGAGGCTATTTTTAGCTTCCCGTCTTCCCGATGCTTCCCCACTGGGAGCCAGAAGATAGGAGGAAGGAGAGAAGGAGTGGGAGAAAGATAAGAGAGGAGGAGGGGAGCTGCCGGGGAACTAGGCTGCGTTTAAGATCGATGGGGCTTGTTGTTGTCGGTTGTCTTGTTTGTGCCGTTTCCGGCTTCGTTTTCAGTCTGCTGCGAAACTATACACACCCCGTAGAGTCGTCCCATGTTTTGCTTCCTGGGATTTTGTACAGCAAGCAGAGCAAAGTAGTGCAAAGTGGAGCGACGGTTTTTTTAAAAAGTGTTTTGTGTTCACAGCTCTTTATTCCAGGACTCCTCAATAAAAAGCCAGCTTTGTGTCAGGTCTGTTATGAAGGCTGAGGAGCACGACTCGTAGTCATGGACGCTCCAAATCTGGCCTTTTGGGGGAGGAAGTGGCAAGGAAGTTAACCTTGACCCATGGCGGTGGCAGGGTCATGCTGTGGGAGATGATTTCTTTAGCAGGGGATAGAAAAACTGTTAACACTTGATAATAAGATGGATGGATCTAAATGAATCGACTGTACTACCAAGTCTTGATGCTCAGTTACAATTTTTTGATTTATTTATTGCGCGATCGTTCATGCTAATTAAACGCTTGACCCGAATGCGTAGAAGAAGAACGCTGTCGTCACATAGCAACGATGGAGTCGTTGATGGATCAGTTTCAAAGTTTATTCAGCTGTGATGGAAGCCGGCAGTATTGTCACAAAATTGCAACGCGAAGGAAGCTAACAAAAAAAACACACAACTAATAGCGGCGGCTTTCCGTGGAGCTTTGACTGCAACTACAGGAGGGAAGTTTGTTTGGATGTGTCGTCGTGCCAAGAGTGGCGGTGTGATGTGACGCTTTCCATCCAGTCAGAGCTGTTTTGCAAAATAGGAAAGGGCAAAAACTTCCATTTGTAGATGAGAAAACCTTTTTGGGACAAATACAAATTGCAAAAACACAAAATTGCTTTGATAACTAAGTATTTTTATCTAGTTTCTACTTCAAATATGTTAGTAAACTTAAAATAAGACAAAACTAACTTGAAAGTAACTTTTCAGGAGCTTATATTGAGTTAATAACTCCTTAGTATTGATGAAAAACCTCTAGTCCCACTGCCACATTATTTCAACAATTCTTTGTTTCATCAGTACTAAGGGTTCAAATCAACATATCTTCCTGAAAATAAGATATATTGTAAGCTCTTTTTGCTTTATTTCACGTGGACTGAGAGATTTGCAGTAGGAACTAGACTAAAAATACTTCAGATTTTTCTGTTCTATCATAATCTGTCCAATCAAACCCATTGAAGCCTGAGGCTGCAACCTGGCAGAATGTGAAACGGATCCTCCCATCCGTGTGCAAACAGCTCTTATCTGCGACCGCGCGGTTTGCACCGAAAGCCAATCCGCTTCCTCCAGCCAGCCGCATGCAAACACATCCATCCTCTACCTAAGCGCGAGACGCAACCGGCCAAGTTGTGCATAAAAAGCAGGGTGGATTTACTCCAAAGCCACAGGTGTCATTGCACGCAGATGCACCTCATTTCCTTTGCAAAAGGAATTTCAACAAATAAAACAATTTAAAAAACAAAGCACACAGCTGCCCAGACTGGGACCGAAGGGTTCACCTGTGCATTCTGGACGCACCGCGTCTGCAGGATTCGGGGGATGGGTGTTGGGTTGCTTCAACTAGGCCAAAAACGCTCGTATGAGGTGCTGCACAATCCGCAGCGAAAACGCATCCTCCAGCTTTGCAGCTAATTAAGCGGGTGTATGTGCGAGGCTATTCCAGAGAGAGTTCCAGAAATAGACGGAGAGGCTGGCCGCCTGTTTTCCACTCTTTTAATCCTCCAGAGGGGGTTTCACATGTTTTGGGGTTTTTTTTCTATTTTTTAATATTTACCTCCAGTCCAAAAGGAGGAGTTGCACGTTTGCGCCCCTCAGACGTCTGTGATCGGAATATATATAAAACAGGTGCTTGTGGTTACTAAAAATATTCATATTCATTGTGATATTTTTTTTTGCTCCATTCCCTCCCCTCTGTCTTCACCCCTCCTCTTTCCTCTTCCTCCCCTCTATCCCTGATGCATCCTCCTCCTCCTCATCCTCATCCTCATCCTCCGTGTCGCTCTGCTTTTTATAGCCATGTCTTCCCAGGGCTCAGCAGCTACAAAAGCCTTTTCATGTTGCCACTATAATTACAGCCTACACACACGGACATGTATGCATGCATTCACACACACACGCACACACACACCTCTTTTGTGTCTGTATGTGTGTGCGCCGTGCGTGCTCTGCATGTGCTGTTATACACAAAAGGGTGAGCTATTTTTACCTCCCTCCTCTCCCCTCCCCGCTCCTCTCCATCCCTCTCCGCCGCCGCCGCCGCCGCCGTTAGCCACATTTGCTATGCCGAGCACAGGCGCTATCAAACACACACCAAACCGACACACGAGCGCTGATGAGCGCGCTCAGCATCCCTCAGAATCGAAGCTTATCTGAGCGCTCCGCTCCGGTCCAAAGCATCCACCCCTCCCTCCCTCCTCCACCCTCCTCTTCCTCCTTCTTCCTCGCCGCTCATGGATCAGGCTGCAGCAGCAGCAGCAGCATCGGCGGCGCCGCGGCACGTGCTCCCAGCCGTTCGGATGACCTGAAGCCACCCGCCCCCACCTACTTTCTCTGTTTTTTTTTTTGTTTTGTTTTTTTTAAGCAATCGCGTTGTCGCCGGCAACCAGCTCCCCCTCGTCTCGATGCTGCGGACCATATTTGAAGCAGAATGTTCTCTTTCTCCCACAGAGGGAATCCTGGGGAAGGAGCAGTCGCTCGAGGTCCTCAAGACGTCGGCGCTCAACCACATCCCAACAGGTTGGACGATCCCTAATCCCTCTCTGTGTGTGTATGTTTATGTGTGTGTGTGTTTGGATGTGATTCCACTATTAATGTGCAAAAAAAAAAAAAACAAAACAAAAAAAAAACCTCCTGTTTTCCGATGCTGTAACTCCTCCAACAGACTCCTCGTGTGTTTTATTTATGCAGTCGGTTATCTCCCTGTGCCATTTTGCTGAATGAAAATCCGGAGCACCGAAAACTGCCAACATTCACAGCAAAACAAGCCATTGTGCAGGTCGCTGGTGTGTTTTGCTGCAAGTTCCTGACTTAGTTTGGGTCTCAAAACAAACGGAGGCGACTTTTTCATGCAGCCGCTGTCTCCTTTTAGTGTAAAATAAGGAAAAAAAGAAAAGGGGTCTCTTATGATGAATTCCCAAGTATCCCTGAGAATAAATGGATGTTTGGTAGTGATAGTTGAGAAATGAGTAGGAATCTTTAGGAGAAAAAGGTGCGAGGAAGATGAAGCTGCTGTGCACATTTTTGTTTTTTTCATCCAGAGGAGAGTCCGATTCATAAATCTGGGCTCTCGGATCGGCAGCAGACCGGCTTGTTTTCTACACGCCTGCGGGTAGGGTGATGAAATATTGAAATCCACCGGAGCGTCTTCATCAGATATTCTGGAAAGCTGTTGTCTTGGATACAGAGCTGCCGAGGTTTCCGTGTTGAGACCCAAGAGTGTTTTTTTTTCTTTTCTTTTTTTTTGTTTTTCAAATCTCACACAGGCGGGAAAATGTAGGCCGAAGAGTTTTCCTGGTTTGGAAAGGAATAGAGAAGATGGAAAAATGTCCATCCACTTTTAAAAGTCACAGGTCAAAACTGAACTTTTGCATTTATACATTGGCTGAAAACGTCCAGAAAAGGATCATTGCCATGACACTTTGGAGCAAAAAATTGTTTGTAAAGAAAAAACAACAACATTAAAGTTATAAAAAAGTGCTGATGCGTTTGTGGTCGCACTCGTCCGGTAATCGGACGCTGCTGTCCGAACCGACGGCGCTCTGTTTCTGGAATGCAAAGCTGCGGTTGCTGCACCTGCTGGGAGTTACACGCGTCAAAGTAAACACCTGAGTTTGGGTTCACACAAAGCAGCACAGATTGTTTTAAGAGCTCCCGCCACGTCGGATGTGCGGCGGCTGGAGCTCGTGACCGTCTGCCAGAGCCCCGACTTACAGGAAGCTCCCATGCCATGAATGGGTCTCCAGTGCAGCTGGCTTTAGGGAGAGCAGGTTTACCGCTCTGCGTTCAGGTGGCGCCCTCTACCTCCTCCTCCTCCTGCGTCAGCCCCGGCAGCGAGCTGTGACACGCTCCATTAGAGCCCTGCTGCAGAGGCCGAGAGGGACCGCCGCCTCCAGGTCCCATTCCCGCCTCCTTCCTTCTTGCTAGAGAGCGCCGCTGCAGAGACGTCGCCTGACATCGTTAAGGCGACTCAAGTCAAAGATTGCACGCTCGTGTCAACCGGTTGGTTAGAAACGGCTCCTGTCAGGGTGGAAGTTCTTAGTTTTGATGCTTTTAATCATGTGTGTCAAACTGAAGGCTCAGGGGCCAAACCTGGACCGACATAGCTTTTAATGTGGCCCTATAGGCTCCAAAGAGAATCATAAACAGAACCTTTAAGGTAATGTTTTATCAATCCAATTTGCACACTCTCAAATTTTTATGTTTCCGTGATCTCCAAAAGTAACTTTTTTTTTTTTTTGCACTAATGCTAAAAAAAAGCTGAATGAAGTTCAGAAGCTTGAAAACTGCAGCTCTGAAGTGGAGCTGCGCCTTAAAGGCCAGGAGCCTCATGCATAAAGCGTGTGCACAAAAAATGTGCGGCGCCATATTTTACTCACAAGTCGGCATGTATAAAAATTCAAACTTTGTGTAAATATACGCACACTTTTTCGCTGGCGTGAAAATGTGCGGCGGCCTCGCAAACTGTTTCTGAGGACAATATCAAACTACAAAGTGGCAAAACTCACCTAAAAACACTGAAATCTGACGACATTCGGTGATTTCTAGACCAAGAAGCATCAATCCTGATGTTTTTCACGATTTTAATATTTTACTGTTTAAACGTAAACGATGAAACTGAACCGCATTTATCCTCAGACAATAAGCCAACATGCACACAAAATAAAGAAATAAAAATAAAAGTATGTGAAAACCTAATTTAGATTTTTTTTTTTCTTTAAAATGTATTTTTATTTTTTGGAGGTGACATTATGTGTCCTCAAAGCATCTTTTAAATAAAATGTATAATAATTAATATTAAAAATACTTGTACTTCGTACAAGGACGTTGCCATGGTTATTGCTTCACGCGGTGGCAGACTTCTGGGTATTTATGCAAATGTACTGATATATTTATGGGTGGCGACATGGCGGACCAGCAGCTGCGCTCGATTTAGGATTTGTAAAAGGAAAGATTCATAAAGCTTTATGCATCCGATTTATTTTGTGCGCTGCACTTTTCTACATTTTTCCGTACGCCAAGTTTTAGTGTGAAAACTGCGCGCTCTTTTATGCATGAGGCCCCGGGTGTTTTGCACAGCTGAATGGTTGCCATGGAGATAAAAGGATTAAAGAATCAAAGCAACACTCCAGGTCTGTTTTTGATGAGGGACTAACATTATAACAGGAGGTAAAGCTGATTAAAAAAAAAAAAAGTTGATTTTACGCGATACCGCCCCTTTAACAATCTGAAACGGGTTTTATCAACACATTCTGGCGCAACCGGCCCTTTAAGAACAGTCATGGTCTCATTGTGGCCCAAAATGAAAACAAGAAAGATTGTCTTGGTTACGCGGCAGGAAGCTCCCATTAAAACTGAAACGTTATTTCTGCTGACAAGTCTGAGCTAAATCAGGCTGCAGATCAAAGGGGGAGTCTTTATTTAGATCCCACAAACTGAAACCGAACCCAGCTGCTGTCAAACAGGTACACTGGCTTCGTTGCGCAAGACTCCCTGGAAGCTCCCGCGGCTCTCCCCCGAGACGGCGTCTCTGTTTTGGTTTGGCAGCGAAGGCCCCCCACATTATCCTTTATCCCACGCGCATCAGTAAACGGAGGAACGCGCTTGACGTCAGCGCGTGACGACGGGGCCCGTATCAGAGCGGATCTTTTCCCAGCAGCAGCCAGGTCATTCCCAGGAGCTTCTCTTTTGGCTTGGCTATTAGAGCCCAAACTCCACTGGTGCACGGCCAGTGGAGTTTGTGGTCCTGTTTTGTTGTTGTCGTTTAAAGGAGTGGGCTTGTTGATCATTGATCAGGAAAAATCGTAAGATTTCCACCGTTTGATTCAGTTTGGCCATCTGTTGGCGTGTGGTTTTACTGTAAAAAAATAAGATAAAGAAAGGACATCAGACATTATCATATGGTAATAAAAATGGTCTTTGCCAGGTTGTAAAATAATATAAATTTAACCTCCTGCGTGGAAAAACACAACCGATTCCACCCTGGAGAGATGTTTTGCAACAGAAATGCAAAAGATGCTGTACCATTTTGTGCTTTAAAGGTTACTTTAGAGGCAGCACTGACACTTTTAAAGCGAAACAAATCCACAACCGTCCCTTCAAAGCATTATTTTCGACCTGGTATTGTCTCCGCAACAATTCTGGCTGCGCGTACTTGTAAAAAGGACTCAGAGAAAGTTAGTTTACATTCGCAGCTCCGCCGCAGCGGGAAAGGGAGAGATTGATCGCGCTTTTCTGGCCGTGCTTTCGGGCCCACAGTTTGCTCAACGAGTCGCTTCGCCTAACACTGTTTGTGCTTTCTTTAAACAGTATGCTGACCGATGAACAATTAAGAGAGATCAGAAGCGGGATCTCTTTATTTTATTTTATTTTTTTGCACAATTTATTACGATGACCAACAGCTACTTCCAAATTCGTCGCACCAGAAGGTTCAAAACTTTCTGTTGGATGTGCTTTTAATCCTCAGATTGACAAAAGCGTGTCGCTGCGAACAGGAGGGAGTGGGAAAACTCCCCTGCTCCGTTTCACCCTGAATCCATTCTGCTTGTTTATCTGTTTGGGGGGGAAGTGCAGGCAAATTCTGTGCCGTGAATATGAAGCGAAGAGGGAAAAAAAAAAAAAAAAAAAAGGGAGAGGCGGTTGTTGTGATTTTGAGTTTGGGATGGGAACTGCGTGAAGTGAGTGGGAGAAGTGGTGGGCGTGGGAGGGGAGGCTAAAAAGGGATTTCCTCGGCCTTAGGAGCAGGGAGAGCGCATTGAGCGAGGCGAAAAGAGTAGAAAGGGTGAAGAGAGGGAGTGCTGTGTGTGTGCGTGTTTGTGTGTGTAAGAGAGAGAGAGAGAGAGAGAGAGCCGCTGGTTCCTGGAAAAGCTGCAGAATAAACAGGCTGCATGCCTGAGACTGCCCTGTGATGTCACCACTGGGCAAGCCGGGGACGAGGGGAGGAGAGAGACAGGAGGGGAGGGAGACTCCCATCAGGTTAAGACCAGAGCAGGGGACGACAGAGACAGAGAGCATGAGGACAAGTCAGACGAACGCTGCTGTCATTCCCCTGTAACACACTGAAGGAAGAAGAGCAGAAGAGGAGGAAGAGGAGGAGGAGGGTGCATCAGTGAGGAGGAGAGGACGAAGATGGGTAACGACATCACTGACTTCTTTCTGTAGCTCCCGCTTTCATCCAGTGAGCAATTAGCGCCGCCAGGGTGGCGGAGATGCAGAGCGAGGTGTGTTTACGGATCCGCATGCGTCGCCATCGATGAGTGCATCGTTTCAGAGACACCTCCCCCTCCACCACCTGAACATTTTGTGCCGGTGGGGGGTTTTCTTTGGGGAGGGGAGGGGGTAAAGTGAGTTGTGGATTCACATTAACAGAGAAGGCTGCGGCGCAGCTCTGACAAGTGCAGGTCTAACCCATCCTTCCTCGTTTCTGCTTTTCCGTCATCCCAAAACCAATATTTTCCGATTGCTTTGCTTTTCTACCTGTTTGTCCCTAAAGGGCTTCAGATGAGGCATTGATTTGCAACCTTAATCTGCAGAGTGACTCATGCAGAATCAGGTAGAGCTATATTAGACTTTAATGGAGAGGCAACGTGAAAATTGCTGCCTACTGAAATCGGACGACTTTAAGCTTGATCAGCTCTAACCAGTAACTTTCCTGTTGGAAAGGAAACAGAGATATTTGAAAAACTCCTACCATGGTGCAAAGAAGTGAAGAAAAGTCATTGTTAGCTGCGTTTTAAAAATAAATATGTCGAGGCATGTTTTATGTTAATTCTGGCTGCGAGAAAGCAAGAGAGAGCAAGACATTATTATTTTAAATCAAGTTCTCATTTCTAAAGTTGTAGAACTTAAAGATAAATCAGACATAATTGGTGGTAGCAGGTCAAAGTTTTACCGAAATTGGCATCTTTTGACCCTGAAGTAAAAAATAAGATAAAATAAAAAAAACAGATCTTTTTCCTAATCTTGAGCAAGTCATACTTAAACTCTACCAAGTTGCACTGAGAATGCCGCTCTGCAGTGTGGAAGATAAGTGAAGCACTAACGTTTAAGAAGCTGTATGAAAGCAAACTGTTAAAACATGTGTCTGGTTCATTTAGGCTGCGAGAAAGTGAGAGAGAGCAGGACTTCAGTTTCTCTGTTTCAATCCCTTTAGACGTTCAACTTCTATGTTGTGAAACATGCTGGATTTGGAAATGTTGGGAACCTTTTGCAAACCTTTAAGCTACATTCTGTTGGAAATGCATATGAAGACTGTTTTTCGTAAAGCTAACATCGCTAACGTGAATCTTTTCCGACACAAAGCCACCAAAGATGGTTTAAAATTTGAACTCCGAGTCATTACATTTTCTTTATGGCAGTGAATCCCTTCTTTACAGCAACAGATACGTCTCGCACACCGTGTGACGTCTCTTCTTCTCCGATTTTAAAGAATTAATTTGTGCTTGCATCCAAAAGAAAAAAATAACAATATGCTCAAAAATCCACCAAAACATTCTACTTGGTTCATCTCTTCAATGCTGTAGTTTTTATTTTAAGATTTGTTTATAGAAGTCAACTAAAATTTATAGTTTCAGACCTTTTTTTTTTTTTTTTTAATTGATATTTGATTGACTATTGGTTCCCAATCTTAAGCTGCGGAGTGACTCATGCAAATTCAGGTTTAAAAAAAAACAAAAACCGATTCACAGTTTCACTAAACTCCTCTTTTCTTATGAAGCTCTCCTGTCTCTCGCCTTCTCATCACAAGCCAGATCATAGGGCCGCATCTTGCAGGCTCCCTTTCAATTAGTCCCAGCAGCAGCAGCAGCAGCAGCCCTGTGAGACATGTTGTAATCTCCCCCCACATGACTGCAGTCCTTTAGGACCCTGTTGCATGTTGTTGCACTGTTCTCCTGCAATAACCGCATAGGGGGGGCATTTCACCTGCTGTACCCAGTGAGAGTCGAGCATTTCAGCGTATAGGCGCCATATGGCCTTAACAGTAGTAAGCTGCTTGGATGTGCAATTACAGTTCTGTGATGTTTAGGAGGGGAGAAATGCATCAAACAAGGAACAGGAAGCGACTCAAAGTGTTAGTCAGTTCATCTCACCGCTGATATTTTGTTTGCCGATTCATTAACGTGAAGTACCGCCGGCTTTCCGCAAACATTGTAGGCAAATAATCGGACCAATCGGCTCGTGTTTGTCCAGGCTTATTGGTAGGAAGCCGGCGGATTGGTGGGCTTCCTGTGCCCGAGCCAGGGGTTTTGAGGCAGGAGGAATGGGGGGGACGCGGGGCAATGCAGGCTTTGTCTGATGGGTCGGCAAGCGCCGTGTGGAGGAGCAGCACTGCACTTTTTCTTCCCAGTAGATCTTATCAGGATTTTACTAAGTTTAAAGATAGCTCTCTTGGAACTGATGTTACTTCACCACGCGGAACAAGCATGGAGTTAATTTGTGATGCTCATTAAAGAGCAACTTTTTTCTCAGAAATGGTAACTAATCCGACTGTCTGATTTACAGCTCTGTTATCCGTTTATTGCTTTCTTGTTTTACAAGCAGTTCATCCAATGTGCTGCTTAAAATAGTCTCTTTTTTTTTTTTTTTTTTTTTAAGTCTAACATATATTCCTCCCGTAAAAGTAAAGGAGCATGAAAAACACGGGAGACTTTTTTTGTGTTTAATTAATGAAAATCTCAAAGTTTAAAAAATTCTCTCCTGGGCATTTTTCTAAGAGGTAGACTAATTAAACGGTGCTCTTGAAGTGCTTTGATTTAATCCACCCTCAGCTTCACAGCCTTGCGGTCGTGCTAAGTATGAAAACACACGGCGACGTGCAGAAGAAGAGGACCGTGTTTGCTCGCGTGTCTTTTAACCTTGTGCCGTGTTTTGGTTATTCATCCTGTTCCGCTTGTCTTGCTTTGGTGTCAGAATGCGCTTCTGTTGACATGAAGTTATGAGTGCATCCTATTTAGGAAACTCAGCCTCGCTGATATAAAACACTCCTGGAGGGGCTCATTTCTTTCGTGTGAGATGTATCAATAAAATCCTCAGTAATAAGGGTTTTAGTGCAGGCCTTTAAATTTTTCTCTCGTGAAAAGAGGAGTTTCCAATTCTGATTTTGTTTGAGAGAAAAAAGGCTGATTTAAATCAGCCTTGGCCTTAAGCTAACAGTAATTTTCCTCCTTATACCAGGAATTATCTGTGATTAGACGCAGTTTGTGAAGAGATGAGTTAAATTTCATCACACACCCAGTTTTGATAAGAAGTAAGAAATCGCTGAAGTAGGAGCTGCCTGGCAACATGAAGTAGGCAGGAAATGGGAAAGACTTCACATCATTACAACAACCTTTCATTATCCATCCATGCATCCATCCGTTTTATTTCCCTCCAACTCTGCATCTGTCTGATCGTTCTTCTTCTTCTCTCCTCTTCAGTGGACATTAACTCTGCGCTGCCCCTGCGTCTGCCCCCTGCTGCCATCCCCATGGACCTGCGCGTGGATCACCACCACCAGCAGCAGCAGCAAGTATCGTCGCTCTCCCCGCCGGGCCAGCTCTCGCCCAGCTCCCTGGGAGGATCGGGTGGCGGTGGCGGCGGTGTGGTGGCGGCCTCGGTGCGCGAGCAGCAGCTGCAGCAGGAGCTGCTGGCCCTGAAGCAGAAGCAGCAGATCCAGAGGCAGATCCTGATCGCCGAGTTCCAGCGGCAGCACGAGCAGCTGTCCCGCCAGCATGAGGCCCAGCTCCAGGAGCACATTAAGGTCCATCATTTACAATTAACATTATTTATGGAGCAGCATTAAAGAGGATTTCCCCCTCTTTCTACACACCTCGCTCACCCGTTTTGCAAAAATTCATTGAAAAGATGCAAAAATAAGAACCTATGGAGTTTTAAATTAGTCCAATTACTCCACATAAAACCAGCGGGTTTGTACACCGTCGCTATTTAAATCTCCCCCAAACCAAACGAAGACGGCTCTTAATTTATTCAGCCTCGGGAGTCTTCGATAACAGACTGAACTCAGCAGCTAAGAGCAGCCTCATCAGCTTTAAATGGCTTCGGTTCGAGCGGAGAGTGAGAGCAGAAACAGAAAGGCACTTTAGCTTCATTTTCTTTAACTCCTCAGATGGATGAGGGCAATATAAAGATGTGTCTGGCTGCAGGAAGAGTGTGAAAAATGGACGTGTGAAGCTTTCCTTTAAATGATTAAAAAGCTGGAGTTGAATTTAATTAGGACGGAGTGGATTCTACTGTCTTTCAGCTCTTCTAACGGAGCGGATTTCATTCGTTTTCACGTGAACATGCATCACTTTGTGGCGTCACGCGTTGATGAGGCGCGCAGAAATAGAGAAAGTTTTAATACGGCGAAATTCTGCAGGATTTGTTTTTCTGAAAATAGATTTGGCTCGGTTTGTTTGGAGTGAACTATTTCTTTTCATGCTTTTATGAGTTTTTTTATATTAAAAAAGTGGAGAATCTTTCAGATTTTTTGGAAAAGAAAAAAAAGAGATTTCTTCCTCTATCATCTTTCTTTGTCACTCTCTTTCTTCCCGTATTCATCACTGATCTCTGGGGTTTTTTTGCGACTTCCTTCCTGTCTTTAACTTCTTCTTTCCATTAACGTCTTCCTTTCCTCCTCCTGTATTTACTCTCTTTCACTTAATCCTCTCATGTTCTCTTTTCATACTTCCTTAAATCCTTTTCCTTCTTTTGGCAATTTCTGTTTTTCTTTTTTTAACACTGTACATCTGTTTTATTGCTAAATCTGTACAACTTTTGCTTCTTAATGTTTTTACATTTTATTTAAATGCCATGCTTCAAGAATTTAATAAGTAAAAACAACCAAAAGTTAATTAATAAAAGCAGCAGTGTTGCATTGATTGCATCTCAATAAATGAAAAATTTAAATAACAAAATTCATGTGAAGCTGATATAGGAAGAATATATTTTTTGCTCATTTTTACAATTATGCCATTTTCACCCTCCACAAGGAAGTGGTTAAGAAGAGGAAAGTTTAGTGGAAAGAAAAAGTGTGGCAGAAAGAAATGCATAAGCACAGGCAATAACCATGAAACCAAAAAGGTGCATTAAAGAAACAGAATATTTCTTTTGGACGTAGTTTTGAGAAACATTAGATTTGTGCGCCCCCTTGTTTAAATGCGGCGTCTTCAATAAAATATCCAAGTGGCTTCTTCTCTTGGCTTTCCCATTTTGAACAGGGCATTTTTGGTTATTGCTTCTGAAGAAATGCACTCAAATGATGCCTCTTAAATAAAAGTTGTAAGTGAAAATGAAAATCGTGCCACTGTTTGGAGTTTTCTGAGCAACAAAATTAGTCGCTAAAGACAAATCAACACCGTTCCTTTAATCTTCTCCCTTAAAACCGCATCCTGCTCTCCTTTCTCCTGTACTTCTTGCCGCTCTCGCTTAAAATTCCACACACAGCCCGTCCCTGTTAAGATCTGCCAAGCACAGAGTCCTGCCTCGGTTTTCGTGACGCTTTGGTTAATGGCCGCTGCCATCTAAAGGGTCCTCTTGGCTTGCGGTTGAAGCGGCGGGACGGCTCAGATGTTCGTGACGCACGGTTTCACCGCGGAGCCCCCAGCCTCAATCACCTCTATTCACCGTGCATACACACACACACAAACACACACAGAATTGCCTTAGAAAGCACGAAAACATACACATCCTCTTAAATTTCATCAAAACGTTTGCATGCACTCGCTCGTCTGCAGACAGCAGAGAAATCTCCTGTACAAGCTGTTTCTCAGGAGGGAAGGATGTGCAGGGCTCTGGTCGGCCGAGCCACAAGGGGTTTTGGGTGTGTAAGTGTCCTGTGTGCATGTGGGTGAGGAGGTCCCGCCCACTAAAACCCCTCTTCCCTCTTCCCCAACCTCGGTTTGAAGTCAAAAAGCGATGGCTGGCTGCGCTCCAGAGAGCTCTTCCTCCTCTCGGCCCCAAGCCACTAATTTATTCACAGCCTCGTTTCGGGGCTCTGATTTGGCCTCGCTGTAAACACAGTTTCACGTCCCTGCCGCAGAATGCCCAGTTACAGTGTTTGGACCCCGGCTTATTACGTACCGCTGCTGTGAACTGATCAAGTGTCGGTCACTAAACAAGCTTGGAGGGACTGCATATTCCTCAGCTCTTCATGGAGAATCGCCTGCACACTCAGAGGTGCAGCCGGGAGCATGGATCATCCATCCATCCATTTTCTTACTCCCTTATTTCATTTGATTTGGGAGGGGTGCTGGTGTCTATCTCCAGCTGTCAGTGGGCGAGAGGCGGGACACACCCTGGACAGGAGAGCATGGATCATGTTGAATGTTTATGACAAAACTGAAAATGTACAAAATTCACAGGGAACACAAGGAGCCAGAGCAGAACAAAAACAAGACTTAACTAATTAAAGAGCTAACGGGTTGCAGGTGTGAGGAGAGAGAGAAATAAAGTGACACTCAGGGTGAGAGAAAACACCTATGGGAAATAAATCTAACACTAAATAATAACTAGAGACAAGAAATAAACGTAACAAGAAACACTAAGAACGACTGAACTAAAGTAAGTAAAACAGAAACTAATCAAAGAAAAAGAAATGAACAAAACCCGAAACCAACTCAAGCCACCCAAGATTATTTATTTATTATTTATTTTATATTGGTTGTTATCCTCCTGATTCCACTGAGTGAACAAATTAAAGTTGTGTTGTTTTTACATGTTTGACCAAGCTTGTGATGCTCTACTGGTACAGTTATCAAATCAATTTGTGATTTGGTTCAGTTATGTCTGTGTTTAAAAAAAATGAAAGATAGAAAGAGAAGTTTTTAGTCAGTTCAGCTGTTGTTCTGCATCCGATTGTTATCGACCGAAACCAATGTTATCAGTATCAGAACTGAAAAAAGTGGATCAGCGTATCTCGAGAAGTAATGTTGATATCATGACGTTTTGTAAATACTAAGTTCAGTTTTCAAAAATGATTTGTTTTATTGATAGAATATAAAAACTGGAGGTTTTGGAGGAGCAGAGTAAAAGTTTGAACCCGTTTTAATGGCTCAGTGAATTCTGCAGAGAAGTCGACCAAAATTCCTCCACAAAAATGAATTCTTAGTTACACTCGGTGTCATTTGTGGCCCAATCAGTCATCAGGTTACTTCCTCTGACACTGAGGCTGCTCTAGATACCTTTTTTTTTTAATCTTCAATAATCTAAAGCATTATTGGTGCTTCCTCAGGTTGTCTTGTTCTCCTATCCGGGAACATCCGGATCTCTAATAGCGGTTTATTGTTTATTGCAGAAGCTCATTTCAGTGCATTTTAATTGGCTGCTTTTATGCACAGTGACTCACAGCGAGGGTCTAATTTTTTCTAAGGACCCTTCATCGTGAGGAAGAGGAGGCCATTGGGGGCACATTGCAGCTTTGGAGCTGATTTTATTCCTGACCTTTTGGCTGCAGGACAAGCTGTCAGGCCACAGATTGGTTTTTAGAGGAAAAATAAAGAAATTTACTCTTGGAGCCTTTTTTCAGAAAAAAGAAAAAGATTTTACAGCGCGATGAGGAAGTAAGCAGATTGGATTATGTGTTTTGCTAAAGCCTCGTTCCCAGTTAAATTGCTTATATTTGTTTAAAGGCTAAAGCTTTTGGCCTGAGGTTTTTAGAGGAATTGCAGAGGTTTAATTTTATGGCTTTGAACAGCTGTCAGAGTTATTTACTTCAGAGAGAGCAGAAGTTGAATGAAAATGCTTTTTTCAGAGCGAGAAAGGCAGCGAATTGAATGTGTTCTGAAGAGAGCTCATACGAGGAGGTCTTATGAAGCCGCATAAGTTTAGTTTTTTTAACTCACAATATTCCTGATGTTTCTTTGTGCAGCAGCAACAGGAGCTGTTGGCCCTGAAGCACCAGCAGGAGCTGCTGGAGCACCAGAGGAAGATGGAGAACCACCGGCTGGAGCAGGAGCTGGAGAAGCAGCAGAGGGAGCAGAAGCTGCAGCTGCTGAAGAACAAGGAGCGGGGCCAGGAGAGTAAGTGGCTCCGACGCCACGTGTTTCCCGTCTGCGTGTGAAACCTCGACGACGCCTGGCATTTGCGCAAGTTTTCGTGCCAAAAAATATGCACAACCCTTGAGCTTTTTCACTTTTGTCGCATTAGATCTTGATATTTTCTCTATTTTATTGTGGACGCGGAAGGACAGCAATTGAAGTTTTAGAAAACAATCCACCCCTGCAAAAAAAAAAAAAAAAACATTTTTTTTTTATGTTTCAGATCTACAATGATTGCAGATGAAAAAATCTGGATACTTGTACAAATAGTCACAATGAAATTAGCTTTATGTTTTTAAAATTGTTTAAATTACATTTTTATGACCCAAGAATAAACGTATCATGCTTTTAATGGTGTAGTTAAAGCCCAGATCTACATCTTACTGCAAATTTGTGGCAACATTCAGCACAGCAACGCAGCACCAACCCGTAAGAAAAAAATACAAATTCATGCCACAGATTTAAGACTGTGTGCAAGAATCAGATTAATTTAGTCTTGCTTAAATATTCCATGTTAGGTTTATTCTTCAAAAAGTGAGAATAAGTTACAATAAAAATGTATTTTGTGTGTATTAATATTTCAAAAAATTGTGTGTGCATGTTTTTGGCTCACATGGAAAAAAGTTTCAGCACATAGATCAAAGCATTTTCAGGTGTTAGAGCGGCCTAGTCAAAGCCCAAATCTACATGCAATTGAGAATCTTTGTCCAGACTTGAAAACTGATGCTCACGGATGCTCTCCATCCGATCTGACTGAGCTTGTGTTATTTTGCAAAGAAAAACAGGCAAAGGTTTTAGTCTCTAGATCTGCTAATCTGGTTCAGATTTACTCCACAGACTTGCAGCTGTAACTAAATGGTGCTTCTGTCTCCGAAGTGATAAACACAATTTCAGGTTGTGGTTCTTCAATTAGCGAAATTATCGCAAAAGCACCATAAGTGAGGTGAGATTAGAAGCAGCAGACGAAACTTCATTAAAGGATTTGACACCTCTCGCTACAGATTCTGTCTTTTAGCACTAAAATAAGCAAAACTAGACACTTCCACAGTTAAATAGCTCCGTAAATAGTTCTCCATGTCAGATGAGCCTCAGGCAGCCAGGCTCAGTCAGAGCTCCTCATTCAAGCCGCTCCAAGGTTGAAATAACTGTTATGTTTGCCTCACATGCGTTTCCATTTCACTCGGAGAGGCGGCGCGTTCTGCAGCGGTGGACGAGCGGTAATAGCCCGGTGGCCTTGGCGCGGGCTGGGCCGAGCTATTACCTCTGGACGTCTCTCTCAACAAGTTCATTGAAAGCAAATGGACAGGCGTCCTTGAGAGAGCGCCTTCTCACACTCTGTGGAAAATGTTCAGGGATTCGGCAAGCGGGGAGTCAGAGGGTTGCAGTGTTTGCTCCCATGTGTGTCTGTACAAGTGTGATGTTTAGTGATGGTGTCGTCAAATCTCTCCCATGAGTTCTGAATCATTTTTGTTTAATTTCTTATGTTAATTATTGACATAATTTAATTTAATTATTAAATTACACATTTTGAAGGGCTTTGAGTTATTGCTCTCTACGCTGATGATTGTCTGTTTTTAATCCTCAATCCACATCATGTCTGCAGCATTTCACAAGTAGATGAATCAACTGATTTTAAATCAATAAAACAATATTTTACCACATAGATAAGATTGTGTTTTCTTCATTAAATTTAGGGGAACAAAACAAAATTGATGAAAAGCCAACATACCTAGCCGGAATGCTACTTTCACGCTATTGGCTAACGTTTGCGAAGCAGCCAATCCAAGAGTTCCATTTATAATACTTGGTGTTGATTGGCTGAAGGCCATAGAATGGAGATAAGCAGGACTAGATGATAGATACTGCTAAGATGCTTTCTAAGATGTATTTGGTGATTGAAATATTAAAACAAAGAGTTATTCATGGTTTTAGAAGGGATCTCAAGTATTGATGAATTTTAAATACAAGAAATTCATTGCGTCTTGTGTTGACCTGTGTACATCAGGTGCTGTGGCCAGCACCGAGGTGAAGATGCGTCTGCAGGAGTTCGTCCTGAATAAGAAGAAAGCTTTGGCCCAGCGGAGCCTCAACCAGGGCGGCCTCCCCAACGACGCCCCCTACTGGTACCGGTAAGACGGCTTTTCCTTAACTGTCACCTGATTGGACGCAGCAGAAAACAGTGGACTGACAGCAAAGTAATGACTCATGCTTCCTGTCCTCCTACCTGCTCTGTTTGGGTCTCACTGAGTGATCAGAGACAGAAAACAAACATGCGCAGACGTAAAAGTGAAAGGAGGATATTGGATCCTGACGATGGCTGAAAGTCCTTGGAGTTAATTGTAGCATTCCTCGATCCGTTTTGCAGGTGTGCACACTTGCTATTTCAATTTGTTTGGCACACGTCGGAGTGAGCATAAACACAGCAACGTCCCGTCGACTGAAGTGTTCATTAAGTAGAAGAATACATCGGCAGATTGAAATAATATCACTGCACTGATATTATTACAGTGAATAATTTAGCTTTTCTGCTTGTTTCACAAAGTAAAAACAGGTGAAAGGGGAGATTATTCATCTCCCTCTTGTTACTGTCTTGAACCTTTTTGTGCTTGTGTCAGTTGAGAACGCATTCGTGGTTGAAGTGAGAAAATATTGCATTTGAAATTAAACGAAGACGGTACAGAACCGCCTCCGTGGTCCTCGCGACATCTTCCCACTCTTCTGACGTCTCCGAGGAATAAAAATAGCTGGGAAATGTCATTTATTCTCATTTGAATGTATTTCAAGACAGTTTTTACACTATATCAGAAACTGCACAACATTAACATGGAAAATAAATAAATTTTTGACACGACGTGCAAATAAATATTCTGATTTTTATCCACAGTAGAGAAGCAAAAGGATGAAAAAATACCCCACACCCATTACTCAATAAATAATAAAATGTTGAATTTTGCTTCTTACCGATTTAGTGAATTTCAGTTTTGAAGAAAATCAAATAGATTAACTTTTTTTTTTGGCAGCATCGTAATCTCACGCTGGAAATGTATTAATTTGAGTGTGAAATATAAATTCAATAAATGTTTTTAAAGGTTTACCAGCTAATGTAATGTTTTTTGGGATGTACTTGTGATCTGAGGATTCTCAGGGCTCTGTTTTGGGCCCTCTGGTTTATGACTTGTCTTCCTTCACCTTCTGCCAGCTGTAAGGTTTGAATGTTACATTTTCCAAAATTATCTGCCTCTACATCTGTATAGTGTTTTTTTTTTTGTAAAATGGCACGACTAAATTCATAAATTACAAATACAGTAGAGAGAATAAGTAATGTTACGTAATACTGTTACGTAATACAGCGACTGTGTGTTTCTGCCTCTGCTCCTAACTTAAATATAAACTCCTTCACTCTGGACTCAGCCTCCCACTGAGTTCTGGAAGAGACAACTGCGTACCCTCTTGTCAGGAACATGCATTTGGGCCAGATCCAAACGCGGCTTAAGTTTTTCCTGCAAACGACACTTTGCACTGTAGGAAGCGAGCAGATGGCGACACATGTCTTCATCCTTGCCAAGCGATTTGCACGACGTCTTAATCGTTTAGGTCCACGAGAATGAGATGGTTTCTTCTGTTGATGATTTCTGTTTTTGTTGTTGTTGTTTATTATAGAAAAACCCAGCATAGCTCTCTGGACCAGAGCTCGCCTCCACAAACCGCAGTGAACACTTACAATCACCCGGTGCTGGGCGTCTACAACCCTCGGGACGACTTCCCGCTGCGAAAGACCGGTGCGTGTTTTTTGACTCCCTAGTTTCACTGGAGCAGACCGGCGGATCTGCTGCATGCATGCATCACACAGAAGCACTACGGCCACTAGCTGCAGTGCAAACTCAGGTCTGGCATATTTTAGACAGCATCACAAGTCTGCTCGATTAATCACATCCACATTAGGCTGTCAGGGTCTCCCAGCATCCCCCACATGAGAGTGTTAAAGAGTTAGTGTAGGTGGTAGTGGAGCACAACAGAGAGAGAAAGTTAAGTGGGAAGAGAATCATGATTTTGCTACCTGATTTATTTTAAAGATGTCCTTCCAGGATTCTTTCAGAGCTTTTGGAAAATGTTTGTCAATCTGGAGTTTGATGCCTAAACAGATAACAGTTCTAATGTTTTAGAAAAACGAACTTAATGAACATGATGAGAAGTTTTGTGGGACACTGATCTCTTTCAGTGTAATGGTTATGATTTGAGGTTCCGCAGGGCTCTGTGTTTGGGTCTTTTGTTTTTGAAGTACTTTCAACTTTTTTACTATTAACAGACATCTGAGAATAAACTCAAATTCTTTTCAGAGCTTTTTACTTTTATTTCTCTTTGACCGATCTTCATTAACCATTCGCCGATCGGGCTTTTTGTGGCCGATACAGATTTCTTATCATTTGTGCTATTTCAGATTTTGATCGATTCTGGTCTTTCTTTTCAATATTGGGTTTATAAAATAATCTTAGTTAATTTTGTTTTAATTAAAAAATGATTTAGGTATTTACTCTTTGTGCATTTATGCTTTTTTTCCATAGTTGACCTGCTGATGGTTGAGCCAATCAATTGAAAATCATGTTATTTTGATTACTGGCTAACTGCTGCATCATTATTCTTTCTTTTTAAGATAACCAAGTATAGAAACATAAAATATGACAATTTTTGATTCACTGATATAAAAAATTAGGCTAATATCGATCTTGATTGGCGTTTTTGGTCAGTAACAGACATTTACTGTATACATATACATTAATGCACTTACCCAAACAATAAGTTGGAAATAAACATCATTAGTATCAACCTGCTTTCACTTATTGGAGCAATACTAATATCTTTAAAAATGACAAACATCGACTGGTACCAATGTAGATATTGATATATTGTGAATCTCTAATACCAATCAATACACCAATAATAACATTTTCCAGTTTTTACTTGACTCTAAATTTTTTTTACTAAAAACAGCTGATGTTTTAGGTTCATTAAATGCACCAAAACTCAAAATTCCCACCTTTTTTACTCTCTGTAAAGAATTCATCAAACAGTTGTGATGTACTTTGTTTTTTCTTCTGTGAAAGTGAATGTTTTACGTTTTAATATGGTGACTGAAAGTAGTTTTGTATGTGTCGTAGCCTCTCAGTGATACTACGTTAGCTAGGCTTTTTCCTAATCTTCTATTAGCTACTGTAGGTCGTTAAAGAACCAGAAACAGGTGGAAGTGGGACGTTGCAAGGAAAAACAGGTGAAAATGCACCGTAGTTCATCTGTTCTTGTACATAAAACTTTAAGAATAAAACCACTGCTGTTCTTTTCCTTCTCATATCGCAGCAGTAGCGTCGCACTGAGCCACATGTTTTCTTTTCGATCCTGCCCAGATCTTTTCAGATATCTGTAAAGCAGCTAGAATACTCCTTAATGCCCCACTGGAAAAAAAGATTTGCTTGTGGCTCTCAGGCCTTACATCTTTTTGAGGCGCAGAGTAAAACCAGCTGTTTTCCGTCTGTTTTTGTTCGCCCCCTCCCTCCCTGTGTTTATAAGCGTAGCTTTGTGTGCGGGTGCGCGACGTGTGAACGGCGTGCTGCGGCGGTGTAGCTGCGAAGCGGCGGTCATCTTACAGTGCAATTATTCACTTAGCACAGCGGCAGGCGGCTGCAGCCGGGCCCTGTTTACTCCGAGGCTTTGAGCCGTTGGCTGCGACTGCGGACAGACCACAGTTGACACTGGCCCACACAGCCACATTCCAACCTGGGAGAGCAAGAAGACAGGGAGGGTGGAGGGGAATAATGTGAGAGTTAAAAAAAAAAAAAAAAAAGAGGAAGGAAAGTAGGGTGAAGGACACTGAGAATTTTCTGGGGCAGGTAGGATGGAGACTTCCCTCCTTCCAGCAGCTTTGAAATGGAAGATTATAGCACCGAAAACCAGAACAGGCAAGCTGGATTCAAAATAAATCATGTGGCACAATGATGTCATAAAATAAAACTGCTTTATGGGGGTAAAAGAAGCAAGAAGACGGTCCCGGAGCGTCGCCGCTCCGCTTTTATAATGCCAGAGATTGTGCTCGGCTGCCGGGAGCGAGGAGAGCCTGAGCCACCCTGATGTTTGCCCGCAGCGATGACGTCCTTTGTGGAGTTTGCTTATGGTAATCCCAGCTCGGGATAGTTTAGAGGCCCTTTTATATCAGCGCCAGGTTGTAAAAGTCAAAGCCTGGAAGCCAGGACTTCCAGTGGTGGTCAAAAAAAAAACAGAAAAGGAACGTCGTCCAGTGGTGCGTCTCTAGAACATGTCTGCAGGACAGGAGAGTTTGTGGATGCTTTATGGCCGATGACGCGGCTTCTAAAGTTGCTTCGGACGGGGAAAGTGTTCGCGTGACAAGAGGGGGACTCCTTAAAAACCTCTGTTGTCCAGATAGAGGCCCAAACCCATTAACCTCCCCTACTTATCACACAGCGAGGAACGAGAGAGAGCATCACATGAATAATGCCCTGTGTGACCCGTGCTCACACACAGTGATGCCTCAGAGAGACGTAGCCGAGGTGGAAAAGCGTGAGGCCCTCAGACTCACAGCGCCCTTTGATAGAGGCACAGCTAAGTGTACTGCTCCTGGCAGAGCAAGCGTGGATTTTACCCTGAACTGGGGCAGCCCGTCCTCCACATGGATACAATGGCACATAGGGAGTCTGGGGCTGCACAATGCAAAAATGCAAAGCAACATGCTGTGCACAACGTGGAGGGTCCTGACTACGCTCTACGGCCCATTTTGAGAGGAGGCAACAATAGGCCGTCTGTGGAGCGATATGATGTAGCTACACGCTTCTAATGAGGATCATTGTGAACATTCAGCAGATCTATTTGCGGTTCAGTATTTGCAAATTTGGTTTGTTCGCTGATATTCTTTCAAATCGCAGGTCAAAAATTCAAAATGCATCTTTGGAAACTAGATGGATAGGCTGGTGTTTGTTCCCATAAGAGTGATGGAGATCAGGAACACTGGAGATGTTAGCGCAGACAGTTTCCACCGTCTTATACACAGTTTAGTCAGCAGTAAGTCCATCAACAGAGTCACTTAAGTTAGCAGTGCTTTCTTTTCAAAGAAAAACTTAACGAATGCATCGTTAATAGCAGCAGTAGCTTCATCCAAATTTGCTGTTCTTGCCATACTTTGTATGTAAAGCAAAGAAAACAAAGTCATAAGCTGTAATTGCAAGTAGTGCAAAAATGGTGCGAATCAGGATGAAATGAGGGGAGAAAATAGTCTATTAGTCCAAAGCAGATAGCTCAGAATAACCAAGGGCTCTCTAACTATAAGCTTTAATTAAACTGACATTGCTATTTTCTCCAAAAAGCAGCACATTGTTTGGCAGCAGTTGCATTTCCATAAACATCCCATTGTGTCGTCTTCTCTCCAGTCGTCTCAGATAACGGAGAAAACCTCTTTTCACGAGTATTGACATTTTCTGGATCAATTCCACTTGGCTTTGAGTACATCTTAGCTGTGATCATTCGGGCTCCTGTCACACCGGATCATTCTCTTTCTCAAATGTGTTTTCACTTCGCCGGAAAACAGAAACCAAACGCTTCTGTTTCACCGGGTGCTAATTATTATTCCTGTCAGTCCCGGGGCTTTGTTTTTTCTTTCGCATGCTAATGGACGCTGGATCAAATTCAGGGAGAAATTACGACTGCTAAAGTGTGCTAGGGTTCGGATATAGTTGCACATCTTTCTCCTGAAAGCCCTTAACCTATCTTTGTATGTTCAAACCAGCAAAGCTTTAACATGAAGCAGTTCTAGGCCTAATGATCACTGAACAGAAAGGCATAAACTTAGTTTGGCATGTAAGAGTTCAGTCCAGTGCCCTTGGAGAAGAAGCCAGCCCACAGCATTACACATCCTCTCCCGTATGTAACAGTTGTGTTGAAGTGCTTCTCCGTATATTCATTGAACTGCATGGGGAAAAACTCAATCTCAGCCTCATCTGACCAAACTGCAAGATTCCAGTTTAGAGTCCTGGCAGAGTTCAGCAAACTCCACGTTTACATTTGTGATAATATCAGAAAAAACAGCAACTAATTGGGAAGATTTGTTTACTTCTACTTTCCAAAAGTGAACTTTGGGGTTCGATTGGAAACCAAAATTACAACATTTGTTACATTTTCCCTGCACTTTTTCATTTTGAAGAGTATGCCACGTCACAAACAAAGAAATATTCCCTGAACTGCACTTGGTTTCAAAGATCGGTGTGAATGGCTGGTTACGCTGTTGCCTGGCAGCATGAAGTTCCTTTCATTGGGTCTTTCTGGGTGAAATTTACACGTTGCGTCTTGAAATGTTCAAAAGTCTGATTGATGTGATCTGCAACCCTTTACTGGAGTCGTAGTAAATTGGCTTCCAAAGCAGATTTCTGTCTACATTAATTGGTTTGACTCCAACTGGAAGGAGTTTTCCATCCTTCTCTCCCTTCGCACTTCAAATTTCACACTTCTCTCCTTTCATTGCGCTTATTTTTACCTGACACTGGAAAAGGGACCAAATCTGCAAGTGTTTGCTTCAGAGGAGATCTCCCCTGCACGGAACAGCGAGCTTCCTGGAGTTTTCTGCTCCCGCGAGGTCTCAGTGCCAGATGGATCCGGTCGTGCCATCCTGTGGGTTTTGGGTTTGATATCCAAAAATTAGATAATGAATAATGAAAAGATTCCAGGCTGATGGACGTCTGGATAAAGTAAACAGAGCATTAGTAGCCGGAGGCCTGGCCAAGGTGACATGCCGTTCCCTTCTCCCTGTCTCCATTCACAAGTCTGTGACAGGCCAGACAAAAGACTAAAATGCCATGTAGGCAAGTCAGACACGGCTCCCAAATTGGAGCTAATTGCTTTTTAGCTCATCTTTGGGAAAATATGAATTTGGCTTGTTCAAAAGCATCTAATTGGGAGGGATGAATTGTAGGCTAAATGAACAGCGGCGTGTAACAGTTTGTCTTGCAAAGAGGTTTTAATAACAGGGCAGCTTTGTGGAAGGTGCTCCATAACAGAAACGTGTGTGGAGCCCAAACTGGAAGATTGTGAGATTGTTGCGTGAAAATGCGACTTTTTCTCGAGCTTAATGCTTTGTACGAAGCTCTGTAGAGGCATGAAAAGTTTGTATTCATTTGTTCTCGCCCAGTTTTCCATTCTTGTTTTCAGTTGCAATTGAGACATATGCGGTTAACTCGTCTTCACTGATTTCTGGGGTTATTTTAATCTAATCTCAAGTGTAGAAATTACAAGACAGAACACATTCCACACTGACATTGTTTAACACTGAAACAATACATCATTTGGGGTTTTTCTGAATGAAACCAGCAGATTATTTTGTGCTGCGTGACAGATGTTGGTCCCTCCTTGTCCCTGCAGCCTCGGAGCCCAACCTGAAGCTGCGCTCCCGGCTGAAGCAGAAAGTGAGCGAGCGCCGCAGCAGCCCGCTGCTCCGCCGCAGAGACAGCCCCATCACTACGGCCAAGAAGCGCTCCCTCGACATGGCGGGTGAGAAGCGGAGGAGGAGGAGGAGGTGGTGGCGAGGATCCCGCTGTTTCAAAACGTTTTTTGTTTTTTTTTTTGGGTTTTTTTGTCCAGACTCCTGCTGATTCTTCTTCTTCTTTTCCTCCTCCTGTCTCAGACTCGGCATGCAGCAGCGCCCCCGGATCCGGCCCCAGCTCCCCGAACAACAGCTCCAACAACATCCCCAATGAGAACGGCATCACTGTGTCCGTCTCCAACAACATGGAGGTACATCACACCCATCATCTTTATTTCTAGCGTATGAAACAAGAAAGAAAGAAAAAAAGTTGTAGCTGTAGGATTAGATTTGTGTCTCTGGTTTCTAGCTCACCAAACATTTCAGGCTGTTGCATATACAAAGGCTGTGAGCGAGGTGACGGGGCTCCAGACGGGGAGGCAGCGTCGATGCTATTTGTGGAAGCCATTAGGGCCACTCAGGCAGTGTGGAGGAGGCTGGTGGCTGTGACAACATTACAATGCCAGGAGGGAGCAAATGTCGTTTCTCCATGTGCGGACGTCCGCTAGGCCTGAGCGACACAACTTACAAATCAAAACTATAATTTTTTTTTTTTTTTCCATACCAGATCCGACTTTAATCGATTTTTATTTCTAAAAAAAGATAATAGAAATGAGAAATGACTGAAAATATTGTTAAAAGTGGCTTTTATTTCAGTCATCCCTCTTCTGTGAGTTGTACGACTGAGCATCAGGACCAGGCTCTGAGAATTTTTGTTCAAATACGAGAATAAAGCTGTAATATTAACACAATAAGAACATCTTAAAATTAAGAGTTAAAGTTGCGGTATGTAACTTTAATAATAAATATATTTTAACATATTTGTTGAAACTGTGATATGTCTCAATTTGAGATGATTATTTGTCTCTGATTTGAGACAAATAATCTGAAAAAAAAAATCAAGCTCGTCTGCCTTCTCCCAGTGCTAACTAGAAACAACCAATCAGAGCCAAGAGGCGGGTCTTAGCGCTGTCAATCACTCCTCTTTATGTTCATGCCCATTCCTGTCTTGCTTATAAAATACTCAGGTTTGTTAGCAGGGCCATCGTTGCTTATCCACCAGTAGTACATTTAGCAGCGCGTACACAAGGATAATTGACAGCTCTAAGACCGTCCTCCTTGCTCTGATTGCGAATCGATAAAATGAACTTATAGTAATTCAGAATCATGGCACCGGATGTTTCCCCCTGTCCTTGATGCAGATTATGTAAATGTGTTTTCCAGGCGTCTCTGGCCCAGCGGCTGTGCGGCGGCGGCGATCAGGGCTCCATCAACCAGCTGTCCCTCTACACCTCGCCGTCCCTCCCCAACATCACCCTGGGGCTGCCGGCCACTGCCACCGCCACCGCCGCCTCCAACGTAAGGAGGAAATCAGCCGGTCGTCTGACTCTGCATCCATGAATGTGTTTATTTTGCAGTTTAGCATCTGTTTTTTTCTCTCTCTCTCTCCTCCAGGTGACTTCCACTCAGCAGGATGCAGGCCTGCAGCCGGCCCTCTCCCTCAGCCCCCCCTTCCTGTCCGGCGGCCATTTGAGCCCCTACCTTGCAGATGGCGGGTCCGGCGGCCATGGCGCTCACAGCCCCCTGCTGCAGCACATGGTTCTGATGGAGCAGAGTCCCGCTCAGAGCCCGCTGGTGACAGGTGAGGCCGAGACGAAAAGTCTGGAAAACATGGAACGTTTTCCAGATCTTCTAGACTTAGGAAACGCATTAAAGCAGGCTTTCTGGAATCTGATTCTACAACCTTCCAGCTCTGGACTATGGAAAAATATTAGTATTTCCAGGCTTTATTCTCTCTCCTGTTGTCTAAAAGTTGGTTTGTTCCTTCTGTTCCTTTCTGTCTTTCTTCCTTAGTTGTATCCATTCATCTTTCTCTATTGCTCTCTTACTTTCCTTGTATCCTTCCTCCATTTCTTTCGTTTTTTATTGAAAATGAAATATTTCTTTCTTTCTTCTCCTTCCATCCTTTCATTTGTGTTTCCTTTCTTCCTTCTGTCATTTATTCCATCTTACCCTATCTCTGACCTTGTTTTTTGGTGTTCTTTCTTTCCTAATTCCTTTTTGTTCTTCCTCACTTTGTCCTCGTGTCCTTTCTTCCTTTTTCATTTGTTCTTACTCCTTTGTTTCTCCCTTTGTTGTGTCCATCCATCTTTCCGTTTGGACTGCCTTTGCTCTTTATTCCTGCCTTCCTTCTCTACTTCCTTGCTCAGTCTTTTCTTACCTCTGTTCTTCCTTCCTTGCATCCTTCCAGCATGTCATCCTTCAAATCACCCTAATAATATTTGGCACAAGTCCATTGTGAACTTTCTTATTATGTATTTTAAGATGAACGGAAATGTCTGGAAATATGCAGGAACCCTGGTTTAAATCTCAATTTTAGTGCTTTTTTCATGTGTTTCTATCTGAACGTCATTCTGTGTTTTTGATGTTCAAAGTCGCAATTTGATTTCTTCAGGAAACGAGCACACTGCAGAACAGGAAGTCAGCTGCCACATCATCTTGTTTGATACGTGTGCATTCACATATCCCGGATGTTTTAATTTAGAGAAAATGTCTCAATTTCTGGAAAAATTGCCGTTGACTGAATAAAACGTGAAGGAAAGCAGCGAGCTTTCCTTCAAAAAAATAAAAAATAAAAAAAAATAATAAAAAGTGAGGCGTTCTCGCACTCAGAGGGGATGTAACCCCCTCTTGCTGACAGACGTCCATTCATTTGCTCAAACTAATGAGCTCCTTTCATATGTCAGCGTATGCCATGAGAGGGTGACATGGGAGCATTGTGTGCCCTCTCCCATCAGCTCATTCACAGACAAAAAAACATGGCTTCTATTTTCAGGCAGGCATTAGAGTTGAAAGAGCTGTGACGCACATGCAGACGCACGCAGGACTGTTTTCTGCTCTTTAACAAAAAACAAAAAAGAAAGAAAAAACGTTCAAGACCCCAGATGTGAGAAATTACAGACCGGAGGACAGAAAATCGTCGTCGTTTCTTGTTTTCCTCCTGTCTCCGGCAGCTGCGCGTCGGCGGGGTTTCTGCGCCCTGGTGGTGCAGCGGTGGACAAATCTGCACAGTAGTCAAACTTCTCGCGTCATTTAGCTGCCCCCATTAAGGTTTAGAGCTTTCCCCCCCGCCGCCGTGCCGCGCCTTGAGATGGCGCAGCACGGCGATCGGGCTCGGATGATTACGTTGGAGGAGCCGCCGCAGTATGGCGGCACAGATGGCTCTGCTGGTTCGGGTTCACGCGTGCATCTGATCACTCACCTCCGGTTCTTCGGCAGCAGAGCGTTTGTGTTGGTGGAATTGGTGCAAGGAGAACCAAAGAGTACGAGGGGATTCAGACACGTTTATTCTGATACCTCAAAATGAAATGATTAATCAGTCTCTGGTTGTATGTGTCAGCTCTGATCCCCACAGCATGATGCTGCCACGATTGTGTTTCTCCACAGAATGATGCGTTCAGGTTGATTTGAATATTTATCTCTCAGGAAGGCCGTAAGCATCTGTTACAGTAAAATGTAATGTCAGCATTTTCCTCATCTAGAAAAACTAAAATCAGACTTTAACCCCTTTTCCATAACCAAAATGTTGTCCTTCCTTTCTTCATTCCTTCCTTTTTTGTTCTTTCCTTCCTTCTGTCATTATTTCTATATTTTTTTCCTACTCCCCTTCATTGTTGTTGCTCCTATGTTTCTTTCCCTCCTTCCTTCCTACTTTAAGTATTTTATATTTTTAGAAGTCGTATCTGTATAAACATTTAACTTTTCCCTTCACGAATCCTGACATAATCCCAGATTTTATCATCCAGACTGTTTTCCTGAACAAATCTGATCCGTTTTTCGTCAATAAAAGTCTTTCAGCATTACTAGTTTAGCATTTCTCAGATTGTGGCGTTCATCTAATCCCTAAACCCCACCGTGTGTGTGTGTGTGTGTGTGTGTGTGTGTCCGTCTCCAGGCGTAAGCGGCATGTCCATGTCGTCGGCCTCCATGGCCAAGCTGCAGCGGCAGCACCGGCCCCTGGGGCGGACCCAGTCGGCGCCGCTGCCCCAGGGTAGCGCCGCCCAGGCCCACGCTCAGGCCCTGGCCCTGCAGCAGCTGGTGGTGCAGCAGCAGCACCAGCAGTTCCTGGAGAAGCACAAGCAGCAGTTCCAGCAGCAGCAGCAGCAGCAGCTCCACCTTAACAAGGTACCGCTCCTCCCCTCCTGCGTCGCCCCTCTGCTGTCGTCTGCCGATCTTGAACGTATTTTTTAAAAAAAAAAAGAAAGACCTCAAAGCGTGGTTTGAGATATTCGGTGAATGGGCGGAAGCGGCTCCGGGTGGCGGCCCCTTGACGTGACACTGCAGTGAAATAAATGAATAGTTATCAGCTCCGGAGGGCCCAAGTGTTGTAGTTTTGCGTAGGCAGCAGCCAGCAGCTCAGCCAATGAGGCGTCCTCATTGGCTGAGCTGCTCTCTCTGTAGTATTTCTGTTTGTAAGTAGGTGGTAGCAGGTATGGGCCGACACGTATAGCTCAGCCCATATGTGTGTGTGCGAGTTTATATCTGCAAATGCTCGCATTCACGTTTCTGTGACTGTGGTCGGTGCGAGCTAACGGTTCGCTGCCATGGCAACGGAGCGGAAGCCCGCGCCTCATATGGGCAGGGAGGAAGCGAGCAGTCAGTCGCTCCTGACGGCTCTTACCTATCTGAGCCGAGGATTCGCCGGAGGAGAGCAGGAAAGGTGGGTGGATGAAACGAGGGATTTCCTCTCCTCCGCCTCCCCCCGCTCTGTCTCCCTCCCTTGCAGATGCTTCCCGGCTCTCCAGCGGCGACTTTCCACACAAGCACCTCTGGAAAAGCCGCCAGCACACCAATTATTTGTACCTCAACATTTCTCTGTTGTTAAGGGTAATCTGGATTTGCTTTCATTTAGTCCAGATGAAATATGCATCGATGTAGTTATTTTAAGATCTCTCTATTCAGTTGAAACCAGATGCACTTTTAATTCTTTTTTTTTTTTTTTTTGCTGTTTTTATTGTTGTTTTGACCTATAAAAAGTGAACAAAGCCAAGATATCAAGTATCAACTTCTGTTGCCAAACATACCTTTGTTGCTTAGTAGATTCAGAAGAAACTTAAACAATAATAATAATAATAATAAAAAAAATCATCCTTCCATAACTCTGCTTTGGTCGCACGCCCAAACTGAAGCCATTCCTCGTCGAATATCACAGAGCAGCGTTTCCGTCTGGAGCAATATTTCTTCTGATCTGTGATCACAGTTCATAACAGGGTCTGTGAAGAACAGCAGGCTTGCATTACCAATGTAGAAACAGAGTGAAGCAGATGCTTATGGAGAGAGAAAACTAGGAAATGTTCACAAGTCGACAAGTCAGAAAGTTCCTTAAAGGGACTGCCGGCCCTTTAAGAACATGTGGGATCTTGATTTGGCCCAAAATGAAAGCGCGCTCAAGACGTACCTTCATAATCAGCATCAGCGGGTAATTATTTGCATTTTTCTCGTTTTTATTTGTAAAGAAAAAAGTAGAAAAGCACGTCGTCAAGGAGTGTTAAAACGTCGTTAAGGAATTCTATATTAACTCTATGGTCAAAAAAAGATAGATTTACACAGACTTAAAAGACAGGAAACTGATGAAAACATCTACAGCTGGCAGCGATTGTTCTGAATGGGGACCGGACCTGGGTTTGAACCGGTTCTGAGTAAGTGGAGCAAAGGGTTCTCGTCGGGGACACATCGATGTCTGTTTGGATGCAAAGGAGACTCAGGCAGAAGCCCAGAGGACGAATGAATGCTCTGACGTCAATGCTGTCCCCTTGGCATAAAACCATGGAACCCAAGGGCTTTGTAGCTCTGGGCACACACACACACACACACACACACACACACACACACACACACACACACACCTGCAGGCCATGCTTGAAACTTCCCACTTTGCCTTCCTCGCAAGGGTCCACATCATTAACACCCCACGTCCTGGCGGGGCGAGAGCCATCAGGGCTTTGACTGGTCCGTGTTGGTGGAAAGTGAATCAGTGGGCGGGTGGAGTGAGTCGATGACGAGCGGCGCGACTCCGAGTGTGGAATGCCTCTGATCAGCGAGACATGTCGCCCCGGTGTCCCATCAGCAGGGCCACTCACATCCAATTAGAAACAGAGAGGCTTCAGAGGAGCTGACTGCGTAATCCAAATTAAGCTCATTAAACGCAGAATGCTTTAGAGAAAGGAAACGATTCATCAATTCAATTCGTGCTGGATGGGATTTGTTGGATTATAAAACTGATTTATTTATTATTATTATTATTATTATTGTTTTGCGTTTTCCACAGATTATGGGGAAGCCTGGCGAGTCGCCCGTGGGGCGGCAGCACCAGAGCCACCCGGAGGAGACAGAGGAGGAGCTGAGGGAGCACCAGGACGCCGGGGCCCTGCCTCCAGGGGTCACCATCAAGCAGGAGCCACCGGACCCGCAGGAGCTGCAGGAGCTGCAGGAGGAGGCACTGCAGCAGCACCGCGAGCGGGAGCAGGAGCTGCTCTTCAGACAGGTACAGCATGAATTTACATCCAAAGTATCGCTTTGGATCCATCCCCACATGACAAAACATCAGAGATAAATCATTTGTTTTGGCCGCCATCTGTTGGCGGTGTGTTGTAATTACAGTAGTGTGGTCAAATTTTAAAAAGTTGATCAGATTATTCACACTTCTCATCATTACGGTGAACTTTGTAAGCTTGAAATGTGAAATGTTTAAGAAAATCTTCTATTGTCTCAGACTAAGCATCTCTGTCTTGTAGGTTTTTATATTCAGAACGATTTAAAAAAAGTTTGTTTCAAACATAAATTAGAAATTTTAAGTTTAGACAGGTTGCGCTTCAAAAGAATGATAATTTATCATTGCAGTAAGTTGACTGCATAAGACCTTAATTTTATCCAAGCATCCATTGAGGTATTTTTTAAGACGTTTTTGGTTTTAGTGGACTTTATTTGGCAGTAATCTAACAGGAAGTGGGCAGAGAGAAAGGAGGAAAGACATGCAGCAAAGGAACCGAGGACGGGATTCGAATTTGGTGTGTTTTTAAAGTGAAATTTAAAACAGCAACCCAGTCTGAAAACCTCACTCATCTTTTCTCTCAAATTTGTGACTCTTCATTGCCGACCGCAGTACAAGACAGCATAACTCTGCTGTGAACTAGGGAACAGTCCGTGGGAGAGAGGCGATTAGGTCAAAATAGTTGGTGTGATTAACATTAACAAGTTAAACTTGTTTCGATGAATCGCGTGCATAAGTACATTAAAACGTAACATTTGCTTGTCTTCCACGTCGCCGGGTGAGCAGCAGGCTCTGCTGTTGGAGCAGCAGCGTATCCACCAACTGAGGAACTACCAGGCGTCCATGGAGGCCGCCGGCATGTCCATGTCCTTCCCTGGACACAGACCCCTGTCCAGGGCGCAGTCTTCTCCGGCCTCAGCGTCATCCTTCCCCATCAGCGTCCCCACGCAGGATCCTCCCGACAAGCCTCGCTTCACCACAGGTCAGCACATCTGATCGAATCCTTCAATTCCTGGAAAACGCCTAAATTTCAAAGTCTTTGAAAGCGCTTGACACTCAGACTGCAGAGCTCTGCGTCTCCTCAGGCCTGGTGTACGACTCCCTGATGCAGAAGCACCAGTGCATGTGTGGAAACACCAACAGCCACCCGGAGCACGCCGGGCGCATCCAGAGCATCTGGTCCCGGCTGCAGGAGACCGGACTCCGAGCTCATTGCGAGGTTAGCCTGGAACCCGACTCCAGTTGACGGTCGGACTGCAATCGCCGCGCCGTCTGACTGCGTGTGTTTGCTTAGTGTATCCGTGGGAGGAAGGCCACTCTGGAGGAGCTGCAGACGGTCCACTCTGAAGCCCACGTCCTGCTGTACGGAACCAACCCACTCCGGCAGAAACTCGACTGTGAGTTTCACTCTATTCATTGAAACCAGGAGGAATCTGCTGCCGTTTTCTGCTAATCCCACGCTTCCTCCCCGATCAACAGGTTCCATAACGCCCATGTTCGTTCGGCTGCCGTGCGGAGGAGTGGGGGTCAGTCACAACCGAGCGTCTCCTGAATTTGTCTCTCGTAAGTCCCCCCCCCCACAGACATGTCTGACGTGCTTGCTGGCGTTTCAGGTGGACAGCGACACCATCTGGAACGAGGTCCACTCGTCCAGCGCGGCGCGGCTCGCCGTCGGCTCTGTTGTGGAGCTGGTCTTCAAGGTGGCAACCGGAGAGCTAAAGGTAAACGGTTCTTACCGGCCCAAAGCATGATTCTCAATAATTTCAGATTCAGAACGGCGGAGATGGAAAGATGTATTTCAGCTAAAGATAAAACGTTACCTCTTGAACTTTTAAATAAATCAGTAGAAGCTGATTTAGGAAAGTTTTGCAAATAATGTTTAAGATCTTTAAGAAATAATGAGAGGGAAACACTTTTGAACTCCTTGAAGCACCAATGTTCTGTTGTTTCATTTACTTTCCAAAAACTTTGACCTGGCACATAAAAGCCTATAAAATATCCTGAATGTTGTGGCTGGAGCTTGACTGAATGAGGGATGTGAATTCTTATGCAGCAGGTTTTTATCTATTTGTGTCCATCAGTTCTGCTGTGGTTAATAAACCTCCGTCTTTCTTCCCAGAACGGTTTTGCGGTGGTCCGCCCTCCTGGACACCACGCCGAGGAAAGCACCCCCATGTAAGGCCACAGCCGTCACCACACGCCCCCTGTGGAGGCGCTCATTTATCCCCCCGCAGACACAAACAGCAGCAGGGAGCGCAGCGACACTAACCGCTGGGTTTATTTGCACGTGAAGTGTAAAATGCGAAGCGTTGCCATGTAAACATGAAAGTGGAGTACTGAAGTGCGTTTGCGTGTGGATTTGTGACGGTTGCTGCCTCTGCTGCCGTTTCAGGGGCTTCTGCTACTTCAACTCGGTGGCCATCGCAGCCAAACTGCTGCAGCAGAGACTCAGCGTCAGCAAGATCCTCATCGTGGACTGGGTCCGTCTCCTTAGCAACCGCATCTTTTTGTTTTAACCCGGTCCTAGTTTGGTACTGAACAAGCTCACTTTATCTCTCTAACTTCAGGATGTTCACCATGGCAACGGCACTCAGCAGGCCTTCTATGACGATCCTAATGTCCTGTACATTTCTATCCATCGCTATGACGACGGCAACTTTTTTCCAGGAAGTGGAGCACCCGATGAGGTGAGTTTTCTAGTGACTGAAAATCTTTTTAAACTATTAATAATCTTAACTTTTATCACTAGAACCTTCTCCTGTTTTCTCAGTTTGATATTTTAGATAATTGCAAAACATTTGGGCAAATGTTTTGCATCATTAGCCCACTAAATCTTTTCTTAAACATTTTTTCTCCAAAACCTGTCCACTTTATTACTTAAGATTAATTTATTATTTTAATGCGTAAGAAAAAATACATTATTTTGGTGGTTGTCAGACGTTAAAATAATGGAGGTTGTTACCGTTTTTTGTTTGGTTCCTCTGTTCAGGTGGGGAGCGGTCCAGGGGTGGGGTTTAACGTCAACGTGGCCTTCACCGGGGGGCTGGACCCCCCCATGGGAGACGCAGAGTACCTGGCTGCCTTCAGGTAACATTAAGAAGATTTGACTCATTTTTATGCTTTGTGTTCTTTCTGTTATTGTTAAACTGTGTTCCAGGATGTTTGAAGCAAAATTTCTCAAACTGAAACTTAACTCGATCAATATCTCTTCACTGCTTGCTGCTTCGATTTTTGACCTCGAAGAGTGAGCTGTGCAGCTTGATAATCCCTCCGCAACCTCATCCTTCTCCCAGGTCTGTGGTGATGCCGATAGCAGACGAATTCGCTCCGGACATCGTGCTGGTCTCCTCCGGCTTCGACGCCGTGGAGGGACACCCCCCACCGCTGGGCGGCTACACCCTGACCTCCAAATGTGAGCGAAAGATTGTCTGATCACTTTTGTTTATCTCAAACACCAGCTGTACCCACCAGCAGGATAAAGTGCAACTGCATCCATTTTTTGTTTTTTTGTCATGTGACTGATAAATATTAGGGTGTCTGCAAACCCTTAAACAGTTTTAAAATAATGTATGTAAATATTAGTTTCAAAATGTCTAAAATATGTTTTAAAAAGGCAAGTTGGCCTTAAATTTTGTCTTGACAGGACTATTCTGTATAGTTTTTTTCTGACTCGAGACGGTGTAAGCTAAAGCTAACTCACTGCTAACATGCACACCTAGCTGGCTTTTTTTTGTCTGTCATGGTGAGCATAATTTTATTGCCAGTTGGCTGAACAAAGTCTCTACATTTTGATGGAGATTCAGGTCTTAAATTCCATTTATTATGTTCTTAAAAAGTCTTAATTTAGGTTAATGAACCCTGCAGAATAGGGCATATTTGACTGATGGGTTCTGTCCACTCAGGTTTTGGGTATCTGACCAGGCAGCTGATGACCCTCGCTGGAGGCCGCGTGGTCCTGGCATTGGAGGGAGGTCACGACCTCACCGCCATCTGTGACGCCTCTGAGGCCTGCGTGGCCGCCCTGCTCGGACAGGAGGTGAGAAGTTCCCAAATTTATCATCTAGTTTTGATTCTGAACTGGGGCTGGACATTAGATCAGTTTTATTGATTAATTAATTTCTGGAAAATCTGGATCTTTTTTTTTTCTCCATCTTATTTTATTGCTTGTATTCATTTGCTTCATAGGTCGACTCTATGACAAAACACCAGGGTCAAGCTACTACAAAAAATGAACAATTCAGTTTAGAGGTTCTAGTAAAATTGTGTCTTTATTTACCGAGCGTGCAGTGTTGATTTATTTCTGGAGCAGCATTCAGGGGTAAACAGAACAGTGGGAATTTGCTGGGAATGGACGAAGCCTTGTTTTCCCTTGTGCTTTTCCTGTCCAGACTGACCCCTGGTGGAAACCCGCTCCATCCTCATGTTTCCATGCTCTGTTTTCATGTTGCGTGTGTTTTTGTCACGTGCAGCTGGATCCGCTTCCAAAGGCCGTCCTGGAGCAGAGGCCCAACCCCAACGCTGTGCGCTCTCTGGAGAAAGTCATAGAGACTCACAGTGAGTTCAGCCTCGGTCATGTAAACACACACGCACACACGCACACACACACACAGCGGCGCCACGGGAAACACACAGATGTTCTCTAGCTGCAAAACACGGAGGATTACACACATGGTTCTCTGCTGCTGATGGACAGTTTTGACTCTGATTGGAGGATTAGAAAACACAGACATGGAAGTGGTTTGTAGGACTTTGAAGGTTCAGGTTATAGAGTGGGAAAGATTTTCATATTTTTTAACTGTGTATTATGACTGTATATTTGCTAGAACTGCACTATTCCTTGGTTATCACATTGACTTTTACCTAGTTGTACACCAGAATGGACGCGTTCCCCGCGGTTTCTAATTTTGTTCTGTCCTTCCCTTCCATCTCAGGTAAGTACTGGCGCTCGGTGCATCGCTACTCGTCGCAGCTGGAACTCTCTCTGCTGGAAGCCAAGCGAGGCGACTCGGAGGAGGCGGAGGCCGTTAGCGCCATGGCGTCTCTGTCTGTAGCCAACACCAACACCATGGATCAAAGGTACCGCTGGGTTTTTAATATAAGCTTTGAAAATCACAAAATTATATTTTTATAGTTTTTAGTTGGACTTTTGTGGAATTTGTGTCTTATTATCTAAACATACAGCGTCTTCTGAGGTTACTGTCCTTTTCACCCTTGTTTAAATTCTGAATCTTGGTCAGTGTATGAATTTGATGAAGAGCATGAGATCATCTGCAAAGAAGCGCATTTTCTGACTTCACACACATTTAAATTCTGTATCTTGGTCAGTGTATGAATTTGATGAAGAACGTAAGATCATCTGCATATGAGTGTAGTTTCTGACTCTTTTCTCTCCCAGCAGGACTGAGGAGGAGCCCATGGAGGAGGAGGCTCCGCTGTAACCGAGGCAGGCGTCAGGGCGTTGCAGTTTTGCCATTGACCTCTCCGGAGAAGAGCCTCGGCTGACCCCTTCATTTAGTCGCCCCCGACCCCACTCACCACGTTAATCACCTTGATTGGCGATCCCTCGGTCTAAAACGAGGGAGGGGGAGAGGGGTGGGCTCAGCCTCAGCGTAGGGAGCCAATCAGAAGACAGAGGACTGAACTGAAACGGGGGAAAAAAAACTAAAACTTAACGGCGTTGCTTAACGGCACTCGTTTAGAGACACTCATTGTTTTTTTCTGTCAGTCTTCGCACCTTGGCGTCAACCCACAGCGGCCGACTGTGCGATCACGGCAGCCGGCGGGGGTCGAGATCGGATCTTGTCGCAGAAAGGAAAGGTGTGCTGTCACACCCGGTGCTTTGCGCAGCTGCCCTCTCTGACCGCATTCAGTCGAGAAAGCAGGGACAGCGGACGTTCCCGGCCGACCTGGAGCAGCTCGGCAGGGTGTGGGGAGGGTTGCGGGGTAGTGAGGGTGTTTGTTTCTCTTCTCTTAACTTCATTCCCCACTAAACAAGGGGAACGCTGCGGCATCTGGGAGGACCTTTTTCTTTTTTTTTAACGTGCCGCGCTCACTGTGGATTCCCGTTTCGCCGTCGTTCGAGGAAGGCTTTCGCAAAAGATTTCGACGGCCAAGACGGTCGCCTCGCTGGAGCAGCCCGCCGTCGAAGGTTGACAAGTGAGAGGAGTGCCTTGGAGAAGGGAGTGGGGGGGATCCGCCTGTTTTCAGGATTGTTCAGGAAAAAGATTGCCTTAAGTTTAACCGTTTCTCCCACCGAGGAATTGGTGCGAGAAAGCAGACCTGGGAAGGAGGGAGGAACGACAAAAAAAAAAGCTAACAATCTTTCAGCATGTTTACTTAGAAAGTGATGGAGACGACATTTATGTCTCTGACGGCCTCTCTTGAAGAGTTACTTTACTTTTTTGATGGATCTATTTTTCTGTAAAAAAAAGTTTAAAAACAGAGAGAGAAAGAAACCGCTTTGTAAAAGGTAGTTGCCAGCTTCTATAGACAACGGTGCAAACACTGAGAAAAGGAACCAGATCGCAAACTCTCACAGCAGTTTAGCCTTTGATGTAGCCTCCCTTTAAGAGTCGGCGCTTTTTGCAAAAACAATTTGCAGAGCATGCATTTTAAGCAGATTTTAACGAATGTTGCCCAAAAGAGAAAGGCGAGCAAGAAAAAAGAAAGCCAAAGCATGAGTTTGCATTTTTACCGTTCTCTTATCTGGAAAGGGCGAGTCGACACACAACATTTCACGCAACATTTTACGTATTGGCCCTTTAACCCTCTATGGTATGCATTACGATGCCAGTTAGGGGGAAAAAATGTCTGGAGTTTTGTTGGGTTTTTTTTTATTAGTCTTAAATCACACAGGCCAATGATATCAGTTTCCGATTAAGTGAATGTCATTATAAATCTGGTTGCATTCTTACAACTCTAAAAGATAATTTTGATGTTTGTAACCATAAAACAACAAACAACAGCAATAGAAAACTGTGCTTGCTTTATTTTTTTATTTATTTGTTTTTTTACATTTGGTGCTCCACCCCCCTTCTTTTGCCGCCCTGGGCTCCTGCCCACACAGCAAAAAAAAAAAAAAAAATTACTATGAAAAATTCTCCCAAAACAAGTTTGAAATAAGCTTTTTCTGAAGTTATTTGGCAAATCAAAGCACTCTTGTTGGTTCCTTATGGTCTTTTGTCTGTTTTTAAAGTATTGCATCATGTAAAGCGGTGCCTTTCGGAGCTCTAGCAGGCCAACATGGTACCATAGAGGGGGGGGTGGCACAGCTCCCAATACCCAGTCCAACGTTTACTGATTTAGTCCGCCTCGGATCAGGTGAGCATTTCTTTAGGCATGCCGATCGAAAGGTTGGCAACTACCTTAACGTGAGCTTCACACCAGTCGTGTATATTTAACTGAATATATTTTGACCGTAATCCAAGTATTGTCGGTTTGTATCTACGTGTTTGAGTTTCCGCATCGATGTGGTCGATCTTAATGATATCAGAAACGTGTTCAGTTCAGCGAGTCCGCTTTTTTTTTCCTTCTTTTTTTTTAACGTGCAAGATTATTTTTCTAACGTCTTGTTTTTTTTTCATGCATAGGTTTCGTCGTGTTTTGTTTTCATACATTTCTTTTTTCTACATTTCTGCATAGATATAGGTCTGCGTTCATGTACTTTTAGTGCTGTTGTCGTTTATTCTTTCTTGTATTTATGGAAAACGAGGAGCAACACTTTCTTCCTTTCTTTCTTTCTTTCTTCCTTTCTTCCTTTCTTTCTTTCTTTCTTCCTTTTTTTCTTTCTTTCTTTCTTTCTTTCTTTCTTTCTTTCTTTCTTTCTTTCTTTCTTTCTTTCTATGGCTCCTGGAGCCTTTTTCAGCATTTTCATCAACTATGTATTTATAACATGTACTGTTTATAGGAGATTTGTATATGGAAACTTTATAAATGTACTATTACCTAATGACAGCTATGATATTGTGAGCAAAAAAAAAAAACCTAGTACGGTGCATAAACAGTGTATTCAACTCGTCATCGGCTGCACTGTTTTTCAAGTGGCCCTCCGGCCAATCACGGCACCGCAGTTGACTTTTGACGCGTTTCATCACTTCGTTGCCTCATCAGTTCATCCTCCTCCCACGCAGATGTTTCAAGGCCGTTTTTACATAGCTCCTCGCGGCACAAAACGGCGAAGAAGGAGAAACCGACTTGCTGAAGCTTTAACCGGAAGTTTATGTACGCTGGATAAAAAAAAGAAAGGAATCGTTGCCGTTTTCTTCCTCACCTTTGGGCATTAAGTCAGACTAATTATTCTGTTTTAAATGACTTACATTTGCTAATAATAACGCAGATTTTATTAGCTTGAATTCTGAAATGAACAAAAATGTCCTGATATATGGTCGACTTGTTGAGGTCACTCTAGGATTTTTGAAATGTTGCATCCAAAGCTTGAACCCGACTCGTGTGCAAGCATCTCAATTTTGAGAAAATAAAACAAAACATTTGATCATGTCTGGCATTTAGCTTGTTATTTAAAAATGCTACTCCCACGTGACGTAAAACAAGAACAATTTAGGTTGATTTAATGTCAAACGATGACGGGAAAAATGGGTTTTTATACAGTTTAAACAAATCCGGTTTCAGCTGTAATTTAACGACGCCCATCATGTCTAAGCCGATATCATTTTATAAACCTGTAAGATTCAAAGTTGATTTGATGTTTTTCGAGCCTGACGATACATTCCATTTGTTATCCGTTTAATTTGACTTCTCTTCAGTATTTTTTTAATTTTATTTTATTTGTAGAAACCTAACTAAGGGTTGTTTTTTTTTCGTCGTCATTTTTTGCTGTCTGCTTGCACCAACTTTAACTCTTTGCATGGTTTGTGAGTCAGCATGCCTGCTTGTCTATGTAATGAAAAGAAAAGAAAAAAAAAGAAGAAAATTGTATTTGCACAACAGAAGAACACTGGAGGGACTTTTAAGACGAAACCTCCCAGGCGGGAGGTGGGAGGCTTTTCTCCAGCCTCCGCCGGCTGAACGATTTACAAAGACTTTTGACGCTGAGAAGCATTTGATATTTTTCACACGATTCAGCACTTACGGACTGCGTTTTAAAGAGAGACGCACTCTGCCAAACCTCCGCAACGTTCACAATTCCAAGAAGAGACTCCCAAAGAACGCTCTCGTTTCAAAGGGTTTTTATTTTATTTTTTGTTTTGATTTTTGCAAGTGATGGATGTTGTCTGGAAGGCAGTTTGGGAAAACAAAGGGCATCGCCATTTGATTGTCACACCCACCTCGGCCAGTTCTATATATATTTATATATATATAGACATATATACATATATATAAACCACTGTGGCTCAAGAGCAAATCTTGGTTTACATGTAAATTGATGAGAAAAAAAAGTTATTTTTTGTTTGTTTGTCTCTATTGATGAAAAACGTTCTTTCTTTGGGACCTACGCTTTAGACATTTCATCTGACATCATCTATAGAATATATTTCTGAAAATTACAAATGTTTCCTGTGGTTTGTTGTTTGTTTTCTTCCAGATAAATGTTTTAGTTGAGCAACTTTCCTTTTGCTGTTTGGTGAATGCAGCGCATTGACAACAAGAAGTCTGAGCAGAATTGATTTAAGGAGATACACTTTGAGTTATCTTGTTCCCAGTTTTGCTCAAAGTTCACAGCAGCTCAAAATGCTGTCAGGCGATCGATGCTGATGCTGATCAATGCTGATCAATGCAAACTTCAATGAAAAATACTTCTGATTTTTCTGTTGCATCTGATAACGTGACAAAAAAAAAAGCTTCCCAGCACATGACAACTTAAAAAAAAAAGAAAAAAAGGCTCTCAGATGACTTCTCTTTGAGTGGAAAACCTAATTACAATACACAGTCTGGTGACTTTCCTCTAAGGTTATGCAGGAAAAGTTGCCTCTGCTCTGAAAAGTTGTTTCAGCTGATAAAAGAAGCTGTTATTGTTTTTTAAGTTATTAAAAAAATACATGCAAAAAGACATTTTAGTGATTTAGACTTAACTGATTAATAAAAATGCTATATTATCAAAATATAACAAATTAAATGAGTGCCAACCTGTCAGTAAAAACATTTAGACTAAAGAATGTATGCTAAGCTCCTTTATCATTTAACAGGTAACACTGTTATCAAAAATCAATATTTCAGATTTTTTTGGGTGTCATTCATTAAATGGGATAGGACTTCACTTTGCTGTGCAAAAAAAATATTGGTCAAATTATTACTTTTACTGCAGCCGTCACTTGATTGTACACACTCAGCAGCCATATTGGATTTTGAGGTCTGGACTACAGAGAAATCTCCAACTTTTCTACTTGTATTTTCAGCTTCAAAGTACTTTCTAATATATATTTCTTTCCGTGTGAAATTTCATCTTCTAAGTCAAACCACAACTTACAATTAAACAAATTCACCTTTTCTTTGCTTCGCTGTCATGATACGGCAAACTGCACAAATATATGTCTTATTATACAACTGTTTTAAAATGTCTGTTATCATGGTGCAAGATGGCAAATCTGTTAATTACTTCCCTTCTTATAAAAAGGAACAAGTGTAATGCAAAGAATTTATAAAATAACATTGAATCAAATTATGAAGGAGATTGTTTTGCATTTTTTTATGATTGCAAACATAATTGGTGAAAAGAAAACCATGTAAGTGGGAGCTTACCTGTGATTATATGACAACTCTTCTTACCATACAATATGGTCGACATTTATTTCAGTTCACATGCCAGCAGCATGTCTTTAGCCCCATGTATCTCCTTAATACCTAATGTTAATGAGTACTAATGTTATCTGGTTTAATTATATGCTACAAAGCTTGCCATATCATGTATAGTAAACAATGGCTCTGCGTGTGTTAGTGACGCTCCGCGCTGTCCAATCAGGAGCAAGCTCGTCCTTTCTACGTGCAAATACTGACCTCGTATTTCCTCTCTGCCGTCTGTCCTCAGCGCTGCGACTGTGCCATGCTCAAGCTGCAACATTAGCACTCTTCACTTCGTCACCCTGCGGGGAGAGACCCCTCATTGCTTCCGCAATTTTGTTTCGCCTTTTTTTGTTTTCAACCCGTCTGCAGCGGAATACCTCGTTTCGTTTGTTTTGAGAACATGCCGAACATCGTGCTTTTCAGCGGGAGCTCCCATCATGACCTGTCCCAGAAAGTGGCTGATCGGCTCGGACTGGAGCTCGGGAAGGTGATCACCAAGAAGTTCAGTAACCAGGAGACGTGGTAGGTTCAAACGCGGTGTTTCCCCTTTTTTCTTTTAGTCGTTTCGCGTGTTAAAATCAAGCTGTTGGTCTCGTACGGTGCCCCATCACCCGTTATCACGTGTGTGTAGCTTAGCTTCCAGGCTAACATGTAGCCTCATGTAAACACAGCAAGCTAATGCTAGTGTTGCTATACTCGGACAAAAACCCATATTTAAATGTTTTGTTGTTTTTGACGAGCCTGCAGTTCGAACGAAGCAGAAAGTCTGACTTTAGACTCTGAATAATAGTTAGGCGTATTCACTGCTTGTTGTGACAAGACTTTGTGTCTCATTTTTTTCACGGTCTTGCTAAAGTTCTCACAGTTGGCTAAGAAGCTAACATTTGCAACTTGGGACGCTGGACCAGATTTTTGGGGTGTAGTAAACTGGACACAACACCGTGTGGCGTTCTTCTATTTAGCCTGACTGATGCATAATAGAATGTCTCTTTATTTATTTATATCTTTATTTATGTTTCTTCTTCCATCACCGTTAATGCGTGCACCCCCACAAAAGTGGTGTCAAAACGTGCGGCTTGATGCCGAGAAGGGATCTATTACTTTTAGTGGGATTTGGAGTTACCATGGCGACTTAAAAAGCGAAAAACGAGCAACATTTCCAACTGCCGAAATCTAGAGTGTAACTGCCACCAATTGCCACTCCATTAGAGTGAGGAATTAAGTGGATTTTTGACCCAAAACATTGAAATCGCCGTCACGCCCACAAATATCGCCCTAACGGTATCAAACTCAGTCATGACATCGATACCAGTGCCTGCTCCGGTAAAATGTTTTCGAAATTTCGCTATGCTTATGGTTTTCTGTCAAGGTGCTTCAAACGAAATCATGCGCAGCAAGGCAGAGCATTAGCACTAGCCTTTGACGTTAAATAAGGTATTAACTATTTCTCTTACTTATTCACCATGTTTAGTATACTAATGGAGTAAGTCAATTACAGACAACATGCTAGTGATGCCCCACCTGCTACTGAGAGTATTCACGCTAACATTAGCATTTTAGCTTATTCACTCATTTTAACATACTGAATGATTGAAGTCCATGTTAGTAAACATTATTGTGATTCTTTGTAATTTGTATTGTAATTTTTTAGCCATTCATGCTAATTTTTAGCATTGGAACACTGGGTCCAAACCGACGGGCATACTTTGGCAGGCCCCGGTTAAATTTCTCAGAAATTTTCTAGTTTTCATGTACTATTGCACGTATGTATGTAATTGTTGCTTTATATCTGGGTTTTTGTAATGTTCTTGTTTATTCTTTGATTTCTGAGACAAAAATAACAACCCAATACACATTTACATCTTTAGCATAAAAAATATACGCCCATATTTATCATATGAAAACAGGTTTATGTTATTATTTAAAGTAGTTCAACAATGTATTCAGTAGTTTGTTAAATGCACAACTAAATATTCCTTCAATGTCCAAATAATTTCTTATCATATCCTGCAATGTCATGAAATAAAATTAAAACAATTAAAATTGTCACAAAGCAAACATTACAAAATTAACACAACAGATGAATAAACTTATGAAATTATTTAAATTAGTTAATAATTTATTCTCTAGACAATATGCAAATGTATGTGTGTTTTATTGATCCCAAAGGGAAATTAATGTAATTTGAATTTAATAATAAAAAAAAACATTTAAAATACATTCACTAAGTTAATCTATTTAGCTTTGCTATGTTTATATGCAAAAATAATTCATAAAACATTGTCTACCTTAAATTTTTAGAAGTTATATCTGCAGGAGCAAATGTCACTTTAACAGTTGTTAGGTTGTAGCGTCGCCTGGGTTACGGTCAGGAGCAGATCAGAAAACTCCCAGCAGCTCCCTGCTGCATTGCCGCTCTGCGTCAGGGAGGTTAATTACTCTTCACTCCACTGCGGTCAGATCACATGCACACAATCCATGCTCATTAATTTCCAACCTTTCTGACAAGTGTCGCCTTTTACAGGCGATTTCCTGCTCGGGCTTTAACCCGGTTCTTTCGGGTCATGTGCGCTGCTGGGAAGGACAACCTTTTTGGGCCTCGTGCTGCTCCACTGCGGCGTTCATTTCATCATGGACTTGTGGCCAACGAAGCAGTTTGAGTAGCTTTCTTTTGTTCGCAGGGCCACTTGTTGATCATTTTGTCTCGTGGTAAAATAAGTTGGCGATACAAAACGCAACAACAAAGATTGTGCTGTTACCTTCTCACAGCTCCGCTTTGCTGCAACGCCGGTTCGACCAGATGACCCCAAAAGGTCAAGGCCCGGAGCAACGGGATGGAGAGAGTTCCTGGAAATGATTTCATACATTATTCCTCTGTTTGCTTTTTGATACAGCTGGAACTTGTTCAACATTAATCACCGGTTGTGCGCCGCCGGCAATCCAAACAGCTAATGTGTAGTTCTTAACATTTTTTATTTATTTATTTTTTATTTCCTGATAGCGTGGAAATCGGGGAGAGCGTGCGCGGCGAGGACGTGTACATCATCCAAAGCGGCTGCGGCGAAATCAACGACAACCTGATGGAGCTACTTATCATGATCAACGCCTGTAAGATCGCCTCGTCGTCCCGTGTCACCGCCGTCATCCCCTGCTTCCCGTACGCCCGGCAGGACAAAAAGGACAAGGTCAGGCGAGCCGCAGAACTGAGAGAGTTATTCCCCGGCAGCGCCGAAGTGGCGACTCCCAAAAGAAAGAAGAAAAAAAAAAGTTGTGAGGCGTGCCCGCTTCAGGCTGTACATCTGCACGGCCTGATCGTCGGTTTTTCTTCTTTCTTTTCTTTTTTCTCTCCGTCTCGATTCAGAGTCGAGCGCCCATATCGGCCAAGCTGGTCGCCAACATGCTGTCGGTGGCCGGCGCTGACCACATCATCACCATGGACCTCCACGCTTCACAGATCCAGGTGTGTAGGCTCAACCTGCCGGATGAGCATGTGAACATGTGTAAAGAGATCAGAAATACACAAGGGAAATGTGAACAAAATTTTTACTTTTTCAATTTTAGCTCAGCTTGAAAAGACTTCCAGAGCTCAAATCTGCAAGAACTCGCATGGAATAGTTTACATAGCCTCTTTTTTACAAAAAAACTCTTCTTCTTCTTCTTCTTTCACTTTCTATAAGTGTTCATTCTTTCAACAAGTTTCTCCAAAATTTAAGGACTAGAAACAAAAAAATTATGACTTTGTTCTCAATTTTGGCCTTAATTTTATCAATAACTTGTTAAATACATTATATTTATATTCTACTTAAAAGAAAATGTTTTATTACACACAGAAGAAATACTAAATAAGTGCGTGAAAAAATTAATATGTAGAAAGGTGATGATGTAATCGTGCCTTTTGAAATAAATGGGTGGCAAAGAAAGTGGTTAGGGTCAAAGGTCAGCAACCTTTTCAGCCCTGTGAGCAGAACATGAAAAAGCTTCTTTTTTTTTTTTTTTTTACTCCTGTCTTAGAGAATTAGTTTAGATTTTTAAATCCTACAATCATTTTTTTTTTTTTTCGTTCTGAAGGGTTTCTTTGACATCGCCGTGGACAACCTATATGCAGAACCCGCCGTCCTGCAGTGGATCAAAGAAAACATTCCCGAGTGGAAGAATAGCATTATCGTCTCTCCAGATGCCGGCGGAGCAAAGCGGTGAGCAGATTTGATAAGACACGTCGGGGTCAAAGGGCGCCGTGTCGGATAAGCCGGAGACGGTCTACTGCTCGTCACGTCGGCGATTAACAAACCCTCGGGGTCACTCTTTTTTGGTTTTGGTTGCGTTTCGCGCAGCGTGACGTCCATCGCCGACCGCCTCAATGTGGACTTCGCCCTCATCCACAAAGAGAGGAAGAAGGCCAACGAAGTGGACCGTATGGTTCTGGTCGGGGACGTGAAGGACCGCGTGGCCATCCTGGTGGACGACATGGCCGACACGTGCGGCACCATCTGCCACGCCGCCGACAAGTTGGTCCCGTTCAGGTCCTCCAGATATTCGCCGCTTGCCCCGAACGTCTCTCTCAAAGGCGCCCTGTTGGTTTGTCGTCCGTCAGGTTGATCGACGCCGGCGCCACCAAGGTCTACGCCATCCTTACGCACGGCATCTTCTCCGGCCCGGCCATCTCCCGCATCAACAGTGCGCCGTTTGAGGCCGTGGTGGTGACCAACACCATCCCACAGGAGGAGAAGATGAAGGCGTGCCCAAAGATACAGGTAGGCATTCAATGTGTTTTTTTCACCGACTGATTCCCTCGACTTGAGTCAAACGTTTTGGATTTCATTCCACAAGTTTTCTGCGTTTGATGGAACTTTTGCCACTGATCTTCCTCATCGTCTCGTTTGTAGTCTCGCTTCTTGCTTCATGTCATTTCAAACGGACATTGACTTCATCCCTGCTGTTGAATGTAGAAGACATTATTAACAGCAGTAACAAATTATGTCACATAATGGTAAATCGAAACCGTCTCAAGTTAATTTGTGTTGTTTTTTAAGTTGGGCTGGAAACGTTTGAAAACTGACCTTGAGGATTATTGCACGGTGTTTGAATGTCACATGTCCGGAGCTTCAGTGAACACACCAGAGGAGGAAGTGAAGCTTTTAGAAAGTGTTTCTCAGAACTGAGCTGGTTCGTGCGCTCCCCCCCCCCAGGTCATCGACATCTCCATGATCCTGGCTGAGGCGATCAGGAGGACCCACAATGGCGAGTCGGTTTCGTATCTCTTCAGCCACGTGCCTCTGTGAGGAAGAACCACCCCGCCCTCCTCATCCTCCTCATCCTCCTCATCTCCTGCGTTTCTCCTCCCATGAGGCATCTCTGGCCGAACGGCCTCGCTCGTGTGACTCTCAAACCGGTCACACAAACACACACACACATCGTCAGTGACATTTCCACCCAGCAGACAAGACCAAGTTTGTATTTATAACTTCTCTGTTAGTTCTAAGTTTCACTTCAACCAAGTGGTCCATCCTATCGCATCTTATTTCTGTTTTTCTTTCTTTTTTTTAATTTCTTGTTGAATCCAGTGTCAGTCATGCATTCCTCACTGGCATGCGACAAACATTTAAAAGCGTCTCCTTCTAACCTTTTTAACTCACTAACAAACTGACTTGATTAGGGATTCATATTCTGTCATTAGTTCATTTTTTTTGTCATTTTTTTACAAGTCACAACAAATGCAAGCTGCTGTCATGACATTAGCATGACCTGTCTCTGATCTAATCCTTCTGGTTGTACTAAAATGCTCTCCAAAATAACGTGAGATGCGGCAGGCGCATCGGCTGCTCTCTCAAAAAAAGGTCATGAGAAGCGATGGAGCCCAAAGCTTTGATTTTTTTTTTTTTTTTTTTTTTTTTTTTTTTAAATAATGTTAAGAATCCAGGACTTATTTGTTGTAATTCGGTGCCGCTACCACAGCTGTAACGGGTCACTTCTGTTGAGCAAAGGCAGGATTCACGGTGTGCCTGAAAGCGGCCTGAAAGGTAATTTTTAAAAGAAAGAAATGTGCTGATTTTTTTTTTTTTTTTTTTATTTTATGTACCACAGGAAAAGCTGTTTCTTTTAATAATAAAGCTCTGAAAATTGCAAACTGATCCCGACTGAGTATGATTTTTCTCTTTCAGTCAGTGGAAGTAAATCTTCCATTAAAGTCTACGAAACATGAAACAAATTAGCCTAATTCGTTTCGCACCTGCGTGGAAGTGGAGTTTGAATACATATTTGCATCAAAGTGGCGTCGCGCGCATGTAATGAAGATGCAAAGACGACAGAATTTGGTTGCAATTATGGATTGGCGTCTGCAAGAATGTCAAAAAAATGCATGACAGAAAAAAGCTGCATAATCTCTGTATAGGCTCATATTGGAAATTAGTGGAACTGCAAAGATTTTGCCATATTTGATGAACATAAACCAATTAAATACACCCCTGCAAATTAAGTTTCACTTGAAGTTTCACTTCTAGTTTACTGAAATCCCTCTTGAATATCTGAAACCTAGTAACACTGATCTGATCATTCTCACATAAAAGCTGTACTTTTTATATTTTAAATATAAAATGCAGTTCTTTAATATATATATATTGTATGAGGAACATGCATGTTCTACCTGTATTTCTCTGAAGGATGTTTAAAGGTATCAGGCACTAAAACTGCTTTTAAAAGGAGTGTGGGCTTCTAACGATGCAAATATATAATTGTGTAAATATATAAATAAATTGTTTTGGGGATAAACGTTTTGCTTAAGATTTATTAATTCTTCCGCAACTCCAAAATTAGCGGAGATGTACGCCTCGTCGCCACCAGGTGGCGCCCAGTGTTCACAAATTATCAGGAAGCGAGCCAAACATCAAGAAGAACGCGTTTTAAGCACCTATATTTTGACACTAATAAGTCACCTCAGTATAAAGGATGGCATAAAGTGAGCGTGTCTCTTGTGGAGCATTCTGGGTCACATGTTGCAATTTAAATCCACGTACTTTCATTCTTTCACCCCTTTGCTTCCCTTTTTTGGAGTTTTTGGAGAGCGTGCTTCCCCTTTCGTCCAGCTGAGGGCGACGGCGAGCGAATAGCGGGGAGGAAAGCTGGTGATGTCAGACGTCATTAGCATATCCCTGGGTATATGAGAGGCTTGCGCAAAGACGCCAGCACTACTGCTGCAACCCACCGAGCACAGAAGTCTCACCAGTGAGCCAGCACATCGGTAAGCGCCTCTTCTCGGCTTGTTTCTCCATCTTTGTCCCCCAATATGGTTCCAGCAGCGTTTATGTGGAACCAAGCGGTGGGATTAATGTTGGAATTTGATGAAGACGCAGAGGAAGGAGTTTTTTTCTTTTAGGCAACATGCAACTGGATTAGGAAGAAAAAGTATTTAATTGGCTTCACTTGGTACATTTTAATTCGGTTAAAAAAAGATATAACACCAAAGCTTAATTCGTGCTTTGTCTCGCGCACTGTCTCTGCTTCTCTTTGTTGTTCTGTGTGCGCGTGAGCTGCACGCGCTCAGTACCGTTATCAACCCTCTGCTTTTATCTTGCGCAGCGGACTATTTCCTGTTTATAAATCATTCCGCCCCCTCCAGCTTTCTGTTAAAAACAAGACAGAACGTGAAGCCGAGGTTTTTTATTTTTGTTTCCTTTAAGGGGAAGCTGAATGAAAATCTGGGCGGTGGTTCCCTCAGACTACGACCCCCGACGCCAGAAAGTACGTGCTTGGGCGAATGTGCGGATGTTGCACAGCTGCCATCCGCGCTCAAATTGAACCCCGAGCTTCTGAATTTAAATTGAACCCCAAATAAAAGGCACTGATTGCCTGCTTTTCATTCTACTCCCTGTTAAGTCCCCCCCAGTCTACGCAGCATGGGAACTCCTATTGTTATGTAAATGCCAGGCTAAGACTGGCTTCGGTGTCATTGTGCGTCTCCACCTTCCCCCCCCCATTTTGGGTGCAGCATCCCCCGCGCTGTGCGCGCGGGACAGCGGGGGATGTGTGCCGATGAAATCGGGCTCTGCTGAGCCGCAGGCGAACAAAAGGAGGCGGTCCGTTTCCGTGCACATTACAAGGAGCGAGCTGAGAAAGTGATAGTTGTTGGCTGAGATTTTTTTTGGAGGCAACGCCCTTTATTCCCTCCCCCCTCTTCTTGATTTAAAAAAAAAAAAAAAACACAAGACCCGCATGCTTGAGCAGATTTTCGAAAATGCGTCATTAATATCCAACAAGCAGGTTTCTTGCAAGTGCTGTAAATTAACTCTCCATATATATATTTTTTTCTTTTGCTGCTCTTCTTTTAGACCAACTGCAACAATGAGTGACAAACCCGACATCTCAGAGGTGACCAGCTTCGACAAGTCCAAGCTGAAGAAGACAGAGACGCAGGAGAAGAATCCCCTGCCGACAAAAGAGAGTAAGCTCCAGCTTCTGACTCTTGATTTCTATGATTTGCTGCCAGGAAATATCGCCTAAAATCTTTTTTTTTTGCCTTTGACAGCCATTGAACAGGAGAAGCAAGCATCATGAAGCCCCTCCCTCCCCGTCATGCACTGTACACCCCCTTCTCCTCCTGCATTGCCTTGTTTTCAGTCACTTCTTTTAGCTGTATAACTCTGTAACCGAAATTATGAATCGACGACTATAACCAAGCTGCACAGCCATGTGGACGGATGATGCCTTTGTCAGCCTCATCCTCCTGCCCAGTTCCCACCGTCGCGCTCCGATCTGTTGGCCTGTAACAGAGGAGGAAGAAGAGGAGGAGGAGGAGGGGCTCTGATCTGGTCCGAACGCCACTGAGACTGCCAACGCTGACCTGCAGGTTGAGGGACCGCGGGGCGTGGTCTACGCTCCAGGAAGCTCATCATCATCATCATCGTCTTCGTCGTCGCACCTTCACCACCACCACCACCACCACCCGGTATCCCGTGTGGCTGCTTTTGCGCCAAAGTCGAGGCGTCAGGCTCGTGTTTTTTTTCTTTTTTTTTTTTTCTTTTTCGTCTTCTAATTTTCGGAAATGCACAACTTTGTTCGTACGCTGGCCAAAATGTAAATGCCCAAAAATTGATACTGTCACAACTTTTTTTTTTTTTTTTTTTTTTTTTTTTTTTTTTGTGTGTAAGTATACACGGATTAAAATAACGGATTCCATCTTGATCTAGGAGAAGCTCAAATGGACCGGTCTCGCGGTCTGATTGTAACATACTTGGGCCCTCTTTGTTTTCTGAGCGACTCAGGGAAGCGCTCCTGTCGCCATGTCCCCGAGTCGCCTCTGTTGAGGAAATTGTTTGGGTAACTGGTTCTGTGTTTGCTTTGAACTGTTAATCAAACTTCTTTTTGGGGTTTTGTAAATTTCCCAGCAGTCATGTTACTCTGCCACAAACCATTGCCAGAAAATGGAAAACCGTGAAATGTTGTAATAAAAAGAATTTGTTACTAAAATGAACTCTTGACTGCTCATTCTGGCTGCATCACACACTCAGGTTGCTGCTTGCATGACTTTCAAATCTACCGCAAAATTATTAGGTTGAGTAAACATCTGCAAAGCCTGCCTTGTTTCCTGTGATCAAGGAAATGGACTGCCCCAAACAATCTTGTTGGCTAAATGCTATGCCAGTGCTAATGAAGCTAAACAAAAGGTGCAAAGTCCAATCCTCAAGGACTAGCGTTCTTGCAATTGCAGCGTTATCCCTTCAACACTTGTACCAAATGTCTGCAGTGCCTTGGTTTTGAAGAGGCCTTGCAACAAGGTGTCTCAGCAACCCAGCCTTAAACCAACCCTGCATTGAACAGCTGTTGGCCTGGTCGTTACATCCCGGCCTGACCCAGAATGCAGGGTGTCTTCTGCACGGGATTAACTCTGCCTTTGTCCCGAATTAGCCACTTGCTACGAGGTCTAATGACATTAGCATGCTATTGCTTTAAGACGGCGGTCTCAAAGCTCAGTGTCTTGCAACTTTTAGACGTCTCTCTGCTTTGGCACACCTGGCTCCAATATTGGCTCCAATATTGGCTCGTCAGTAGAGCTTGACTGCATGTTTAGCTGTTTGATTCAAACTGGTAAGACGATGGACACTGGCCTTCGAGGACTGCAGGTTGAGACCACTGCTTTGAGAGGTACTCGTACATCTGAAGGGTGTTTTAACAGGACTTGTCTCCAGCAGAGCAAACTGTTTTGTAATGACACCGCCAATACTATCGAAGATATGTCGGAATCTCACAAACGTACACAACAGCTTCAATTCTTTCAAATACATTTGATCTTGGGAAAACCAGCTAGTCGACGAATCTTGGTGTAAGTGGATTACTGTTAAATCAGATGCTCCTAATGAGGCATTAATCTCGCTGGGGGAGGGAAGAGTGGTGTAGCCGTGCAGGCCAATGGGGAGGTGGCGAAGGGCCCCACTCCACGCTCCCACATGGGATTAGCACCTCCTCTCTCCTCCGCCTTCCAGAGAAAGTGGATTTCAAAGGGGAGCAGCTGATAGGGTGGAGCCGCCGCAGGGGAGGTGGTGTTTGGTGGGGGGGTCAGATGTGTCAGCACTGAGCCGATCCCCATGCCTGTCCTGCCTGGTAACCCATAGCAACAGCTGCTGCTGAGTCACCGCCTTGCTGGGGGTTGGGTTGATGCTCGGTCTCCCAGGCGAGCATCAAACCCGTCCCGCTGGCACGTTTGGAACTCCTGGGAGATTACAAATGTTTTGTCTATATTTAGATGCATTTGTCCATCTGGCCCCTCCAGCATTGTTTCTCCAGTGAAGGCATTTCTTTGTTACCAGCATGATTTATCAACGGTCGCCGAGAGGAAGTCTCCCACTAATGCAGCTCCATTACCAGTCAGCTAATGGATGCAGCGTCTTTGTCTTTCAGCTCTTATAAGACGGAAGCAGACACTGACAATACTGTCTTTTGACCACAAATGCATCATTTCGTCCTAAAAAAGGAAACTTTTTTGTTGTTGCTGCTGGAATAGCAGATGTTGGAATATGTCCACTTAGAACATATGCTTAGAAATATATTTTCATGTCAATATCTCAAGATACATTATTTATCTCCTTATCCTGAGGTGAAGCTGCTATTTGTGTTGTGCTTCTTCGCTTAAATCTAGTAAATATTTCAAAATAAGAGCTCATAGGCAGGCAATTATTTAAAGATCATTAGAAATTTGAATAGTTATTTAAAAAATAATCTCTTTTATGTAAAATATCAGCATAAATTATGCTTTATTGAAAGATAACTTTATGAAAACACATTTTAAAGCAAGGCTGCCTTTTTCTGTCTAGAATAGACAAATAAAATAAGCACTCAGCTTCTTTATCCATCCCTCTCTGATAAAGACAAAAACATTGCGTCTGCTGTGGATTTCCATGGCAACCGTCCATTCAGGAGCTGGGTTTGCTGTCTGACTGCATGCTACCACCTGGCCGTTGACATTAGTAATATCCTCGCCTCTCTTTGTCCGCCAGCGTGGCGTACAGAGACGCAAACAGACCCAAACAGGAAATGGATGTTTGTGTCATTATTTTGGCTTCCTGTCTGAAGCACATCTCCTTGTTTTTGTTTTTTTTTGCTTTTTCTTTTCTGTGTCTGCTGCCCTCTTTGGACGTCCAGCGTGACAAAGAGAGAGGCGTTTTTCCGTTCTTCGCCTGCTGGGTCGGAGGTCACCAGGCCCAGCTGCTCCCCCACTGCTGCTTCCTCTTCTTTTTAGACCACATATGGTGAAGTCGGGGTTCAGGCCGAGACCTCGGACTGTCATTCGATATGATTCTCCAAGCGGACGGGGACTCCCACTGAAACTGAAACCGGAGTCGGATGTAATCTTTTAACTGAGGGAAGAAAAAAAAAAAGTTAGAAAAACCAACCGTTTACAGTTTTTATTATCAAAAATAATATTTTGTTTGGACCAGTAGTGCTTGGAGTAGTAGTGCTATTCCTGGAGTTAAGCATATTTTGTTCGACGTCAGTCAAAAACCTCAATTTGTTTGTTGCCATTTTCATAGGATAGACCAACGCAATCTGATTAGTGTGGCATGTATTTGCTACAGCTTTTTAGCAAATGTCTCCATGAGCAAACTCAGTCATTTTGGATGAAAAGTGACTATAAACATCAATTTTTAACATTTTTACCACACATTGTTGAGTTCACTTAGGTCTGAACATTGACTAGGCCATTCTAGCACTCGAATATGCTTTGTTTTGTACTTTTCTAGTGTAGCTCTGGTGGTGTGTGTAGGTGAAAGACAAACTTTCACCTTCGGTGAACTCAAACTTTCGGTTGTTTGTAATGGATTTTATTCAGGTGTATCAGAGTACAAGGGGTTGGATGCATTTTTCTTTCCACTCTAACTTTATGGAGCTACTTTGTGACCAAAACCCACCAAAGTTCTGGTTTCACTGTGAGAATTTATGGATTTCTGAAATCAGCCGTTTATGAAATGTTTCCTGCAACAACAAAAAAAAAGAACAGGCCTGCTCAACGTTTCGACACACTTTTTTCTTTTTTTTTTTGTGCAAGGTGTTTACAGCAACCTGTCGTTCCCTGTCCGGATTTGCAGGAAAGCAGGAACTGCTCTTTTATTTATTTTATTTGACTTTTTTTTTTTTAAATCAGCCCATTCCTGAGCAAAGAGACAAATTGCTCTTGACATGAAATAAAGGTGAGAAAAAAAAAACCCACTCACAGAAGTGTCTTTTTTTTTTTCTTTTTTCTTTTTTTCATATCTGTGAGAAAGCAGACAGGAAGCAGAGAAGCAGCGAGAAATCCCCTCTCTCTGCAGCTCTGAACTGGAGCACGGACTGCATGCAGTTGCATAAATAGCAATTACATCAGATCTTTGTGGGTTTAGCTGAAAGCCTGCTGCTCAGTTCAACAGACCAGCTTCAGCATCAAGCAGCTGAACTGCAGCCTGGCTATCAGGGTGAGAACGAAGCAGGTGTGACCCCCCCTTCACTCCTCCATGTGTCAGACTGAGCTGCTCTGCTCAGTCTGGCCCCAGGTGGAGCTCAGATCGATGCTGTCTGAACAACACCCCCCCTCAATTTGCTTCTAAATGCATCAGCCAAAGCAGGAATCAATGCAGCTGCAGAGACACCAGAGACCATCATGTGTCAGCCTGACTCACTCTGACTTGTTGAGAGGAAAATATCAACTCTCAGGAGTGACGACGAGCAGGAGACGGTTTTTTATTTATTTATTTTGCGGCTGGACTGAGCCGTAGGATGTGAAGTCAGAGCGGATGTAAAAATTTGTCTTTTACATTTTTTTAGAAAAATTTGACCCGCTGCTCTTTGCAGAATTGCTTTAACTCAACCGTGTTTTGGTGTCGTTTTTGGTCCACTGATCTCTCTCTCTGTCCTAGGAAGCCATTTTTGCCCCGTCTTTATGCAGCCGTTGAATCATTAACTCAGACTCTGTGTGTGGCAAAATGGTCGTTATTGTGCTTCACTGGAGACCTAAAGCTTCAGGAATGACTCTGTAAACCTCTCCAGAATGACAAATGTCAAACGGCTGCTCTTTGAGATCGTTTCGCCTACTTCGTGTCGTCGGACAGGTTCTTTTTAAGAACTAATTCTGAAGAGAAACTGTCCTCTGACCTGTCTGCAAACTGTTTTTGATCACAAACTGTTTCTGTTGACCATATAAGAGTCATGTGATCAACAAGAGGATGTTGCCACTGACACAAACTAACAGTATGATGACGCTGCAGGTTTTTAATAACTTATTGTGTGAACAAACTTATTCACATCTGATTTTAATCGCGTTTCTCATTCATGGAAACATCGCAATTGTGATCATTTTTTTTACGCTAATGAAATATTGAGAAAATTTTGCACATACTTCTAAGCTACAGTTAACTTGTGAGCCAACTACCAAGGAGTATATTATCAGATTCATATTTATATTCATTTCTTTTCAATGCACTTTGCTCATTTTAAGAACCCAAGATGTGTTTCAACTCTGCAGCCACAAATGTCTCCTTTTCACAAGTTCAGGGTCCAGATCAAAACTGGGAGAAATCTGCACATTAGCAGGCTAACACGGATTACAGGCCAAGCGTGAATCTTCCTGGCACTCTTCCTGTGTTTGTGAGCACAAACAACATGGAAAAGCGCCTGAGCTTTGTGAAAGTCTGGACTCCCCGGCTGCAGGAATGTTGATCGTAAGCGTTAATTACCTGAGTAATCCTGGGAGAGAGCTGCTTAATTACTGCCCGTCGGTAATAACAAGCTTTAACCTCCATATTCAGGCTTTCCTACTTCAGAGACATGGAGCAGGAAGACACATTCAGGTCCCCACGCGACGTTTAGATGGAGAGATTTCCAGAGGGACGCCAGGAGAGGAAGAAGAGAGGATTTCCTCAAATGTCCCCAGTTGCTGTCTAATATTTTTAGCCCTCAATTTTTTATGGATTACCCTTTATATCCTAAAGTTAGAAGGGATAGCCACAAAAATGTAAAGAAACTGTCTTTTCACGGTGCTGCATGGAAGCATTGTTATAAAAAGTTGAGTGGAAGGAAAAACTGGTGTAAAAATAAGTTGTAGAATCCTTTATTTAATGATCCTATGCAACATTATTTGTTTTTTTTTTCTTCTGAGAATCAGAGTTTTGGCTTTCAATTAACTGTAAATGACAGTTATGGAAATTACAGTCTGGAATATGTATCAACGTCACTTTAAGAACACAAAATGTCACCAAGAATTTTTGGTCTCGTTTCTTTGTGCTAATATCTCAGTACGCTTGAAATAAGACAAAACTGACTTGCACCTGAATTTGTAGCAAGATGGAGGAATTTGTTTTAAGTCAGCAATTCCTTTATATTGATGAAAAAGTAGTAGCTAAATGATGGGAAATTATTTTACTTACAACATGGAAGGAATGTCTTGTTATAATACGATATAGTACTTTTATTTTATTGGCAAGTCTGGGGAAGCATTTGAATGTTCACACTGGAATAGTGTGCCATAATCTGATGGATAATTTCTGGATTTTATTGTTAACTCCATCTGATTAATTCACATCATTTCATGTCTTGTTCAAATTGGACTATTAAGGAATTAGAATCTGGCTATGAAAACATTGGGCCGAGATTTAAATGCAACATGTTTAGTGGATTTTGTGGTTTGCTGAACTGAGAGGAATGAATGGATGGATGGATAATTGCAGAATCAGTGATTAATAACACAGATCTTCTGTGTGGTTTTTGAAATTTGCAGGTGAATCACCTCAGGACACATTTTCATCTCACAGTGTTGCTGTTTCACAGACTCTGATTGATGATTTGGATAGGAGCCTGTGTCTTTCATTTATTTATTTTTTTCATTTCAGCTGCACATTCTCGTGGTGTAATTACAGAAAACTGCAGGACTCTTGACTCATGCTGCTGCTTACACATTAAACCAGGAACGAAGACCGTTTCTCAGTAGTTGCCAGTTTCTGTCTGCGTTATCAGGGCGGAGTTGCGCTGATAATTTACTGCCAGCGCCTGCTGCTAGTTTCCAACAGCACCTCTCTGTTCTCCTCTGCCTCAAGGAGCGTTGATTCCTGCAAACATAAAAAAGCGCAAATTATTGTCTGTCTGACACCCTGAAGTTAGCGTTACTCTGAGTCCAGCTTCCTCCTTTTGTTACATCACACGAAAATGACTCAAACATTATTTCTCAAAGGGCCATTTCACAACACCCTCTTCGGCTGTTGTCGCCGTTCGCTTTAGTAATTCGTGCTAAATGTTAAAGGAAATGTGAACAGATCTTTGAAATGTGTGTGTGCAAAGATTGTTGGAGTTTGGGACGACATCCGCCACTCTCCACTTAACCTCCAGACTCATATCTGTTTGGCATTATGTTTGTTGGCAAGGTTGGATGTTTTTATGGCCATGAATCACCCAGGGGCCAAGGGTAGCCATACAGGGTCAACAGCAACTATGTGGCATAAAGTAGGGCAACGGGCGGATTGCAGTGATCAGCAATTCTCCTCATGTCGCCTTCAGCGACGCTTTCTCTACGAAGTTCAATTAAAAAGTTGTTTACAAAGATTCTTCTCTTGCTGCTATTTGTTTGACAATGCTGTTCCCAACCACTTTAAAGCAACAAATAGACTTTGATTGAAAGAGTAAAATCTGGACTTGTGACTCCAACAAATCATATCCGTTCATCATAATGAAGTGATCTGCAATGAAAACAAGAACGTATACAAGAAATGTAAGGCATTGCCAACAGAACATTTATTTGGGCCTAAATTTGTTGGCTAAAAACTTGATGGACACATTTTTGTAGTCGTTAGTATTTTTCTAGTTCTTTAGCGTTAGTGTAACCTGGTTGAACTTCTCTTTTGTTATAATTACTCAAAATGTCTTTTTCTGGTTATTTGTATGGTTTCCTACCTGACTGAAAATCTGTCATTGTTTTAACTGTGTTACTTTAAGAATGGAAGCCCCTCCCTTTTTATTTCTTCTTCTGTGGTATTGTCTTTAAAATGTTTGCGTCCTCCCCTTTTGTCATGTTGTCCTGCGGGAGAGGTGTGTATTATTTATTTTAAATCTAAATACCGCCAGTTTATGTATAGATTTATTAAGTTTATTTCTGTTATGTACTTTTGTTTATGTAGGACTTGGAGTGGGCAGCCTATAACACGGTTCTTTTCTATTTGTTCTTGTCAGAATAAATCAATGAACATCCTTTAAAGACGTACCACGGCCTGATCATTTAAAACCAGCACAACGCAGATCGGATCCGGTTACATTAGCATTAGCTTATAATTGTCTAGTAAACTTTTAAAAATGTTTTTTTCCCAGATAAGTGATAAAGACAAAGACGAGGAAAAACGAACAGATTTGACAAACTAATAAATCAGAATCTATTGCTAAGTAGCTGGCTGCTGTATGCTACTCCCTTATGGCAGCTAATTTCATCTAATGTCTAAATATGGACCTGAAAATGATATTTATAAGAATAATAAACAGATTTTAGGCAAGAGTTTTACTCTTTCAAAAAGGCTGATCTTTGGAGAAAAAGCAAACTATGTTTTAATTTGTTCCTTTCCTTTAGCTAAGCTAAGCTAACTGTACATAATAAACCATGTTAAGTTCAATGCAGCCAACTAAAAGGAGTGTTTGTAGGTATCCATAGTTACTGTTGGATGGGTTTTGATTTGATGTTTTTTCTGGATATGAAACAAAAATAATTATTGTGCATGCAGTAACACACACACACACATATATATATATAAACCTGGTTTTTCCCCCTGAAGACTCATACGCACATTATAACAGGAGCCAAAAGATTTTAATAGTGTGACTTTTTCCTTACTTGTAGGTGGAATGTTTTACCTCACCACATATTCTATATGTGAAGCTTTTTTTAATCGCAACACGATGGTAAAATGTGTGCAATGAAATGCAGCCTCTGCCCAGACAGTGTGTTGCCTGATTGAGGGGGTGCAGAGTTTTGCATTGACGTTCACAGACGGCGAATGAGATGGGTTCATTTTTGTGAAGTAAAAGCAGATTCACTCTGGGTTAAGCATCTAGTTAACCCAGACAAAAGGAACCTTCCCTCACCAATTCCTCTGTCATTTTTGGAGTTTTGTTGCGTCTCAATAATCTCAGCACAGATTATACAACTATTAAATATGCCTTTTTTTCTTTTTGTTTTGGAGAAGAAGTTGAAAAAGTGACTTCCTTGCCCCGAGGAACCTCTAAAGAGATTGTGGTTTTGAGTTTAAAGCTTTTGAATTATTCAAACTTTCTCTAGCCAACCTTTGACCTTGCTGTGCTTCCCAACAGAAATCAACATAACCATGAAATACCCTTCAGAAAACTGATCTAGAGTTTAAAAGTTGACTCCCGTCAGCCCTGACCACGGCTAAGTTTGAAGCTTGCCTTCTCCGGCCTCCTGAAAGCCCCAGCAGGCCTTTCAGCGCCGCGCATGTGGCTCATGAAAAGGCCTTTTGTGTTCTCTGTCGCCTCAAAAGGAGAAGGACTTCACTTCCCCTCACTTAATACCGCAGCCACCGTTTTTGGAGGCGAGCGCTCCCAAGTCAAGATACAACAAACAACACCTCTTATTTTAGATGTTGGCAAGAAGTCGCACTAAAAATGTTTTTTTCGGAGCCAGCGACGAATGGGGGGAAGTTGCGACGTGATTTGACGACAAGCCATCTGAACAGCGACGAGACATGGCAGGGATGATGTTCAGACTGTTTGAACAGCAGTTTTATGGGTTAGAGAGCGTTAATGCTCCCTCATTAAGGCCCTGTGGTGAAAATGAATGTCAGAGGGGAAGCTGATGTGGTGGGTTGAGCTTCAGTTTCTGTTTGTCGGAGCGCGTTGCACATCTCAGGCCAACTGTTTACTGCTTCATCATTGTAAAAATAACTGCTGCAGACACATCGTCCTTTGTCCTGAATCATACATAGCAGACTGACTCTCTGATAGTGAGCAACAGAGGTCAACACCCAATCAGTAAAGATAAGAAGACCTGATTTTCTTCAAGCAAACAAACAGGACGAGGATTTTTTCATGTTTTCACCTCAACCTCATTGTATTTTATTGTTTTTTTAGCTCATACTCAACGATCTTGGGTGGAGAACGAGCCACAGGTTGGATTTAGGTTTGGATACTGACTAGGTTTGATTTAAGCGAATGGTTTCCAACTCCAGTTGTTAAGAGGTACCTTTACCAACACATCCCAACCAAATGTCATCAAGTTCTGATGAGGCCTGATAATCAGCGATTTGTTAGATTCGGGTGTTTCTGAATTGTGGTGCACCTAAAAAGTTGGTTGCCTTTGGTTTTGTCTTGGGTTGGCCTTTTTCATACAATCTCAATACATTTAAAAGAAGCGACTGTTGTTAAGTTTAAAGGGTTTAAATACTGAAAAGTCTGAGACCTATCATGAAGTTGCAGTGACGCTGGCTTTGTGCTTGCAGGTTTTCTGCACACCAGGAAGCGAAGGAGGCGATTGCTCTTCCTGTTTTCGGGTGCACTCCCTTTTGCCAAGTGAGTATCAAAGGTGAGAGCGCTTTGTTCTGAGCTCCGGGTTAATGAATTCTGGAGGTTTGAGGGCGGCAGGCCCGCTTGTTGCAGCCGTGACTTCCTGTGAAAATAAGCAACGCGCGATGGGGGGCTAGGAGGGGACTGTGCAGAAGTTACACAAGATACCAATCACAGAGTGTAAAGAGGATCCATGATTTTATGATGCGGCTTGAGTTGTACTACCTACAGTATCATTACTTCCCCACTTTGCAACTCTGAGCATTTGTGAAAAGAATGCCAGATGCCCCTCCAGAGAGCCAGCTGGCCGCTGTGTCTTTTTGTCCCTGGAGGCCCCCCTTCTCTCATAAAAGCTCTGGTCAGACGTGTGCCTACATTTTCTCCCACCCCTCTCAACAATCCTCTGCCGTCTCAAGTTGGACTGGACCCTTGCCCAGATGAGTGCCGACTTGCCCTCTTTGTCTGCCGATCTGGCCGGTGGGCCCAGCTCCAGGCGGCACCCACACCCCCATTGTTCCCTCTTGCCCTCCGTTGCCCTCTAAAAGAAATCTCCCCGTGTTTACGAGTCAGCACGCCGCCAAGCCGGGCACGGCCGCAATCACAACGTCAGTGCTGCGCTGCGACTGCCTCGTTTGGCCCAGCTGTGCGTTGCTGTTTGTTTTCGAATTAAGAAATGAATCTACGGACAGCAACGTCAAACACAAGTTTGATTCCTTGAGGATTTTTTAAAATTATCCATTTAAATTTAGTAATATTTGAATAAATGTCATCCAGGAAGGTACGGTCTCCACTAAACACCACTAAACTTCACCAAAGTTTGGACATAAACCGTCATATCTAACCCCACCCTGACCCTCCACAATGTTTAAAAGAGAGTTTCACACCTGAGCATTTAACTTTTTAAATGTACAAATTATGAAACCAAAACCACACAAAAGACAAATGTAGTCTGTGCTTAGCCACAAGCAAGGTTTGATGAAGCAATACATGTCAGCAGGAGAGCAAAAAGACCAGTGAATTACTGACAAGATTTAGCGTTTATTAATATGAGGGTCTGTGTGTAATAAAAACAAAGAGGGTCAGACACTCCAATAAAGAAGCGAACAAACAGATACAAGGCTGATCTTCTGAAAGAGCCCTCGCTGGAATGTAAATGTTTGGATTGGCCCAGAAAAGCTGGAGTCAGAGTCCATCTGTTACGCTGTCGATTAGCGTAGCGACCAGGCTGGAAACATCGTTATAAACGATTGTTTCTCCAGTGGGTTCTCTTTAAGATCCTTCGGGATTTGGACGATTTTCCTTCAAAATTGTGTTGGAGTGAAGCAAACGAGTGAGGTTTAGCACGGAGGAGTGTGTGTTTGACACTGACAAACCCAGTGAATCCCTCTCAATCCTGACCTTGTTTTCGTTTTATTAAGCGGGACTTTTCCTCCAACCCTGAGTGTCGATGGGAAGTTTCAAATAAAGCAGGCATGGAGCGACATAAGAAACATAGGAGGGGACATTTCAGTGGGACGAGTGGATGTGAAAGAATCCTCTTCTTTTCTCCGCCTTCGTTGACCCTTCCCCCAACCCCTCAGAGGTCAGAGTGAGGTTATTTCCCAGAAACAGGCCCTCCCTTTCCAAAACAAGTCCTTAAAAAAGAAAGAAAGAAAGAAACACAAAAGTATCCACAGTCCCAGGAGCTAAAAAAGAAACCCTGATAGATGGGATTCCTGATGCTGCAGAAAGTCTAAAGCGCGTTTTCACCGTTGCGCCGTCTTTTGTTGCCTTCTGGGAGTGACTCACAGCGTCATTATGGGGCTGCAACTAAATCCCCAGAAAGTGACAAAAGCAAGTGGACAGAGATTAGACTTAATGAGCCAGAGCGTTACTGTTACCGGTGAAACAGGTTTCTACGTCCTGGCAGAAAGAACGGGAAGCCATTGAGAAATCTCTCCTCACTCTGCGCTCGCTGGCCATTTTATTAGGTACACCACACCAACACCAGCCTGGTTGCGTCAGAGCTGATTTTTGTCTTTTCAGTGCAAGACAAAAGTTTGTCGATGGAAGCGTCTTTGGAAGTCGAACCCACATTTGTTCAACGGATCTGACTTTTGTGCCGGTGGTTCCTGACTTTGACTAGGCCGTTATGACTCATGAGTATAGTTTTCTTTTGCTTTCATGCGGGATTAACCCACATTTAGCTTCAAAGTGTAAATACTGACCAAGAAGAAGCTATAAAAACTGATTTCTCCTTTGAATCTTCTGCTCCGCCCTTTTAGATTATGATTCCAACACTTTATAAAAGATGACTATCGTATTAAAACTGTCCTAAAGTACACTAGAAGCTAACTGTGTTGCGTTAGACGCCGTCCATGTTTACATGTCCATGTTGTAAAAACCTGCCTCGTATTACATGCTGTGTTTTGGCATCTGATAGCCTTTAAAAAGCGTCCAGGATCTGCTGCATTTCTCCCAGCAAATTGCCCGGATTGCGTTTCATTGCTCCACCAGAACCTGAGCCAGCACGCCCTCCCCTCGCTGCTGAAATACTCTGTTTTCTTGTCAGAATGCCTTGTGGACTCATTTTTAATTTTTTTTTATAACAGCTACATTCTTAATTACAAGAATGTAGCTGTAGGAGAACTGAAACATGCTTCTAGCTTTTTCCCTAACAAATAATCTACTGTGAAAAAGTGTTTTACCACTAACAAATTTATTCTGTTATTTGATATTTTGTATTTTTTTAAAAACTTTTTCCAGATGATCACAAATTTTAATGTCAGGCAAAAGTAATCTGATTCTGTTGCAAATGCCTGATGTCAGCTGGAACGGCAACCAGTGATTATGATTGGGGGAGATTGACCTTTAACATTCTCCTTCAATAAATGAACTTGATATTTTCAAACTGTATTTCTCCGTTTACTCAGGTTATCGTCATGAGGAGCTGAGCACTGAGGTTGTTGTTGAAATGATAGATGTAACACCCTGGGTTTTAATTTGTAATTCTATTCATTATATTTCAAATTGATGTGAAAATATATTTTTTTCCTCACACAAGCAGTTCATGTCAACAACAATTATTTAGAAAACTGTGTCTTCTGTTGCGGATTTGTCACCTAATTGATGTACGTATAATCAATTAACTAAGGCATAAAAAAACTACTACTAAAACTAATAAAACCTCAGCTCAAACTCAAAACACACTCTAAAAACAATTGAAAACTAGACAAAAAGTCACAACGACATAATAAAAATGTGATCGTCGTGACTCTAATCTGTTTTTGACACATTTTGTTTTCCCAAACTGGTTGAACCTGCTGGCAGAACAAATGTCACTGGTGATCAATTATTGCAAACGCAAACAACGCAGATGAACAAATGAGCCGACAATTGTGTTGCCGCCGTTTGGGTCGGTGAAGAGTTTCAGGCATTCCTCTGCGTTTGCGGCCCGATGGGATGAGATGCTGATCCAGTCCACAAAAAAAAAACAAAAAAAACTCCAGTTTCCCCAACAATGTAGCATCTGTCTTCGTCTCCGGCATCTGATAGGAAGACAATGAGAGACTGACGGCCTTGAACATTCCTGCGCCCCCTCGCAGGCCGCTCACAAGCCAGGCGCTTCGCACGAGGGCGTGAACACCACGGGAAAAAAACCAAAAAAAAAAAAAACTGGTTGTCATTTTTCCACGTGTGTGCCATTTCAGGCCTGGATCACATTCATTGGATGACAGAAGCGGCTATTAGCCTGTTAGCCAAAGGGGCGTGTGTGTTGATAAGTAGGGCAACTTGTGCTGGTAGTAACAATGAGGCTGTGTGACAGTAATACCAAGAAACACACACACACAAATCCACAAGGCTCACTTTTGAATATTGTTTCGGAGTAATGCAGTAGAGTTTTTGTTGAAAAGAGAAGAAAATCAGGAGAAGTGTTCCCTTACAAACCGGCACCCCACATGTGCATTTAAAAGCCTCTTTTGTAGACCGGGTCCAACTTATGGGAAATGATCAGTTGTGATGAAAAGTATCATTTAGAAAAATGAGATTCTGCCAGATATTCAGATAGATTTTATCATTCTTCGACTCCATGAAGTCTCATTAAGTTAATGCTGCATGTAAATGTACATAAAAATATGCTGTTGTAGCTTAATTTATCAGAAAAACTAATCATTTTCTCACCTCAAATACAATCCTAATAACCTTGTTGGTCTGGTTTTTACTCTGTGCCACAGGTTTCACACAAACTGTAAGTTATTCCCCAGTTTCTGGTCTTTAAATTGAAAACATCAGTAGTTACATAATCTTGTTTCTGCAGATTGTGTTTTCTGAATGACTAAAAATGGAGAAGTTGACTTAGATTTAATGATGTGACGTGTTTTTTTTAAAGACTCTTAGACTTTTTAGCGCTGAAATATGACAATCAATGTCCTTTAACTAGACTCGTGGCCCAGATGTGGCAACGTTTGATCTTTTCAGTGGTATTCTGGGTTATTTGTGAATAAAAGGTGAATAATTCAACCCTCCTCTCTCATGGGTATTGTTAAGTATGGTGAGGGAGGTGTGATGGTTCCCTTTTGAAAGCCTGTAAAAAATCAATTTAATTAATTGCGGAACCGTTTGAGCAGGTTTTATCTTCACTGCTTGTGATTCCACAGACAACTACCAGCCTGTCAAGGGAGAAACAACAAACTGATTTGATCTGACAAGATGCTGATCACGCTGAAGAGACTCTAGCCAGATTCCTCTGACAGGCGTGCATGTCCTGTCAGGTTTTTGCTGGGTTTTCTGTGACTGGATCTTACATAACCAACGACTGACAGAGCCAGTGATGAGGGTTGAGATGCCTCAATGATGTACAAAGCAACGCTTTGACACAACTTACCCAGATTTTAAGCATTTATGTGTCCCACTGACATTTTGACTGCGTTATCAGGCTGCTGCCACAGGAAGGACATGGAAACGTTGCAGGGAGAGGAAACGGTTAACGTTATAGATAGATAGATCTCCCAGTGGTTCTCCGAGTGCACTGTCTGTTTGAAACATTTGTCCGAACACATTAGCTTAAAGTGTTTCAATTCCAAAATATTAGCAACGCATGCTAACAGAAACATGTGTCTCTGCGTTTTGTGTTTTTGCTTTGCCACACCCACTAGGGAAGGGAAGTTGTGTAGCATTTGACTTGTTTAGCAACATGGTAACTGAAAGTACTGCAAATAAAAAGCATTTATAGCAAGGCAGCCATATTGGATTTTGAGGTCGGGGTCATCTTTCTGCAGCTACCATTTAGCTAATTAGATATTTGCTTAAAATTTTGGGCTCAGAACAAGCTTGGACTGTGAATGAGTTTAGTGTTGGGTGACACTGGAAGGTGCTGGATTTATATCTCCGATTACAAAGTGTAAACAAAAGCGAATTAAAGGCCCGCTATTAGCCGTGCTCACATTTGAAACAGGAGACCAGCCTCACCCCTGCTGCTCATTGTCTGCGCGGCTCAACATGTTTTTCACACTCTTTTACAGCAACTACAACACCTTATCCTTCACAAAGTGGTCAGATGCTTTTTGTGCAACGTCACGGTGTCTGCACGAAGCTCTGAGGAACTGAAAACAGGAGGTTAAAACGCGAGCCAAAAGGTCACAGGAAAGCAGATCTGGCTCGCAGAGAAAAGTCGAGAGGCTTGTTTTTATGGGAACGCGAGAGGCAGCGGGGATGTTTCTGCTTTGTTTGCCTGGCCTGGCTTTGCACATTGAAAACCTCCCGTGATAACTTCCTCTAAATCCAAATGACGGTAACGCAGTTCTCCTTGTGAAACTCAAAACAGAAGAATCTTATGCGTTTTGTTCTTCTTTCTGGTGTAAACCGTCAATTTATTTATTTATTTATTTATTTTTTACACGGCCACCGTGTGAGCAGAAGGCAGACTTAAATAAGACTCAAATTTTCAACGCCGCGTTGTCATGGAAATGTTTGCCACGGCCAAATCTGAGCAGATGGCTCGAGAAAATCAATGGCGACGAACCAAACGAGCTGATCCGCTGCTTTGCCTCAGACCCAGGGGAGAAGAGAGAGTTTGAGCTCGGCTTGCACCGCAGACAGTGGGTGTGTGAGTCGGGCCAAGCATGCTTGGGCCTGACGCGCTGGTTGGTCGGTTGCCTCCTTTCTGCTCGTGGCTCAGACTTGTCAGAAATTCCCTGTAAAGGTGCGACCTTTTCTTGGATTCAAATCAAGTGTCTGCTGCAACACAGATGCTTGAATTGTCATGCAGAAATATCCCATTTCCTGGACTTTATATGCGTTACCTCTCAGTAATAATCATGCATGTTGAAGTTGAGCAGGATTTGATGTGAGAGTGTAGCGCAAAGTAGCACATTTCGGCTATTTTTGCACATATTTTGTAACACGAAGCCGTAAATCTGAAAGGTGCGGCGTGCATTTGTGTGCAGCCTATTATGATTCCAACTCCAGTTAGGCAGGTTCTCTGAGGCGTTGCAAAGATTCAATTCAGGTCAAATGGTGCTAAGTAAAAAAAAAAAATGCGCGCCGCACTTTTCAGCTTCTCACACTCACTTTTGTGTTGGGAAACGCAATGAAGTTTTGCGATGGTAATGTGACAAAATGTGTGGAAAAAAATCTAACAGTGAATGTTTTTGCACGGAAGTGTGCTTGCATTTTATAGCTTTGCTTATTTTGTTTTGGACCTTATGCCCTTTGACCCCTGCCCCCAACATGAATGTCCTTGTTTTACCCTCTTTTTGCTTTCACTGTATTCATCTGAGAGAAATGTCAATGCGGCTCCCAAGAGACAGAGAAAGCACTCAGCCAGACGGACCGCCTGCCCTCAGCGCAGCTTTCCAATATTCCCCCCTAATCCACTGCGATGCATCCATGGAGGCTATCATGCTTGGAAGCAGCCAATCAGGCCTCATATTATGTAATCCTCACATTCATATAGAGACAGAGGCGCAGACATGCACAAACACAGACGCACTGCTTTATTTATTTTTACTTATTTAAAAAACCATCTTCAGATCGGCCCTCGAGACTTTTTCTTTTTCCTTCTTGTTCTTTTGGCTCTCTCAAAGTCCGGCCTGTGCGTGAACATTCCTCCTCTTCCTCCTGGTCTCCTGCTGTACATTCCTCAGACGTCAGGCCGTTCCCTGGGAAGCAGATGGGGAAAGACCGTTGCACTTATGTCATCGCAACACATTGTCTGGGTATTAAAGGTGATGTTTAAGTCCCTGAATGAAGCGTTTGTTTGTGCTGCAGTCGGCGCGCGCGCAGCCTCTGTGGGGGATTATAGCCGTAAAGTGGTTTAATGGATTCTGCTTGGCTTGTTTTCGTCCTTCTTTTAACTGTTTACTTGCGTTTCGGCGGTTTATTTGCCTACATTTTCGCTGAGGCTGCATCAGCTCTGTTTGGTCAGATTTTTGCGGCTACAGTCCGTGGAAAAAAAAAAAGAAATAAAGAAGTAGAAATATGTCAGACATGCTGGCAGTGAGATCCTGCATCCTGTGTTTTATGACCTGTGTAACATGCATGGATGCTAAGCGGTGCCAGACACCAGCTGCACACATCCACCTGCAGCAGAAACAACAACCCAGACAAAAGTCACCACAATGAAAATAACAGCAGCAACTCAGATATTCCAAAAGTACATAAACATCTGTCAGAGTACAAGTAAACAAATAAGAAGCATGCTAGTAGATACAATAAATGATGAAAACTTCATTGTTTTTGAAGGTTTTAAAATGAGCCATTCTTACACGGCCAATGGCGACTCTCACCGCGGGCAAGCCCCTCCCTCTGCCTCCATTCGACCAATAAAAATGCAAGAAATTTTGTGGAATAACATGCAGGCTTGCAAAACAATGTTAGCATAAGCAATAAAAAAAAACAATACTTAAGGCCTAGTTGACAGATGGATTTTTTTTTTTATAATCGGTTGTTTTTCCGTCCCCATTTAGTATTAGGCATAAGATTTATTTATTCATACATGCTGATGTAAACGATTATCTGTTCATTTACTGCAATTTGCATTAGTAACAATAACATTTCTCCTTTGTGGATATGGCAACCCAACGGCTCCAGCCCAGGGGCCCACATCCTTGTGCATCCGGCCCTGATTATCAAAATACAAGTTAATTAGGGAACTAATAAAAAAAAACAAACAAAATAAATACATGAACAAGTTAAATTAAAAAAAAAGGAGCAAACTCCCATCTTCTGAAACTTTGAGAAACAAATCCTCAACCTCGTTCTTTGTTGCTGTCCCTCATTGTACAGTATTAACTCAGGCATGGCGGGAAAAGCCAGTCATGCTATTGTCTGATTACTGGTGTGTGCGTGGGTGTGTGAGGTGCTGCTGGCTGCAGACAACAGCCAGCCAATAGGAGGGCTCCCTGCTGCGACATCTGCTGTCCTCTTTCACTGATCTGTGGACGTTGCTGCTCATTTGCGGCCCTGGCTTAGCGTGTGTCCGTCCGTGTAACCATGTGCGTGTGTCAATATCTGTAGAAATCCATATGCATGAGACTTCCCTGTCCGCCTGTACGAAGACAACCTCTGTGAGTGTGAACAAGCTGCGCAGCGGGTGCTCTGAACGCTTTTCAACGTCCGAGCTGCCTGAGCTCCAGGAGCCCACCTGGGGTCAGAGGTCTTTTCTCATGGGGCTGGTGGAAAACAGGAGAACATTCCTCGGGCGCTCACACGGAAACACACACACACACACACACACAATCTCAAACCTGCAGCTCCCACCTCGACTTTGTTTTCCCGCATCTTGCTCTGTAATTGGAGAAGGATGGACCGGCTGCCATTTGCAGAGCAGGAATTCCTTAATCTGGGCTCAACTCTCTATTCCAGTGTGATAAGATAAAGTGAGCGTTTATTCCAGATGGTATGCAGGGAGCAGAATAAACACTGGTTTCACCAAAAAAAAAAAGAAAAGATGTCTACTGGTATTTTCTGCAAAATAAATTAGAACATCCCAGTAGAGATGATATTAAGTCTGGCCTTTCCTCAAATGAAAAAGTTTCCTCCTCGCACTTTAACAGCAGTAAGAGTTGCTTGTTTTTTAAGTGGAAATAAAAGTTTGTGTGTCCAGAAATTACATGTTTTTTTAAGGACAATTTTTATTTATTTATTTTTTACATATTTTCATGCTAAATTTCAGGTGAACAACGACCCAGCATCTGCCTCGGATTTGAAGTTTTCGGTGTACAAACGGGGAAAAAGCGGCCTTCACACATGATGTCAGCTGTGAAGAATGTGGGCCGTCTCTTTCCTCTGTCACACTGAAACCAGCCGGATAACCTGCCCAGTCCAAGGACAGCGCGCTGCCACGCCGCTCTGTCCATTAACCGGTAGGATCACCGCGTTAGGCCGAGAGGGCAGCCATTGTTTCAGGCGTCGATGAGGAATGTTGTGATTATTAAGACAGAGACGTTGGTGACAATTCTGCCACACAAACATTTCTGTTCGCCCTGCAGTGTGACCCAACAGAACGCCTGCTTGGTTCTGCATTCGACGTTCTGTTTGTCTCCTGGTGAGCAGTTCAGAAAGCTCTAAAGTTACCCTGTCTCCTCCCCTCACTGTCCTGCAGGGCCAAGAGAATCACATTCTTCTTGTTCTGGGTCAAATTTATGAGTTTTATTGACATGTGTGACATCTTGTTGCCATTATTCTTGCTCTTTTAGATGCCTAAAGATGATGGATTAAGCTCCCAAATTCAATTTGGTGTTCATGGTATCAAAGTATTTAGACAAAGATTTAAAATAAATTTAACTTAGTAGCAGTTTGTCCAGACATTAATGGATTTGTCCTGTTTATATCTTGATGAGCGCGAATCAAGGTTATGGTAGAAAAGTAGTTAGTCAGGCGCTCTGCTGTTGGACTCTAACAGAGCCAAAAAATATTTCCAAACAGCTCAATGAATCTTTATTGTAAGCCAAAAAAATAAAATGCAATGGCTTTTTTTTCAGCCAGCTGACCTGCAGTTTACATCAACATGTGGGGGAGGGGATGTTCTGCGTTTCGTTCAAATGAACAAAACAATCTGGGTTTTGTAACTGGAACTTTCTAAAATCCTTCGTGTGCTTTTAACAAGTCAGTGGAGCCGATTGAAAGTCGCTGCAAACGACCTTTGTTAGACTGCTTGAAGCAGATTTAGCAGACGTTGCTCCGAAGCTTCCTCAGTTCGCCAAAAATATAAATCATAATGTTTTTGCCACGTTTCGCTTGGCATTAAAAATGGTCCTGCAGTCGACGTTTTCTCTTTCAAAGAGGAAGAGGACGAAGAGGAGCTGCAGATGGAGAACCGAGAGCGACCTTTCCCCCCGACGCGAAGCCTCCACACTTCTGCATTTGCTCATGAGCAAGGAGGAAGTGGGAGATCTGACTTCCTGCTGCTGAAACAAGTGGGCGGGGACAAAAAAATGGAGGAAGGCGGAGCTTATTGTAGCTTCATTGTACTTACCCAGAATCCTTCTGTGAGCGAATTTAAGTTTGCAGAAAGGCAGGAAGTGCGACCCCCCCCCAAGTCTTGATAACAGTGGGGGCGGCTATTGCTGCAAAAAGTGCGGCGGAGACAAGGAAGTGTCTGTTTGGCTTCCTGTTGGTTGTTTTGTCAGATGTGAGCAGCTCAATGTGCCTTTATGTGTCAAAATGAACTGTTTGTGCTTTGAGGGCCACACACCTACTCTACTCTACACACACACACACACACACAGAGCGCTTCTACGGAAAGAGAGATGCTCAAAACTGGACTCCGACGGCCTTTAGATATCGTTGAGCCTTCAGGAATTTGAGTGGCTGCTGCTGACTCCGCGTCAGTCTTGGTTTGATAAAAACCTGATGTGGAATTTTGCTCCTCATCGCCTCCTTCCTTCCTCCCTCCTCCCCCCAAACCGCCGGCCCTCCACCTCTCTTTCCTGGGATGCCAAATAAGGCAACGTGTGCTGAAATCCGAGGCCTTACGTTCTCAGCTGTCGCTCTCCTCATCGCACCGAGAGAATGACAGAGGAGGAAAGAAACGTAAAGCTCGCAGCCTCGTTCTCCTTCCCTTACGTTACGTCATTTTGTTATTTTTCCTCCTTCACTCCTTCTTTCTTCCCCTCTTTTGACGTTTTCTCTTCACATGTTCGCCGTTATGTAACTCAGTCGGAGCAGCCAGATTGTGAACCTTTGCACCACATGGACGAGATGCTTCCCTCCTTTTTTTTATTCACCCTTGGCCACAGCTGCTTCGCTTCACAGACCGTGAGTCTAAGACTTACGCACTTCTTTTGTTTTTGTGTCGACGGCGGCCTAAAATGGCCATTTGGTCGAGAGAAAAAAAAGGCCTGCAGTAACGCTTGGGTTGCCGGGTCAAGAACCAATAAATGTTTCCGATACTTTCAACCAGTCAGGTGGATGTCGCCGCTCAGCTAAAACTCCTGCTCTCGGTACTCAACTGAGAGGCAACTTCCTGTTCGCTGCGCTGACTTCCTCAAAAACTGCCAGGCGGCACAGAGTTGGGTGTTTTTCTTGCTTTTTAAGTTCCCCATTTGAAATGAGACAACGTGTTGGCTCAATGACAGGAAGTGAGTTGCGGTTTACCTCAAATCAGCTGAAAAAAGGGACTCAGTTCAAAGCACACAGTGGGGGGACTTAAAGAGCAAGACCTGGCCTCTGTCTTCAGTGTGTAGGAAGGACTTTAATCCCCACAATGCATCTGAGTGACCTTCCACTTCCAACCGCACTGCAAAAGTTAGCCGTCTGCAGTGACGCCATGCTGTGTCCAATTTAGTCATACCGGAGGCTCGTTTGAAGTTTTTCCAAGGCATTTCGATCAGATTTAAGTTGAAACTTTGATTAGGCCACACCAAGAACCTTTATCAATTCACATTTTTTGTATGTTGTCAAGCCTAGGATGGCCGCTTCTTGTACGGTTCAAGAATGTTTTGCTGACATCTCATTGCTTTGAATGCCTCGAGATGTCAGTGACTTTTTTCCCCTCATCTCTCCTTAAATTTTCACGTCTTTGAGGCCCACCTCTTTTCCTCCATAGTAAAAAAGTACTGTCTTTTTTGGCCTACTTCGTGTTGTCAGTCAGGTTCCATTTAAGCAATTTTTCACTTTTGAGTAAAGGCAAAATCAGCAGAAATCCACATGATTGAATTTGTTCGGGGGTATCTGTGAATGTTGCTCAAATCGACGTTTTGCTTAACTTTGAACATTTCCTTACGACTTGCTACAGAGACTTGAACTTGACAGTTAAAGTCAATTTAGAGAAATGTGCAAACGTTCCTCTGCTCTGAGAAGTGACAGGAAACCTGTTCAGACTCATTTTACTGGCAGCTCTCTGTCAGCGTGGCTCTGAGCCAAATGTAGCAAAGCATGACCAAAGTAGACGAAGAAGTGTTGCTGACCAAAAAGTGCATAATCGAAGAGTCTGAATTTATGATGTCAAACAATTACGTGTAAGATTGTCTCTGGTGCTTGCACATATGTAACTATCGGACAGTTTTTACCCGATTCAACTGCACAAACCATTCAGAAACAAACTGGTTCAGTGACACAAAATCACCCAACAGTGTCTGGTGTCAACAAGCATGACGATAGCACTTGAATAAGAAAGTATTTTTTTGTCTCCTCATTGTGTTTTTCTATGTTATTATAACCATAACACACTGTTATATTTGAGGTTTAGACCCAACAGGAAGTGACATAAATTTGGTCTTGGGTGATTAACCCACAATATGACGATGCAAGACAGGTGCCACTTTCTCCTGCGAAGGCCTGAAATACACAAATACTTCTAAAAATAACTTATAACTGCTTGTTGTAATAGTTCACACACCAACTATACTGTAATATGGAAGAATATGCAAACTGCAAACCATCTTAGGAGCAACACAGAAGCTAACATCTTCAGTCTTCCTTTTTTGGGTAAAGCTAATCAGCGCCAAGGAAAATGGTTGCGTTCCTGGATTGGCTCATTTGCAAATGCCAGCAAATAGCATGTAAAGGAGGATAATTCCAGCTTCTCAAACTGCATTTTTGATCTCCTCTTATGGTTGAAATACGTGAGGGAAACTAGAGAAAACGGTGGTGTTGCATTCCTTTATTGATTACTCAGAGACCGGAGGAGACATGTGCTCCCTCCTGCTCTCTGTTTAGCTGTTGATGTTTTTGCCACATGACCAATCAGGAATTTGTAGGAGCACACACACGAACACAGGCGTGCGTTTCCTTTCCTTTCCCCTCGTCTTTTCTCACCCTCTCAGCACCTTAAGCTTGACTATCAAGATTAAGACCGAGTTTCCATCGAAGTGGCTGGAGCGGAGAGCAGGCGCCGAGAGGAGAAATGGAGGGTGTCAGAAGAGGGGAGGGGAGGAATGCGTTTGGTAAATTGGCAAAGAGGGGGTGGGGTGGACGAGACGAGGCAGCAACGTGGGGGAGCCCAAAGAGACGAGGAGCAGGAAATGAAGGACAAAGAAAAGATGGAGGGAGGGGAAGCAGAAAGGTAGTGGAGTTCTAAGGAGTCGTGTCCGTGCTCACCGCAGGCCCATGAGTCTTAACTGTGGGAGATCTGGAATTTGGACTCAATCAGTCAGCGGAAATTACCACAGAGGCAGAGGGCTTTAAATGAAACACGCAGAAAGGAAAGTACCTCTTCACTTTCCTTCTGCTGTGGGACAAAAAAAAAAAAAAAAACCTCATACAAACTCTGTCTTCTACTTATAAGGCAGAAAGCGTTCTGGCCTTATCCTGACGTCAGCTTGCCATGATATCGAACATGGACAAAGATAACCTCACACCCAGAAGTGGGTCATAGTGGATAAAACCAGTCATTTTACAAACCTGGCACCAGACAATCTCCTCTTATCTTGGTGCTCATTGATAACAGGGAGCTTGTGTTGGTGTACAGTCCTGTGGCAGTTGGACTAGATAGATTCTTCATTTGCTACTTTTTTCAGGTTATTGTGGTTTGATGCAAAAATGTGCGAGTGATGAAAAACTTTGACATTTGCCTATAAGAGTGCAGATACTTTTGCACAGAAGCCTACATGTCTAGAAAGAAACTGCATCCGGATCTCTATTTTCTGCATGTCACCATCACTCTCCAACACACACACACACAGCTGCCCCTCATCGACGCTTTTCCCTCTCGCAGCACCAACAGTAAACACAGACAGGAAATGTCCTTCAACAGTTCTCGCTTATCAGCAGCTAACATGGAACCACATCGGGAGGCTTTCAAACAACAAACCCATGTTTGAGGCTGACCTTCTCGTTGCCATTTTTGTTTACTTCCGTAATTTTACGTCCCCCTCTGTTTTGACCGAACTGCTTCTTCCTTTTTTATCAGCGCTCGGTAGAATGTAGGCTAGCGTCACTTTTGGCCTTTTGACAAACACACGTCACTGCGAAAAGCTCCATCGACGTTGCGAGATGGAAAGCCATGTAACTGTTTCTTCGCCACGTGTTTAGAAAATGTGTTTGAAATCTCCAATTAAGGCAGCCAGCAAGAACTTTATTCCAGTCTGTCTCCAAACCTATTAATACTCAAAGCTTGTGACTGTAGTAAATCGACCAATAACATCGAGATCTTCACCTTTCGGTTCAATACACACAATCCACCTCCATTTTGTCTTTGTTCCTGAACAAAACCCTGAGATACCTGAGCATCTGCACGCTGCGTCGTTCAGAAGACGGAACTTGATGGTGGCTTAAGCTAAAAGATGTTTTCCTCTTGATGCTCTTAGAAGAAGTGAAATCAGATTACGCTTTCATTCCGACCAGATTGATCCCGTTGTCTCTTTGTTGACCATGCAGTGGACTGTGTCCGTCACTCAAAGCCCAGCTGTGCGTTTTGAATTTGGTCACACAGTGCAACATCTCCTTTAGATACTTCAGGACTGAAGATTTCTGTAAACTCTGTCTTGTGTTTGGATTTCTATGTCTCACCAAGAAGCACGTAGACGTTGTGCATCTTTGAGAATAATTGATCTCGCAGTTTCCACTTGAGGACGCCATCTCTGACTCCAGTGGAGCGATAAATGTCCTGCAGATGCGTCACGACTGTGAGCCAACGGATGATGTGATTATTTACCCGCGTGCGGCTGCGCTGGTGGTGGATTTCCCACAAGGCCAAGCAGTCGCCAGGTCGCTGTGTGTGTGAAAGGTCTCATGGGAAAACAAATCAGGAGAGACACTGATAGCTCGGTAGGGAACATATAAAGGAGCGCCACCAATTTCAGAGCTTTATATTCTGTTTTTTATGTTTTGGATCAGTTATTCTAGAGAGAGATACACAGGAAAACAACTTGTTTAAGTTCAGACACCTTTAACTTGCAGAGGAAGGGCGGCAGACATTACTAAAAGCGGCTGCTTTTTTGCCTTCTCGTGTTTTGGGGATTCTCGTTTCCTGCCCGAGGCGCAGCGGGGTTGCTAATAAGTGCAAATCTGAAAAGCTCGTGACACTTCGATTCGCCCGCAACTCCCCAGGAAGAGCAAAAAAAAAAAAAAAAAGCATTGAAAAACCTTGCAGGGTGTCAGACTAAACAGGCGAATCCTGCAGAAAACCCCTTCCACTCCAGTCGTCTGCGATCACTGTCAAGGTCTTAAAGGTCGGGGGCGGGCGGGTGTGCCAAGAGGGCAACAGCCAACCAAGCAGCCCCACGACACACACCCTCACTTCCGAACACACACACCCTGTCAGAAGCATTTAAGTAACCAACTAAGGGGTTGATTTTGCATTTGCAGCACTAAAAACCACAGGATTTTTTTTTCTCTTTTTTGTCATATGCGTTTTGCAAAACCTGCACCTTTGAAATACTGCCACTTTTTTATTTTTAATTTTTTTTTTACAGCATTTGCATGAATAAAAACATTTCAGATGTTGGTACGATAAAAAAAAAAGCTCACAAACCTTAAAATCTACTGTAGATGTAAACGCAAAGAATGGTTTAACCATGTTTAACCAGAAGTGAGATTGGTTACTGTTGTGCTTCTGAGAGGTCAGGGACGTCACATTTTTGGACATTTGGTCAGAACAACCAGGAAGCAGCTGCAGAACCTGCCCTCCATATGTTAGCTGAAAACAAAAGACACATTTGTCTCGTTTTAAACTGTTGAAAGAACTTTGACCGTTTGCATTTTCGTCCAACAAAGTTGAACACTAAACGTGTGGATTTAAATTTGCTAAAAAATGCCCGCTGCAAATCTTTTCACTGCTCTTTGTGCACTTGGTATGTGCGTGCGTGTGGGTGTGTGTGTGTGTGTGTGCGTGTGTGTGGGTGTGTGTGTGTGTGTGTGTGCGTGCGTGCGTGCGTGTGTGGAGGGGATTCAGGTTGGAGGGTAGGGGCAGCTGGCAGGGACTTGCCAAGATGTCATGATTGTCAACTCATAAAGGAGCTGATCTCTTTAACAAGAAAGCTTCCCTCCTCCCCTGGATTTCTCAAGCTCAGGGTGGGGTAATGTGTGTGTGTGTGTGTGTGTGTGTGTTCATGCGTACATGCCATCATATGTGGCGTGGTCTAGCAAAGAGGTGGAGACAAAGGCAGGATGTGATACAGCACTTCCTCATTCATCTCTGCTGGATCCTTGGCAGTGCAGAGAGCGCCACCTCATGGCGAGCTGTTGCCACGGCGGCGGCGTGCTGGTAAAATTCCACTCCCTGAGATAAGGAAAGCACAAGTGCAAACAGGCCAAAGTGAAATTACTCGATAAGATCCAAGAAGCCCCAAGGAGTGTTTTTCTGGGGGAATTCTGGTCATGTGCAGCTTGGACGAAACTCTGCAGGAACGTCGCGCTTAACAGCTGAATAGGTTTGTTTTGGTTTGTCATGCATACATGTGGTGCTGAAGAACCCCACCCATGTCAACTGTAAAGTTCAAGGCCCCCAGGCATCTGAGAAGTTGACAAAATCCCCTTAGAGCCTCTATGACGTGACGACGCACATTCCCGGCCTCGGCGTGCGCACTCTGGTCTGGAAATTTAAACATTAACGCTTCTAAAAGCTTCCTGGAAGCGCTGCCTTCCATTTGGGTCTCTGAGGGCTGCTGGGTGAAGACTTGAGAGGCCCGGAGCGATTAACCAAAGAGACGTTGGACTGATTTTCCCTCAGGACCCTCCGCTGGCACCAGAAAGAGCTACAAGAATTCTGAAAACAATTTTTTTCTCGCACTTTTATTCTTTCCTTACTTCAAATTAAACGATTTCCTTCTAAATGTGCGTTAGTATCCATGCTCAGAATGGCGGTTTCTGTGTTTATTTTTGCAGATACAATGTAAAATGAGGTATATGAGTTGTGTTTTTACCCAGAAGGCTTTTGGGTTTGGGCCAACTCAATAAAATATGGATGTTTTGCAACATTTGATTTTTATCCTCTGCTTATTTCCATGCAATCCTTTACCTTCACATCAGTGAACACCTACCTTTTGGGCTGTCCGACTGACTCAATCTTAAGACTGAGTTTAAACTCTGTCTTAAGAGTTTAGGAACAAGTACATGCAAACACTTTGCACAGAATCATCTCAGGCCACAGAGGATCCTAAACACTCAATCATATTTCTGTTTCATCATATATTGCGCCACGGCCTGAAGACGTGCCTCGTCTTGTTATGAGATACCTTTCTCAATTCCTATCTAGAGGCCTGTGTTCTGCTTGTGTAAGGCAGATGCGTGTTTCTACACGCTGGATTCAAACGTTTGGTCCAAGGTTCACGCAGATGTCTCCAACATGGTCGTGTTTTTCCAGAGTAAATGAGGTTATGCTCGTTTCCTTAAAGATGGAGGCACATTATCTTTATTTAGTTGATGTCTGCACACATCCCGCAGCATGACTAATCCTACTGAGTTTTTGCTAACTACAGAAGGTAAACAGAAACCTTTGAGCCAGCTGTGGGAAGAACCTGAACGCACACACGCAAATCCCTTCGGGAAAAGCTCTAATCTCTCTGCACATATTTTGACAAATAACAAAAGGAAAAACAAGGCGTCAAGGTTTTTGTTGGGATACAATTACAGTTCAAACAATAAAAACTTCTTTTTGACTGTGTACTTAATCCAAACTGAGCATAACATCCACATTACAAGGCATTTTACCAACTCACCCCCACAGCCTGTATTGTTAAAGTGAAGTGAACCTACAGCTCCATCTAGTGGTAAATTAATGTTATACGTTCTGGGGTTTTGTTTTGACAGACACAACATGGCTGCTCCCATACAGACGTTTTCTGGAATACAGTTCACAGGAAAAGACAGCAAACCATGAAGAAAGCCAGGTAACATAATCCAAACATTTGTTAGTTAGTATTTAAAGAAAACATATACACAAAGAAAGAAAGATCTCTGCTTGTGCAAACAGGAAGGCAGCGGTTCTGCCTTCCTGTTCCTGATCCAAGGTGGAGATGATCCATTTCCCTGGTTGGTGTTGGGTCTCTGGCAGCAGCATTTCGGTCTAGTTTTTACAAACACCTGTAAAGATGCCGCAACAACAATCCAACCTACTGGAAATAAAAGTGTCCGCCAGTTTCTCTGTATCCTTTTTAACAGGAAAATCCAAAATGGTGGCAACACCATGAAGGATGAGGGTTAATTTTCTTATATTTTGGATACTCTTTACATCCTGGCACTAATGTGAAAAGAGATGTTGTAATCGTTTAGAGGGAGACGAGAACGGAGCCTTGAGGAACCCCACATGTAGTGTTTGTGGTTTTATACAGATATTATTGCCTGATCTGTTGAGATGAGCTGTTATGTAACGTTTGTGTCGTTTCATTCTCAGCTTTGTCTATCTACAGACACAATGGAAACAAAGGAAGTAGTCCGCTGTGCTCTGCAGCTAGAGAAGTTAGCCGCAGAACAAAGCTTTCATAGCATCTCAACTTTGCTTGGGGATCTTGATAGATGTGATATATCTGCAGAGCAGCTGGAAACGACGGACATAGTCAAAGTGCTTTATAAACTCCTAAAAACCTGCAGGGAAAGCAGCGTGAGAAAAACAGTGAAGAGTCTGCTGTCGAGGTGGAAGAGGCGGTACGGTAGTGAAAGGCGGGGAGACTCAGGAAACTCCTGTGCTGTTTCTTCAGGACAAACAGAGGATGGGGGGGTTTCCAAAGATTCAGCACAAATGGGTGGAAATAAGGAGGAGGGAGCATCGGGACAGGAATGTGAGACTCCCACAGAAGAGACAACGTCTCCCTCTTCTGACTCTGTGAGAACCAAATGTGTTCAGCTCCTGCTGGCTGCCCTCCGCCCTGAACCTGCCGATGGAGACAAGGCAGCAGAGTTGGCAGAAAGCATTGAGCGGCACATCCACCGTCTCCACAAAACCAAGCTCCTCAAATACAAAGCCTGCGTCAGGAGCAAGGTAGCCAACCTGAGGAATCCCAAAAACGCTCATCTACGCCAGGGCCTCCTGAGCGACTCCCTGGCGCCAGAGTCCTTCGCTCGGATGTCTGCGGAGGAGATGGCCAATGCTGAGCTACGGCAGCTTCGGGAGGAGTACTCATCCAGAGGTGTGAGCGAGAGGCAGCTTCCCCAAGGGCTGGAGGGGACGCCGACGCAGAAGGTCCGCTGCAAACGATGCGGAGGATCAGACTGCAGGGTGACACAAGTGTCCAGAGGTGCCCTGTTTTTGCCTGCGTGGGTGAGGCGTGGCGTTCCCGACGACGACGCCATGACCTTTGTTACCTGCAGCGGGTGTGGCCAGCAGTGGTACCACAACGGCTGGGTGTGCCTCTGAATCCAAAATGCCACGTTAACTATCTAGTAAGGAAGTTAACAAAAGCAGTTCTTTTTCTTTGAACTTCTGCATAAAGTTTAAACTAGTTTGCCTGCTTGTTTAAAAGTCCAAAGAGTCACTGCTAACCAGAACCAAGACTTTTAAAGAGTCAGTCATCACATTCTTACTGATTCATTTCCTGCCTCTTCCAGGCCTTAATGGCCCTTCAGTGGTTTATATGCTGAACTGTGGCTGCTATTGCTAACAGCTTCCTGGTGAGCTTTGTGAATTAAAATGCCTCGAGAAAATCTTCATGCCTTACCTTTTCACATTTTCTCAAATTCCCCCATCGTCTGTTACACAATACACACACACATAGAAAAACTGATGATGTAACTTATAAGAAACATAAACAAGGAAATATTTTTGTAAAGATATATATTCTAAGAATATATTAAAATTTTCAAACAGCAATCTACAGAAAGTCACAACATAACTTTTTATTTGGCTATATGACATCCCATAGTCCATTACACTCTGGGTACAGAGCCAAAAAATCTACTTTATTCCACATACTTAAGTGTATTTTATTTGACATAATTTTAAAGTGGAAGACGATTTTTTTTTTCAGTGCTTTTTTGAGTCTGGACTTTGACTGGGCCATTCTGACATCCGATCTAAACCGTTCTCCTGGAAGGGGAACCTCCGGCCCAATCTCAAGCGTTTTGCAGCAAGTTTTTCTTCCTCGGATTGTCATGTGTTTAGCTCCACCCATTTTCCCATCGTCTCTCACCAGCTTCCCCATGATGCTGCCACAGAAAAACATATGTGGGGTCATCATGAGTGTGCAAAAAGTCCCTTATAAAAATGGAAGCAAAAAAGCTTCTGGCCTCTGTCCAGGACCGACTCCTGCTAGTTTTGGTGTTTCTCTGCTCTTCATCTCTGTTTTACTTTTTGAATTATCTCTCAGTTATGTTGTTGAATAAAGGATTTCATCCTTTTCGTCACTCTGGCTTGTTGCATTATTGCTCCAAAAAGCATCAAATAGGGAATCAATCAAAGATCCCCTATTGCAGAAAACTGATCGTAATACTGTAGCATTTTGCGCTTTACACTGATTTACATTCAAGTGATATTTTCCTAACTTTTAGTGTGATGTATGAGTTGCATCTCATGTTAAAGCCTAAACACATTTCATATCTATTTATTTTACTGAATTTGTTTGCAAAGCTGCTGGAAAATCACTGTTTTGAAAAATACAGACAAATGTATACGTTGATATTATTCATTTTTCTGTTTGAAAAATGAATAAGACAAATGAGCAAAAAACTTTTTTTTTCTTCTCTCCCTCAAATGAAATGAACATTTAAAAACTGTTTGGGTGATTTCTTTATTCCATCGTTACACATATATTTTAATGATGAACATGATGCTCATTCTTTAGAAATTGGTTTTATATTGGAGCACTTCAAGTGAACAGCAATTCTTTCACCAGCTGTAAAAGAAAAATACATTTTTTAGAATTCAGATTATTTACTTTGGACCCTCTGAAAGTGAGCTTTCATTATAGCTACTGGGACGTAAAACTTAACTATAATTACTGTAATTTTACTTTTGCTTTTATCACAACAGTGAAAAACTAAAACCGTGAACCACGCCAAGCATGTGTCGGATCAGAGAGGAGGTGGGCGTGACCGTCAGCGGGTCATATGAGCGTCATCAACCGCTCGTGCGCTCCACAGCGGCGGGGGACGCAGCGAGCAACATGTCGGCGCCGGAGAACTGCGCTCTGCCGGGGGTAAACAGGAGGATGTGAACCGCTGGAAGCACGGTAGGAACAGGTATGCCTACTGAGGAAGACAGTATCGTGTGCTGTTTGTTTGTGCTGTTTGTTTAAATGCGACACTTCCTGAAGTTTTTATCTATGAAGTCGTAAACGCGATGGGTTCCATTGTCGGACGGACTCCAGTCTGTGTTTTATCGTTTGTGGCAAAAGTATTAACTCGCAATAACATGTTAGTTTTGAAGTCAGAATTTGTTTGTTTTGATTTAGTTTACTTTGGAAAAAAAAAAAAAAGAATAAGCTGTCTGTTTGTACAGCCGGTCTGAAGCATAAGCAAATTATGTCTCTGGTTATGTGCCGCCAGGCCAGCCGGGGGCAGCCAAGAGCACTTAGATTTTAACGCAAAACAGATTTCAGACCTTGTTTTCTTTGAAGTTACTTTTTTAACATTTATATTGTATTGTGCATGTTTTATTGTTTTTAAAATCATTTCTAAATTTATTTAATTAAATAAATTAATGTTTATACTGTGGTGAAATTGCCAAGGATTCTTTTTATCCACTCTTGATTTTATTTGATTTATTTATTTAATCTTACAGCTAACTACATCACAGGTTCACTGGTTAACCATAAAACTGTACTGTATATATATATATATATATATTTTTTTTAAATTCACCATTCAAGAAAGAATTAAAAATTGTGGTGCTGATCGCTTTTAAATTAACATCCATTTAAGGCCCCATTTAACTTGTGCAAAAAAAGAAAAAAAAACAAAAACAAACAACAACAACAAAAAAGCTTTAAGGAGGATTTCCAATCTCAAATACTTAACCAAGTTATTTAAAGTGTCATTAAACATTAACCAGCATGCTTGCTTCCTCATAAACAGTTCAAAACAATCACATGTCGATTCAGAAACTGCAAGCTGTGCTTTAACCTCGACGCTGGTGGGTAAATCATTACTTTGAAGTTTTCCTGGATTTAAACATGAAGCCTGACTTGTTGCATGTTGAGGGTTTAACTACAGTCACGCGTCCTGTTTAGTAACGGCAGTCATGTCACACAGAAGCTGCTGGAAGAAGCACATGACTCCTGAGTGCGAGGCCATGCGCTTCTGCTTCTGCTTCTGCCTCCAGAGGAAACGACAGAAGCAGCAGGAGGTTTCGAGGCTCTGAGACAAAGAGACCATTTACCCACTGGTATTCGTTCCGCTGCCAGTTCATGTGACGCTTCGTCTTTATGGGCCTTCAGTTTATCTCTTCGGTTGGGTTGTATTCAGACATCCTGACGATGTGCCTCCACAGTCATCACCGACTGGACGCTGCACACTGGACCCATTTAAAAAAAGAATCATAACACTTTTTCCTTCCACTCTACTTTCCATTTATATGCCTGGATACAACCCTGGATTAAATACCCCCTGTTTTAGTAGAGATCTGTTATTGCAGCCTTTCCAGGGTGTCGATGAGTGTCTGTTGGACAGCTGTCAAGTTAGCTGCATAGCTAATCTGACCTTTTACACAGATTTAGTTCTTCAAAATGTCTTCAGGGTCACTTTAGATTTGGTGTATATATTTTGCTATCATAACATGAGAGTTTTATGGCCTTGTTGCACTGTTATGATCGAAAACTGCTGGCTTAAATGACTTAAATGCATCTTTATGTGATAATTAAAATCTCACATTTGTTTCAGTTTAAACTGAATTAATTAAGACCAGTTGTCTGCTCCTCAGCATGTCCATTGATTTCCTAGTTTTGATCCCGTCTTTGTGTCCTTAATCAAGCTTTAGTAATTAAATGCATTGAACCACTTTATTTGTTTTCCACAGCTAACGCAGGCGTTTGTAAAATGTTTCAGCTCTGATCCGTCTTCACCTTTAGAGGTTTCTGCTGGAAAGGTTCTGCTCAGAGGAAAGAAGTCGTTTCCCTCTGCTGAGTTGGCCCGCTCAAAGATCCTGTGACCCGCATTCATGTGATGCACCACATGGATTATTTCATGCCTAACCTATTACACAGAGTGTAAATGTGTGGCGTAGTGTAAGATCTGGACTGTTAATAGGATTATCTGTCTGGTGGAGTGAAAGGAAAATGTGTAAGCAGTTAATGTAACACGGTGGATGATAAAGTGAAAGCGGTTTGTCCTCATCTAAACTTTCTGTTGAAGGTCAAACATACCAAGCATTTGTTTTGCTTAATTAAAAAAAATTTAAAATAATTTATTTAGCTGGAAGATATTCCAATTAGGAATATCTTCTTATTGAAACAGAAAATAACAGGAAAAAAGCAATTATGGAAGTAAAATAATAAAATAAAAGAAGTAAAAATACATGTAATTTTAAATTAATGCATTTTAGATAATGCCTTACTTCTCTGTCTTGCCTATATAAAGGAAGTTGTATGTAGTAGAGCATTACATTTGGCTATTGGGTTGTATGTGAAGGTAATTGCATGCTTTCTTCCCCTTTAGGTCCAACTCCTGGTTCTGGTTCTGGTATCTTCAGAACTCCTGTCTGGCCTCTTGGTGTCCAAGCCCTCACATCCCTCATCACTGCAGCCATGATGTCCAAGTCAGCTCTGCTGAAGGTCATCCTCCTGGGTGATGGCGGCGTCGGCAAGTCGTCCCTCATGAACCGCTACGTCACCAACAAGTTTGACTCGCACCTCTTCCACACGATAGGCGTGGAGTTCCTCAACAGAGAGCTGGAGGTGGACGGACGGCGGGTCACCCTGCAGATCTGGGACACGGCGGGACAGGAGCGTTTCCGCAGCCTCCGCACGCCCTTCTACCGCGGCTCCGACTGCTGCCTCCTCACCTTCAGTCTGGATGACGGACAGAGCTTCCAGAACCTCTCCAACTGGAAGAAGGAGTTCGCCTACTATGCCGATGTCAAGGACCCCGACAGCTTCCCGTTTGTGGTGCTGGGCAACAAACTGGACGTCCCCGAACGCCAGGTGTCCGGGGAGGAAGCCCGCAGGTGGTGCCGGGAAAACGGAGGGCACCCGTACTTCGAAACGAGCGCCAAGGACGCGACGAACGTAGCGTCGGCCTTTGAGGAGGCGGTGCGTCGCATTCTGGCGTCTGAAGACAGAGACGATCACCTGATTCAGACGGACACAGTGAACCTGCAGAAGAAGCCTCGCCCCGAGCCCAGCTGCTGTTAATCTGAGGGACTCCGGGGGTTTTTCTGGGCCTTTTCACTGATTCCACTGTACAGTTCTGCATGCTACTATTTATGCATAAACCTGATCCACATTTTAATGTCAAGCTTTTAGCTCAACAATCAAAACTACACTACGTTTGGCTCACATCTACTGATATCTCTTTTGTTTGAATCAGGGAAGCAACTGAGACAAAACAGTGATTAAAATATGTTGATGCCTACAAAAACAGAAGTTGAGATTATTTTGTGCTCATAGTTGCAGAAGTACTGCTCAGATTGACATTAATACTTGCACACCCACTGGATTTAGATTTATTCTCTCCTAAAATAATCATTCTTGTCTTGTATTTGTGTAAAAAAAACTGCATAGAAACCCAGAGTTCTCATTTCGCAATAACGCATAGTGAAATTATGTTTTAAAGTATGATGGTTTTAGCTACATTACCATACTTAAGTTTTTGCTCTAAATTTGCTGTGAAGTTGACACAAATTTGCAGAACAATTCAGGTTAACTTGCTTTCTTTTTATTTTTGTGTGTACCCTTGTGTACCATTTTCGTCCACATGGGTGCGCCACTGTTTCACAAAGTTCATGTTCAAGCTTCATTGTAGAATTAAAAGGAACCATGACAACAATCTGTTCCTTTTAATAAGAGAAACTAATTCTAAAGATTAGCCAATAAAAAGCAGTAAATATATCAGACGTGCCTTAAATTAAACTAAACACTCTGTAATTTCCTGACTTTTATGTCACAAAACCCTGCAATAGGTGTTTCCTCTTAACTTTTTGATATTTTAAATAAAACCCTCTGGACGTCGACAGGTAAAAACAATGATTGGACACAGGTGGAAGCAAAGAGATCGTTGCTGACCACACTCCAGTCCGGTAGGTGGCGGTAAATTCACCTTATGTTGGTTGCTATCCGCCAATATGAAACAGAAGAAGAAGCAGCAGCAGCAGGCGGCAGCAATTTGGCGAAGCGGCGATGACGTCAGGAAACTGAGAAAACATCGCGAGCATCTAAAAAGTAAGTTCACGTTTGCTTTAGTAGATAACGTTTTAAACAAAAATATTTTTACTTTATTCCTGTTGAGAGATTTGGTCAAATTGAGTCAAAGATTCTGTCCGTAGGAAAAAGAGATAAAGCCAAATGACTCCTTTAGCTTGTTTAAGCTAACACGCCCTGCGGAAAAGTTGTTTACTTCCTATTTGTTCACAAATACCAAATATTATTAAATAAAAATGAAAACAGCAGGTTTAGTCTCCGCTGAAAATAGAACTTGGCATCTATTCAAGATAAATGCATTAATTTTAGCAATTAAGAGCATTACAAAATTAACTACAGTAATTCTGTAATGTAGTTAATTAAAAAAAAAAAACTTTTTAATAAATTCAAACTTCTGAACTCCCGTTTACTTTTCAAAGGTAATTTATTTCAAATCAGCAACTTTAAATAGCAGTAATTCCTTATGTAAAGATAAATTGTGGCTAAAAGTTAAAATCTGCTTAGAAGAATGTGGGAATCTGCATAATTCATACATTCTTTAATCTATCAGTTTTTCTTCCACTGATTACTACAAAGAAATTTACAATATTGACTATGTTTATTTTTCTGTGGAAGATTTGACATTAAATATGTATATTAGGAGAAGTTAGTAAATGTATAGAATAATTTAAAACAACATATTTGCTGCTAGTATACAATATAAAGTATAATTCAATCGGAATCAATAATGAAATTCATAGATGTGCAACTTTTCTGACAAATTTTAACTTTGATTTCTAAGTAAAAAAAAGTGGCATTAATGTGATACCAAACAAGAAAAATGGATTCAATAATTAGAACGATTTGGCGTTCGTTCGTTGTATATATTTTTTCAATATTATTTGTGGTTTTATAAATATGTTATTTCATTTAATAATTAGCCTCTGAATGCCTTTGACTCCTGCTAATTTCAGATTTTAAGGTGCATACAGTGAATCCAAAAGCGTTTACACTGTGAAGCAGAGTTAAAGTAGCTACCCTATATTTAATTAATAGTTAGATTCTTGTAAGTCGGGTTTTGCTTTTCTTTTTGCAGTGAACATTTTGTAGCTCCCGACTGTTTTCACTTTGTAAACTTTCCATAAAAGTCACAAATCGAAGAAAGAGGCAAAATACACAGTCGTCACGATAATAAAAAATATCGGTTTTACTAGAGAAGGTTACAAAAATCACCATAGAGGAGTCATAGAACTATTTCCAACTTAAAAAAAAAATAAAGAAAGAAGAAAAACCAGAATGAAACACCTACAGGGACTACAATGCCATCAAAGTACAATGGAGTTTTTCTTTAGAAAAGAGCAGGGGCGGAGAGAGGGGAGGGAGGAAGGGGGTAAAACACCGCCTACCATAGTTGTCAGTACAAATGACTACACATCACCTGAAAAAACTGCAAAGACACAGTCATGTCTCCTTCATGCAAATAACGAGGAAACAACAACACCCTGACACGCATCGTCGGCTTATAGGAAATTGAAGTTTTGCCTTTTACATCAACCTGGCGGCAAAGCACAGATATTTATTCAACATAACACACATGGCAATATAGTCCTTTTTTTTTATACAGAATAGACAGCTGCGCACATGGACGATACTGACATGCTTCATCTCATCAAAGTTCAAAAATTTCTCTTGTCTATTTTTTCCTTTTTTTTTTTCTTAGGGTTAACTAATCGGTCATGATTAATATAGAATATAGGCCATGGTTATTGAAACACATCTGGTTATAAAATTAATGTATGAAAATTCCTGACTTGTTTTATTCAGTGTAAACATCCAAAACAGTCTTTGTGGCTTGTATGAGAGGCATGGCATTCAAAAGAAACGGGAGAAAGAGAGAGAGAGAAAAAAAGAAAAAAGTGACTTTTGTCACAAATTTGGCTAAAAATAAGCACAAACATGTTCCATAAAATACTTAACCACAAGAACCCAGCTGCCTAAAATGGATAAAGAGAATAATAATAATAAAAAATAATAATTCCCATTTTTTTTTCTTCACATTTTAAAATGTATACGTCACAATCACCTCAAATCCATCATATAATCATGACTGAACTGTGTCCCTCTCACGACATATCATTGAAGATGTTACATTACAATTAGTATATCAAATGCAGAAACTAGTATTCGAGTGCTAAACACATTTCTCAAAGGGTACGTTTACATATATTTGTTTAAAAAAAAATAAAAATAAAAAGAGAGCATGTCAGAAATAAAACATGGTTCGTGTTCTCCCCGTTTTGGGGCATGAGAAGAGGTGTAGATCAAGCTTCTTTTTTTTTTCTTTTCTTTTTTCTTGGGTGATTCTGCTATGTACAGGTGAATTTAGATCCCAAAAGAAGGAACAGGTGGGTGGAGTTCACACAGGATAAGATCAGTAATCAGGTCAGAGTTTAAATGGTGAATGTTAGGAAATAAAAACAGAAGTCGGATTTTGGTTTGATACCTGAGGTGTGTGTCTTTTTTTTTGTTTGTTTGTTTTTTGTTTTTTTGTAAGACCTAGATGTGCAGCGCCCTCCACACTTAGAGACAAACTTGTTAAAGTTATAAAGAAATAAAAAATTAAACTCTTTTGTCGCAGGAAATTTAAAAAAGTCCATTTGAGCACCATTCATTCACTGTGTCGATGTAAAAAATAAAATTGCAAAATTATTGATCCGACAATTATCTCTAACATTTCTAATAAAAAAAATAAAAAAATAAATGAAAAAAAATTCAAATTAACTTTGCTTCCCACGCAGTCAAAAACTAACTTGAAACAAAACAAGTTTTTAAATTAATTTTACCTTCTGAGCAATAAACTGGACATGAGGTATTTTCATAACATGCACAAAATAGTCTAGAAAAGGGAAAATCATAAAAGTGGGTTTGCACGCTTGCCTTAAAAAGGGCATCAAATTTCCATTAGCAAAAAAAAATAAAATCTATATTTTTTTGCTGTGTCTTAACATTTTTCATTTAATGTTTAATAATTAAGTGCCAAAAAGCAAGTGTCAGTCTGCTTCTCTGTTGGTGGACCGCAAAAAAAATCACACAAAGTGTCTAAAATGGTCCACGACCCTCACCGGTGTATAAATGTGATTTGACAAATACTCATTAGCTAAATTAGTCCTGAAATCACCTAAACTTACCCACATGTACAGCCAAAGTCATAACTAAATAAAAAACGTCATCCCCATGGCATGATGCTGCCACTACCATACTACAAAATAAAAAAGAAAAGAAAAAATGTACACATTTTTGCCACTGGTGCCAGTAATTGTGGAGGGCGCCGCATTTGACTTTTATTTCAGCTGGTGATGAATGTAACAAAAAAACCCAAAAACCTCAAATGGTCTTAAAAAGAGACATTTGGCGAGCTTCCGTGCATTCGTTCATGGCCAGATGAGAGGACTGGTTCCATATTTATGACCTCTCAGAAAGAAAACTTAATCTTAATCCAGGACATGGAAGCAGATAAACTGTTAACAGATCCTATAAGAAAAGTAGCGCTTAAATATACTTACTCAAATGCACAGAAATCCTTGAGATACTACATGGGTTTTCATTCTTTTAGGTATTTATTACTGTAGGGGGGAAAGAAAGGGTTTGTTTTGCTCTAGGGATTTTATTCTCCCCCATTTTGTTTTTTAAATAGTGCAACAATGTTCGGAGCAATAGCAATAAAAAGTCAAAGTGGTGGGGAAAGAAAAACTAAAAGAAGAAAAGAATCTATGAGCCCAAACTCATAAAGATCATAACAATACCTGGCATACTTTTCAGAGCATTTAAAAAAAACCAAAGAACATTCACACACATTCGCACAATATATTCATATTCATATATATATATGCATATAAAACACCAAAAAACAGAGGAACTTGGTTGCTGTGGTGCTTCCCAGTTGCTGAAACACACAGTGAACATTGTTTATCGATTTTTATTCTGTTATTTATTTTTTTTATTTTTTTGTTGTCGTCAGGAGCTATGTGTCGAGAGGCTGTGCTGGCTCAGGGCGCGAGGCCATCACAGCCGGGCCACGTTCACGAGCCGCCGCCCAAAAAGCACAGGGAGGGAGGAAAAAGAGGAGGCGCTTCGAAAACCGATGTACCGTACCTGAGCTCGACACCCGACGGGGCGAGCCTTCACCGCTCTGAAGCAGCCGCCTCCGTCCGGGGCCTGGCCGCTCTCCTCCCGACCCTCCAGCCTCTTCCCCTACCGGTGGTGAGAGCGCGCTGGCGCCTCGGAGCAGAAATCGCTTCTGGGTAAACGGAAGAGGATGGAGAATCAGGAGACTGGGCTGTCGAACATGACCGAGGTGGGTTGGTTTTGTTGGGGGGAGGGTTTGGGGGTGGTGAGCACTAGGTGTTGAGGGATGGGTTTAAGATTCGGGGGAGAAGATGAGCAATGGCAAGAGAGGACACTTTGTCCTTATGAGTACGAGGAGGAGTTCTGGCCGTCCTTGGAGCGCGCCTCGGCCTCCAGGTCCTGGTCGTCCTTCGTCTTGATGTCCTGGTAGTCGTGCGTAGAGGCGGCGGTCTTCAGGTACGCCCAGTTAGCCGCTAAAATCATCAGGTAGTGAATCTGAGAGCAGAGGGGAAAAAAACGTTTCACATTTCAGAACTCAAAAGTACATTTTGGTGTTCATTAAAATGACTGCAGTGTGTTAAATAAAAGTATTGTTTGTAGGAAATATGGGAAAGTACAAGGTTTCTGAATATTTTTACGTATTTAACCAAAGAAAAAAGAACTAAATTTTGTAGTAATTTTGTTTTAAACATTTACTTTCTCTTATTGCCTCCTTTCTAACACAGTTTCAAGCCTCTCTCAATAAATTCTCCAAAAAACAAAAAACAGTCCGATAAAAAGTAACCCACTGATGTAACTATACTGTGTTTCAGGCAACGTCCTCACTGAAAGACTCGACAGAGATATCCTGATGAATCTGCTCATAGAGTTGAAGAAATATTACCGATTGAAACGCTGACTTGATGTTTTTCAGGTAAGAAAAACTTCTTTAATTTTTCAGTGTGTTTGCTTGTTACATTTTCTGTCATCATAAAATACTTGCCGATATTCGTGGATTTTCCTCCTACACTAAACTCTAAAAAGAATTGACATTAACATCATGCCATAAATAAGACGTAGCTAAGAAGCTAAGGCAGGTTTTTCTTGGTGTCTGAGCCAAATGAACAAGAACGTTCTGGACTTACAGGCACTAAAATATCTATTTGTTCTCCCTTATTATATTAAGAGTCATTAGTAACTACAGTAAATACATTTATTAGGCTAAAAAAGCTATCCAAAACAACCTGATTATCTGTGAAAATGCAATTACCCTCCTCCTTAAATTAAGAGCTAAATAAGATCAACCACCTTTCTTAGTTTAATCCCATGAATCCCATCCAAAGCTTATTACTGCACCTATAAAAATCAAGAAATCTCTTGATTTTATGAACAGGAAGTGGGCCAAATGATCTAAAGAAAAGAAAAAGGAGTAGCTCTGATTTAAATGTCCTAATCTGAGCAAATCTATCCATATGTGGCTTAAGAAATATGTTAGTGCTGCCAGTCCATTTTCATGACTCTGTTCCTTTAAAAGATCAAAAAGTAAGAGGCATGCAGGTGACCCAGCTAAACGTGTTGAGATATTTCATGATTTTTATTTTTTGGCATGTCCATTTCCCTGGATGCAAAACACAAAAGTCCGCCTCCACAGTGGAGTAAAACACAGACGCTCACACACACACAAACGCGCTCGCATAACAGGCCGCGGGGCAGGATTTCAGCTGATAGTACAGCACATTTACGTGAGAGGCGCGGTTGCCGCGGCAACAGATAAGCACGCCATGGCAACGTGCATATTTTGAGCGGTGGGTTATCAGAGCAGCTCACCAGAGCGATGACGGTGGCTCCGGCGCCGGCCAACGCCACGATGTAGAGGTGGTAGGACAGGTAGAACTGAGAGGGGGGAAAAAAATAAAATAAATGATTTTAGGCAAGTTACACAAGAATAAACTGAAGAAAAAAGTGAAAAAAAAAACACCCACTCACCTCGCTGGTGCTGCAAATATCTGTCAGTGTGGTTCCACAAGCCTTCCCGGGTGTTGCGTTCAAGGGAATAACGCCTGCAGGATCAAAGAGACGAAACGTTACCAAATGACAAGAAGATTTTTTTTCCCCCAGATTGAAAGTATATTGAATGAAACTCAGAGAAAGATTAAAGGAAACAGGGCTGCTGCTGCTGCTGCTGCTGCTGGAAAAATATGGGTCATTATTCTGAATGGATTTCCACCTCATTTCGTCATATAGGCTGAAAAATATCATTTATCAACATAATTTGGCCTCTTTCTTGTTTTAGTCACAAAGAACTATAATCGCTCCTCAGTTTTAGCATCTGCTGACCATAATTTGGCGCCTCCCGCTAATTGGGGTTAATATTCTGCAGCATATCCTCATCCTACTTTATAGCCCAGCCAGCTGTCTTTCAGATGTGGGTCAAATATTGTACATTGTTCCATCAAACAGTGAACCGTAGCACTACAAGATTGGATTCTCCGTACTTAAATTATTTTTAAGTTCTATTTTTCTTTTTCTTTTACCATCCTGCTGGTTTGAAAATCAGAGGCTTTCACATCAGATGCTTCTCCTTGAGCTCCTTGATCAAGGGGAGTCGCTCTTCATCTTTGAAGAAACGCAGCCGTGCATGTTTTGCATTCGCTCTCTGAAGCTGCAAATGCAATATTCAGAAAGGAGATGCATATAACATCCCGTGCTGCTGGAGAGCATTCCTTCCCCTAAACTTTTCACAGATGCTATTTAATGGATCAAAACAAAATGGCGCTGTGTTGACGATTTTTCAACACTTTAACCACCGGATTTGTATTTTATCTCTTGACTCATTGTTCGTTGTAAAATAATTTAAGTTCAGTCAAATTGGATGGAGAGCGTTTGTTCCAAGTGTTTTTTTTAGCACCAAAACAGGGTGTTTGAGGCTAGCACTAGCATGTTTTGCTGTGTTGAAGGTGTCATCAAGGGGATGCGCAGTGTTAGCCTTCCTCCACATATTGTGTTTTGCAAGTTGGCCAAAAGGTTTGCACATGTTTGCAGTGCCCTTAAATATGGTGCAAACAATGCTTCCTTTCTACAGTGGCTCCTCCAGAAATATTAAAAAACTTCCTAGCTACTTCTCTGATTATTGCTCTCCTTGGCGGCCTTGTTATTGTCGGAGGGCGGCCATATTTGCAGCCGTTCCATTCTCAGATGGTGGGTTGACGATATTGCTTTTGTGTTAGTTGAATACGTTGGCAAGGCTCTAACATCTGAGGTTTTGGAGGTTAAAGCTACAAAGGCAGGATATTCAGTCTTAAATAGAAGCATTGTACCTTTGTTTTCCATTTCAAAAACGTGCTTTCATAACCCTGCTGCCCCTCTGGTTCGGCTCCAGCCCACCTGATACTACGTAACTGTAATGAAAATCTGTCATCTTTAATTAGATCAAAAGGGCAAACACCAGCTGGAGCATTAAGATTGTCTTAACCCATTTATTTAATCCTGAAAGTCAGTTTTATCCTTTGAAATCTTGATAAAAACATGCAAATAAGCAACAAAAAACTCCATCAGGATGCAATCGAGGCGTAAAAAGACGTTTGAATTCGGAGCTCCACCTCACCCAAACCGACCGACCCTCCCAGAGAACCAAAGTGTGAATGAAAGCATCAGCGACTGACCGTACTGCCTGACATCCACACAGATGGAGTCAGGATACGTGATGTTGGAGTCTGGAGATCTCATGGCGGCGCAGGTGTTCCACATGTTAAAGAAGAGGAAAACCGGGATCGCCGTGAAGCAGAAGATGGCGATAAACACCAGAGCGAAGATGTAGGTCAGGAACATGAACTGAACCGAGGAAAGGAGGAGGCAGAAGATGTGATATTATTATTACATTGTGATGCACTGAAGAATTAGGCTCATGATATTTACTTAAAGTCCTCACCATCCACCCACTCATGCATCACTTTTTGCTTCTATGCTAATGTAACTGGACATCTGCAGTAATTAACTTAATCAGACAAGGAAGGACAAACTGTGCCAAAGAAATCCTGAGGGCTGAAGTGTGAATCAAGAATCTAGCTTAAGAGATTAAAAACATCTCCACATCTTTATGCCGCCATAGCGACTTTGTGGAAGTAGCTACGCCTCATTTATTGGCTTTAACATACGAAGGCAGTGATGCAGCGTCCACAGATGGTTGTCTTAAAGTCGCTCTGCAGCTCCTTCTTGATGGCGCTGGTGGTGTAGAAGCCCTCACCCAGCAGGAGGATGGCGTAGACGAAGAAGAAGGAGGCAATGCCGTAGATGATGTACTGAAAGATCTGGATCCTGGACACAGGAAACAAACGATGGCGTCAAGCTTATTTCTTCCTAGCACAAGTTTAAAGGTTTTGCTGATTGATATTGTTAGTGGTTATGTTGGTCTGGAGGTTATGGTACATGAAACATAATTTTTCAAAGCAGATTGTCTAAACAGGAAGTGAATACCATAAGGATGATGGACTTGTGTAAATCAGACAATAAAAACCCTTTAACAGGAAATTGGAATATTTATGACAAAGATCAAATATGCAGGAAACCCAAAGTTGGCTGTATAGGACTCACACAGCGGCGAGGGTGGCGTGGTCACTGGTGATCCTGGAGAAGTGGTTCTCCAGCATGGTCAGGGTGCCGGTCAGCGCCACGTGGCCGCAGCCGCAGAACAGGGCCACGCCCGAGAAGCAGAGGATGGTGGCCACCAGCGAGGCGTAGGGCACCCCGCCCAGACACTTGATGCAGCACTCGAAGCATCCTGCAGAGGGAGACGAAGAGTGAGGTTGTTTCCACTTTTCCTGTTGCATTTAGCCACAAGAAAGCTCACAGCTAAGAAAGCATTAAAGAGGATCTGAGAACAAAGAATTTAGGTCAGATATGAAAGAAGGCAGATGGGGGGTGAGGAGGGTAGAAGAAGACGCTCTACTGCAGCCATGTTTTTATAAGAAAGAACAAAGAGAGCAGGCTGACATCCCATAGTGACTTGCTTAGCTCTGCTGATGACACTCGCTGCAAAACTCAATGGCCTTTTTATCCTCTTCATCAGGTATGTTGAGCATCTTTCACAGCGAGTTGGAGTGCTGAATTTTGCACCACCTACAAAAACCCTCTGTGTGACATTTCATTTTTTCTTTTCTGTTCAAGAATGCCTCATAGCATCAGCTAGGGTGATCAAATGCATGATGTTCTTTTTTTAGATTGAAGTAAATGTGGGAATTTGCCAGTAAAATTTCCCAAAGGTTGATGAAAAATTTAAAATCTCTCTCTTGTGTTTCGCGATGCAGAATAAGTAAATTTGTTTTCAGCTTCCTGCGTCAGGTCTACAGGTGCTGCAGATCCATCCTGCTCCAGACCCCCCCAAAATAAAAGAAAACTGGAACAAAAGGCACCGAATACAGGAGATAAAAATAACTCCTGTGGCAAAGCAGGAAGTTACTCTGGGAGTAAAAAAGACTAAATGAACCGTCTTGTGTGGCTACGTTGCTGTTTCCATGACAGCCTGCTCCAATTGGCATCGCCAGCTGATGTTCACAAGTCAGCACGGGTTTTGGTGGCGACTGAACCCACCGCGCATCCTCTGTGCGGCTCTCCGTGCACACCAATATCTTTTCTGACGCGCTCCCCCAATCGCCAGTGAATAACGCACTCGGTGGCAGTTGTGGTTTCGTGATTTCTACTCTAAGCAACAGCTTGTCTCAGGAAAACATTAGATCCGCTCAAATATCCACACGACCGGGGAAACCGGACCCACTGACGGCTTTCATCAGCGCGCACCTCGATACACTGTGACACCTGATGGCAGAAGTATGGAAAAATACGACTTCAAGGTTAGGTTTGAACAGAAATTCTCAGAGAAACTCTGGATTTAAGTGTTGAGGCGTTGTAGCGTTTACGGCCTACAGGCGGTTCCTGTTGATGGGTTTAAAAGAGCCGATTGATTTAAGCATCCCCAAAGGGAGCAATAGCAATCTATAACACTATACAAACTAAATGGAGGTTTTTTTTTTCTCCACAGTTATTATCACCCCTGTTAAAGATGGTAATTTGTATTAAATAGGGAATAAAATGTCTCTCATATTACTGATAATACAAATATTGAAGAGTCTACCAGTTAGAAATGTTTTCTTTTTTTACTTTAGTACTTCCTGTTCCTCCACACAAGTCCTTTTCTCTTTGCTTCTTTTAAAAATGGGAAAGATAGGGAAACATTGTATTTAATAGTGTTGATCTTCATATAACAGAAAATGACTTCAAGAACAGCTTTTTGACTTTAAGACAGAAAAGCAATAAATACTCCTCCTATTGGTAAACTAATGTATAGTTATACTGTAATCTTGGTTTATTTTTCTAACTTGATGTATTTTTTATCAACAAAATACAGATTAAACATTGAGTCGCTGTTTGTGTCCAACTGCCTGCTGCTGATGCACATTAAACACATATCAAGAGTTATGCCCAAAATACCCATATTTCTGTCTATACTATGGCATTTTCAAATAAAAAATGTCTGCTTAATTTAGAGTCCGACTTCAAAAACATCAGTATGTTGTTTCTTTTCCCCAAATCGCTCTGCAAATGTAATAATTATTACATTTATTACTGCTGTGTGTGTTTTAATCTTTGTGATGAGCTAAATATTGATCTTTTGGTCATTTGCGACTTTATTTTTTTAAAACCAAAAGTTGTTCTGGCTTCCACAATGTAAGCTTAGTTTACATCAAACAGTTTTGTTGTCTTGTCAGAGTTGATTCAAGAAGTTTGAGTCATAATAAAAGCTCATCCTTAAATTTGAAGAAGCATCATCTTCCCCTGCCTTACGTAACCCAGCAGAGGCCCGTTACGTAACGGACCCAAATCCTATTAACGTTAATGAAGGAAGCGCGCTGGTGGAAGAGTCCAGCTGATGAGGCTGGACCGAGAAGTGGGCCGAGGCCTCCTGGATGAACCGCCGGTCAGCACAGCGACGGGTCCTCAGTTCTGCTCTGAAATATCACCCTCAACGGGTAAAATTTGAGTGTTTTATTTTCAAAACGAGACAGAAACAAAAGGAAATCCTTACTTTCGAATGCAAATGAAGAATTTCCACCTTTATCTTCCGTCGTGGATGCGAGTGGATGGGAGCCTTTTTGGGACAAATCCCACGCCTTCGTGGGAGCTATTTAAGGGCTTTATTGTTTCTGCTTTTAGTCCGTCTTTTCTCCCCTGGTTCCACGCTGCTTCACGGATGAATTCACAGGTTCCTCTTGAACGACGGAGCCCACTCTCCCCTCTATCCGGTTCTTCCACTCCCCCCGGCTGCGACTGCCAGCCTGGGTTTCAAAGTGCGCTAATGGGAAGCAGACCGGCCGGAGTGGTCAGCTCCAGCCGGCCCTAATGGAAATCAATGGGCTATTCATTAGAGCAAAATTTAGGTGACACACCGAGGCTGGCCTATCTGCCTCGTTTTATACCTCGCTGCCTCTGTCTTCGCTCTATTGTCTCCTTTTCTTTGAAATATGGCCGCTTGTCGCCGTCGTGCTCTATTAAGCCAGCTGGAGTTAATCACCAAGACACTATGTTACGCTCCTGTTATGTTATGGCGTCGTAGATCATTTTAAATAACTTTCGGCGGGTCCCCACCGAAGGATTTCACCTTTCTGTTCACGTTAGGAGGCAGGGCGGCCCAGAATTTGACAGACGATGAGCGAAATTCGGGAGTATTGGGACAGTTTTCCCGCTTAAACGCCGACCTCAATTTGTGGCTGACAGCTAAGCGAAAGGGTGCTTGCTTTTATCGCCTTTTCATGGGCAGCGCCGAAACAAAAGGGCGATAAAACGAGAAAGAAAACCATGAAAGAAGAGGGAACGTGTAGAACGACGAGGAACAAGTGAGGAGAAGGAGGTGAGAGGGGAAAAAGGCAGAGTGAGAGAAGGATGGGGAAAGCGTTTTCTTGGCCCTGGGGCTGGCGAACGGCAGTTGCCATAGCAACGTGTTACCCACGACCCACTTCAGTCCCTCGCAGCCGCTTCACTCCGCCTTCACGCGCGAGCAAAACCCAAAGACTGGCGTGAAGCTGCGGAGTGGCGGTCGGTTCGTCTATTCATGTTTTCTGATCTGATTCAAAACGAAATTATGTGAATGGAGAAAAACATCAAACTTAAAAATGTCAGCTTATGTCTCAGACTCAGTCCTTTAGGTATCCTCGTTACATTTTACACCTTTAGTTTTAATTTTTGTACCATTTTGGATGTGTAGAATAAAAAATAAATAAATTAACTTGCCAGAGGATTATTTTTTCTACCTTTGTAGTCCTCATGTTAGCCTAAGCTAAGCTAGAAAAGTAATAAAAATGCACATTTTTTAGTCCACATTTTTGTAGCATAAACTGATTTCTAGCTCCAGCTATTAATATTTATATTATCTATTATAATGTTATGAAAAAGCAAAAAGGGAATGTGCTGAAATTTCCTAGGCTTGTAAATGATCACCTCCTTTCCATTATAAATTCTTAGTTGCTTCTTTTTATATAAATATTCAGCTGAATGAATGTTTATGGTAAATATTTTTAGCAATATGTTTGCACATACTATGTTTTTATAGTTTCTTTCTGATCATGTGGGATCGACTCGTTCTTGGGTCAAGTATTTGGAACCAGCCTGTTTTTGTTTATTGTTGTTTTTTAATTCAATTTGGTTCATAATTGCAAAAACTGCCACCAGAATCGGCATGCTTTCAGATTTCTGAGCCTGAATGTGGGTCCTCTTTCAAACTAATTAACCATTTATGATAATAAATTAATTGAACACATTGTAAATAGATCATAAAAGCTTTAATTCCTGCTTCTTTTTCTAAATAATAGTTCTCTTTCCTGATTCTTCTTCTTCATCCTTGTTTTTTCCCCACGTTCCCATTTTTCCGCCTTCATATTTAAATCTGTGCCTTCCTATTAGACTAAGGGGCTGTGACTGAATAAATAATGCCTCGCAGGCCGGAGATGCGCTCGCAAACAGAACCTGTCACCGATTGCTGACATCTTTTGTGATTACGCTTCGCATTCTGTCAATCACCCGACACCCACAGTATGAAATAATCCCTCAAATGCATGTCGTCTTACAAACTTCATTGTCACAGGAATTGAATTTGGAGCATTTGTTAGAGAAAAAAGGCTTCCAAGTAAGTAGATGCACAGAAAAAAAAAGAAAAATGGGTAAATAGTGTTATCAAGGCGCGGTGTCTGTTAGTTCTGGATAATATTGGCTGAATAATGTGCTGTTTTTTTCTGGCTACACAGATTTCATTGTTGTAATGCCTGCAAATCCTAAATACAGGATAAACTCAAAGGATGAGATGATTATTTCCACTGTCATGACTCTTCCTACTACATCATTCCAGTTAACATTGCAGTTCTTTGCTTTTACTTAAAAATGTCAAATACTGAAATTCAACTTAAATTTATGTAGGAAGGAGGGATATTTTCCTAGACCTAGAAAATACTGAAAACAAATCTCCAAGGTTTAGGGACAGCAGAGAAATATTTTCCTCCGATCCAGATTCGTGGTGTGATTATCTCCAACTGTTAGTGCGCGCAGTACATCTGCCAGAAATAACAGCCTTAATAAAGCTTTCTGAATATTTCAGTGACCGATCTGGTCCCCCCCTACTCCCCCGCCGCCCACGGCTCCATTCAGATCTCAGAAACGTATTCATTATCGGGCAATATCCTCAGAGTGCATCATGGGTAGATCCCCGCGAGGGAAGAGGAGGACCTCGGAGTGGGAAGCGGAGAACAAAAGGTGTGGGATAAATGGCTGCGTCACATCAAGATGAAAACAAGGTCCCATCTGCTTCATGGAGGCCGACCGCAGACACAACACAAAATCACTGACGCGAGCTACGGAGATTTCACCTCCGTTTAGGAATAAATGTCCATCTCAGACTTAATGACCATCACATAGAAAGGAGCAAATAAAAAAAAACTTAAGACAAATATACCAGGAATAAAATATTTTCCAAATTTTTACATCTGAACAGAGTTGTGAACAATTTGAGAGGCACTTTAGAAGATAATATAAGATGCTATAAATGTTTATTATGTGGTGATTGTTTTCTCTCGCACAGTGTGACATCATCTCTTCTTATAATATAAATAACTAATGAGAACTAATGATAGAAAGACCAGAAAGGCAATCAGCCACAAATGTCCCATTGGTTTATTTTTCAGAATTTCTCTTTAACCCTAAAAGGTTCAGTCGATAATTAGCTTCTTTTAATGCAGTATTTTGGACAAACGTTGTGCATTTTAACTTGATGGAGTCCTATATTTTGTATTTTAAGCCATAGATATGAAGAAAATAAACAGGATTACTGACTTTCCATATAAATTATGTTGCTGCTTAAAAAATAATAATTATAAAGATGTCACAAACCTGTCAGAGCTGTTTTCCAAACATAATGTTGAGAATGTTTTCAGTAATGGTGGCTGAGGTTTAAGAGGATATAGCCATCACTGTTCCCAAAATATTGTTGTTTTTTTCTTTCTTTAGTTTTTTTTTTTTGTTCTATTTTTTGGCAACACAAAACTGACCCTAATCTGCTATTTGTGAGAAACCCATCGCTGTTTATGCAGCGTTATGCAGGTCACAAGGTCAGCATGTGACCAGGCGTAACTGAGCTTGATGGCCAGAATGTGCCTTTAAATCCCATTCCCAGGATCAATACACTTATGCCACAGATTAGAGAAATATTTCTTGCTAATTCTGCTTTACATCCAAATTAGCACACATTTGTGTGTTCCTAATAGACTGGAAAACCCACTAACTCAGGCAATTACTATCCTGCCGAGATTTTAGTGTCAAACTATATATGACACAAAAAATTGTTAAAAACAATTCATTATCAGTGCCAAAAATGAGATAAAATAACTGAAATATTAGGAAACAAGCACCTGTCTTGAAAACTATTTGCTTATAAAACCCTGCAATACACTCCCAAGTACAAAGCAAAGAGCCGAGGCCACACTTTTAGTCCCACCAACATGTGAAATGGCCCCTCTGGCTACAAATGCTGTGCCTTAGTGGTTACACAACCAACTTGGCTAATGTCACTTTTTCTCCAAGAAGTCAAAGAAGTCATCTCTTTCTTTCTCCCCTTCTCCCACTTCTGCCGATGAGATTACAGAGATTTGGTTTCCAGCTGCAGATGAACACTTTGTATGTGAGAGTGTGTGGGTGTGTGTGTGTGTTAAGTGTGTGGCCCAAACCGCGATGTGAGTGTGCACAAAGTCTGTTTGGTAGCACAAAGCCGCTCCCTGCAGAGGCTTCCTTATGATTACAGAGTCGCAGCAATCTAGAAATAAAAAATTTAGAAAATGCTTGTGGTTTGTGTACAGGACATTATGATTTCTTTTGTGTGTTGGCAATATGTATATTTCCAATGCATAGTCCTGCAACATCTCCACATTGATTTAAGTACATACTTGTAAACATAGTGACATTCAAGTTGATATAAGTCGTAAAATGGAGTTTAGATCGGTTTGTACACAAACGGACTTGGTGTTTGGGATATTTTAACTCAGTCCTCTACTTTTGGTCGTGGAGGACAGAAACTCAATCACCTTCTTCTCAGCGACACTCTCCAAATTATTCTGGGGGATCTTAAGGCCTTCATCAACATTTCTACAACTACAGCATATTTCAACACCAGTCAGTAGGTCTTGTTGTCTCCACATCACTGAATGGTCTCGGATTTTCTCACTTGACACCAGTTTTTCTGTTTTGATATTCTACTTTGGCTGAGACGGCAAAATGGGACAAAAGCAAACAAAGCAAAGAAACGCAGCACCGTAATATTCAGAGCAAACTACACACCCCGCACAGTGACTCATCAACGTCCATTTCAGCCAGTGATGTCAAGTGTTAATCAGCATCAGGCATTTTATGGGCTCTGGGTGAGAGCAGCAGATTGGGCATCAGTAGGTGATGGATGACGGCCAGATGAGGCTGGCATTAGTCAGGAACAAGACCTGCTGGGCCAACCTGCCACTTGCTGCTATTCATATACCAACGGCAGACTCGACTGCAACATAATCCTGCACACGTTAGAGATGCCATTCTTATGGCAAGCGAGAAGTGTTACATTCCTGTAGTCTGACCGCAGTGGTTGCATGTCAAACTCCTGAAATGTGTTTGGTTTACATGACGAATGGGTGCGATTGGTTTGATTTTAGGCTGCAGCTGTTTGCCAGGCTGCCTGGATCAGATGTGGAAAGTCTGTTTTTATCTGTCGGTTCCAGTGTTGGACACCATTCCTTGTGGTTAGCTTCAGTTTCCATAACAGGTTTTATATATATATATATATATATATATATATATATTTTTTTTTTTTAAATAAATAATTTAAAGAAGAGAAATGTTGAACAAGGTTGCAGGATTGGCACTGTTGCCTAGCAGCAAAAAGGTCCTTGTTTCCGAATCAGGAGTCTTTCTCCGTCCATCCATCCCTCCAAATGAATAGATCGAATAGAGTTCCATCTATTCATCCATTCATTCATTCATCCATATTTTCCATGTAAAGCTTGACAGCAGTGGAAATATTGCCATGAATTTATCGCAAATGTTCATTTATATTCAGTATTTTGAGTAAAAAGACGAAAAACGGAGCAAGAACTCTAAAACCACAAAGAGTTTGACATTAAAACCATGTGAACAGAAGCAGTTTAGATTCGTTCATTTGTTCTTTATTCATTTTAAAGCTTTCATCAAGGAGCATTCAACTTTATTTGTCTCAAGTACAAAACACTGCATTGTTTCACCCTCGCTACTTCTGTCAAACGTAATTGGGAGCCAGATTGATGGAAAGGGCAGTAGGTAAGAGAAAGCGGCTAAAAGTAGTTGTTCTGCACTGCGTTTGATGTAAATACGGTCAATCATGACACCAGAGATGAATCCAAAGACGGTTCAGATAGAAGTGAGATCTGCTATGTCGCTGCAAATCTTTTTCTCTGCTCACGCGAATAGAAAATTGATGGCGCTGTGAGGACAGGAAGCGCTAAATACAAACACAGCGGCATACCGCACGGCTCTCCACACGTTTGCGCAAAAATAAGCCTGTTTTTTTTTTTGCTTTCTTTCCTTTTCGGTGCAAGCGAAGCGCTCCCAGAGACATTCCCCTCAACCACTCCTGGTCACTGACACGTAAACAAATGCAAGCGCACATACCGACGGTAAACCTACACAAACACACGCGTGTCCAGATGGAGGCTGACAGCATGCTCTGGGCAAATGGCTTCAAAACGAGGAACACATGAGCCTCTCTGTGTGACGGCTTTCACATGCTTCCACAGCCTCACACACCTCCGGGGCGAGGGAGCGGAGAGACGGGTGAGGGTGATGATGGCGGGACTGGGTAGGAGGGATGGTAAGAATTAGGGCTGCAACTAATTAATCTTTCATTTATGTATTTAGTCGTTTCACCGGATAAAAAAAAAAATAGGCTTATTCTGCAGATTTTTCATTTCAGCCTCTTGTATACAATAATAAACATGCATTAAAAGGTGCAAACAAGTAATTAAATTCCTTTTTTAAATAAAAAGATAAACATTTTATTGCCTATAATAACAGCAATCCTTTAGTGAACACTTGGTTATTTCTAGTAAAGGAAATAGTTGAAAAACTTTCTGCTTGACTTGGGCGTCAATACATACTGCGCTGATTAACTAATTAGTAATTAGAAAGCAGAAGGTGCTTAAAAATATGTATTTCTTTACATAATTTGATCCAGGTGGAGATAAAACTGTCACTTGAGGAGTTGGTAGAAAATATTTACAAAGATTTTTTTGTCTGAAATGCAAAATGAATACTTTTCTTAAATATTTTTGTCTTGTCTAATTGTCTAAGAATGTTGCTCTTTCTGCAAGTGGCCTTTTCCTGAGTCTGCGCACTCCAGATGACGATCAGTCGATTATTTCAGTTATCGATTTGATGAATCCGATGAATCATTTCAGCCTTAATCAAAATATCAACTCACAACCAGATTGTTAGAGAATTGAACTCAACAAAAACGTGTGTTTTCATGATCTGTTTGCCAGGAAAATGCATTTGCAGCTATTTAACTAATTGCAGAGAGAAATTTGGTTTTCCAAATATCATCAACAAAACTTCAGGTTGTGTCAGTGAATCGTTTCTACAGTAAGGTCGGGGAAACCGGGGAAGGAAACCCGGCACAGCCCAAATGTCAGCAGCCACCAGTGAGAGAGGGACAACTCCTCTCTATGATCATCAAACGGGATCTGGCCTTTAGATTCTGGCCCAGCTGGATGCTCACTGACCCCCTTTTTTTTTCTGATCATGCTGACATGTTGGTTGTAAAAAAAAAAAAAAAAATTTCAGAGGTCACAAACCTCCACACTGAAATTTTTGAAAGGTTGTATCCCACTCTCTAGTGTTCATACTGATTATTTTATCTCCAAGGCAGACAGAGTTTACACTCAGATTCACAAAACGAACCTCCGAGAATGACTTTTTGCTAATTTCTCTGGTGTAAGTTAAACTCACTTCATTGAAAAATGTCATATACATCCTGTCCCTTTTCAGGAGATTCACTCCATTTTTATATTATACTGCAAATTAGATACAAAACCCTTAAAAATATGCTTTCGTTAGGTTTCCACTGGGTTTTCATTTCTATGGGAAAAAACCCCGCCAGACGACTACAGTCAGCTGGCAAAAAAAGGTGTTTAATGCAGTAGTTTTCTTCTGATATTGTAGGTAATGTTACTATAACACTAACATTTTCTGTTTTAATTATTTTAACAGCAGTTGAAATAACTGGCTGTCCCGTTTGATGCCGTATCATTGTATTTATATATCGTTAGAGTCTCATTGCGAACTCAACAAATCCTTTTTCAAAACCGTTTGTAAAATTCAGCAAAAACCGAGATTAATAGAAGTCACCTGAAACCGCTGTTATTCTGCTGAGCAGATGGAGCTACAAGAATGAAAACAGCTGAAGCCAAAATCGAGTCGGTTCGCCACATGTGACATAAAAACAAAAAACGAATGCCGCTAGTTTTGCACGTGGGATTCAAAAATAGCCTAAATTTCCTCAAAATAACAGCGGAAACAGTCTGGAAACGACAAACATCTGCAGTCCAATCTGCAAAAGTGGGTCCAAACATGTTTCTTTCAAAGGCTTCCAGGCCCAGCTCCTCTCCGTCTGCCAACATTTTGCAGGAATAAAGCTCTTCAAAGCTCTCGCTGAATATCCCGACATTATTAAAGATGACAAATAGCCCTGATTTAAGCATAACTCCAGCAGCGGATTCTCCTGCTCCAAAGAGAAAATGCAACAAAACGTGCACCTTTCCAGACGGTGATGTAATCTGTTACGGTTCTGATCTGAGCTTCATAACGAAGGGACGTTATGTAAGAGCAGGCTCTAACAGGCCGCTCAGTTACTGCCAATTTAAGCACCCTGCTTCAGGAAATCGTGTTTAAAGCAAAGTAAAATCATGACGGCGTGAGTTGTCCAATCAAACTGCATCAGACTAATTAAACCAGGTGATTATGAGAGCTGATGATCCCTCGATATCACACAGTACCCCTGTGTGCTGGCAGATTACACATTACAGCATGAAATCAGGCACAACAATCAATCTACGCCCAGTGACTCCATTCCTCTGTAGCGGCTATAATTCATAAAGTTTTTATTAATCTATAACAGCTTTTTTTTTATTATTCTGTGTTCATTGTAGAATCATTGAGTTTCAACCGAGACAATTTATAAAGCTGTGAGCTGCAACGGAGATGCTAACTTTAGCATAGCCATAGCAACTTTTTGCACCAGGAGGCCTTTATCATGACATTAGTTTGACTTGATATATTTTATCCCCAAAACTGCATGAAGATGTGAGATCATGCAGTATTTATGATCCTGCTGCTGTGGTGATTATCTATTTATTTAGTCACCTCTCGAGACTTGCTTTTCTTGAAGTGGGTGGATTATTTTTGCTAGTTTAGAGCTCTATAAGCTTTTTGAAAATGACTGCTTGTTTATTAATGTATGGTCAATTTAAATCTCGAGACAGTTAAGCTGACGGTATTTCTTTATGTCCCTTTTTAGGTTCATGACTATAGACAATGATTGGACAGCGACTACCATTTCTTGTTTTGAGTTGGAACTGAACTCTGTGAAGTTAGCAGCAGGGTTTGAGAAATAGTTGTTTTTAAGTGTGATATGGGCAAACATTCATCTGTTCCTCTGAATTTGGTTTACTGTACATTTTTAGAAGTCAAAAGTTGCAAACTTTATTTTTTGGCTTTGTTAGTAGTTCGATTCTGTGATCCAAAGAGAGGAAGTCATCCAAAAGAGGTAAACAGATATTGATGCCAGATCGAACAGATGTTGTGCTCCATCTGCTGAGAAAAGGAAAGATACACGCAGGACTATGTCCAGACACCCGCACTGGTTTATAGAACTGTGATAGGATAAACAAAACCAACCTAATCAAAGTAAGGCTTATTTAATCAGTTTCTTTATGGTTGTCTTCCAGTGGATGTAAAAGTTCTTTATCCGCTTATACTCTCCTTTTTCCTCTCCAAACATTACCTTTAAGATGAATATTTAGCCATCTAAATCCTATTTCAGAGTAATAAAGAGACACTAGATGTGTGCAAAACTTCTATTCTGCTAATGTTGGGGAAAGAAAACAATTTTGCAATTTTGCAGTGTTTCCATTAAATATGAAACAATTAAAATCACATATGAGTAAATTTGTTAGCACAGTTAATCATCAAAGACCATCCTCCTTGTCGTCTTCTTCATAGTTTCCACCAGCAGCATCGTCTGGTTGTTGGTGTAAAAATAGTGTTTCCATTGCAGTTTTGCGGGATACTCTGTTTTCGGTACAGCTGAAAAACCACTTCATTCTAGCAACAAACTCTTTATCAAAAAATTTTGTGAGTTTGTTTTTTTAGATTGGTGATCTTCCATTAAGCAAATTTATTTTCTTACATAATACCAACACAGCTAATGATATGTTTTGGATAAATTAGATCTTTAATCAAAGAATAAAACATTCAGTTCAGTTCCTTCATAAGTCATCAGTCCTTGCTTTTTTCTGTATCTAATAAGTAATTTAAATGTATATTGGTGTAGTTATTAATGGGCTACTTGGGGATTCTGTAACTCATGATTAGTGTCATACATCTTTTCTCTATATGTCAATCTAGTCTCAATAAAATGAGATCGACTGGATCGAGCTTCGCAATTCACTTTGACCCAAAATATTGTGTTTTTATCTTTGATAATGTGAAAGCTTGCATGAATCTGGCCTAATTTCTCATGAATATCTAGAGGCACCACTCCGTCTGTGGGCCGTGCAGAATATATAAACAGCAGCTCTTCATTATGCATCTGGAAGTAGACGCTGCTCTCTGGCTCTCGCCGGCACAAGCTCCTTAAGTGACAGCTCTCGTCTTGAAGGCCCTTGCTGCAAATCTCCAGCTTCTTAACGAATGCTGCAAGCTTGGTTGCAGTCCAGATGTCAAATGACTGCACCGACAACATACAACCTTTGAGAATCTCTCACTGTCGTTTTCTCATTTTTGCATTTTCGAAGCCACCTAGGGGCACAGCAGAAGCCAACCGGGTGAGATAAACTCCCTGCTTCATTGGAAAAACTGTGATTAAGGAATTGAGAGGCCTCATAACTAGCTATAAATACCATTGTCCTCCTGCTCAGCTATCTTCAGGGGCTTTTCAACAAATGAACACTGTTGTTGGACAGTGGTTGGTGTGTCGCTGCTTTGCCTCAGGAGAGGATGATGTAAAGTCTCACTGCTGAGGGACACCCAACTCGCCTGTACCTTACGTCACAGACAAGACTGTGACCCAGCAGTATGACTGGGCCAAGAGCCAAACCCTGCAGCATGAACCTCACATATTGAACATCCTTACTGATGTTCATTAGCCAGTCGTCACCCAGGAGAATATATGGCAAACCTGGATTGGCTGTTTTTCGAGCACCAGCCAATAATGTCATGTAACATTGTGTCTTGGTGTATTTCAAAGCTGCATTTCTTCAGAGAATTAAAGATATGCTTTACACAAAATCAGTACTATCTAGAATTTAAACATTAAGTTTAGTCTGACTGACAGTTAATGATATTATTATTATTAATAGTAATAATAATAACACATCAAATTCATACATCAGTTTTTATAAGACACTTGACAAGAAAAAATAAAAAAAAATGTATTAATAACATAATTTATTTGTCTTCATCTTAATTTCTGGCCACACTGGCAACGGATATTTAGTGAAAATGAAGTTTTTAGTTGCATTTGCACATCTTGTCCTCATATTTTTGGTGAGAGAAGCAAAATGATATATTTTTTTAAATTGCTTTGTAAAATATTGATTGTTGAAAACTCATTTTGCAGTGCATCCATGTGGAATGGGTAATTGGAGAGAATTAAAAAAAGAAGCACAGGCGATGACTTTTTATGCTAGAAGCCACAAATGTTGGACTTTTTTCACCTGTTAACCATGTTGTTGCCACCTGCTGGTGTGGAATAGTAATTACAACACTTTATTTTTATTGGAACACTCGTCAAAAAATATCTAAGAAACTCTGTTAACCTGTGCACCAACTTAGCAACTTTTTTTAGACAACAAACTCGGCATCAGTGAAAATTGGAATTAGCAGGTCAGGCTTATTAAACATCTGGTGATCGGCCAGAAAACCACAATCAGTACATCCCAGGTAAAAACTCTGAGTTATCTTTGAGTTGATCGTGATTTGTTTTGTTTTATGAAAGCAAACTTTTAAAATGGGGGTTAAAAGCGCAATAAATGGGAATAAAAATAGGACGTTTTCTTGCAAAGAATGAAATTAGACATGAGCATTTGACAATTGAGCTCTGTATTTTATTAAAATACAACCAGGACGCATCAAATGTAACATAAACAAACTTTAAGAGCACCTTCCATACATTCCGTTTTTTTTTTTTTTTTTTGAGGTATTTTGGTGATCGTGCAACATCACCACCTGCAGGCCTGCTATGGTTACTGCAACAATTTTTTTTCTCTCTGTAAGCGTGAATATTTTTATGATTATGATTTTAGAAAGAACAAATTAAAAAAAAGAGAGAGAGAGAGAAAAAGCTTTTTGTCTCTGACCAGCAATTTCCAAGCATGAAATATGACTTGAGCTCACCAAAACAAATTTCAGCCCCCAGGCCTGCATCCTCTTAAACCCGGCCCTGGCTGTGCACTCCTACATTTTACGGCATAATTTAACCAAAGCGAAGAGTTTTTGAACTGTAAAGCCACAATAGGCTTTCAAACAAATCAGTCACTTTCACTCTGCGTGGCCTTGAATCCGCCAACGCACAAAGACACGCCTACAGACCGCACCGTGTAACAGGAGCAACAGTTTGGGTGTGATTTTCAATTTTAATGCAATTTATTTTAAAAAAATCATATTTGGACTTTTTGTGCACACATGCAATGACCGCTTTCATGAATATGAAACATTAACTGTGCGGATCGGGGGCTTCATTAACATGCATGTCTATGGGGGCTTGCAAATGATCGACACTCTGCGCCAAGAGCGCCGCTGCTCCTTTGATTTTTCCAGCGACTGCAACTGATCCTTGCGGTCGCGCAAACAGAAGGAGAAAGAAAAAGAAAAACACCTTCTGTTGCGGCGTGGCGCATCAATCACGCCGCTGACAGATCAGCCCCTGAGCCCCCTGCCGATAATCATGGAAGCGGCTGCAGGAGGCGGGAGGATCCACCTGGAGGAGAACAATGCCGCCGCGCACGGAGCGCAGCGCAGCGCCGCGCACGGCAGCGGCGCCGCCTCTGCCTTTATCAGCCGCTCATTAGGCACAAAATAAGCTCATGATGGTGCAAATTGGCATTAACGCACGCTCCGTAAACCCCCCTCCACTCGACCATTCTGAATACCTTCCTCTGCCCACCACCAACCCATCAACCCACCCTCCATCTCTCGCTCCTCGGTCCGCCTCAGAATCGCGCAACAAACGTGAAAAATACCTGCAAAACACCGCGAGGATTATCAGCTATTTCTGACCCCTAGCATGGGCACTTAAATGCCCCGAAATGACAACAAGCCCCGGCGCTTTTGTGTCGCCATTGCAAGTAGGTTAAACCGCTCAGGGCTGGCGCAGACGCAAAAAAAAAAAAAAAAAACGGAGGTGAGGGAGAAAAGGCGCAGATGACAGCGCGTACCTTTGCTCTCCTGCCCCTCGTCCTGGGTCTCCTCGGCGTTGGACTCCATGGCCGGCTTTGTCCCATCCATTATTTCACGCGGAATGTGGCCTCCTGGTGCTCGCGCTCAAACCTTGACGGCGTTAACAGTGGAGCCCGTCCTGGTGACTTGATTCTCCCTCACACACTCCCCCCCTCTCTCTCTCCTCCGTTTCAGCTTAGTACTCTCTCTCTCTCTCTCTTTTTCTCTCTCTCATACACACACTCTCTCTCTTTCTCTATGTATTTTAACAATCCAGCTTCACAATCCAAAGGCGATGACAGACAGGATTTATTTCACCCATGCAGATTAGTTCCCCCAGCCAAAAGATGACTGCAGATTAGCCTCCAAATGCACCTAGATGATTATGCTTCATTTCCACTTAAAAAATAAATAAAAAATAAAAAATGGCTTTCCATCAGCAGCTGCATGCCCGCCTGCAGCTGATTGCTCTTATTATTTCATCCTCATTCAACATGGAAGGACAGGATGTTCAGGGTATGCAAATATGCAAACTCACGGGTAACCAGGCATGAATACTCTGGACTGCACAGAGCCACACATGCAGAAGAAGGCGCTCGCCGCCCCCTCTCCATCTGGCGAGAAACTGAGAGTACAGCAGGAAGGGATGCAATGTGCAGGGAGAGAGAAAAAAAAAAAGAGGAGTGCAAAGACTGGCGACAGCTGAGTTTTTGTAAGCTCAACTCTCTGAAAGTTGCTTTTCTCCAGCTCCCATTCTGCAAACCGCTGCCACTTAAGTTGATTTCAGCTTTGATTGGATTATTCCGCGACCAGTCGGAGCTCCTGAGCTGGTGAAACGGCCATGTGCCCTGCTTCACTTAAGAGAGGGTTCCTTTGTTTGTCTCCGAGGTTCGCCCGCCGATTGGCCCGCCATGCAATCCAATAAACACCCAAAGAAAGGTGAGGGAACGCGGCCTTGAAGTGGTCAAAAGTGGGTGTGGAGTGCTTACAGAATGAAATATAGGATTAAAGGGAAAGGGAGATGGTGTGTGTGTATGTATGTGTGGGTCAGTTTCCATCACTCACCCTGTTTTCTGATACAAACATATCCTCAAACAATGGCACACCATCTGTCCTGAATCCTCTTAAATGAGGTTTTAATGCAGGCTCACGTGGTTCTGTTTCAGACAAAGCTCAGCCCACTGATGGGTCCAGGAAATCCCCCTACCACCACCTTTCCCTCTCCTACACACAAACACACACACCAAACTGCAGACAGTGGTGGTCACACTGTCACCCCCCCTAAAAACCCCAATCCCTCTTCCCTCTCCCCAAAATGCTTTCACCCAGGAAAACATCAGATGCATGAATAGTTAACGTGACGTATGACATTTAGCGTCTCTCTTTGCCCCCGGGGGCAGAAATCAACACCCTCTCTGCTCCATATGTCTGTGAATCGGGGGAACGTCTCCTTTCGCACCGGCTTTTCGACTTCAAAGCTGTAGGGAAATACAATACGCTGAATAACGACCAACTCTCACCACAAAATGAGTGGGGAAAAATGCTGACCAGCACCGTTAAGTACAATGTAACGCTCCAGCTACGTACATTAGCTTTGTCTCATTTTAACGTGAGATTTTTCTGCTGTCCTTTTAAAGTCCAGCCTTAAAGCAAGCAGGTCTAGTAAAAGATGTAAACATAGAGGTTAAAGTTCATGCTTTTTGTAAATGCTGATGAGAAATCTGCTCCTCTTTGTTTCACTTTTGTCCTTCAGCGTAGCACCTAAACTGTTTATTTTTTTAACCTTTGAATCGTTTTTGTCTCCTGGCTGATTGAATTTCCAGGAAAAACGCAGCTTTTGTCGCCTGTTTGTTGTTCAGCATCCGCAGATGTTTCTGCAGAACTTCACTCCAATTCAAATTCGATTATTCACACTTTTTTTTTTTTCCCAAAAAGAAACTCAAAAGAAATGCAGCTTAGGAAGCTAAAATACCAAAGATCAATTGCTTTGAGCAATGTGTTTACCTTGACGTTGACTGGTTCCCCAAGAGCGGAAATGAGGAAGACTGTGGATATTAGCTCCTGCCACTGTTCATACTGTGCATATTGATGCATATTACAGCATGTTTGAAATACTAAATTACCTGGTTATAAACACATCTCAGTGTACTTTAGCTTAGTATATTTAGCTATCTGTATTTCAAGCTGATTAAATATTCGTTTCTAACTGTAAAAATCAAACTATTGTCGGTTTCCCATCACTGAGGGTAATGTGATGACTACAAGACAGAAGCAGAAAATGCTTTCGAAACCAATAACCTGGTCGGAGGCGTTGCACTTAATAATCTCATTTTCTAATATGTTACAATTTAAAACTAATCTGCTAAAAGTTATGAACACGTCCAGGAATTAGTTCATTATATTAATAAAATCTGTAGAGACAAAGATAGAAACAACATAGGGAGTTAAAAAAGGTTTGCTTCTAGTCCCCTTTTATTACAGAACCCCCATAATCCCTCACTGGGTCACACAGATTAAGGACTTGTCCAGAAGATGAGATACAGAGCTCACTGGCACTCTTTTCCACCACGTTGTGTCACACACACACACACACACACACACTGATCAGTCCTTGGACTTTCGCCCAACACTCCAGCTATGCTGTACTGGCAGAATGCTGGTTGCTTATTCATTGTTCCACCGTTTCTGTGGTTCCTTTTTTGATATTTCTGTTGCGTCAGTTTATAGATCAACTCACTGTGGTTAGCAGACTGTCCAGCTGTAATGTTGTTACAGTACAGAAAGTTAAAATTCATAACTCTCTCTACCTTTAAATCCACTCTGAAGACTTATTGGTCATGGACATGAAGGTTTCAAAAAAGTTTTAAAATAACTTTTTATTGCAGCAGAATAATCCTACACTGTAAAAAACATTAAATGCAACAATTTCCAATACAAAATGGGAATTTAAAAAAAAAATTGGTACAGCATAATTTTCCGTTTCCATGGATTACAAGTACAATGGATTTCAAAATGGGAAAGACAGGAAAACGTGTGTTTTGATCTTCTTAAGACAGAAAATTGTTACTGTTTTCTAAATTTAGCATTTTGAGGTCACTGTGCCGATCATTATGCCAGAGGAAATAAATATTTAATTGCATTAAATAAGAAATGTAATTAAAATCATGCATGAATAAGTTTGTTCACGCGAATAGTCATAAAAAACATGCTGTGCCACCATCTTCCTGTCTTCTTCTTCTTCATGGTTTGCGCTGAAAAACCACCTCATCCTTACCGGAAACCTGAGTTTTCTTAAAATTGTCATGTTACCATTAAGATAATTTATTTTCATAATTCGAATTTCTGCAATACAACTAATGATTAGGCTTTTTGGCAAAAATAATGAGTGAATGTAAGGAAAATATTTCCAGCTCACTATTGAGGACAGTGGAGGACCTACAATGCTGTAGGAACAGTCAAAGATCTCTTCTATATGCAGAAGATGTTAAAACGGCAAACAAATCGAAATTCTATAGAGCTTAAAAGTAAGTAGATCTCTTATTATCCAGATGGTCCACTAAAGCCCCAAAACATCACCAAAATCTGCCTTTTGTGCCCCCGGGGTTCTGTACATATCTGCCCTAAATTTCACAGCAGTCCATCCAAACTCAGATAATCTTGATCAAAGACGCTAGCAGAATGAGCCGCGTCCCTCGTGCCACGCTCTGCTTCATGAGCGTACTGGTGGCAGTGATTTATCTCAGTCTTGTTGGGACAAAATTAAAAGCACTTGAAGACTCTTACTGGCCTTTTTGGACCATAAACAGCACGCCTGTTTGTTGGAGCATGTGGACAAATGCCTTTGTTTTGAATGTACACACGTTTGGAAAGTCTTGTGCTCGGCAATGACCCCGCGCCACCAGCGTGTCGCTAAGCGCACGCAGTTTTTGGACTTCAGAGGAAATCTCATAAAAAACTTTCTTATCTGCCTCCGCGACTGAAAAGTCCATTAAATATTTCAGAAAAAAAGTCATTTCTTACTAAGAAACAACCGCAGGCTCTACGTGTTGCTGCGCAAAAACATCTGAGAAAAATGATCTCAAGGACAAACAGCGGTGCGAGTTTACAACTGATGATTCAAAAGTGAAAGAAAAGTGAGAAAATGTGTTTTACATCTCAATTTCCAGCTTTAATATTGCAATGTACCACTCCCTTAAAATGGTAATAAGTGTCAAGCAATGTGAAATAAAGCTAAAAACGTCAAATTACATCTCAGCAAAAGCTTGATTAAGATTTAATAACCTATTATTTCCAGATTTTCACCTAAGCTCTCTGATCCACTCTCCCATTCGTTGACAGACTACATACATCACTTCCTGCTTCTGTTGCGTTTCCCCCAGCCTCGCTGCAGGCATTGCGTTGACCTTTAAACCGTCTTCCTGACACGCCGCTCAAGTCCATTATGTGTCTTACTTGTCGGTCTATTCAGCTATGAGGTCAGAGATGGAAGCTTTTGGCTCCAGAGTCAGATTAGGCTGCGGTGAGGTCGAACTTTGAAGAGAGAGGCTGCTGTGATTCCAGACGCTGCTGGCCTCTTCGTGACCCCGCAGTGTGTGTTCAACCATCCTCTGGGAGAAAGATGTCTGCAGCTGCCTGCTGGGTTGATCTTAATTAGATGAGACTAAAGAAGTGGCAATGGTGTTTTTTTCTTTTTTATTGCACTTCAACTTATAGTTTCGTCAGTGTCTGGCTGCGAAATACTGTAAAAATAAAGCTGCCACAACATGTTTTGCTGTAATTTTAGCATTAAATGTGAAGATGTAAACAACACGAGAACGTTTATGGTAGCTGAAGTGTTTGTGTGGAGATTGTTGTTGCACTATCGTCGCTGAAATAACGCTATTTAGAGAAAACAGGCAACCAAACCAATTCTACGTAAAAATACAACGTTGTCTTCATAAAGTTATGAGTTGATTATTATTATTCATTATCAACTAAGTTCAATTGTACAAGCTGCATCATGTCCAGTGGAGTAGGGTGTGATAATGTTTTAATTTTTGTTTAATGATCAAAGTGTATTGAATTTAGTTCAATTTATAGTTGGCAGTAGTTTATGTTTTGTTTTCTCTTGTGGTGAAGAATCTTACATCAATTCATCACTTCATATTCAAATTTAAAATGTTTTTTCTACCTAATTCGATAATAATAAAAATAAAAAAAAGCCTCAAAAGGCATAAATATTGGAATATTTCTTTTGGAGGAACTGAATATTTAATAGTGTCCTATTTTTATTTCAACCAACACGGCGAAAATACACGTGAATATGCAAATAAACAAAACAAAAACAAAAAAACTGCTATCATCACCTCTTCTGATCTTAATTAAATCTTTGACATTTTCCTGAACTTCGTTCGTCCTGCACTCACTTTTATTTATTATTTATTTGCCGATTGATAAATGCACGTCTGGATATCCAGATTAATCTGCGGCCATGATGATGATGATGATGACCCACTTTCATCCCCCCCACCTCCCCACCCTCAGCTATTGGTCGCCAAGGAGACGCTTCCCTCTCATCCCATCAGATGCTGACAAAGGTTAATCCATCTCAAAACACACTCATGCACACGCACACACACATTTACAACACATAATGTAAAGATTCCCGGATTATACAAACACTTAAAGATTCAGGTCAGGCTTGTTGTGATGTGGAGTTTTTTTCTTTCTGTTTTTTTGGACAGAAATTCCTCTCTTTATTCACTGTTTAATCAAGATGAGAAGTTTAAATGCAAAAATCATGCAAACCGTGAACCCGTCCTGCTCTGCCACACCTGTATTCAGGATTTGCACACAGTTTCTTTTTCATTTCCGCATCTCCAGCGAGCGCCCACCGCTCTCTCCTGGAAGCAGAATCAACTCGTATATACAATTATTTTCTGACTGCAGTCAGCACGGATGGTTAAACCGACGCACACCTCCACACACACACACACACAAGTAAAAAAACGCGCGCGCTCCTGCCTGTACCCCAAACACCAACCCCCCGCCCTCCTTGTCCTCCTCCCAACAATTTCTATCCAACAAGCCGCTAATCCTGCTGGCCCAGATTCGGCCCGCGGTCTGCTCTGTTGCACGAAGTCGCCGCCGTCCAAAAACGCTCACATTTTTACTTATTTATTTATTTATATTTAGCTTCAGACTTGTCTGCTTACGTCACACGACCCCATGCAGGAGTCATGTGACACCGGGAGCTGCTGCACCTGTGACCTACTGTACAGAGATGCAGCAGCGTGGGATAAGAGCATGAGTCACTGTGGAGGAAATGCATCTTCACCTCCACCACTGTGATCATCATCATCATCATCGCCCCCCCCACTGCCTGTGGGTCATACTATATTTATGTGATATCTATTTTTTGCGTGCGTGGGCTTGTGAGAGAAGATGCATGACTGTTCGCGTGTGCCCAGATTTGAAATGACGCCCACCCTCCGAGCGCTTTGCATCTCCGCGTTGCCTCGGCAACAAGTCCGTCTAGTTGGGGAGAAAAGAAAAAGAAGGAGAAGGAGAGGAGGGGGGATTCTGACACATATGATGGTCTGAGTGTGAAAGTTTTCACACTCAGACCTAGGTACTAGTTTCAAACTTGGGTGCCCAATTCTTGTTTAAAATGAACTGCAGTTGTAGAATAGTATGGCATTGTTTCACCATTTTACCCCTAAAAACATAATATACATCTGAAGTTATGGGATTAGACGCTTCCAGACAATAAAAGGCTTAACAGGCATCAAGTCTGTTTTCCAGAAAGCAGAAAAATACCTAAGCTTCGGGTTTCGTTCTTTTAAAGGTTCTGTAAAAGCGATTAAATCCAGTCATAAAACAGGAAGATTATACACAGATGCTGCAAAAGTTGGTACAGGAGAGGAAATCTTAACTTTGGCATGGGAAGAGAGAATAAGGCCTGCAGATGTGGAAGCATAAAAGTGAGAGGAAAGAATAAAAACCACGATTGATGCCCAAAATAGTACATAGTTGTCAGAAACCCCAATAAAGCTGTCAGCTGAAAAACCAGCAGAGGAGTCACAGTTTCATGGCTCTCTCAGAACTTATAAATGTATTTTTTTAATCCTCTAATCAACCCGTCAGTAGGTATAACTACTCAGTTTATCTGGCTCTGCCCTCAGGTGGGTTATAGAGCAGCAGGACGTCAGAAAAACATTATTATGTATATATTGTGATTAAATTGGCTACAGTGAGCACACTTTTTCCTGTTCTTTTTTTTCTCTATTAAAATTTTCCCCACTACTCCTTATGAACTGTAGCATCACGTCCACTAAAAACGACTTTTTTTCTTCTACAAAATAAGAGCTAAAGTGGTGCCAATTAGCAAAAAAACTAAACAAAACAAAAAGAACTGCAAACACATTAAACCAAACTACGCTTTTTGCTCAATCGTTTTTCTAAAATACATTGTTTATTTTGGAATTATTTAAAATTTGGAGTTATTATTTTGCGTTTTAATGTGATGGCTTGATGACTTCATTGAGGAATACGAGTCAGTGACCATCAACGTCTTTAGCGTTGACGGGTAGCAGGAGATGAAAAACTGACATAATTCATCCTTCATTTCTGCGGTTTAGAGCTACATTTGTGATTGGTTAGAAAATAATTAAAACAGTCATTTTAAAAATGTAATTAATACCACTTAATGTTAAGTGTTATGAATTACATTTCTACTTAATGTAGCATCCAAAAAATAACCTCTGGCGTTCCACAAGGCTTGGTATTGGTGTCTCAGTTACTTATGATTTATGTAAATTTTCAGTTTAACAAGTTAAAGTATTGCTTTTACTAATGATACAAGTTGATTTTATTCAGAGCACAATGTGAAAAAGAAATACTGGTAACTAGAGAAAATGAAAAAAGAAAAGAAATTGATGTTGGCACCAGCTACAAAACACCAACACTAAAAACAGATATCCAGCTTTGCAAAGACTCTACTGCCACCGGAGAAGTGCTTGTCTTTTTTTTTTTTTTTTTTTTTTTACCAGATCAGATCAGCACATTGTTCCACTTTCCCTGTTTCTCCAGCTGATCACATTTTCCTTCAGCCTGTAGCGAATCATTAAAAGAGAAGCTCTTTTTCATGTCTGTCTGCTGACAGCCGCTACATCCAGTGTCTCCTGCCACAAATCCACTGGCGAGGATGCAAGAGGAGACGGCTTCCCCCTCCCCACTCCGACGCACAAAGCGGATCCGAGACGAGCCGCGGCGGAAAGAGAGAACACAAAGAGCGAATTCACGGAGGAGGACACGCCGAGCGGGTGTCGGAAAGAATAACGATGAAGGCAACAAGCAGGGGGATGATGAGAGGAACAGACGAAAGACGAGATGATTATGAGAGGCGAGCCGCGGTTTGGGAGTAGCAACGGGCCAAACGAGGAAGAAGTTCAGGTCTGCTTCCTGCAGGAAAACGGCCCCCAAAGTTCTCCATGGCAGTTAATCATGTTGCTGGGCTACATCCTGTCGGTTCTCGAATTCGCACCAGCCTGAAGTCCATAAACGGGCCTGCTGCCTTATTGGAAACAGATGCCTTTAGAGGCCTTTAGATTGGCCTTTAGAGGGGGCAGGAAAGGGACCGAGCTGGAGGCTTTTGGTGTAATTTTTGGTTTCGAGTTAGGGGGAAAACGAGCATGATGTTTCCCGAAACAATTGGGGGGGGAAAGAAAATGCTGTTAACGCACCGTATGTTTGTTGTATCATCTGAATCAGGGGTGCAAAGTGTAGCCTGTGGGCTCATAGTGGACCTCGGCGTGATTTTATGAGGTCGTTAAAGCTTGTTAAAATAGAAAATACTCAGGTTCAATGAAGTGTTTGTATTTTATTGAGCATGATTTTTACTTCAGTTTTATTTTCAAAATATTAAGCGACTTCAAATGTGGCCGTTCTCTAAATTTGGCTGGGATTAGCTGCTAGCGCCACTTGTTCAACTCGTTAAACTCTCCATTTAATGTCACTTTAGATTTTTCTAATTTAAAATCAAATATTGATTACCAAGCTTCAACACTTTTAAAAAGTAGAGTTAGCACTGAATACGGATCCAAAATCAAACATGGCTTTGATTGCGTGATGTTTGTTTTTCTTTTACTCCATTGACATTGAACTCTTTCTCTTTCACATTTAAGAGAACATGTTTTGACGTCAACATCAACAATTTGGTGTCAAATCAAAACAATGTTGGGGACTTTTCATATTTAATAACAAATACAACAGGCTTGGATTTACAGCGACCAGAATGAGTTTCAGCCCAGACTATAAACATTCCTCTGTTTATTTCGCTCCATTTTGTGTTTTTATGGTCAACAGTTAATCACGTGTACCAAAGAATAACCTTCATAAGTTTGACGCTGTGCTTGTAATCAAATATAAATCCAGTGAAAATAAATTTATGCTCATTTTTCCTTCGCTGGATGTTTAAAAGTTGCATTTTTTTGGTTTAGAAATATTAAATAAGGCTTGCTTACATTTTTCTGCCCCCAATTTTCTAATAAAAAACAAACATTTTTATGTAGATAATTCAGTTTAGCCAAGATGGCGTCCAGAGTCGTTGGTTTTGGAACGTGCTTTTTACTTGTCGGTTATCTTGCTCGTTACGAGCTCATGCAGTCTGTTTAATCCACAGAGAGAGCTGATCACCCCCTCCTAATCCAATCAACATCAGCCCTCACGTGAATACCTGACATGGGGATGATGATGGAATGAATCTGAGCTGTTGGGTAATCTCACATTCCACCTCGTAATCCAAGAAATTCACCAAAACTAGTGACATTTTTGCAAATATTCCCACTAGACCAAATCACTTAGGAGATTTTATTCTTGCAGTCGGCTTCACTTCCAGCTGAGGAATCGATTTCCATTTTTCCTATACAAAAGCTTTTAACTGTAAGATTATAGGTTTATTTTTGCTTAATCTGGATCTACAATTGACCAAAAATTGTGTTTTAAAGTATAATACGGATTATAATTAATATTCCTGAGACTATTTGCTCTGAATTATTGCTGATAAATTCATTTTTTATACACAGATATTCCCTGTGACTTCACCTTTAATTCTGATTTTCATCAGTTATGGGATGTTCTGCTTCTTTAAGGAATTATATCCTGACTTAATCAGTAAAATAACATTTCAATTCATACCAATTATTATATTGTTAGACTTCTAAGCAGCTGCTTGTGGAGCCTAGGGTTGCTATAATGTGAAATTTCCTTTTTTCTAATAAAAAAAAGAATCCATAGGGTGGTGTGTTTTTGCTCCTTTTTTTGTTTTACATTGTACAAAAATGTAGTAATATTCCATATAATATCTGATTTAGAGGGCATGCCCCTATTCCTGCATGCTAATGGAGCCTGGAGTGTTTATTCCCAAGCTTAGGAAGTGACACAAACACACACGATGGGCTACATGCACTTTCTCTGTGGAACATAGAAAATAATCTCATCCGCAGCCCTCGCTTTGACCCCATTCTGAGATAACGCGCACAGATAAAGTGTGCGCGTTATCTGATGCATCTGATGCATCAACATCCGATGCATCTGTCCGATGTTGAAAACCGGTAGATGCATCAAGACAAATGTCCAAAAAAAAATAAATTGCACAAACACCGCAGGAGTAAGGTGCGAAAACGGATCAAATTGGACGCGTTTGCTGCACAACCGGTGAAGACTCCCGCAGCGTCCAACATGATGACCTGCATAAATATGAAGCTGAGTTAACTTACCCATGTCCGCCACTCCCTTGGAAACTTTCCCTGAGACAAAAAGTGCCTGAGATGCTGACCCACAGGTTGTCGAGGCGCACGCAAACAACTGGACGTCCCGTTTAGGAATCGGGAGGAGGAGGAGGTGTGACGTCACCGCCAGAGGCTGGAAATAGATCCAAACACAGAGGCAATTCCTGCTCCGGATTTACACGTCTCATCAAGTACAGTAAGCCATTAAATGCAAAAAAAATAATTTTCTTTAAGGGCTTACAGTGTGCACATGCGCACTAAAATCTAGTCCAAGATGTTATACTAGATTTTATTTCAATTTGTAAATGTTAACTCCTCATTTTTAACAGTGGAGCATATTTCATTTACTTAATGAAATATGTCCTGTTTGATGTTTGCCATTAATGGCTTATGCTCGCAAAGGAACGAGGTTATTAGTCCAACTCTGCTCAACCTTTTTCAGCAAAAATGTACGACGCTGCTATTGTGGATGGGGAAAAGAGGAGAACATATCCTCAGAACTCGAATCATTTGAGAAATGTTATAAAAATAAGAGAAAAAAAATTGGATATTTCAGAGAAAAACTCGAGAAACTTTGAGATTAGAAAACACTAAAAAAAAAAACCAAATATTTTTGAATTTCACAGAATTTTCTTTTTTTATTTCTGAGTTTCAATGTTCACCTTTCGATTTCCATCATGAAAATGCTGTGTAAGCAGCAACTATCTTTCATAAATGAAAACTCATCATGTTAATGAAGGAATGGAATCTAGAAATAAAAATATTTACTTGGTGCCATTCCTCTCTCTTGTTTTTTAACATGAATCCAGATCAGGAAAAAATATGAATACTAAATACCATGCAGTTCAAAACCCTATTAATCGAAAAGTGAAAGAAGATAAGGTTGAAATTGTTTCAATATTTAGACATAAAACACTTTATTATTCACTACATTTCTGTCAAAATACAAAAACAAGACAAAATACATGTCAGATAGCTGCAAAGAGGCAGAGATGATAATAACTGTATCTCCTGTGTGAAGGTCACAGCTTCAGCGGGATGACGGGCCAGTACTTGGGCTGCTTCAGGTCGCAGTTCCTGTCGAATGTCAGCTGCATGGCCGCCTCCATGGCCAGGATCTTGGCCGCGTCTTGGCCGTAGAGCTTCTTCATCTCGGCGGCCCGCCTCTCGCCCGGCCGCTCGGTGGGGGGCGCGGCGCTGCTGTGGCGGCAGACGGCGCGCAGGTCCTGGTCAGCTGGGACATAGTCGTCGTGCTGCTCCGCTTCCAGCTCCTGCTGCCTCCCTGTAACATATTATCATTACTTCATCCCACATCTAAAGGAGTTGGAAGTTGACCCGTAACGTAGACGTACTCAGCTCCTCTCTGTGTCTCTCTGTGTGGGCGAAGTACTGCCGCAGCTCCTCGCTGATCTCCATGTTGCTGACGTCGCACTCGATGTCGCTGTCCGAGCTGCTTTCGTCTTCCGCGTCGTTGTTGTTGCTGCTGCTGCGGTCGCTCCCACTGGCCTGCCAGTCATGGTAGCGGCGCTGCCGTGCCGGGCCGTAAGCGGCTTCCCAGGCCTTCCTATAGGCTCCCCGGTGCTTCCGGCGCCAGGCCATGGCCTGCCGGTAGTGCTGCCAGTAGCGGCTGTAGACGGGGCTGGAGAACCAGGACATCACAGCGCTGACGTCCTCCTGCAGAGAAGCAAAACTTCTTATTTCTCCATTACAACACAATTATTCAACAACTCAATTAGATTTAATCAGGAGCCTAGCTGCAGCGTTTTGTAGATTGCAACTGGTTTCATGTTTGGTTAGACATGAGTAGAGTCAGACGAGACAAAACAAAAGCATATTAATATTTCAGATAAAATGTGCAGTTCTGAAACTTTATAAGGAGAAGAAATATAGAACTGGATATAATCTGCATAACAATGATGGGAGATGTCTTTAAAAGAGCAGATGGATCAAAAACGCTAGTCCTGAAAGAGATCCCTGTGGAACACCAAACTGGATGGGATTAGGTTGCCTGTAAGATGGCAACCACAGCACAACAGAGGCTGGTATTCTGCCCTGTTTAATCCTTGACTGACACATAGATCAGGTTTGGGCGTCATAATTGAAAAATAATGAATTTGAAAATACATGCAGCATTCAAACAAAACTTTATAAACATCTGATTTTGAAAACTGTACAAGAAAATCAGACTTTGTGCTAAAAAAAAAAAAAAAAAAAGTAAATGGGGTGTGACTAAAGATGTGTGTGTACAGAAGCATTTGTATTGTAAATTTGCTGAACAATTATTTGTTTCTCCACACTCTGGAGTGTTATGGTTTTAGTGTTATTAGTGTTATGATTTATGCTCGTACTTGATCCTAAATGTAATTAGCAGAGAATCTCCTCCATGAACTCTATGGCATGTTTTTGTCTTCTTCTATTGTCCTAAATGTTGCTTTTTAAATTTCTATAACACTTTTCATTTTTTGATTTGTATGCTTCTGCACAGACTTGAGTACATTAATCCAGCTCTCAGTGTTGTTTATGCTCATATTTTCTAAATGCTGCGTTTTGCAGGAGTAAATCTGCAGAAACCAGAAGAGACTAAACAGGAAGCCGAAAAGTACAACCAGGTGTCAGTAATTGAGGCTCATTTAGCTTTCCTACCATGACTGACTCCAGTCCCTTCAGGTCTTCTTCTGTGTGGACAGATAAAGTACTGTAAGTAAATGTAATGCTACTTCCTGTTCGACGTCCTGTGCGTCACAGCGATAACAAGACGTCGGCACGTCGCCGCTCTTCATATCTTAAACATGTTCAATAAACACTATATTTTAAATCTATAGTTAACTCAGTACATAAAATGTTTACCTCTTACTGTTTGCGGCTCATGCTGCCGCCACATTGAAAATTTCCCAGCAGCCTTTGAGCGAAACGAAGGCAACTCCCGGTTACCTGGCGCCCCCTTGCGGACATACTGCGAAGGTGTTTAATAGTAATAACTTGTGCAACATTTAGGCCTGTTTAATGCGTTTATTATTACATAGAAACTGGTATAATAAATAAATAATTTAGGTTACCAAAACTCTTATTTATACGCTTCAGTAGAAATTTTATTTAAAAACTCCTAAAATAACACTTAGCATTTCAAGATTGCAGTGTTAAACTCCTTGCAACACATCACAGCTTTCACATAGGATAAAGTTACTTTGGATTACTTATTTTCCCATTGAATATAATCATCTGAAAATTTTGCAGTTAATTGGTTTATCTTTAAATCTCTGTGTGTGATGTGAATGCTAAATTTGTCTCACAGGCACAAAGCTAATTAAATCAAGTAATTTAAAGTAAATATAGGACAAAAAGTGAAATATTCCTCTTTTAAACATTTAGAGTTGATATTTGATGGGCGTCTTTATGTTTCGCTAACAGCACAGAAACAGAACGGCTTTGCTCAGCGTCTAAGTGCTTTAAGACTCCTTCTACTGTATATGTGGGTCAAACTTTGGCTTCAGGCTTCAAAGCTTTCGGAGGAAGTGGAGAGAGGCTTGCGTCTTCTCTGAACATGTTTTCTCCCTTCACGTAGGAATATGTGTGTGTGTTGAGGGTATAAAAAAGAAAACCAGGGTTTGGTTTTGATGTGTATTTTACTGCTTGTAGCAGGAGTAACAAATGCACTCAAATCCTTTTTCTGCTGTATACACCTTGTCTTGTACATTATATATTCAAAGTTTGGCTCTAAACAAGTTTTCTATTGCTTTAATCTTCCCAATAACCCACATTTTTGTGAATGAAACCCCATCCTGGACTTTACTTCATTTTGATTCTTTGTTTTATCCTGATGCGATTCATAAAGTAATGCCAGCCACGTGCCACTGTTCTTATCTAGTTTTACTACTACAGAGTAGCATAGATTAAAAGCCGCAGTGCCTAAACCAAAGATGACAACAACAGATATTTTAAAAGCATTTACTTTTCAATAATACACATAAATTGCTTACCACCAGTTTCTTTCATTCCTCGTTCTGAATCTGTTTCATAATTCTGCTGCGTTATCGTGCATAGCTCCATGCAGCTGTAAAAGGTTGTATATTGTTGTGTGCCATCCATGTTTTTCTTATTAGCGAAGCGTGGGAACCCCAAACCTATTCTGTTCACACTTCTGCATTGTGGTGTGAAACCACAACCTTCCTAGCTCACCACCTTGACCACCTTAAGCATCATCACCAGTCAGAGCTGCGATACGAACAGCATTGGCAGACTGTGTTACTTCAGGGTCCCACATCCCATAAATCTATGGCTGTTTCCGTGTCTAAATCCTGCTTCTAATCCAGCTGAGGAACATACAAAAAAAATTGACATTTCTTTTCCCTTTTACGTAAAATGCCCAAACTTTATGAATGCTTCCTGCATTTAGTTTCGGGATCGTACTTTGCAGTCAATTATTTTTATGTTAGATAAACAGAAGTGATTGTGGGCAGGATGTATAGGCTGGTGTTAAACTAGCAGTTGACTCGTGCAACACATCACCCACCAACAGTTTGAGAAACAACATGTCAACTTCATGAAGTGACGAATGCTCAGAAGACAGTCCACTAACTGAAAGATGAACTACAAGACAAGTCCTTGATGAAATAAGCTATGAGTTAAACCATACTGGTTTTAGTTCCAGTTTTGATAATGTCGATGAAACGTTTCCCTTTCTTGGTTGGGAGTTTAATGTTTATTTTAAGCCTTGGCTTCTGTAAAAGAGTAAATTTCTGGTCTGCTTTGACTATCACTCGATCTCAGAAATATAACTGAAGGCGTTCATCAGGGATAACTCCTTGCTCCTCTTTCATTCCCCTTTTTATAGTCCATTCTATTCAGAAACAATGACCTAAAATAGTACAAAAAACTGTTTTCAGATGATTAATTCATTTACAAAGGAATAAAAGCTGTCGAAATACACCAGACCCTGTGTGAAAAAGTAATCACTCCCTTCTGACACCTGTGATTATTTGCATATTTACAAGCCACACCGGCTGAATCAAGAAATCGCTTAAAAATAACTTGTTTGACAATAGACAGTAGGCTAAAATAGGTGAAAACATGACATCATCTAAAGACATTTCAGAACTAATGAGGAATATTAAGTCAGGAAAGTATTATAAATCTATTTACAAGGGTTTGAGACTCGAGCAAAGTAGAGGAAAAGTGATTGTCCTCAAAAAATTACAACTTCCTCCATTTTCGTTCTAAAAACCCTCCAACGTGGCTAAATGAACCATTACACAAAGAAGAGCAGCAGCTCTAATTATAGTCACTGAGAGTAACTTAGAAATTAGCAGTTTTGTTTTACTTCCTATTCAGCAGCGGTCAAAATGAGCTGATATGAATTCACTTTTGCCATGCTGATCTTCACCCTCCTCCTCACGTCCGCTCTGAAGAGTCGTCTGGCAGCAGAAGTATTGCGCAGATCTTTTGGCCGTCATGGATCTGAACAAACTGTGGCTTGTCATGCTGCTGCCTCTTTGTTTTTGTTTGGAACCTGAAGGTATAGGAAAGGAGCTTTTACATGTAACCTCTACCCACAAGTCTGTCTTTTCTGCATATTACACCTGATTTTCTACTTATTTCAACTATTCGTTATTTTACATTGTAGTGGTGAAGTTGTTGTTTACTCTATTAATTCAAATATGATGCTAATCATTAATCTTCTCATTAATAGAGGCAATAATTAGGACATTGTACAAACACGACATGCAAAAAATTTATTTCTACCCTCCACTCGATAAAGTTAACTGTGATCCTCTTGTATTTTTGCATACTTTTCTTTGTTTTGATGCATCTCTAGCAGATGACGGCAGCTTTTCTCTGCTCAGACTGACCAGTTGCATGGTGGCGGTCAGCGCTGCGGCTGGATTTACCGTCGTCACTGCAGTGACACTTGGACTCACCCTGAGAAAAACACGCTGCAGGTGATTGTCTTCGTCTCCTCCAGCAAAACCTTTATCGGGTTTAAATCTACAAAACTGTAAGATGTAAAAAAAGATAGTGGACCGCAGGTTGTTTTTGACTCATCTGAAGTGAAAGTCAACATACAGAATTGATAACATAGTACCGAGTCAATGGGCGTAGAAGATAGTGAGATACTTTAAAATGTTATTTAAGGGTGCAATCAATTTTGTGTACAGACAAGAATCTTTGTGATCTTGATGCTGATTTTATAAGTTTAACTCGATTCTTTCTTTTTTTCCCCAGATGCTGCAGACAGTCTGAAAGTCTTGAATTTGACGTAAGTGAATCTACTTCTTTAAAATTCGAGACGCTTCACTGTTTGTGAAGGTACAGTTTGTGCCGAACTGTACCTTTTCTGTTTTCATATGTAGAGCGACAGCAGAAACCTGCGTTTCAGTTCAGATCCCTTAAATTTCTGAACAAATATCTTATTTTTAGAGGCTTAACACAACGGCGTGTTAAGAATATTCACACCTTTTGAGCTTTTTCACGTTTTATATTGCGAGAACCAAAACGTTTTATGTATCTTATTGGATTTGTATGTCATAGACCAACACAAAGTGGTGCCTTATTGTATTGGGGAAGAAGAATTTAACACAGCTCTACCAGTGTTTCACATCTTAACTAACAGTTACGCGACATTTCCGATCATTTCCGATGGTCTGTTACATTAAAATGTTTGATTTTAAGTGTGAAAAATTAAAAAGAGAAGTTGATACTTTTGCTGCTCGTCTGCCACTGAAACAATCAACGTCTCAAACTATTTAAATTTGTGACATTTTCACACGGTTGATGAGGCTGAAGACATGAGACTAAAAACCACTGAACAGCTCAATGTGTGTTGAAGCTGAACTTAAACAGCTTGTGCTGATTGGAAAAGCTGTAAACCTGCCGTAAGTATTTGTTAGACTCCTGTTGTCGAAGTTTCAGGAGGTCAGTGATGGCAGACAGGATGAGGGCGTAGAGTGACCTAAAAAAAAACCCGGGTTTCAGTTTGACTGCAGCTTCCTGATCACACTTGCAGTGCGTCGAGCGTCTCTCTGCCCAACGTGAGGATGCAGCTCTCCGCTTTATGTTTTCAAAAGACTTGACTTAGCTGGAGCCTTTGTTGTCTTTAACAGGGTAAAAATGAAGGGGAGTACACCAGCCTTCAGCAGCCTGGGGGAGATTTCTACCAGACTACATCTCTGGTGAACCAGCCACATGTCGGCGCTCCGGGGAGGAAAAGTAAAAAGGCCTGTTTAGAAACTGAAGAAGAAACAGGGGACATCTATGAAAACCTGTAAAACAAAATCAATTTTCGGTGATGAAAGAAAATCTGGGAACAGCTACCTGAGGATTTTACCTTACAAATATTTAGAAATGACAATATGTAGTTTTTATTATCTTAACTCGATAAAGCTTCAATTTCTATAGTGGTTTGTGATATGAGACGTATGGGCGGTTTCCCAGGGCAGCAGTAGAAAGAGGGCGCACAAGCACCACATTAATACTTAACCAACTTTGCTGTTTTATTTGTGCTGCAAATGATTTAGTATTTGTTGCTGCTTTCAGCAAGACCACATTGTAATGTCCCAGAATTTATATCATTTTCTATATTTTAGGTTGTTTGGTACCAGGAACTCAATACATGACGCACAACTGATTAAAAACACACCATAAATAACATAATAACTTATTATACTTTGTTTTAAAGTCTAGTTTGTCAAACTATCTTCTCTTTTGTCAATCTGAGGTTTAGCTATAAATGATACCGAGCTTCGAGGCTCAGACAGGAAGCATGATCTCCGTATCCCTCGTTCTTTAGAACTGCTTTTTAAAATAAATTAAATTTTTGATACTTATTTCTGTGTGTTTGGATGCTTTTATAACTTTGAAGTGAAGGTTGAACTAAAGGTGCTGTCGGTTTCTTTTAAAGGGGCGTTTGCAGCTCGAATCTTCATAGAGTTAAAGAATCTGCGGTTTAGCTGCTGAGGTAAACTGCAGAGCGCCATGTAAACCATTCACAGTAAACACAGAGCAGCAGAAGCATTGCTGCTATGATTGAAGCCTTGACCAGCATGGGTAGATATAATCTGTGCTTTATTCTGCTGCTGCCATTCACTTTTTGCTCCTGCGACAAAGGTATGTACATGAACTGCTTGTATAGAACCATTTCTCTTGAATATTCTTTGTTTATAACAGCTGTGAATGACATACAAAATTTGCAAACTCGAGTTTAATTGATGCTTTTTGACACATTGGTTTGTTACTGCAGGTTATCTGGAGCCGGTGGTGAAAACCATCGGGAAAGAATCAGATTTGACTCCAGTTTGCAGCAATTCCACACAGGATCCAATCGTATTTGTTGTCTGTAGGATCAAACCAGTGAGGAGCAGAGAAAAAGAGTGTTATGTAGTATACATGACATTCAGGAAGACAGGCTTTGAGCAGGGATGTGACTCCAGGTTTTCACTCATGTTAATAAATCAGACAATGTTTCTCCATCTGAACAATTTAACGCCAGAAAATAGTGGAAACTACAGCTGTGAGTGCTCACGGCGCGATGGAACATTTACTCTACAGCTCGACGTCACTGTGGAAGGTAAGGAGGAGATTTATTAGCTTTGAAAATCATTAATATTAGTTTCATTCTAACATGATAAAGATTTACCAGGATGAAATGACAGATGAGGTGTTTAAGTGGTCAAACTTGATGTGGTCTGGTGTGTTAAAGACAGGATTAAAAAACTAATTTTAGTTCGAAAACTAAGCTGTTCCACATAGATTTCTGAGATTTGCTTTTTTAAATATAAAATCAGCATTTCAAAAAAACTTTTCTACATGTGGTTGTCTTTGTCAGGTTTTAATATTTCTTAATTATCTAATTAAGAAATTAGATCATTTTTTTTCTAATTTTCTGGATTAGAAAAAAGATTCAGGGTTTTATGTATTTTGAAAGTATGTAAGATTTTGGAGTGTTATTCTCTTTTCATTTATGTCTAAATTTTTTTTAGTAAATGAAATGTGACAATCAGTTATGTGTTTGTTTACTTGATGTCAATGTATTAAATACATGATCATCTACATGAGTGTACTCATGAGAGACTGTTTCCTCAGTTTTTCTTAAAGTTACGGTGTTATGGATCGGTTTGTCACAAAGCCCTTTGAAGCCATTACTTCAAAGTAATCCATTACTTTGATACTTATGATATACTTTATTCCAATAAAGCATATCATAAGTTGTTTTAAATGTGACAATGAAAGAAGAAGTTAGAATGGTAGAAATACTTTAGCAAGACTATAGTTAGTTAATTTTTTGTGATTTCCAAAGAAGTTGTTCAGATATTTAATCCCTTTGTCAATTTTCTTTGTTTTTTAGATGACGAAGACACAATTCCTCCCTCAGTAACAACTTTCCCTTCAAATCTAATCACCTTAGTTGGAGTTTCTGTGCTGATTGTTTTCATTCTGCTGGGAATCATTTCCATATATTGGTGCCAGAATAAACACAACAGGTAAGAGATTCTGTCCAATCAATGAGTGTCATGCATTTTGAAATTAATGTTTATAAGTGTAGCTGTTCCTCTATTTTTGACCTTCTGGACTCCAATATGGAAATATGGAACTCTGACTGTTAATAGAAAATTCAAACATTATTTAATGTGTCCCAGTCTGGATCTAAAAGTCTTCCCAGTTTGGACTCTTTTTATTGATTTCCTCCTTGTGTACTAAGTTTGCTTTTGGACTTAGAAACAATCTTTCATAGATAATCTGTGAAAGACAGTTTTGGTCCAACTCCCTGGTCCAAAAGGGTTTTTGTATCAGCACCAATGTTTGTATCAGCTGAGCTGCTGTTGAAGATACCACAGGGCTCTGTTCTTGGACTCTTGTTGTAACAATCAGTAAGATACTTCAATTTTGTCTAAATTAGACCTCAGAATGGTAATCCAAATGTATTTTTATTTTTCTCTAAGCTTTTTCTTGTTGCTTTACCCGCTTCCTCTTAGAGATAATATAAATATTTCCTTTCAATCTTATGCAGATGACTGTCAGATTAATTTTCCACTAAAAGTGCATTTCTGAGCACTTTGTCTTGCTGTCCAGTAGATTTTGTATTTCTAACTTATTTTTGGTACATGGAAAAAATTTAGCTGATTAGCTTGTAATATTAATTAAATATTTACACTTCTTGTTGCTTGTTTGCAGAAGAAAACGACTGAAAATCCTGAGTTGGAATGAAGTGACCAGCACAGCATTATACCAGGTAAAACATTGAATGAATTGTTACGTTTGTCTTCTTTTAGTTTTGGTGTCACAATAGCTTTTCCTTTTTCATTTGTTGTTAACAGGAAGCAGCGCTGGCTGAGCCGCACCTTTAAACAGGAAGTGGCGAGGCTATATTCTAAAGTCAAAGTGACCTGTTGTCAAAGTATAAATTACTGAAAGATTTTATTCAACCTCAGAGGATTTATTTTCCTGCCTGTGATCAATGTTTGCTCTGGGTTTAAAAAATACTAAAGTATGTTTTTCTTTTCATTTTTATCCACCAATTAGCAATTAGTAATTCGATCTGACTTAAGACAGAAAAAGTTGTTTCTTTTTAAAGTAAATGTTGCTACGAGTCAGCAAGACTAAAAGTAACTCATTTATTTTTGGCAAACTGATAATATCTCGATTATGCAAAATGCATGCCCTTGTGAAATAAAGCTTTCTTTATGCAACATAAAGAAAAATCACAGATTTTTCTTGCCGTTTTTCTTTTGTTTGACCACTTCTTCAGTCTCACCACAAGGGCAGCTATGGAAAATGTTATGCAGTTCCTTTTTCGGTGGGTCTAGAACTAGATCTTCCTTTTGTGAGAACAAAGACTCTGTCTGGCTCTGAGGTTTTGGTTGCTGTTGCTTAAGAAGAGTGTAAAGGGGCACAAGCCTGCTCAGTTCAGCTCAGTGCTGCTCAGTTCGGTTGGTCGCTGCTGCAGAGGACACATGGATGTATTCGTTTGGCTCTGCTTCTGTTAAAGGTGAGACGCTGTTTCATCTTTAATGCTATTCATCTTAACTTGTCTCTGAAGGAAGTTTGCTTAATAGTAATTTTTACTTGTTTTGTGAAACTAAATGTTCTTGTCTTTGCTTACAGGAACGAGCTGCAGTGTCTTTGTGGTTTGTCGTAGGAAGTTTAACCAGTATGTGGAGATGCACATTGTGGTTTGTTTTACTTCTGTGGCTGACACACTGCTCCTCCGACAAAGGTAAAGCAAACATACAATAACTATTATATTATCCCCGAATTACAAAAATAATTTATCTTTATTTCTTAAGTTCAACAGAACCCAATAATATATTGTTTCGCTCATTTTAAATCAATTTATGTTAAAAACATCAATAAATACTGTTTCATAGCTCCTCTTTGCCACTTTTGTTACTGCAGGTTATCTGGAGCCGGTGGTGAAAACCATCGGGAAAGAATCAGATTTGACTCCAGTTTGCAGCAATTCCACACAGGATCCAATCGTATTTGTTGTCTGTAGGATCAAACCAGTGAGGAGCAGAGAAAAAGAGTGTTATGTAGTATACATGACATTCAGGAAGACAGGCTTTGAGCAGGGATGTGACTCCAGGTTTTCACTCATGTTAATAAATCAGACAATGTTTCTCCATCTGAACAATTTAACGCCAGAAAATAGTGGAAACTACAGCTGTGAGTGCTCACGGCGCGATGGAACATTTACTCTACAGCTCGACGTCACTGTGGAAGGTAAGGAGGAGATTTATTAGCTTTGAAAATCATTAATATTAGTTTCATTCTAACATGATAAAGATTTACCAGGATGAAATGACAGATGAGGTGTTTAAGTGGTCAAACTTGATGTGGTCTGGTGTGTTAAAGACAGGATTAAAAAACTAATTTTAGTTCGAAAACTAAGCTGTTCCACATAGATTTCTGAGATTTGCTTTTTTAAATATAAAATCAGCATTTCAAAAAAACTTTTCTACATGTGGTTGTCTTTGTCAGGTTTTAATATTTCTTAATTATCTAATTAAGAAATTAGATCATTTTTTTTCTAATTTTCTGGATTAGAAAAAAGATTCAGGGTTTTATGTATTTTGAAAGTATGTAAGATTTTGGAGTGTTATTCTCTCTTTTTTTTTTTTTTAGTAAATGAAATGTGACAATCAGTTATGTGTTTGTTTACTTGATGTCAATGTATTAAATACATGATCATCTACATGAGTGTACTCATGAGAGACTGTTTCCTCAGTATTCCTTAAAGGTACGGTGTTATGGATCGGTTTGTCACAAAGCCCTTTGCAGCCTTTACTTCAAAGTATTTTGTTTAACAACATCAATAAGTTTTTGTCTACCACGAATCACATTTATCACAATGAAAATCATAAAATAGATTCAGAGGAAAAGCTTTTATTCTTGTTAAAGTGTTTATGCTTCTTGAACTTGAAGCACAGCTTCAAATGTCAATTTGATTTAGGATTTTAAGTAAAACCCCCATTTGAATAGTGGAAATGTGTAAATTGGAAGCTAACCCATTTTTAGCTTACACTGCCCATCATCCTGAACTTAACATCGCCATGGTGAATATGGTAGCGGCAGCATAATGCTTTTCTTCCCTGGGAGTAAATACAAACCTATCCCACTATAAAATCTGTAAGAAGCTACAGAAGAGTTCAGTTTCAGGTTGGTGGTTCACACTTTAACAAAATATCAATCCATAAAAACAATAGTGGTTTAAAGCACAGCCATGTAGTAAAATGGCCCTGTCAAAGTCATCTGACTGAGCTTGAGCTGTTTTGCAAAGACAAACAGAATAAAAATTTCAGTCTCCAGATGTAGAAGACCAGTAGGAACACAACAAGATGGTTCAACAAGTTTTAACTCGGAGGCACTGAAACAAATCCAGCCACTTTCTTTTTTAAAAAGGTTTTAAAACCATGTCGTCTTTTTCTTGTAGTTACTGATAATGTACTGGTTTGTATCAGCTAAGATCCCAATAAAGTGCATTTCTGTGCTTCAAATGTGTCAAGGTGATTAAAATGTTAAAAGGATAGAAATGGCAGATGTTGACATATTTTACTATATTTATGTTTTTTTAGATGATGAAGACACCGTCCCTCCTTCAGGAACGCCTTTCCCTTTCATTCCTTTATTTGGAGTTTGTGGATTTCTCATCATCATTCTATTGGGAATCATTTCTGGATGCATCTGCAGGAACAAATACCACAGGTAGGAGATGAGTGTGGTTTTTCTCAAAGGTTAATCCATCATGTTAGTATTATTGCCTACTTTACATTTTGAAATGATAGTATATAAGGGCAGCAGCTCCCCTATTTTTCAGCTTCCCTCCAGGATAGTAATCAAACAAACCTGGGAACCCGACTTACTGGAAATGTCCCAGGCTGGGTTTAAAACGCACCCTAGTTTGGACTTAACATCAACCATCTTAAGATATTCTTGTGGTTTTAATCCTAACCTTTGGACACAATTTTCTGCATCAGCATCAATGATTTTATCGCCAGTGCTGCTGATCTGCCTTTAGGGATACCACAAGGCTCAGTTCTTGGGACCTTGTGATTCCTCCCAGTGAGATCCAGTTCATTCTCTCTACATGAAACTTTCATGTAATCCACACTTTCATAACTTTGCCGTTTTCATTAAGGCGTCCCGTAGCAATTAAGTAGAGCGGTGCCTCATAAACAGAGGATATGGTCGCTGACACAGACGTTTTGGGTTTGATTCCCGACCTTGAGACCTTTGCTGCAACTCTTCCTCCTTCTCTCTCTCTGCCTGGTAACAATCAATAAAGATCTCTAGTGCCATAAGAATCATTTTAAAAACATATTTCCTTTCATCCTTATGCAGGTAACATCAGGTTAATTTACCACTAAAAGTGAATCACTCAGAGCCTTTTCTAACTTTTTCTTAATTTTGTAGTTGAAATTCAAAGACATATGGCCTCGAATTGCCCGAATTGTAATGAGAAGACTACTTAAGTCATGTTGTTTGGCCAAACAACACCTGCAGAATCCTTGTTCTCGTTTTATTTTTCTAATCTAGTTTGAGTAAATCATTATTCCATTATTAAACTTAATAGTCTGATAACCAGCGTGGAGAAAGTCCTGCTTTTTTCAGTTGTAAAGCTTGTAGAAACAAAATCTTGATGTGTTAATCTATAGTTTTTGTTGTCTCTTTGTGATATTATCTTTCAACATAATATTCCCTCTAATTTTTATGCAGATGACATCCAGGTTTATTATCCAGCCAGACATATGATCATCTTTCCAACCTTTTCTTGACATAAATCCACAAACTAAATTTAAGATTTTCCTTTTAAGTATCCTTAATATTAAGCTTAAACTTTTCTAGAATTATGCACCATTTAATTCGCTGAAGTCATGAGATCAGTTTCTTTAACCTCAAGATCTGCGATTCGAACTCAAAGGTGAAACTTTTTTCTGCTCCAGGTTCAAAACGGAGAAAGGCTTTGCTCATTTATTCACTCTTCAAAAAGACAGTTACTATTGACTTTCTACCCAATTTATTTGTACCCTATCCTATGTTATCTTGTTAATGAGCTGCCATGGCAACAACTACATTACTATGATTACCTGTCTCTCATTGATTTGATCTCAGTCTTGGTGACCTAGTTTTATAAATTAAGTCATGCAAAATAGTAAGGCATCATTTACCAGTATATTGTTTTGATCTATCTGCTCATAATGCAGATGAAGTCAAATTGGTGTTTGCAGTTTTATGCAGTGCATGGGAAGGCAGGATATTCACATTTGACATCTGGCACACTTCTTGATGATCGCAAAGCAAATACACTTTACCCTGGTAAACAGGAGTCCTGCTTCAGCAGCTTGTATGGTAATGAGGGGAATACCACAGAACCAAGAACACAAAATAAAAAATAAAAAAATGCCCAAGATGTTAATCTGAGTGCAGAACACAGAGAAGATCTATTGACATTTTTTAGTATCTACAAACACATTCACACTTATATGGAAGTTAATATTTGGACTGGAAAATGACAAATGTACAATTTGTGATGAATAACTTCTGTTTGTCGTTTAGAAGAAGAAGACGTGAAGTGACCTTAACGCCTCATCCAAACACGGTGCATTACATTGTAAATTATTGAATCCAATGCAGTTTTGTCATTTCTTATTTCACTTTGGAATATTCTTTTTTATTATTCGGTTTGCTCTCTTGCAGGAAGTGCAGGACATTGAGCCGTACAGCGTCTTCAGAGAGAACGAACTTTATTTAACGTCCGTAATTCACACCAGCCTGTCTACAAATAATCTGATTGTGATTGGGATGGATAATCCAACCTCAGGGAGACCTTTATAGACGTTTTATGCTTTAATACATGTTTACTATGGAGCACTGTAACTGTCTATATTTCAACATCTGTGTATTTTGTTTAAAACTTATTTTCTAAATATCATTAAGTGTTTTTCCATGTTAAAGTAAAAAGAAGACCAGAATAACGTCACGTTTAAAACAAGAACCATGTTCTCTTTCTCCCCCGCAGTCTTCTCAACTCCACCTGCTTTAATGTAATGAGTGAGGGGTGAGTTTGAGTGTTTCGGGTCGTTTGAACAGCGACTCAGGCAGCAGGTTGAAGCGAAGCGTTAAGGCTGACCAACAAATTCTTGACATGTTCTTTCTTCCTATATGAACTTCCTGTTTTCAGCCACACAGGCAATATGGCCTGCTGGTGTGAAACTGGAGGTGTAACCCCTCCTCACGGCAACTGCAGAGTGCAGATTTTTACATAAAGATTACTCTGCAAACAACATCACCCTGATTTTATCGCACAAACGTGTTAACTTTGGGCTCTCTTCTAACTAACTTCACTCCGCTGTTATTTATTTATATTGGTTGCATTAAGGAAACTGAAAGGATGTAAATATGTAGGGAAAAATAGAATTATATTAAAATTAGTTTGTTTGATTTACCGTATGCTTTTATATGTGTGCATTCATTGCATTAAGTTTTGTCTTTTCTTTTAAATCTCACTCAAACATCGGTTTTGAAGAGTCTTCCAATATGGATCTACGTTAAATGCTCACTAGAGTCTGTTCTATCATCTGTAAGCTAGTGATAATTTATCTATTTTTGTTATATTTACAAGAAACGATGATTTGATTCTTAGATACTGTTAAAAAAAAAGTCAGAGTTCAAGCTAGAGTCTTTAGAGGATGAGTCCAAGTCAAGAATAAAGTCCTTTGTGCAACTAGAGTCTATCTTTTCGAATCTGGGGGAAAGAAGATTATAGTATTTGATTAATGCTTAATAATTAATGTTTATGGAGAGCATGTGATCTTAAAGGAGCACAAGGTTAGTCTGTTTAGAGTCAACCATCTTGTAGCATTTACAGTAAAAAGACCGCAGTTCGGACTGAGATGTGCATATATTTTTCCGTTTAAGACTGTCATGCTGTAATGCAACAATTAGCTTGAGAAGATATGAAGAGTAACTACATGTTTGGCCTCAAGATAAAACTTAAGTTTCAAACAAAAAAAATGTTCAAATTTAGCAGTTTTGTGTATAACCGGCAGTGTCATCTGCATATATGTTGACATTGTCTGGGAATAACTAGAAAATCATCAACAAAAGGTGTAAAGACAACTGGTCCAAAAAAGAGGCCTTGAGGGACCCCTACAGGCCAAAATAGAGTATAAAAGACAGTTTTGTGAATTGGTTGGAAATGCTGTTAATTCTTATCAATTACACTTATAAAATTAATGGTAGCACATGTTTATATGTATTTGAATTACGTTGTTTGGAAATACCTGAAACTATCAATAATTTTCATGTTTGTAATTATTGTGAAGTGAAAAGAAACTTAAATGATCTTAACCTCTATATGCTTCAATATCTTTCTTTTGACATTTTAGCTGTTGATCAATTCAAAAATGCTTTATTCATCCCAAAGGGGCAAATTAAATTGATGTTTAGTAGAAAGTAATTCGGTGAAAACAGTTCGGTGTCAAATTTGTTGGAACTCAAAAACAAAGCAGCCATAGTCCCGTAGTTACACTTCCGTTTTTGTTTCATTGACAGAGAATTTTGTGGTTTATGTTGCGACAGCCCAACGCAACAAACATACAAAAAAAGAAAACAAAAGTCACTGTTGCTTGGACATCATGATCTCTGTGGAAGTATTTAAGCTGCATTTTTTGCTACTTATTTCATCGCCTCTCTCATTTTTGGACAGTGAAGGTAACGTAAAGATATTTTTGACATCTTAATGTAAATGTCATATAAACTAGTCAGGAGTTTGGACATTCATTGATTTTTCTTTATTTTCTAACAACTTTCAGAGATTTTTGCTCCTTCTTGATGGTCTCTTATTAAGCTTCTTGAGTTAATCACCTGATTACCTCAGGGTGATTAACCAGGTTCGTTTTTGACCTGATATGGTTTAAAATGAAATTATACCTTGTCGAGACTTGTCTTTGAATGCCTCATCCCCTTAATTTGTTTCACATGGAAGTTGTATTGTGTTCAGAGGTGTAGTTGGTATTTTTATGGATCTTCAAATCAATGTGTATTTCATATTTTTTATTACAAAGTCCCATATCTGTTTCTTAACAGTCTAAATGTTTGCAGTATACAAAATACAGGTAAAATAATTTGGGAAAAAAAGCAATATGTAAGTGTAAACTTCTGACTTTCTTTATTCTGGCACTTACCAAATAAAATGTTCTTTAATCCTCAAATATTTAACAAATGCTATGTGTCTCACATATGTTAAAAAAACAACACTGTTTCTCATTCGTTGTTCTTGCAGCAACTCTTGTAAAAACAGTCGGGAAAGAATCTGATTTTACTTCAATCTGCACCAACGAAACATCAAATATCATCACATTGATTGTGTGTAAAATCAGAACAGAGAGGAACAATGGAGAGCAGTGCAGTCTGCTATACATGGATGGAGGTGACTTTGTTAATGACTGTGATCCCAGATTCTCACTGAAAACCAGGAATCAAACTGTGTTTCTACACCTGACCAGTTTAACTCCAGCTGATAGTGGGAACTATTCCTGTCAGTGTTCAAATATTGATGGAACATATTTTCTCCATCTCAGCATCACAGTTAATGGTGAGACACTTTTATATTGCTTGAATCAAACTTATATGAACCATATATTCTCTAACAATGTTTGTTTTGTTTCCAGTAGACTCATTTCCTAATAATAATCCAGCAGATGAAGTTTGGAGTCAGTCTGCAGTGATTCTTCCTTCTGCTTTGACCGTTGCAGTTTTCTTCATTATCATAGTTTCAGTTCTTCTGGGATTTATGTACAGAAGACGTCCACATTGGTGAGAAACTAATTCAATATTCATAATTTCTCCACTTACCTAAATTCAAGCTTTATAGATTTTAAACTTCACTTACGGTCTTTATCTGCATCTTCAATATGATTGTTTTATTATCTTAAATCTTAACTTTTGTTTCTTTGAACATGCTTTCCTGAACTCTGCCTCCAGATGTTATATTAAACTTTCACACTAATCTGGAGTTTTTTATATTTAAAGCGCCTGTCTAAGATCTGAAACATCTGGATCGACTATACCAGGACAAGCTGCCGCTGCAGTGAGTAAATATCCTTATTTTATAAGTTACTTTTTTCACACTGTCACAACAAAGACTAGAAAATACAGGAAGAAAATGTTTTCCTTTTATTCTGTAAAAAACTGTCCCAAAACTTTACCTCTAAGCTTTTTCTTTTTGCGGACAATTTTAAATATTACATCCATTTATCCAGTGGTGGTTTTATAATGACACCCAGAACCACAAGTAACTTTACAAACACTACACCGCACAATATATATATATATATATATATTATATATAATATAATATATATATTTGTAACTTTACAAACACTACACCGCACATATATATATATATATATATATATATATATAATATATATATATATATATATATATATATATATATATATAATATATATATATATATATATATATATATATATATATATAAACTTTACAAACACTACACCGCACAATATATATATGTACTTTACAAAATGATCACAAGGTGGCACTGTTGTGCTTAGAGAATTTCTAAACATTGTATGGAAACAAACACTGATCTTTTTTGCATTTAAACTGTTAGAAACAATAGTTCAAACATGAAGAAGAAAAAACAAAAAGTGATAAGAACTGAATTATTTAATGTGTCTATTTACTCCTGTTTTGTTTTTTTTAAACAGTTCTTCAAACGTCTTTTCCCAGCAGAGACATCAAATCATGTTTCACTTGACCTAGGCTGTTTGCGTGAAGGTTTTAATTCTATTTTTTTTTTGTCTTTTATTGTTTAGGATGAAGACAGCTCAGTTGAACTGTACTCTAGTCTCCAACAACAAACCAGAGACATTTACCAAACTGTCTCCTTTGGTCACCATCAGTATAAAACTGAAACAAATATCACTGATGGGCTGGGAAACATTTATGAAAACATTTTGAACTAAAAATCTGTCTTGATAAATACAACACAACTTCCTTGTGTTTTACCTCACAACCTTCCTGTTTGTTTGCATGTTGAACTTTAACACAAAATTTTTTATTTTTGCGTCATTTAAATTATTATTATTTTTATTTCTACTTGATTATGCTTCTATGTCATGTTTCTAACATATTTGATGTTTTTCGTATGTTCCCTTGTTTTTCCTGTAAATATCTCCAAAAGCTTTTGACAAATGATGACATATAAATAAATCTACTTCACCTTTGAAAATGATGGACACCATTTCAACTATATAGCACAATAATTCATAATAGGACATTATTTCTGTTTTTTGATAGAACATTAAAATAAAAACAGTCACTAAATATCCATGAATATTTTTGTTTTATTGCTACGGAAAAGCAATACCACAATGCAAGCCTTTTTAATGTTTTAGTTTTGTTGTCTATATAATTTGTTTCTGGCTGTCGATGAGCAAAAACCATAATATCAAGATGTTAAGTAATATTTCTGGTAGCATATAGTAGCTTTGATAAACATTCAAGGAAAAATATCTGTACTTGTAAACATTTTATTTTTAAAACTAAAACAGAACAAATATATTTACTTTTTAAAACTGTTTCTATTAACCAGTGGCTCTAATGCATTTGTATTCATGCATCTTTGAAGTGAGATCAGTCTCTTGGACGTTTGTTGCATTTTTCTGTCTGGTTGCGAACATGTTTGTGTGAAAGAGTTGCATAAAGAAGCAACGAGAAACCCTAACCTACATAAAGCTGTAGCATGACCTTTAATCTTTTTGCAGCTCAAATACAAGATTATAAATGTGTGAAGACCACAAAGCAAACATGACATTTAGATCTCCTAACCCCATATTGTTGCAGAAAACAAGCAGGAAATCCTGCCCAACATCATAAAATGCTGATAAAGCTTTAATCTAAGATGTTATAGAAAATACAATATTGGATAATAGTTTATTGTTTTGCTTTCAAGCAAACTCACTTTTATTTGAATTCTGCAGAGATAATTCCTGTTTGTGTGGTCGTTTCAAAGAGAAGCCGTCATGCAGGCGCATTTCCTTTAAAAAAAGAAAAAAAAAAGACAGTCACATTGTTTTGAGAGATGAGAGTTTGTGGTTTGTGTCGCCCAAACGTTTTAAAGGACAGTTCAGACGGCCTCGGTTCAGAGCAGCAGCAGTTTTTGTGGAAATAAGCAGGTTAGATGGATGCAGTGAGATTCAGCCTTTTATTGCTTCTGCCATGTTTTGGCTTCTATCTGAAATCTGAAGGTAACGTAAAAATCTAATTTTCTTTTCATTTAATTTTGAGGCTTTTATCAATCAGATGCCTTCACTTTCTCTTTAATTGTACTTTGATCTGATTTACTTTAAATTCCATTGTTTCATATATCAGACTGTTTGTCATTCATTTCTCTAGCAGCGACTCTTGTGAAAACAGTCGGGAAAGAATCTGATTTCACTCCAATCTGCACCAACGAAACATCAAACATTATCATGATGATCGTGTGTAAGATCAGAACAGAGAGGAACAATGGAGAGCAGTGCAGCCTTCTGTATAGGGATGAAGGTGACTTTATTAATGGCTGTGATCCCAGATTCTCAATGAAAACCAGGAATCAAACTGTGTTTCTGCACCTGACCAGTTTAACTCCAGCTGATAGTGGGAACTATTCCTGTCAGTGTTCAAATATTGATGGAACCCATTTTCTTCATCTCAGCATCATAGATAATGGTGAGCACACTCCCATATTCGTTCTATAAAACTTATAGTAACCATATATTCTCTAACAATGTTTGCTTTGTTTCCAATAGACTCAAATCCTAATAATAATAATTCATCAGATGAAGTTTGGAGTCAGTCTGCAGCAGTGGCTCATTTTTCTGCTTTGACTGCTGCAGTTCTCCTAATTATCACAGTTTCATTTATTCTGGTGTTTATCTACAGAAGATGTTCACATCGGTGAGAAACTAATGCAATATTTCTTCTTTTATTTACACTTAGGCTTCTCAACATAAACAATATTAAAAAAAAAGAAATGTACCTTTTCTGTAAAATAAATAAATAAATAAAACAGGCCAGTGTTAACTCTGCTTTATTCCGAACAGAAAGCAACCGGAGTCATGCAATCATCATGTAGAGGAGGTAATTTATATTTAAAGAATTGGTGCTTTTTATTTTATTTAGATATGCAGATTTTTAATTCTACAACATGTTTTGTTCTGCAGGACTTGACTGAAATTGAGCCGTACAGCTCCTACACTCAGAAGGAAAATTCGCTTTATTCAACAGGCGTATTGCACAGCTGTCAAATTAATTCTGCCTCTACAAATATTATCTAATAAATGGACAAATTTACCATCACGATCCTTGAGATTTTTTTTTCTGTCTTATTTCAGATCATTTCCTTCTGATTTATTTATGTCCAATAAGTCTTGTCATTTTCGGTTCATTTCCCAGTGTTCATTAATGTTTTTGTCATATAAGTTCCTCGGATAAAGACATGTTCATGTGTTCATATAACAAATGTATATGTATGTACATCCTCTAACATGTTTCCAGAGATCTCGGCTGCATGTCGGTTTTGCATAAATGTTCAAAAACAACCAAGCAAATGCAAAGGAAAGTTATAATTTTGGTCATTTGTTATATATATATATATTAAAAAGTACATTTTTAATGGTTAATATTTGTGGTGTGTAAAAATAAGTTGGAGTAAACATTTAAAGTTTTTTATTTAACCTAGAAAAACATCACTGATCAACATCGCTCATAAATTTTGAAAAAGATAAATAATTAAGAGTCAGGCTTGGTTTGACCATGATCAGCCCTGAACACCTTTAAAACACATTTAGACTTCAGTTGACATCTTTTTGCGTTTTCATCCGTCACTTTTTAACCACATTGTTTATATACTAAACAATGTGGTTTATTGTCTAGTTAAAATATTTTTTTTTTCTGCCCTTTCAAAAAGGGTTTTGCTAAATTGTGCAAATTTGTTACATAAATCTTATAGCTGCTTGACAAAAGCACCGCATTCAGTTTTTTCCTGAAAGTAAATCAAATTTCAGAAAACTATTATTAATCTTTCCTCTTCTCATCATACTTCCTGAGCTGGTGAGTTGTTTCTGTCTCGCCTAAAATAATCGTCTTACACATATTTTGTCCTGGATACTTTTATTATGATATGATTTAATAATAAAAAAATAAAGAAAAATACATCTATTTAAAAATATCTATTTTGAACATAAAAATGGAAGATAGGTTTTTTGCAGTACATTAAGAGTGCTTCTACTCTTAATGTACTGCATGCTGTAACCTGCAGCATGATGTTTTTTTCTCTTTACAGCTCTTATTCAAGAGCCTAAACACGTGAAGACCACAAAGCAAACATGACATTTAGATCTTAAGTTTTTCTAACTAACGCCCTGCTGTAGCAGAAAACAAGGCAGGAAGTGCCGTGTGCCATGACAACACGGCGTCATGCTGCCAGCTCTGTTTTGATGTAAGAGGCAACAGTACATTAAAATACATTTCTGTAATGGTTAATATAAATGAGCTTTTATTTTAAGCAAACTTTTGACCTAACATGGCATTTAAACTGTAATGTTGAGATGTGCAGAGATAATTCTGGTTTGTATTCTGTTGTTTCAAAGTGACCCCAACATGAAGACGCATTTCCCTTTCAGGAAAAAGTGTCACATCCTTTTGAACCACTTTGAGAGATGAGAATTTGTGGTTTAAAAGTTCAGAGGACAGTTGAGACGTCCTCTGTTCAGCGCAGCAGCAGATGTTGCATCGATAAGCTGGTTAGATGGACGCAGTGAGAATCAACCTTTTACTGCTTCTGCCGTGTTTTGCATGGTATCTGGAGTCTGAAGGTAACATTGAAGTTGAATATTCTTTGAAATGTATTACATCTGTTCTAAATAATCAAACTGTTTCTTATTCATTGTTCTTTACTGATTTCAGTGACTCTTGTAAAAACAGTCGGGAAAGAATCTGATTTTACTCCAATCTGCACCAACGAAACATCAAATATCATCGTATTGATTGTGTGTAAAATCAGAACGGAGAGGAACAATGGAGAGCAGTGCAGTCTGCTATACATGGATGGAGGTGACTTTGTTAATGACTGTGATCCCAGATTCTCAATGAAAACCAGGAATCAAACTGTGTTTCTGCACCTGACCAGTTTAACACCAGCTGACAGTGGGAACTATTCCTGTCAGTGTTCAAATATTGATGCAGCACATTTTCTTCATCTCAGCATCATAGTTAATGGTGAGACACTTTTATATTGATTGTATTAATCTTATGTTTGATATATAATATCATCATTTTATTATTATTATTCTCCCTACAAAACTCAAATCCTAATAATAATTCATCAGATGAAGTTTGGAGCCAGTCTGCAGCAGTGACTCGTCTTTCTGCTTTGACTGCTGCAGTTCTCCTAATTATCACAGTTTCAGTTATTCTGGTGTTTATCTACAGAAGATGTTCACATCGGTGAGAAACTAATGCAATATTCATAATTTTTTCCTTTACCTAAATATCAGCTTCACAGCTAAAACTGCACATTTTAATTTTGACTCATGATCTACTCTATCATATTGTATCTGAGCTGTTATTTCTTTGGCCTCCAAAAAAATTATACAAAACCTTTACACTAATCTGGAATTCCTTTTGTATTATTGCCTGTTTTAGATCTGAAACATCTGGATCATCTGTGCATAGATCTGCTGCTGATATTGTGAGTAAATGTACTTATTTTTTATGTCACAGCGCAGAACAAGTTTTTTCTTCTGGATTTTTCAGCCCGTTTTAGAGAAACAACTTGTAGCATCCAGAAACTGCACTTGCAGACAATGTCCACAAGATGGCACTGTTGTACTCAGAGGACGTCGAGCTTCAGGAACCAAACTAAGTCACTTAAGCAGTCTTATTCATGCAAACATATATTTTTGTTAAAACTATAAGAAAATGTTGCAGTGCTGCATTTAATGAACAGCTTTAACAGTTCTTTGAATTTCTCTTTGCTGTTTATTTTATTGTTTAGGGTGAAGACAACACAGATGAACTGTACACGGGTCTCCAGAGGCCAACAGCAGACATCTACCAAACTGTTTCATCAGCATAAAACTAAAACAAAATCTGTAAAGGCACCGGAATTGTAATATTTCTGAAAATCTCTGGATGAATAATCTGTTAAGATGAATAAAATCTGATAAACGTTTGTATGAATGAGCTGACCTGTGAACTTGTCTCTTCATCAATTTTTTTTTTGTTACGTTCACGTTTTTAGTAATTGGGGGGTTTATTGAACACATTATTTCTGTCAGGAAGTTTGGCTCACTGGAAAAAGTACTGCAACAAACTTCAGTGTGCGGTAAAGAATCTGTTAGCTCCTTACGTTAAGAGAGATCAGTCTCTGTTACATTTTTCTGTCTAGTTGCAAACATGTTTGTGTGAAAGTGTTGCATTAAGAAACGAACAGGGACCTGACCTACATCAACCTGTACCAGGACGCTTTCTCCTCTTCCAGCTCAGTCAAGCTTCAAAACATATGAAGGCAACAAAGCAAACATGACATGTAGATTTTATCTCGTCTTATTAAGCCCCTACAGTTACAGGAAACGAGGCAGGAAGTCCTGCCTACCAGAACATGCATGCTTAGGTTTGCATCTACCTGTATCAATGTTTGATTTAAGAGGCTACAGTGTAGAAAAATACCTTTTCTGCTAGGTAATATGAATAAGAGTTGATTGTTTTGGTTTTAAGGAATCTTCTGACCCAACAGGACGTCTAAACAGAGATCCAAATATACTGCAGTTTGTGTGCTCTGTTGTTTCAAAGAGTAGCGGTCAAAGTGGGTGGGTTTCCTTTTCGGAAAAAGTGTCTCGTCCTCGTGAACCACTTTGAAAGATGAAAATTTGTGGTTCGAGTCACCCAAAATGTACAGACAGTTCAGTCGGCCTCAGTTCAGAGCAGCAGCAGACGCTGCAGTCACAGGGTAGTTAGATGGATGCAATGAGAATCATCTTTTTACTGCTTCTGCCGTGTTTCGTGTGGCTTTTGAATGGCAAAGGTAGCGTTGAAGTCGTGTTGTTTGTTTCTGTTCATTTTATTTACATCTGCTCCATTTTTTGTCAGTCGACTATTACAGCACTGAAACTATTTCTCATCAGTTGAACTTTACTGTTTGCAGAGACTCTTGTGAAATCGATTGGGAAAGAATCTGATTTCACTCCAATCTGCACCAACAGAACATCAAATATCCTCGTATTGATCATTTGTAAGATCAGAACAGAGAGGAACAATGGAGAGCAGTGCAGTCTGCTGTATAAGAACAGAGGTGACTTTGTTCATGACTGTGATCCCAGATTCTCACTGGAAACCAGGAATCAAACTGTGTTTCTGCATCTGACCAGTTTAACAGCAGCTGATAGTGGGAACTATTCCTGTGAGTGTTCAAATATTGATGGAACACATTTTCTTCATCTCAGCATCACAGTTAATGGTGAGCACATTTTTCTATGGCTTCAAACTTGTAGTAGCTATATATTGTCTAACTATGTTTGTTTTACTACCAAAAGATTCAAATCTTGATGAGAATTCATCAGATGAAGTTTTGAGCCAGTCTGGAGTGATTCTTCTGTCTGCTGCAGTTCTCCTACTTATCAAAGTTTCAGTTATTCTGGTGTTTATTCTCAGAAGACGTTCACATCGGTGAGAAACTGGTTCAATAGTTTATTTTACTTTGATTTTGGCTTCCCAACTAAAATAGTTGATTTTTAATGTCATTTCTCGTCATTTTCTGCTTTTTCAACACATTTATTCCATTATCTTAAGTAAAAACTGACTTTTTTAAAAAATATTTGCCTCAGCTCTACATTTTGATGATTATACTTTGACACTAATCCTGAATTCTTGCAGATCCAAAACATTTGGATCATCTGTACATCGATCAGCTGCCACTATAGTGAGTAAACATAATTTACTACTTTATAATTTACACCTTTTTTTTTTTTTTTTTTTTGCCAAATGGCATAAAAAGGACTAGCAAACACAAGAGCATGCATTCTTTTTTATTTTCTATTCTACTTTGCAGACCATTTTAGAAATTACAAGCGTGTAGCATCCAGCTGGCTGGAATGAAAAACAAACATTCATTTGTTTTTCCATCTTCCATTTATCTTTCCATCCATCCAGTTGTGGTTTTTGATCCGACTCATATGTCCGGTTGCCCTGGGCGACATCAGAAAGATCTGAGAGACAGAAAAATACATTCTATCAGTTGTTGCATCATGAAGCGGTTTCCTTTAGCTGTTTTGCTTTTGTAACAGAGAGTTTGTTCCATTTGATTGCTGCCGAGAACTTTTTTTTTTTATCAGTGTTTTCAAAATCAGATTTTTGCAGTTAAACTTGCAGATCGTGTACATAACAACGGGAAGTTGACATTGTGGAGTTTGATAATCGATCCAAGTGGCAACGGACAAGGAGAAAATCAGAGGGCCCAAAATAGAGCCCTGTGGCACACCACTCAGAACAGGAGTTGTAGATGTTTTAAGAAATAAGACCGGATATCATTATTGTGACGTTTAGGAAATATAAATCATTTTGGTAATTCTAACAGACCTAAAATAAGACGTTTGACCTGTCTTAATTTCAGATGGTGAGATAAAAAGGTGTATGTGTTTTTCACACACACTTCTGGTTTTATCTGTGTTTTAAACATATTAAATAAGTAAAGAGTTTTACAGTTGAATCCTCAGAAATAAATCAAATCTGTTTGGTGCATTAACAGAACAAATCCTTTACCAGAGAAAATTTGAGATGAATTCTGGTTCAATAATTAGACTGTTTTAGCTACAAGAACAGATGGATGAACTAAGTTCCTTTACAGAACAAAAGGATTCATTAACTATAGGAAATAACCACAAGATGGCACTGTTGCACTAATACAGAGAACAGTACATGCAGGATAAACGCTCGCAATTTGCATACATACATTAATGTTAGTTGTGCTGAAACTGTGAGAAGAAACTGTTGCAAATGTGAATTAGAGAAAATAAATAAATAAATAGTATGTTATTGTCAATTTCTGCCTTCCAGTAATTAGAATTACCAGTTCTACGAAGATTTTCTCGACGTAGATTGATGTCTGTCTTGATTAAGGGTATTTAGCTTCAAATTTGCTTTTAATGTTTATTATAATTATTGTTGTTTAGGAGGACGACGACTCAAATGAGCTGTATGTAAATCTCCAGCGGCCGTCCAGAGACCTCTATCAAACCGTCTCCTCAGGTCAGCGTCAAGCCAACACAAACTCGGCCAAGAAGAAAGTCACCGGTCACCTGAAAAATATGGAAAAGAACAGAAATATTTATGAAAACTAATAATCTGTCAGGATAAATACAGTTTGATTTACATCAGGTTGAATTTTCTTATGTTTTGCTGTATTAATTTACCTCTTTGTGCCGATAGAGTCTCACATTATCAACTGTTATGAACAGAAGATGCCATTTCTATCTTTGCAAAGCTGTTAAAACACTATTAATGCACTTCCTGCAGGGGTCGGGACGTCTGTACATATAAAATGTACTTATTATTTATGTGTTGGTGTATTATGTTTTTCATTTGTATTGCTTGAAAATGTATGGGTTTATATGACATCACTGATAGGTAGTGGTGTCCAAACGTTTTTGTCATGATGGCTAAAAATACATTTTAAGAAAATGCATCAGAATTTCTTTATTTTTTTGTCATTAATTTTTGTTGTTGATAAATGAGACTCTATAAATCTTTGACATCTTGTTGCTGTCTTAGCAACAAGAAGACGTCAGCAATTGCTGAGAGTTGAAGGGACAAGAAAATGTAGAAAACCTAGAAAAACACATTTTGTTGCTGATTGATATAAAAATAGGTCAACAATAAAGTTGAAAGTCATATTTGGTTAGACCGTGACCAGCCATAAGCCACGTTTAGAAATCAATTGACGTCTTTTCGTTTCCCTTGATGACCACATTGCAAAGTTGTCTTTTCAAAGTCATTTAATTAATTATGCTTCAAGAAAGCATAATTCATGATGCTTTCTTGAAAAGGCACCACATTATGCATATCTTTCAAGTTTTTTCTTTCAGTTGCTAAAACCCCAAATTCATCAAACCTTTCAGAAACGGAAACTTCTTTTAGTCAAATTGTGGAAATCTGTCCTCTGTCCAACATATTTACTGAGTTGCTGCTTTTGTTTTTGTCTTGGCTGCTTGTTGCTCAACTTGATTGTTTGTCTTGACTTTTTTCTGGCGTACCTTTAATCTGATATGAGATTCATTAATGGTGTAAAGAAAAAAAAACATGCATTTAGAAGTATCTCTTTCTCCATAAACAGAGAAAATGGAAAACGAATAGTAAACATTTCAGTATGAAGTTATTGTACTCTTTCAGGCTTCTGTATGTATTAACCGGTGATTCCAATTGATGTGCTGCAGCTTCTGAAGGATATTTGTTTCGTTTTCGGTTGTGTTGAAAAGCGGTGACTGGCCCAGTATACATCAACCTGCAGCAGGGTGCTGTCTTCTCTTTGCAGCTCACATTCAAGACTGTAAAAGTGTGAAGACCACAAAGCAAACATTACGGTTTAGTGTTATGTCTTAGAAACCCTGAATTGTTGCAGAAATCAAGGCAGGAAGTCCCTTCTGTCATGACAACATGCTGTCATGCTGCTCGCTTTGTTCCGACGTAAGATGGTGCAGAAAATAAATGTTCTAATTGCTCAGAACCATAATAGTTTATTGTTTTAGTTTTAGGTAAACTTTTGACCTAACATGGCTTTTAAACTGTAATGTTGAGATGTGCAGAGATAATTTTGGTTTGTATTCTGTTGTTTCAAAGTGATGCCATCATGAAGACGCATTTCCCTTTCAGAAAAAGTGTCACATCCTTTTTGAGAGATGAGAATTTGTGGTTTAAAAGTTCAGAGGACAGTTGAGACGTCCTCTGTTCAGCGCAGCAGCAGATGTTGCATCGATAAGCTGGTTAGATGGACGCAGTGAGAATCAACCTTTTACTGCTTCTGCTGTGTTTTGTTTGCTTTTTGGATGCTGAAGGTAACGCACAAACTCTACTTTTCTTTCAATTGAATCTTGAATTGTTTTTCACTATAAACTTTCAGTTTCTGTTAACCTTAGTTTAGTTTGCTCTATTATTTACAATTCCGCTCTTACAGCAATAAAACTGTTTCTTATTCATTGTTCTTTCCTGCTTGCAGTGACTCTTGTAAAAACAGTCGGGAAAGAATCTGATTTTACTCCAATCTGCACCAACGAAACATCAAATATCATCACATTGATCGTTTGTAAGATCAGAACAGAGAGGAACAATGGAGAGCAGTGCAGTCTGCGGTACATGGATGGAGGTGACTTTGTTAATGACTGTGATCCCAGATTCTCACTGAAAACCAGGAATCAAACTGTGTTTCTGCACCTGACCAGTTTAACACCAGCTGATAGTGGGAACTATTCCTGTCAGTGTTCAAATATTGATGGAACATTTATTTTCCATCTCAACATCACAGTTAATGGTGAGTAGACAATAAATGTCTGTCAAACTTATATGAACCATATGTTCTCTAACAATGTTTGCTTTGTTTCCAATAGACTCAAATCCTAATAATAATAATTCATCAGATGAAGTTTGGAGTCAGTCTGCAGCAGTGACTCTTCCTTCTGCTTTGACTGCTGCAGTTCTCCTAATTATCACAGTTTCAGTTATTCTGGTGTTTATCTACAGAAGATGTTCACATCGGTAAGAAACTAATGCAATATTCATAATTTCTTCTTCTGCTCAGAATAAGGTTCACAGCATCAGCAGTCTTATTTTTAAAGAAAAAATTGTTCTATTGTCTGTAGTTAAGAATAAATCCAGCCTCATTGTTGCAGCGCTGAAAGACTGAGCTCTACTTTCGTTTCCTGTCTTCTATAAGTAACTGTAATAATAATCTGTTTATTTATAACTCTTGTATTTTCCAACAGAGGGCAGCCAGAATCATGCAGAGATAATCTAGAGGAGGTAATTTATGTAAAGATCAATGAATGCATTTGATTTTATTACACATGCAGATTTTAAGTCTTATTCTACATGTTTTGTTCTGCAGGACTTGACTGAAATTGAGCCGTACAGCTCCTACACTCAGAAGGAAAATTCGCTTTATTCAACAGTCGTATTGCACAGCTGTCAGGTTAATGCTGATTATGCAAATATTTTCACTTGAACGGACAAATTTGCCTTCACGGCTCATGGCTGCCGTGTAATGTATGCTTACGGTTATTTCCTTGTAGGTTATTTATGTCCAACACGTCTTGCCAAACTCAGTAAATGTCCTTGTATTCATAAATGTTGTTGCCATATAAGCTAATTCCTTTGTGTTTGGTTTCTTGTTGTGTTCTGCTTTTTGTGCAGTTGGATTTAGTTTTCTCTGTTGATGTTTTCCCATTGATTTGTACTTTATCTCGGTTTTAGTTTCTGTTCCTGGACTCAGTTTTTCTGTTTTCTGCTTGCCTCAGCTGCAACAACTTTGATCAGTTCATCTGTTCATCTGTTTTCCTCTCCTGCCACATTATAAAAGCTCACTGGTTCTCATTGCTCATTTCTGGACTCTTCATTAACTTTTTCTTTCTCTCCCATCTGTTCCATGTTCTTTTCTCTTTTATGGAGATCTGTTTTTTTCCCCCCATCAGTAAAAACTCTCGACTTTAGGCCTCAGCAACTAGAACATTTTGTCCAATTTAATGTTAGATGATTTAATTTTTTTATTGTGTTCTTTAATATAGCAGAGGTAAATATCTTGTGACGGAAGAGCCGTCACGAGCTGAGATCTAATTAAAGAGTCCGTGCTAGCAAGCCCGCACACATGCACAATCGCAATTTACTTTTTTTTTTTTTTTTTGCAGCTTGAGCTGATGCGGTTCGTCGTGGGTGCACACGCGGTGTTCTCGTTTCAGTTGGCGTTCATTCTAATCTGTTTTCAGTCAAACATTTTCCCGGCTTTCTTTTTGAGTGGAGCTGTTTCCGGCTTGTAGCGCACCGGGAGCGAATTACGTGATGTGGTGCAGTCATCACAATGTGCTGGTTGTTTTCTATTTGAGTGTATTTTGATTATAAATGTATTTATTTATTTTTTTCTTTTGTATATCTTAAGAGTTTATTTGAGTTAGAAGTAACTGCTTAGTTTTTGTTTTGTTTTGTTTTGTTTTGCTTGATTGGGCTTTCTGTGGGTGGAGCCTGTGGCTTTAAAAGCAGGGCCCTGTTCCACAGGGAGGCAGTCTGCACCTAGACTCTGGAGATGCCACACTGGAGGTGATGTCCGTTGACTTTGAAGGTACTGCTGTGTTGTTGTGATTTTAACCTGCCTTGGACATCTTTTTGTAAATATGCTGGACCTGCCATCTTTGATTCACTGCACTGATAGAGAATAAATTTCACTAAAGTATTTTTCGGCCTTGGCCAGTCATTTTTTGTGTGTGATTGCCCAAGTCATAAGAGAACCCCGTCACATACTGTGTTGAGTTCTATGATGAGTGAACTACTGTCTGATGTCCACCAGGTGGCTCTCTTGCGCTTTCAGATCCATCGTCCACTTGAACGAGGACATTATATTTTTCTCGGATTAAACCAATTTTAAAAAAGTAATAAGAAGGAATTTGTTATTTCCATGATGGATCTTGCAGATTAGTTTCTTATTAAACAAAAATAATTAATTTTAGACTCTTGATACTTTTGAGTTTCAGAGACTGTGAGGAGTAAGCGTCTGTTTTCCATCAAAAATTTTAATTTATGTTCATAGCTGCTTAAAAAAATTACTCAGTATAATTTTAAGTATTTGAAGGTATTTAGATTTTTTTTTATCATGAAATCACAGGATTATTTGAAAGTTGAGCATTTTACACACAAACTCTGATTATCAGCTGGTGCAAATTCACACACTGATGCTGAACAGTAGCTCATGTCCTCCAGTTTACAAATAAGCCTTTATACATTTATGAATAATCTCATTTATTATTAATACATTTATTTATTAATAATACATTTATTATTTAGTATGTAGATTTTAGAATGTAATTGCGGGCTATTACCACTGGATGGCAGTAGGCGCAAAGGAGATTTAAAATAAAAAATATTGGTTAATTGTAGCAATATAACATTTCAAAAACATGTTTGTTTTTTAAAAATTATATTATTTCTCTTTCTTTCTTTCGTTTTTTTTAGATTTTTTTTCATTGCCATGATCTCAACAAGCTGACGTGTATACTTAATAATTATATATTTTTTATTTTTCTGTATCCTGATGCTCCTTCAAAATAAAACACTGGAAATAGGAAATCTTGTTGAACAAGCACATCTAGCAGTATTATTATTAAATATCACCACTTGCTTTATTTTCTGTCTGAATAACATTTCAACTTGTTTCTTTTGACTCAGGTTAGCTGAAGTGCGTCATGGAGTCGCTTTCTAACCGGTTTTTTTTTCAGACACATGCACATTTGAGGCCTTCTGGAGGTCATTCTGCAGGGCAGCGCTCCGCCTGCTCCTCCTTTCACAAAGGCGGAGGTCGTGGTGCTGCTGCTGCTTCCTTCAGCAGAACATAAGAAATGTTAACCTGATCTATAACAACGCCCATGTTTAGAGACTGATTGCGTCTCTTCCTACTGGAGCCTGATGGTTGAAACCAGATCTGAGAAGTGTGTCTTTATTTGGTAAGAGTTATAGAGTGTCAGAGCATCTTCCCCAAATTGGGGAAGATGCTCTGACAGGAAATGATCAAACGCTCAGGGTGTGTCAAGACTACTGGGCTAAAAAGTGATAAAAATATATATATATATATATATATATATATATATATTTCAAAGTCAAATTTCCTTTAACGTATTTGTTTTTCTTTGACTGAACTCTCATAAAAATTAAAATAAAATACTTCCAATTTTTTCTACAAATGTCATTCAGCAGTGTGCTCCCTTTATTTTGCAAATATAGAATAAAGACTAAACTCGGCTTTTGCTTAGCGCGTCTACCTCAGCAGGGGGCGCCCGAGGGTTCAAAACACATGCCTCAAAGCTATAAAGAGGTCACTTAAAATTGTTATCTAAGAGGTTTGATTCATAAAATAGCCAAGATTTTAAATTCAAAATATTTTAATATTTAAGACATTCAAAATAATAATGTACGTTTTGCAAATATCAACCAATCAGGAGAGGCGAAAGCATTGCAGCCAGTCTGGATTGTCTAGTATAACACATATCAATGTTTTCATCAAGCAGACATATTCAGTGATGAAGTAGTGGGGAAATTAAAGCAACGTCTTTGTGATGTCGTGACTGGAAAATCAAGTTTTCCTGAAAGCACCTTGAAATGTTTCGTTGATGCGCTGGCAGCTGATTGGCCAACCGGCCGAACCTGTGTGCAGCTGGAGTCTCAGGTACTTTTTCTGTCTCAAACTGTAATCAATTCATTAGATTAGAAAAAAATATAAAAATATTGCTCCGCTGTAAAAACTGGGAGTGGCTTTCATTACTACTTAATGAATAATTTGTTGTGTTTGTTACATTAAACAAACAAAATTGTAGTTTGAGATCTTAATCAAGCAAGTTTGGAGGGATTGAGATGCATTTGCATCAGAGGGCCTTTAGTGGAGGGGTCATGATGGAACTGAGGGAAAAGAAACGTGTCAAACATATTCAGCATATTCCAGTTTATGCCACTCAGTGAAGATCCTTCCAGTGAAGCCAAACCTCAGTTTTTTCAAGAATTAACCGACAGACTGTGAGTTTTTTCCTGTTTCTGATCAAAGTGCGGATTGGACTTACTGTATGGACGTGGTTTCGAGTTTGAGGTCTTCCCCATAATCTTTTTTTTTTTTTTTTTTTGATTATGATGATTTAGGATTTTCAGCTCGAGTTTCCACATGGAAAGAAACAAAAGTGAAAACTCGAGTTCTGCATCGTCAGGAAGTTGTTTTTTTATATTTTGAAGCAATTTTCTTTTTCTTTTCTTTTTTTAAAGTGAAATTTGTGCAACTTTTGACAAAATGTATTTGTGTTCATTTTCTATCTGAGTAAAAACATATGTCACAATTTTGGGATGTTTTGGCTTTACTTCTCATCTCTGTTCATACTTAGTTTTAAGTTTTGATCGTTCCCAACCAGTTTATTCATTCATGTTTGTTTGTTCTTACTTTGTGTTCTGTGTGCTTTTTTACATTGCAGCCAATCAGCCGCCTGTTTCTCATGTAGTAATCAGGACTCTTTGTGTTTCAGGCTGTAAAAATGGTTCAACATCATGAAACACTGAAGCTTTTTCATGCAGAATCAACTTATTAAGACATCAAGAAGTGGAAGGTGAGTTAAGGTTCATATAGAAACATTGATCCTAAGAATGATCACAATAATCTTTATTTGCTGTAATATTTGCCGCTCGTTCATAAATTTTACCAAACAGAATAAACCGTCCGACTGAAGGCTGCATGTGTGCTGCACTCAGATAATTTCACGCTATTTAGTTGATTGAGTTAGAGAAGAAAAAAAACCCCACTTAGGATCAAATGCAAAGAAAAACTAACCAATTTTTTTCTTTTTTGCACAAGTTTTAGATTTTATTTTTAAAAATTTTATTACAGAAAATTCTGCCCTAAATAACTGAGATAAACTGTAAACTGTGACTTGCACCTATGTAGGTGTGTGTGGTTGTTTGTTCTGTGTCGCCATGTAATGGGTGAACACTTTCTCTCACTTCCTCTTTCCTGCAGACTCGTTTCGTGCATATAAATATGTCTTACGTGCGTTACCTGCAGCTTTTAGGCGTCTGCTTGAACACATGTGAACCAAATAGCTGCAGTCTGAGCTTGACTGCATCCTGAGGTCATTCAGTCTTTTGATTCAGGTGAATGGAGCATTTAAAAGCTGCAGGACTTTTTGTTGGTTCTCGTTGAAATTGCACAGAAATTTAATTGCATTTAGAGAACCCTTCACATCCCGAAACAGGAAGCTTAAATTGAATTTATTTGATTGCATTAAAAGCAACGGGACAATACAATCTTTCATAAGTCCAAATATTATGTTTTTTTTTGTAATTCTACTCATTTCATTTCTGCAATCCTTTGACAAACAGATTTTCTTTGTTTATGTTTTGGCAGTCTGGTGTTCCCCGGACTCTAGCTTCGATATTCCTATTAACTTACAGAGGAAGTACAAGGTCAAGAGCATCTGACCTGAAACCCCCTCCTCTTTACTTATCAGCTGTGCTGCTTCCTGTTTTTTTTTTTCTTCATCTCCACACGCAATTCGTGCAGCTGTGTTCACGCTTTCTGACCATCATATTATTATTTGTTCTCTTCGGTTGCTCAGGACTTGTGCAGACTTGCAGTACTGGGGGTCAGAAGAACAGGTTGTCTCAGCACAATTTAAGGAACTTCCTGCCCAAAAGAAAACATCAGCTATCCTGACTGAGGCTGCAGGTTCAGCTGAATACTTGCTAATGAGGGTTCAGTGACTTGCAAAAAAATCCATAATTGCATGTCACTTTCACTACTTAGAGTTGGTTGTTATTAAAGGAAAGGTGGATGTTCTGTTTGGATAAGAGCTTAAATTTCTGCTAAAAAGCATCTTTTTTTTTATGAATGTGAGACCAAAACACTGAGATAAAATGCTGCTGCTCCAAACATAGAGTTGCACAAGTTTGTTATTTACTGCACAAATGATGGTTGTTTTTCCTAGTCAGTCACGATGTCCTGGTTTTATGTGTCTGAACTGTGGTTGTTGTGTTTACGAAGGTATTCCCCGGCTAAAAGTTCAAGCCTCTGAGACTGGGAAGCAGGATTTGAGAACAACAACATGCCTGGATCTTCTGTAGGATCTCTAGGGGAACCACCACAGGTAATTTTTTTTTCTTTTTTTTTCTTTCTCTGAAACGTCCTGAGTGAAAACTAGCTACCTGAAATGATGATAATCTGTGAAGAGATCTAACTCCTCCTCAGATATTGCTGTCTGGAGAAATGCACTGCTCCCGGTCAAAAACAGCCAATCAGAGCCAGGAGGAGGGTCTTAGCGCTGTCAATCAACTTACTGTTCCAGGGGAACCTTTTATCCGTCATCTTGGACGCTAACTAGCCTTAGCCTTTGTAGTGGGCTAATTTGTGGTGAGCAAACTGTAGTAGCATGAGAGTGACTGGCCTGGCTCTGATTGGTTGTTTCTGACTTGTGCATTTTTGCAGTTTTTTGTCCACTAATTATATGTCTTATATTGTCTTGGGAATGATAATTTTAAGAAATATTTTTTTAAAAAGCGTCTTTCAACAAAACCTCTTCAAGATCGACTTTAATTGACTGAGTGCTGTGAAAACTACAAACACAATTGTGAAGCACAACAATTTGTGTTTGCCAGAAGCGATTCTGAAATGATTTTATGCGTAAGCCGTTTCAGTGACACATTGGCTGATAGCTGGCAGTTCATTGAATCAGCTTTAAAAGAATTTCAGCTCTTCCTTTTGCAAAGAAATGAACTGCTTTCTGACTGACCGGCAGACTGTGACTATCTTTCAACAGGCAGGCGGAGACGTTTCTCAATGAGAGAAGTGACACCTGCAATAAAAAACCCGACTGTGTTTCAGTCTGACAGGAGGTTTAATTTAGACTCATAAAACTCTAAGCCGATAACATTTCTAACCTGATTCTGCTTTAAAACCAGATTTAACCTCAGTGTTAAAGGTACTGCCCTGCCCCATTTTAGTCCAAGTTATATGGCTTAATTACTCTTGATCATCCAATTAAATACAGTGGCTATGGTCATATTTACTGCAACCATCTGTAAAACACTTATAATGGAATTACATAACGATAAGAGACATTTAATGTCAGTAAACCTCACAGGTGATTCAGACTGAAAGTGAAATATGATAGAAAACACTGAAGCAAAAACAATGAAATATTTTAAAAATGATAAATGTTTTGTGTATCTTTTAAAAACCTGTAGCAACACAACTCGGAGCTGCTAGGTTCTTTCCTACTCGTGACTCTGAGGAATTAAACAGAAACTTCCCCATAAACAAGGAAACAATGTTGAGCAACATGCTTCTAATGAATAACGTCTGTGTTTTGAGTGACACAAAAACATCTGGAAGCTTTTCACACATTGTAACGCTGTGCAAAAACACATGAATTTGAATGAATCTCCAGCTTTACACACATGAAGGTTTTGGTGCTGAGTTAGTAGCTCACAGAGGAGTTCACGGTCATTTTGCTAAGTTTCAATTTCTGTTTGTGATTCAGCCTGTGAAGAGGAAAGAATGTTAGGTTTCTATTTATAGATATGTCTTGAATGTGGGAGACAATTTGCTACAATAAATCATTTAGTGTCGTGTTTTTTTTTTTGTCACCATTATTGGAAATACAAATATGTCCACCCCAGGGCGTGAATTATGATTACACATCTCAGATCCCAGTCAGCCTGAAACTAAATTTTTGAGCTGAGCTACGTCAGACTGTAGCGCATCCTTCCTCAAAGTTTGAGAGGATTAGACAGGCTTGGATATTCCTGTTCTTCACATAATCCTTCCTGGCAATAAAGGATTAGCAGGAAGCTAAAACAATGTAATCGCCTTATTTTCAATTGTTTTTAATCTTGTCATTTATGGATATTTGTGTGTATTTTATTTTATTGCATCTCTCACCTGTTGGCTATCCCATAGTTTCTTCAATTAATTTGAAATTTAATACTATTGTATTTGTTGCACCCTTCTCCTGACTGATGCCTTTGTACACTAGAACCTTTGTAATGGCTCTGCTAACTATAAAAGATGTAAGAAATGACCCAGCTTGATCTGACAAGTTGACTTTACTTGGTAATCAAATGGTTGTGTCACATGGGTTTACTGTAACAGTAATGATTCAACCAATATTGTGCTGCTAAATGCCTCTTCCTGTTCTCTTTTCCTTTGATTGAACAGAGGAAATCACAGCTTAGAACGACGCATAATATTCATGCGTCGTTCATAGATTCCCTGGAGGAGCTGGTTTTCTGTTCCAGTAGAAGGAGGTAGAAACGGTGTGAAGTGGACGCTCAACATGTCACGGCATCTCAGTGGTGACGAAACTTACCGAACGTGAGCTCAGCAAACTTCTCACATTTTTTTTTGTTTAGTATTGTGGTTGAAGGGAGACATGATTCACCACAAACACCCGGATCCAAAACGAGAACATGTCAGACGGGAATGAAACGAGAAAATAACACAAAGTGGAGAAATGTAACAGTGTAACTTTATACTTGTTTTGTTTTATACACTGTTTCTGTTGAGGTACCAGTGATTGTGAGGAGCAACGAAACGTTGCTACATGTGTCAAGTATCATGAACTTGTTCACAACTCGCCAAAATGAGAATGTGATTGATCATGAGCGCGCAGCAGAAAAATAAACCTTGAGTGAGCCAGTAACTTTAGGGAACTTCTACTTTTGGTATCATTGTTCTTTCCCCTCTTGAATACTGGCAGCAAGGTCAAGTAAATATTGTTTGCAGAAGAGCTGACACTGTTTACTGGATGCTGAGTAAAAAAAGAGAGCTGCAAAACGCATATTGTTTTGACAAGTTTCAATGTTATTAGCAAAAAATATAAAAAATAAACCTCAGAGTGGATCTGGAAAGACCTAAAATTAAGTTTGTCTGATTTAAAAAAAAAAATTAGAATTTCAAGTCCTGTTTGTTCTTCAAATCTGATTAACATTTTAACTTTCCTCAGAAATGATTTGCAGTATTTATTTATGAAACTGAATTGCAAAGAAAATATATTCACAAATCAATTGAGGCAGAGGGAAGCTCCCTCACTCCTCCCCCACCAATTGTCTCCATGACTCAGTAGAAATCCCACACCCTGCGTTATAAAAGCAGCACAACCCAAACAGAAAGTATTTTCTCACTGTGCTGCAGCAGCGATACAGGATGCTATTGATCCTCTCTGTCCTCTGTTTGGCTTTTAATGGTAAGACTACTTATGTTTACTTCACCTGTGCTGACTGTATGTTTAGTTATTATCAAACAATAATATTGTTTTGTAGTAAAACAATATTTCTTCTTTCTGAAAGGGCTTGTAAGAATTTGGTTAATATTTTATACTGATATTAAAATGTTATCTTATTTGTTTTAATTAACATGAAATTTATCTTAAGTTAAATTTGTGATTGATTAAAAAAAGATCCAGTTCATGTAAATAATGAAAATGTATATTTTATTATCCATAATAAAATATATATTTAATAATATTTTGTAATAAACTTTATAATATATGCAATTATATATTTTAAAATAATAAAATATATTATTTTACAATAATACAATTTAAATTGTCTTATTGTATATCATAAAATACACATATTTATTATTTATGCATTTGCATCATTTGTAGATTTGTGTATTTTATTATTTATTTTAATTCATTTATTATTATTATTATTATTGTGTCAGGGTTTGGGCTATATTCTTAAATTATTAGCATGAAATGTATTTTCTGTTCCCTTTGTGGTTCACTTATAATACATTATCCAGTTATTGCATTGTCTTTACATTCATGTAATTTATGGATTCATGTGTTTCTATTTCTTATGCCATAATTTTTTTATTATTCTGTCCCACCCTGTTGAACCGCTGTGCTCTGTTTGCTGACTCTGTGTTTCTGTTTCCAGCCCATGCCTCTCTCATCAGCCTCCATGGGACGACCACAGTCGCCTACGGCGGCGAGGCGAACTTCAACTGTATGCTAGCAAACCCAACAGGTAAAGTCCCACATCTGGAGCGTTTCCTGACAGCCTGCTATGAACAAACAACCATGAATCTTCCAAAGGTCACCTGTGACCTACTGACCGTTTGTTTTTCCCCGCAGGCGTTATGCAGGTCACCTGGCAGCGGGGTCTTAGACCCGAGTCATTGGAAAACATGGCAACGTACAACAAACCTGTTGGGGAGCAAATAAATGAGCCCTTTAAAGGGAAGGTGATCTTGAACAACTCATCTTTAAGCTCCTCGTCCATCACACTGAAGAATGTGACATGGGAAGATGAAAATTGCTACGTCTGTTCCTTCAACGTGTATCCTGACGGGTCCAAAAGGAAGCAGATCTGCCTCAAGGTGGAAGGTGAGCTGCTGTTTCTTTACGACAGTCTCTATTTCAAAATGTCGGAAAACATGAAGCAGGAGTAACAATTTCCAATTTTTCACGAAGGGACATCAGAGACACACAAATGGAACTCCTCCGCAAGCAGTTCTGCTCCAAACATAAGAAAGGAAGAACTCAGTTGCTCAGCCAGAGGGAAACCCGCACCCAAGATTTCCTGGAACACCTCCAATCTCGCTTACACGAGCGGCACACCACCTACTCTAGACAGCAACAGTGATGGGACATTCACCACCAGCAGCAACATCACAGTGGAGATGCCTACAGACTGGAGAGGACGTGTGTACTGTGAAGTGAACCAAGGACTGCTGGGACAGCGGCAGGAGGAATTCTCTTTTTCTCCACTAGAAAAGGAGGAGAACGAGGAGGAAGGTACGCACGCTCAACTTAAAGGTTTTACAAGCCATCATGTGGAGGATTGTGTAAACAGGATGTTTGTCCTGATCTGCTATCTGAGAGGGAACCGATCAGAAAGTGCCACTGCTGTGGAAGTTCAAATTCCAGATAATCTTTGGGCTGATGTACAAATACCTGGCTCTGGTTCAAGGAAGTCCCATACAGGCATAAGAAATTCCCTAAGAGTTTTCACTGCCTGGTTGTGATGTCAAACATTTACACACCTGACTGTGAAATAATCAACCAATCAGGAAGTCAGGAAATCCCAGAAATTCACTTCAAGATTAGATTAATTTCCTGGTGCACAAGTGTCACCTGTGTTACTCCTGGAAGTCAAACAACAGAATCGCAGAGAACTGAGTCATGGTTCCTTTAATCAGCTGAGCTGTGACTCACAAGCCCTCTGAGGCTTTAGTTTCACTTTGAGCCCAGTTTCATGTTCACGGAAACCCCAAGTCACACTACACCGTGGGGTGTGAGGTAGAGAGTGGGGTCTCAGGAGGTTTACTGTACTGATCCCAGAGGCTCATTCTCAGAATGTAATAGTAACGGTAAGAGAGGCAGGGATTCCCAGCTTCCTCTTTTTGGGAAATATGATCTGGCTCATTTCTGCGCAGACTAACCAAGTGTTTCTCTTTAGGAAATGTGTCACAGAACGCTGTGGTCATCGCAGTCCTGGCAATCATCATCTGCGTCACTGTCGCAGCGATTGTACTGGTCCACAAGAGGTCAGAGGTTTCACTTTGTGGCAGGTGCTATAAAACTTAGACATGCATCATTATTTTTTCCCTAATATTTTTGTTTTCTCTTTCCAGCAGATTAAAGAGAAGACGCAATGATTTCACTGCTGTTTGATCCACCTTTTCAGCAGCATTCAAGCATTACAACCATCAGAGTCTGTTGCACTGATGATGTTCATAAGCTACAGCCAGACGCGCCTCTTCCAGGATCCAGTGAACGACAACAGTCGGGTGAATTTGAACTGATCCAGATCACATTTCTCTCCAACCAGCACTTTTTTTTTTTTGCACTTTAACTCGGAGCTTGTCTACGGACCTTGTTGAATGTAGAAGCCACAACACAACCACAGTGTCGTGCAATAAAGTTTACACCAGCAACATGACTTCTTAACTGAGCTTCTGGCGCCATCTAGTGTTCTGTTCCTTCATAAACCATCCTGAGAAATTGTGATTTTATTCGTGCAAACTTGTTACTGAGGTAACTGAGATTTCACCTCAGTTAAAAATCTATATTTAGAGGTGTTTTTGTTATAAAAGCCAATATGCATTGATGTATTCAGAGACAGACATTTTGGCCTTGTGTTTCTAAATGTTATTTATTGCTTGTGTAAAAGAAATGCAAAATTAATACACCTATTCGTTTCACGAAAGGAATGTGAATTTTGACTTAAATCAGTTTTTGCTATTTATTTTCAAACCTATTTATTGTTTTGTTGCGTAAATGTTGTTTTTAGGTTTTTGAAGTGATGTGATTTGTGATTAAAAGTGTTTATTTCTTCTTATAAAGAAAAATGTGTAGTCTGTTTCATATTTAGAATTTGCTATTTTAACAAACGTGTTATTTTTCATAACAGTCAATTTATATTACAGAATGCGCTTGCCAAACTCTCATAAGGTGATGAGTTAAAGGTAAATATTAAAAACATAATATTTTCCCTCCATTTTTTTCACATTTGATTTCTTTTTACAAAAAACAGGACAGAGAGGAGATCATATTTTTAGGAAAACAAAGATGATCCTGGTTTCTCTGGTAATCTTTAAATGTTGTCTACATGCCATCCAGATGCTTGTACAAGTGTGTGTGCGCGCGCAGCCCTCGTACACACTCGTACAAGGGTTAGTTGTACGCCAGGACTGCGCCCTTGTACATGTGTGTACTGTAACAAGTCACTATATTGCTTAGTGTGTGTCACCACAAGGGGGCGCTTATTCCCTTTTTGCATTGTAGTGCGGTTGGACAGAGTAAGAACTCTCTCTCTCTCCCTTGTTCTCGTGATGATCGGTGATGGCGAGGTAAGGGCGGTTGCCTTCCGTAATGTTTCTCATGTATGAGATCATGGTGTTAGCATGTGGAGAAATAAACCGAAAAACACACTTCAACAGTGTGTCCGGCTGTTTCGGGTTGGTTAGCAGTGGCTAACCACCACCGCTAACTCGTCCAACCTCGCACCGCACCGTCACAATTGGCGCCCGAACATATTTTGGACCTTCCCTCCTGGATACCGATTCAGCTTCGGACGAGAGGTGATCGTTTAAATGTTTGTTTCACGGCGTGGATACAATCTCTGAGCGGAGTTCGTCGTGATCAGTGTTAAAGTTTGCTGGAGCCATTCATTGCCTGCATGTCGCTGGACGTCCCGCTCGGATTTAATTCCTGAGAGCTGTGTATCTGCTAGTCTACTGAAGAGGAGGATATGTTTAAATGACAAGACCGCCGCATATTAAATAAATTAGCTCATGATTGCTGAAGGACTGGGTGAGTTTTGTGGATTATTCTTCAGTGGAGCTCAGTTATGCGGACTATTTTATGGATTTTGACTTGAACTGCGGAAGGATACGGACAGACTGTGCTGCACAAATAACGTATCAAAATAAAAGCAACACAAACTGAACATTAAAGAAAACAACAGTTTTTGTTCAAAGTCCTGAGTTTTTGTTGAGCATATTGCATTGGACATTACCATAAAGGTTACAGACGCAAAATGGCATTTCGACCAGATTTCTCTATTTTTGACTCTGACATGGATATTGACTCTCATCAATCTGTACCGCCACATCAGGGAGCTCCAGACCTCTGTCAGCAGGTACAAGAATTAAAAAATGATGTCAAACAGCTGAGGGATGTCCTTCACAACACCTTGTTCCTGCAGCAGAAAATGCTGAATCATCTGAAAGTCTGGTGGACCTTCTGCACAACAGTCTCCTGCAGCTCCTGTGGCCACCTCAACACCATATGTGCCTCCTGTGAATACCAGTGCGAGGCAATCCAATGACACATGCCCTTATCCTGGAACTCAGAGGGACCTGCATAGCTCTTTCCTACAGACTCATTCAGCTGAACTAACCAACACCACAAGAGTGATTGCTGCTGCACTACATCACGCCAAGCTGGAACCTCCAGTATTTGCTGGGGATGGTGACATGCAGGCAGAGGACTGGTTACAGGCTGTGTCAGCATACAAGTCCACTCTGAATTTAACTGATGTCCAGACTCTGACTGAGTTGCCCCATTTTCTAACAAAGGAGCCTAGTAAGTGGTTTAAAGCCCTTAGTTCACACGTTAGCTCATGGGTGCTCTTCTGCCAACTTTTCAGAACCGTCTTTCTGCCCACAGACAATCAAGAAAGAATTCTCAGAGGCATCCTTGACCGTGTCCAGTCAGTTGATGAACCACTACCGACATTTGTAGCTCATATGTTGAGTGAGTTTAATAAGCTAAGTTGCCTACCCCCTAAAAAGGAGCGTATTCAACTAATATGTAAACATTCACTTGAGAAATACAGGGTGGCGCTTGTATGGCTCGCCAGTGTCTTCTGTGACAGAGTTGCTGCTCAGGGCTCATGAATTACATGCTGTACTGGGATCTGATAGCCACCAGAATCTTCAAAAAAGACACTGGAAGCAGCAGAGAGCTGAGCCACACTGTTATAAGTGCTTAAGCCCTGGATATACGTCAAAAACGTGTCCTGCCTGTAATCAGGAACAGAGTCAACAGCGCATGTCAGCTCAGTTCCATAATGAGATCACTCCCACTACTTCCTCAGACACACTTGGAGCTGATACAGACAATAGAAATTTCAGCCCACCTGTAGACGCAACACCCCAAAGGCCATCGGGAAACTTCAGGGGGGAGGATATTTCGTCAAGGCAATCCTCCCTCCAGACGTTAACCTTCCTGCAACTGAATGATTCTACAGACAATGATTCTACTGCTACCTGGAACACTCCCTTTAAGACTAAACTGAACTGTAATGGAACCTGCACTGAGGCGACTCTGGACACAGGCGCTTCACTTGCGGCTGTACGTGCAGATCTCATAAATGTAAAAGGGGTTTGTCCACAGAAAATACATCAGTGGTAGGGGCCACCAGTGAGCCTAGCGGACAATGCTCCTTGCCTTCCAGACGGTGTGGTTTGGCTAAATATTGGCTTCATAAACAAGCGCTTTTATCAACGCTTTGCCATCATCCATAACCTGTCTTCCCCTTTTCATATTAGGGATGGATTTTATGATGAGAGCCTCAGTAACCATACATATACCGACAAGGACAGTTTTTATTGATGACAGTCCCTGTCCTGCCTTGGACGAAAATGAGGAGCACAACCTTGAACTGCTTCCTGTTGACCAGACTGTTACGTCTCTGAACATTTTGTCAGACACCATAGAGTCAAAAGTGGCTGGGACGAGCTTGGAGGAAACACAAAAATCAGATCTGTATGCTCTTCTTTCCCACCACAGCTCTACCTTTGACGGACACCTTGGACACACTGTAATGGCGGAACATGTGATCGATACCGGAACCGCCAAGCCCATAAATCTCCCCCCCTATCGCTCATCGCCAACCAAAAAGCGTTTGATCGAGGATCAAGTGCGATAAATGCTGGAGGACAACATAATCGAACCCTCTACCAGTCCATGGGCTGCTCCAGTGGTGATTGTGAATAAACCTGGTTCTGATCCTAGATTCTGCGTGGACTATAGGGGTTTAAACCAAGTCACAGAAAAGGACTCCTATCCATTACCTCGTATTGACGAATTCCTCGACTTTCTGGCAAGAGGAAAGTACATCTCAACCCTGGATTTGGCTCGAGGATATTGGCAAGTTGCTGTTTCAGAGGAATCCCGACCAAAAACGGCTTTTGTGTCTCCATGTGGCCTCTACCAGTTCCATGTGCTGCCATTCGGCTTATGCAATGCGGCAGCAACATTTCAAAGGCTCATAAATTCAGCGTTAGCCGGCTTGATCTACAAAACATGCGCGGTGTACCTTGATGACATCGTGGTGGCATCGCCCTCATTTGAGCAGCACTTGAAAGATTTGGAGGAGGTACTGAACAGACTTGAAGCAGCTGGCCTCACTTTGAAACTGAAAAAGTGTCAGTTCTGTCTGAGTGAGTTCACATTTTGGGTTATCGCATCACACCTGCAGGCATAAAACCTGACCATGATAAAATCAAAGCTGTCGTTGGTTTTCAGTCACCATCCACAGTGAAACAGGTCAGACAGTTCCTGGGACTCACTGGCTATTATCGGCGCTGTGTCCAGGATTATGCACGGCATGCCGACCCACTCCATAAGCTCACTCAGAAAGACACTGTTTTTCTCTGGGATGACAAATGTCAGCAAGCCATGAATGTTTTAAAAGACCAAATCACATCAGCTCCCGTGTTAAGATTTCCAGACTTTATTAGACCCTTCTACGTTCATGTTGATGCCTGTGATCTAGGACTGGGCGCTGCTTTGATGCAAAACGATGAAGAAGGCAGAGATATCGTGGTCTCGTTTGCAAGTCGTTCTCTACACAAGGCTGAAAAACCATACTCCACTTCGGAGAAGGAATGTTTGGCCGTCATTTGGGCTCTGGAACACTTCGGGCCATATGTTGAGGACCTTCATGTGACTGTTTTCACAGACCACAACAGCCTTAGGTGGCTTATGTCCCGTCCAGACCCCTCTGGCCGGCTGGCTAGACGGTCTTTGAGACTACAGCACTTTGACTTTTCAATTGTCCACAAGCCAGGACAACACAATGCAGTTCCTGACGCTCTTTCCAGGAATGCCCTCCCTAATCAAAGTGACACGCCCACTGATATCCTGCCAGAACACGCTGTCATAGGCAGTTTGGACCTCCTTTCCCTGCCCCCAGTGTTATTGTCGGACCGTTCGCACGTGAGGCAGCTGCAAATGGACGACCCTGTGACGGGTCAGCTCCTCTGAGATATTGAATCAAGACTCATCAGTTCAAATAGACAGTAAATGCCAAGAACAATATACTGTCTATGACACTGTGCTGTATTGCAGGGACCGAAAGACTACGTGCGGTTTACACCCTTTAAAAGAACTTAAACTCTTTGACCCAACATCTCTTCGTGGAACCCTGCTGAGCTATTATCATGACCACCCCACTGCTGGCCATCTCGGTGTTTCCAAAACACTACTGAGACTACGACAGAGGTTCTTTTGGCCTGGCATGGCAGGTGATGTCAAACGTTATGTCACTTCCTGCTCAGTCTGCCAACTCACAAAACCAAGTCAACAGAAACAAGCTGGCCTCATGGTCCCTATTGTGTCAAACAAACCTTGGGAATACACAGGAGTGGATTTTGCGGGTCCCTTGCCCCGTACTCAATCAGGGAATGCTTATCTTCTTTTTTTTGTGGACTATTTTTCGAAGTGGATTGAGGTATGTGCAGTTAGAGAGGCCACAGCTAGGGGCGCAGCCAGCAAGTTCTTAAGCGAAATATTTGCTAGACATGGTAGCCCCACCTACCTCATTTCCGACAGTGGCTCTCCTTTTGTTAGTGAGCTGTTTGAACACACTGTGTCAGCTCTAGGCTCAACACACAGGCTTACCACAGCCATTGGTGGTGTACGAGGGCCACGCCGTACTCTTGTACTCTTGTTTTGAGCCTCCTCCCCTGCATGTGTTCACAAACACTACTGAAACACTTTTCCTTCTGCAACTTTAAAATAAAGCTTTACCCAGGCCTTGAACCAAGAACTATCAGCACTGAAGCACAGTCCTTAACCAGTCAGCCAACAAGGCACCTGTCAATGTCCATGCTCGAACTTCTATAAATACCACACTTTTCCTTCTGCAACTTTAAAATAATGCCTTACCCAGGCCTTGAACCGAGAACCATCAGGACTGAAACACAGTCCTTAACCTGTGAGCCAACCACACACATGGCAATATTTATTTTAAAACTTCTACAAATACCAAAATCAGTCTTCCATGTGAAACTTTAAAACCATTCCTTGAGCAAGTCTTGATCTCAGAACCACCAGGACTGAAACGCAGTATGTATCTAGTGAGCCAAGCAAGCACATGTCAATGTGTGCCAAGTATTTCTGTTTTTATGTACAATTCTTAAATATAGGTGCTACTTGGCATTTGATACTGGATCAGGCACTTCTCACACCACAAAAACACGGGTGTGAAAACTTCATCTCTTGAATCACATGATTATGAACACCAGAGTTTTCATTTTTCAACACACTTGAAGCTTTTCTAATGTATGTTTTCAGACATTACAAAAGGCAATGTCATTGTCACAATTGAAGATGATTACAATTAGACAGATCTAGATGCATTGCCAGTGGGAAAACACAACATTGACATGAGGAATATTTCATACATTTATTTTTCATACAAAACAGATTATTCATATAAAGGTGCAACATTTTGTATGTACTCTGGAATCTACAATTCAAACTTCCTTTCTTTACATTAGATGTTCACAAAACTTAAGCTTTTTGACCCTATGGGTCAGCACTCATCAAATTTGATCACAATGTAGGCAAAATTAATGACCGCATATAAGCTGTAATTGTTTCAGTATAATTTACAGCTTGCCTTACTTCTCCCTCTGTCCCAGGTTTACTTTCTAACAGTTACCTATTCCACATTCCATTTTTTTGAACAAATATGTTCAATGTCAAGCAAGCAATGTCATTTTTACAATTGCTGATTCTACAGTAATAAATGTTGTTTTATTTAACCTTTCACTGTAAAAATGACAGTTTTGATCCTGGAAATTCATCTAGTTTTCTCCTACAATTTTCATTAAAACAATATTAGAAATACAGTTAGACACATGAAATATGACAGTATTTTGCTGTAAAATTAAGTCTACATTATAAAATATGTCACTGAATTCTTGTATCATTACAGGGTTTTGTCTGTATTTTAAACAGTAATTAACCAGCAGCTGTGGTTGCCAGAATTTCACCATTAAAATTACAGTAACATATTTTTTACAATTACAACAGATGACTATTGGTGTTGCTGATTCTACAGTAATAAATTGTTTTTTTAACCTTTCACTGTAAAAATTACTATTATTACCATTATAAGAAATGACATTTTACTGTAAGTTTAAGTTTTACCATGCTAACATTTCCCTAAATTACTGTATTAATACATGTTTTGTCTTTATTTTTCAAAGGGACAATACTGTAAAAATTTAGGATATTTATCCTTTTCTTTAACAGTAAAACAGCACCAGTATTGCTGATTTTATAGTTAATTACTGACTTTGAAGCCATAATGATATATAACACTAAGTAAAACTAGAAAATTCCTGGAGAAATTTAACCGGGGCCTGCCAAAGTGTGCCCGTCGGATTGGACCCAGCGTTCTGATGCTAAACATTAGCATCAATGATAAAACAGTACAAAGTAGCATGTGGACAATCACAAGAATGTTCACTAACATGGACTTGCACCATTCAGTCTGTTAAAATAAGTGTATATGCTAAAAGTAGCCAAAATGCTAATGTTAGCTTGAATACTGTCAGTAGCATGTGAGGCATCACTAGCATGTTGTCTGTAATTGACTTACTCCATTTAGTACACGAAACATGGCTAATACGTTTTAGACATAGCTAATACCTTATTTAAGGTAAAATGCTAATGCTCTATGCTGCGCATGACAGAGCCCTAACCTGAGAGAAAAAGATAATGAAAAATAATATCATTGCAGCGCCTGCGGCGCTGCCCTAGCCACAGACGAATCTTAAGGCTTTTATTTTGAAATTTTCAGTAAGCTTCATTTTAAATGTCCAAACTAATCCCATGATTAACATTCATTGGGTTAAATGAGTTATAAAATGCCCAAAACAAAAATGAACTGACTTAAAAGTTTCAGGGCTTTTATTTTGAAATTTTCAGAAATCATCGTTTCTAAGGGCCCAACTAATCCCATGTGTAACAGTGATTCGGTGAAATCAGTTATATTTTGCTCCAAAGAGCAATTATTTGATTTAAACATTTTCAGGTCTTTTATTTTGACATTTTCATTAAGCTTAATTTTAAATTGCTTCAGTAATCCCATGTGTAACAACGGTTGGTTAAAATCAGTTATAAAACTCCCAAAACACAAGTAGTTGTAAACGACAGCTTAGTCCTCCTCAGTAGAAAGTGAGATTTCCGCCATGTTGTAGTTCTTTAATTCAGTCATTGTAGTTCTAAAGAGCAGCTCAACTGTCATGTGAGTGAGACACACAAGGAGAGACATAATTCTGTTTAAAGCAGTTAGTTTTTGTGAAAGCCCTGAGAGGAATATTCAGGCTTTTATTTTGAAATTTTCAGTAAACTTTATTTTAAAGGTCTACACTAATCCTATGAGTAACAGTGTTCGGGATAAATCAGTTATCTATTGGTCAAAACAGCAAGTAGTTCTACATATCAGTTCTGCCCTGTATTAAATGATTTTTATTTAAAACTACAAATATGGAGAATTTGTAGTCCTAATCAGCTGCTCGGCCCTGCTGTGTTCATAAATCAGTTATCTATTGGTCAAAACAGCAAGTAGTTCTACATGTCAGTTCTGCCCTCTGTTTTAACTGATTTTTATTTAAAACTACAAATATGGAGAATTTGTAGTCCTAATCTGTAGTCCTAATCAGCTGCTCTGCCATGTGTGTGAGACAGAAAGGTGGAGAAAGAATTCTATCTTTGTGAGACACCCAGTCAGTTTGAATGGAAAAACCATTCCGAACAACTCCTTCCCGTTCGGGAACCGTGACACGTATCGGAAAACCGTTTGAAGCGTATGAGAGTGCTATGTTTCGTCTCCGATAGTACCGCGATTCATATCTGTACATCACTCACAGTAATAACAGCGACGACATAGAAATGGTGTGCGCTGAGGTTTGACAGTTTTGAGAAATACATGGAAGTCAATGTGGCTGAGCGTGTGAAAATTCTGTCGCATGACTTCGCTCTGAAGCACCTTGACAGAAAACCGTAAGCCCTAGGAAAATTTCGAAAACATTTTACCAGAGCACAGCACGCAGCGGTACGTGCCGCATTAACGGTCACGGAAGAAGAAGTTATAATAATAAAGAAACGTCTATTAGGTGAAGAACAATATGTGCCTGCCATGCAATGCATGAGGCAGTCACTGCCTCCCTATGCATTGCTATGGGCAGGCCCCAATAATAAAGAAATGTTCTATTGGGTGAAGAACAATAGGTGCCTGCCATGCAATGCATAAGGAGAGCATTGCATGGCAGGCATGCTTTGCAAGTGAGCCACTTGCTATGGGCAGGCCCCAAAAATCTTTTTGCCAAGACATTTACATTAAAAAGACATTAATGAAATGTTTAGTTAGTGCAAATTTACTTGGTAAAATTATCACATCAATTATAGCAGCTAAATAATGTGTTACCAGTTTTGTCTAATGGTAAAAACATGGAAAAGTATAAGTACATTTTACATAAAATATCCAAAAACCAAACTTCATTGTATTTTTTCCATTTAATGAAAACTTTTTTCATTAAAGAACTTGTAACACATCTTCCAAAATGCAGCAAGCACTTATATTAGTGGAAAAGTTTGAACAGATATGACAACATTATCAGTTCAAACCCGGTGCAGTGTGTTTCTAATGAATAATCCATATCATGTCATATGGAATTGGCACATACATGGAAATAAGAACTTTCTCACAAATGTGCTGGGCACCACTGTAACCTTTCTGAAATAGATAGCTAAAACTGTTCACATTTGTCAGGTTTTTTGACTTGTAACTTGTAAATCACCACATATTTGTTAAGCCGTGACAGTGGTGCAGCATAAAATCTGTTTTATTGTCATCTGCTATATACATATATAGAAAACAAATGTCAAACATACATTTGCAACATTTAACATGAAGATGTGAAATCTTACAGTGTAAACCTTAAATACCAATACAATGCAGTTTGCAACATACCGCAACATAACATTAAACATAATATCACATGACTCACAAAGTATGGTCAAACTCCACTCATGGTCTGAAAGGTCAGCGATGACTGTGAGGACTCTTGGGTTGACCGGAAAGATCTTCCTCCTCTTGCTATGCTCAACTTTAACAAAAGTTGAGCATAGCAATAACAAAAATGTTATTGCATTTAAATGTTTTGTTTATAAATGACTTAACAGAAAGATATCACAAGATCCACCTTTGTGGTGGCTGGATTCAATGGCAGAGCCAGAGGAATTATTTAGTGACAGGTTTTTGTTCCTATCCTGCTTCACAAACAGACTGAACAACTCTTCTGTCTCCATGGCCATAAAAATATGTAGAATTTCAACACTGCTCACCAACAACAAGGAAATGATAAAACTTTTTCACAGTTTCTACTGGCATTAACATTCTTATCTATATTGTGAAAACTTTATCTTGCTTGTAAATATAGACTGTGTAAGCATGAGATTTACCTCTGGAGGAACTCCAGTGTTGATGTATATTAAAACAGTACTAACTGTCCAGAGTGAAGCAAGAGGACCCTTTGAATAAAAAAACATGAACAAATATATAGCACAAAAAGCCCCTGTGTGAACCATTCAACTACTTTGTAAACTTGGTTCAGACATACCACACACAATAAAGCACAGAGTTGCTGGCACATCCTCCGTCTCAACCTCTTCAGCAAGGCTCGTCTTCTCGAGATAGTGGAACATATGCTCTTCCTTCTCACCAAAAAAAGCAAGTAGAACAAGAATCATCTCTGTACAACCACTGGACTGACCTTTTTCACTTGCTAACTTGAGGAGAGACTCCAGAACTTGTTTTACTTTCTGAGCAAAAACAGTTTTAAGGAAGTTGAGGATGCGCTGCCCCTTTGTTAGAATGGCCCTTAGCGGCAGGTTTAAAGAGGAGTCTTGAGGCAGAGAAACAGTGCAGACCAACCAGGTGTTTAATCACCAACATTTAACAGACAATCCTGCGTACAATGAACATGGGTCTCAGCAGCAACCACACCTATTAACTTGCAATATGGCCAACATGCAGGCTTTTATAGTCCCTGGCTGCACCAATTAACAACCAAATCTTCAACATAATATTAACAAACATTCTTCATCTTTCATTTCCAAAACTACTTTTCTATAAAGATGAATGCAATCATTAACTTCTAAATTACATAGTTCTTTGCTCCCCCTCTTTCATCTAAATATGGTCTCTTCCGGAACCTTTATATGGTGCTCAGGCCCCCGGGGAAAGCCTGAACACCCTGCAGAGGAAGAGACAGAGGAAAGCCACAAACTACCTACACATTTTAATGCATTCCAACACATTCATTTGTTTTTATTTTAACAGAACACCATCAGTTCCAACTGAGAAGCCACTGTATAAAAACACAAACAATAAAATACTTTAATCCATTTCCTTCTTTTGTCCTTCACCACACCTCCAAAGTGTCTTCATCACAGTAATGAAGATCTTCATTACACCCTTTTTGTCCAGATTGGTGAAAAAGGCTTCCATCAAACTGATGCCAGTAAGTTACTGGAAGTGTTCTGCCATGCCAGTTTCATGGAACTAAAAAAGCCATTCTTGGCATAGCTTCAGGATGCTTGTAACTTCATTGATGTCCTTTCATTGCGTGCAATAGGTGGACTTGATAAGTTCTTTCACATCTTCTGCAGCATATTTTTTGTCTTTCAACATCTTTTTCATGTCTTCTTTTTTCTTCAGCTGACTCTCCACAGTCTGAGAAAGGGGCAAAAGCTTTGGCGCACAGTTGACACAGCCATACATGTCTTGAACACTGGCTTTCTGGTGAGCAGGTATCTCACCAGTGTCATTATCTGATTCTGCCTTGCGTTTAGTTATCTTTGGTGTGTCTTGTCATTTCACATTTTAAATTCTTACCTGGAGTTTTTTTTTTTTTTTTTTTAACCAGGGAATGATAACCAAATCCAATAACGTCACCATCAATGACATCCTTAAGTGACTTTGGATACCTGCTCACCATCACCGGCTGCAACACACTTGAACATACGCCTCGGTTCGTTGCGATGCAGTTTGCAATGGAGAACAAAGGCTTTAACAGATTTAACTTTTTCTGCACACAGTTTGCATGACTACATCTTAAATATATTAATTCGATGGATAGCTTACAGCAATGTCGATACAAAACAGATGTAAGCAATAGCTTTGTGGAGAGGCTAACTTTCCACAACTTTTTTTTTCCTCGTTACCCCTGAAATTTCTTTTCAACCAACCAAATGCAATTCAAACTATTTGTTTTGTGACATTTTCCGCAATATTTCCTTACCTCAGAAAGAGAGCCGATCAGATGGACAAAGTTGGATGATGAAGTCTCTGCACAATCTGAGCGGAATAGCTGGACAACAACGCCAACCACCGAGTGCGACGGGTCCTCACATGCAGCGCGCTGATTGGTCCCTTGAAACCCACCGCTTCTAAAGTACCGCCAGAGCTACACTGCCTGTCCGCGCGGACCAGGTGCAGGGGCCCCCTGTTGGGCCACTAATTAAGACTGACTACAGGCTCCCTGTCAGGTCTGCAGGCAGGAAACTTGACTTACATGACTTTTGTTAAACCGAATAAATTATATTACAATAGACTACAAATATCTCTAAAACATTTTCAGTGACTAAGTACAGATTATTCTAATTTGTTTGTTAATGAAAAAAAAATCCAACATTGGCAACAAGATAATTTACAGTACAGAACACTTCATGGAAAGATATTTAATTCCATTCAAAAAGTCAAACTTAAATAGAATCCAGATTGAGGACCCACAACTTAAGACGATTGCAAGTATTTGTTCATTTTTACCTAATTTGGCCTCCCAGCTCATGAAACTCTCAAAATAGAAATTCAAAATAACATTAATGCCCTTCAAAAAGATTTGAAGGGCATTAATGTTTTAAACTGAGTACCACACACAAATCATAAACTTAAAACATCTTCACAGGTTTCCCCAGGTCTCATTAAATTACTTCAGTTTGGTTCAACTGTCTGAGCTCAGTTCAATATGTCAAAAGGCCATCATCAATACCCTCTATACGGTATGGGTAAGCCACAAAAGTTTAGCTGGCTGTTCACAGAGTGCTGTTTATGTCCAAGCACATCAACAGAATGTCTAGTGGAATGGCAAAATGTGGCAAAAAGTACACCAGCGAAATAGATGTCCGTGGGCTTCCATCAATTTATCGGAGAAGATTCAAGAAACTGGCAGAGTTTCAGTATGACAGGAGTGAGGCAGGACCCACAGCTTCAAAAACCACCACAATAAGACCCATCCAGGAGATGAGCTACAGCTGTCGGGTTCTTCAGCTCAAGCCACTTCTGAACCTGAGCCAGTGTAGGAAGCGTCTCAACTGGGCCATGGAGAACATAGACTAGATTGTTGGCCAGTGGTCCAAGGTCCTCTTTTCCAATGAAAATAAAGTATGCCTTTCAGTTGAGAATTAAAGTCCAAGGGTTTGGAGGGAGATGGGTGAAGAACAGAACCCAAGCTGCATGAGGTCCAGGTCTCAGTCATGACTTCGGATGCAATGTCCGGTGCAGGGGTTGATAACCTTCGCTTTGAAAAATCCAAGCGTACCACAATCTACTAGAATGTTTTAGAGGACTTCGTGATTCCTTCTGCCATGATCTCAATGGAGATGCAGATTCCTTCTTCCAGCAGGACCTGACCCCTGCCCGTACCAGAAGCCCCAAAACCAGGTTTGATGCCCATGGCAGCACAGTGCTTGATTGGCCAGCTAACTGCCCAGACTCCATTGCAAATCTGGCATCTTCTTAAGAGGAAAATTAGGGGAACTAACAAAAAAGAGCTCATCATAAACATCAAGAAAATCTGGGCTTCCATAGCTTCCTGGCAATGCCACAGACTGATTGCCTCAATGCCAAGTCTCATTGAAGCAATATGGCAAAGAAATTCCCAAACACTGAAGATTGACATTGTTTTGGAAGGACCATATTTTGACTGATTTGATATAATAACTTCTTTATTTTTTTCTGCAACAAATGAAAAATAAATTGTGATTTATTCACAGTATTCTACTTTTTATCCCTATTTTTATAGGTTTTATAACCTGAAAACCCAAATCAGGTTAAACCCCCCCCCCAAAAAAAACCCACTTGAAATTCTTTAGTCTATAATCAATGAAAAGTTAAACTTTTTGAATGGAATTATTAAAAAGATTTTCAATTATTACAATTTTTAGAAAGGGTCTGTATCTTTTCCCCCATAACCAATATATGTACTCTTTACAGTTAAAGGCATAATTTCTCAAGAGAAGGTATGCAAGAAATGTGCAACATATTTCTGTTATCCCTATGAGCATATGTACATTTAGAAGAATCAAACCCCAAAATTACAGCATTGACTCTTCAAATCCTTGCAGCATATTTCTGTAATTGCCACAAAAGCATGCCCATTTAACAGCTACCAACTGTATTATTCAGGAGAATTAAATGCAAAGGTTACAGCACTACTACAATTGTTTTTTTCATTTCAACAACAGTATTCATATTGACAGTTTTGAACTGTATACTTTAGATTAATTAAATGTAAACATTACGATATACACTGCTAGAAAAATTATAGGATATTTTTGTACTTGCCACAGCAGTATGCATACTGAACAGTTTCAAACTGTATACTTTATAATTATTGAATGGAAAAACTATATTATAAATTGCTAGAAAAATTACTGTACGTTTCTGTAATTGTCACAACAGTATGCATTTTTAACAGCTAACTGTATTATTTTAGAAAGATGAGTGCAAAAACTACAGTATGTAGCACTAGAAAATTACAGCATATTACTGTTAAAAGTATTACAAGATTTTCTTTAACAGCAGGGCAATGTAAATTTTCTGAAAAAAACACAGTCCAAATTACATTTTTTCCTAATTATCTTATTTACCATAATTACTTGTTACAGAAACAATCTAAAACTAATTCCCAATTTACGGTTTTACATTTTCATGGTTTACTTTATTTAACTGTTACACAGTAAATTCTTAAGAACACTGTATAAAATATCCGTAAATTTTACAGACCTTATTTCTTTTTAATCAACACCCTAAAAATAGGAGGGAAAAAAATGTCACATTCACAAAACTGTTTAAGGCAACATTATGACTTTGTAAACAGTTCCACAACAAATAGTGATGTCAGACAAACAAATGTTAATTGACTGAAAAACATGTCCCATAAACAATTAATGATACTTTCTTTTTTCTCTCCTAGACACTCCCCGTACACAAAAAATTATTTTAAGGACTACGAAAGTGGATTTTTCATGACATCTCCTCTAAGTTGCCGTTGAAGGACGGTGGAGAAATGTGCCGTTTGTGTTTTAAAGAATACAAACACAAAACAAGTTTAAAATGCTAAACTTTTATTGGTGAGCCAAAGAAATGGATCGTGATCCACCTGTGACCTCTAATTTAAACAGTACAAAACTAACAAAACAAACCAAATTTAAATCATATCAAAAAGTGACAGCTGGTGCCAGAGCCAACATCATCAGCTTCTTTGCGTCAAACTGAAGATTTCACGGCTCGGACACGGAGACTTTGAGAGCATGGGCGGACATGTCGGCAAGCGTTTTCCCTTCGGTGGAGCCGGTAACTGAAACGACGCCTAGCTGCTGGTTTTCCTGTTTAGTTTTTTTCCCCAGGTGCTGGAAGCATGAGATAATTTCTTTCCACCTGCTGTGGCAAAAACACACTACAGGATGCAGAAGTTTAACACAAAAAGCAGGCTTAAAACTAACTAACAAGTAGAGCAAAAATACAACTATTACTGAAAACTATATTTCACTATTGTGTTAAATCTGAATTAATAGATTTTAGGGGAAGGAACTTTCTAATTTTAATACAAAAATACCCCCAAAAAACATTACAAATTTGTTTCTTTTTATATAAAGGCAGGGAGGGGAGGACGCATCCCAAGTGTTTAACTTTCAGTCACCACTGCTTTAATTGCTGAGGTAGAGATGCCTCCCGCCTCGGGACTGATGTTTTCATGAGCTCTCCAGTCAGAAAGGTGCAGAGATTCAGCTTCCACGCCTTAAAAACCACCGAACCGATCCGTCCGCATGTCCTTCAAACTCCCTTGGTTCCTTTGTGAGCTGGTAGGCAGAGAAAACCATCGACCGAGACTGGGAATGAAACACTGGGACTCAACTGGAAAGCCCAAAACACACACACAAGAAACCCACACAGCATCACTACAACCGAACCATTTAGCTTATCTTTAATAATACTTTTAAACTTGAGGGCAACAGCTGATTAGTTACTGTTATATATATATATATATATATATATATATATATATATATAAAACAAACCAAAAATAAACATTTTCCCTTTGTAATCTTTGCTACATTCAATTGTCCAAACTCACTGCTTGACAAGAGGCTCTTTGTTCGCTTCTAATTCACAGAAAGGATTTCTTTTCTAATCTCTAAAATACTGCCAGTTTTTGATCAGCCAGCCATAAAAAAAACAACAAAGAAAATACTGCAGCTCCATTTCTTCCACCTAAACCTCTAAATATTAAATCATAGTTTGAACTGAAAGGACATAGTAAAGTAACCTCACCTCTGATATTTGATATGTTTTGACATGATGTAACAGAAGCTCTCCAAACGCTGATATGACCTGGCTCATCCCCAAATCGTCAATAAAACAAGCGAGAAACAAAAGCAGAAAAGAAGGGGATCCGACTAAAGCTTTGCATACATGGGTTAAGGAAAACAAGAACCAAAAAAAAATTATTAGCTTTCTATGGCCAGGTTGATTCAGTACAAAATAAAACCTAGCTTTTGGTTTTACAGTTACTCTTTCCCAAAACATTTTAGGATTAATGATGACTGGCTCTGGCGATGAAAATCTAGTTCAGAGCGGCTCTATCTTAGTAAGCTTTGGCAATGTCCGACGAGCAATTTAACCAGATTGCCTGGGCGGGTCGAGGGAAACGAGGCGGCTCCTCTTTCACATGGACTCGAACTCGTCGATGCGTTGCTTGGTGTTGCCCTGCCGGATTTGCCGCAGCGTTTTGTACTTGTCTCGCCCCTGTTTGACGTTCTCGGCGTGCAGCACGTCGTTCTGCGTCTTCTTGGTCTCGTCTCGGGCGTCGGCCAGCTCCGAGCTCAAAGTCTGGACGGGACAGACAAGAGGAAGCCGGGGTTGATGAGGCAAACGGTCGACAAATGGAGACAAACGTGAACGGGACAGAGGTCATGGGGTGATTTGATCAAAGCTGGAGGTTCAAAATGCTTTTTTTTTCCCCTTCAGACTTTCTGCTGTGAGCGGTACTTACGAGAGCATTCCTTTGCTCAATTTTCTTATCGCTTTCTGTCAACATTAATAAAATGACCAACTTTCACTCAATGTCTGAGCTGTTCTAAGCTCAAACCTTGACGATTTCTCTGATTCGTAGGAATGTTCGTTTGATTCATTTTTTCAGTTTCTTTGGAGACAATTTGAATTTGTTCTACTTGTACAGCTTTATTATGAGTCCTGGCCTATGCAGCAGCCAAGCTTGTATTTGGATTTTGGTTTTTTACTTTTTAAATGAAGCTCAATCAAGATGTGTACATATACTGCATTAAGAACATGGGGTAAATTTATTCAAACACTTAGAAACATTAAGATTGAGCAAAAACAACCGAGATGCTGATCGACTGATTGCAGATATCTGGATTCAGCTATATATGAATAAACATGAAAGAGGAGACAGATTTCTTTGTGGTGAATGAGTCGAGTGTCTGATTGAAGCCGGGCTACAGTCTAAGCCAGCACAGCTCCCGCTGAGGGCGGGAGGATGAAGACGAACGGACAAACAAGTGTGCCTTTCTCTTACCCTTATTTGCCATTGCTTGGCCCGTGTTTCTTCTTTGTTACAAAACTGCTGTTAGAAAATAATATAGTCTTGTTGTTATTTGTTTTCGTGGGATGTAAAAGTCTTTGTTTAATGCACCTTTTATCTTTCTTTTGGTTAGATTGTAGCAGCTTAACGGAAATGTATTCCAGACCGAATGTAGAAAGTGGTTTTAGAAAAACTTTCGGTTCACGAAGCCGGTCGCCACCGTCCTTCGAAACCACCTCTGAACCCTCTTCTCGGCGCTTCTCACCTGCAGCTGCTTCTTGACCCTCTCGTTCTTCTGCGCTTCGGTGACGCGAGCCTCTTCGCTGCGGAGGTCCAGCTGGCAGACGCCCTCGTTGGACAGCTCGGCGCTGGCCTCGGCATGGTTCTCGTCCTGCTCGTCGTGCTCCCCGTCGCCGCCCGGGTGAGCGGGCGTCACGGCGGTCTTCAGCTCCTCCTTGGTCTTCTCCAGGTCCTCCTGAGCAGACAGAGCCTGCAGGTGGACAGAGGACGACACAGACACTGAGACCCACGAGGCTTTTGTAGCTGGGCTTGGCACCGTGAAAGTTTGCCGTGATAGACATACATGCTAACCTTACATATCCACCTTATTAATGTCACGGTGTCTATGACAGAAAAAACTCATCAAATGTCACAAGGAAATGTTAAGAAAAAGCTACAAAGATATTAAACTATGGGGCCAAGTAAAGATTGTGATGTCTTTAAGTTGGTTAAAAAGGCTTTTGAACACACATTTTTCAGATTTTTTTTCATATGCTCCTGATGGATGGACAGAGAGACAGAACGGACATAAAACAGAAATGAACGTGTGGACGTTCTGACAGATGCAAAAAAGACAAACACGCACAAAAATAATAAAATGGACTGACAAACTGATGGGTAGACAAAAAAATGGAACAAAACGTTAAATCCGTAAACGGATCATCTAAATAATTAATGGTTAGATGCACAAACCACATGGATAAACCGACAAACAAGTAGGGGGGAGAGGGGGAGTGAAGGATATCAGGGGTGTAACAGTACACAAGAATAAAGGTAAGGTACATACCTTAGTTTTAATGTCACGGTTTGGTTTTCGGTACGTTTTAACCAGAAGAAAAACAACATTTTATCCCTCCTATTACGTGAATCGGTAAAAACACTAACAACCGACTGGAGATTTGTTTTGATTTTGGCAACTGCTAAAGCACAAGTAGGAAGAGAGAGAGACAATGTCTAAACCGCTTCAAATTGGTTACAGTGGCATTCGCTGATAAAGAAATGCATACGTGAGCCAGAGTACCACTTAGACTCGCACATTACAAGCACATTAACACAGCTTTAGAAGCAAGTTCTACGCTCCAGGCAGTTGGATTTGGACTCTATCTTTTTTCCATCACTGATGTTTACATTCTGCTTGACATTATTTAAGGTGAGCAATTCATTAATCTTTGGATTGGTCCGTTTCTATCGCTGTTTCTCAAAACTTAAAACTGGCTTTGAAATATGGCATCAACACCCTGAGCAAACATCACATTTGAAAAAGACAAAAAAAAAAAAAAAGTCATACAGAATCGTATAACTTCTTAAATACCCGATACTTTTGACACACTCGTTCAGTTTTTACAATTTCTACAAGTAATGACAACTGCAGTACCTTGTGCTGCCACTCGGTGGCCTCATCCTCCTTCTTCCTCTTGGCCTCCTCCAGGAGAGCAATCTTTGCTGTGAACTCTGCCAGCTCGGCGGCCTGGGACACCGGAAACACGGCCGTGTTACAGATACCGAGTGCAAACGCAAAAGAGTTTCAAACGCACCACATGCCAAAAACACACCAGTTGCTCTTGAGTCTTCTGCTGGTCTGCCGCCTGCTTGGCCAGCTCTGCCTTGGCCTCTTCGGCTGCCTGTCTCTCCCTCTCCAGCTTCTCGGCCTCCTCTCGTGCTTTCTGTCTTTCCTGCTCCAACTCCATGGCCCGGCGAGTCTGTTCTTCAAGCTCTAGCAGAGGGCACAGACACAGGTTTAAGTTGGATTAAACCAATGGTGCGGTCGCAGCAAACGTGATGGATGGAGAGAACAGAGGGGTATGGATACCTCTCTGAGCATTCATGGTCTGCTCTTCGATCTGCCGCAGCCTCTCCATGAGCTCTTCTTTCTCTCTCTCTATTCTTTCCTTCTCCTTCTCAGCAAGCTCTCGCTTCTTCTTTTCATTCTCCAACTGGGCCCTGAGAACATTCAGAATTACGTCTAATGACGGTTTCTGTAGGGAGGCGCAGGGCTTCGTCAAATGATTTCAACAAATAAAGAAACTCCAGTTGACACACAGCTGCAGTCCATCTTGGGTGACGGTAAAAGTTTCACTCTGGGTTTAAAATGTTTCATATAATCAATTTCTAATTAAAATAATGTTCTTACATTTTTACTTGACGAGGACATTAAATACATTTTGTTGTGTATTTAGTCTCTGGGAGGTAATTTTATTTAGTGTTTTCTAAAGCGCATTACTGACAGTGTTCCTACCTTTCCATCTGCTTGTGGTGCTTTTCTTCCCGGGCTTGCGCCTTCATCTGCTGCACTTCGATGGTGTCTGGCTTTCTTCTCCTCATGTACAACTCGTGGTTACCCATACACAACGCCAAAATACGCTTGTTGATGCGCAGTCGCGGGGCATAAAACACAAAGTCCTGGAGAAATCAAGAGTAAAAGCATGCTTTTTGGTTTTTTTAAAGAACTTGCATTGGTTGACGCCTCAGGTTCTTTGATGACCATTTACTCACTGGAGCTTTTTTGTCAATAGGCTTGATCACAAACTTCTTGTCATTAAATGAGATGTTTCGGATCTCGCTCCAGGGGAAGCCGATCTTTGGTGTCAATCTGAAAAAGAGGAAACGGCAGAATTGGGACTGGAGGTTAATTTTGAGTTTTCATCAAAACAATTACACCAACAACCACCGTGGGTGGATTTAGCATTAAACCTGGTTCAGATAATCAGGTATTACAGGCTGGCTGGTACATTGGGACGCTTTCTTTCTTGTTTACTTCTCATATGGAAAGTAAGCTGTAATCTTTGATAACAATGCAGATTCCTATTGAGAGGAAATCCCATAAGATCAGTGATTAAATCCATTCTCTCTTTACAAAAACTGAAACATAAATCTAATTCATCAGAATAGAAAATCCCCTTGAACAATAAAAAGATGGGACATTTTCCTCCTTCCACCTTCTAACAATATCTGTAACTCTGCACCTTCAGGTTTACGTTTACAACATTGACATCGTTATGACGACACACGCATTGACAAACCTGCACCGACTGCTACGGCTGAGATTAGGATAAGAGCTTCCAGCTAATGCAGTCTCTGCATAATTACATCTATTTTTTTTTTATAGTACAAATACATAAGTAAATATTGATTGGGATCAGGCTTTGAATAGAGAATACATACTGAATAAAGACTGAAAACATCTTTGCATTTCCAAACTGTAATCTCTAAAAAGGTCACATCTTTTTTAATTGTAAAAATGTAACGTAAAAATATTTAAATGAAATTCAAACTGTGTAGGAATCCTGTTAGATATTAGATGTGTGTTTTCAATCCCTTACTTGTCCTCGTGTTCGTAGATGTTGAGACCCAGAGCGTCCACGCCCAGCCACAGCTGTGTGCCCTTCTTATTTTTGATCTCAAAGTAGTTCACTCCGTACATTTCCAGGTCTTGAGCAATTTTTAGGTACTCCATCATTGAATCTTCTCTATAAAAACAAATAAGAAAAAAAAAAAACAAAAGAAGACAAATCATTTTAAAACTATTGCAACTATTAGAACAAAACATTTTCTTGTAAAGCAGAATATATTTGACTCTTTTATCAAATACAAATTGGAGATGAAAGTGAACTCAAACATGGTGAAATTAGATGGTGTTTTATCACATTTAATCCAGTGATATTTTAACATTAAATGACAAATCTAAGCACGTAATGATAGAAAAATCTAAACACTACCTGAGCATTCCTTTGTGCTCCTCATGCCAGGTCTGTATCCTGTCCTCCCATTGCTCCTTCGTCAGCTTGTGCTGCTCCAGAACTCTGGGAAAACACACAGACGTGACGTTCACCTGAAGGAATGTCAAATAGCCTAAAATTGCTTCCTCTGGAGGAAATAATACAGTACTCCAACAGGGAATGAAAAACGGTTGATTTTCCTTTCACAACAAAAGGGTCACTCTCTGAAGGAAGAGAGCAGGTTGCTCCAGACATCAGGCGTTACAAAGCAGTCTGAACTTTTTTGCTTTTATCACATGACAGATAAAAACCTCAAGGTAGCTTTATTTTATTTTCAGCAATAGTGCTCTGAATTCAAAAGCAAACAACACATTTCTGGGTTTTATTTAACAAAAAAAAAAAAAAAACCTTTGAAAAATGAATGTATTCTTGTCCTTCTGCACAACTTTGTGCTGTCGAGTCGAAAGCAGAGTCTATTGCGTTCACGTACCTCTGAGGCAGTAGTCTGTCGTGGGTCAGGTATCCGGCCTTATGGACGTCTTTGTTGTAGTCTCCGTACTTGGCCTGGACAGCATATGAAGCCAGCAACACGGCCGTCTCTGGAGGACAGTAGTTCTCATCGTTCAAAATGGCCTCTTTGACCTGAAAGAGAAATGAAAATGAAAATAATTGCACATTAGCAATTCTATGTCCACATTTTGGAACTACACAAATGTTTACTTTTCTTTACAAAAAAATAATGAACATTTTACCTGCAAGAAGAAGAGTCTCTGTGTGATGTCTTGGATCAGTTCCTCAGAAACATCCTCTGGGAAGAACTTGGCCCTGAACTTGAACTGCAGAGGGTTTTCTTTTTTCACATCTTGCTGGGTCACCTGGGAAACATAACCAACATTGTGATCCATCATCAGTTTATACCAACTAAGCAAGTCACATGAATTAGTTGGACAAAATTATTGGACATTTGAATTCAAACACATGAAGAAATACCTTTTGCAGATTGCTAAAGTGGAAATTAGCCAAACCAACAAAAACAACAACAACAAAAACAAAAAACAACAACTGACCTTTTTGTTCAGTTTTAGCCATGTGACATAACCTTTACTGTCCACATACTGCAGACCGAAGAACCAAACCTCCCGCAAACCTACTGTTTTCACCACCTGGAATGGAAAATAAGAAAAAACTGTAGATGTCAAATCTTCCACACGAAAGTTTTTAAAATTCTCCTCATTGTGGGACTTCCACCATAAGTGCAGACATGACATGTTTAGCTACTTTAGTGAGACTCACCTGGTCAAAAAGCTGTTTTCCTGTGGTGTTAGGCTGGATGGCAAACTCCAGCTCTGCATCCATGGTGGTCACGCGGACATTGATCTGCACAAAAAACAAAACATTAAAACTATCATTTTCTTTGATTGTACTATTAGACATAGGTACACTTATCAGGATTTTCCTGGCTGGTAAAGTGACCAAAAACAGTGGGAGCTCTTAATTCACTTAAAAAATAAAACAATAAAAAAAAAAAATAATAATAATAATAATTTGCTGTACTTGATCTACCATGAGAAAATTGGCTGATTAAGGTCTTTGGCCATCTGACTGCTGTATCTCTAGTACTACAATGCCAAAGGTTTCATTGAGTAAATGAAAATTATGCAATAATGACTTTCTATTAACTCATCATTGCAAGCTTTCTTGAGCTAACACCTGTGGTTGAGACCCAAAAAGTCTCAGTAAGATTGAATTTTGGCATCATGTAGGAATGCACTGATCCATTTTTTTCCTCTTCTGACATCAGTATCTGAGGTTTGTCATGAGCTGATACAGATTCGATACAGAAAAGCAGCTCTTAAGAGGTTCCTTTATTTGGCATAAATAACTTTGCACCAGTACACCAAACATAAATTACACATATAGCCTCATAAATTTGCTCAAACATGTAAAAGCAACACAACTTTGATTTGTTCAATCAGTGTAATTAAGATTATAACATTGAATGTAAAACAAACAAAACAACAAACTTACAAAATAAAAGGTTGACAAACATGTAAAAACTGAAAAAAACTGTCCAATTGTTTACAAATATATTGAAAAAATGAATAAAGCGTGAGGTTGTTCAGAGCACAAAGCATAGTTAGACTGAATAGATCTGCTCTCATCTATCAAACAGTGTCACAAATACCCAATCTAGAATTTGTTTTTGTTTTGGTGCATCTCTCTTGTATCATCTAAAGTTTAGTCCTGAATTTCAAAGCAAAACATAACTTTTCTATACCAAAGTAAAGCAAACTATTTAGATCCTCAAAATATATGTGAAATACAAATGACAAAAAAATAAATATCAGTTTCTGCACTACTGGAATTGCAAAGGAACTTTAAAGGAATATGCAGCAGAAAATTTATATTTTAGTCATCGTGCATTCATGTCGTGGGATGAAAGTGTCGAGGGCAGTCAAAGGGTTGTCGCGGCTGTCTGGGGTTTCTTGGCATACAATAGCAGTACAAACATTCAATCGTTTCCATCATGCAGCCCAAGCACTGCGTTGTGAGAAAGACCAATTCTTCAAGCCTGTTGCTTACAAGCCTCTGCTGGGTGGAGCAGATGCTAAAAGTCAGCCATTGGCTGCAGCTAAGCTGTGCTGGCAGCAGGCCGAGCAGCAGCTGATGACAAAGAGCGAGGAGGGCTGACCTCAGAGGCATCTCACATCCTTCCTCTCACACCTACGTGCACGCAGTGCAGCGCATGAGCTCAGTGGCGGTTTGCAGCACATGACGAGAGGCGGCAAGGTGCTTAGTGGGGCGGATGGTGACAAGCAAGTAGGGCAGGGTGAGGAAATGCAAGAAAACAAAATGAAATTGTGAGCGAGCCAGAGCGGAACAGGAAGCACAAGAGAAGATCTGGGGAAACTGAGATGAAATTACAGTAAGAGAACTTAAGCGCCACAAAATATATATGTGTATATATATATATACACAAATAAAAGCTGAGGAGATGATTTTCTCCTTTTTCTGCTTCGCAATTACACACAAAACCTCAGGAATGATTGTTTTGGATTCCTCTGCTCTAATTGTAATCAATTTGTCTGCCATCATTCCTCTCTTGTGGTTTCTCCAATCGTCGTCCCAAGAATGAATAACCCAGGAAACCTGAGCAAATGCTGAACTCAACCCTCGTGACTCCCACTGAGTACATGTGAAAAGTTGGAGCATGCCTGAAACAGGAGTCAGAACAGAACACACACTCTTCTCACTCATCTCTGTTTTTAAGTTGTGACGCTTTAGTCTTCGTGCTCCGTGTTTGTGGCGAAGCATAGAGTAGGACGCTGCCAAAACATTGGAAACCAACAAGCTGAGGAAGAGGAATCTCGTCTGTAGCAGACAGTCAGTTAATCCCTTCGCTTGCAGACAGAGGGGGAGGAGATGAGCGACGGCAGCGACGTGCTGGGGCTCCGACGCCGCTAATCGTACAAAGCGACAACCGCGATGTCTTCCGAGAACTGACAAGCCCATTTGTCAGAGATATAACAGAGATGTAATAAATTATAAATGATTATTTGTGTGAAATTAGATTATTATCAATTGTCTGTTACATCATTTAAAAAAGTTTAAACCGTACAGCTGAAGGGAAAGGATACAAAAACAACATAATTACCAATTTGGAAATTTAAACTATTTGGCATCTCAGAAAGGTAATCAATGGTAAAGTCAACACTGGATCAATTTGCTCATTCTCCAATCTGAAGAGAGGCTCATACTTTGAGAACAAATCAACATGCTATGGGAGAAAGCTTGTTCCACACCAAACAGAGTTGTAGTTAGTGCAATATGGGAGTTCCTGAACGTGATGCATAATCTGATCAGAAAAAGATGAGATCTTTCAGTTTCGAAGCAGCTGGTCACTGATTGGGGCCGTTGAGGTGTCTCTACCGATAAAACGCACAAAGTAGACGACACATGTCAAGACACCGGCACGTTGTTTAAGAACAGCAGAAGACCACCTCAGTCAGACAACAACAGAAAAATTGCGACAAAAGCATTAAATGCTTCACCCTGATAGGTAAATCCTCAGTCGTTTAAATATCTTTTACCCAGCTTTATTTACTTCTTTTGCCTTTAAAAAAAAACATTATCTACACGTCCTCTTCTGCAATGCTCATCTTGCTCAACTTTAGCCTTCTTTAAAGATTTGTGCAGCATCATCAATTTATGAGATTCTCGCTCTCCATTTCAGCGGCAAAGCTCAGTCCTCGCTCTGATTTGACCGTTGTTAAACGTGCAGCGGTTTAGTCACCGTAAGCTGTTGACAGAGGCTTTGTTGAGAGCAGACTTAAAGCAAACACACACCGATTGCAGTCAGTACAGAGCTGCTAATCTGAGCCGCCAGGCTCAGAGCAACTGTCTGTTCTTCTGATTAACCTCCCAGCACAGCGAGGGAATCCTCCCACACAGGGAGGGGAAGCCAGAAATGCCAGAAACTATTCATCTGAAAGCGGGGGTCGTCATTTTACAGTTAAGTTCTGAAAAACTGGACGGGATCTTTACGTCGTGAAGCTCATCCTTCCTCGACAGCCGCTCGGTTGCCTGGTGATCTGTCTGCAAGCTGCTCTTTTACTTCCACGGAACCAGGATGTTGACTTAAACTGGGCCCCAAAAAGTACACAGAGCTCTCTCTCTCTGTCTTCAGCAAACAGAAAAATAGCCTGAAGCAAGAAATCAGAAAGTCTTCTTCATGGAACGGTTTCCAAGCCGGGGGAGTAAAATGTTAAGATAAATACAAATGAACAACTCAAATATTTGTTTAAAGCGGAAACCAAAGACTAGAGATAGACCAATCAATATATTGGATATATTGGATATATTGGAATCAATAAATTTGGTGATTCTCATGTTAAAGACTGATAAATCGTTTTTATTTCTCTTGATTTTTGATTAAATGCATAAATCAGAACTTAAAAATATGTGTTCATGATAATCCTCTCCAACCTAGCCTAGCTACAACAGACATGTGAACACATGTCAGTTCTTTTGGATTGATTGGGTTCATCTAAAACAACCCTATGGAAATATGAGCTTTGCTTCTGACAGTTCACAGGTTTGTGGTGAAATTTTCTAAATTTACAAACTTCCATCACTCAAAAACAACAGAAACTCAAACTTTACTTCGATATGAATTTCTTTCTTTTGGTTAAGTCTGACCAGCCACTTCCCTTTTCTACAGTCTCTACTGCATAAAGAAGAGAGGCAATGTGTTTGATAGAGGATGTTTAAAAGGGGATTTTTTGCATCAAAGAATGCTCCCTCATACACGTCTGATTTTTATTATGCTAAAAAAAACAAAAACAAAACTATACTTCTGATATATTCAATAAAAAAACCAAAAAAAACTGATTTCATACAAATACATTGCCTGATTGATTGATGCATTCTCAAACAATTAGTTTCACATCCAGACACGAGAGGCGCTGTAGAAAATCCAGAGACGGACCATAAACCTCCTTTCTGCCTATACAAAGCTACCAGATTTTTCTCTATGACCAGGCATTGATCTAGCAGAGTGGCGGGTTGTTTACTGTACGATGACAAGAGGAAGCGAAGGAGGAAATCAGTGCTAGTCTGTTCCTCTTTAAATCTTCCTAAAGCCCAAGCCACCTCCTACCATCCGAGAACAGGGAAGTGCCTCGCTTACAGCACGCTTAAAATTCAGCCAGTTATATTTTGCAGCTTCCTAATTACAAACAGTGAGAAAGAAGTTTGCTCATGAATCAGATAAATGTGGAATAACTAATTTAAAATATCAGCATAAAAGAAGTGTGAGAACAAGGATTCCCAAGTCTAATTTGGATAAAGAGGCTCGACGGTGGAAAGCAGACACCCATGACAAGACTGCATCAAATTGGTTTTGTTTTGGCGCTGTTCACATCCTTGGACTGAGGCGTTCTCTTTTTTACCCTTTTCAACAACAATGGCTGCAGTGTTGCTGCTGCCGGCCCAGTGGGCTTGGCACTCTGCAAGACAGTATGGCTGTTGTTTACTTGGAAGAAGTGTGTGAGGAGTGGAAGGAAACAAAGACAGTGAATGTACCACTTCCAAGACTCTTCACATTCATCTTTAAGGAAATAGAGTTTGAACTCAACAAGAGACTATTTGCACAACTAACATGCAGGAATAAAGTGTAAATTACTCCATCTTACCGGTTTAGGCATGTTTGCTTCCTCTCCACCTTTCGCCCGACAGCTGAGAGGATAAATCCGTCAGCGGACGGAAGTGAGACCTGAAATTAAAAGAACATTTGTTTTTTAAACAGGTGATCTGGCACTGGATGAGTTCAGGAAGAGTCAATACGTTCAATTTTCACGTCAGAGTCCAGAATTGCCCAGCTAAGTCTCGATAGAAGTATTGAAAGTTACAAATAAAACAAGAGGAACTTTTTGTGAAGTCAGGAGCCAAAACAAATACTTTCCCATCTCTTTATATGACAACACGAAACAAAGAGGTGCTTGTGCAGTGAATCCCACCATGTACGCTTAAAGATACATCAGTGGAAATGATGTACTGAATTACTGAATTACAGCCAAGCCATTCAAAATAATGGGGAATACAGTCATTTATAAGATACATTCTACATCAAAAAAACTCAGAATCATAAAAAACCACTGTATGCATTTCTATTCTGTCCCCTATTTAACACAGTTGAAAGTCTTTTGGGGTGTGTCTTTGCACATTTACTGACATTTGTTTACCTTTCTTCTTCATAAAGTAGATTATATAAAGAGCAGCTTTAGCACATATTCTCAATGAGACTTGGATTTGTAAATTAAATAAATAATTTCAGCACAAAAACATGCTTTGATTTAATCAGACTGTCGCTGTGCCTGTAAGTTGAAGGTTGGTGTTTTCCTGCCTGGTAAATCACCTCCCCAGTCTTATTTGCATCCTCTAATGATTCGCCTTTCCATTTCCTCCTACGTTGTTGTATAAAGTCATTAGTTTTAGAAGAGCTGTTCCAGCTTTCTAAGCATTCGGCCAGACTGAGATTTAAAGAGGCAAAAGACAATGAGGTGGATTAGCAGTGCTTGCCAACAACTGATAGCGTCATCTAGGACATGTTACTGTGGAATGCAGAAATATTGAGCTGCTAGCATGTCAGGATACTCAAGTACAGCTACAGTCTTCAGTCAGAGGTTTATTTCAAATGATTGGAAGACTGACTGCTACCAGACAGCATCACCGTCCACAAGTATTTTAAGAAATTTAGATGGTACGAGCTAAAACATTTAAGATACTTCTTGGACTTGCACTTTACACAATTTAATGTTATAATTTTACCATAAAAGTGTCAAACACACATGTCCAACAACTTCATAAAAAATTTAATATAATCCAATTGATTGAAACGATGCGGATTTTTAACAAGTGGGGCGTTTGAAGGCTAACACGTCCCGTTTGATCAGCTAGCTCAACTATTTACCCGCCGATTTGGCTTCCGTTTAAACCGAAATTTAACCACAACTTCGTCAAACAGCGCCGAGACAATGCGCTGATGCTCCACTAGCATCAGACTAACGCCAAGAACACCTTCAATGTTTGAGAGAAACACAAAAACAGCATCTTCTTTTGGGGTTTCTAACTACAGCACGGCAGTTGCTATCGGTGTAAATATACAGTCTGACATTTTCGTGCTAGTGGGTGTAGTCCGCATAACGGGACGAGCCTAGCCGAGACTGAAGTTTCGCTTGTTGGTAATTCGCTAAATTTACCAACATATGTCAGAAAGTCGTTGAGAAAGGACTAATAAAACCGTGTTTCCTGAGAGTTTGTTCGGTTTAATGTACGCAGCCGGGTTTAAATATACGTTTCTGAGACGCCAACGGCGCGAGCACGAGGACATCCGCTAGTCGCGCATCAAAGTTGAAGAGAAGCTCATCTCTTTTTTTAAGGGAGAGGCAAACTCACCGGGACTCGACGTGTCTTCCTCAAAATTCAACGGAACAAGCTGGGCTGTAACCAGTTAACCACAACGATGATTTAATGCCGACTCCCGCTTTTAAGTCTCTCACACTCAGTCACCCACAGACATGAGAAAAGCGTTTAAGTCTAAACAACCGTAAGGCGATTTGGGGCGTCCGCGTCAATGTACATGGGAAAAAATACCGCACGTTCCGGTTGAAGCTTACAAAATAAAAGCCTAATTCGAAAGATCTAAAGAGGGAAACAGTAGGCCTTAAAACATGTCGGATTCTAAAGGTTTTCCCCATGGATATGAATCTTATTTTCCATATACTAAAAAGGAATGCCACATCAAAGCATTCTACTTTGTTCTGAGCTCAAATTGGAAGTTGAAACATGCTACTTTGTAAATTCTCTCTTATTTTGAAGGACAATTCCAACATTTCCGACCAAGTCTTGGGTTCTTCTTACAACCTTGACATGCTTTTATCTATAAGGATGTTCAATATGGCTGTCAGGCAAGGGAGGGATGCAAGATCTGATATGATACATGCGGTTAAATACACGGAGGGTGGATTTAACTAGCGCAAAAGTGACTTAATGGCTTCCCCAGAAATTAACACATGAAGTATTTAATTTTTAAGAAGGAAAATAATAATGTATACATTTTTGCATTTAAGAGGAGGCTTGGACTGAGTTGAGCGCCCCACTCTGGAAATATGAGTCAAAGTTTTGGGGATTTTGCTAAGAACCACCGACAATATTCCCAAACTTAATCGTGATATGTAAATTCTAATAACTATAACACATTTCTGTGTTTTTTTATATGGTTAAATTGTATTTTTATCTTTAAAAAATGGTCAAAAAGACCAGTTGTCAAAATGAAAATGTGACACATTTTTATTCTCTGAAATGTGAAGAAATCAAGCTGATAGTTTCTGTTTGTGGCTCTCTGGCGACATCTGCAGGTCTTACTGTGTAAATGATGGAAAACGTTTTCTGCGAATGATTCAAAACGGTCCAGCACATTTCGATTATCTGCTGCTTTACAAAAATAGCAAATTAATTTCATGTTTGGTTGCACAAAGACATATCTGTTTTGGAGAGTTCAATAATCGCTTTATATGTAAGTCAGAAAAATGGAATATAAATCAATGTTTTTTCTGCAGTGCCACATTACATTAAAGTTTGATGCAGCTCTGCTTTTCTGAATGGACCGTCTTCATCTCCACTGCAAGTACAGCAAACCAGGCAGATATTATTTTTATAGATTACAGTACACTAAAAGGTTGCATTGTGCCCTTGTTTAAATTTTTAACAGTGTAATTCTGTAAAGACAAAATATGTCTGGTGGTCCAGCTCTGATTTATATATTTTGCTAAATTGCAGGTTTGAATATTGTAATACTTTCCTATAACAAAATAGACCTGCAGAAAGAAATTACCAATAAAATATTTTACATATGTACAGTTGTATGTTCTATGTAGAGATTTTCTTTAGCTTTGATTGTATGTCTGACAATTTTGTAATTTATCATTGTTCACTAAACTCTGAAAGCTGTTTGACTTTGTTAATATTCTGTCCTAAAATGTGATTAGATGTGCCCTTTTTTTTTCTGAGCACCTGCCCCTTTAGTGGTCTCTGCACGGCCCTGCCTATGAGTGGGAGCTACGCCAGTTGGTGTTCCTGGCTGACCACTCGGTCATGATGCTAGCTGTGTCTTTTGTTTTTCAGCTGAGGGGCCACTCACAGGCAGTCACATTTTGAGAAGTTGTCATCCTTTGTTGTTCTAGGTGACGAGCGAACAAACGGGGAGCGTTACACTCAACTTTTCACTTCTGTACATCATTCTGTGAAAAATGATAGATTACATTAAGTCATTTGCCAATAACTTGCATGCAGTGTCCTTCATGTCAATTTTATTCTCGCTGTTCACAAATTTTGTGCGTTTTCTCCTTGCATCTGGTCATGAAGCTGCTGCACTGAGACAGAGCCCAGAATGTCTCCGGATAAACGTTCGTCTCGGCGCCAAACTGAAACCAAAAGTGAGTTTCTTCCCCCTTTTTTTTCTGGAAATTACGCCCATTTCAAATCTGCTGATTCCTCTGTTTCCATATCCTCTGGACTCCCCCCTTTCTTTGGCCACAAATGAAAAAAACCTCGACTAACAGAAGTGTCACATTGTGCTGCACATGGCGCTCGCTCGCCTTGGTCTGTATTTAGACTGGCATATCACCACGTCACAAGATCTTAGTCCATATGACTGCGAGCACGCTGGCTGCTGTATTGTCAAAGCAATGAAAGGGCCCTCTGTGGGGATAATTGGACAGGGAATTGGACAAATTCTTTTCGATTGTTCTTACCGGAATCCATCAGGTGGGGATCCTTGAGATAAAACACCAGACATTCAAAGTGAAAAACCTGAATTTAGTAGAAGTAGGCCACTTTTTTGGTTCAATTTTGTTTTAAACAACACCCTGAGATGATCCCACAATGCAAAGCTGACCTCAGGTACATCAGAGAGGATCAAATTAGCAGCTGTAATGTTGTTAACGCGGCTGCAAGAACAGGATCGTGGAGGTCATTATGTGTTATGCGATTGCAGAACCGCCTTCAGTCTCCCTTCCTTCCTCTCCTCCCCTCCCGCTCTTCATTCAGCTGACCAAAATAAGCATCCGTCTGTCTCTCTTCTCGTTATTCCTTCCGAGGAGTTTCACCTGAACCGTGCTCCTCGCAGGGAGACTGTGCAGTTTGATAAATATACATTTGTTGTTTGTTTATTGCGTTGCCACCGGCTGCGACTTGCATGTGGAGAGAAATCTGCTGAGAGCTTTTTGTTGTTGTTGTTGTTGTTTTTAGTCCAGTCAATATGGGACAAAAGGCATCTCTGGTGGATGAAGTGGACGAGGCGGACGAGGCGGTGGAGGTGGTGTCAACAGTCACTGGTAAGGGATGCCGCCGTTTTCTGTCATCTTTTCCTCTTCAGATTTTGTAAACATTTTCACTTTTTGCCTCAAATCTGGTTTGAGACATTTCAGAATCATCTATTCTATAAAAGCTCGTGAAATCACAAAAAAACAAAAAAAACAAATTGACGCATAATTTTGGTTTGATTATTCATTTGTTTCTTTTTTTTTTTGTTATTTTGCAACAGCAACACTGGTAATGCAACAACCCCTCAGTATGACACTGCCACCACCTTGCTTGACAACTGCTACATCATTGCTATACTTCACATCCTCAGTTTGACTCTCCCAAACACTATAATCAACCTTTTAGTCACAAAATGTGGCTGGCAGAAAAGCTGTCTGAATTTATAAAGTGCTTTTCTATAGTAAAAACAAACGCAGTGGAGGAAATTGTGAAACATTTTTCTTATAGTGTGACGTCGTGGACAGACTTTTCTTTGGAAAATTTGCCTATTGGCAGATGATTCAAACCGCCTCAGCAAAATGTACAAAAAAATGGATGAAAATAATTAGCGTTTCATTTTGTTATGTCGCAGCTTTTTCCAAAGTTTATTGAACTTTTCTCTTTGCTCAAATACATCATTATGTAAGTATATTAAAGTCATTTAAAGTGGCAGATAGTTGCATGTGTTGAATCACAACACAGCTGGGTTAAAAACATCTTCCTAATGAAATTATCTATTTTCATTTCATAGCTGCTCAAGTGGCTCGATTGGCCAAAATATGCGACTTTACATCAACCCACTTGCGATAAATAATGGAGACTGTCCCTTCACAATTGTTCATTTTTTTTCTCTACGTTTTCCAAATTTCTTTCTCTCTGTGACTCGTACATCATTTTTATGACAAAGTATTAGGGTCATCATGCTCAGAAAATAAAAAAGTAAATAAAATCACGAGAATTATTCTAATATTATTTCAACTTTATTCTCGTACGACTTTATTCTTGTAACGTTAAAACCTTGTTCTCGTGACATCATGACTTTTTGACATTTTACAACTTTACTCTTGTATAATTTCTTGTGATATTACCACTATATTCTCATTTCATTTTGTAATTTCCTCTTAGTTTGACCCTCATACTCCATATCATTTAGCTTCATCTTGGTCAGGATATGTCAATGCTGCAGTAATTTAGTTTTTTTGGAAATCTGTGCTTTTGCCCTTGCAGCTTGTTGTGCACAAAACTCTTTTGCTTTGTCAGATTTGGGCGAGACAGAAACACGTATGAATATATTCACATCCTATTATGTGATTAATCAATTTCTGGTTGTCTTGAGAACACTGCGTTCGAGAAGAATCTCAACACGGGGAGGGAGGAGTTGGAACAATTCATCTTTTTGTTGCAACTTAACTCCCGACTGTTCTGCTTCACTCATTAATAAATTAAATTGTGCAGGATACCAGATAATGAAAAGTGCATGAGCAGACTTTTCCTGTTGCCTTTGAAGTCGCAAAGTGGGAATGTCGGTGCGATTGTGTGATGATAAATTAGGTAAGGCAGAGATAATGCAATCGTCTAAAGGAGGTGGAGACCTTTGCAGATGGCACCAGTGTAATTTCTTGTTTCATTCATTTAGTAGCCATAACTTCCAAGTGGTGTCTGGAGGAGCCAGGATCTCCCACTGTTTGAAGCGTTGGAAAACGTGATATTTAAAAACGAGCTTCAGATTGTTGGGAATGATTAGATCAGGATCGCGTATAGTTGTCAAGGCTTGAAACACGTTAGGTGGCGTTTTGAAACTCCTCTGCATCACAGGAGAAAAGATGATCGCATGTTTGTTTGTTTTTTTCTCTATATATTTTTATTATTCACTAATTTTGCTAAGCTCCTAAGAATGAAGGTCATCTCAGATGCACTTTTGCGTCATTTTAAGATCACAAAGTAATAATTTATTTATTGCTTTTAAGGCTACATGTTATGTTACATGAGTAGATCTGATTGTGGAGAGAAAATTAAAGGAATTTAATATTTGTTAAAATGGGAATTTTATTTTTTTATTGTGCAAGAGTAATTTAATTCTAATCTATTAATCGAATTGTTTTCAGTAATTTAATTGGAAACATTTTTAAATTGATAAAAAAATTTTTTCACATATTTTACTGTAGCTTGAGAATGATACAAATTTCACTTTAAGTAAAAATATACATATATTTTCTTTAGGATGAGCAACCTCATATCTTATTTGAACAAGATCACTGCAACAAAGTATTTTTCTCCAAAGCATGCTTTTATTTTGGTGTCATAATAGCACAATCTCATTTAACCTGATAGTTTTAATTTTTGTGCTGAGAATAGACTAAAAGATCATTTCTAGAGCAACAAAAGAGAAAACATTTGACCCAAAACATTAAGAGATGTAAACTTTATTTTCTTTCGTAAAGGAAAATAATCTGAGACCTTTTTCAGACCTACCGTGATTTGTTCTTTTCTACTTTTTTAAAAGTCTTTTCTAGTAGTTTTAGTATTTATATATTAGGTTTGACTTCCTAAAATGTCCTAATTGATCGACTCCTGTAAGGAATTGCTTGCAATGGATTTTATTTAGGGGTATATGAGCAACGGGGGTGTGAATGTAAATGCCGTAACGTGCAGGATTTGTGTCCATATTAAAATAAATTTTTTTGTAGCCCAGATACACGTACACACACACACACAGGCTCCGATGGTATAATTAGCTGTTGGGGGGATTCTTGTTCCTGCCCACCCTCCACCCTTCTTTTCCTGAGATAAACTCATGAAAAGAGATAAATAACCACACACTCACTACTGGATGTGCGCTGCGCTGCCAAACTGAGGGAAAAAGGACATGTAAAGCAGCAGGAACTGAGTTTTCATTGTTATATTTATTAAAAAATGTCTCTTTTGGAGTTGATTCAAGAGAGCCGAGAGTTATTCCAGTTGCTGCGTGACGTGTGTGTTTCGATCAGCCTGCTGACCCGACACACGCCCATCTGGAGAAGAGGTTAGTAACAGTGCGAAAATCTCCACTTTTAATCCATTCTTCTTCAAACTTTATCAGTTTCCTGTAGCTGAGCTTTTTTGATTAATAAAGTGGTGAGATGACAGAACAGGATTTCCTACCGGCAGTAAAGATACGGGACCCCCTGTTGGGTTTCACTTGTGTTTGTTTGAAACATACAAGACCAATCCCGGTGTTTAACTCCCGCTGGTTCTGGTGCACTAACGTGTCCGCGCCTTTATCAAAACGGAGATCGGGTCCGACTCTTTCCGCTCGGCAGACCAGGAGGGGCACTAGTGGACTTTTGGTTTGAGCCTTGTTACTGATTAGCTGACATGACCTCTGCGAGTGGCTAATTGGAAATCTTACCCCACCAGTGCAGACGTGCGTTCACAAGTCAACCGGTTGGCAGGTGAAGTCGACCTTTTACCTTCACTATGTGCGCCTGGTTCTGCCGCGGCCGCCAAACTGCGGAAATGACAAAGGCTCATAAATCCACACAGACGAACACGCAAGGTGAGAGTTGCGCTTTCTGTCTGCTTGGGCTGGCGACTGAGCAGGCAGGCAGGGTTGGAAAAAAGCTGTTTAGGTGTGGAAAATGAGTTTGCAGGTGATTTATGTGCTGCATAAAGCTGTTCAGCCTAAACTGGTGAAAAAGTAACGAAATTAGACAAATTCCGCCTTGAAGTTTTGACGTAATGCGATTTTGACAGCCGGCTCAAATATTTGCTGAAAGCCAAGCTCTGGGCTGGACTATGAACCCATCAATGCTTTGGGATGTAAATTTCAAAGGGTTATTTTTCTTCTAGAAGCATTTAAATATGCAGTTTTATCCAACTTGTCTCCTGTTTTCCTTTCACTACTATTTTGTAACATGGCTGTTAAGCTGCTGATGAGGCTCCCTGCAACATTTTTAACTTCTCTGAGACAAGCTGCCAAAGCGTTGAGCTAAAACACAAGATATTGTAACCTTGAGTGAAAACGGCAAGCTTAGCTATAGCTTCCTGTATTTTCAATGCCATGACTGGGATTTTGGTGATATGCAAACCATCTTTCAGCCAGCTGTGTGGTTGTGTGCAGATGTGTGAGTGACTGATGCAGCGCTTTATGCAGCATACAGAGAAAACTGTGGTTCATCCTAACATATTCAAGCATGTTAATGTAAAGTTTGGTGGAAAGAAAACCTGAGTTTGCAACAGCCCTTTAGAGGATTGCGAAGGAAAGTCCAATTTAAGTTTTGCTGAGATCTGTTAATCAAAGTTATCATAAAAAACCCCTCAAAGACATATATCTCTTGTTTGTAATAAAACTACACATTTCACTTTTTGAATTTATTGCTAAGTTTTTAATGAATATTTTTAATTAATTGTGATAGACCTACAGATCTTAATATTTAAGTTCACAAATGCTTTTTTTCTACTACATTTTTTCCTTCCACTCAACTTTTCATTCATATGCAGACGGCAGTAATGTTTTGCCGCTTTCCCGTCCACCACAGCTGCGTCGTTCATAGCCAAACGGATCTCAATTAAACCTCTGTAATAATCCCTAACAAACTGTTTCTGATGGCATTTCGATTTACCTGCAGCAAACTGGCGCTGCTCAAACACGCTGCAGGCTGCAAGGTTATGTTGTCGCTGAAGGGTGGGGTGGCAGAAACAGGAGTGGCGCGATCACGCAGAGCTTCTTGACAGCTGTGCAGCAGAAAGCGAGAGTTTGCAAACGGATGAGGCGAGCAGAATAAAAGCCCGGCGATGTCCGTCCCTCCACCTGAGGAGATGGAGACGGAGAGGGAGAACATGAAGGAAGGCGGTGGAGAGGAGAGCTTTGTCTCCATTACTGTGGAGGAAATGAAGAGCTTTTACAGATATACACACTGCTGCCAGCTGCTGTACAGTAAGTTTTACAGATATGTATGTGTGATGAGTAAAAAACATTAGCTGTCATTTAACGCAGAAGATTTTATTTGATTTCACATTTAAAAAATACATTAATGTGCATACCAGTCTAATTTATAGCTGCCGCTAATCTAAAAGGTACATCTTTGAAAAATAAATGTGTGACTTTGCAGGAAATATTTCATTTCCTTTGTTTTAGTAAGCCACATGATTATCATATTTTTTTCTTTCCAGATAATCTCTGAAGCAGTTAAGGGGGATTTTGGTCGTTCCTTCTCTTACAGTTTCATTATGCATGAAATGACTGGATTTCTTAATAGCCTGCGAATAATTTGCACTATCAGGAGTCTTATTTTAATAAGATGTCCACTCTTATTTTCCAGTTTTATGATCTCAGATGAGCCAACAAAGCAGCCATCTTTTAAAGTTTACAGACCATTTTAGTTCCCATGATTGTTTGGACTCTAAAGTCGCTCTCTGAGCAAATATTTGAGGTTCTCTTTAGTTCATCCGAAGCGTACAGGTCAGCTGTTTTTTTTATCTCTCTTCTGAAAAATGACCTGAAGTTCGATGCTTCAGAAGCGCCGTGAAGTTCAAATCGAAACAATAAGACGTACGAACACTTTAAATGTTTGTGTCCAACATCCTTATTTACTTAAGGTGGTACAGTAAAAGTTGTCATTTCCTGGAAATCTTTGTGCAAGATGTGAGAAGGTGTGAGTGTGTGTGTGTCTGTGTGTTTGCATTTGCAAAAGTTACATATTTGTAACATAAAATTTACATATTTGTCCACAACTGAACAAAACTTCTTAACTTCCGTGAGAAGTGTAAAGTATTTCCTTGATGGTTTCTGGTTCTTGACACCTTTCAGTGTTTCTACATGGCTATTCGGATCTATTTCTGGGAGCTTTGGTCTGTATTTAGACCTGGTGGGGATTATTTTTAGCAACAACACGTGTGTCACAGACAAAGACAGTGCTATGTTTCAGCTCTACATCATGTCTTTCTCATTAAAATTGCTCTGGGTGTGGAAGATATCAAATTTTGACATTGAAATAGAACCGCTGACTGAAGGTCAAACTGAGCATCAGTACAGGGAGCAAAAAAAGATGTTATGGTGATGAGATTTTTATGAACAAGCACCTGTCAGGTTTACAGACGATGGTCTGAAAAGTTGGAAATATCCAGTGAGCATCAGCTGGTGTTACTGGTCAGAGGAAAATGGACAGACTGGAAAGTCTCATCGGGATCTTGGTAGAAGACCAGATCTGAATCCATGAAAACATGTCGAACCTTGAAGCTGATTGGCTTCAAAATTAAGTTCTGATAAAACCTTGTTTTATCATGTCTTTTAAAGCTCTGCCATTTGTTGAACTTTCTGAAATTTTCTTTTCCAAAACTGGTCCTTGAATTTTTTGTTTTTGGACAACTCAAGAAAATGTTGATTTGGATGAAGTTGTACCAGCAGCAATGCCTTTGCCTTTAAAGACCTTCAAGCAATGGTGACAGCAAGTGTTTTCCTTGAAGGTAACCGTGGTTCACTACAGAAAAAAAAAAATCAAGCACTACTCCCTTTTAAGAATAGAAGCTGTCAAGTCATATAATACTTTAAAAAGTTCCTAAAACTCTGAAAACAGTTAATTTCCTTCACATTGAGGTTTAAGACCGTACAATGCATATATGGATTAGGCAACTGTCAGCAGTAATTTTTTAAAAACCTTTTAGAAAATATTAGAAAAACAAACTTGTGGCACCACCAAAGTCCCCTGACTTATAATTGTCAGCTGTTTTGGGGTTTTCCTGTATTTCCCTGAGTTGTCTGTTATTTCTTCTTGTTGTCTGCAATTCTTCCTCTTTCTTGTCATCTTATGATTTTACAACAACAGTTTCTTATTCTTGGAATTGCTCTCATTACTTAAGCTCTTTACAGTATGTCTCTGTTTTTGATCTAATAAAGGTCCTTTTGCTGGATGTTACTTCAGGTTAAGAATTTAAACCAAAAGTTACTTCCCTCCAAAGTTTTGTACGTTTCTCCCTAACAGTTATTTATTTATTTTTTTAGATCAAATTACATGTGGAAAAGCTTTAAAAATTTTTTTAAAGCGTTTCTTTTTTTTCTTTTGTCATAGAACCTGGCATTTTAACAAAATTGAATCAAACAAAATGACAGAAATTAGGGATAAAGATGTATATTTTTCAGCTGTAGTAGAATATAATTGGAGCATACACCTTTTGATGCTAAAAGAGGATATTGATGTTGACATTGGTCAACATTGGTCATCTGCTTTATTAAGTTCTACCCTCGCAGGCCGGATAATGGTCTTTCCACACAATTATATTGGACCTCAAAGTCGGCACTGAATTATAAAACAATAAAAATGGAATTACATTTACTGTTGGCTAAATATTGATTTTTTGGGTGTTGTATTTTGTGGATACAGGAGTTGGCTTTTACAGTGGCAGTAGAAGTGAGGCGGCGTTGACGGCTTCAGGCTGCTTTCTGTCAAGTTAATGTGAAGGAGGCGACGTTATACGTTTGGTCAAAGGGGAACAGAAAATTGACCTAATTTCTTCCTGCTATCTGCAAACTATGATATGTAAAGTTAGCGAGAGAGTTTAGTCGTTTAAGTGGTTTTAAAAGACTTGTGGTGCTAAATCCAAATATGTTTTTAAAAGAGCAACTATATTGACAAGCTCTGCAGAGTTGTCTGTGTTCCCTGCTTTAGTTGCCAATTCCTTTTCAGGCCTGTGTGAGTCATTTCTGAATTGGTGTCTTCCTGTTTACACTGCAACAGGCCGACAGTGTTTGAGCGCAAAGCGGAAGAGTTCAGCTGCGTCTCTTCTTTAAAAACAGAGGATTTCTAAAACTAAAACTTCACCTGGAAGCTGCTCTGCCTGCAGTCTGCATCACATCCTTTCGAACAATAAATAGCTTTCCTTTGCAGTCTCCTACACATCCCACATAAACAGACTTGAGTGCAATTTTCTCTTGTGCTTTTCTTATTGAATTAGTTTATAGAGCTGAAATATTGGCGTGTCATTTGAACATTTGAGGACATCGGTATGCCCTGTTACCTGACCCTAGAATAAGTGGAAGAGAGTGGATGAAAAGAAGAAGGAAAAAAATGCTTTTTTGAGGTAACAGAAATGCTTTTTTAAAAGCATTTGTTGCCTTTGTTCCATTGCCAACTTACTTTGTCGCCTCAGTCTGTCGATGAGGGCACACACCCTGACCAGCCAGCTTTTAGCGTGTTTAATAAATGTAAAAAAGCCCCTGAATCTCATTTAGCGATAATCTGATTTTCAACATGAGATTCATTTAGGCATTTAGACCAATTCAAACGCCAATTCTTGTTGACATTGTCTTTCATCTCTTTGTGCCTAATCTCATTTTTACTATTTTCACCCAGACGGATCCCTGAAATTCATACGAAACCAATGCAAACAAGTTGAGATGATTAAAAAACATACGCTATTTTTGTCCTAATCAAATTAGACTTGTTCTACTTGGTCTCATATAAGAAATCTATTTGTGATGTGGACTTAATATGCCTGATCAGGGACATAATCATCAGATGAATACAAGCTCTGTGCAAGATAATAAGATGACTCTGACGTGTGTCTAAAGTTGTGAGGGGAATGTGAAGACCTGGTATAAACTGCGTGGCCTGTCCCATTGTACAGACGTCTGCAAAAGCAACACAATGCTGTGCATAATTATGAAATGGGATTAAAAGGCTTTATGAGGATGTTTTTCAAAAATAAAAATTAAGAAAGTGTGGCGTCAAAACTTTGCAGAGCAATCTTTCGTGGTAATTGGAGCAGAAAGTTTTTTTCGGTGGGTTCTTTTCTTCCAACTTTGAACATCTTAAGCACGTGTCAAACAAATTTCCCACAAAAATGTTCAAAAGCATTGGGTTTAAGTGATGCTAACGCCCACCTGCAGCTGGCGGTATGTCTTACGTCACTACACTGCTGCCTCAGCCTCACTTGATGTCAAGTAATAGTGTTTTATTGGTGCGGCGAGTAACAAAAAAGTCACATTGTGCAAGAGCAAATATAACAAAATGTCTTGTAAATTTGTGGTCTAAATTAGCACCACAAAATGAATGACTTTAATTGCAAATAATTACAAATAGGCACATTTAATTTTTAAGAAGTGCTTAAAAACGTGTTTTACAGTAGAGATAATTGAGTTCACTCGGCGCTTTGCATCCTGGTCAAGAAGGGACTTTTTGATCTCATCTGACCAGACGGCTGTCGTCCACAAGTCAACGGCGTCCTGGTGACAAACTGTGATCAAGACTTGTTACGGTTTTCCTCATGAACTGACCTCATGAACCTCATGACTCGTCTAGATGTAATGATGCCAATTGTTTTCTAGTGTTATCCAACACAGTGTTATACCGGCACAGTTTGAGGATCTTAGACAGAACTTAAAATCAACGTTTGTGTTCAGGATGAGTAAAGATGGATTAACCTCTTTGTGTCAGTCGGCAGAATCTGAAGGTTTCTCTTGGAAAAACGTTGCAAAAACTCGTATCTTTTTTCTAATCATAATTTATACAAAGACAGATCTGCGTTGATATTGTATTTGCACGCCATGTGCCATCATTCACAGGGGCAGTGGAGCTTTTCTAATAGGTTTGCATGAAAACGGGCTTGGTGTCGAGCAAACAAACATTTGAAAAATGTGTTTTGTCTCTGCAGGGCTGCATCTTTGAAACTGGAGCTCTGAATGGCCGTTCATGCAGTCGCCAGTGTGTGGCAGACTGGGTCCCCCTGCTGTCTTCACTGGCATTGTTTGTTTGTGGGAGAATTTGTCCCGTTGAATGGAGGAGAAAAACACGATTAAGATTAGAAAAGAGAGAGGGAGACTTTCTTTTTGAGCATATATGCTTTACAATTTTCTCTTGATTTTTTTTGGGGGGCATGACCTTCGGCACTCCATACCATTGAGCCACAGTAAAGCCAGAGCATGTATTTCAACATTTATTACATATGCTAATTTCTATTTACTCCTTAATCAAAGCAGAAAACTGAAGCATAATTTATATCTATGCAGATTTTCATGTTGTGTCTGGTCTCCCTGTGGAAAAACTGTGTTATGTGAAACCAGGGCGGACCGTTTGACTCTCCTCCTCCCCTTGCTGGCACACACTGTGGGAGCGTGCGTGCGTGCGTGTGTGTGTGTGTGAGAGAGAGAGAGAGAGAGCTGTGTGTGGAAAGGGGATTGTGCAGAGCTCCGCTGTTTGGTGACAGCTCAGTAAGCAGCTGAAATCCTCGGGTGCGGCGGAATGGACGGCCTTAACTTCCACCGGGATGTTCGATGACAGACACTTTGGATGCTTTTGAGTCTCTTTTAGCTTAGTGTGTGTGTGTGTGTGTGTGTGCATGAGAGGGCATGCAGAACAATGGCTCTGAACAGAATATCTCAACTGTGCCATGAAATTACCAGGCTGTGGCTGCAGCTGAAGATGATAACAGGTAGAGTTCTGGTGTCTGTTTCCTCTGACAGCTGGCGGATGAGTCTGTGTTGTGTTAAAATAGGTTTCATGACGACTAATGAGAAATTCAGAAGGTGGTTTTTCTGCATCTTAGCTTTCAGTTCAGACAGAGAAACGACGTTTTTATTTTTAAAATGCACAAATACGTCGTCTTTATTACGAGTCTAAACAAATTCAACTTTCAACTCCTTCCTTTAAAATTTGCTTTATTTCCCTTTTGTTTGTGCAAAAACTAGAAATTGGAATAAACTATAAAGTAGATAATGCCACAGATTCTGTGCTGAATTGCTGAACTTGGCTTTATATGTAGGTTACCAGACTGTAGGAACTGAAGTTTTTGTTTTTATGTACTTTTGAAGTTGATGTGTTTCTCATTTTGTAAACTACGACTCCAGTTAGAGGAAAAAACGAACAAGAAAAGAAATTATTTTAATAGGGTGGTGCTGCCTTGTCATCGTTTATCTCCATGGTTCTCCATCATGTTTTATGACTTTGTCTTGTTTCAAAAGAAGGTGAAACAAGACAAACATTTTGAAATTGACATCCTGTAGCATCCGGTTACCTAATTCTCTTGCAAAGCTTCGCATTTTTGTCTCCTTTTGTCTCAACAATCATAAAATTCAATGGTTTTTCACAGGATTTTATGTGAAACTCAAACCAGGATATACAATAAGTAGAAGAAAACTGACACATTGTTTTAATTTATTTTTACAAATACAAATTTGATGCATCCTAAGTCAGTACTTTGCAGAACCAATTTATGTTCTGCAAAGTTTTGGAGAACATTTTTATCCAAGCTGCACGTCGGGAGTTTGATATTTTTGCTGATTTTGGTGGGGACTTTGACTGGGCCACTCTAACTCTGACCGTTTAGGGTTGTAAACCTCCAGTCTCAAGTCTTTTACAACTTTTAGCAGGTTTTCTGCTAGGAAACTTCCCGTGAACCTGTGACAAACTGCAAATGAGGTCAAATTTCTGGAGTGCCAGACGAATTAGAGCTTCTCCCACCTGAGCTGTGGTCCTCTGCAGCTCATCCAGAGTTCCCATTTATACAGTATTTTGTTTGCTTTTCTGATGAATTCTCTCCTCTTTTAGTTATTTTTGTTTCTTTTTTGAGACCTGCTGATCTAACAGTGCTGCTCAGAACCATTTCTGAATTTGCTCCCATCCCTCAACTGACAGAATCATTATGACCCGCCGTTGTTCTCCAAACTCGATTTGGTCTCGTTGCACAAAGGTGCTTTTCCGACCGAAGGAAACGCTATCCGTCGGAAGCTTGCATAATCAAATCTGAGGCGGCGGCGCATTTTGTCCTCGGGTCGCGCGGTTGTGTTGTGGAAGCAAAGTGCGGGGTCATGTGAGCCCGCTCCATCCTCCGTACAGTACAGAACTCTGAGCAGCACGCTGACAGCATGTTAATCACATTCATAGTGTTTCCTCCTGTCGGTTGGGGCCAAAGCCTTACACTGTCAACATCTCCTCCCCTTTCTTTCCTCTCTCTTCTGTTCTCACTGGATGACTTTGTTTTATTCTGCTCTTTTTATTTGCTCTAGAGAGAAATATCGACTGCACACTAAAACAACAGCAAATTGTCAACCGTTCCCCTTGTCTGAGCTGTGCAGCCGCGCCTCAAGCTACTCAGGAGAACTAATTCTACGTTAAATTTGCGTTTTGTGTTGGATTCTGCAGCGCAACGCAAGATTGGAAACGGGGCGAATCAATAAAAGTGAAAGAAAAGCCGGATGAATCTTTCATGGTCCCTGAGGAAGGAAGCAGAGGCGCAACAAATCAAATAAATTGATTTATTAATGAGGAGACACGTGTATCACGTTAAAACAAATCAAATCCATTTAAAAGCCAAATGACTCTTAACATCTACCTAATCATCATCGGCTCATTTTACTCCTAGTGGTTTGTGACGTGACAGGCTTTATTTGATTGTTTCATGTTGGGGTTAAAGGGTATCTTATTATCGTGCAATATATTTGACTTGGCTCACTAACCAGGATGAAACCCAGGCAAAAAAAGAGTTGCAGTCATCCGTGACCGAATTAGCCAGGCTCCCCTTAAAGGGCAAATGTCACATTTTATCACCAGAAAACATAAAAAAACAATAAAGTAAGAATGAAACAAACCAATCAGTATTTAACTTCCTGACACCAGTTCTGGTCAGAACTGAATTTTTGTGTTTCAAATTTTGGCAGGAAGTGAAATAACATAGATTATTAATAAAGATATTTTAAAGGAATAAAGATAAACTTCAGTCCTCATCCACCCTCGTTTGACACAGTTTTGGTTGTTTTAAACTTTAAAAATGGCTCACATTGTGTGTGCCTTGCATCAATCTCCAGAGATTTGAAGATTAAAACACGTCTGCTTTGCTTGAGTGGCTCGATGTTCTCTGGTGTTTCCCATTTTCTAATCTAAGAAAAAATCAACCACTATTTTACATTGTTTCTATGCCCTAGTTAAACAGGAGGTCGCAGATACGTATCGTCTAGACATTCAAAGAAAAAAAAGCACGCAAAATAAATCCCTGAGCTCCACAGTGAAACAAATGTACCTGAGTTATAGGCTGGGCTTTCCTCAAATTAGATGTGGAACTATGGTACTGCAATAATAATAATATTAATAATAATAATAATAATAATAATAATAAATGAACCTTTTTACACTGATCCTAATATTTGTACAGGTTGCATTAGAAAACCTTGAGTTCAGCCACATGAACACAATGAAACAATGATTAGTAGAAAGGTGAGGAAAATTGTTTGCGTTTTAACACATTTCCCCTCATGTTCCCAAATATTAGGAGTATCTGAAGGTGTAACACTCAGCTGTATAAGGAGCAGCAGTGTAAGTGGAATAAGTGATTCTTTTCCCTCCACAGCAAGTACAAACACAGCCCAGCAGGATTAGCTGCTTTCGCCCTGCCTTTCTCTACCTCTTAGCCTCTTTGTGTGTCATTTCCATTTTTTTTATCCTCCCCCAGCTCCCTTTCTAAGGTTTCATGGTCTTTGTTCTGTGCAGTGTAATGACTGGTAGCTATGGCCGGAGGCAGCTAAAAAAGGACTGCTGTCATATTTGCTGGCTTTGCTCTCAGCGGAGCTATTACTGTAATAGCAGAGAAAGAGGAAAGGAGTGGATGTAGACTTAAACCCACAGAACTGCAAGCATATGTACGCTTTGTAGTCCGGTGATTTGGGAATTCCTTTGAGCCATAAATAATCATGTGGGATCACAAGCTGGTTGTGCTTTTGCCTAAAGGGCAGGTGGAGTTTTATAATGTCTTGTACCAAAGCTTGTGGCTTCTGGGTGGAGGGAGTTCACATGAGATATTTTGTGGCTTTAGAATCTGCTTGTGCAAATAAAACTTGTGCTTTATTGTTCTGTTCTGATACCATGTCGGATTAATCAAACCATGATTTTAATTTTGACCGAATTAATTCGATATTTGAGAGTTCTGACCTTTCTCTCTTTTTTGTTTGTAATTAATGCAAACTGAGACAATGGGGTTAGACATCAGCATCTGATGCATGAAATAAAGAGGATCCAAAATTAAATCTGATAGTTCTGCTCCCAACTCCATCACTAATAAGGTTTTTCTGAGATGTTTTCATTTTAATATGCAGTCCAGGCCCAGAATGAAGCTTCATGTATGCAGCTAATGAGGTCAAAATGGAGTTTGCTTTGTTTAGCAAGCATTCATTACCATGCAACAACAAGTTGACTGATCCCACAGCAGAACTGACGAGACTAATGAACCGTCCGTCATAAAGCGGAAGCTGCTTTAATTGCCCAGTGCAGATCATTCATCTCTACACTGTCAATCATACCACTGGAAGCCCACCAATCGGCAGTTCTTGGAAGTGGTTTGGATGCAGCTTGCTCGAGCCGGAGTCTGTTGTGACGGCAGCGCAGACTGTAGACAGAGGGACAGTTAGCGCGTTGTTTGGCCGAGATGATGATGCCACCATCTATTCAGTGAATCGGGGCTCAGCGCCCGAGACGAACAAGCCCGAAGCCATTGTTTTTGTTTGCGGCAGGGAGAGCGTCAACGTTGGCTTTTCATCCTTTCTTAGTAATACAGATGTAACAGTTGAACTCCTGCAGGATTGAAATATGAAACTACTCTCAGTGCTGCTTCAGGACACGAAGAGGAGCCCAGCTGAGCCCTGGAATCCTGTGAACATCAGTAATAATCTAATGTTTGACCGCTTGCAACCCGTCTTAAGCCACACTAATTCTAGCTTTGGGTGCATAGCTGGCCGCTTCTGGCCCTGTGACCCAGTTGTTGTCTGGCCCTGGTGTGTGAGTGCATGTCAGCGCTGGCCCGAGTGCTTCAGATAGCACACAGCGGGGACAGATGGAGCTTTGGTAAACCCACATTGTAATGCCGGATAAAATGGCTCGGATTCCCTCTCACACACGTGCAAATATATATGCAGACAAGCTGGAGGATTGTTGCTTCTCTTTTTTTGTTGTTGCTAAAACACCCAGCTGGCCACATTTCTGTTGCCATTTGATGCCAGCTGGGTGACTTTTGTACTCATTTTACTTTAATTTTTTAATATATTTGAATGAATAAATGAACATTTCTGCTTTTAAGACATCCATTTTGCAGCAAAACACCTCACCAAATTTATTAGGGATGCACCGATCCACCTTTATTCACTTCCGAAACAAAAAAAACAGTTCTGAATTTACTTTAAAAAAAAAAAAGAAAGACTACCTTGATTTTTCTTTTGTTTTGTTTTTCTGAACATGCACAATGTAAACCCTTTCGTAACATTTCTAAGGTCACTTCCTGCTGCATGTCTCACTTGTGTTTGGGAGCATAACTCCCAGCCAGGGGAGTTCACGTGTTTGAGCGAACATCATACGGCTTCCTGCGGCTTTGAACTTTGACCGGCCACCAGCACCTCCGGCCGTCAACAACAGCAGAGCAGCTGGCTGGTGTCTTTGAACCGCCGGTGTGTGTGTGGGTGTGCGTGTGTGTGTGTGTGTTCAGCAGCGAAAAACCTGCAGGAACATGACTTCTGCACAAAGGAGGAGGCTGTGTGTGAATAATGGGGATCATACCAATCTGTCTTTACAGGATTCAGCTGAAAAATGTCCCTCCTTCCACCTCTACTACGGTTGCAACAAAGCCTGAAATTAAGCGTTTAACCGGAAACATCTCACACTTGTGGAGAAGCCGAAACAGATGTTGCTCGCTCTTCTTTTTCATGCAGCAGTTGTCACCTGCCAGAAACAGCAAAACTCAACTAAGGTTCATAGTTTGACAACTTCCCGGTTCAAACCAGCTACAGAATGTCACTTTTCATCTCAGAAAATTAGAATATTACCAATATATATATATATATATATATATATATATATATATATATATATATATATATATATATATATATATATATATATATATATATATATATATATATTATATTATTTATTTATTTGAGAAAATCAGTTCAGACAGTGAACACCTGCATGCAACGAAGGTCTAGTCAAAGCATTACTAATGACTTTTCTTCCAATTGCCGTCAAGTTTGCCAACATTTTCCAGTGTAGGTGATGAATGATGGAAGAAATGTTCCAGTTGTTGGAGAGTGTTGTGCTTCTTCTGACCCAATGGCTACAGACGGGTCACATCCAATGTATCAGCTGCCTCCAGGCATTAAATATGTAGACACCTTCAAAGAAACCCTGTCCTCCATTTCATCTCATTGAGACCCGATCACCTTAACCCTCTCTCTTCATTAAATGTCCCCACCACCTCTTCGCTGTCCTCTCAACCCGCTAAATCCACCGATAAACTCAGCTGGATATGCTGAGGTTGTGCAGAAATGTCTCTCTCTCTTGCTGAATCCAAATGACGAACTGTTGCCTGCATATGCGGCGTTCCGTTTTAATGTGAAAGTTGTTGGATCCGTCGCTCAGGGAGGCTGAGAAAAAGGATGAATGAAGTGTGGGGGTGTGTCAGAGCCTGGGGGAAGGGAACAAGGATGCTGGAGGGGGGGAATTCTTTCTAACCCCTCCATAATCACTATTTGTGTTTGGCAGCATTGGCCCACTTCTGCTCTGTGTCTATATCTGTGTGTGTGTGTGTGTTGTTTGGTGGGTAAAAGGGTTCACTTGCAACCCGTAGTTTAATTTCATTCAGGCCACGGAGGACAAAGCAGTGTTTTTGGGTTGCAGCAGCCCTGAAAAGCCGCCCGACGCCTGAATGTCTAATAGATTTGCACCGTTTACCGCTGTACCACAGGAGGAGTGTGCATGTGTGTGTGTGTGCTGTGCAGATTGGTTCAGCTTAATCAAATTGGTTTCCTCCCATTTATATAGCATGTTGTTGTCACCCACACCAAGCTGGTAAAAAAATCAAATAAAAATTCACTTCCAAGTATTAGAGAAATACTGATATTAATTGGTAAGATAATGACATATTTGATTAGTTATCACTACATAATGCAAATTCAGCTAAATATTTTGTAAAAGCATAAGTTAAGATTTTTTTGACAATGAAAACAATGGAAAAAGATAATTTTGTATATAAAAAGTTTGAACATTTTAGTAGTTTTAATGTAAGCGTTGAGATTCTTTCCAATAATCATCTTTATTTTATATGAAAAACACCAGATCTTTAAGATTTTTTAATAGATTATTAAACCAAACATCATAAATCAAATCTTATGAAATCTGCAGGCAATAAAGAAAGAATGTATTAATTAGCATAAGATAAAATTAGTGAATATACCAGAGAAAGACTGAAATAGAACAGCACACGCACACAAATAGAAATATATGTGAAGTCAATGCTGCGTGTCAGGCTGTGGTCCAGAGTTGGAGTCCTGGTCGGATCTGACAGCTGCTACGGAAAGCTCAACACAACACACTGAAACACACTCATGTGTCAGTTCGCTTTCTCTCACAGGCTGCCTCAGATATAAAATGTCCTCTGATACAGAACATATATGTTGGAGCAATCATTCACCACCTTTCCCTTTTTACTCAACTTCACAAGTACTACTAAAAAAATCTAAAAAAAAAAAAAAAAGAATCCTTTCTATTTACTCTTTGATTTCCATGTTGAAGAAACTGTTTCTGCTAAAGCCTGCGTCTTGTCACAGCTCCATTAACCTCCATTAAACCGCATTTCTAATCTGCTTAAAGCATCCACCTGCCTCTGGACTTTCTCCTTAACTCCCTGTTTTCTCCATATTGGTTTTCCCCTCTTCGGAGAATCTTCTCTTTGCCTTTTTTTTCTAATACAATTCCAAAAAAATGATTGGAAATCTAAATATGTCAAGGGTTTTTGGAGGGATTGAAACCAAAGTTATAAACCTCAGTTTCTCTTGCTAAGTCAGAGTAAAGTTTGGACTACGTAATAGACTTATAGCATGTAGAATGAGTCACTGTCTCGTCGGTGTGTGCTGACAAATATGGATGTGTAGCATTACTCCAGACGTAAGCTTTTAATCCAACTGGTTTCCTCATCATGTCAACAAGACATTTACATTTTCAAGGCAAGATAAAAACAAGTTAAATGTGCTGCTAATACTACAACAGAGATTTTCTAGCCTTTTTTTAGTGATAATTTGAAAAATATGATATGCAGCTGTATTCAGCTTCCTCTCCACCAGCTGTTCACGTCTGGTGGTCGTATGCCAGTCCTTTTGCAAACAGCTTTAGACTGAAAAGTCTCTGAGCAGCAGCAGCGAAATGGCAGGCGATAGCAGCAAATACTCACAGGAAGAATATAAAATATATTTAATAGCAAAAGTGCTGCACGGTAAGGTCAAAATTTCAACATACATATTGTGTAAGAGCGTGCAACTGAGTTGGTTAATTATTAAAAAAATTTCGAAGTCAGCTTCATTTGTGTGTTAATCTAAAAACTGACATTTGGCCTCCCTCCCTGCCTGCAGCAGGCTCCGGCATCGAAACGCAGAACCAGAATGCAGAAATGTCAACCTCAGTTTGTCTGGCTTTCTGGGTGCGAAGCATTGTGACTCATGTGATAACTGTAAACGGCCTTACAGTCGGCTCTGAAGGGGCAATTTAGACTGTGAGCAGTTGGTTTGGTTGGTACTTGGATTGTAATTAGCGTCGCTCACTGCCAGCTACACCATTGTGCCTGCAAACCTCCCTGGTCCGTGTCAGCGCCAGCCTTCGTCTGCATGCACACACCCCCTCAGAGACGCTCTCAGTTTTCATTCACAGCCGCGCACGTGATTGTAGACAGTTGGCACTGCCGGGTCAAACACATGGGGGATGGAAAGAGGAGGGGTTTTTCCTCTGGCTCTATATGTCTGAGCAGGCTAAATGAGATTACGGTAATCCAACTTGACCAGGGAAGAGAGGAAATGCAAATGCTGTTTGTGTCATCATCCTCTTTCCACCTCACTTTCACCTTTTTTCATTCAATATAAAAGGAGTATTTTTTCTATAAAACCAAAACAACAACAGGGGTTTCAGTGTGTCTAATTATAAATGAGTTTAAAACGTCCTGATATCTTTTGCTGCATATTGATTTTTCTTCTGTTTTTGCTCTTTCTTTTTTTCTTCAGATGACATCCTGCAGAAGGAAGATGGTCCTCTGTTAGCAGCTCAGATTGGCTCTGAACTCCAGAAGCAGTTCGCCATCCTGCCAGGTTGGTTTGATTCACTCCCAATGCAGAATCATAAAACATCCCCAAAATTTGGGGGAAATCCTACCTTGAATTTAACACATTCAGTCAGTGAGGTCGCAAATGTTGACCTTTGTGTCAGCTCGACGTTTTACTTTGAGTCCGAATTGAAGTTAGATTTCTATTTGACACCTGCCTTACTTGAATTGTCTTTCCCATTTTGAAGAGTCTCAGTGACCTGACATCAAACTCCAGGAAAACAGGAAGTCATGCATTGTTTATTAAGGTTTGAGAGAGCTTGATTGTGTTGGAAAAGCAACATTTTATTCTAAAATGAACAAATTCATCATTTATGTTCTAATAATAGCACCAAGTGTTGAATGAAAAAAGGACAGTCGGCTTTTCAGTAAAGCTCTCTGGAAAGACGAGGCGCTAAAAAGATCAAATACTTTGTGTCTTACTGAACATTTTTTCCATTGTGAGAAAAGTATGTTGGAAATAATTTCACCCTGTTTAAAAATGAAAAACCTCTGTTTGCATCGTACACCTGTGCTGGAAGGGTCAAATTTTGAATCATTCTTGAATTGTATTTCCTGGTGTGTGAAGGAAAGAAAGAAAACAAGGAAGAAAAAGCTCTGCTGCGTCTCTAAAGGAAAAGTTTAATACGTCTCTGTTTGTGACGACAAGTTGACCCAGATAAGAGACACACAGCGTCACAGTCCACACCAAACATTAAATTACACACAAATACACACTTGGGGAGGTGGGAAGGTGGGGGCTGTTTTGGGTTGCCATGATGATCGCGACTGCCTGGTGAATAATTTACTGTGGTGATGATGTGCTGTGTAATCTGAGTCTCTAGGGAAAGGAAAGGCCTGGTCTGTGGATTAAACATTGAGATATATATATTTTTTGAGTATAAACTCATCACCTTTATAATGAAAATCTGAGTAACATTCAGAAAGTAAATTACTGCCTATAAAAAAGAAAGTATTGTTGATGTTTAAACTGGCTTTTAGAGTTGTGAAAGAAACAATACAATGGACTGTGGAAGAACTTTTTGGCTACGTTTGGTGGGGAATCGAACGCTGCACAGCTCCCTGAACACACCACCCATGACGGGTCGCAACAGGAAAGCTAAGTTGGTTGCACACAATTTTATTTTGGTGCATCTAAGTAAAGGGGTCCGAAAACAAAAAAACAACAAACTTAAATTTTCAGATGTCTACTTCAATGTAGAAATCCCGATGGAGTTCATTAATCTCGGTTTCTGTAATGTGAAGAAATTGACTGCTTTTTGGTACTTTTTCGACCAGTTTATATAGAAACCAATCGTTCACAGATAACCCAGTTTAATCTCATTATACCAGGACTTAAAGAGGATTTAAGAAGTCAATAATGACTCCTCCGTGACCTCTGTGTCTCCAGGGGGTCGCGGGATTGACGGCCACCCCGTCATCTTCCTCCCAGAGTTCCCGACGTTTGGTGAGCTGCCTGAGGAGGAGCTGCAGAATGTGCTCCGCTACCTCACAAGCGTCCCCAGGTCAGTGCAGCTGCTTGTACTATAATACCGTGTGGAGCCTAAAGATGGCGCTGCAACACTAAACGCAGGGAAAACGGGTAATTAGGCTGAGATGAATTATTTTAAAGAGAATAATGAATTCACTATTAAACTTTTTTTTTCACAATTTTTTTATGATAAAATGTAATGAAAGAATGATTTGGGATTTGGTTTGAGGTCTCATTTGTTATTTTTTAATAAAATTAATTCAAAATCAACCCTTTATGTCTTTGTCTCTCACACATAATTCATCTATTCATTAACATGACTCTTGTACATGCATTATTTTGTTTTGTCTATGCCTGACTACCTTTCATATATAACATCCACCTCACACACCCTCTTGAGTCCCCTCCCTCTCTACTCTCTCCCACTCCGAGCTCCAATTGGATGAGAGGCCGCGGAGCTCGGCCGTGATTGGCCGAAGAGGCTCTGAGGCGGCTGCTGGAGGAGCAGAGAGGAGGAGGAGGGAGATGCTCTGCAAGGATGGGAACGGCCACCTCTCTCCGTCTGCAGACGGCTACAAAACAAAAAAACAAAAACCCCAAAAAAAACAGTGGATGAGCTCAGGACAAGCAAGCTTTAAGAATGACTGGATGATCACCATGGGATATTGATGATCTCTTTCGTTTCACCCTGAAATATTTGGATTTTCCACGTCCCCCTTTTCTCTTTGGATTTGGATGTTTTTACCAGCAGAGATGGACTGAGGATTTTGCTGCAGCAGCGTTCACTCGGTACATCATCTGACAGGAGAGAGTTCGGCTCTGCAGCGTTTGCATGTTGGCAGAACACTCTGTTCGCCGTCGTTGAGTGTGTGTTTGTGTGTTTGGAGGTGTCAGGGTGCATATCATGTTGTTCAACAGGACCTCTCACAAAAATGTGGCATTGTCACACACACACACTTAGGAGCATTAGCTTAATGAGGCTGCTACATATGGCTCTGCCTGTGGCATGAATGGCCAGATTTTCTCCCTCCTCACACAACAGCGCATTAATGCGGTGCCAAAAGGTTGCCATGGAAATCAGGATGGTTGCTCATAATCGCAGCCGGTGAGAAATGATGACTGCGGGCAGCTTGTGGCGAGGCTTTGACCTTCATCTCGATTCTCTGAATGTGTTAAAGTCTAAATGCATAAAAAGATAACACTTAAAAAAAAGAAGAAACAGAAATCAAGCGTGAGCTAATTAAACTAGTTCTCCTGAATTCACATTATGTGAGCCTTGAAATGGGGAGAAAATTGAGTTGCGCTGAGAGTTATTGCACCTATCAGGTCAATTTTTGAAGAGTTTTTATTTTAAGGATTAGAATGCATAAAAGGAGAAAAACTGCCCTGTAGCTCCTTCATATACTGAAGAATAAAAAAGAGCAACCGATCAAGCTAAAATTATCAATTTCCAGGATTTGTTTTATGAAAACTATATTATAATAACATCATAGAGAAAGCAGCTTTTCTTGAAATTTGTTGTTGCCTTGACTGAGCTTTTCCTGACCTGCTCATCTTGAGTTTGAAGGACTAAAATACACAAAGGAGAAGGATACAATGTGCTGCAGACTCATTAATTGAAATTCAAGGTGGCAAGTTTACAATCAACTGGCAATCAAATGAAAGAGAATATCCTTCATGCATAAAAATCTCAAAAAATGCTACAAAATGCATTGCTGGTTTTGTTTGAAGTCTGAGCAACAAATTCTAGTTTTGAGCATTTTTCAATTTTTTTGGTTTCTAAGGAGTAAAACTCTTAAGAGGGAAGAAAAAACAAACAACGATCTTCAGTCATACACCAGAGTAAATGCATAAATATAGCTTGCAGACTGAAAAATGTGGAAAGTTTTTTAGCTTTGGTGGCTCGAGGGAAAATCGTCCGGTTCCGACCTCAGCCGACATGTTCGGTGCATCTTCAAAAGTCATGACATCATAGTGAAAGCAGAGGTCAGCCGTCATCCAACACAACTATTCTTACCATTACTCCAACATGAATCTGCAAAACTGGAAGACGTCCTGCACCGAGCATCCAAATTAATCTCTAAGCCCCCCTCGTTGGTCCCACATGTCGCTTCAGCACTGCACACCCTCTTCTTATCTAGCCGCCACACGAATGCGGCAAAGTGTCTTTTCCCCCTGCGATAACGGTGCCTCTCTCCTGCAGCGTCGCAGCGTCTGGAGAGGGCTTCATCCTGATCGTCGACAGACGGCTGGACCGATGGGCCGCAGTCAGAGCCACCCTGCTTCGCATCGCAGTAAGACCCCCGACCCGTTTTGTTTGTGACTGAGGGAGAAAGTGCATTAGCAACCGTAAATAGCTGTTTGTTGGGTTTTACATGATTTAATGCTTGTTTCACGCCGATCTGTGGGCTGTCAGCTGTCTGTGGGTATAATTTGGTGTGTCACCAGTGAGGATAATGGATGTTTTAGGATAATCTGCAGTGCGTACCAGCTTATTCATGAGCTGCGTTGTTGAAAGGGCATGTGCAAGCTCTCCGTGTCTTCCTGGTTGTTGAAAAGAGGTGGGAAGTTAAAAATAGCGTTTTATTCCAGAGTGGGAGGTGGAGTCTCTCTCAACATGTGAGACGGTCTCCTGTTGGAGCAGAAACGGATGTTATTCACAGATTTTTTTTTTTTCTCATCAGGCAAATCCTTTTACTTTTTTTTTTTTTTTTTTTTGTCTGTGTCCTTTCAGCCTGTTTCTGGATGATCTTAACCTAGAATAAGCAGAAGAGGGATTGAATCATTTTTAAATGGACACAACAGTGAAAAACAATCCAGAAAAGGTTTTATATTCCAAGCTTAAAGAGGAACAACAGTGGACAGGTAGAACCAGACCAAGGAATAAATACAATATGTGGCTCTTTTGTGTCTGAGTAATTTGGGACAAAATGGATGTAGAACTCTTCAATGTTTTAGAAAGTAACAAAATGACTGATTTTAGTAGATTTCCCAAGTATATTTCTTTGAAGAAACTTTCCAAAAGTATTGATGTATTTTATTGATGTTTTCTTTTTTGTTCTAACGCCTTAACAGAAACAAAACTGTGGGTTTCAACTTTAAAACAAACAAATTTCATACACCAGGAGTAAAACTTGATTGCCTTGAATTACTAAGGTTAACGGTTTGAAGCAAATTATTTTTATTTCTTTGTAGTGGGGGCAAAATTTTCTCTTTAGATTATAAAGGTTGACAACTTTGGGGGGAAAATAACTAAGCAACTGTTTAAAGTCCCAAAGAGACTCCAGAACACTTTGCTTGTTTAAGCTTTAAAAGGTTATCAGGACCAAATCTTTATTACTGTAGATTAAAATAAAGATAAGGTATATTGTAAAAAATGGTTATGTATACAAGGAGCAATGCAAAACAGTCTTTTATATAGATCAGTCAATCTTTGCACAATAAAAACCTTTTGCCTGCGACAGACTGGCGACCTGTCCAGGGTGACCCGCCTCTCGCCCAGAACGCAGCTGGAGATGGGCACCAGCAACTCCCGACCCCATTAGGGACAAGGGTGAACAGATAATGGATGGATGGAAGGATGGAAAAACCTTTTGCACAGACTACTACATTCTTGTTTAAACTGTAAAAAAAAAAAAAAAAAAAAAGGTTTATGTGGCGATTAGATCATAGGGGCCATAAAACGTTTCCGGGTCCAGATCCTTTTTTGTACTGTAAAAAATTGATATTGCCCAGATCTGTTTGCACCTTTTGTACACACCAGATGCCCGATTACACTGTAAAAACTCTTGTACAGCTCAGGTTCTTGCTTAAACTGTAAAGAAATAAAAATAAATCTGATGAGACACAGATGCTGTCATGATCCAGGTCCACAGTATAATAATATATATTTTACAATTAATTGCACAACCTAATCTAAAATAAACAATTCTAGGATAGCTTATCTTCTGTTCTGGCGTACATGAACATGATACATTTTTTGTTTTTAAAAAATTTTAGCTACACAATAAAAAACATTGTCACATTGTAATTGCTTATATTATTTTGATTTTCATTAGGAAGAACCCTGTGCTGTCCTTTTCATTAGATAACTTTGATTCTTGCAAATTTCTTGAATTACCTCTCCTGCACTACGTGTGGATGTTATTTAGCAGCTCTAGCATCTTGAGGACAAAGCTTCTCCTTACCTTACACATCTGCTTCTGGATGCTCGCACTCTGTCTGCTACCGATGAGCTCGCCCAACCAATCTGTGCAAATCTATGCAAATGTATGCTAATAGGATACTAATTACCATCCAGCCTAATCACTCTGTTTGAGCAAAACTATCCCATAGTGGCTATAAGCTGTTATGAGACTCCTTCCACTTGTGGAGAAACATCTGAGCACTTGAGATGCAAACATGGCAGTAAAAATTAACCATAATCGCAATCTGCTGATTGGTTTGGTTTGTATGTTTATCTGGTAATTTTTCATAATTTTTTTTTTTTACTTAAAACAAACATTTTAATTTACTTGCAAGAACATGAAGATATTTTCTCTAGAAACTAGAACAAATATACTGAGGAAGACTTTGTGATTTTGCAGTGTAAGCACATTTTTGGAAAAAAACTGAGTTTAATTTTACAGTCCACACCGAGACCAAATGAAGGGAATCATTTCAATAGAACATGTCTGACCACATGAAGTAGGCTAAGATATCTTTAACAGCAACACAACACCCCCCGAACTTAATAATAATATCCTTCAGAGCACACAGCCTGACCAAATGTCACTACCTGATTAGCAATAGTATGATTTATTAAAGAGGCAAACAGGAGATCAATACTGAACTCTCACCGCTGGCGTATGAAGCGTCTGGTGAAGCACAGGCTGGAACGAAAACAGATTTTCATCCTCCAACCAAAATCCAGCTTGCAGAGATGCTTTGAACATATTTCTGTAAAACTAAAGGGCAATTCTTGCAGGTGTCGTTATCATTATTTCTATAGTTTGTAGGTGTTTCCCCTTTTTCTGTTTTCCTTGCCATTTTTATTCAATCGTTTCTCTTCAAATGAAACTAAGAAAATGTGGAGATGATTGTAGTGATGAAGCCGGGATGATTTATGTCTTTCGGTGTGATAACATTGTTTCGAGTGGTTGGTGAGTTTATCAGCAGGGAAGCAGAAGCTGCTCTGCAGGGTCTTCCCTCCTCCCCTCCTTCTTCTTATCTCTCTTTTTTTCTAATTGTTAATCACTTCATTTTGTCCCGATTCTGTTTTTCTAATGGCTTGTTTGTTTCACCCTGAAATTAAAAAAAAGCCTCTCAAGTTGAAATCTAAGACAAAAAGACAAGAACGAGATGCTTAATTTCAACAAATTCAATATATTTCATGCAAATCTACATTTATTTGTATTCAAAGACATGGAAGATGCTTCATTTTTAATTTATGAAGTGGTGTGATAAATTCACAGTGGACAGGAATTGTATTATAACCTGAAGGCTTTAACAGCAGGAGGTGGGAGGACGCAGTCTCTGTTCGTCCTTTGTTGGACACGCCTGACCAATGAAGCTCACTCTTACTGAAAGGTGAAGCTTGTCTTCCTCGCTGTGAAATGTGCTCTTTGTCAAGGTTTGCAATCTGCTGTTTCAACACCAGAAGATGGAATTAATAAAATACAGTGTGACTTTTTCCTTTGTGTTTTTGCAAAAATGTGTGTTTGAACCTCATAAACAACATTTTTAATGTGAATTTGGTAGCTGGAGTAACAGTAAATATTTTTATTTTGCTTATGGATGTCAGGTTTTGTGATGCCAGTATTTAATTTGAGTTGTTGCTTCATTATTTTGTGTTGTCCTTCAAATTTAGAATTTTGAAAACTGTTTAGAGATTAAATTTTTGGAAAATCTGGATTTCTTCTGCTTCTTCTTCTTATTATTATTGTTGCACTCCTTGGGGTCCCTATATTTCAGTGTTGCAGAGCAGCCATCTTGCTCAGGAAGCTTCAGGTCAACTCTGTGACGAAGGATTAGGAACAGCTAATTTTTCATTGTTTTTAAATTATGAGGATAAAGTCGGAGTATTTGAAGAAGGAAGTAGTAATTTTATGAGAACAATAACTATTTAAAATGTAATTTGTGCACGTTTTACAAATAAGAACACATCTGTGTCAAATTATCAGCAGCCCTATGTTCAATCATAATATATACTTTTTATCCTTCTCCTTCTACAACTTGTTTCTTAATAAACCCCATGTACAAAGTTTGCTTTATTTCAGAGGCACCGGTGCAATCTAACAGGATAAAGCTGCATAAAGGGACCGTTTTGTCTTTGTTGCAGTCCACCTTTGGGAGTCAGTGTAATACGTCTGCAGCCACTGAACCAAGCAGGAGCGTTGCTGCAGGCTGAATGGCAGATGGCTCTGTCAGCGGGTGCAAACACAATCACTTTTTTACGTGATTGAACACGTAAAAAAGCAGGTGTAATACATCTTTTGATGTATGGATTTAAGCTAAGTCCCTTTTTTCTTATCGAAAGAACATTTTTCACATCTTAAGCACCAAAACAGGGAGAGGAGGTTTAACATCCAGGCGGCTTGGACTCCCAGTGGGACCATGTGGATGTCATTAGAGGACATGCCAGGAGAGGTTCCTCCCTGTCCACCCGTCCTTCCTCACCGGCTGAATATAAATCAACTTGGTCAGCATCCTGATCCGTATCATTTATTAATGTGTGCTTTTCATCCGCGAGAGCCCGGGGTCCGGAGAGGCGTGTGCACATTAGCATATATCTGTGTCGGCGTGTCAGGGGGATGCACCGAGCAGCTCCAGCATTGTCATGCTAATGCAGGGCTACAAATTAAACCAGGACCTCTCAGGGTTGATTGAATTTAATGGCTTCCAGATACACATATGTTGCTCTGTGTTTGCTGCTGGCGGAGGCGTGAAGCTGCTTTTAGAAAAAATATTAACGTTTTTCTAAAAATGTGTTTCTGTTTGAAGAAAATCAACACATGAAGAAAATCATTACATTTTCTACCCTGTAATGAAAGCAAAAGCAAACTAAAGCTTTCTTTTCTTTTTCTTTTTTTTTTTAGCTTTTCACAATATCATATCTTCTAGATTAGCTGTGGGAATACCTTTTTTTTTTCCTTTTATATCGTGATCTTGTCATGCGTCTTCATAAGCTTGCCTCCAGCCATGTACGTGTGTGTGCGCCTGTGTTTGTGTGTGTACATGTCAGCTGCATTGATTTATCCCGTCTAACAGGGAGGAGCAATTCACTCAGGGGTTTCAGAGGAAGCCACATCCAATAAAGTCTTTGAGCTGAGTGGCCTCTGGGGTTCTGTCCTGTCTATCGAATGGCTCCGCCGTATTTTGAACCGGTTAGAGAAAAGCTATGGTTAAGTTGCAGAACTGAAGTCTAGGGCTACTCTAACCCTTTAATTCAAGAATAAACACATGAACTGGTTGAATGCATATCATATTTGAAGTGCCATGAGTGCAAATGCTGCTTGCCAATAATAAATGTGGCCTGTTGGATGAACTTTTCAAAGCCATCGATGCTACAGTGGAAGCATGTTTTTAGCATCTAAGATGCTAAAAAGTCAAATACCAATGGGGGAAATCCTGATGAAAGAAAATAAAGAGGAAAAATCAGAAAAATGTAGGTTAATATCATGATATTGTGCAGCCTGATGTTAAATACTCTGCAAAAATACAAAATCTTCAGTCTAGTTTCAAGTGCAAATATATTTATAGCTTTGAAATAAAACAAAACTGACTTGCAAGCAACATTTTGGCAGCATATGAGAGCATAAGAAATGACTGTTTTAGGTCAGTAATTTCTTAATATTAATTTTAAAAAGTGCTAGTTCCACTGACAGACAATTTCACTTACAACACAAGAAGAAATGTCTTGTTAGAAATTAAATAAGCTGCAAGTGGAACTAAAGATAAAAATGCTTCAAGCCTTTTTCTGAACACATCTGATTCTCTTTAGTCGTATTAAACTCTATTGTCTTCCCTGGTTTTAAGAGTTGCATGTCATATTTATACCATTACACCAACAAGAGTTCAGAAATTTCTAATTAAATCTTGATATATTTTCTAATATAAATTTTTTTTAAAAATATTCAGCTGTGATTTTTTTTTATTTTTTATTATGTATTGATTATTTTTCTTTAATACAAATGCCCTGTGTGTCTTTTCTCTAAGGAACTGCATCCACAAAAACAAAATGTGATTCATTCATTGATAAAAATTAAACTGTGCCTAAAATCAAAGGATTACCCAATTTACAAGATTAGAAAAGCTATGGTTTAAATTGAAAACCGAAACCCCCAGAAAATCCAAATGGGAAACATCTGACAAATGAAGACTTCTCTAACATACAGAGTCTGGCTAATAAACATGTTTTTGTTCCTTTTTTCTCCCACTCAGGGTTCATTTCCAGGGAACTTGCACTTGGTTCTGGTGTTGCGTCCCACTACTCTGTTCCAGCGGACTCTCTCGGACTTCCTGTTCAAGTTCAACAGGGATGAGTTCAAAATGAAGGTGCCAACAGGACCGACGAATGTTCGATCACTTATTTTTTGTCTCTCATTATTACGTGTGTAGAGTGATGATTTTAGATGTAACCACACAGGCAGTTTCCCAGGGCGACATTAGAAAGGGCGGCTCAGAAACACCAGATAAAAAAAGAATTAATTTACCTTTCAGATGCTTTTTGTTTCCCCTCCTTGGAATCTCCTCTGATTGCATGTCTTTATCAGGTGGTGATGCTGAGTACAGTGACAGAGCTCCACGCTTACATCGACCCGGGGCAACTGACCACAGACCTGGGAGGCACACAGGAGTACTGCCATGACAGCTGGATCTCACACCGCACTGTACGTCAACGCAAACGTTTTGTGTGTTTTATGCTCCAGTTCAGGTTTTTCTTAAAAGATTGTCTGCGTTTCTACGCAGGCCATCGAGGCGTTCGCTCTCATGGTGAAGACCATGGCGCAGACCCTGCAGGCGTTTGGCACCGAGCTTGCGGAGACAGAGTTACCCAATGATGCAGAGTCCACCATGGACCTGCTGCACAAACATACACTGCAGAAAGATACAATGAAGGTCAGCAGTCCCCTTCCCTCTTCCATAAATCTTTGAAACAAGATTATATTTACATAAATCTATGGCAAGCAATGTGTTGACGACTTAAAGATGCAGTTTTTTTCTGCACAATAAGTGTGACTAATCTGTAGGAGATGTTGATTGTGCTTCAAAAATTTGATTTCCAGCTCTTACTAATTGGATAAAAGGGTATTTTCTAAATAGATTTTTGAATTATCAACTAGTTAGATCTCGTTCAGGGGGGGTCCAAAGTGTGGCCTGAGGGCCATATTAGGAATGATTCTGTGCAGCTTTGGTTCACTTCACAATTCAAGAAAAGCTTCATTTCACCAGAATGTTGATGACGAGACACTTAAAACTAATTAAAGTGAATGATGCAGACAAAATAGAATAATCTTAAAATGGAAAACAGGACAAAGCATTCATCTTTTATCAAGCATATTGTTTTGCTTCTGTATCACCAGGAATATTTATTAAGTTTTACTTGAAAGTAGAATCAAGGTGAAGCCATTTATTTAACGAGGCTAAATAAGAGGGTTTTAAAAAATATTGCATATTCAGTGTGTTTGCTAAAAATGATCTTTCCAATTCCTAGGAGGACCTGAAGGTGGCGCTATCTCAAGGAGGGCGTCTGCTGGCTTGCATCAATGAGCCTCTGCAGACAGACCCTGATTACAGCATGACACAAGATGAAATGGAGAACTTGGCGACTGTTCAGAGGTGAATGGAGGTGGACGCATCCAAAAAAATAATAATTCACCATAAACCGCTTCTCACAAATCTGCTTCTTCATGTCATTACGTCTGCTTCAGACTCCTGGGTCAGTTGGACGAAACGCAAACGGCGTTTGATGATTTCTGGGAGCGTCACCGCACCAAGCTGGAGCAGTGTTTGCAGCTCCGCCACTTTGAAAAGCACTTCCGTGAAGTTAGTCTCGTCTTGTGCCCGGCTCGCAGCGCGGGAAGCAAACTTTTAAATAAATAAAACGCTTTCCTGTTTCTTAGGTGCGCCCCCAGCTTGATGTGATGTTCGAGCGCCTGTTGGGTTTCTCTGAAGTCAGCATAAGCCCCGCCCACGCAGAGCACGTCCTGCGAGAGCTCAGCAGCCATGAGGAGAAGGCTTGTGTAAGATCCCAGCATAAGAAAAATAAAATCAGTTCAAGGTGTTTGCAACACATCTTAATTCAGTGTTTATAGAAGGGCACTACACTTCCTTGCAGAAGAATTCACGCAACATGATTATTTAGATTTTGTCACAACTGCAAACTTCAATGTGCTTTAGTAGGATTTTATGTCATTTCAGAAAAACAAAGTGATACAAAAACTGTTTTTGGTTTTATCAGGAGCTGATGGACCTCGCCTTGTCTCTGGCCAGCGAGGGGGACAGTCTGATAGAAAACTCTCACTACGCCGAGGACAGCATCCGGCCGAAGTGTGGCGAGCTGAGAGCCGTGTGTGAGGAGATCGGCTCCACTCTGCGGAGCAAGAAGGGCCTCCTGCTCAGGGCCCGGGAGCTTCACCACGCCCTGGAGAAGGTACCATTACTGAAATAACGCCAGGAATAAGAAGATCTGGATGAAGCGCTGAGAAACATTTTCCTTGCAGGCGTCCCAGTGGTGTGAGGACGGGATCTTGCTGTTGGCTAACCAACCAGTGGACCGCTGCCAGTCTCAGGATGGAGCTGAGGCGGCTCTGCAGGAGCTGGAGCGCTACCTGGACACGGCAGCTCTGCACACCATCTCGGACCGCGGCGCTATCTGCTGTCAGTACGAGGCCGTGCTCAATCCTCAACTCAGGGTGAGAGGATAAGATTTCATTCTGAGAGTTCATGAAAACATGATACGCAGCAATGTTAAAGATGGACTCTTCCTCTATCAGGACCACATGGACAAGGTTTTCCAGAAGCAGAGCTCTGTTAAGGAGATGTTTGAGAAGAGACGAATTAGCCTGAAGAAACTCGCCGCCAAGCAAACCAGACCAGTCCAGCCAGTGGCACCGAGACCAGAGGTCAAGTCTCCGCTCTCCTCTCCCAGTAAGTCTCCAATGAATGAATGGATGCAGTTCAACATTATGTGATAAAGTACTTAAGATGTGAAAACGAATCTGCTTTCCAGACCCGGAGAGAAAAGAGAGGAGATACTCAGCAGATAGTGCACTCTGTAAAAAGGTAAAAAAAAAAACAACCTTGGAAATTTTAAAAATTACAATAAAATACGCTAAAATGTATGAAGCACTGCATGTACAGAGGTTTCTTCTTCTTCTGTAAATATTTACGACGTTTCCAGGGCGAGTCTCCCGTACACAACGGCGGGACAAGACACGCTTCCCTTTCAGAAGAAGAGGAAAACCTGGCAGTACTTCGTCGGTAAGTCATCCTCAGAATTGTAATTTAATAATAACTGGCAGCCGGGATGATTCAGACCCATCTGAATTCTTTGTTTGTTTCGTTTCCTCGGCTCCCAGGCATGTGATGAACGAGCTGCTGGAGACGGAGAGGGCGTACGTCGAGGAGCTCCTGTGCGTTCTGGAGGTAAGCGTGGCGTTTTGCTGGCAGCCCGTTGCTAAGCGCCGGATCACGGCATTGACTCGCTGATGTTCTGCTTAGGGTTATGCAGCAGAGATGGACAACCCCGCCATGGCTCACCTCATCCCCGGCACCCTGCAGAGCAAGAAGGACATCCTGTTTGGGAACATGCCGGAAATTTATCAGTTTCATAAAAGGTACGCTTATCAATGTGCTTTTTCTATCTGATTAAGCTTAAATTAACGTTGTTTTTTCAATAATCGGTTTTCTGTCCAGGACGTTCCTGAAGGATCTGGAAGCGTACACGGACTGCCCAGAACTTGTAGGCCGCTGCTTTTTAGAACGGGTATGACTGCTCTCTTTTTTTTGCTGGAATTACCCACAACAAAGAAACACTTGCTTTACCGAAGAAGTGCATCTGTTACATATTCTGTTGCCGCTTCCCTGCAGATGAAAGACTTGCAGATCTACGAGGCCTATTGCCAGAACAAACCTCGCTCAGAGAGCTTGTGGCGACAATGCTCGGACTGTGCCTTCTTCCAGGTTCCACGCCTTCCTCTTCACGTCTCTTCCGGGGAGAAACGCAGCCATAAGCGTCTCCTCTGACTTTTGTTTTTGTGGTTCAGGAGTGCCAGAAGAAGCTGGAACACAAACTTGGTTTGGACTCCTACCTCCTCAAACCCGTCCAGAGAATCACAAAGTACCAGCTACTGCTAAAAGTGAGCGACCCGTTATTAGTTTTAAATAAAACAAACATGGAGCACTACGACTCACTGCCTGCTATTTTCTTTCAGGAGTTGTTGAAGTACAGTAAGGGCTGCGACGGTGCTGACGACCTACAGGAAGCGCTCTCCTCCATCTTGGGAATCCTGAAAGCCGTCAACGACTCCATGCATCTCATCGCCATCACAGGATACGAGGTCTGCATAACTTCCACTCGGCTATTCATTTTTAAATCACAAGACATTTAACTCCAATGATTCCTAAAGAAGTGAATTTGACAAAACATACAGTCACAATATTACAATGCCATTTTCGATGCTTTTGGAAAAAAAAAGATTAGTGGACTTGTTCATCACAATAAATAAAAGAACAGTGACAACACTTTCTCAGGTAAAGAAAAGTATCTGAAACACAAAATAGAATGATTAAACATTAATTAAGACGAATAAATAAAAACACACAAGCTACAAACATGTTAATTAATGATGATGATGAAGTGAATCTGACCTACATTTTAATGCAAATGCAGCTGTTTTCATTTTTTCTTCCAAAACGGCTTAAATATTTTAATTCAGTCAAATCAGATGAAAAGTCTCAGTTAGGTATTCGCACAGCATGACGCTGCCACCACCGTGTTTGACCATCAGTGCCTTCTTTCACTTGGCTTGTCATTTTATAAAAGCCGCCTTTTCTTCTTCTAGGGCAACCTGTCAGATCTGGGGCGTCTGCTCATGCAGGGCTCCTTCAGCGTCTGGACAGAGCACAAAAAAGGTCACGCCAAGGTTAAGGACCTGGCCAGGTTCAAGCCCATGCAGAGGCACCTGTTCCTGCATGAGAAAGCTCTCCTCTTCTGCAAAAAGAGGGAGGAGAACGGGGAAGGCTACGAGAAGGCGCCATCGTATAGCTTCAAGCACTCGCTTAGCGTGAGCTGATGTCATTTTCACATCGCCATGGTGTCCTCGTCGCAGGTTAACGAGTCTATCTGTGGGGGTTTATGTGCAGATGAGTGCGGTGGGCATCACTGAGAATGCTAAAGGTGACAACAAGAAGTTTGAGATTTGGTCCAACTCCAGAGAAGAGGTCTTTATAGTGCAGGTAACAAAACAAAAAAACAAAACAAATCAGCTGTCTGTAAATCTGCAGAATAAACAGAGGAACACTGGTTTGCTTTTTCCAGGCTCCGACTGCGGAGATTAAAACGGCCTGGGTGAACGAGATCCGCAAGGTTCTGACTCAGCAGCTCAAAGCCTGCAGAGGTAGGCTGGTTTGCTTTGTGTTCTCTGTTTTCCTGCAACGCGCTGCCGCTCGTCTCTGCAGCAAACTGTCGTGTGTTTCAGAAGCCACCCAGCAGAGGAGCTCGGACTCTCCCAATCCCACCAGCAATAACTCCTCCACCTCCCTCAGGTGTGACTATAGATGACTTTGTAAGATTTTGTGTTTTGGCAGAGTTTTATTAAATAATTTGTCAGGTATTAAAATGTAACTTACAATCTAAAACATGTCAGTGAAACAGAAGACATACGAATTTTGTAGCTGTATGTGAAGTCGCCCGTTTGTCTCCAGCAGCCCGTTCCGCAGCAGCGCTCAGAAGAACCAGAGGAAGCAGGATGAGAAGAAGGTGGAGGCAAACCCGACCTCAGAGGGAAACTCGTGTCCCTCGCCGAAACATAAAGGTAAATTTATGGCCACACCTCATAAAAACAACAAACTCAGCTGTGGCTGCGTCCTCTCTCTCTGCTGAAGGCTGCTCTGTCGACTCTCTGTAATCTGGACTCTATTTCTCTCTGTCATCTTCATCTCCATGGCTCTATTTGCTCTGTCCTCTCTCCCATTCCCACCCATCGCCTACAGATGAAGCTGTGACCAGCCCAACCACTGACCGCTCCTCAGTGGCTAAAAAGCGTTTTACTTTGCAGGGTTTCAGCAACCTCAAGAGCCCCAAAGGTAACATTAAGAAACAACAACCTCATGAGTTTCAAGAGCTATAAAAACCAACGGTGGAGGTATCCTGCCACCTGGTGGTCAAAAGTGAAACAATCCTTTTGCTTGTTTCGCCCTTTCGTACCTTTTCTCTCCTCTTTTCCATTTTTTCCAAACAAAGTCTGACTTTTGCTTTTGCTTTTGCTTCCTCCCTCTCAACATGCTGCTCGTTTCTCCCTCTGCTCCCTGCCTGCCTGCCCAGGCTCAGCTCTGAGTCCTGAACTCTCCTCCAAACGCCACTCGGTCAAGAGCGACCCCACGCCGTTTGGGTTCAAAGGTACATTATTGTCACGTTTATAAAGCGCGGGGTAGTTTTGGTACTGATTAGATTTCACCAGCGTCTCGTGGAAATACTCTCATTTCACATTTCATTTGTTTTATATGTGTGGAGAGAGACTGGCTGTCTCCATAACAAGCTGTGTTTTCATTATTATTGAGTAAATATTCTTATCCTGTCCTAATAAGTTTGGGCTAATTAATGACTCTCCACTGTGGCTCTTATTGCCTTACAAAACTCAATATTTTAAAATGTAAAGGAAATTTCTTTGCAAAGAATCTAGCTTTAGCAGCTTTTCATGGACTCTTTTTGCAAAGAGAGAATCTACAAACTACAAGCTACTTTTTAAAGTAATTTTATATCAAAATCTAATGATGGAGACCATATTAAACCTTTATAGAAAGATTAAATTATTGTTTTTATTGATGTAAAAAGCTAAAGAAATTCTCTACAGTAGATGCTATAAAGACAAGGTACCATTTTAAGCATCCAGAATTACATGCCACAAATTTGCTTATTCCTGAAAAAGGTCCCTAAAAGGCCTCATAAATCTGGAGGTTTCATATCGAGAACAACATCTTTACATTGATCTGCAGATCGTCATCCCTCAAAGTCTCTTTTCCAACCTCAACATCTCTCTAGATGCTTCACTAACTCTTTCTTCTGAAGCAAAATGCTCCCAAATCCTCCAGCTTAAAGTTTAACACCATTTCCTCTCCTCCTCTGGCCTCATGTCATTGACCCGCTGGCAGTTTCTTCCCCCTTTCAGAGCCGGCTTCACGCAGCACTCTGAGCAGAGTCAAATGGATGAGTACCTCTAACCTGTTACAGAGCAAGCGGCGAGGTAACTGTGCCGCTTGAAGGTTGGCGGTTCGGTCACACTGTGGCGGGTTTTGCTGTTTCGGTGCTCCTTATGGTGAAGTTAGCGACATTCCAAATCATTTTCTCCTGAATTCAGATTAGAGAAACAATTAATTGAGGTCAAATTGTTGATTTGAAATCCCTGCTTCACCATAAATCAGTTTGTTCCTCTTTCTATTTTGGGTGTTTTTGAGAAACCTTTAGCACCTTTTCAACAAAGTAAATCCTTCTTGTTTCCTGGTTTTACTCTGTATCGGTGGACTGGCTTGTCTTAGTTTGACACTTTCTCCTTATTTGACTGTGACTTTCAGTTTGCAATCACAAACGTGGATGTTTTTTTTAAAACTCAACATTTAGATTCAACATCTTTCCTGTGGAGATCGCTTGGATATGGATTTATTAATTAATGCTTTCAATGAACAGAAAGCAGAGAAAATAGCAAAAATCAACATTTCTGATTAAATGTTTTTTTGTTTTGTTTTCCAAGATCAAGTAAATTTTATAATCACGATAAGAAATTTTTTACAACAAAAAATAAAAGTCCACCCCTGGTTGCAATCCTATATCACAATCTGAATCAACAATTTTCTTCTTCGTGTCTTTAATTTGGTTTGATTGAATCCTTTGTCGTCCTTTTTAACGTCTCGTACCGACAGGCTGGAACAAGCCGTCTCTGTCAGTGGACGCCTCGGAGGAGAATGACGGCTTCTCCAGCGGAGAGGACCCGATGACCTCTGACATCGAGGATGAAGTGGTGAAAAAGCTGGTGAGCTTGAAATCTCTGGCATTCCCTAATCCTTTTTTTTCCCACTGTAATTATCTCAATAAATATGCCTTTCCTGAAGGCTCCAGGAAAGTACAGTGTGGTAGCAGACTGCGAGAAGGCGGGCCCTCAAGAGCTGTCTGTCAAAAGTGGAGACATGGTCCAGCTTATCAGAGAGGGAGAGGACGGACAATGGTAAAAACTTTTCTTCCACCATCAAAAGACGTTTTCTTACTTTGAGGGTTTCACTGCCTGGAAAAAGTATTGAGAGTTTTCACAATTTCTCTTGTTTGTATCATACTATTAATGGATTTCTCTGGGATTTTATGTGACAGAACAACAAAAGTGATTATTATCATATAGTAATCACTATATCTTTTCCAAATTAAAGGCCAAAGAACCACAATTTATTGAAAATCTTTCATGTTTTTGCCAGTTTTGCACATCAAGACTCCGATTTTGGTTTCTTTTTTTTCCTCTGGCTTTCCATTTTTAGAAGATGGATTGAAAAGGCCAAGCTACACTTTTGAGAATTTCGTGCTTAAAACAAACAAAAAAAAAAGCAAAAGGATGAAAGAGATGTGTGGTTACAGGAATGTGACGTTAGATGTTCTACTTCATTCTTATTTTTTTATTTTCAAGTCTCCCTCCTCCTCTGCAGGTTTGTGAAAAACCTCCGCAGCAGTAAGGAGGGCTGGGTGGCAGCTGCGAACCTCCTCAGCCTCATCTCAGAGTCCAAATCATCTCAATCACTAAGCAGCTCCGGTTGGTTGCCATTTCCCTTCCGCTCTTTACTCTGTGTTGTGACTACAAGTGGAAACTGATTGCACGTTTGTCCTGCAGATGGCAGCGTCTCTGGGAACCTAAGCACCTCTTCCAGCTGCAGCGAGACCTACACCAGCTTCTCCGACATCAAACCCTGACTGAAGATTCCGTCCCCGTCCCTCAACCCTTAAGTTATTTTTCTACTCCCATCATAAAATCTGCAGATGACTCTTAACAGGAGAACAGAATCAGTGTTTGTTGTTTTTTTTATTTTCTTTTCAATGGCACACTTTAAAGTTTCCTTGCACCTTAAACTTCTAATTTTGCAGTCGCACCATGTGGATTCATCGTCAGGTCTCCTTTAAAATCCCAAAACTTACTGGACATGCGTTCAGTGCCATAGCGCTATAATGTAGCATCAAAAAAAACATTTTCAAGAATGTCTGCACTAAATGCAACAACACTGGAGTCAAACTTTGCAGCTCAGCGACAGATTCTTCTTCAGAGCTCGCACAGATGCTACCGAACAGGCATTTCACGTATCGCGACGGCTTCGGTGTCGGGCGTCGATCGTTCACTGTGAAAAGTGGCGGGTGGCTGCAACTAGAAACATGCTGAAGGCCGCGTCTTGGAGCAAGACTGCGCTCCTGTTGTTTATGGGAGCTGAAAGAGGCCATTGTGTGTGTTTGTTTGGCACAAAAATGCTGTGTCCCTTCCATATTTTCACAGAATAAGCAAAGATTTCAATGTCTTAGAAGGTGAGTGTCACCAAAAGATCCACATCCTGCACTTCTCGACTTATAAATACTGGCAGCTTGGACATCTAGATTTCTTTGTTTCTTTTTTTATTATTATTTTCTCTCTGTTTACCTCTCAGGAAACCTTAGTGGTTGCTCGGTCCGGCAGGTGTGACTGCATACCTGCACACGGGGGCTAACCGTCTCTGAGTACACATTCCTGCCTGCCAGTTCATAGAGCTGTTAAAGGGGCAGGCGCAAGTCGACTCAGTGACTATATAAATCATTTTCCAGCAGCACTGTGTCACTGTGATCCCCCGCTGACGCGTGCTGAAACGTCCAAACGACGTCGCAAATCTCAATCAACTGCATTTATGTTTGTTTCTCCGCACAAAAGAAGGTTTTGTCCTCGGCCTTTGCTCCCAGCCCCATTCAGGCATGTGACACTCGACGCTACTTTTTTTTTCTTTTTAAAGAAAGCCAGACCTGCTCGACATGTTTGTGCGCACCTATTTAATGTATCCGATCCCGTTGGGGTTTCCCAACCCCAATAAAAAAAGTGACTTTTTGTAGGATTTATCAAGGAATGAGGAACTTGTTCTGTTACAAACACCAAATCACATTCGCTCTTTGAGAGCAAACATGGTTTTATATACCCCAGGTTTCTACTGTATCCACAAGGTGCTGTAAAGTACTCTCTTCCTTTATTTTTATGAACAGGAATGCTATTGAACTAAGCTCAGCTCCACCCGTTTATTGCCCACACTGGGCCTGACGCCTCTGTTAGTAAAGGGAAAGGAAGAAACTATGCTGCAGGCCTTTTCGTTTTCAAACTGAGTGTGTGACTGGCTGGCCTCTTGTGTTGGTAAATGTACCTGTTCTGTCGATGTCGCCTCTATACCTCATGCTGTTTTCCTCAAAAGCACGTACACTGTAAAGAAGAGTCTCTTTGTCTCAGCATTTCACTCTTTGTGGCATGTTCCTCACAGCTCCCCATTTTAAACCTAAAATATATATATATTTTTTACCTGTTTGTACATTATGAGAGTTTATTTTCTGCCTTCTTTAAAGAAAGAAAAAAGAAAAAACCTGACACGGGCACTAAACTTGTCAGGGTTTGGTCATGGTCACACCATAAAGCTAAATGAATCATCTTACTTTTTATTCCAAGGCTGGAAAAAAAAACACAATTGAGAAAGGGGTTATATATTTTTTAACTTTTCTGTTTTATGCAGCACATTGCGGCAACCACTGTCTTTATTTTCTGATGGTATATCTACTGTGTATGATGGTGAAATAAAAGTGTTATGAGATATATGTATATTTGTAAATATGTATTCTGACTTCTATGTACAATTAAAGCAGCTTTAATAAAATCTGGGATTGTTTCCTCAACTGGATTTCTTATTTACATGACTGCAGTATTAATTTTAATTATTTTGATACCAAAATTTGATGTGGTCTTGAGTTGAATTGTACAGAAACCTAGCTTTTTCTTTTTTTTTTTTTAATCCTTTAATTTCATATATACCCTTTTCAAAATATTATGCATATTAAATTGTTACTCTGAAAAGTAATTATTTGCTTTATTAATCTGTCAAAGTTATTTATTTTGACCAAAATAGTCAAATAAAAAAGACTTGTGTTTTGGCTCCCTTGGCGCTCCATAAGGATTGGTTGCACCCCAGTTAGTTGGAAATTTAAAAAGACTTTTGCAGATTTTTCTAAATATTTTCTCCAGAAGTCTGCAAACTGCATAACAGAATTGCTCTAAAGGTTAATTTAGTAAATGACTTTACGCTACTACTAATTTAAATGCGTGCATCGGGCAGTGAAGAAGGAGCAAAGGCAGGTATCGGGTGAGAGAATGTGAATGAGATTTGTCCGCAGCTGGAAAGATACAGAACTGTCAAGTTAGCCATGACAAACTTATCTACTACCGGAAGTGTTTTTTTTAAACGCCATAAATACAAACTATCTCTGATAGAAAGAAAAAACTGAATAAAAAAGCTCACAGGACTTTAATAAAATAGATTTTGATGTAGCTATTAGCATTTAAGTTATTTTGAATCCTACCTTTTTAGCGTGAATTATCCTTTGTGATTTTATTTTGAAAATCCGTACCGGAAATAGTCTATTTTATTCACGTTAACTTCTCAGAATACTGGAGCGCGACCAGATGGAATTCTGCACTCCCCTCTTTACGGATCCCTCACGTTTTGAATTGTATCGCAGACATTTTTACCAGACTTTCAGCGGCCAACAAACAGCCCTGGTGTGAACACGGAGTCTTTACTTTCGGGTTCGGCTGCGCTGTGAACCGGGACTGGAGCGGTCAGGACGTTTAAAAGGCACCAAACATCTTCTCGCTGTGAGTATAATTTCTAGCTAACGCTGCCGAAAAACAGTAGCTTCCAGTTATGGCTTCATATCACTGCGCTTGACAGTGTTCACAACTTCACAAAAGGGGTTAAAATGTCTTTAATGATGGTACATATCGGGGCCTTTCTCGCCCCCTGTCGTGCAGCTGTGGTTAGCTTTGGAAATCTGTCAGACAAGACGGGAGTTTAGCTGGAGGCGAGAGGGGTGTAGCCGTGGTAAATCACATTGTCTGGGTCTGTTAATGCGGCCTTATCACTCCCCTCCACCTTATTACCAGATTACTCCGCCAAACCCGTCGTTTATGGGCTCTTTAGCTCTTTAGCTGCGTGTATTTTGTTTTTGTTGCCCCCCTCCTCCCTGCCTCCTTATCTCCTATGTTACTTTGGACAATCATCGTCAAGCAAGTCCTAAAGGAATACCACACGGCTTCCGGTGTGCATTTTCAAAACAAAACTGTTCAAAACTCAAAATTGTTTGTTTTTATTTATTTATTTTTTGCTTTTAAACGGAATGTTGGCCTGTTTGTGAGTGTGAGGGTTATCTGTGAAGTAGTTATCGGAAACCAGCTCACAATCTTCAGCTCAATACGTTTTGTAAATATGGACTTTGACTAGGCCAATCTAACGCATTGATACATTGTGACCTAATCCATGAAGCTGGTTCTCCAAATATAGTACATTGTTAGTAGAACAGCTGTATTTAAATTGAGATTACAGATACACTGATAAGGTTGTTTTGTTTATCAAGGCAGCTGGTCGCAATTTAATTTTTCTTAGGAATACTGTAGTTAAGTTGGCTGAATACAAATTAGGGCTGCATTATACTGGGACAAACATGTAATTACAATAATACTGCTGAAATTTTGGATTATATCGACTCTTTACTTCCTTTTTCATTAACACAATTACAACAATAGATTGTGTCATCATGTTGCTGTGAAATATCATCTCTGTTGTGCAGAAATTGAGCTGCTCTGTCATGACAGTCATAAGGCTCTCATACAGCAACAGTCTTCAGTCAGAGGCCTCTTCAAACTTATTGCAAAACTGACTGCTACTGGAGATACTTCCTGCCCACTGCAGCGCTATCCACAGAGGTTCTTTAACACTTAAATGCTATAAATTATGATTAAATATTTTTAATTGAATTTGTTGATGTATCACTGCAATTAGATGGTCAAGTCAGTTTATTTGTGTGTTTTCACAAACTCAGGGTCCCTTTGCACCATTATCCAACATCAGCTGAACCTGACAGCTGGGCATTTGTCCAGGAAGGAAACATTCCTACCCGTTTATCTCAAAGTCGCTAATTTCCTCGCAAATAATGAGTTTCCAGACACTCCCCAGACTGCTTGGCATTTCAGTTTGTCGGAAAAAATACTTTAAATATTTAAAATTTCAAATGGTTGTGAGTGTATGATCATGAAGATCGGCACATGTACATTACTTCAATGTCATGCTCTCTTATTTTTCCCGCTCTAAAGAGTGGCTAAGTGGAATAGACCTTTGTGTCACGTCATTTCCCCAGGGAAACATCGAGCTATGAATTAAAAAGTACAGGTATCATGTAGTCCCTGCAGTTTTTAAATGCTTCGGTTGTATTTATTTGGATTAAATGTCTGTCAGGTTTAGGTAAAGCCCCGTCTCGTAGTTCCTTTTCCTCCTGAACGGCATCTCCAGCATGTGACTGCTCAGCGCCTCCTGATCGTCGCCTAGCTGCATCTCTACGTCAGCGATTAGTCATCAAGCAAGCGCAGGTTGATTCATTGGATGTTGTAATCTGATGGTGAAATATGGTGTTTGGTATATTTGACAAGTTCATAGCCAGTTCAGCTATTTCAATCATGGCTAACCTGTACACTGGGATATATTTCAGGCTTTATTTAGGCATTTGTCTCTGTCACTCCTTCCCAAACTTTAACTCTGTTCTGTTTATCTATCAAGATTGTGGGTTATAAATGAGGTATTTGGATTAATGAGGAAGCTCTCCGGTTAGCTTTTATTCAAACTGAGCTTATAGCTGTGTGTGTTCAACCCCGGCAGGCATCAGATTAATCTGATTACATCACATTTAGTCAGTTTTTAGAGGCAGGAATGAACACTAACCAGCTGCTGAAGCTTTCAATGGCTCACAGCCTTGTGATTAGGTAATTAAAGCTGGCCCTTTGGACCTTATTCTTAATAATTACTGGGTAACAACAAGACCTACCGGAAACACTGGAGAACAGGACCCAACATGATTAGCTAAAGAAGCATTAAGGGGTCTGTCCTCTGTTTAAAATACTTCCTCACTGTACTATTATACTTTAATCAAAATGGAAAGATTATAATAACAAAAACAACTAAAACAAATAATCAGGAGTTTGTTTTCACTCTAAAATCTGCTTATTAACTGAGTTAAACAGTTGAAAACCATTTTTTCCAACATTATATTTCAACACTGGTGTCGGCTGACATCAATGTTAATACCCAAACTTGTCGCAGTGAGCAATCAATCCCTTGCATCATAAATTAAAAATGAACAACATAATTTCTATTCTGCATGAGTACAGAGTTTATATGAAGTTGATGTGGATTCACCTATTAGCCGATTTTCCTGTGGAACGTGACTGAAAATTATTTGTGTAAAAATTAAATTTTCTCTCAAATATTTGAGAAAAGAAAATGGATCTTAGGAAACAGAAATATCTATGAAGGAGGGGAGAGTAATGAAGGGAGAGTAATGCCCTCTCACATTCCCAGATGAGGATTAGCAGTCACAAGTTCCCGTCCTGAGCTGCTTCCCAAACTGCTCCTTCTCTATGCTTAATTGCATGTTGTTATCTTATGTTTCCATGCCTACAGAGTGGCTTCAACGCCATTCTTAGCTAGCCTCCACCTACTGGGACAGGCGGATGCCAAACACTCCTTGACATTCTGGGTGTTCCAGGGCAAAATACAACCCGAGCGATGAGTTATGCAATGATGGAAAACCATGCCATGTCTACTTGACATCAGATGAATGTGTGTTTCCTTCTGAGCTCGCCCAGGCTGTCTTTAAATGGAAAAAAGAGAAAACGCTATTGTGAAGGTAGATTCATTTCTGTTAGCTGGCAGATGGTTTTGAATCTTACATTTTCTGCAGGGTTTCATCACAACTCAGTTACATCAAAGTTGTCTGACTCGGCTACCGTCAGTCCAGTTTTGTCACTTTACTTTATAAGCTCACAGTCTTTGCGACGTGCATATCTGGGATGTTAGAAGTATTTTGGACCTCACTCAGTACTTGCAGAACAATGCCAGGATGTGGTGAAGAAATGCAAACCAACAATTATTCCTCAAAGTCACACAGGCCTTGCAGGATTTTTAAAAATTTTTTTAAAAATTATTATTAGCAGAAAGGGCTGAACTTTTCACATGTTGATGTCAGATCTATATTTTAGCTGCAGGTGCATTTTTTGCTACAAATGATCAAACGCTAAAAGAACGCTATAAAATGTTTGTTATTGATGAAAAATATTTAATATAAACTTCTTTCTGCCATCTATCACAGACTAAAGTCTGCTGTCCTTTGCAGGTCTCGAGGCGTTAACCGGTGTCTGTCATGCCGCTGTTTGGTAAATCCCACAAGAGTCCCACAGACATTATCAAGACCCTGAAGGAAAACCTGGCCATCCTGGTCAAACATGACAAGAAGACAGACAAGGTAGAAAAAACCAGACTCTACTTTAATCAAAATGGAGACGAGTTTCTCTAACTTCCAGGATGTCCGGAGGCTAAGGGGTCACAACGTTCTGTGAAATTAAAGATATGAGCATGTCACCTCCTGACACTTCACTGCCACGACTCTTCAGTCTCCTACTCACAGTAGCGCTGCATTCCTCCTAACCGAGTTGCATTTTTCTCATTCTGCTTGCCTTCTCTGTTCTCCAGGCATCTGAGGAGGTTTCAAAATGCTTGGTGTCGATGAAGGAGATTCTGTACGGCAGCAACGACAAGGAGCCGCACACCGAGACCGTGGCCCAGCTCGCACAGGAGCTGTACAACAACGGCTTGCTGATTGCGCTGGTAGAAAACCTGCAGTACATAGAATTTGAGGTGAGCAGAAACCAAGGACACGAATCCACATGGTGACGAACGAGGAGGAAGAAACTCCAGAATTCAGGGTTTCAGTTTCATTTCTGTGTGTTTTCAGGGGAAGAAGGATGTTTGTCAGATCTTTAACAACATCCTTAGGAGGCAGATCGGAGCGAGGAGCCCCACCGTTGAATACTTGTGTTCCCACCAAGAGGTCCTCTTCATCCTGCTGAAGGGGTGAGTCAGACAGGGTTTTTTCTGGCGTTGGCTCTGTGAATCCCGCAAGCTGACGCAGCGCTGCCTCTGTGTATGTCCAGATACGAAACCCCCCAGATAGCACTTAACTGCGGCATCATGCTGAGGGAATGTATCCGCTACGAGCCACTCGCCAGGATAGTTCTCTATTCCGAACATTTCCACAGCTTCTTCAGCTATGTGGAAATGTCCACATTTGACATTGCTTCTGACGCCTTTGCCACCTTTAAGGTAACTTTGAATGATGTCAGTTTTTATTAATATGGTCTTCTTTAAATGTATATATCATCATTTTTACAAGTTTTCCTTTTAGTTGTGTTCAAAAAAGAGTTGTAATGGTCAAGTCATTGACTCTAATTTGAGCTCATTAAATTAAATTAAATTAAAGAAATAAAACATTTCAGCTATTTTCATTCATTCTTACCAGCCCCCCCCCCCCCCCCCAAAAAAAAAAAAAAACACTTAAAATTCAACAACCTTTCTGCATCTTTGTAAAATTTCTGCTTATTTTCTGATATTTTTGTTAAAACCTTTAAAAAAAAGGGTGCTGCAAGGAAATAATAGAGGCTAAAACTCTTCATTTCTTTGATCAATAATATTTTTATTGTGTTTTTATATCCACAGGATCTCCTTACAAGACACAAAGCGGTAGTGGCTGAATTCCTCGAAAAGAATTACGATGCTGTGAGTGATCGAAGTTAAAAACACCCTTGGAAAACGTATAGATACATCAGCTGTTATTTAGAGATGAAAGGAATTCCTCTGGATTTTAAAGAGCTTTATAAATGAATGAATGCAGCTCAAGATAAAGTTTCTGCTGTGGAGGTCTCAGTTCCTGTGGTTAGCCCTGAAACCTTGTGTACATCTCTAGAGAGATGTACACAAGGTACATCTAGAGATTAACAATCTCTAGTTTGTTAAGAGATCTCAAACTCTTAACAAACTAAACTATTATGTTCTTTACATTTGATTGCAGGTGTTTGCTAACTATGAGAAGCTGCTGCACTCTGAGAACTACGTCACAAAGCGGCAGTCGCTTAAGGTTTGACTCCGACTCTGTCCGATGTTTTTATTAAGCAAGTACTCAGAAAGCCTGTCAGGACATAAGATCATTTGAAACTATGCTTCCTGCAGCTCCTGGGTGAGCTGCTATTGGACAGACACAACTTCACGGTGATGACATACTACATCAGCAAGCCTGAAAACCTCAAGCTAATGATGAATCTACTCAGAGACAAGAGTTCCAACATTCAGTTTGAGGCCTTCCACGTGTTTAAGGTAAAAAAAGACAAAAATTCAAGGCAAAAATGAATTGGGGCCGGATGATATGGCTGAAAAAAGTATTGCTATATAAGTGTCAATAATTATTGATTCATTTTTTGTTTTAAATATCTAAGATTCTGCTAAACTGGTGGCTGTTTTTATTCACGGTTTTTACTCCATGCTTTTGTCTATGGGCTTGACACATGCGCCGATGCATCAGTGTTGCTGGACCCATCACTAGACATGATACATGTTTTTAAGAAACTGAAAAAAAATTGCTGTGCATTTGTATTTATCTCCATTTACTCTGATGCTCCTAAATAAAACTGACTCCTTACTGTAATGTAACCAAGCCGGGAAAAGTTTGAGGTGGTGTAAATACTCCTTCAGCCCCTGTGTGTGATCCAAATCCCATCTCTGTTCAGGTGTTTGTAGCGAACCCCAACAAGACGCAGCCCATCACCGACATCCTGCTGAAGAACCAGACCAAACTAATTGACTTCTTAAGCAACTTCCAGAAGGACCGCACAGACGACGAGCAGTTCAACGACGAGAAGACGTACCTTATCAAACAGATCAGGGATCTGAAAAAACCAGCCTCCTAGAAGAGCACCCCGATCCCACCCAACTTTTTATTAATAGGAAGGCATAGAAAATAGAAAACAACAAAAAACAAATTAACAATAATGGTTGTACTATTTAAAAAGATTTTTTGTTTGTTGGTAAAAGTAGCTCATAATCAATGATCTAACTTTAGTAAATTTATTTTTTTTATTTAGAAAATCTTTTTCTTTTTTTTTTCATGTGTAGCATGTAGCTCAATGTGTTGGAAGCATCTGATTTACTTTGTTAAATGAACCAGCAGGGGGGAAAAAAAAAGAGGGTTTGGGCCAAAAATGCTTTCTCCTTCCGCCGCTTCTTAAAGGTGAAATTTGCAATCATGTGAAGTTGCTGCAAATCGCCAAAATCTTGGAAGGATTTTTATTTTTTATTGTCTGACAAAGAGATTCTTGAGGGAAGATGGAAGATGTTAGAATATGGAGTGAAAATAGTCTCAAAATACCATTCTTGTGTGTAACTTTGGAGAGTTGTGTCTGTGAAACATGATTTGTAAACCGTAAAAAGAAAATGTGTGCATAACTCTGGGTACTTGTAAATATGTGATGAAATGCATACACAAATATGAAAAAATTATGAATATAAAATAAAAGCACATGCACACAATTACTATTTCAACACAAATTTTAATTACAACCTCACAAATCTGATAAATACGAATTCAAATCTTCTATGCCTGCAAATAGGTCTGCCCGAGTCGCCTGTGCACACAGACAAAACTGCATTTACGCACAGATCCGGTTATGACTGCACAAGGATTTTTGAGACTCGTTTCACGCTTCAGACAGCGTGAGTGGTGCGTTTAAATGCTGGTGGAAAGCTGGGTCATATGAGCTTTGCTCGCAGTCTGTTTTCATCCTCTGAACGTTTGTTCGCTGTGCTTGTGCCAACGTGGCAATGACGTCATTTCGTTGAAAAACTGAATCTTTCGGTACTTCTCTATCCACCTTATTCCGAGCCTCCAAGAGGTTTTGCCTGATTTATGAGCGCTACTTCTGTTTACATGTTAGCACCTCGCTAATCGGCTTTCGTCAGAGGTTTCATGCTACAAAATATGTCCTATCTCAGCTTAAATATGACTACCTATAGCTATTGCGGGGAGGAATGGCGAAGTGAAGAAATGGCCGCAAATAACGCAATTTTAGAGTCTCCTGCCTCCATTGTTTACATTTCTGTCGCTGCTGACGACTGTCGCATAGAAACGGGGATCGCTTCCCAAGACGCACAGAGGAAATGAAATTACAAAAGAAAACAGTAACGCAAATTGTTTCGAGAAGTAACTGTAGTCTGACTACTGGATTTGAAATAGTAACGCGTTACTGACAGCCACAAACTAAATTAGTCTGACTATTAGAGTACAGCAACAGTTACACGAAAAAAGAGAAGCCTCCCAGGAATAAGGTGGATAATACTCCAGAATTGTTTATGGACATATTGTGCATTTTTGAGCGGTACAGATGAGATTACATTGTTTAAGATCTATTGTTAAACTGTTTATGTTGAATAAATAAAAAAATATTACTAATTTAATACTCTATTGCACTCTATTGCATGGCGTTGCAAAGCACATTTCTAGGTCTCACGTCGCTTCTTTATTCTAGTTTTGGAACAGAAGAATAACAGACAAGTTTTGAATTTTCCAAGTTTGCAAAACGTATCTTATTTCGTCTTCTGCATGTTTTAGGTCTTCTAATGAGCCTAATTTGATCCAGGTGCGTTAAACCAATGAAAAAGGACCAACTTTGCGCTCTACTGTTCCAGTCTAGGACATATCTTCTATCCATTTTATTTATTGATTGATTGATTAATTTTTTTTGTCGCAAAAAAGTACTAAATCCTTCAGGGAGAGAGAAAAGAAAGGAAGAATAGAAAAAGCCAACATAAAGGTATGTTAAATGTTTACGAGAAGGTTCTGCGGAGATGCTAATAGAAACTTAGCTTGACGGCGACCTTGAGCGCGTGCAGTTCAACAGCCACTTTTATGCTACGATGTTTGTATTTGTGTGAAACCGAGTTTTAACTTTAAATTTGTTAATTCTCAGTATATTACTGAGGTTGTTTTAGGGCTCAAACAAAACAAAACAAAAAAACCCCGGCGTGTTTGAAAACGTTTAATGACAAGTAAAACTTCTCAATGTTGACAATGTCAAGCCGAAATGTTTCCCCATCAGGCTACATGGCTGCTGCATTAATATATCACAAGAGCTACTCTAAGCTGTAATTGGTGACATATATTATCTTGTTGCTGAACATGATAATTTATGTATCTAAAACAAACATTATTTTTACATCAACTCATAATGTTATGTGAAACTAATCCAATTAAAATTGTTTGAAGGCTCAGACTAACTCCAGTACCGGTCCACATTCTCAGATGAAAAAGACTCCTGATATAAATGAAAATTTTAACTATTGTAATTACACCTAAGAGAAATACCTAGGTATTACCTAAGAGATTAGGTGACTTACATACATGTCTACATACACAGACATATCATATGTGTGTATGTAGCCTATTCCACCTTAAGTTGGATGATTGCAGTTTTCTGGCTGATTACCAATCTTTCAAAAGCCTAAGCAGCTGATTTTGATTTTGGCCAATACCAATATTGGTATTGGTATTGGCCAAATGTATGGCTTTTTTTGTATGAAATGTCGCCAAATGTAGCAAGAAAGTCGCTGATTTGGCAACAGTGAGGTCACTACTGTTAACTGCAAACATGCAGACATGACCTGGTGGGCTGGTGATAAAATTGGTGGATAAGATTAAGTTAAGGTAATCAGAGCCGAAAACTCGACCAACAAAATACCTCTAGGGAGTCGAATATGAAGAAGGAATTAATTTTTTTCATAATTGGAGTGAGTCAAAGCATACATCCAGCTCAACAAAAGAAAGACTTCATAAACATCTTCCACAGCCCACTTTAGCGGCTGAAGTGGGCTGTGGAAGATGTTGAATGTGGACACACTCATACCTAATGTATTTTACGCTCTAACTGAATCAAAAGTGTTGTGACAAAGTACTTGTTTGTTTGTATCTTTAGAGCACAGTATTTGAAGAAACTTGGATACCTTTTTTATGTCGCAAAAGCCAAACTCTGGAAAAGTTTGAGAGTAAGTCGACACAAATTGAAATATTTTAAGTGTTTATTTCTTGAATGTGTGATCAGAGGTGGACCGAGCCTGCTTGGTCTTCTGAGTTACAGCTGAAGAAAACCCAAAATTCAAATTACACAAGGAGAACTAAACAGTTTATTTGAAATGTTAAATGTTCTAGAGAGCACAGCGATGTCTTGTGGCTTACCAGAAAAGATAATTGTGGTAAGCTTACTGCATAAATAGAAGTATAAGTCAGGGATTAAACCTGAGGACTAATTCTAGGAAAAAGTGAATTTTGGATTTTAATTAACCGTAAACCACAGTTATCAAAATAAAGATAGGGAGATAAAGAGATAAATGCTTTAAATCTTTAAACAATAGAATGAGTTTCACATTTTAAACAACAAACTTTTTTGTACAGACATAATTTTACAAGCTGAAAATTAAAAGGCAAAAAGGTTCAAACAAATCACAATGAAATCCCTTTCTTTACAATTTTTTCTTTGCATATTAATGTAGCATTTTGGTTTCACTAAGCTTTTTTTCTTTTCTTTTTTCAGATCAAAACTTGGTCACTGGTGCTTTCAAACTTTGAAAGTCACATTTGTTTACACAGGCAACATTGAGCTTCTTTGTCTGAACCATGGACAAAAATACAAATAGCAACAGATTAAAACAGAAAATAAACTTAATGTATTTAGATATTCTGTAATAAACCGTCAAATAAAAACATCTGGAAATAGTGCAATCTGCATTCCTATAAATTTCTGTCAAGTCTTTGTCAACACATTTAGCATCCATTCTCACGCTTAGTCCTCTCATATGGAAATGTAAAGCAATTTCACTTCATATTACTTAATATATGACTAACTCTTCATGTTGCTGAGGTTACTACAATGTCTCAAATGTTCAAATAAATTGTAAAACTGTTCGTACATCTTCCCCCTTATATGTTTCTTCTGTTTCTGTTTTCTTGAGACACTGAAACTTTTTAACGGAAACATTTAACATTAGACAAGATTAATCTAAGTAAATAAATAAGTAAAAAAAAAGATAAAAGAATCTCAAAAAGCAACTCCTCATGCTCTGCTCTGAAAGAATTAAAGAACAGATGAGAAAGTCATTGACATCTATCAAGACTGGAAAAGGTTACAAAGTCATTTCTTATTGTTGGATTTCTAAACGAGTCGTTTGGAGAAAACCTTTAAGACTCAAAATGACTCCAAGACAAAAAAAAGTCAGCCTCAGTTATGATATAAAAAAAATTAATGATCCCCAAGAATTTGGAGAAACTATTTTGTGGGCTGACGAGAAAAAAAAAAAGGATATTTTTAGTGGACTACGAAACATGGTGGTGATGGAGGTTATCATTGCTTTAAATGATCTGAAACATTGAAGTGTGACAAAAAAGCAAGAAACATGAAATCTGTAAAGGAGGAAATACTTTTGGTAGTGGTGCAGATTTTACCATCAGCAAATTATTCGCCCCTCGTGTAACGTCCGTGGAATGGAGCTCGTGCACAGGCCAGTCCGTCCTTGACTAACTAACGTTCAGCTGCCAGAAGGTGAACTCTTGGTGTTCTCGGTGCACAGCTTCTTATTTACGTACTCCTGCTCAGTCTGCCGGCTGTGCTTCCGAATACAACCATCTAGAAAAACGACGAGGTCACAGTGTTGCACGTAAGAACATAAAACACAGTTAAAGTGAAAAAACTCTATTATAGGGAGCTGTAACTCACTTGCGAGATGAGAAGACTGTTCAGGAGGAATCCTTTGCCACTGTGAGAAAATAAACATGTCTTACTTTACTCCTTAAAGCGACAGTATGAAAAATATTTTTTGTACATGCTGTGACAGTGTAGTATCAGTCAGATAATCTGTGAAAAATCTCCTTGTACTAACTGCACAAATACACCACTCATTCAGAAACAACCAATCAGAACCAGGAGGCGGGTCTTGGTGCTGTCAATCATTCTTGAGTTACTGGCTGCTCACATCCCTCTCCTTGAAGCATGTTGTGGTAAGCAATTAATCAATTAATTGCATGATAAATGAAAATAAGTTGGTAGTTTTTTTTCTGATGGTTAATATTTTTTGAAAGGTCAGTTTTGTTTATGGACATCATAATCCACTTCATGAATGGCTTAGATGTAAATGATTGTAAATGATTTTCATTTCTGTTTTATTTATTGTGTTTGGTTTTCGCCATTAGCACTTTAGCAGTGAGTACACGAGGTTGATTAACAGTGCCTCCTGGCTCTGATTGGCTGGTTTTGACTGGGAACGGTGCTATTCTTCAGATGACACAAAGGGTGGAGGAGCACCATCTTTTCACAAATTATCTGACTCATATTACACTAGAAAATTTTTATTTTTTTTAAAATGAAAGTTACATAGTGCTGCTTTAAAGAGGAAATAAATATTAATTCTCTCTAATGCTAACTTACAACAAACTTGCTGATGTCCTTCAGGGTGCTGAATCTCAGGTAGGAAATGTCCCCCTTGTCTTTGTCCCTGTCTTGGTCTGAGGTGTAGATGTGTGTAATTCCAGCCCCTCTTATCAAAGGGATACACTCGTCACATGGACATTTGGTCAGAAACATCATGGTTGGCTCCTCTGGTTTGACGTCTCGCATTCTGAAAATACAAAGACGGAGGAGACGTCTGTCAGTCATGTTACGGCCCAAGGCTTTTCCTCTGGGTTAGCATCCCTGCTCCAGATCTGATTGGTGCTGATTGGAAGTGGAGGCAGCTGACCAGTGTCTCCATGAATGACATCAGATCAGCTTAAGATGCACCATTTTTTCTCACTAAGACAGCCCTTTTCTTTCTGGCTACCTGCCATCCTCTTCTTTTTTCTCCCTTTCCTCTCCAACCAGTTATGACTTTTGTTAAATAAATTCCATTTTGAGTTATCCCACGTGTTGCTTCCCTTTAATTTGTTATGGTACTAGAGCCAGACCATAACAGTCAAGAGCGACAAATGAGACTGGATAGGCAGGTGGTGTTAAACGAGCTGACCTGAAGGTGATGGCGTTCTGTTCTGCGTGGATGATGTATCTGTATTTGCGTCTCTGACGGTCCTCCTGTGTACAGTCCATTTGGGGGTACTCTGCGTACTTTGAGCCTGCAGGATAGGCGTTGTACCCGCAACCCACCAAATCCAGGCAGCCTGTTCCTCGACAGCCAGCCTAAGATGAGGGAGGTCAAGATATATATTTTTAATTTGTGATTGGAGTATCCCTTACTTTTAGGAACTGGTTTACAGACTGAAATTCAGTGTAATGGCGCCACCTGCTGGAAAAAGACATCGCAATCACTCAAGAATTAGGACACTTGAATTATTTACCTGCTTCATACCACTGAATTATGAAGTGTAAAAACTGAACCTAAAAGCATTAAAAAAAAAAAAAAAATTCAAATTTAGAGTTGCCATCACACAAAAGAGTGGTAACGTTTTATTGTAGAGACTAATGCTTTATGTTGAAATAAAATAAAATTACGGAGTTCTTACCGACCGCCCTCTCGCCCAGATAACGGCACCCACTCCCACTTTTGGATCCTCTGGAACGACAATGGAAAAAATATATATATATTGGTAAAAAATAGACCAGTCAGACATCAACACTGTAGCATAACTATGTTCTAATCATGTTTTTAGAAATATATCCTGCAAGCTCCCACTTGCAGGATATATCTTAATATCTAAAAACTTCAATTTGTGTGTTTAAAATACTAGAGGTAATCAAGCAGAATTTCATGGAAATGTTTGTTTATGTCAGTACTTCATAAAAAAAAGTTTAACATGTATAATATATAGATTTGTCACACACAGGATGATATGTTTTTGTTGCTTTAGATCATTATGGCTTAAAGTTTATGGAAATCCAAGAAGGATAAAATGAAATCACATTTTTGGTGATTTTATAATTTTTTAATGCTTTTTTTCTGGTTCATAATTTTGATGATTTTGGCCCATGTTGTTTAGCACCTCTCTTCTGTAGTTACATTCTAAGTTAAGTTGTTAATACTAGTCTGATATAAGATCGATCTGCTCTAAATCCCTCCATGCTCTGAGTTGTTTTCTTCAGTTGAGTCAAACCAACCTGTCCTGTATGCCAGTAGCCTGGCCTGGATGATGCAGTGGCGAGCCACCTCTTGAGATACGGCCTCTGGATGAGGAGGCGTAGTTCCATAGTTTTCTCTGAATCACAAAAACTATTAATAACCAAAAAAAACAACAACAAAAAAAACAACAACTTAAGAATCAAAAATCAAAATAAGTTCCCAACCTATAGAAGCCATACTGGTGTTGAGGGAGCCCTGCAGCCACAGCAGCTAGAACCTCCACCAGCGCCGCCATGTTGTTCCTCAGGTTGGAGAAGTAGGGCTCCACACAGAGGTTCTCCAGGCCCATTTGGATCAAAATCTCCTTGTGCTGCTGGGATGTTCCAACCAAGAACTGTCTGGAAAATTCTCTGAAGTGTCTTAGACATTGTCTGAAAACAAATTTTGTGTTTTAAACATCAAACTATGTGTTTTGCAAATAAAACAGAGTCCAGCTTGTGATTTTAATTTTTTTTTTTGTTTTACAGTGTTCTTGTCCTTTAGATGGGACATTGATTTGGACGCCTGATGGTGTCTGATAACCACTGAGTAAGAACAAGCATTACTTCACAATCTTTACATTTAACATATCAGAAACAATAACAACAAAAAAAAATAGTAGCTAAAATGAAAGTAAAACCTTTTATTGGTATACTAATTGTTAATGCATCCTTGACAAATGTCAGGTCAAGCATAAATGTATGTACAGATATAAATTTGATGTATGTTCAGTGCAGTGAGTTTACCTGTTGAAGAGTTCCTGTTCGTTCAGTCCTGGGTCATCCTCGATCATCCTCTTTATGAAATCGCTCTTCCTAGACGTCTCCTCAACAAACTGCAGCAGGCCAGGTGCCGGTGGCTGCAGCGACACGCAGATGTGAGGACGGCTGTTGGACTTCAGCTTCTCCACTGCAACTGTGTCCAGGACAACGTCTTCTGTCACAGAGAGCGATGTGCTGCTGGCGTTTGTTTGAGTCGAAGACGTGGACATCAGCATGCTGATCTCCGGATCCCCGGGCCAAAAGGAGATCTGACTGACTCCAGCTGAGGGAGAAAAAAAGCGACAAGACAATTCCAAAGTTCAGCGTGTTGCCGGTGTGCAATAGTCCCGAATAAAAGCCAGCACAGAGATAACATTGGTGTAGATTAAACTACCAAGACAACCCTCTTCAAATCCTGACACAATAAAATAACGTCTTCAGATGGTAATTATAGAATAAATAAAACCATTGATTGCTATTTTTATTGCTTTCACGTATCCATATTTTTTAATGTAACAAGTATGTTGTGTTTTCGTCTGGGTATTGGTTTGAAATTTGACAGAAATGAAAACATCTATGGCAGATAAATGAAACAGAAAGCAAAGCATATTAAAATGCAACATCTGCAATTACTGCTGCCCTTAACTATACACTTCTTTAGTTTACCCTTTGTTTTCTCTTTAATGGAAAGTTCTTCTGACCTAGTAATGTGTTTTCCATTGCTTTGTTTCCTGGAAGAAATTATCGATACAGCTTCTCCTACTGTTGTCTATATCTACTTAAGTTTTTTTTTAAATATACTTTAGTTTTTCTTTCCCAAAGAGAAAAATCCTGAGTCTGCTTGACTACATTTCATCATAAGCTGCAGCATTTATTTATTTATTGTGTTGCTATATCTTCCTAATTTGGAACCATTAATGGGTATATTGGTAATTTTATATTTGGTTTAATTATTCTGTCCTTGCTTGCTCTAGAATTTATTTTTGGAGACTTTTATAATTGATGATGTCATCCAGAATATGTTACTGTGGAGTAGTCTCTGCTCTGCGTATTGAGCTGTTAGGATTCATGAAACTGTCAAAGGAAACCGTCTTCAGTCAGAGGCGTCTTTAGATTGCTGCAAGTTTGTCTGCTACTGGAGATCCTTCCAGTACACAACAAATATACGATTACAATGTATAGAAATATATTAAACTGTTAAATTTTGAGAAAATTTTAGTCTATATTAATCAGTCTCAAATGTCTCTCTCACCATTTATGATCATCTTAAGGCAAGTGGCACAAGGTCTCCTGGAGAAGTAGAGCTGGCAGCCGGTCAGGTTTGCACCATGCTGAATGATGGCTGCTTGTGCTGCGTGAAGGTCGACTCCAGAACAGTGGAGTCCCAAGATTTTCCCTTGATGCACCACCACCAGACCAGTCCCACGGATCTGAAATGGAGAACAGGTATTAAAAATGTTCCTGCTGCTCTGGTGTGTGCATATCAATGTTCAAAACATCTGTCTTTGCAGCTTTTACACTGACCTGATTGCTTTCACTGTCCTCAGGTTGATCCCGAGGGAATACCTCCATCCACAAGCTCAACAAGGTAAACAGATTCACCTGTGACAACCTGGGGTCATGACCTTGGTGATGACACCATCGGTTCATAAAAACAATGCCAGAATGAGTTATCACTGTAATTCTTTAACACTGCTGGTAAAATGTGCAAAGCTGACTGAGACATAACCAAAAGACAATTAAAACTAGAAATGTTGAATCTCCTGCGAAAAGGCATAGTGTGAATTCTGAATGTTTTCAGTGAAAATGGCAAAAGCGTTTGAAGTCATCCCTATGTGTTAAAAAGGTTTTTAAAAATGGCCACTGTCTTGTTTCCTCTGGGTGATTCACTGTAACTAGACAGGAACTGAAACATCAACTGTAAAACACTAATTACATTTTATATTTTAATTCTCACTGCTGCCAACAGAAGAATCCCATTTTTCCATTCGATTGAAAAAAAATTAATTAATAAAAAGCTGAATATTAGAAAAAACACACAGCATACACACTAATAATCAGTTAAAACTAATATATAATAAAGATATTATTTATCACAGTAGGTCATTCGGGTAAATATGTGTATTTTCTGCAATATGATCCTGGTAAAGATTATAAACACAAAAATCAGGAAGTATAAAAAAAAAACCCACTACACTGTAATATTATTACAGAGTAGTATTGCCATATTACGCTGAAGGACATTTAAAAGCTCTTGCTTTCAAATCCATACTTTTCAAAAGCAACCATTTAAAAGCTATGGTTGCCTGTAAGTGTCACTCTGCTGTATGTGTAGTAAACCGGTTGTTATATGGCATATAAGACAGAAACCTATGCAGCTGCTGAAACATGAAGCCTCTTCCATCCAGCTCACCTTGGATCCTGCTGTCAGTCTGGCTGCTGCTGTCTTTCGTTTCTCGGCACGGCCCAGTCTGGACCGGTTCGGTTCGGATCCATCTACCGTCCATTCGGAAAGTAAACCAGGGTGCAGTGGATAGATTTCGTTTCAATCGCAGTTGAGACAAGCGGAAGACTATTTAGGGTATAAACATTAACGCAGTTTAAGGCGTACAAGACGGACAAGCACCGATTCCGGTTGATTCTTTCACAATAAGAGCTGTGATTAGCAACTGTTACTGCTAACAACCGTAGTTACACTTAAAACTTTGCTCCAATTTTCACAGTGGAGTACAAACATCAGAGGTTAGATGAAAGTTAAATTTCCCTAGAAAACTTACGTCGAGTTTAAATAACCAACCAACGCAAAAATCAACATCTTATTTTTCTGCGACGATTAGTGGCACTTTGCGGTTGATTTATGCTAACTTGGCTAATCTGGTATCCTTCCGCAAACTTCCCGGATTTTTCTCCAAAGGCTGACCGAATTTCACGTAAGCAGTTCCGCCATATTGTGAGTGGCATTTAACTTTTTCCAACTAAAAAAAAACAAACTTTTTTGATGCTTCATGCTTGCAATTCCAAGAAAATTGCAATTCCAAGAAATTCTTATTTAGGATAAATTTTTCAAAGAAACTGATAACTTTAGAGTAGATTGGTACTTGCCACAGATTAAATGTTGGAGCTGAATTAAAAGGTGATTTAGTAACGTTAGTTCAAGGGTGCGGCCATTTTTTTTGTAACTTTCACATTTATCCTGACATTTGTGTTTTAGCAAAACTACAGATTAAAATGTCATGTCATGACAAGACATGACACTTAAAAAAAGGGATGTATAATTGTGAGAGTGCATCTCCCTTTGCACAAGTGTCTGAAGTGTGGCCTGGGGGCCATTTCCAGCCCCTGGACATTTTTTGTGGCCCCTGAGTTTCAGTTGGAGAATGACACAAAACTGTCCCCCCTTACAATGGCTGTTGGTGCAAATGGAGGCTTTTTTGTTTACAGCCAAATTATATTAAATTTTTTTTTTTTACAATCCTCCAATTGAAAATATCAGGATCACCAAAATAACTGTCTTTTCTTCAATACATTTTGCAAAATTCTGTTTAAGTTTTGGATTTACAATTATTTACACATCCCTATTAAAATGTAACAATTTACATGTTTACTTAATGACACGCTCAGTTTATTATTGAGCTGGAGAAATAAATAAAATATAATTCTGGAATTTTAGCTTAACCATTTTTTTTGACCCATTTCACAAAAAGTGTGGAAGTCAAAGACTGACATTGTTGCTTATTGCAAGGTCTTTATTTATTCAGACAAAGAGCATCGTAAAACTAGATGTATAAAAAAGCAAAAGTCATTGCAAGCATTTAACAGCAAATCAACTCAAGAATTTTAGAGTTGAGTGTTTAAGTTTGCAAATGAGCTTTAAACAAACAAACCCTATAAAAATACATGTTAAGGAAAACAATTACATTTTCAGTTTCCATATTTATACAAGACAAAATAAAAACTGTAAACCTCATCATTTAACTGCCCATTGTCCTGCTTTACTGAACAGTCAGGAAACAAACATAGCTTCCTTTGTCCTTCAGATTAATTTGGTCAACATTTTTTTTTTTTTTTTTTTAATCAAGCACACCCAGGCAGCAGGATTCTTATTTTATCTTTGGTAACTGTATGAATACAGTAATAAATATAAGTATTAAATTATGTCAAATATTGCTTTGAATCAATTTCAAGACATATACATTGGCAGAGTAACAAGGAAGCTTAGAACATTGTAACAGCACATTAGTAAAGATTCTAGTGCAAAGTAAACGTTCAAATCTCTTTAAAAAGCAAGTTGGACTTAATAATGCAGACAAGATTAGGTGCTACAGCGCAAAGTCCAAAATACAAAAAAAGTCGTTTTGAACTTAATATCTTGAACAGTAACAATCAACCAAATGACCTGCACTAATCTAAATGATATCATGTAAAACTTCAAATGTAGCTTAATCCAGAGCTTCGAATGCAGCACAAAGATGAGCTGCAGAACAATATTTAAGCAGTAAATTGTTTCTGCCTTTCGGTTTCTCACATGCATTGTGAAGTTAAAGTGGAATGTAAGAACTGGTTAACAAAATTGCGGAAGACAGCACTTGCAGCATGTAAATATTCATATCTATGAACATCCAGAATGACTCCACAGGAATTGGCCAAAGTGCTGATTTAAAATCCATAGACAACTACAGTCAGTTCAGTGTAGCGTGCTGAACCTGCAGCACACTGGTGTTCAAAACGCGAGAAAGCAACGCTCAGTTTTTGAAGGCTCCTGAGCGGCTGGCTCGGCTGAAAAACTCTTTGAGCATGGCTCCATCTACTTTCCAGAAAGCTGTGGTCTGAGTCACCCGAGTCATGTGGTTGACACAAAACCTAAAGCAAAATTCTTCAAGATCCTGGGAAAAAATATAAAATCATGATTAGATCTAAGAGTGGTACGGAATATTAAAGTGAAATGAATCAGAGCAAATTAGATGTAATGTCTAGGATGATAATGTTACTCATGCAGTTCACCAAGTGTGCACTATGGGTCCCAATCTTACAGAAAATGACAATTCCTCATTGATGCATCTGTTTAAGTGCACACTAATTGGAGAAATGCAAGTTGTCATAATGCTTCAGCTTTGTCGCCACCAACTTAAACATACTTTATTGGAATGTTATATAACAGAGTAGCACATAGGTAGTGGTTTAGCACATTTTTTAGGAAAACCTTCTAATACCATTACAGTTGCAAATCTTTTGGGGCTTTGCATGTGCAAACACAAATATTGACAATTTTGATTTAAAAAAAAAAGAAAATCTTAAAAGGCACTGCATCAGCAAAGGTGGAAAAAGTCAAACATCTAAAGAAGGAAGTTTGGACTGCATGTTTTACAAGCAGCGGTACATTAATTTTCCTCTAGTCATGTTAAAATATCCTTTAGATGATCAGCTTTAGTCATGTGTTAAACACTAGGTTTTATATCTTATATAGTATTAAGAGGACAAAGTGTTTAAAATGGAGAGCAATTCTCCAAATAGCATTACCTCTGCATCATATCGAATGGCTGCAGACAGCAGGGTGAAGGCATTTTCTACAGTAATTCCTCTCTTGATTATTTGTTGACACAGACGTTTCAGGTGGTTTTCACAGTAAGCCGTAGCCAGATCCAACAAACCTGAACCAAAGACACAAACTTTAGAAAATGCATCACCCTAAACACAAAGATTCTCAGACATATTTGGAAAACGTGTTCCGTCTTACCAATGGCGTCCTCGGGTGGCAGATCGACAGTGTCTGTGTAGAGAAACAGCAGGAAGGATCTGTAGACGGGATATGAGAACTGGCTGATCTCAATCACCTCCTGCTGATCTTCTGTCCATTCAGAGCGAAACATTAAGCGGAAATGCTCACACCTAACAGAACACAAAACACCATTTAGGCCGAGGAGAAGCTGGAGTACTGGTGAAAGGCATTAGTTGTTTTTATCTGGTGCTTGTGCGTCCTTCTTCTAATGACGTTCTGGCCAGTTAGACAACAGAGAAGTTCAAACATTCAAATTTAGTTTTATTCCCAGACAGAAATAAACAAACCTGATCTTCAGGACAGCTTTGTGAACATGAATGTATTTTCCATCAACGCTGAACTTGAGGTCGGCGGTGTCTGGACAGTCAAACTCTTCCCTGAGAGCCTCGGAAATCGTCATGAAGTCATCGTATTCTGAAATAATGATCTAGTTCAATGGTGTTCATTTCATTGGATATTACGGTACACTAAATATTTATTTTCACACCTGATAAGGCTGAGTAAGAAACCTTAAAATAAATACATCTTTGATGGCAAATTGCAAATTCTCACACTGATAATTTATTCGATTTCTTCCACCCTTAATTTCCAGTTAACAGCAGGGGTCAGAATAATTGTGGGTTTGTAAATAAAGAAAACATGGGACTTTCTAAAATTTACAGTATGAGAATATGTTACCACTATGAAAGACTGGTTTAGTTAATTTTTTTAACACATTTGTACCAGAGTTGGGAAAAGTTGTGGAGGGTGACTGAATGTGTCGTCCTTATGGTTTTATTTTTCTCACCCGCAGACACGAGGCGCCACATCACAGGCGGCGTAGCGAAGCAGGCGAACACATCATCCGTGCTGCTGAGGTGGGTGAGGTGAGGACATGAGATCAACTGGCCTCGACACTGACCCCACATGTACACCTGAAAAGCAGGTATTTGAATTAGTACTTTGTAATTTGACTGGATTAATTTATAGCTCGATTCTGATGGACTCCAAATTTGACTGACTGGCTTGATCTAGTTAGCAGTTAGCTTCATTGGAAAAAATTCTTAGTTTGACTTGCTATAAACTTGAATGATTACATGTAAGATTTATCTTGTTTTAGTTAAACTTTAATGAGTACTAGACTGAATTAGTTATCTACCTCTGACTAATTTTCAATTTCATTCTGGTTAGCTTGACTTTGAAAAGCTTAAACATTTTATCCTTTGACATTTTCCCTGTCAAAACCGCCTAGGTGGACGTGTTGTTTTAAACAAATTAAGAACAGACCATTTTAACATGAAGTGTGTAAAAAAAAGAAAAGTTTCCTGAACCATAAATATTTATTGCAAGGATAAAATCTGATATGTACCTTGCCGCTTGAAGTCTTGGCTGCTGAAGTGTGCGTCGAGTGGCACGCTGCAATCTCTACAACCCTGCAGGATTACAGATTTATTTATACACAGCACAGAAATGCATGGTGGGTATCTGCTCTGAAGCCATTGGGTATGAAAAGGAAAATGATAATTTTGCCAAGTGACTACTGCTTTAAACGTCCTGTGGAAGTTGAAGTAGAGAGGGTTGAAACAAAGACAGGAAGCAGGGAGCGTAAATCCCAAAAGGAAAAAGAACTTTTGTTTCAAAGGCGTTCCCTTCCACTTTACCTCTCTTCGTCAGCCATGATTTGCACAGGACTGAGATGGTTGTTCTTATTGCCAGTTCCTAGTTGACCATAAGTATTTGCTCCCCACGCATACAATAGTCCTTCATCTGTTAGGGCCAAGCAGTGTCCGTATCCTGAAACAATCTGAACAGGAGGAAAAGAGCTGTTGGAGTTGAATTTGATATTCAACCAATGCAGTTAAATAATTGTAAGCCATGACTACTTCAAAACTATACAGCAAGTTTAGAAAGTTCTTACTTGTTGAATGCACAACCCTTGAGGCGTAGTAAGGCGACAAGGAGAAAGCTGATTTCCATTGTTCCCAGTTCCTAGCTGCCCATTTCCATTGTAGCCCCAACCGTAAATCTAAAAGTACAAAAACCCTGCATCAAGTTCAGGCTCTTAGAAGGATTAGGAAAAATAAACACAGCATCATCACCTCTCCGTTGTCAACCAGAGCCATGGAGGATGCTTGTCCACATGTGATGCTCACTACAGTCTTGCCCTGCAGGCTGCTGCAGACTTTCCTCGGGTACGGCTGGTTGGCTGTGGAGCCTGAACCCACTTGGCCACAGTTATTATAACCCCATGCAAACACCTGCAGGGAGGATGTACATTCATTTAAATCAATCAGTTTATTCCATTTAATAATTTGCACAAGTTATTTTAGATTCCTTTGCAGTCACCTCATTGTTCTATGAACCGATTGAATTAATTAATTAGTATGGTATTTATGTACTTTGTTAACCATGTTGCTGTATGCAAAAGGACAAATAAAATACATGTTATACATTACCAATAATAGGCAAGGCGATAATAAAAATAACGCTTACCTCTCCGTCGCGAGTGAGAGCCAAAGAATGATGCGAGCCGCATGCCACCTGCATCACTTTCTTGTTCTCTAGGTTCGCTGTGATCACCACGGCTGAAAATCCTGGGTTGGTCGTGCCGTTCCCTAGCTGACTGTAACCGTTATGACCCCAGGCAAACAGCTGTCCATCTGAGAGACACCGACAGATATACACCCTTTACTTGTCTGATTTTAGAAGTTAAACACAAACACCATGAAAACCAAAGTGAGTTTAATTTGCTGCAAGCTAGTTTAAAGTGTTATGACTGTTTGCTTGTGATCAAGTCACTAAAGTCATGCAAATCTGACTGGAAAAGCACTAAAATTCCAGTTTTAATAGGAGAAAAAATATATCTTAATTGAAAGTAATCTTCAAGGTGTTTTGCATATAGTTAACAGACATTTCACATGTTTATGTTATTTCACTGTAGACATGGGGAAAAAAAACAAACAAAAAAAAGACAAAGTCACATGACAAGATTTAAACTTAAATTAGGAGACTTTAGCACTAAAAACCACTAAAGGAGCTAATCACAGACTTCCCGTTTACATATTAAATGAGTGTAAAAACTTGCCTTCTGTGGCCACCAGGACATGAGGTCCACTGCCGTAGCTGAGGCTGACGATCTTCTTTCCCTGTAGAAAGTCCAGTTTCATTGGCACAATAGTGCTCACACTGTCACCTGTCCCAAGGCAGCCACTGCAGTTTAGACCAAATGCATACACCTAAAAATAAAAATGACGCAAAGGAGGCATTAAAGAAAATATGTGCATTTCACATAATGGCCTCATTTATATGCAACACTGCAACTTCAAGTAGCTCCAAAAGATGAGCTTCCTCCAGACCTACTGGTAATGTGGAAAGATTTTCCTTCTGGATTGTCCCTGTTGAAGAGCAAGTACACCTGCAGCTGCTACCACCATGTGTAGGGATATGTGCAGCGTTCATTTTCTTCCCCACGCAGCAGCATTTTGTATGCAAGCACAAAGCCTCATTTGGTCTCATGAAACAGAGCACCTTGGTTTGCAAACGACAAACAGGATTTCTTTTTGACAATGGCCAGTCTTTCATAAAACATAACCTGGTCCATGTCATAAAAATCACAATAGAATACATTGAAGTTTGCAGTAAGGTGTGGAGAAAGTTCAAGACATGTGAATATCTTCAAATGACACTGTATGCTCTCTTGTGTGCGCGACTTAAAACGGTTTGTGCTCACGTCATTTTCTTGAGTGACATAGATGGCTTCGTTCGCCGATGTCCCAAAGATACAGGCCTGACGGACTGTGGCTCGCTCCTCGCTGCTCAGCAGCCGGAACAGGGGCCATTTACTGACATCTACCATGACTGCTGCTAATTTTAGCTCCCCCACAATGATGATGAGGAAAAGTCAGTAATGAAAGAGTTCAGGAAAATTGTGGGAGTGGGGAAAAATGAGGGGGAGGGAGGAAGTTAAAAGGCAGAGAAGCATTCCTGCACACAGAAAAGAAGAGATGGTTACAACAAAGAAAACTTTTACATGTTCCCTTGTTTTTATTACAGTGTCAAAAACAAGAGCATCATTTGTCAATCAAAAGTTGCTTTGAAGAAACAACGCTTGTCCTTTAGATCAGCATTCATGGTTTAGACTGTAATTTCATAGTTATGGACAGGATGCATCACGACTGCTGAGTAACTATAATCCAGCGCCTCTTCCTCCATTAACTAGTCAATTAAGCAAAGCCAGTCATAGATTGTCAACTGAACTCTTCAAAACGAAGCTGAAGTTGGTTTCCAATTATAGCTTCCGATTTGGGAAATGGCTAAAGGGCGATTCCACCTAATTTGTCACCACCTTCCCCATTTTTAATTGACTCTAGTTTAAAAACTACAACATCTAGACTCTTCAAACCTAGACTGGATTATTATTTAATAGGATTCGTGAAACCTTTATCTTTTTTGTGAAACGTCATTTAACAGACCGCTGCAGAAGATCTTTCCTTTATACAGCCATCACCATCCGGTCTCTTGAAAGCTATGAGAAACATATTATATTAATAGATAAGCAGGAAACTCCCGAGTTGCTGAAATTTTAAGTCGTTTGGCTGCGAGACAAAAACATAACTGCGTCATTTCTCTCAGGTTCTCTCCTTTCAAGCAAAAAGCAAAACACCTGTATATATTGTAATCAGTCGTGTGAGGAACCACGTCAAGTTGAAGGTAAATTACGCATCTTGAGCTTGATAAGTTAAGCATTTTCATCGAGCCCCAAGCATCTCCTTACAACGACAAACCTTTAGACAGGAAATAATAGAGCAACGCTATTTCTGCCTTATCTATATAAACAAAAAACAATTATATGCTATTTACAAGACCCTTAAAAATTCACAAAGCAACAATCACTTACCGGGTGTTATAAATAAAGACAGTTGCCTGGGATCAACTGCCCGTCTTCTTCTTCTCGTTTTTAATTGGCAGTTTTCTTCTTTGTGTGACTGCAGGTTCGATTTAATAGCCATGGTGATGCAATGCTGCCCCTTCTGGTCAACAGCTTAATTGCAGTCACAAAAAAAACAAACAAAATCAACAAGTTGGATACATATTTACATTCAATTAGCCTGAAGTTTACTTATTTTAGCACAGCTACAATTGTATTTGCTTTACTCCAAAATAATAAAAGAAGTAAGAATAAAATAAAATAATAATAAATAAAAAAAAATCATTTTTTTGAAGTTATTCAGTTCAATCCAGTTTATGTGTTGGGTTTGGGTTTCAGTCCTTTTCTGCTTCTGCAGTCTCATGAGTCAAGGAGCAGCAGTTCTAGTCCTTTGCAGGTGTTTCCAAACACCTGCAACTTGTTTCCATCTCATGCGCTGAAGTGCGGATGCCAGTGTCAACCAGTTGTGGTAAAGCTTCAAGCCCTATTTTGCCAAATGTCTCTTAGTGTTGCTCCTTGCCTTTTTTCTCCCTCGTTAGAAACATATGGACCAATCAGAGCTCTGATGTACAATGAATCTTGATTATTAAAGGCTCTATGTGTGGGTTGAGCACTGTCATACATTAACTAATTTGTGTATTTTCATGTACACAAAAATTATTTGACGATTAAAACAAGTCAAATAGTAGAAGTATTAAGACTGACGCAAATTATTTTTATTTAGATTTGTGTAAGGTGGAGGTTGAAAAACTCACCACTACCTCATGCACTTGTAGTTACCTTATATGGACACCAGATGGCGTACGTTCACATAGATTTGGATTATTTGTTTCTCCAAAGCCACAGGGAACGCAGAGGTGCAACACATGATCGTTGCAGGTTTTATTGATATTCATGTATCTCTCTATGCCATCAGGTTAAGTGTTAAACATAATAATCAGCAGATCCTGTTGATAATCTTTGGCATTAATAGAAAAAGTGGGAAGATGTAGAGCCTATTCCAAAGGTTTTTAAGTTTGAGAAAATATTTAAGATACAAAATGTGAAGCCCTAAGCAGTAACCTACTAGACTTGCACTAAGCTGTGGCCTGCAGTCATCTGATATGGCCTGGCCTGGAAGAAGCCTGAGTTTTAATTTTCTCTCTGAGCCAACAGATCAATATGTCAACAGATCTGTGCAAAGCCACATCTCCCACAGAGGCTCTCATTCCACAAATCTGCCACTCCGGGGTAAGCGGTCACTTTAGGGGAATATAAAGTGTCTTTTTGACTCAAATATTCTATACACTTGTGACTCAGCAGCTGGGGCTGTAAGCACCTTTATTCTCCGAAGTTTTCTCTTCAGGCAGTAATTTCAGCAAGCTCAGTTTTAAAATACGCTAATAATAAAGATACACTTGGCAGTTGGATTGTTCACAGCAGTTAGGTTAAATATTATTGGTTAGTATAATCAGTGTGAATAAAAAAACCACTGAATTTATTTCAATCCTGTTTTTGTGATAGAAAGACTTAGGTGTTGCATTTTTATTTAGATTTACTTAGGTTTATTCAGATTTTTAAGGATATTGTTCTTGTCTGTGCAATGTAACTTTAGTTTCTTCTAAAGTTGGACTCTGATGTAAGTTTTTCATAAGATAAAATCCACCAGGCACATGTCCATGCATGACTTACTGTTTCCTTTTGGTTCCATCTCTGCTGCAGACCTTGACTGAATTGTGACATCACAATAACGAGTAAAGCGTTAACTTGTGGAGCTTAGCGTTACGATCCTTGGTTGTTTGAGTTTTGATTTTTTTCTCCTTTAGTAACGTTTGATAGGTCTTGACCTACTCAGTTTATTTCTCTGTTTATTATTGTTGGAGAGGTTTGTCACATTTGATAATTCTTGTGTTCTTTCATCTATTCATTTTGGTTTATTCTCTTACAATAGTTTCAGGCCTTTTCTGTTTTCATCTGTAGACCCTTTTTAGTCTTAGTTCATCTCGTTTTGTGTTAATTCATCTCCTTCCCTCAGTTTCCACACTGTTTTTCTGGCGCTGCTCTCCCACATCTCCTCTGATTAGCTTGTCTGGTTTCCTTTGCAGTTTTCCACCCCTGCCTCAGTATTTAAGCTCTTAGTTTCTCATTATTTCCTGATGGATTCTTCCGTTTCTCTGTCTGTGCATAAACAACATCGGACTTTAACTGTAGATCTTTACTTTGATTAAGCCATTCTAACATATGCTTATGCTTTGATCTAAACCTTTACATTGTAGCCGTATGTTCAGTGTTTAGTCGTCTAGGAGGTCAACCTTATTCAACAAAGGAAACCAACTAGAGAATAAATGTTTTTACATTTTCTGCCTCTCTGGCAAACAAACCAGTTTACAACCTATTAATTTGTTCACTGGGTTCTCAGTCTGTGGATGTCTGCTGCTGCTGCTGCAGCATGAGTGGATTCAGCACTGTGGACAATGCCAGCTTTGGCTCTGAGTGAACAATCACTGCAGCACACTGAGCCCCCAACAAAGAAAAAAAACCCAAAAACTGTAGCGCTGATTAAGGCACAAGCCTGTGTTTCTTCTTGATTAAAAAAATACCCTGCTTGTTCAAGCAAACCGGAAAACAAAACACTGATTAGATGAGGCACTCTGCTCTATCGGAGCTTGAACATCTTAATGTTGCATATGAGTCGTGCAACAGGTTGTCAACAACATGCGTGTGGATTTTGAGAGTAGTTTTGGAGCTTCTGCAGAAGAAGAAGAAAATGTGGTTTTCCCTCTGGATGAGTAATGCCTCTGCGCAGCATGCCTCCTCTCTCTCTCTCTCTCACTCACTCACTGGTTGTCAGTCACATATTGACTGTGTGGGAACCACGTGTCTTCACTAACTGGAAACTTCCTCCACCCCAGTTGGGCTGCAGCAAGCTGCACTAGAAAGCCGGAGGTAGCTGCTTCCTTCAAAATAAAAGTCATGACCGAGAGCATGGGTTACTGATTTGCACTAAAACAAGAAAGTGTGACAGAGTGGTTTTGCAAAAATACATAAAAACATATAAATAACCAACAAAAACAAAACAAAAGTATTTTTGGCATTATTAGGCTTTTTTTTTTAAATAATGCAACAAAGTAGCTTTCATTATTAGTTTAACACTGAAATAAATGCAAGGTAGTAAATTAGTATTCATACTGCTGGAACTTTTCCCATCCCGTCAAGTCAAATCTCCATAGTCCGACGTGCTTGTTCAGCTTCTCAGTTGGGGTTAGGTCTATGTTTTTACTAGGCCATTTTAGCACATATCCTTGGCTGAATTGGAAGATGAACATCTGGCCCCAACCACAAGTCTTCTGCAACCTGTAACAGGTTTTCTTCCAGGATTTTCCTGCATTTCACATCATCAACTTTGATCAAGTTCCTCCCGCAGCATGATGGGGCCATCACCTTGTTTCACCATATAGCTGGTGTGCATAAAATAATTAGCAGTTAGGGTGTTTTTTGTGTGTGTCCATCTTTTGCACAAGATTTACTCAAAGCGGACGTGTTTTGGCTTCTTTTCAACAATTGCCGTTTTTTTTCTTCTGCAAGCCAAACCACTGAGCGCACATGCTTGGATCGATGGCGCCATGTCTTATTTTGATGCCGCAACCCGGAACAGGTGTTCGCTGTAACCGCTTCCACTTAGTTTGCTGGCTGGGTATCGATAGTCGGTGCACCTTGTCGCGGCGGTCCCCTCAGCACGGCTGGAGAGGATTGTGATGCCCCGTGACTGGACCAAGACACCGCCAGGCTCCCGCGTCTTCCTCACATCCAGCTTCTGGACTGCTGAAGGCTCCACAGCCAGAAGACTCCTCCAGCTTCTTTTTTTATGACCAAGGTGAGGAAGAGCGGCAGGAGGAGGCGGAGAGGAGAGAGACAGACAGCAACAGCAGCAGCAGGATCTTGGCGCATTGGAGTTTATGGATTATTGAGAAACGCGGATCAAATATTCATAAGGATTTTTTTTTAAAAAGAGGAAAAACACAAGGAGGGATAGTGTGAGAGATTCCCTGCAGTGATTCACCTACAGCAGCACCGCTGATTTTTCATCCAGCGTGTGCGCTCAGCGCGTTGGACTGCGTGCGTGCGTGTGTGTTTGGAAAGGAGCCCCCCCTGCTGCAGCACTTTCCTGCCGCACGGACGGAGTGATGCCACCGAGTTGCTGACGGACACCCGGCAGGTTCTCCGCACCCCGCCTCCCTTTCCTCCCCTCCTCCCGCACGGACGGACGCATCGACCCCCTGCGATCCCCACTAATATGCAATGGTTTTTTGTGCAGAAGCAGACAGCTGCCGCGTACAGCCGACTTCACGCTAGCGCCGCCGCATGCCTGACCGTCGCCGCCGCTCCTCTCCCCGCGCCGCGCGGCAGACGACGCCATCTGAAGAAAAGCGCTCTGGGGCTTTTCGCGCCGCGGCGGCCGCGCGGCAGTAGCAGCAGTAGCGACCCTTCCTCCGCAGCTGAGGACCACCGGCCGCTGGGGCAGCAGGAGACGGGGATCGAGGAGACATCCGCCGCAGCGGTTGCGCTTTTCCAGCCGCACGGGGGCGACGTCGACGCGGAATACGTGCGGCTGGTGGTCTCCGAGCTTGCGGGGAAAGCGGGCGACAATCCGGGTGAAGAGCTGGACTTCCTGCTCTTACTTTTGTCTATGGTGCAGATCGGGGGCGCGCCGCACCGCCGAGCTGAGCCCGACAGCTGGCCGGTTCTGCTGGCATGCAAACAGGGGGGAGTATCAGCCCCCATGCGGTGGGTGAATTTTAGGCTGCCGCATCCGGAGCGCCTCTCCTTCTACTCTTCTTCCTCCTCCTCTTCCTCCTCCCCCGTCTCGGCCAAATCCATGCGGTTTATTTGGAACAACATTTTCAGCAAAGGATCGCATATGCTGCAGTGTCTTTGTGGCAGGAGCCTCAAGAAAACCAAGAACCCAACTGGTGAGTTTGTTTCCACGTGTGTACCTGCAACAGACAAAGTGACTGTAAAAATGTTTTTGATGGAGTTGACCTGTGCATGTGGGACTGGGCTTTCTCTGCAGTAGCATGGGCAGCGAGTGAGAGCTCTGAGAAGGGGAGGGTTGATGATACAAACTAATTAGCAACACTAATATATAGACCATATTTATGGAGCAGAAATAATGCAGAGAAACTTTTTTCCTCCTGTATTCTCAGTTGTAAATGTTGCAAACTCCAAATTTGAACTTTTCAATCACCTAAATTCACATCAAGCATCATACCCATCATATTAATCTCCTGAAACTCACAAATCATGCTCTCAAGGGAGCAAAGCAGCAGACTTTCCACTGTCTGCTCTGTGTGATGGACTGACAGTGGGAACTGCTCACATTATTGACATATTGACATTTTATAAAGATAGCTGGTGTGTCCTGCCATAGAGTAGTTAGAGGACAACATAAGAGAACAAAAGATGATTTTATATTGTTTTTAATCTCTACAATGACATAAAGTGGAAAGTTTTGTAGAGTTCAGCAAACTCTTCTATAAACTAAGCCAACACTCGCTGAAGTGATGTTAAAGCTCCAAGATGTGTGACACCACACGGCCGTGAGCAGAGAATAAAAATGCAACCAGTGTGTCCATGCGGTAATGATGAGATCATCCGTTAGTGGTGAAGTGTCTTCTCTTTGTCCTTTAATGGCAAACAGCCATATCTTTTGGATGAGTGATTGCAGAGCACTGTCCTTTCAGAGTTTGGAGAGTTCAGAGCGATTCAGCACCACGTACAGCAGCTGTTAAAGTCTCTATGGAGCGTTGCTTTATCCTGGTTTGTGTTTTAGACTGTTTCATACATTTAGCTGCAAACATTTTGTCAGGTTGGATCAAAGTGTCTCCAAAGTTGAGACCTAAATCTACTTGAGAATCTGTGGTAAAGCCTGAAAATGGTCCTTCTAAACCACTCAAACTGTTTTTGTCCTCTTTTCAAAACCCTGCAGCCTGTAATTAATAGAAGAAGAAGAACAAAAAGACATTGCATGAGTGCATGTTTTTTTCCCCCTCTGGGCTTTGGCTGAATTTCTTCTCATTACTTCCTGTTTGCTCATTTGATGAAGATCCTGGAAGTCAGACTTGCAGCGTTTATGAGGGGGGAAAAAAAACACAAGCGGCCATGTGACGCACAAGCGGAAACTTTTCACCACACTGCTTCGGTAGGAGTTTTTTTCAAAAACAGTGAGCAAAGTTATAATTATTGCTTTTTAACAAACGTGTCAGGTAGATTTTACTGATTGCTTTTCAATCAGATTAACATTTTACACCCTGATTTTTAGGACTAACCATTTAATTTAATGTTTTCTAGTTAAATTTCGTTTGTTTGCCTTCGGTACAGCCACAGTTCTGTGGGAATAGCTGGAAAGAAAGGCTCAGAAACTTGGCTGCTTGCATGTATTGTTTTGCCATGTTCTGCAATTAGACGATGAAAATGTTATCTCGCCCGCCCACATACACAAACTCGCGCACAAAACCCACAAAAAGTGCTGCATCTCCGAGAAGCACAAGTTATCCCAGCAGCATCCTGCCGCTTGGCTCATAATCTTCCAGCAGCTTCCTCAGTTCGGCTGCTGGCTTTCTGCTTTTAATTAAAGACAAACTATGAAAACCATCTGACTGCTTGTTGGTGTGTATTTAAATTTAATGTATGTGTCTATTTTTACAAAACTCAGCATCTTGCTGGATTGTTCTCTTCAACATTATTGCAATGGAGGAAATTCATGAATACAATTCCTGTTTCCTGCAGATGAACCCATCACATTCATTGTTGGAAGCAATAAGGCACAAGATTGTTCCCCGGACCTTTAATGGCACATGCAGGCATGGACTCCCATTCATCCACGTGTATCTGCCCATCTTCTTTGGAGAGTTGCTATTAAGGCTTCATGCTTTATGTTTTATTCAAACCCTGTAGTACAGCAGCAGGGTCTTGCTGTTTTTGGAAGCAAAAGTCTCTCAGTCACAAATGGACTCCATTTGGTAGCTCATGTTTTCAGTTCCAACAACATTCAGAGTGGAGTCACTGAGTGATCAGAGGGAAAGCTTTGTTGTTTTCTCCGAGCTTAAATTTGTCCTTCTGGATTGTCGTTTGCGTGTCGTTACGTTGTTCGAATATGATGAGTGGACAGAATCCCCATGACGTCTGTCCTCTGAAGTCACCCGTGGGGTTTTGGTTTAGATATGTGTGTGTGTGTGTGCGGCCTCATTAGTTCATGGGTTTTGTTGTCCAAACACACTGAGTCTGCACAAAGATGACTTTGCTGGACTGGTCTGTTTTTGCCTGGACTCATCATGTCCTGCATGTCAAACTGGGCAAGAAAATCTGCGTCATCATACGTCATCTTTTATATAATCGGACCTGGACACAAGTTCTTCTTGCAGAGATGGCATCCTGGTAGTATTTCTTGTAGTGCATTTAAATGACCCACCAGTTGTTCAAACTGGTGCAACTAGAAAGGGGCAGACCTCATGATGACAAAATTCCCAAATCAGCATCTTGTTATGTTAAAACATGTTTCCCCCTAAACCTGACAAATGCTTAAAAAAGATACAAGGATGTTTTTACATCACCTTAGTGGAAGTTTGGTTCTCTTTTCTTATCAGAATTATGTTTCTGGACATGTTTCTGAGTTGGACTTCAAAAAAGTGCTCCACTTTTATTTTTAATTTTATAACATATTATTATTGTTATAATATTTTATGTTAGTCTGGTATGTTAGATGTCACGCAGGCAGATTGTAAAACAAGTGGAAGTTACCTTCAGCAGTAAGTTTTGCTGTAGATGCTACGTATTTTAATGTCAGGATTCAGAAATCTGGAGCAGAAAATTGTGTTGCATTAAAATAAAATGTACAGTAGCTCGTTACTTCCCAATGGTTATACAGTTCCGACTTGCCTAGGATTATTCTTTTTTGTTCTCAGGCTAAATGAACGATTGCTTTTAACTTTATTTATATTTTACGCTGTTCTCTCACATTTTTGTAGCCGAAAGCTAGACTTTCCCTCTTTATTAAATCATAGGTTTAGTCTTCCCCTTCTCACTCTGGGTTCTGCAAAACCAGGTAAACTGCACCTTGAATGTAATTTGTTGATGGTTGAACACAAAAAGACACTGAGATTGTGACAGAGCAAGATAACATATTCATGTTGGAATGGCCTAGTCAAAGTCCAGACCTATTTCTAATTAATAGACTTGGAAGATTGTTTGCAGAAACATTCCCTGTAAACTAACTGAACTTAACAGTACTACATGTACCACCACACACACACACAAAATGAATGTATTTCTGCTGTAATAATGCAGCACACAGATGACAGGAATATTTCTATGTCAAACAAAAGTATCATTGATCCAATTGTAGCTGCGTCGCGTGGCGGGAACGCTGAAATTTTTAGACTGACGTAGTGAAGCAAAGAGGAGAACCGGGGGGTGGATGGGTGTTTGTGTGCAGGCATGCATGTGTTTGGACAGCATTAGCTGCAGGTATCTACCATCAGAGGCTGAGTGCTGAGTGTTACATTTCCAAGGGCACTTAGAAAGCAACGGGGCATCAAAGGCTTCACTGAGAAGGGGTTTCACAGGCTGAATGATAAGAAGCAGCAAGACTCTTGACGACAACTCAGTTTGTTTTGAAACTGTTTAATCGGACAGAATGAAAAGATCAGAAATTGATATTTTCTTTTTTGACATGGCTGAAAAAAGAAATCTCCCAACGCAAGAACTTTCTACTTAAAGAAATTGTACCGTCAATTGAAACGCAGCTACAGAGCATCTTGAATGACAAATGTCAAACTTGTTCTGCTGCTGTAGCGTAAAGTCAAACACGGTGGTGGCAGTGTGGTGGTCTGTAACTGGTTTGCTGGTTCAGGTTATGAACGATTGGCCTATAATTTCTGCCCGGTCATCATTTTGTAAACTTGAGCGCAAAATAGACATTGGACTCACAGAAAGACAATGATGCAAACCTTTTAGCCATCATCTGAAAACTTGCTTTGTATGAAAATCCTGGCTGTTTCTTTCTGGTACTGAAACGTGTTTAATGATCTTTAGCATTAAAGCGCAACCATTAAGAGAAACCTTGAATAGTGGGAACTACTTTTCATATCTCTGCTCTCCACCTCTGTCACACACACTTGAGCTGACTTCATCCCTACCTCGTCTTTGGTAACCTTTTGCCTGATGACAGCCCTCCATGACACAATCACCCTATCTGTGGGACTCTCAGTGAGTGTTGCTGTATGGGTTCACTTTCGAGGTCCCCATTGGGGGGAGTTCAGAGAATTTAAGAAGTAGATGTTTCTTTTTTTCACCCAGGAAGTGATCTTAAGTGGGCGTTTTCAGGTGTGTTTTAATGTGTGCCATGGACTTTGAGTCTATTCTGAAGGTAGCAGAGAGGCGAATTAAAAGCGCTCTGGGTAAAGCTGAGGAAGGTAAGGAACATTTACTCTGAGTGCATATCATAAATATCTTTCATTTAATGTAATATTACCATTTCAGTAAATCACAGCGAAGGAAAGCGCTTCAGTTTTGCTTGGTAAAAGTCATTGTTTTAAATAACTGAATTTAGTTAAAGTTTGTCTTTGCAATTTAAATATATCTTGATCACAGAGTACCTTACAGAGGTACTCTGTAAAGTACTTATTTAAGAACCTATCTTATTTAAGTAGGTTCTTAAATAAGGTACCTATGCGTGTTAGTCTTTAACCGCGATGTGTTAAAGACTAAAATTTGTCTGAAATGTATCTGATTTTACTGAAATCAAAACAAAATGTAGTCAAAGTGATAATCTGCGAAAGTCTGATTCGTCTCTTCCTATCTGGCTTAACTCGTAAAAAGAGTCATTCTTAACAGAAGTGTTACAACGTTTTCAAATTATGACAATTAAAATATATTGTTTGCATTGAGATGTCGTAAGGTTTTTTGAATCAGTATTGGGATAATCTCAAATTCTTCTAAGAACTGATGTTGCTGATTTATTTCTTTATCTATCAATATTGAGAATCTACTGATAATTATTCAATCTAACTGACCGACTTGTTAACTTTTCTCAGCATTTTCATTTCATTTTGCAGAAAAATAGTTCTTCAAATGTGCCACAGCCAACATCATCAGCAGTCTTTATTTCTTCCACACCTTGTAAATTTGGAGCGATAGTGAACACAACACTGACATGCTACATCAAATGCCTCTCATAGTATTTGATAAGTCTGGCGTCTCTGGGTAGCATCGGTCTGGAGATTGTTATGTAACTGTGCGTATGTGTGAGAGTGAGTGCATTTGGATGAAGTCATTTGTTGAAATTCAACTACTGCTTCAGAAGTCATCTAATCAGTAAATAGTCCAGTTGTAGAGATATCTACTGCCAAGTTAGCAGTAAAAACTGTGTTGGTCAATTGTTACTGCTAATGAGGTCTCTAGGATAGATGTTAGGGTGGAGAAAAAACATTTACAGATTTCTTCAGTTTCTAAGTCTCTTTCATCAGAGACTTAGAAAATGGTGAGGAACAGAAGAAGTGACTTAACAAACAAGGACCAGAAACAATGGCGCAACGACCAGATATATTTTTTTACACAAGTGCTTATTTTTTTCCCCTTTAATTCATAAAAAGCAACCATGAATTGCTTTTTGTATTTACTCACTTTACCTGTGTCTGGTAGCAACATCAGTTTGCTGATCTGAAACATTTAAGTGTGACAAGAAGGCAAAGCGAGAATAAATCTTTCAGACTTTATTGGTGCTGCATTCTCATTTGGTTATTTTGCCTGATCCTTTTAGAGCACCGTTTTGTACTGAAAATAGCTTTGACAAGCTGCTTTTTTTTCTTTCTTGTACCTTGAAGTGTCAGTTTCCAGTCTGCATTGTTGTGCAGGTCGGATTAGATGCGGTCGTGTTTAGGCTTTACGGGCTGAATGGGTTCCCTTAATGCACCATCTTCTTATTGTCAGAGGGATTATCGTGCTCAGAAATATACACTTGGGGGCACATATATCTGTTAAAAGCTGCTCTTTTGATGCAGTGCTGCGAGTAAAACGGATTTAATGTTACTGACTGGCTCAGAAAGACATATAAATCATAAAAGAAGATTGAATTTGACCTTAAGCGTCTCTGACAGAGGATGTTGTGTCCTATTCTAAGATTTACCACCTGGTTTTTGGCTTGTTACATAATTATTCAGAAGTTGTGACTTGATAGCTGCCGTTCCAGTTTTTTAACAAACAATGTGAAATGGTTTTCCAGGTGATTTTATATATATATATATATATATATATATATATATATATATATATATATATATATATATATATATATATATATATATATATATATATAATTATTTTGGGAAGTTCTGAAAGTTTTGACAGTTTGACCAAAAGATAATTTTACGTATAGAAAGCTTTTTACATTCATGCAAGAGGTTTTTTTTCTGCCATGAAGTTTCAGTAAAAATTAAATAAAATTAGATCAAGAAAAACAACCAAAACTTTTGTTCATTATTTGTTGTTGCAGTACTTAGTTTTGCCACAAGAGGCAGCAAGGGTGTCCATAAAACTTTTTTGACTTCAGGCCTGGGCTAAAATTAATCCTCCAATGGCAGAAACCTCTGCAACATTGTCAAAATATAAACTGCTGGATAGTTTTAAAATCATAATATCTAGCTTTGAAGCTCATGAGAAAAAAAAAGTTTTTTAGACTTGTCTTTTAATGCACAATAAACCAATTTGTGTTTAAAAATAATTTCCCCTGTTACTTACTTTCAAAAATAACAAAATAAATCGCAGAAAAACTGAGGACTGATGACTTGATGTAAACTTTTATTGATGTTAAGGGAAAAAATGTCTTACGGCAAGGGTGAAAAATTAAAAATACCAAGTAATGCAAATTACTTTATTTTCTTCTGTGCAAGTTGCAGCTCCTGGGCCTGCATATGAATTAAATATTGAAGAGCCTTTTTTTTTCCTTCTTGCTTTTAGTCAGTGAGAGGTGGATTTACTGCTGTGCTTTGATTAACCCAACTGCACTAGACTTTAAGTTAAAAACCCGATACCCAGACTTCCTCTTTCAAGATTTTCTACTCAAGAGCAGAATAATAATAAAAAAAACAAACTAGCTTTTACTTGTTTATTTTTTCTGCTTTAATGAGATTCAGGTGGCGTATTGAACGGTGTAAGGTTGGGTAGAAATGATTTCAAACAGTCTCTGTTTCAAGCTCATCTTTTAGAACAGATGATTGTTTTGCTTCCTCTTCTGCTGTGTTGTGTGCTGCGTAGTTGCGCTTCACCCTCCATGACGGAGTCGCTCACAAGGACACATCCGCCTTAAAACAACGACCTACCCTAGTTTGAGTCATTACAACGGGACCAGAATATCACGGTGACATAAACAACTTGGAAAAAAAAAAAAAAGAGTTTGTCCTGATTAGTTCAGAGCAGACGAGGGCGCTTACCGACGATTATTTTAGTAATTGATTAATACCTCAGTTATTCAGACAATTAATCGATTAATTGGGTAAAAGATAGAAGATAAATATACATTTTTCATTTAACCGCTTAAGCCTTTTTTGTTCAATATTCAAAATATATTAAAAGATGCAAATAAACAAATAATCCAGTTCCTTTTTTAAATAAGAAAAGAAACAATACCGCAGCATTCTTTTTTTCTGAACCAGGTGAAGCTAAAACTATGATGAGTTTTTGACTAAAACGCATTTTATATATTTGAAATGTATATGTTTTTCTGCAGTTTAGGCTTAGTGACGGCTCTGAAGGTGTTTTTTTTCACTAAATAGCCTTTTTTATGAGTCTGTATACTCCAGTTAGCAATTAATCGATTACTAAATCAGTTGAGGATTACTCCAACAATCAATCATTATTAAATCGATTAATTGTTTCAGTCCTAGGACACACACACTCTACATTCAGACTGACTGAGTTGTGCAGAGAAGCTGCTGCGCAAAGTAGACTGATTTAGTTTTGAAAAAACAAAATGTCAGAGGTTATGAAAACTGAAATGTTTTTTTATACTTGGGACTGCTGCCCATATTTACCCAAAGCAACTTGACAAAAAAAAAATCTGTTTTTCTGTTCAGCTGATCAGAGGTCTTGGCAGGATTTCCGTGGATATTTGATAAATATGTTTTGCTCTGTACATATACTAACAGTTTCCAGCTCTTGTAGAAAAAGGGAGCTTTTTACATTAATGCAGGATAAAATTAGATGTTTTTGCAGTGAACAGAAGGGGATGAGATGAGCTCGGTCGAAAGAGAAAGAATGAAGGAGCTGATATTGTGCAAACTCATAGGCCAGTTTATATTGCTTTGGGCTGTAATAGAGCAATTGGACCTTTGTTAGCTCCAACTTGAACATCCAAAATGACTAATGTTTATCCTGATGCTATTTTGCAGTTATTGCCCAAAGGCTGTCTTATTTATTATTAAAAATGTCAGTGTACCAACTCAAATCTAATAATTTTTCCCCATGTGTGCATTTTCCTGCACAACGTACCAAAAAAGAACTACATAGATTTCAATAATATTAGATAATTTAGGGATTGTGTCTGCAGGCATTCTTTGCAGTAATATTTGGTGATACGTCCTGTTTTTAGAAGGTAAAATTTTGTTTTCAAAATGACAGATTATAGCCAGAAGCAGCTTTTTTAAAAATAAACCCATGCTGTTAGGTAGGAAAATGTAAATTTGCTATGTTTTGGAGAGACTTTGTAGAAGGACTATTGGTTGGTCTGAAGGAAGAATACAATCTGCTTCCCTCAGGAAGTGAAAGAAGAGACCGTCCAAGACTGTTTGCTTTTATTGCTTGACGCACGTCTTCAGTATCACATGGAGGCTTGGGGCAACAGTGACAGATCGGGGTGGTCGTGATAATCCTCAAGAAACCAACAGCGTGAGGAAGTTTTCTCCAACTTAAAGAAGGTTTTTCAATCATCAGATGTCTTAATACACACAGTGGAAGGCATCTTAGCAACCGCAGAAGCTACCGTCTACAATCTTCTTTTTCGTTACTCTTGAGGGAGGAATGCTGCTCCTGGATTGGCTGTTTTACAAACACCACCAGTAGTGTGTAAAGTAGCTTTGTGCCTCGGTATTTCAGCTTCTCAATCTGTGTTTTCTTTCTAATAGTTTAGAAAATTTACATTCACGGTCAACAGAAAACCTCAAATAAGTAAATGGATGAAGTTTTCTTCTGACAGTGTTTCAGCCTTTCAGTGCATTTACATTCTGATCTTCACCGATGATCATAAGATATATATCATGACTAAAATAGTGTCAAAGTTATTGACTGATAACCGAGAACATCTGTATGTTAATTTTTTTAGCTTCCTCTCTCACCGCTTTCTTTATTCAAAATGACACTCCAGGGAGTTCTCTCTCCAGTCTCGTTATCTGACTTGTGTCTCCATACTCCCCGCTGTGGTTCTGATGTCTTGGTGGGATGAATGTGGAGCAATTATCGAGCTGCTCTGACGCAGAACTTTCCATGTTCTCTTGTTTTGTGCTGGAAATCGTTGCTGATTGCTTCGGTTGTCTTCTGCTATTCCAGGTGTTGAACTTTATCTTGGTGGGAAAACGAGGAATGAGAAAAAACGCGACAAATCCGACATTGAATGTATTTGCATCTAAAAGTAGCCGCTATTTTAACTCCAAAGCGACAACGAATAGCCAGTACTCGGAAAATGAGCTGCAGAATGAAGCTAAAGTTAAATGGGCCGAAAAGAAATAGCCCAAACATCTGACCACCCATGGTCTCAAGCAAACAATGCCTCTTTAAATCGAATATATTGAATACAGTTGTTAGAAACTCTACATGTGTTTTCACAGCAGTGTTTCCTAGGGTTGGCTCTACTTAACAGGCCTGATTAGCTTCAATTCCCCCAATCAGACAGATTTGTGACATTGAACCTTACCGAGGAGAACAACTGACAGTTGGTACAAATCGCAGAAATGGGGAAGAATATTCAAGACGAGCGAGGAATCAGACAAAAAGTGTGTGTAAGGGAGTGAGAATGAATAATTTAGTCCCTCCATTCCCTCTCTGCTCCTCCCTGCTGAGTTGGTGATGTTGCAAAGATAGATGATGAACAAGGAGAGGAAAGAAAAAAAAACAGGACAGTGAGGGAAGATAGGATGCTTTAGGAGCAGGTGTTTGTGTTTTACAGTAACTGTGTGATTGTGTGTGTGTGTGTGTGATAAGATCAGAGGCGAGCCCACAACCAGGTGAAGCTTCAAACGAGAAATTATGTAACTGAAACCTGATGTGTGTGTCTGTGTGTGCGCTGTCCTCTTAGCATTCAGCAGGTGTTTTGCTCCTTCATTTTGGAGACCCACCTGCGTCACTAATCGCTCGTTGCCAGGGTAACAGCGGTCTTCCCCCGTGCAGGCGGCAGCACAAGCACCCCGTATGAGTGAATTATGACTCATCCGGCCCGCTTTTCCGAGCGGCTATCCTCACACTCCCATCTGGGGGAACACCCACCCACATCAGTCATCTCCCCCCGCCCGTTTCTCCACCTCGAGACTGTGGAGGAGCTGTGCAGGACCACGCAACAAGACACAGGTTGAACATTTAACTGAAGCGTTTGATCGCAGCAGGGCAGAAGAGATCAGTCCCCATGACTCACGAGGTACAGAAAAGTGTGCCACCTAGAGAAAGAGTTCATAAGTTTTTATACTGCAGAGACAATTAAAACCGACAGGCGTTCATTAAAAGCAACATCTCTGTTTGTCTGAATGGGACAAAACAGCTTAGAAATTGCAATTTTAAACAGACATCATGGATTAAAATTTACTTTTTTTAATTCCATAATGCTTTTTTAGATCTATTTTTAATGTGTTCTTAATGTTAAAGTGTCTCAAGTCATTATTTGTGCTTTCAATTTAAGTTTTCGACTGAACAAATTGATCCGAGTCATCTTGTTGATTTATTTTTTTCAGTGCGTTCCTGTTTGTTGGTAATTCTGTTTACTTTATGTTTTCTGTTTGTGATCCCTTCTTTCTCTTGAGTAATTTAATTAATCTTGCATCACCTTAGCTCTGTTATTTCAGACTTTTTATATGTAACTGTGTTAGCGATTCCAAACAGGTGTTTAAGCAATTCACAAATACTTCAAACAAGAATCCACAAAAATGTGCTTTAATGTTAGTAATGATTCAATTTAGCAAAATTTCCTAATTGTGACAAAACTAAATGGGTGCTAATATTTTCCAGCTCTAAGAGTGTGAGAGAAACCTTTACTTTAGTGTCACAGACACAGCCAGCTGCCCCCTTCTGACTCTTTTCTATAACTGCACCGCTTCTTCATCACAAGCAGTCAGACTCGTTTAAACCAAACAATGCTACTGCTTTTAAAAATATATATTTAAATATGAATAATGTTTTTGTTTCCTTCATTTTATTTCTGAAACTATTACGTTGACTATCACACTAGAGGTTCTGACACATGAATTGTCTTTTGATGTCAGAAGTACTTTTTTCTCACACAATAACTGTTTTTTTACATATACTAAATCTTTTATTTAATTTAAGATGGTTTAGAAATCTAACATATGAACTTTAATTAATTTAATTTGACAAGGCATTTGTTGACATTGATTATAATAAGCTACATTTACGTTTCTTACACTTTGAAATAGAACAGAAACAGTGTTTTATATTCATCTCCCACACTTTCAAACAGTGACTTTATATTGGGAGGTGTAAAGGAACTATGTTGAATAAATAATCATTGCTTGTCTTACACATCAATGCTTTCCAATGGACTTGGAAATTCAAATGTGAATTCCAATACAATTTGTTGTCAACAACTGCAAGAAGTTTGATTTCAGACATTTTTTCTTGTGCAACAGTATGATCAAAAGTTTGTTTTTTGAGTTAGTTAAAAGTATTAACCAGATATCAATATTGATTATCATAATTTATAATTATAAATTGTGTTTTATTTAAGCTGCTTAGACATTGTTCACTACTTTACTTTTAGTCGTGCCGTAATACTATGGTAATACTGGTCTAACTGAGAAAATGAAGTAGTTTTGAGGAATATTCAGTTCAGTTTTTCGTGTGTGTTGATATAAAGCACTTTGACGAACATTTTGAAATGTATTTTTCTATATTCTTTAAATATATAATATACTTACAATGTAAGTTTTTTATATTTTTACTACAAATGCTGCAGCTAATCTATCTGCTTTAAATCAATATTGTTCTCACAAAGTATATTGCTTTGGGTTCTGAAATAATTTAGATAAATAAGTAAATATACATACAGAATAAAACAGCAAATAATTTTCATAACTTAAATTACTGGTGAAAAATCTGATTACGACAGCTGCCAAAATTAAAAATAGAGCTGCTAAATTTTATTAATAGTTTAGAACTACAGCAACCAGAAATGGAAAATTTCTCTTTTTTATTTTTGCCAAACATGTCAAATATAGAAGTTATTTATTTAGTTATGATATAAATCATAATCAATATAGGTCCAGAGTTATTACGTCTGATTTTATTGTCTTTTTCATGTGAAGGATTGGAGGGGAAAAGATGATTAAATATTGCTGTTACCCTTTTGGATCTCTAGAGGGTGCTGTTGCTTCTGTATAGAAGCGACAAGGAACTCAGGCGTGAAGATGCTCCTCAAATGCAGTGAAGCTTAATTATGTAGTCATGTTGGCTGTCAATACAACCACTGATGCACAGCATTTCTTATTTTTGCCGTTTTGTAGGGGTCAGTTTGTAGGCTTTGCAACTTTGTCAGTTTTCTTTCTGACCATGCTTCTGGAAGGAAAATGAAAACTGGGCCGGGCGGACATATTTCTTTTTCTTTGAGGAAATATGGTGCAGAGAGGAGGGAGACGAATTTTCCTTTTTGGGGTCTAATCGCTGCACCTTGCTTTTCTGGGAAGGCATAAAAAGCAACCCTGTGGCTGAATTTTAATGTAAATGTGGCTCTGATTTATTCATAGCTCCTTTGCCTGAACTGACCTGGATAGAAGTGGGTGTACACATCTTCTCCTTGCACACACACATAAACAGAACACATTCATGCTGCTGTGCATATTTTTGTCAGACAGAGGAGCAAAAAAAACAAAAACATGTCTAAATTTTTATATGCCTGCAGCTTCAGGTGATGCAGATAGAAAGTCTAGATTCTTGTGGAAGATTCTGAATTTTTCTTCAATACATTTGAAAACAAATTGGTTAAAAAACACACAAAAAAACAATTATAGTCGTAAGAATGCTTCATCCGATTGTCAGCATTTATATTTATTTTTGAGTTACTTGGACACTCTTAAAGTACACATCCCATCCTTACTCCACTTAGAACTACGTCACAATTGATTATTTGAGACTGTTAATAATATATTGTAATGCCAAATAGAGTCATCAACTAATTGTGGTTAATTTCCTCGGAGATGCTCTGCTGCCACCTAGTGGCTATTATATCCAGACGTGTTTATGATTTAGAGATGCTGTCCATGGTGCTGAAATGAGCTCAAATCCTTTTGGCAATTTCTAATCTTTTATGTATGACTAAATCTTATTTTTTTAATCATTATTTTCAGTTTTGTTTTTGGAAATATATAAAAACTAGAGGGTAATGATTATCCTAGCCTGCATTTTATTTAGACCTGGCATTTATCTTTTCCCCCTTAAGCATTGCCTGTCATAAATATACACTACCTGTCTGCATTAAAACATGCATATAAAAAAACTAAATGTATTTTCAATGGGGTATACTTCAATAATTACACCTTTATTGCCGAATCAACTCCTGTTACTTGCTCTGACGTGCTTCTATATGTATTTACATCAGGAAATGTCAGCCATAGTAGTTAATCTTAGCTGGAAACCTGCACCTGAAAGATAAAAGCAGACAAGCCAGGCTGTGCTGCAGCTAATCAGACCATCAATCGAGCCCACCTCTTGCATTTTTAAACCGTTTATTCAGACAGCCATTCCTGAGCTGAATACAGACAGTTGGGAATGTGTGGGGAGAGAGATAATGAGCCGGGCAGGTTTCAGTGTTTGCACCATTCCTTTATGCACATGAAGCAGAGGTTAGCTGTTACAGTCAATGTGTTTCATGTCGGATGTTTTATGACCTCTTTGTGGTTGTTTGTGTTCATATCAATCTGAGGCTCATTGGGTTGCTTTTTATCCTATTTGGTTGTTCCCATTAATTTTGATACGAATACCCATAATGTTCACTTATTTCAGTATTTTAATTCAGAAAGTGAAACTCTTTTTGATTTATTACAAAATAAATTTCCATTTATTTTTGTTAATGTCTATGATTCTGGCTTGCAGTTAACGACACCAAATTCAGCTTTTCAGAAAAAATGTAATATTGCAAAAGGGATATTTAAGACACAAATGTATTATTACAGCCGAAACATGCAGCTGGAGTTAGTCATAGTCAATGAAACTGGCTGGCTGGAGAGTTGTTTACAAGCATATTAATGGAAAATTTAATGGAAGGAAAATATGTGGTAGTAGAAAGGTGCATAAGCCTTAAGAGGACTATGACATAAAGTCTGTTTAAAGACGGGACAATATGTAAAACATGCATTTTATTTAATTATTTTTTTTTTTTTAGCTAAACATCATGTTATAATGTTACTGCCTCATCAAAAACGTACTTGATTTTTTTTTATTAATAATTTGTAACTTCACAATTTTTCTCATAAACTCAGTTCTAAATTTCACATTAAAATATAAGCAACCTGTCTTCTCAATCAACCACATTTTTGTTCATATTTTACCCGGTTTAATCAGGCTGTATGAAATGTTCTCCTGAGACAAACTGTCAGGTTTCCGTTCAGGAGGCTCATTTCTCCTGCACCTGCGACTCCGTCTCCGTCTCCTCCTCCCTCTGGTCGCATCTCGCCACCAGACAAACAACGAGCACCTCATCGGACCTCAACGAGGACGGCCAGGTTGCTGTTCAGAGCGCGTGTGTCGCTGCGCGCTGGGCTCGCGGCTACAGCAGCTGTGGAGCCCCAGACAGCGCTCGCGGACTCAAACGTCAAACTACCAGAGCCGCTGTCAGGGGGGACATCCGGTCGTCCCCTTCAAAATGCAATTTTGCATACCCAATGGGTAATGATAGAGGACATTGAATTTTATATATATAATAACCAATTATGAAACAAATAAACATACAATTTTGTCAAATGCCTTCAAGTTGTACATCCAACATGCTCATCAGTGCTACACTTTATACTAATCAAAGGCACCTAAGTAAGTGGGTTTTTAGCCTAAATTCAAAGGAGCTCAGTGTTTTTGCATCTTTGCAGTTTGTTGGACGTTTGTTCCAGATTTGTGGTGCATAGAAACTAAGTACTGCCTCAAACGGTTTGGTTCTGGTTCTGAGAAGAGCAGAGTCGAGCTACACTGAGCAGGCACCAGTGGAAAACGGTCTTAAAGATTATATGTTTTATGGTAAGGAGTATTATTCCCTCATCAAAAACCTGCCAGGATTGTTGCCTTGATTCATTCATGCATGTTTGAGAAACTCTTTCATTTCAATGTCAATGTCAGTTATGTAAACAGCATTTTTACAATCGAAGGCAACTTATTAGGCTATAAAATGGCCCCATGTGCCTTGAAAATACATAACATTGCCCCTTTAAACATAAAAAGTGAAAATAAAATTAAGGTTTTTATTTTATTACTGATTTATCATGAGATAACCCAATCGCCCAAACAAATGTGTGGAATAGTTTGATTATTTTTCTGAAATTATCATTAAACTTTTAAAAATGAAGAGACGGAAAAGAGACGATTACGTTTTATTTTGAAAAACCGGATGTGCTGTGTCAGGCGAGTCCGTCTCATTCCACGCAGCTGGAGCGGCTCGCGGTTCCAGCGCGCGCCTCTCTCTTCAGTCAGCGGAATACAAACAGACCTTCTCACAGAAGAGGACACAACTGCTTTCTGGGGCTTTTTCAGCCTCATTTCTCTTCCATATTTTCACTCGGCTCGCCTGTTGACTATGGCAACACGAACTGACACGGACGCTCCGGGAATTTAGCGTTGAAGAAGCCGCTCGGTGACAGCTGTTGACTGACAGACAGACAGACCGGTGAGACGTGACGGACAGGCACCCCGCTGCGCTCCTCAAACCTATGGCCTGAAGGATAGTCGGCAGACAAGATGCTGTGACCTCGAGTGTTTATCCGGACTTCACCGTGCTGGAGCTGAAGTATGGGGCTGTTATAGGCGCTAGAGCCGAGACTTCGGGGGGGTGGGTGGGAGGGGGGTCCGTGTCTGAATTTTGTCTGCGCTCCGTCCCCTCCGGTGGACACTGAACAGACCGGAGACGCGGACGGAGACGGCGTCTCGGCGGAGACATGGCAGCTGCCATCGCCAGCGGTTTGATCCGCCAAAAGCGGCAGGCCAGGGAGCAACACGCCCACCGACCGACCGCTCACCGGCGGCGGAAAAGCCCCGGTAAGAAGCAGGGGCTGTGCAACGGCAACCTGGTCGACATCTTCTCCAAAGTCCGGATATTCGGGCTGAAGAAGAGGAGGCTAAGGAGGCAAGGTGTGAAAACGCACGCACACGCACAAATCTAGTTTTCATTCACGCCCAAACGGCTTGTGCACAAACACACTCTGACGCGCACACCCATGCACGCACACACACGCAGTCATGTGTTGTAGTGGCTTATGGTTCACTAGTTTGCAGGTACATCCATTATTGAAGCCACAGATTCGTCTGTCTGGTCTCAACCCCCCTCCTGAGTGTCTGTGTGCCTCACACTCTAAAACTCATAATTTAAAGATTCAGCCTCAACAAATTACCTCATTTCTCCTTTTACCAACTCACCCTGCGTGAACTGTTGTTTTTTTCCATCTTGTGATGAAAAGCAAAAGTCAAAAATGTGCTCCATTCAAATCCCATACTTCCTTCTAAGGTGATAGTTTTGGGTGTAATGGCTCACTGCTTTGGGCGGCATCACATAGGGGGCAACAAAAGCACTTGTTGCACCCAGACTTTATTTGTAATGTATTTATTTTTACAGTATATTTATCTATATATACACTAAATAGAGATTCCTTCAAATACACATGAAGAGAAATTAACCCTTTTCAAGCTCTTGTGTCCAGAACCGCCGCTGCTCGTTTTTGAATCACAGTCTGGATCCGGCCCCCTCAGGAATGAGGAATGATTGCAAATGCCGCAGGAATGAATGCAGCTTAATGAGAATGTTGTGATTGTGTGCTATGGGAAGCGTCGGGGAGATGAGTGCCGTTCTAATCAATTGATTGTGTTGGAAACCAGCAGGTGATGGTGTACGGCACGGGAAGGAGGAGGAAGGATTTGTGTTGGCTGGGTTGGTTCTTACTGGTTCGGTATGGTAAACGAAGGGAATCCGTGTCCTACCTGCTTAGTTTTCCTTTCTCTTTGTCTTCTGGCCTCCTCCCAGCTTCATGTCCTATTTTTCTCTCAAATTTTCTTCCCTTTCCTCCTCATGCCCCCTTTCTTTTTCTCCTCCTCTTGCTCTGCTCTAATCCTCTTCCCACCTGAGGTCTTTCTGTCCCTCCATCTTTTCCTCCTCAGATCTTTCTACTCTCCTTTTCCAGCTTCATATGACTCCCCCCCTCTTTCTGCTTCTTCTGCTTCAAGCTCTCCATTGCTCCTGTTTTCAGTCACAAGAACCACTAATATATTTATCTATAAAAAATATCTCATTGCTGTGTTTGCATGAAAAAAATCGGCAGCATCCCTGTCTGTCTTCTAAAGGTTTTGGACTAATATCGATCAGTTCAGTTTTGTCAATTCACTTATTTTTTTTTTATAGTTTGGTGTGAGATTTTAGCTGAAACAAAAGCTGCTAACAAACTTGATCTCTGCGCCGTTGGGGCTGCATCAAAACATAATCGAAACCTCAATCAAAAATCAATTTTCACCTTTAAGAAATTCTTTTTGGCTGAGTCACACCGTCGGGAGGTGAAATCTATCAGCTACATAACCACATCAGACAGGGATTCACGTCTGTAGAAAAGGTTTTCTGGTATAAAAATCTGTTTTACGTTTAGTTTAATTGATGAAAGTGCCTGGCATCAAAGAGATGATGCTCTGGTAAGAGGAAGGAGACGGTAAATGACCTTTCTAGCAGCTTCCCCAGACCGTGTCCTCTTTTCTCCACTGGGCAGGGTCTTCTGCTTTCCCTTTCTCTCTCAATAATTATAATTTTTAAATGAAATTCCAGCGCTACAAACACATCCGGTGCTCATTATAGACCTATTTGCAGGAGAGGAAAACAAGAGATTCCGTCTGTTTGGACGTGGTAAATAATTGTCAATTTCCCTTATCAATTAAATGCGTTTTAACAATGTGGAAATGATTGCTTCCGACAGCCTGAGGTGATGAACTGCCTCGTTGTTTGCTTTGTGAAATAGCTACAGGTTTACGAACACAAATGCTCTCACATTGTGTCTGCGTTGGGCAACAAAAAACACAAACCTGTGTCGTCTTGTCAAAGTATTCTTCCTCCCTGGAATTTTTTTCTCACTTTGCAGTCACAAACTTTATTATATTATAGGGATTTTAGGTGATTTCGCCACACAATTAAGTGCATAATTGTGAAGTGGAAGGGAAATAATTGGTGGTTTTCAAAATTCTATCAAACAGAAGTCTGAAAGGTAAAGTGTGCCTTTCTCAACCCCCTGAGTCACTGCTTTGAAGAGACGCTTTCTGCTGCAGTTACAGCTGCAAGACTTCTGGGATTTTTTGCTCCTTCTTCTTTGGAAAATGACTCATGTTAACTCAGATGGAATGGAGTCCTTCCATATGTTCTAAATTGGATTTAAGTCTGGACTTTGACTGGGCCAAATGCTCTAACTGTGACCATCCTGTTGTAGATCTGTGATGAACATCTGTCCCAGTCTCATGCTTTTTTTTTTTTACCACCATCAACTTTAACCAGTGTTTCAATCCCTGTTGTGGGGAAAAGAATACACCACAATAGCATGATGCCCCCCCCCACCCTGTCGTATGCATGCCAATCAATCTAGACCAGAGCCCTTATTTGCATGTTTGTGTTTCCTGCAACAGCAAGCAGGACTTCTTTCAAGAATGCTTGCAACACATTGCATTGGCTTTTCTTAAGAATATCATAGAAAAGGGTGTTGAAAATGAAAGCATGCCACACTTTTAAGATTTCACTTCACTGTTATATACAAATTTGTAGTCTACTGTATCATGCACGTACAAGATTGTTGCTGCATTGAAACTAAAATGATTTAGTTTTAATACTCCTGTCAAGTATTTTATGAGTAATTTTATGCTCGTTCTTGGAGTGGAAAGATCATTTAAAAACCGATTTTGCTGCAATAAATCCAATCCATATTTGTGTTTGTTAACGAGGAGTCGTGAGGTTAACAGTTCGTCTGGTTCTGCAGCTTTTTGCTCAGAGATGTGATTGTATAAAATCTGTGGAGGCTGTGAAGGCGGAATTGATAATGTGCTGAAACGAGAAATTACTTCAGAGATGAAAAGTACGGAAAAGTCTCTCTGTTGGTATAAAGAGGAAAATTTGAGGGGGAAAAATCCACAAAAATGGCCTCAGAAGCATTTGATGGAGATGGAAATGTTTTCTGAACCAGTAAACTATCCAGCGTGCTGAAGCCTGACCTGGTATTTAGTCAGGACATGTAAAGGGGCGCCCGTGTCTCCCTGCTGACCCCAATCACCTGCGTATTTCTCTGGAAGAACATGAGTCAAAGGCTAAGTTAAAAGGCAGCTCTTCCTCTCTGGTTTCATGCTGAAACAGAAACTTGACTCCAGGTGGAAAAAAAGAGAATCGCTCGAAATAAAAATGACTCGACTGGAGAGCCAAACCAAATTGTTTCACATTAAAGACGTTACTGGTGATTAATGTAACCCAGGGAGAGTCAGGTCTGTGACAGGCTGTCTCGACAGGGCGTTCCCTTTCCTCGAGGTTGATGCAATTGCTCAATAAGCATAATCAATAAATGACATTGGTGTTTTTCCTATGAAAAACACCAATGTCTCGGAATCTGGAATAACATACGAAAGCATAAAGATTGTTTGCAGACCTGCAACGAATTCAATCATTATCTTTTCTTGGCATTAGTTCAGGTTCATCATTCCAGATCTGCCGTTTACATCTCAGTGTGTGTCTGTAATCACTTATCGAGCCGAGGTAAATGAGGATAAAATGGGTGCTGCACATGAATTCCTCACTCTGGTGCTTTTTCGTTTGTCAAGATGCTGCGTGCGCTGCGATCTTTAATGCCTCGCTTGTATGAGGCGCCGCTCTGTACGCCGTTTAGCGCCACGTGTTGACGAATTAACAGACAATGCAATATGTCAAATCCGCGTGGCAGCCTTGATTGGCTGACTGATTCAATCAGATCACATTGTCTCCAAAAGACGGGCAATGTGGGAGCAAATCCACGTGCGTGTGTATTTGTAAGTGTGTGAGCGTGTGGATGGGGGAATACCCTTTCTCTGGAACAGTCTGGAATCATGAGACTGTTCCCATGGCAACATGAGGATGGGAATTTCCCTAGTAACAAAAATGGGACACAGGGGGATACTGGGAAGAGTGGGAATCTCACCTTGGTTACTCAAGAAGTGTTGGTCTGACTATGACCAAACAGACAAGCAGGTGGATGAATGGATGCACATGTGTAAAGACCCACATTTACACTACTTGAGATTATTCACTCATTTTCATATACATATGCGTTATCCTGCTAAACTGATCTAACAAAAGGAGGAAAACATATAAAAAATGAAAAAAAACCAAAACGTTGTAGCATATATATGTTCAAATGAATTCACATCTTACAATAAATCCCTCAGGATTTAACTAGAGTTAGGGGAAGCTAAATGTTTTCAAAATTAGTAAAATGGGACAACATTAATTGAAAAATCAGCTTCACTATTAGCAGAAGAGTGCCCACCACTGTATCTATGTTTATTTTCCAAAATAAATAAATAATGAACATAACCAATAAACATGAAATCAAATTGCATTAAATATATTCTTTAACTATTCCTTTAACTATCCTATAACATTTATTTCATAACATCCTGAGAGTAAAGAACAAAGAATCAGTCTGAATATTAATGTCAGATCCTGTATGTGGAAGCGGGAGGTCTGCCAGGAACACTGTGAGCTGTGAAAACTGCAGCCCAGGTTGTCATCTGCTGGGCAGCACAGCTGCGGCAAGTCAAATATATCTCTGCAAGTGTTAATGAGACCTCCTAGGTAGCTTCATTAGCCTTGAAATGAGGAGATAAAAAGTGACCACTGGAAAACAGAGAAGAGGTGTAATCAAAACAAAATTAGATGTGTGTATCAGGGGTTTTTATTACCTTTCATCGCTGTCCTGCTGTAATTAGGAGTGCATAAGGTCAATAAGCTTTTAGAGCTGCTGCTCTAAGTTGTTGCTTTCTTATTTAGTGTGAGGATTGTGCACAACATTTGTGTTCTCATTACACACTATTGCGGATTCCTGAAAAGAGCGTTGGAAAAATATCTACGCAGCTGAAACGTTTTCGAATTTTGTCTCCTTTGTGATGGACCGAAAGCAAACACGCTTAGTTGTGAAGTGGGAGAAAAAGTGGATAATGGTTTGACCCTTGTGTAATTTAATCTCAGCATAAGCCCAGCGGCTCTGTGAAGGCCTCAGAGGTTTGTTAGAGAACATTAGCGAGCAAGCTGCTTCATGAAACTCAAGGAGCACAGCAGAGGAACATTTGGAGAGTCAAGACTCGGCTATACAACTAAATATTTTAAGTTACCACAGAGTTCAGCTCAATCCAGTTGCTAACTGAAGTTACCTGCTATATTTTCAATTTAAGTTACCAACTCGGTTTGCAACTAAAGTCACCACCAACTAGGATCTAATACATTTTTATCAAATAAATAAATGTAATAAAACCACAAAACAAGCCAATTACACACTACTTGGTCTTACACTGGTGTTTTAGTCATCGTCTGCATAAATGGATTCACAGCCATTTCAGGTTTATTTGTGAATTTTATTTGCTTTCCAGCTTGGCACCAAGAGAAAAAATATTGTTGCCATGTATTAAGTTTAATATTCATCAGAGAGAGGCCGCTACGCTGTGAGCCATGAACCAAGACGGCAAACCAACTTTAAGAAAACATCTATTTTTTTATTGTTATTATTCTTATTGAATATTTTGCAGCCTTGAGCATTTCTGTTGGCTGAGTCACAACAACAAGCCTGAAACATGCTCATACTAATCTTTATCACAAAATCCAGGGATCTAAACAGAGCTAGAGGATGAGGTAGATGTGTCCCTGAAACAGAAATATCCTTTTTGATTCCTCCTAATGATGCAAGACAACAGTGAATTTTACAGTTTGGGAGGGAATGTCACTGGATTTCTGCATTTTCCACATCTGGGAAAGTATGGAAATATGTTTTAGATAAGTAGAAGGCAAGTAACAGGTTTTGAGGGAAGTTTTTCTCATTTACATCAGTTTGCTAAAATAAAGTATTTTGCAAAAAAGACCTTGAAAACCATCATTGGTTTTGCTGGAGCAAATTTCCTAACAGATACCAGAAGGCATAATTGTATCAGCAGATTTTCACTGGCTGCCTGTACATCTTCTTGTTGATTTCATTTATTTCTTTTATTCCTTGGACTTGCCTTGAAAGTTAAAAATGGATTTAACTAAATTGCTTGAACCATATAAGTGCAGAAGTGCACTGTGACTGAAGAACAGAGAGAATCTGGCTCTTAATTGTTCTGTAACTGTTTATTAAATCCTGCCTGAAAATTTACCGTCTTTACTCGAGTTCACTTTTAGTTTGATCATGTCATTAATTTTGTTTTTATCCTCGCTATTTAATTTAATTTATTTTATTTGGCAGATTTTTTTTAATGCTTTGAAGCACTTTGGTAAACTTTCTTTTTTAAATGTGGCGTTTAAATACAGTTGACCTTCTCATCTATTTAAATGTTTTGTCCTTGTTTGTGTCCATCTTTTCTCCTTCCTCATGTCATTCCTTTGTTCTATCCTTCCTCCCCTTGTGCTTTTCCTTCTTTCCTTTCTTCCTTACATCATTTCCTTCCTCCCCGTTATTCTTCCTTGTCTCATTCCTTGTGGTGATCCTTTCTTTTTTCCTTCCTTTTATCATTTCTCTGAGCATTTCTTTCTTCAGTTTGTCATTTTTAGTCTTTTTTTCAAGCCACTCTTTTTTCCTTCCTTCCTTCCTTTTTCTTGTGTCCTTCCTTCTCTCCTTTTTGTCTTTCCTCTCTCCTGTCCGTGTTTCTATTTTTCAGTCTTTCTTATTCTTTTCTTTGTTCCTTTGCCCTTCCTTTTTTCTTCCTTTCATGTGTCATCCATTCTTTTTCCCGTGTGTTTTTGTAGTTTCATGCATATTTACTTTCTCCTTCCACTGTGTCCTTCTGTTTTGCCCTTCCTCATCCTCCCTTTTGCATCTTCTGACCCTCCTCTTTCTCTTTCCTTCCCTGTGTCTGTCCTTGTATCGTTGCTGTGGTTCTTCTTTCTTGATGGTGAGATGGACATATCAAGGATTTGGCATAATTCATAAATAAAAACAGGCAAAATAAAACACTGAGGATATTTAATGTGCATTTACTGGATGAATCGACTATTCATCTTGGCCGGATCATATTTTTTAAATTGACTTCACCACGCTCCACGCCAAGCAGCACACTGGGAATTGCAGTGGAAGTGCTGGTTTTGAGCATCACTGCTCCTCTCTCCTCCTGCTGCTGCACAAGATGGATCCCTCAAAGACGGAAAACACCCCTCACGCTCGGCTCGCGCCCCTCCTGAAAAAAAAAAAAAAAAACTGGGTCAATCGCAGCTCTTTTCTGTCTCTGTGCATTAGAGGGTGTACCGTCAATGACTCACCTTGTGTCTCTTGCACACTCAAAGGGGATTCCCACACTCATTATATCTGCAGAGTCACTGATGGTGGGGTTCATGAGGAGACCACGGGCGTGGTCACATGCATCTGGGTGAGCGGCCATATTAGGTGACCAGTGTACGTCTTTTCCATTTGGTGTTGCTTTATTTTGCTTACACAAAAATCAATGACTCAGTTCAAGATGACTCAGATCACAGTAAATCAGACTAGGATCTAAAACCTGCTGATTTAAAAAAAATCTTATAGAGGCTTACAAATCAGAGATTGCATTTTCTCCTTACTGTCTATCATTATAAATCTGGATTTCACCATTTTGGGATCTCCTAAAATGTGAAATGTGTCGTTTCTCATCCATCCTGATTCTGAGGACATCTCAACAGACGCGGGTACATTACTAAAGTTGATTATATCTCTGAGATACATTCAAGGTGCCCTTTACTCTGACTCTCTCGCAGCAGGAGTTTTCTCTCCTTTTTTCCTCTAAAAATGGTTTGAGTCTCACTTTTTGTTGTTTTCATGGTTTCTACACTGTTAACCATTTTCTCCTGACATAAATCCGACTATAATTTCAGTGCAGATGAGGTTAAACCCCAATGCTTTACTGTTCCACTTAATTTAATTAGCTCACAGACACACATTTCACTCACATCGCACTTTTTAATCTCACCAATTCTTCCTTAAACACTGAAAAGCTCTTCTCACACCGAGGAAAGAGGGATTAAGAATTTCAGGTTGTCCCATTTCCCCCTTTTTTTGCACACATTCACATCCTGTGATAAAGGAACAGATACCTGCGCTTGTAGATCAATACACTGTACAATCACAAGGCCTGCTGACTATGTACAAAACTGCTGCAAGGCTGCACTTTAGCATCAAAGCTTCAGAAATAATTTATCAATGTTATTCAAGTGGAACAATGACCACGAAGGACGGATTAGTCCAGGAATCCTGTAATGGATTGGATGTGCTTGACTAGACTTTCCAAAGGAAATCCCTCAGGATGCAGGAGGTTGCATGTGGTCACATTGTGCTGCTTTAAAAAGGTGTTTTATCACAAAGGTGCCCTCCATGGCGCTTCCAGGATGACATTGGGCATTAGAGTCCGAGTCCCGCTGAAGTTGGTTCAAACTCTTTTGAAATGTGAATAACAGTATCTGTTGTCTCGTTTGTGTCTCTCTGCATGTAGAACCACAGCTAAAGGGCATAGTGACCAGGTTGTTCTGCAGGCAAGGCTTTTATCTCCAGATGGGCCAGGATGGAAGTCTGGACGGGACCAAAGATGACAGCACCAACTCCTGTCAGTACACACAACAAACACACATTCATAGAAGATGATTAAAAAATGCAATCAGTCTTTACCTTTTGGCAAATTTAGCTCTAACAGATGAGGTTGTTTGACTTTTTGTTCCAACATAATCAAATTCGGTTCTGGTCTTGGGCACAAATTTTTATTAACTTTGGCTTTTTAGTGATTGGTTTGAGTCATTATTTTCTTTTCAGGCTGAATGATCAAACCAAAAGCTGCAATGAGTTGTTTTTTTGGTTTTTTTTCCCAATTTTGAATTTATTGTGCAGTTGCTCTAAACCCAACTTGGTTAAAAATATCTATTCAAACTTAAATATACACATATCATCCAATGGACTCTTGGTTAGCAAGTTGCACCTTTATCAAAAGCTTTTTGAAGCTGTTAGCAAGGGTCTGGCTTAATTCTGGCTGGATATTTGAGCAATTTTATTGCTACATTTGGCAAAGTTAATTCAAATTGGTTAGTTTACAGACGCTAATTGAGCTCTTAGTAACATTTATCCAAACATATTTTGGAGTGTGAGTAGAAAATTTAAAATCTAATCAAAAGTGTGCACTAAATTAAAACTGAGTAAATGCTGAGTGCTAAAATATAAGGCAGAGGAAAGTGTGTTTCATGGGAACAACAGATTGAATTAAAGCAAGTATTTGGAGACTGAAAAAAGTTGGAATAGAAAGCAAAATGAAATCTTTCTTTCAAGGACCAGAAATTCATCAGCAGTGACACTTGAACAACTCTCCAAATTTATCTAATATGATGAAAATTAAACCAAATGGCATGAATGAGGTTTTTCTTTCAAAGAAGAGATCTGCTGAAGCTAAAGGTGCCCCTGTTACAATTTACGATCAAAATACCCTGGACTCAAAATATGAGTGTAAATATTGATGTAGCTCAGTTTTAGCTACTGAATGATTTAAAGTGATTGTTTCCGTAGCTTTTTTCTACATGCAGAGTTACAGATGGATAATTTACGAAGTTAGCTTTTAGAGTATTTTTATTACTGAAGTTTAGAGAAAATCACCTTCTGAACAGGAATCTCACAGGTAGAAGGAGTCATCCCCACGTTGGCGTTGCTATCAGGCCAAAATCTTCAGTCCCTCTATTTATATTCTGATGACTCTCTGCAGCTTTATCAGTTTTACTCACCAGTTTGTACATTTTTCTTTTTACAAAGGGTCTAAATCAAACAGAATGACCAGAAAATCTGTTTTCACTAAGTCTTAAGTTTACTTAAATCCACCTGATGTCAAGTGGATTTGATGTTTTTCTTCAGATCTGTGAATTCACATTTATAGAAATGGTGGATCATATTGGCATTTATTGAAATCTACACAGTAATAATTTTTTATTCCAACAGTAATCGGCGTGTTAAATATATCAGGAAGGATCTGAATGTCGATTGTTTTGGCTATGCATTACATTTTATTCAACAACCAGATTTAGCTTTTGAATAAAAATTAAGTAAGGATTTAGTGTAGGCTCCCTTATTTTTTATTTTTTAATCCAAATAGGACAACTTAATTTTTTTTCTTATTTTAAATCCTAGCAAAATATGAGGTACTGATTTTAAACACTTTTTCTTCATTGTGTTTTGTGAAGTTGGTTTCTTAGTACTTTTATTGTTGGTGGAGTCTTCACATGATGCCAAAAATAATCTATTATTTTCCTTCCATCTTGTCCGAACATTAAAAACGGATGCCGTTATTTTCTTAGAACCTTGACTGAGAGCAGCAGCAGTAATCATTCCTTGATCGCAAAGAAAAACAAACACATTCTCTGTTTTAACACCCTCTGTGTCTTATTTGGATATATTTGTATTCTTGTTGTTTTTTTTGCATGAAATTAATCAAAATGTATCGGCATAGCTGATGGAAAATGTGCAGAAAGGCATAGATTAATTAATTTATATTTACAAAAAAGTGTCTTAAATGTAGTTTTATGATTTCCAAATATTATTAGAAATCATAAATTTCTCAAATTTATGAAATTCAACATTTCCAGCTTTTAATCTCTTTTTACTCAATGATGCATAGATGCATATTTCTAATGTACTTGTAAAGAAATGACAGGGGAGGCTTGTGTTAAGTTTCTATAAATCACATATCAATAATGCTTCTTTATTTTTCCATAAATTCCAGAAAAATAAGATTTTGGCACTAAAAGCTACTTACAGCAGCCGAGAAGAACAGAAAAAAGATCCTGTTGTTTTATCACTTTCGAACAAAAATTGCTCCTTCTCCAGTTGCCCGTCATTGTTTTGTATTTTTCTGTGTCTTAAACGCCGAACGTTTCTCTTCTTTCAGTCTGTCAGCTGAACAGACAGCTAAATTACAACGTTTTAATGTCAGTTTTAATGCTGTGTCTCAAAGCTTTTCTGCTAAAAGGGATCTCTGCACCTCATCTAGTCAGACTGATGTGGAAAATCTCTGAAAATAAATACCTCTTTTGAACAAAGTACACAATGTACAAGAAATGCGGTGGAGGATAAAGCATCCCTCACTGGATCGCTGGCTGTAAACAAAGCAGAAGAGTTAAACTGTCCCCACAATTTTCTTTGAAAATGTCCCAATATCTTCCCTAATTTTAGCACCTTATTTGTTGTGCAGTCTCACTTTTAGAGAGGATATTAGGGTTTCCACATAAGCTGAAGTACACTGCTTGTGCAATTACTGGGCAAATGAACATTTTGATCATATTTTCTAACTCCATTCTGTGGAAACATAAATCCTTATTGGATATAGGCTGCTAATTTCCAGGCAGCTTGGGGAAATGGCTGGAAAAGAAAAATAAAACAAAGATTGTGACTAACTTTTTTCAAAGGGATTCTGCCCTCTTGTGTCAAAATGTTCTATTATGTGAACAGAACTATCAAGCATGTTACTGAAAAATAGTCAACAGGGATGCAAGAAATGTATTGAAGGAAGAAAATAGGAACCGCAACCTTCCAGAAGAACAAGATGTTCAGAGCTCAGAGACTGAAACTCGGCCAATACTGAACAAGAATCATGAAATGAAACATCAAAACTGGACCAAGAAATACCTGAAAACAAATTTTTGAAAGGTGTTACAGACTCATGATATAAATGCTCCACTTCGACTGAGACATTACTGGCTTACTGAGATGTGCTGGTGTTATTAAAGATGAGCAAGTTGGACCTTTTCAGACTCAAGATGGACTCGAACTCAACTCCCAAACCCAGTTTTCATGTGGGACGATGTTCCATCAATGCACTGAAGTACCAGGAACAGATGAAGAAACTGTCTCCATGAATGATGAGAGGCACTTTTCCGAGTTTTGACCTTTCAACAGCAAGAATTATTAATAGCATTCAGAATAAAAAGTGGGGTTTTAAACCGTGTCTTGCATCTTATTTTAGTAATTAGAGCAATTAGCATTGTTGTGCCTCTGTATGTATTTTGCATAGACTCTTAATTTGACTCTGAGATTTTCAAAAGTCTACCAGCGTTTCTGTCATACAGGTTGAAAACTCAAATGTAGAAACAGTCCAACCTTGCTTTGATTCCAGAGTAGCCTTCCTGTTGTCTTCTGAACTATAACTCTCTTTAAGTAGCAGCCTGAACAAACCTCTGGTGTTGAGTTCAACATAGTTTTATCTAAGATACCTTATTGTATTCTTCCCATGACTTTGTTTTTAACAGCTTTATATTAATATTTTTACACTTTGAGTCTTTTTCACACATTTATAAGGTGTTATTGTGACCTAGTAGCTTAGCATGATGCATTCAATGATCAGAAAAATATGATATTTTAGAGATTCTGACCAGCTGGTTTCTCTTTTTTATTTCCAAAGCTGCTGCTGTAACGCTTCAAAGATATCTCTATTTAAAAAGAAAGATGTAATAAGTGAATTTGAAAGATTGCTCAGTTTTAACCTGAGATATTTAGTTTGGTCCTCCAACTGTTGAAGTGAGAGCGAACAGACCCAGAGAGCTTTCTGAGGCCTTCAGAGAGAAGATTAAAGCAGCTTAGGGCTCTGATGAAGGATTTAAAAAGTGCTGAAAACAACTTCCAGCATGGCCACCTGTGGCTGTTCAAGCAATTTCACCCTGAAAGAAGACTTGAACAGGCTATATGAAGAGTCCAAAAACCCTAAAATGTCATCACTAGATGCATAGCAGACTCTGCTTTTGATATGAACATTCATGCCTGCACATCTTGAACAAGACTGCATGAGTTTAACTTTCATGGGAGATGAGCATGGAAGGATAAACCAAACATTCTGTGAAAAACAAAAAGCACAGAATGTCTGTTTTTTTTTTTTTACATGAACATAAATTTTACTGGATATCAGAGGGTTAAAATGTGAGACTATCTGTAGAAAAACATAAATAAATAAAAGCTGAAACAGAACTGAAACATGACAATGACACAAAACAGACCTCTAAATCCACCAGAACTGGACTTAAGATGGGCCAGACATAAAAGAAAAGAGAAATAATTTTAACTAATGACGGTACAACTAGTCCTGACTTTTTTATCAGCTGGAAAGCTCCTTTGTTTCTATTGGGTTTTTTTTTGTTTTTTTTTAAAAAAGTCATTTTTTGTTGTTTAAAACTGAATGTTTTCCTGATTGGTTGTTGCTAAGCATCTCCTTTTTATTTTTGTTCAAATCAGAAATCCTCCCTCCCATTTTAATTGAGATTGTTGAGTGAAGTCTCAAATCATCTGATTTATTCATGTTCTTTTAAAATTGGGGCTGCATGTGATTAAACTAAAAAGTTTAACGAATTAATATTACATAATGCAGATTAATAGCATTACCTATTCTATTTTGACCTAAAAGCCTCTCTACCGCAGAGGGTAACTTCAAAGCAGAGCACTACATGGTCTTCCAAACGCAAGTGAAAAAGACGAGTGAGGAGAGTCAGACTGATGTGCTCGATGGCACGTTTTAGTTTAAAAAACACCGGGATTAGAGTGGATGCCCTATTCAGAAGACGTAGATCACGATGCGAGTTCGACTCCCGTCCTCGGTTCCTTAGCCGCAAGTCTCTCACCATCGTTCTCTCTATCTGCTTCCTGTCTGATTACTGTCAAATAAAGGCCTGAAGCACCAAAACAATTCTTAAAAACATACCGCAATGGACTTCTGGGTAAAACCAAGCACAACCGATTTAAAGTTTCTAAATTACTTTTGAAACAAAATGATTTCATCCTGAATATGAAAACCTTATGATGTTTGGTTTGAGACAGTAAAACATTTTCTTATTTGAAAACATGCATTTTTACATTTCAGAGTTACAAAGTGAACTATATTGATTAATTACAGTGCTAGAGTGTGATTAATCAGCACTGTTTAAAATGCAACATTCATTAATACATCTAGAAAACTGTTTCCATTTTAATCCCTCTTGTGTTGTTTGTCCTCAGCTCTCTTCAACCTAATTCCTGTGGGTCTGAGAGTCGTGGCCATCCAATCAGTGAAGACCGGTCTCTACATCGCCATGAACGGAGAGGGTCACCTTTACTCCTCGGTGAGCGCACCAGCGACACACGCGCAGACAGGTTTATCAGACGCCGCTAAAGGACGCCGTCCGCCATCACAGCTGTCGTCTTTAGCCCTGCTGCGAACCGTGTTTGGTTCCTCTTGGTTTTAGACGCGCTGCGGTCCCCTCTGAGACTTTAATTAGACACAAATGGAAATATCTGCCCGGGTTTATCCACCAGGGTGAGTTGTTGGCCAGTGGGGCGTGGAGATGATGCATCTGTTGACTTCAGCTGTGATCATAGGTGGGAGACCACATTTGGAAACTACCTGATGTGGCTTATTGAATGTTAATATCGTTCAGGCCATGTTCCAAAAATAAATAGGACGGAAAAGTTTTCCATAGTCTTGTTCTTTTATTTAGTTCACCAAATAAGGGTTTGCAAAGGTTGTAACAAATTGATTAGTTTACAAAATGTTGCATCCAAATATCCTAAAAAAATAATGTAAGTAGTTAAAATGACATTATTTCAGCACCTTCCACATTTATTGACATCCTGGTAAAAATGTGTATAAAAGTTAGACTTTAGAAAATTAAAGACTAATTAGGAAACAACAGTCAAAACCTTACTTGACGTTAATAATCAGGAAAACGGCAACAAAAAAATATACCACTGAGTCAGTCAATCTGCCTAAATGACAAATATTCCTTCATTTTGAGTGAATTTGACAGCGACGTGTTTCAGTGCCCTTGCCAGAAGCATCTCAGCAAACACCAACAGATGTGAAAATGGTAAAATCAAAAGCAAAATTACTGTGAGGAGACAGGGAGAACGTTACGAAAGACGAGGTTTGACAGAGAAATAGAGGGGGAGGAGGTGAAGAGCAAGCAGAGCAGCAAAGAACAGAGGGAAGGTGAGGTACAGGAGCTGCTATGTGGGTAAGATGGAGCAGAATATGAATTATTTCCATGCTGACTCTTCAGAAGGAGTTCACACTCATCCACTGATGTCCCTTACTTCCTGCTTCATCCCTCCTTCCTCCCCCTTCTTTTCTTTTTTGGGGAAAGATAACAAGAGGGACAAGAGGTGATGAGACGAGAGGATAGGTGATTGAGGGAACAAGGGGAAGAGGTTAAATGAGGGAAACGAACATGACAGCTGAGAGGAACAGAGGTACAAAGAGGGAGAAGGTATATGAGAAAGAAAAAAAAGCAGGCTAAAAACTGTTTTAGAAAAGATTCGAAAGAGGAAAAGAAAACCGTGTAAACAGATGAGGGAGTTGGACAAGATCCAGGAAGGATTGAGAGGAGGAAACATTGTTTGTAAAGGGATGAGAGGAAGAGAAAATAGTAATTGGGAAGAGGACTAACGGCGCTCTGCGCCGCTCTGCTGGGCTTTCTCAGCCTGTCGCTGAAAGTCACAGATGCATGAGGGCTTCCTGTAAATAATTGAAGAGGGGGAGTCCCTCCGTTCACACAGCAGAAGTCCCCTCCAAAGCTGCACACGAAGAGGAAAAGTGAGAACGTTTGATCGTGTTCCAGCTCGAGGACTGTGGTCCTGGCAGCTCCATGATAACGAATGTATAAATCATCAACGGCAGGTCTAATTCATCCTGATGTCAGCACGGCTTGATGTTTAATTGGCTGCTCCGTAGGTCCTGGCAGGTAAGGATGGCGTGGCCAGGCTGGAGAGATACTCATTAAACGTTACGAGGGCACCTCCTCAAATGAACTGCAGCTCTGCTGTTGACTTTTTATACTTCATATGAAGTGAACTGCTTGTTTACTGGACACAAATTGGGTTAGTTTTTCCTCTGCCCGATCGAGGCATGGTGGAGGTGACAGGATGTCGATATGGATCAGGCCGCGGTGCCTTTAACTTCGGAGAAACAAGGAGCACTTGTCAGTGGTCTTTTCTGTAAAATGTTCGGGATAGGGCACCACAAATATTACAAAGCAGGGTGTCGGCAAGCAGAAGTCAGCACATTTTCTTTCTGTTTTAAGTTGTTTTTTTTGTCCCAGCATCTGGTTTGTGTTTTGCTTTCGGTGATCGTTAATTTCATCCATTTCATCTGAATTTGAGGAAGAAAAACATGCATTGCAGCATGTATTCAGAACATGCTGCAATGCATTCATACCTCTTGAAGCTTTCTTAGCATTTTTTCACTTTATGACCTTAAGCCTCAATAGGTTTTGTTGGTTTTTATACATTAAAAGTTAAACTTGTGAAGTGAAGGGAACATAATTCCCTGAATTTTCTGCAGCAGCAGAAGAATCCCAGCGGGACAATGACCTTAAAGAGAGAACCAGAGCTACAATGAAATGGTCTAGTCAAAGCTTGCTCTTGCGTTAGAATGTCCTAGTCAGACCTAAATTCAATTAAGAATCAAAATTGTTGAGTCAAATGTATTCCCAGGTTAAAACAATTTAGATTAAATACAGAAAAAAATCAAATAAAATCAGAAAAAAATATGTTAACTGTTTTTGTCTGCATAGCAATGAACCAAGAATGCAATATTTTAATAAAACTGATTTTTTTTTATAAGTCATGTGATTGTAAAAATTTGAAAATGGTATTAAGAACAGTATTTGGGTCACTCCTTTGAAAAAGTATGACATGTTTACCCATAATCCCATTAAAAGCAGATTTGGATGCAGCAAAGTCTTTTTATGAGTGAAAGTCACCAGATAGATGTGGTCCTACTTACTATGAAATACATTTTTAAAAAGCAAAATAACAAATACTTTGTGCGGTCCTCACTGTTTCTATTGTAAGAAATTTTTGCTAGAAAGTTAGCCCTGATTAAAAATAAAACATCTTCATTTCCAGCACTTTAAGAAAAGCTTGAGGGGCTTTATTTAACTTTATAAGTCACTTTAAACAAAGATTTATTTTTCTGCATCAAACATGCAATCCAGTGTGAGGGACTCAGCTGGCTGAATATTACCTTAGCATGAAAAATGCAACATTTGGAATATATTCTCCGACAATTCTTGCACTCCAAACCATCTGTTTGGGATAAACGGTGATATTGCGATGGCGATCTTTTCACAATGTATTGTACAGCTGTGGTTCACTTCCTCACTTCCCAGTTAATTCAACCCCATCCAGCCTCTTCATAAATGTGTCACAGTGAATCCTGAATGTTTGGCTTTAAGTTCATGGTGTTCAACCACTTCAGCACATCTTCTCCAGTGTATCAAGGCTCTGTCTCTTTCTCAGTCATGAATATATTTCAGTATCATCCTCAGAGCCACAGAATAATGTAAAATATGCTTTGGGGTACAGATGATTTCTCATTTTGGCATAAAAAAAGGTTAAATCTTTTCCAGCTTAAATGCGGAGTATTTATTTTCAGATAATGTTTTTGCATGAGAATGTGGCTTCATGGTAGTAGATTAATACTCTTTTAGGGATAATTCATTATCCCCTTTATTTAAAACAGTTGCTGCTGATTTGGCCACACAGGCTAGGTCTTTCTAACTCAAAATCCACGGCATCTGGCAGCATCTTGTTGCTGCGTCGGGACGCGCATGTGTTGGAGTAACAGATGGCGCCGTGTGCAATGAGCTGCTATGTGATAATTATGAAGCATGCTGGTCAAAGTGGGGGAAAAGAAGTGCTGATGAGTCTGGGACCGTGTGTGTATGAGATGAAAGGAGACGACTGTGTGTCTCTGGGTGTTAGGTGGGAGCTTGTGAGAAGAAAGGTGAAAGAGGAAATTGAGTTTGTTAACAAAGTTGGTGCGCATCTCTTGCAACACATGCCTGTTGGTCCTGCACCTTCATGTAGGATGTTATAAATGTGCAAATAAAATCAGAAAACACATTAAAACTAACTAAATTCTGAAAAAGGGTAGGGTCATAAAATAATCAATAAAATTAGATAATTAATAATAGTCATGACTTATAACAATGAATAAGTTATTTAGACCAAAAACATGTGGTCACATTTTATTTAATATGCTAAAAATATTCCATACATTTGTTTAAAATTGTGCAAACCTTGAATGTGAATCAGCTTGAGTCACACAGAAGGACATAGAGGGAAATGTAGCTAATCTAATTCTTGATGAGTTGTAATTGTAATTAAAAAGATTAATTCAATGTGATAAATATCTCAATAAAAATATTTATTTATTGAATTTTTCCAAACATTTCTATGCATCACTCAGAAAGCACATGCAAGTGAATTAAAGATGCTTTTTAAAAGGGACATCAATGAAATTCTCCACATTTTTCAACATATTTTCACACATATTGTTGAGGTTAGATTTGTTTTGTAGCCTATGCAAATATACATGTGTGGTGTGCACTGTCTGCATAATTACTGAGGCTCAATTACAGCTTATGTTTTTTTAAAACTGAGGTTTTGCTGACCGTCTACCCCCAGCATTAGAAATGGAAATTGATTCCTACATTAGGCTATTTAAATGAATCTACTTCATCTTCATGTTGCTGCTCTTTAAGTATGACCAGCCTCTTCTTTGTTGCTGCAGGACATAAAGTTACCTTTTGTGAAAAGCCATCTTAGACTCGAGATCTTGACTCTTAATCTGTTAAGAGCTGTGTTCTTTTAAACATAAATTTTAACATGAATTTTACTCAAATCTGATTAATTTCAAATGATTTGGTAGCATTTTGAACGCTGTAGTCCTGTCATTTCATTTTTTCACACAGCTCCAATCTGTCTGGACCGCCGCATGTTTCCTTAGAACAGGATGTTTTCTGCAAACACGAAGGTGTGTGCTCTGTACAAATCAAGCGGTGTGTGTCAGCCGCATGTCTGTGTACGTAGGTGTGCATCTCCATTCATAACACAGACCGTGCGGCGCTCAGACAGATCGAGACCCGCAAACGTCTACATCCAAGCAGATGAAAGGAAGGAGAAGTGGCACAGAGAATAGAACATGCGAGTCGTGACAAACACGTATATTTTCTAGTAACTACAGAATGAATTAGTTACTTGGAAGCTGTTGATGTTTTTCAAGGATGCCACTCGATAAATTGCAACATGGAAGTACCGCAGGACAGACTTCACAGTTACAAGTGAACCTTAAAAATGTGACCATAGTAATATATAATTACATCTTGCTTTTAACTTGCTTTTAATTTTAATTTGCAGAAATTATTTTTTTCTTCAAACTGAAAAAATAATTTAGAGTACATAGAGGAAATATTGTATATGATAAATTATTGACATAAACACTCACAAAATGTAAGATTTTGTGTATAATTTATTTTAATGATATTCATTTATGATTACTCTATATTGCACTACATCTCTGTTGTTTGTGGTTTTCATCTCACATCTTCAAGGTTAACTATAATTCTTGTTCTTGTTACGGTGGAACATGAGTCGATTGTCTTGCTGGAAGGTTTGCATAAATATATTGTTGATCATAAATTTCCATGGTACACATAAATCATGTTCAAAACAAACCAAACCCCGAGATGAAGAGGAGAAGGCACAAAATGAAAACTGGCCCAATAACACCTGGATAAAAAAACCCATAAAAATGCCTTTTCTTTGAGATATGTTGTGCCGTTCGCTGAATCTATTGGAAAGCAGTCTAAATTGAAATGAATACGCAGCTTGTTCCCAGCTGGTATTGGACAGAGAAAGGATAAAAAATATGTCTCCTGAAGAACCCCAACCTGTTCTTTGGCTTTTCTTCTGGACAAGTGGAGTTATTTCTCGGTTTGCAACCTTGCGGTCCATTCCTGTGCACATCCTGAAAGAGTTTCTCCTCTTTCAGGCTACAACAAATGACTTTGCAAAGTCATTTGATAGTTTCTTGCCAGTTGAGGTTTATTTCCTAAATCTTCCAGGCTTATTCTGTGCTCTCTCCTTGAATTCCCAAACCTTGTCCAAGTTGCAAATTGGGAGAATACCATGGTTGTACAATACTTGAGCATTACAGAGTTAAAGGACATTATTGCACAAGAGTGGTCTGTGCTGCCACTTAATAAGAAGTCTGTTTTTAATGGGGCCAATGGTTATGGCTTTGATTTTTCTCAACTTTACTTTGAACTTTTTTGAATCTGCAGGATCATGTTGTGGAGGCTAAAACTTCATACAACAAATGGGATAAAACAATTGCATTTTCTTCATTTTATTCTGGGTTAAACTGAGGAAAGAACTGACCGACCTGAAATTGCCATGGAAATGTATTGATGTATGGAAGTCCAGTGATAACTTTTACCCAACTATTTTTACTTTTGGCTTGAAAATTTGTTTTTTTATGTTGTCGGGAAAATGCTCAACTTTGGTACGGAATGAGCTAAAAAGCATCTCGACTTTTAATTTGTCCCCAGGGAAACATTTTTTGACACCTTGCAGGTTTCCACAGTTGCAGAACCATTTCAGTGTGAGTTACGGTTTTGCTCACTTGCAGCCTCAACCTTTCCGCCTCAGTTTGTCCACTAACTCGATGTTGTAGTTTATCTCAAATCCCTCTGAACGCCGGCGAATTTTAAACATGGTCTTAAAAGGCATCTGCGATGTCAGCTGCAGCACAGCTGACCCAAAATAAAAGTCAGATCTTCATTAGAGGAGCTAAATCAGTTCAGATCAGAATCAGTCATTCCTTTCTTAAGAACTCTTTACTCTTCTTCTTTTCCTAAGCAAACTCTCCTCTCTCCAGACTTCTGCTTCCCCTTTTTTCTCTGGGATTCTGCTCTGTAGAATGATTTTTTTTTTTTTTACCCAGAATCCCCCTGGGTAATTAGTGCTGTGATAATAACTGGTGTTGGAAACAAACACACCCACTTGCTGAACAGTGCACACAAACAGACGCACACAGATGAACATACGGTGCATACGTCCTTTCGTGGGCTCAGTTGCGTAAAGTATCATTACACAAACAGCACCACAGAACAGGAGGAACAAATGCATGTTGAACTAAATTAGCTTTGATACTGAGGCTTTTAAAAAATACTAAAACGTTGGTAAAAAACAGGTGTTTGCTCAGCAATCTCCCTTGTGTGAATTCTGACCCTGGAAGAAAATAAACTCAATTTTTCACCTGAAGTCAAACCAAATCTTCTCTGCACTGGTCAATAATGCTCAAATAGATATTTGTACACAGATGCCATTTACAAAGCAGTCAATGTCGTTTTGTGATGAGAATTACAGGCTTTCTCCACCGTCTGGAAATTATCTTTTTTTTCAGATCTGAATAAGAATTGAAAAAGAAAATTGCAGCTTGAAGTTTCTCCACTATTTCATATCCCATTGATGTAGTTATTTCTTCTGTCTGTACTTCAACTGTCCTTATTTCTTTTCTTTCATCCTGGATTCCTTAGTTTTCCTTTCTGAATTTACTTTCTTCCTAGTTTTGGGTTTTCTGGCTCTACAGGCCTCTTTATCAATATCTGCCTAAATTTGATTAAAGGTTGCACTGATTGCCGTTTTCTAGGCGATCATTGATTTTTAAAACGTCTGACTGGCCAAGTCCAAATTTGGCCGATAGTTTTTTTGTTTGTTTGTCTGTGTGAAAAGTCTCTGTGGAAAAGATTGGTTTCACATGTAAGTATCCTCCAATCACCCAAAATTAAGAAAATCAGAGCCCATCTACTACTTTCATTAACATGTTAATTTGTAAATACAAATACTTCACTTCCTAGACGTGGAAAAATCTGGAATTTGAATCCATGAAGGAACTTGTTGATTCTCTTCATGTCTTCACTGCATAAATCTGAAATATACATAAAAGCATCCAAAAATATTGATTAGCTGTCCAATTTTGCATCTTCATGTAACATATTTATTAATATAAAACATTGTGGTTTAATTATACACACTAAAATAATGTTGCTTACATTCTTTATTAGCTTAATGCACAACTGTGATTAAGGCTGTAGTACGTTCCCTACTTCTATAATTATGAAGTGTTGTTTATATTTTCCATTCATTTTGTTCAAGAAATTAAATCTCATCAGTCCAACAGTAAACATAACTTCGTTAGAAACATTTTGCCGAACAGAAATAGCGAAAACAACAATCAGCCAAAGCTGATTCACTGAAATAACAATAATTCACACACCTTGAACGTTTAGCATAACATCACATTACAACCACAAAGTCATGCCAGTCAAGAGAAAGTTGAGTACAGCAACATTAAACAAGGTAGGATCATCTATCCTTATTAAATTGTAACATGGGTAAAATTACAAAAACATTACTAAACATTACTAAAAATAAAAGCAACTTTATTATTCTTTATTATTGTGCTGTGAATGCAAATTGACTGGAACATTCTCGCTATGCATCCAGTCGCCATGTTGTGTTATTAGTCCCTCCATGCACTGTGCCAAAACTTGAGATTGCTTTTTCCTCCTTGTGTATGAATTCTTTATTTTTAGGCCCTTAATTGACGAGGCACGAAGCGCCGTCTGCATTGATTTAGAAGGTTTTGGCGCCCGCTATCAAACATGCTAATGGGATCTCCTGGCTGATCATGGCTGGTGTGCATGCATGTTAGAGACTGCAATTCAAAAGATAACGACGTCCACGCGTGTGCGCACCACATCGCCGTAGGGAATAAAAGTGATGAGAGAAATACAAAGATAAGAGCAGGCAGGCAGCGAGGGAGGGGGAGAATCCCCTGCTGTTTTTCCAATCAGGAGGCGTCGTCCTCCTCACTTGGTGATTTATTCTCTCTCCCCTCTCCTTCATGTCCCAATTTCCACCCTATACCCTCCCTCTCTCTCCACACACACACCCGCCCTCCATTTCTTTCATTCATTTCTGCCTGTCTCCTTTCTGTGGGCAGCTTGTGAACATAGCTATTTAGAAACGACGACAGAAACGCATTCGGGCAGGCGCTTCTGTGAGAATGACTCACCTGTAACGCCGGGAGGTTTTCATCCCGGCTCATTCTTACAGTTCACTTATTCTTCTCCGAGTACACTTCGGAGGAGTTGTCGCTGCCTCCGACATCACATTTCTTTTATTCTAAAAGCGCCATTAAATGATGCATGACCTAACTGACCAGCAATAATAAGTTTCTGGCACGGCTCCGTGCCCACCAGCAAAGACCATTCTTCTTAAGCTAATGAATAATGAATCCAGGGTTGCAGGTCAGGACTAAATACATTTATAATTAGGTTATTCAATCCGCAAATGAAAAATAGCAAGCAGTTCAGGGAGCAACCGCTCTGTTGATATGAATCAAAATCATTTGTTTTCATGACGGGGGGAAAAAAATGGAGGTTTTATTCAGTCATTATCACCTGTCTTGTGTTTTGCTGCCAAGCAGTGGTTTAGTCACATTTCATACCCCTCCGCTCATTCCCCAGAGCCACAAGTGTGCGTCTGATCCGCCTGGAGCCGCCTATACCTTTAATAACCGTGTCACTCCTCTGTTAGCATGAGTGGATGTGGTAGAGCATGAGATGTGGCACATTATTGCTCTGTTAGATTACCAATGCGAGTGTTTATGCGTTTGTGTTTATCTCGGAGGCCTCCCCGTAGACGCACACCCGCTGACCCCTCCCTCTCGGCGCTGGTTGGTTGCCACAGCTACAGTGTCGCCTCTCTTCCTCATGTTGCTATGAGACTCGGACCGACAGACCTGAGCTGAATGACAATGTGTCTGTGGATCTGGCAAGAGGCCTACAGGAACCAATAAGAGACGGTGCAGAGGCGAACACTTCCCAGTCTGGGACCGCGGGAGTGATTGTTTGGGTTGGCAGGAGCCGTCTCGTTATGTTAGTTCTTTTGTCGCAGCATTAAATAATTAATACAAATTATTACAAACTGTTGCTTAAGATATTCTGACAAAACAAACCAAAAACCTTAATATTAATAAACTTGCAAGGGCTAAATGAAGTTTAGTATAGAAACCAGTGGGCTGAGTTTCATCCTGAAATATAATCTTACATAATTAAGCAATATAACCAAACTAAACACTAATAAAAGTTTGCTCCTGATCTAAAGAACCAAAATTCCTCAAAATGTACCTCAATTGTCAAATTTTTTCATACGACGTACAGTCTGTAACTTGTGCCTAAATCTTTTCTTCCTGTCCTTTGTAAAAAAAACTCATGTGGACGTATGTTTCATGAATGTTTTACTCACTAAGACGTAAAAACTCAGAGACTCTGTGTATGATCTGTGTATGAGCTCTGGTGTAAAAGAAAGTCTTGATATTGTTGTTGCATTGACATATTTTCCAAATATTGTACCCCTCTAATACATATTTAGCTGTTTGATTATTTTGAAAATAGTGTAGCTTATTTTTTGACTGTTGACTGAATACAATGGAACAAAGCTAATTCTTAAGATAATTTATATATTATTTTGTTTATAAAAAAGTTTAGTTTGTTGAGATTACTATCTGTATTTTGCTTTTTTTGACCAAAAAGCTGATTTTCCTTATAACTAGAAATTGAAAATTATTTGCAGAAGAATGAAGAAATAAGCGACATCCTGAAAGTAAGCAAAAGAACAACATGCATTACAAAAATAATTTTGGTACCAAAGTAACTTTTTTACTTTTTTTCTGTTGATCTGGAAATGACAAAATAGACATTCGATATATTTTTGATACGGACTATGCTGAGAAACAAACTCGTGCTGATTTTCATTCTGAAAATCTAGATCCACTCACAGCTGCTTCATCCCTGACCTTCTCAAAGGAAGACGATATTATCTCAGACGGCCTGCTCGTAGCTGCAGGGACAGTCGGTCGCACTGGCAGACAGGATTTTTCCCCTAGTTAGAATAACACCATGTCCCTGCACTGAAACACGCTCCACGAAAGAGAGTTTTGACACCTAGCAGCCGAGCAGATGTGGGTGGGCAGGATGAGCTGTTTGGAGCTCTGTGTCACAGGAATCAGTCTGCTTGCTGGTTTTTTGTTTTTTATTCATCTGGTTTGTAGATGTCGAAGGAAAAAAGAAGGTGGTGCATTTTGTTCGTATGAATACAAAGAACAAAAATCTGTTTAATTCTCAAAAGTCCGAGAACCAAGTGCTAATAGAAAGAAGCTGAAGTTTTTTTTCCATCAATTCACTCCTTAAATTTCTAGGTTCAGAGTTATGTCAGCACATCCAAGGCATTTTATTGTATTTTTTGTGAAAATATCATAATGTTACAAGAATACAGTAATAGTAATACAGCAATAAAGTCATGTGACAGTAAAGTTTAAGTAATAAGAGAATAAAGTCTTACAGGAAAGCAATTGAACGATCTGACTTCTGTCTCCTCAGGAACTGTTTACACCTGAATGCAAGTTTAAAGAGTCGGTGTTTGAGAACTACTACGTGATCTACAGCTCCATGCTGTACAGACAGAAGGAGTCGGGCCGGGCGTGGTTTCTGGGCCTCAACAAAGAGGGACAGATCATGAAAGGCAACAGGGTGAAGAAGACTAAACCAGCTGCACACTTCCTGCCTAAGCCCATAGAAGGTAAAAAGAAATCAACTTGTTTGTTTTTACTTGTTTTTTTTAAAAATCAAATCTGATGTTCTAAATCAAACTTTCTGTCTTTTATAGTTGCGATGTACCGTGAGCCGTCATTGCACGATGTAGGAGAGGCGGTGCCTAAACTCGCAGGGGGCCCGCCTTCTAAAAGCACAACCTGTGAGCCCGTGGTCATGAATGGCGGCAAACCAGTCAGCAAACCCAGTAAGGAGGAGACATAACCCCACCTCTCATTTTTAGCCTCCCTGCCTGCCTGGCTGGCCGACTGACTGGATTCCAGGAAGCACCACAGACTTGCCCTGCTGCTGCGCTCTCAAAAAAACAGACGAAGAAAACCCCCCGCAAGAATAGGTAACAAACAAACAGCTATAAGCTCTGACTGGACAGCGACAGGGGCTGGACGTCCTGCCTCACCTAAGCCAAATGGACACTGGTGTGGGGCGGCGCCAGGGGGACAGCGCTCCTGTTAAGAAGGCTGCTGAACTGGGTGAACTGGGACAGTGGCATACGTTCTCAGTTAAAGAACATCAAAAAAAAAGTCCGTGGTCACTTATTTATTTATTTATTTACTTATTCATTTATCAGGGCTCCTGCTTTCCTCTGCTGATAGTTTTCTGTTGCTTGCTTGCTCCAGGCCGCAGACACACATCCACACAAACTCTGCTCCACTTCAAATCGACCGCTTGGATTCAATCTTTAAATACATTAAAAGCATCAGCAAACACCGGAGAAAGACCGTTTTAAATACCAAACAGTGATGATTCAGGGGAAAGCTTAGTCATCAATCACTTAGGATTTGGAACAGGATGTTCTGTACTTAAACTACATCAAAACGCACCAGGAAACCGCACATTGCATATGGTGAACTCGCCATTCGCCGTCTCCCTTACTACACGAAGACTCAAAGAAGACACAAAACTAGTTCAGAGAAGACAAAACAAGTCTTTGCATGAAGATGATTTATAATGAATTCCCAATTTGTAGCAACAAGGTGTGTATCTGAAGTTTGCAGGTGCTGCAGCACCTTGGTAGCAGTCTGTGTTTACATAGGGTAGCAGATTTAGATTAATATGATCAAACGGTGTCCTCGGCCAGGAGGACTTTTGTAGACTTTCTCCTTTACTTGTTGCCTTCCCAAGTACTTGAAAACAAAAGAAGAAACAGGGTATTTGAACTTGGAAAGAGCCTGAGTTACTGGGACCACTATAATCCAGGTTGATAGTCCAGGATTTTTAGAGTTTAACTATATGACGCTGAAATGAATTTACAGGTCCTAAAGTGTTATCAGCTGATACCCATGAAGTAGCATTTATTAGACGTTCTCAGACTGTTACTGCTGATTCAGTTTTCACTTGTAGATTCTTAAAACTGAGCTTACGTTCTGCTTTTAGCAGTTTTCAGATTGTTTCGGTTTGTTTGTCCTGTCGCCCCTTTGCCATTTTGTACCTGTTTCATACCAATCTCTTCCGATATCAAAATAGTTGTCATATATTAATCCTCACATTTAGTTTGCTATTTACAATTAAAATTAAGAAAGTTTTAAAAAATACATTAGTCTTCAGCTATGTCCCCGTATTTATCTAGAATTAGAGTTTCTTCAGTCAAAAGCCTTTTCAGATTTTTTCTGTCATATTTATAGTGTAAAAAGTCTTATTAAATTTGAAAACCAATGAAATGTTTCAATTTGTGATTATGCTTTTAGAATAATCTATAATTTGGGATTGGCTAAAAATTGTTTACAGTAAAAGAAAAAGCACGGCTTTAAACAAACAAACAAATTACTCATTTATGCTTCTGAAATCGTTTCACTCGTCTTCAGATATTTAACCTTCAGTTCACGGTTAAACATAAGTTTAAAACTGCTGAATTATTATAATTAAATTATACTTTATTTATGGACTTCTTTACACATTCATATGAACAGAAAAAGTAATATTAAATCTTAAGTTTTATTTTTCTTCAATTATGCATCATTATCATCTATAATTGATGTTTTTTCAGGCAGAGGAGGTGACAAATTAGCTTTTCTTTTCTTCCCAATTCTTACAAATATTATCTCACAAAAATGCCCTGAAGACAAGATGCAAAATGTGTAAAATGTGGTAAAAATGTTGGTTGTTATGTGATGTATGAAACATGGTATGAAATGGTGAAGGGACGAGACTGTGAATGAAAAGGAAAACAGCTGTGGAGCACAAGACACTTTGTTTGGCTTTTCCCTCGTTTCTTTTTAAGTTTTATTCTTTCAAGCAGGTTGAAGACAAACTCAGTCTACATGACTTAGGACTTACTGCTTCTGATGGGGTTGGAGTAGTTTGATTACATTATTTATATTTTGTTTTGAAAAGCAAAAAAAAAAGACATGGAGCAGAAGTGCCACATTGAAAAATACATCTGGATTTCTGAATTACCTGCCAAAATGAGGGGCTTCAACATCACAAACAGGCATTTTATTTCAGAAAGTCCCGCAGTGTTTACTCTCTTGCCCATTTACTCAGTTTTACTCAACTCCATTTCTTTTATGTCATAATTATGTCTTTTCCTGAATTACTGCAACTGTTCTTTTCTCAATTACTGATATCTCCTCCTAACACTTAAAACAGTAGGTGCCTTTTTCAGCTGCAGTCTGGCTGTCACCGATCCACAGACAAAAATTATTTATTTCTAAACTCGACCAATTGAAACTGTTTATTATTAGTATTTCTTCTTCATCGTATGTATAATTTTGATCCACAATGGCTTAAAGAAAAGCAGAAGTTCCCACATGTAGTTTTAGGCCTTGCATGAATGTACAATCCAAGGTTTTTCTCCAACTCTAAACTTTTCACCTCCATTACAAATTGGCTATAAACCAGCCTGCATTTATTGATAAAATCTCAAACTTATAAGCGACTTAAATGTTTTTCTGAACACAAACTGAAATAATCGCTCACCGTTACACGGGCCAATGTGAGATCTTGTGGTGGCTTTTTGTTTTGACTCAAAATACCGCCATATCAGTAAAACATAGTCTTATGTGTATTTGTATTGGTGCAACAATGTCGAACTATAGAGATGCACTGAGAAAGTGCTTGGTGACCAGAATTGGTCACAAATAAATGGAGGTTTATTTATTTAGTGATCCGGAAACGCCTCATAATTCTGCCAGGTCACACTAGTAACAACACTCTTCTGTGTGGAAGATGTTGCTAGAGGTAGAAGCTTCAAGCTTGGGTCAAGTTGCTGTGATTTAATTAACCTTAAAATTACTTATTCAGTAAAAAAGTATTTTGCTGAAAGACTAGCTGATCAAAACATCAATCATTTCATATTGAAAAATCATCAAAATACTCAAATTCTCAATTAAGAGTAGCAGCTTAGTACAAATACTCCTAAAAGTACACTTTTTCCAAAAAGTTATCCAAGTAAATAGAGCTAGTTACTACCTAAATCTCTAAATTGGTCTATTACAATATAGTGCAAAGTGTAACTTCATTAGTTTAGGAATACAACTATTACATTTCAAGCATTCATTTAAGTAAAAATAAAATGTAAGTGAAGTAAAAGTGTAGAAGCTTTCTTTTAGTTGGAAAAAACTCTGATTATTCTTGCACTTTCTCTGGCATCTCTCTAAAAGGACTTTGGATCGTTTACCCTCATTTTTTTAAACTGGGCCTTTCTCACTGACACCAGTAGTTAATTAATTGTCCTGAAATCCCCAAAGTAACACTTGAGTTTGTGAGAAAACTCCTAAAGCCACCTTCTCACTGTGAAAGCCAGTTTGTTCTGGGACTTTTCTGTTTCCTCATATTTCTTTGACCGCAAGACTAGATGCCAGTCGCTTCCTCCTCCAGATATCCCAGGAGGAGATACTGTCATACTGTGATCCCACTTTGAGATTAATGGCAGGCGCATATTAATGCATTCAGGATCTGCTTATTAAAGCAATTAAAACAGACACTGTGTATCCCTTCTCGCTTTGAATCCTAATTCTGGACCAAAATAACCCCTTTTGCATTTTAATCAGATGATTGAAACACTGTCCTGTTTGCGGAAGATTAATGACCTTCGTCGCCGTTGCCACAACTACAAAGCGGCAACACGACAAAGCAGCCTCCCTGCAGAAATCAAGGCCGCTGTGATTCATTCGCACATCAAACGAGCAGCGGCGTCTCAAGCCTTGGCAACAGGTCTGCATCTGTTCAGCAGGTGAAACGCAGCGCGCGCGGACGTTGTTTATCCGAGCCGGACGTAGCCGGACGCTACAGACCTCACAGTGTTTCCAATTGACATTTCAAAGATTCGGTTCTCACGTACACCGTGTCATTTCTCTCCTTCGCTGAACTCATTAGCTGCTTCTCGCATTCATGTACAAATATGTGGTCGAGCAGCACATCTCATTACATGAGCCATCATTCGGACTGATGTGGTCACAGAGGTTTTGTCTTTTCGCCTTTAAATGGGGGAACTTAAAGAAAAATGAACCAGTTTCTGTGCTAATGTGTACAGACAATAAAAAAGGAGAGGAAAATGAAAAGAAATGGCAAAGCGAGTGCCTCTCTTTAACCCAGCTTGGGACAAGCTGTAAGATCCAGCTGTGGATCCTTAATTTCTCTACCCTCAAAGTTTGACTTTAGCTTTGTTCTGTCTAATGTTATATGGAATAATGTTACTGAGGAACAAGTCTGGTGCTGTGCTCGTCTCATGTCAAAGAAATGTGGATGTAACATTTATTTATTAACTGTCGTGTCACAGTTGGGGGCAAAAAACAATAAAATAAACCCTGCCAATCACATACAGTGGCTTGGAAAAACTATTTATACCCCTTAAATGTTTTCACATCTTGTCACGCAAAGATTTCAAAACATTTTATCGGCTAAAATGAGTTTATTCAACGCAGCTTTATTGGATTTTTGCATAAAAACCCAATAAAATGAACAAATTCGTCTTGACAGAATGTGAAAAGGTTTTAGAGGTTCAAATAATTTTGAGGTCGGTATACTCCCATTTATTCTTTTGTATCTTGTATTGTCTCAGCTGCCCGTCTCTAAGCAGAACCTTATCTGTTAGACATGATACGAGGTGATTTGGCCGTTTTTGTTCAAATATTACGTGACGCTGCAAAAACTCCAAATCTTACCAAGTATTTCTTTGCTGTAGTTTCTGGCACAAACATCTTAGTACACTGGAAATAAGACAAAATAACATACAATTTCACTTTTCAGCAAGATATAAGTGCTTGTTTTAAGTCAATAATTCCTTAACATTGATAAAAAGTTCTAGTTCTACTTGCAGATGATTTTATATGTAACATGAAAAAGTGTGCAAGCTATCATTGCTTTCTATAGTTTTTTTTTCAAAGTTTCTGCAGAGAAACAAATAGAAAGATTTTAGCTTAAAGAAAATGCTACATACTCAGGCTTATTAAATTAACTTAAGTTATTCTTATTAAAATCGTAAACCCAACTTATTGTGTTGCTGAAAAGTTACTTGTGAGTGAGCTTGGTCTTATTTCAAGTGCACTACGATATTTGCACTAGAAACAGAACCAAAAATACTTGGTAAGATTTTATTTTTGCACTTGATAGCTTGTCCTTTTTACTGCTGGCCAGCTTAGCGAAGCAGCTTTACGTCTCCAGTCGGAGCAGCGCTGCTTGTTAGGGTAACTCCAGGGTTCCCATCAAGCCAGAGTGGTTCGTGAAGATCTGTGGGGACATGCTCACAAATTAATACGGTTAAAGGCAGAGGAAGAAAGGAAAAAATGAAGAAAAAGGCCCGGTTTCCTGGATACTGACCAAAGATGCTTCTCCAATATATTTTTTTTCTTTTTCCATGCTGCTAATCAGAGTTCAAAGAACCACTGGCGCAATTACTGTCAGCATCTCCTGAGAGATTTCCTTTCCGCTGGTGGTTAGCCAGGTGCCAGGGCTACAATTATGAAAGACTCTGCTCCACACAGGAAGAGAGCAGCTGATTTAATTAGAAGTGAGCAATCGCAGCAACCAGGGTGACTTTTAATTTCCACATACAGGTACCCACTCATGCTCTCGTGGCAGCATGCATGTACCCATCTTAGTTCGCCTGCAAGTCAGGAGGCACAAAATGGACACAAGAAGAAAGAGGTAGACACACATACACACACAAAAAAAATCCCTTTGTGACCTGACCACTGCAGCGCAGGAGCACTTTAGAGCCACGGGAACATGTAATGGTTAGCGCTTATGATGTAGCTGGCCTCCCTCAGGTTTTTTTTTCTTCTTCTTCTTCTTCTTCTTCTTCTTCTTCTCTGCTTTAGTCCTTTTTCAAAAGACTGCCTTATTACATCTGAATCTAAAGACAGCTCTCTCATCTCATTCTCTCCAGGCACTTAGATCCCACACTCTCATAGAAACACATGCAGCAGATACAACTTTCAGCCTATTTTAGTTTTCAATTATCCTTTGATCCCCCCAATCTTCTGTTCACTGGAATCGCGCTTGCCGTCGCTCTCTGCTTGTTGTGTAATCAAGCATCCGGAGATCTTACTCCCACCGTCGTCACCGCCTCCTCTGTCTCGTCGTCCCTCCGTTTGGAACGGTTTCCACTTGTTGCATGGATTTGAAAAGAGGAAAGATAGCAGAGGTGGTGTTTGTGGGGGTGGGCGGGGCTTATGCATGTGGTAATTTTATGAAATCAAAAGAAACACCAGTGATACTTGGGTGTTTTTGGCTCATATCTTGCTGTTAGTTTGCACAGTTGGAGAACAGAAAGGTGTTTTACTCCCAGAGCTGTCAGACATGACTGGAAATCCACAACTGCAACAAAATAAACCAAAGGAGGAATCCAGAGGTACTCTGATGCATGCCGAAATTTTACTCTGATGGCTCAAAATGTCACATTTATTAAAAATAAACGCATGATTAAGAAACTTTTACATTCTTTGTGTCCCTTTAACTGTGATGGATTAAAATCAGCATAAAAATTAAATCTGTTGCAAACTAGACAACATATTTCTTAAAAATCCACTTGTCTCATTTGATAATGAATTTCTGTTTTTAGCTTTGCTTCTCCAAGATGCACAGACTTGGATAAATTAGACACATTTTGCATGCATGAAATGCTATAATATCCAGTTTTCCCTCTGTGATACAGGGTACCTGTGCGCTGAATATTAAGCCGGCTCGAAGAACATCTAATATCAGAGTTGTGTTTTATCCTCCCTGTGCAAACCCCCACCAGCTATCAGCCAAAAGCTAAAGTGACTGGTGCCAACCTTTAAAGGAGATTACCTTGTGTGTCGGTAAATGTACAGTTAACTTTACATATTATGCAAACAGTTTGTCTGCACTGTACAGTTTGTGTCCAACCTATTGAATACACAAAAAACAATATTGAATAAAGGCTTTATAAAAAGGAGGTGTGTTTGGAGTGGATCATTTCCTGATGTATTGTGTTCCTGGTGTAAGATTGTCACAAGAGGATTTTAACTTACATTTTGCATAATTATTTGTTTTTTAACAGATAAGCAGTGTTCCAGCCTGGAAAAGTGATGAAAAGGATGTCAGTATTCGATCAGTGTGGAGAAAGAAAATAAAAGTAGGGAAGAACATGTGTACCACTGTACTGCTGTCTAAAAGCCATGAGCTCTTTCCATCCCTCCCTTATGTTCTTGCTTCCTTCTTTCTTGCTTTCACACTTTTATCTGCTTCCTTTCTTCTGTAGATACACCAAAGTTTGTTTACTTCTTAGCAAAGATTATTTACTCATTGCACAATTGGAAGCTAGTAATATCTGGTAGTTTGTGTGTATTTGAAATCAGCATAAATTTGGTTTTATCTGAGTTAAAAACTAGTTTCAGTGTCTGCAAATTGCTGAACTACCTTAAAAGTAATTGCACAAGCTGTAGGACCTGTGGAAAGCAAATGAGGAACAATTAAAGTAAAGTGTCACTGGCATAAAGTTGGTACATGTCATTTAGGGTTGACTCCAAAATTATTAACATAAATAGAGAAAAGCTTAGGTCTGAAGTTCTGCTGCACACCTTTATTCGTTTTATTTTATTTTTTTGAGTGGCTGCAGATCAGATTTTCAAATCTGACTGCTGATATGATTTAATTGTAGGTTTTGACTGGACCAGTCTGACAGATCAGCTTTAAATACCTTACTAAAACTCTATTTACTAGTCAGATTTAATTAGAGATATTGTAAATAGCTAGTTTGTACTATAAGCCACTGTTGCAGCAAACAATGTGAAGCGACTGTTAGGCTGTTGAACTAACAAGGCTCAGACATTTAATTAAATGCAGCCCCATAAAGGTGGTGATAATGTCAGTTTCTTGTAAAGGTAGAACATATTTTTCATCAAGTAGATGTAATAGAAGTCAATAGAGACGTAGTTACTGCAGTAAAATGGGTTTTAATTGAGCTCCCTAATGCTACCACTCCCATCCCATTGTGTATCTGTCTCCTTTAAATAGTAATCATGTGAAGTGGGCCCAGCAGACTGCATTTAGCTGCTTCACTACAATTTGATATCCAGGAACAGAAACCAAGCATCATGCTGGCTTACAGCCTTTCTTAATTACCCAAATTGGCCCAAATGTTTATATTTTGTTTCAAATCTGAGCCCACACCTTGGAAGATATAAAACGCAACACCAAAGAGCGAGGAAAAGCTGGATCCATGCGCATAATTTGTGTCATATCTGCAAATCGGCGGCGTTTGAAATGAAATTCTTGTGCAAGTGTGTCTAGCCTCCAGAGCACGGCGCGACTCGGGTTGCTTTTGTTTGCAAATAAAGTACGCCAAAGAAACATATTTTTAATCGAAACTACAAATTTCCTTGGGGCCACCCCCCTTGTTGCAGATCCAAGGCCTGCAGACGGAGACGCAGAGAGAGAAGCTTCAGCCGTCTAAAGGCACCATTAAGCCCCTCCACTATCACAGAGACAGATTGGCAGCTTGACAGGCAGGAACACTCATCCCTCACACCCACACTGCAACGCCTGGCCTCTTCTAAATGACAGGTGAACCAGCAAATACTGTAATTAGGTGGATGTGATTAAAATTTGCATATGTAAATGTAATATAAATGAAGTGCACTCTAAAGAGCAGCGCTGTGTTTAATTAGTGAGGAAGGGGTGGGGTGATATGTGGAGCTGTGGAAAACCTGCAGCTTTCACATGATGGAGAATCTCTCGATTGCAGGTTTTTTTTATTATTATTAAAATTTCTCAACATCATATATCTTATATGTCTGTCGTACGATACTTTATTACTTCGGGGCATTTTGTTTCACCTTTTCTAATATAAGCTCATAAGTTTCTGTCTTAGTGAGATCAGAAGGTCCCTGCATATATTTTGGTAAAGAAATTTCACACCACGTCCTCGGTCGCACTCGAAGATTCATGGCCCTGCAGATAAAGTCAACTAGATCAATTTAAACTGAGCAAAGAGATGTTAGACACAGATTCAGGTGCTTGTTTTATGCGTTTTCTGGATGGCTTTTCAATCATGTTATCAATTCCAAAACTTAAGTTTTTCTGTTGCTGACGAAGGACACCGTGATGTTTCATCACATTTTCTGCACCTAAGCCACGGAGCATCTTCTTCCTTATGCAGCGTTGATTTATAATATAAAATCTCAATAAAATATGTTGAACTTTGTAGCTGTACTATGTCGAGATGTGAAAAAGCCATAGGGAAATTTATTTAGACTTATAAAACCTTCATTCACACACGCATTTGCTGCCTTGAGTGAAATTTACATGATTTATTAAGAGTTTTATATAATCCACAATTATCCACATTATCCACAATCGATGATTTACGAGTTTCTGAAATGACCACAAAAATAGTGTGAAATGCAATAGATGAAGCTTTTTTAGGGTCTCTATTCTTCAGTGAAAGTCATAATCAATTCACCAAGATTAATCTAATTGATCGTTTCAGCTCGACCCTAAAAGTGATAACACCTTTCCTTCCTCATCAGGAACTTTGATCATCCCGATTTATTTTTGTAAATAAGTCGGATGTGTTTCGCTCCATCCGAGCGTCAACTAAACCAAAACTCCACTTTCCACAAAGCGACACCCCTGAACCCTCATTGAAATGCAGCAGATTGTACCCAGAAATGACACAAAAATTATCACACTGTAATAATTATAGCAATAAAATGTTTCCATTTTCTCCACGTTTGATTAATTTAATTAAAACAGTATTGACTCTTGATTATTTGAGCTACTATCTGCCACAAATGCACTCTAACACCAACGCGAACACACACACACACACACGCATCAACGTCGTGAGCGTGCGGCGGCAGCAGTGTGTTTGAGGTGGCACTGAGAGCTCACTTGAGAGCCTGTTTCTGTCTGCCTCATTATCATCAAAGACAACAGACACTCACACGCTCTCTCGCTTTCCTGCAAGCACATGCACACAACGGGTGGTTTTCATGGCCGCTTCAAGCTGCCCTGTCCCTCGCTGGCTGTCAGGAAAAAACCTTGAATCTCCAAACTGTCGGCAAATAAGAAACAAGAGGGGCCGCGTGTTGCACTGACCCCAAACCCACTCCCACTCACTCCCAACACTTCATGTTGTTTTCAGAAGACCGCCTCAATTCCAGAGCAACGTGAGAGTCCTTAATAGGAGCTGGAATGAATTTGTCTTTAATCAATAATGACTTTAGAAAGGCGTTCTGCTGTTCAGACCCCATCAGTGAGGATTTTTCCCAATTTAACCTTTAAAGAGACTCAAAGCAAAAGGCTGTTCCTCTAACCGAAAGACATGGATAGTTCACACAGCTACACTAAATATGAATATAATTGATATTATGAGTTTTAAAGATACCTAAAATGGAAAAATAGTATATGGAGGACATACATATATCATTTATTGCATTTGCTTTATAATATTTTAAATATGTTATTTGAAAAAAACTTCACAAATAATTTTGAGGAAAAACCAGAAAAACTGAATTATTTCAACTTGAACATATTTTTGAACTATTAAAGTAAAACCCAACCAAAACATCTACTGAACACTGGAGCATTAAGAAACACAAAATGACCACATTCTGCTCAGGAGATTCTCTCATTTTAATGAATGTTTAAAACATTGTGTGAAAATTTAAAGTTAATGATGTTTTCTCCGCTGAGGCTAAAACTACTGAAGGCAGCCTTGTCTTTTCCCCTCCTACAAACATTTAATGCTTTCTAAATCCTTGATGCATTCTTCCTGCTTAGTTGAAAGAGACCAATAAATTAATGGGATTTGCGTGTTTTTAATACAAACTGATGCTGCCCCTTGTGTGCAAGCTCTGGTTTCTGATTTTATGAATTCAGCCTGAAGATTGACATTTCTTCCACTTTTTACAAGACAAAAGCTCAACTTTGCAGAGCAGTAGGTGCCTTTTTTCCAGCTCAGCACCAAAATGGAGACCGACATGACTTGAAAGGCTGACAGCATGTCAATATGTTTTCAGCTTGTTCTAACCTAAAGCTATGCATGACATTTCCCTGCATGGTGACCTTTTAAACTTTCTTAAACCTTTTGAGCCCGGTTTCATGGTTGGGTTGGATTTGCGACCAAATATTTTCAAGCAGAGCAGTTTGAAAATTCTCCTCTCTTTTTCCATAGCATTTAATCTGTTTTTTGTGTTCACATTAACTTGACAAACGTTTAATGCTTTTGAATCTGATTTTGTGCCATTTTGGTATCTGAGAATCTAATCAGCTCAATTTAAATGACTTATTTGAAATAAGGCATAGAAAAATTGATTGATACAAGTTTTAATGAGCACGTTTTTTCCACCAGCGTCAGTTCTTTGCATTATTTAGTTCTCGAGAACGGATCTGTTCCAGATTTCAGCCTGGACGGCGGGTTGGATGCGGCGTCCCTTTCATGACAGCAACTCATCTCATTATCTGAGGAGCACCAAAAGAGAGAAATGAAAACAAAATCAGAGACAGGCAGCTTTTGTCTCGGTGCTTTGGCAATATTGTTCTCAACTGTCATGCAAATGAGAAGCAGCGGACTGAAAAAAAAACAGCGAGGAATTGAATGGGAACAGATAGTAAGAGAAAATTACTGCCCCATATGGAAGAAAGGACCGCTGTAATTTCTTTTGGCAAATTGTAATCGATTAGCTTCTGAAAAGCAAATATGGATCTGACGTCAACAAATGTAAACATTTCACACACATTGATGCATTTCTGCTTTAGGTGTCTGCAGTCAGTTTCTGCTTTACATAATATTTGACAACCGCTTCATGATTGCACATCCACTTCCCAAGATTAGGATTTGTCTCCACATCCTGACTTAAATAAGGACTTGTAAAGCTGTGAGTCACAGCAATCACTGTCACTTCATGCGCCGCATCGTGTGGAGCTTGACCGCTCCAAAGCTTTTGAAGCATCACTTTAATCTGAGGCCAGATGTAAACTTTGGAAAATTGTTGCCATGAGTTGAAGCTGGAGTGGAAACCTCTACTTGAAATCATCCTTATAGCTGACATTCGTCCCCTTTTCTGTATGTTTGGCTTATACAAGACTTGTTCACATCTCCAATAAAGTGATATTTATCAGCATAATGAACAACAGATGTGTTAAAAAAAAAGTAACAGATTTTACTTGAGAATCGGCAGCACTAAGCATCATTTTGAAGAAGTGATTCATTAGGGTTTGACCCAATCTCAGAACCTTTTCTGGATGTCTTTCCTCTTTCTGTTTCTGACCGTTTCCTGTTTGCAAACTGAATAAAGTCCCCTACTATTGCAAAATCCTAAAAAGTAGTAAGCAAGAACTTGAGAGGCAACATACCAGACTAAAAAACACGATGTGTGTAGACTGCATCTCACAGACCATCTTATATTTGGCGCACATTTTCACAGAGATTAGCACTGACAAATAAATTGGAGACGAAATCTGACATAAAAGCTTTTTTTTTTATTTTACTGAAGAGAAAAAAGCTGCTGCCACCTGAGTGGAAGCATTTTTCCTCACCTGAGTTCAGCAACCTCCAGCTGTTGCTTCTCTCTCCTCTGATTCTGTAATATCTGAAATATCACACTTGTCTCCATGTCTGAGTCAGGTATGCTAGGAATCGGCGCGGCTTCTTCCGCAATCATGACTCAAGTGAAAATTGAACAGTGAAATGTTTGACACAGCTGATAAAGGCAGGTTAGCCCTGGAGCCGTGGGATATGGGATATGAAAATGTGGCTTAAAATTTAATATGGGTGTTTCTTCTGTTTTTATTCTGGGAAAAATAGAGTAAATGCATTGCTTTTCGAACTATTTCTTTGCCTTGATATTGTTCATATTTTGCTGTGTTGCACTTCACTGTATCTTAATGGGTTTTATTTGATATAAATCTGGATATCTGATATTATGACATGACTGCAGCATGCTTTGAGAAGGCTTTCGTTTAGCTCAAAGACGTTTCCAAAGGGTTTCGAGAATAAATGCTTGCCACACTTTTCAGATTTTTATCTTAAAAAACGAGAAAATCTTGCATCTAATTCCTTTCTCTTAGTAAATAATTACATATTTGAGGTTGTAATATTAGGATTTCAGGGGTATGAATACTTTAGCAAGGCATCGTAGATGCAGACAAAGTATGAAATATTTCTTAAAGCTACTGAAGCATGAAAATACTCCAGCCTTGCGCGTAGATATCGCATTTTGTGGATAATATTACTGAAAAGTAAGGTCTGGGTTATGTTGTGGAAAAAACTATTTTCCACCACAGTTATAAAGTCAGGAAGGGCACCTCAGCCGCTTTAATATTAAAGTTTTGAAGAAGCCTTCAATATGATAATTCATAAATATTACATTGTATATGAATGGGATTCCCCGAGTGACTCTCATTTGACAAACACCAATATCCATTCATAATTTGGTATAGTCGCATCTTCTGTCATGGAGCCATGCACCAGTTTTTATCTCTCTGATAATAAATTAAGCCTTGAAATCTGAGCTCATGACACATACAACATGTATGTGTTCACTGATAAATATTTAACGGATCCGATGCTTTCAGTCTTGTGAATATTTTAAGACTTAATTATTGTTTTGCCAAACTGCGGTTATGGAAAGCTGAGGTGAAGCAGAGCCGTTCCAGGGGAGACGAAACCTTTGAGATATCTCAACTGACATCTAAAATAAGAATACACTCCCAGCAATATGGTCCCACTACGTGACAAGATAAGCACAGCGGAAATATCCGAGTGTAATATTTCCTCTTTTAGCAGCATTCACTAATCTTTTTTTCCCCCACAAGCCTAAGACCTGTGGCGGGTAAATGTCACCAGCTTGCTGGGAGACCTGCTGAGTGGCTCTGCCTTTTGAGACTCGGCTGTAATTGTTGCAGGTTGTGGACGACTGAACGACTTGAGGTCAGGTTCAGGCCAAGGCCAGTTTGTCTGGAGTCCTCACAGCTTAGGGAAGGGCAGACAAGGGTTTCTCCTGCTGGGTTGTTTGTTTTAATTTGGCATTTTAATGAATTCACGAATGATGCGTGTACACTGCATCTGAGAGTGGGTGTTCTCCCAATTTAGTAAGTTAAAATACAATTTCAGACTCCTTTGTTGATCATTTATGACGAATGCATCCATTTATGTCCCGTGCTGAAGAGCAGGAAGTCAGTGTTGCTCAAAATAGCAATACTTTTTCATAGAGAGAATTTTCCTTTTATAGACCAGCACAAAATTGTGAATTAGACTCAAAAATTGTATTCAAAAATGCTTTTGAATAAAACTCAGACAATTGTGGATAACATTTGTATAAATTCCACTTTAATTTGATACTCATAAATAAAATCCAATGCAACCGATTGCCTTGGTGATTAATCTGGTCGCTGCATGAGATAACAGTGAATTTAGAGTTGATTCATTTGTTAATGTAGTATTTCAGTAAATCATAGCCTCTGAGCTGCTACTAGCATATTGAGTTACTATACTATACTCTATACTAGAGTTGGTTAATCTAAGCTAACACAATAGTTTTCACATAAAAAAAATTGCATTGTAGCAACTGTGTAAGCTATTGCTAGCATAGCAGTGTTAAGTCCTATTAACTGGGATGTTATTAGGGCCCTTTCAGCTAATGCTAGCATAGTGGCTAGTATTAGCTGATTAATTATCAGCTAATACTAGCCACTTTTGTATTAAGATTAATACAAAAATGTATTAATCTTAATACATTTTTGAGAAATTTTGTTCCTGGTGTCTATTATTTGCCAATATTAGATCAATATCCTCGCCAAATGATTACTGAAGACCTCTCTAACAATTACTTGAAAAAGTGAAATAAATCTAATAGCTAGAGTAAAATTTTAGCTCATGACAGTATAAACTGTGACTAGCATAGCAGATTCTTTTGGCTAATATGCAAATAGTAACTTATCTTGCACTAATTTGAACATAATAACTAAACTTTGTTCTTTGGATGTTTGTAATAAATAGAAAGAAACATATTAGTGTTAGCATGTTTGATGATGTTAGCATTAGTTCTACAGGTCAGCTAGCTGCTGCAGGACTCTAGAAGAGTAGTAACTAAAAAGAAGTCTTAGTTTCATAATCCTTCAGATTGTTATAACTTGTTTAGATTTATTTCACTTTTTCAAGTAATTGTTAGAGAGGTCTTCAGTAATCATTTGGTGAGGATATTGATCTAATATTGGCAAATAATAGACACCAGGAACAAAATTTCTCAAAAATGTATTAAGATTAAGATTAGGTCAGAATTTTGTCTCATCCGGAAGAATCGTCTTCTTTTCATTTGACAACAGAATAAGAAACCATCCCAGTGTCGTGTCTTTTAGGGGAAATGCAGTTAAAATGGACCAGAGACCTTTGGGAGCAGCCTGTTCTTTACAGGCTTTGTTCCACACTGATAAAGGCAAAAGTGCATGCATGGAGCAAAAGAAAAAACCACAGCATGGCCAAAAGTACTAACAGGTAACTCAGCATGTTGATTCATTCAACAAAAAAAACAAAAAAAAAACAACAACTCTGCGATGCCAAGTTGCAGCCACATCGAGTGCTTTTTATCCCTCCATTTTTAGAGGTTGGCTTTGAAGCCATGGCTTCACGGTCTGAGAGCGAGGGAGAGAAAGTACTTCCTTTGGAGATTTCTGAGAATAGGCGGCTTTATTTTTGTCTACCTCTACGCGCAGAATGGAGAAAAATGGACTGGAGCAGAGAGTGAAGAGAGTCAGACAAATAGAGAGATCAATGCCTGACCGCAGCAAAAACACCACGCAAAAGAAAAGTGGGGTTTTTTTGTGGTTAGGTGACCTTGGAAGCTGCCTGTGGAGTGAAACGTAATTGAGGCAAGGTCAAGAAAATTATACTTTTAATTTGCAGTCCTTTACACACACAAAACATCTCCTTTTGTGACCATTTTAGTTTATGAATCAGCTTCAGACTAATTCACTGGGGAAGTTGTGCTTGTTTTGTTGCTCTTGTTGACATTTTAAAAACTCATTTAAAGTTGTTGAGATGGTTTGTGACTCAAATCTACCAAAGTCAGGCACCTATCTTATGTCTCAAGGATATAAAATGTAAAAATGTGTGAATAACGATCATTATTCATGATTTCTAAAGATATTCCAAGAAAACTGAATGGAATGATTGATGCGAAATGTAATTTTTATTTCTGTAACTTGTGTTGAAGGAGTTGGGGAGTAATAATAAAAACACGAAGCAGTAGTTCCGTCAGAAACTTGCAAGAAGGCCAAGCATAAACAAATAAACCCACCTGTTTCCTCCCACATCCCTCTGCCTGGCGATCTGGCTCTCCTTCTGTTTTTGCTGTCTGTCAGTAAAAGAGACGGTGGCATTTCCAGCTCGCAGACAGCTTCTCCCATCAGGCCTCATGACTGATGGGAGAAGTTCTGGGCATGCGAATGAATACGAGGGTGCAAATAAACGATTCTCGGCCCGTCCTTTAACACGTCCATCAATCCGTCTGACCATCCGGGCTGAATAAATATCTGTAAAGTTTGAATGCAGCACAAATGCAGAAGTCAGTGACTGAAATCACATTTGCCTAAAGCCATGTCTGCTGTGGAGATTTTATGCTAAAAAATGTAGAATGAAACATATTTATGTTTGTCTCATTCAGCAGAAATTGATGAAGTAGTACACCCCTTCAGACGTATGGATCAAATAGCAACAGCATAGTCTCTCCTGCAGCCTATATTCAGTCTCCATGGTAACCAATAGTAATACTGTTCGATGAGTCGTGGAAGGTTTCACTATTTGCATGACTTTCTGCAGCTCATGAGTTCATCAGATTAGCTGTGGTGTGTTGTGTTGGGAACATATGAACAAAGAAATTGTTGTAATCCTTTCTTTTACAGTCTATTACCCAATATTTACCAACTGCTTATAGCAACACACATAGAGGAGTAATGAAACCAAAGGTTGTTACAAAATTATAAGCATTTGGTATTTAAAATAAAGTAACTATTGTCTGTAAATATGTACAACCCTTGAAGTCCCCAAACTCAGTGGTTTAAATTCTGTAAAATAAAATCTAATAATCACCTTTTGCCATCTAATCATTAATCGATTAAGCTAAAAAATAATCAACATATCAGCTCAACACTGTATTGAGTCCAGCAGAAAGGGCTGAACTTTTCACATGTTGATGTTTGAAGTATGTTTTAGCTGCAGATGCATCCTTTGCTGCAAATAATCAAGTGTTGACTAAAGGAATGCTGTGTTGCTGCAATGAAATGTATATTTTTGACGTTGAAAAATAAATGTAATTATTATTTTATTTGCATCTCATAATGTATTTCTAATATAGTCTGCAGAACCTGCCATTTCTTTTATCCGATTAATCGTCAGAATAATCAATTACTAAAATAATCATTATTTGCAACCCTAGAAATCATCTCTTTTATCAACAGTGTTTTACAGCACACCCTCCATTTTAACAGAGTTATTTTTATCTCTGAGTTTATACTTTTTTACATATATATATCTACACACATATATATATAAATGAAGATAAAATAAAATACAAAGCACATTTAAGCTCCTTAATCGTCCCAGGTTTCAGAAGCACTTGTGGGCCTGTGAGAGGAATCTGTCACAGCTATGAAAAGTGGGACAAAGAACTGTCAGTCACAAAAGAACAGGGGAGGGGACTAAAAAAATTATTCAGCCCCCCAAATTTGTCAGGCCTGACTTGAACTAACGATGGTGAGATTCCTGTAGAGAAGACTGTAAGTCTCTGTAGCCTTGAACAGAGAGGATGTGGTGGGTGTGAGCCGAGTCTGACAGCTTCCAGCCAAGCCTGCAGCGTCATGTTTCTCCACAGAGTGCAGACGAGCGGCTCTGCTGTCGTGTGGACTCCTTTTACAACAGAAAATACTTAGATCAGAGGGCGATGGCAGCTCAGCTGGAACTGTCTGAGAAACCCCCTGCCCCACTCGCCGCCTATCTGCTTGGCTGACCACCCTGAGATATCTCCCAAAACACAATTTCAGGAGGCTGACTCCACAATGAGATCTTGTAAGGGATATTTCACTTATTTTTTTTCTTTCTTCTTTTGCTTACTCAGTTTCCAGGTGAACACAACACAGACTTGGTGCGGCCCAAACGCCGCTTTATCTAACCGACAGTGGAGTGGCTGAGGCAGATGATAGATGAGACGCATAAGCCAGGGCTGAATTGTATGGGTGTGAGGCTTGCTTAAAATTCAAAATAGGGAACATCAGAGCAAAGCTGTCAAGCAGTGTGGAGGAGTCGAGATAATACAGAAGCGAGAGAGAGAGAAAAAGAAGGTAACTGTGTTGAAACATCAAGAAATCCAGCTGATTTGAAGTAAGCCCACCTATCTGAGAGTTGGAAAACAGAAAGCAGAGGAGAAAGATGGAGATTCAAATGTGCTGGTGATTTGTCTTGTTTTCAACAACTTATTCTGCTCTGGCTTTTTGTTTTTCATTTTGGATTCACATCATCGATAATCGGTGTTGATAATAGCAACACGTGGAGCACTGACTGAAATTTATGTAGAGAAGTCTGTAGTTGAAACCAAGAGTGATGGGAAAGGGAGTGATGCGCTTCAGTGGAACAGGCTTCTTTCATAAGTTCATAATTATGATTTTTTTTGCAGCCATTATGTCCGATCTGATTCTGCTGGTGCAGAATTATGATTTAACTACGCCAAAATCAGACAAAAAGTGACTGCAGACATTTGAAATCTATCGGATACGTATCCGATTTAGTTCCACGTATGACGTGACAGAGATTGTATTTTTTGGGGGTGAAAAGATCTGAATTGGGTTGTTTAGTTTGCTATGGGTCACATATTGGCGAAAATCACATTTGGACCACATTTGCATGCAGTGTGAACATAGTGTTAGCCAACTTCCTGTTGTCAGTCAGGTTCTCTTCAGCAACAAAACACAGAGCTGGATATTATCACCTACTCTTTGCTCTTTATGTTGCAAAAGCATCTGATTTCAATACAACCCGCAGCTCCAATAAGCCTAATCATAATTCAACAAATGCAAAAGCATTTTCCTGTTTTTTTTTTTTTTTTTTATGCAGATCTGTCCTCCAGACTCTTGTTAAAGCAAACAACAAACACGGGAGGTGAAGGTCTTGGACACAATGAATCATTTCCCAACCTGCAGAAATTGCATGCTAAAGCTGGCATGTTGTGTATTGTAGCCACTATGTTTTACATCAAAACCCGGGTCCAGCTGGCAGCGATCAGAAACAACAGCAATGAAAAGGAGCGACAAGAATTCATCCTTTTGATAAGATTCTCTCAAACACACCTGCTGCCGGAAATGCCAGTAAATGTCATCTGTCTGTTTTAGGCTTGACAACATACACAGAGACATTCTCGTTTCTTTTTTTTGTTTTTTTTCCCTTCCTTGTCTCACCTTCAAACCCAGCTGGAAGGACAAACAACAGAAAATCACGGTTTGAATGAGTCGCAGGGAATTGAACCAGCTGTGTCTTTCACACTGGATAAAATTGGGAACGGTGAAAAGATACAAAGATATTCTTAATCTCTCTGTTATGTATCTTTGCAGCAAGGCCATAACAACGTGACTTGGTTTTGTCTTTTTCATTTTTTTTTAACATTAGGTCAATCAGTTTTTATTGTGTAATCATGTATAATTTAGTGATTTGACCCTATGGATTATAGAAAATTACCAACATTTCTGATTTCATGCTGAAATTTAAAAAATATTGTTATTGATTTATTGTCCAGCCCCAATTTCACCATCTGCCAAATGAAAATGGAAGCAAATCCTGTCTTCAACACTGCTTGAAATTACTCTCATACCTTGCAGAAATCTCCAATCGTCGATATATCTGAGCAAATCTGAGTGTTGGCAGATCTCACTGGATGACCTCTGTGTGACCATCATCTACAGGATTTTGGTGACTGACACACTGGCTGTAAATACTGATTTAAATTGTGTTGCAGCTGCAGAAGATATCGGCAGGTAGGCTGCTAAGTTTACAGTAAAATAATAAAAACGTTCAAACATGTACAACGTGCAACATGTACTTCTTTTCTGGTTTTGTGAAGTGTAGGCGCATGACCAGGCTCACCCCTCCAAGGACCTGCGAGAATCACTAACATGATGGGAATAGACTGATACCATGTCGGGTTTTTTTCCACGGAAGTCTTGTTCAATATAAAGGTCAGCAGTGCAAAGCTATTTTCGAGGAGGGGAAAAAAAATATCACACCCATGGCTTTGGGAATACTAGGAGAAATGTCTAGAGAGATCAGAAACCATTTCGTTGTCACTGACCGATGCACTCACAAACACTTCTATACACTCAGATATATCACATCAGACACAAAGAGATGGAGGAGTGTGCAGAAGGAAGAAAAATGCTGTTCCAGTTCAGCAGTCAAGCGCCTCGCCGCCCTGGCTTCTCAAATTGACAATTTTCTCAAATGGTTATCCAGAAAGATGAGGGAGCTTCCTTCATATGCGCCTGAAGCGACGGCTCTGCGGACAAGTAAGCAGGTGTTTACTCACAAATGAGGCACGCACACTTTCACAAGTCCTGGACAGAAATTAAACCAGTTGAATAAGATCTCACAGCTGGAAAGAGGACAACTCAGCGGTAAGACGTGGAGACCAATCTCATTTTTTGTTTCTTCTGTGTCCTCGCTAAATTGTCAATATAATTTAAAATGTGAAAATCTCGCTGCATAAAACCAGGAATCTAAAACTACAGTAATAAGGCTTATTGAGCAAGTAAAAATTGAATAAAAAGACTCTTGTTCCCTCTAGTGGCTATTTTTTTGGATGGTTTCATCATTCAGTCATGCATTTATTTATTTTTTTTGTAAACTGGAAAAATAATTCTAAAATATTTGAAAAAGTAGTAAGTAGTATTCATTTATTTTTTGTTTATTATTGTCATGAACAAAAACATAAATAGAAAATATAAAGTTAACTTACTCTGGGAGAGACAGCTGGTGACAGGACATCATGGACATGGACACACGAACCCCGCAGGATTGTACGTGAACTTCGTCACCAACTTCGTTTTCTATCGCAAATTGCAGCGATAGAAGAGTCAGAAATGTCTCAATCATATGAAAAGCGTGACACCATTGCTCGTGTAACAAATTAATAGTGAGCAACAGTTTTCCGGAGCCAGCTTTAAATGCAACACGAGCGCTAAGATGCTTGTGCTCGTGAGTCGTCTCAGGAGAAGGTGACCTGTTAACGAGCTTAACGTGATATATTTATTTATTATGTTAAGTATATTTTATGCCTGAGATATTTAGGGGCGCTTTAGCACCCCTAAAACTGTAACTCAGCACCTCTGAATAGGATTGCCACCCATCCAGTAAAATACAGGGTCGTCCCATATTTGGCCGTTAAATGTGCGTCCCGTATTGAACCGATGCATAACTGTCCGATAGACACGCATATAATAGACACATCAACGCTAAGTTTAACAATATTTTTATTACACCAAACATTAATTTCTGAACTCTTAAAACATTAGTTTTGTTGTTTCTAAATGAATCTAAACTTGTTTTCTTTGCATTATTCAAGGTCTGAAAGCAGTGCATCTTTTTTTATTAGTTTGACCTTTTCTCATTTTCTGAAAATAAATTCTAAGTTTTTGCTTGGAATTTCAGAGACATGTTGTCAGTAGTTCAACAATCTTCATTTTACTGAAACATAAAGAGTAAAATCAGAGGACTGATCATTTTTTCCAGAGCTGTATATATATGAAACAGAATCAGACCACATCATACCTCCCAACATCTGCTAACATTAATGAGACACATGCAGCTGTGGAGTGACAGTCCTAGTGGGGTCTGCTCCCCTGGAAATTAATATACAACCTACTCAAAACTACGCATTTCCAGTCATTTGAAGAGCATTTTACTATTTTCATGGGATTAATAAACCTTACAACAGTTTATTATCAAGGCAGAAGTTCAGGTTAAGGACTAGTTCTTATACAAATCAATATTCATAGTTTTTGAATTTTGATTCATCCTGGGTTCAATCCCCAGGATGACCCTGGCATTTTTAGCACCAAGCTCTGACCTTCTGAGCTAACCAACCATATATTATGTTGAGCTTTCATTGATCTAAGAGAAACTTACATGATTCCAACAAAAGTGCTGATTTTTTTCAAAATCTGTATGCATAGTTTTTGATTTTCCAGACTTCTTCTATTTTGATGTGTAGATTTTCTGATCTCATTTGGCCGGTAAGAGGATTGAACCCACGACCTTGATGTTGTTAGCACCACATTTTTACCAGCTGAGCTAACCGGTCATACATAATGTTGAGTTTTCATGGATCTAAAAGAAACTTACATGATTTTAACAAAAGTGCTGATATTTTTAAAAATTCAAACTTTTTAATTTTCCAGCCTTATTCTATTTTGATGTGTTAATTTCAGATTTCATTTGGCCAGGATGGGGCTTGAACCCATGACCTCAGCATTATTAGCTCTGACCGTCTGTGTGGAGACGGAAAGTACGCAGCCGCCGTGAGCTGCTATCAACCCGCGTCTTTTTAAATCTTCCTCTACCCGATTCCATGTCCTGAGTGAAAAGCTGAACAATTTCAGTGAGGATGGATACGGTGTACATCAATCGACAAAAACAATGTCCATTATGGCGCAGTTGAGAGCAGGAGAAAAGTCTAAAGCATGGTTCAAACAAACAAGGTTTCAAACAACAATAAAAATAAAACAACAATATAAAATAAAAACCTCAAAATAAAAATGGCTCTGAAATACAACTTCAAAATAAAACAATATAAAATAGAAACTTCAAAATAAAAATGACTCAAAAACAAGATCAACACTTCAAAATTAAAAATGTCTCAAAAATAAAATTTTATTTAATAATAATAAAAAAAAAAAACTGCTTGAAAATGAAATCAACACTTGCTTTTGAAAAAAAATTTAATATTTTTTTAATGCATGAAAACTATGCTCTGACCAGCTTAGTTTCGCTCAGCTGGTCAGAGCATGGTGCTAATAACTCAGAGGTCACGGGTTCAACCCTCATTCTAACAAACTGAAATCTAAAGTGTTTCACACAATTAACACTTCAAAATAAAACAACAATGGAAAAGAAAATAAAAACCTCAAAATAAAATCCTCTTACCGGCCAAATGAGATCAGAAAATCGACACATCAAAATAGAACAAGTCTGGAAAATCAAAAACTAAGCATACAGATTTTGAAAAACAGTCAGCACTTTTGTAGGTTCCTCTTAGATCAATGAAAGCTCAACATAATATATGGTTGGTTAGCTCAGAAGGTCAGAGCTTGGTGCTAAAAATGCCAGGGTCATGGGTCAGGGTCAACCCCATCCCAGCCAAATGAAATCAAAATTCAAAAATTATGAATATTGATTTGTATAAGAACTAGTCCTTAACCTGAACTTCTGCCTTGATAATAAACTGTTGTAAGGTTTATTAATCCCATGAAAATAGTAAAATGCTCTTCAAATGACTGGAAATGCGTAGTTTTGAGTAGGTTGTATATTAATTTCCAGGGGAGCAGACCCCACTAGGACTGTCACTCCACAGCTGCAGTGTTCAAATGTTAGCAGATGTTGGGAGGTATGATGTGGTCTGATTCTGTTTCATATATATACAGCTCTGGAAAAAATGATCAGTCCTCTGATTTACTCTTTATAGCTACATGTTTCAGTAAAATGAAGATTGTTGAACTACTGACAACATGTCTCTGAAATTCCAAGCAAAAACTTGAATTTATTTCAGAAAATGAGAAAAGGTCAAACTAATAAAAAAAGATGCACTGCTTTCAGACCTTGAATAATGCAAAGAAAACAAGTTTAGATTCATTTAGAAACAACAAAACTAATGTTTTAAGAGTTCAGAAATTAATATTTGGTGGAATAACCAGGAGGTTTTCAATGGGGTTCAGTGCAGAGGTCTCTTAATAACTACATACAGGTCTGGAAAAAATTAACAGTTTTAGTTGGACAAAACTATTAGATTTCTTATGTGAAGGTATGTAAATAAGCAGTGACATTTAGAAAAATGCACTAACGAATAACTTCTCTTGGTCCTTAGCCCTGCTGGGGGCTAAGCACCCCTAAATGTCAGATCTTAGAATCGCCCCTGGTTTTCTACAAAAAAAGGACGACATGACAATTTATTTGCATGCTTATTATTATTATTGATATAAATGTTACAGACATGTTGTCGTCATAGTGATAGAAATAAGTTCTATCACTTGTCTTATATGGATCAGGCTTTTTCTTCTGTGTGGATTTTCTGATGACGCTTCAGGCCTGAAGAATTGGTGAATTTCTTCTCACAACAATTACAGCTATAAGGCTTTTCACCGGTGTGGCTTTGCTGATGACACTTCAGCTCTGAGGAATCTCTGAGCCTCTTCTCACACTGACTGCATCTATAAGGCGTTTCACCAGTGTGGATTAGCTGATGACGCTTCAGGCCTGAAGAATTGCTGAATCTCTTCTCACAACGATTACAGCAATAAGGCTTTTCACCAGTGTGGCTTCGCTGATGACGCTGCAGGCTTGAAAAATTGCTGAATCTCTTCTCACAATGATTGCAGCTATAAGGCTTTTCACCGGTGTGGCTTCGCTGATGACGCTTCAGGCCTGAAGAATTGGTGAATTTCTTCTCACAACAATTACAGCTATAAGGCTTTTCACCGGTGTGGCTTCGCTGATGATACTTCAGCTCTGAGGAATCTCTGAGCCTCTTCTCACACTGACTGCATCTATAAGGCTTTTCACCAGTGTGGATTAGCTGATGACGCTTCAGGCCTGAAGAATTACTGAATCTCTTCTCACAACGATTACAGTTATAAGGCTTTTCACCGGTGTGGCTTTGCTGATGAACCTTCAGTCCTGAACTATATCTGAACCTCTTCTCACACTGACTGCATCCATAAGGCGTTTCACCGGTGTGGCTTCGCTGATGACGCTGCAGGCCTGAAGAATTGCTGAATCTCTTCTCACAACGGTTACAGCTATAAGGCTTTTCACCAGTGTGGCTTTGCTGAAAAAGTACAATAGTAAAATGTTTGAAAAAGTAAATAATAAAATTTAGCAAAGGACATAGCATAATTCAGCAGAAGCAAAATTAGAGAACATATTAGGAAAAAATAGGTTAGATTGAGATGATTGATTTTACTTATTTGATTTTTTCTGCTTGATTCTGGAAAGAAAAAGGTGTAAATGTTTTATATGTTTCTTTTAGCCCAAAACTAAATGTAAAACAAAACCCTTTTCTATAGTTAAATGTTTATCAAAGTGACAAGTCGTGTAACATTTGTGGCTCTAAAATAGTGTTGTTTTTTTATTATCTGGACTGAAGGCAAAGATGAAGACAGAGTGCACAGAGAAATTCCAATGAATTCAAACTGAATGCAGAAAAATGATTAAAAACAAAACAAAAAAGTAGCATTCAGTTCCCCACAACTTTTAAAAACAAACCTCTTCCAGTGACATCACTGTGATGGTAACACCAGCCTTCTCTTCCAACAGATGCTCCTCCATTTCAGCTCTGCGTAAAACAGACATGCATAACATGTAAAATAGAACTGACTTTATTTGCATAGCAGTGGTGACATTTTCAGTTGAAACTAGATATTTATGAGACATCCTAACTTCACACATGATGATTTTGAAACAGTCTTAACTTCCAGCTTTATATCAGCTCGCTTTACCAAAGTTAAATATGCTCCCTAATTCCTCAGAAAAGTTCTCATTTCTGTTTTTATTTTAAAAAGTTTTCATAACCTATGCTAACTATCATATTAAACAGATAATTTGTAAACTCATTTATGTTAACAGTAATAAATTAGAATCTTGAAAGAGATGGATGATTTCTGCTTTGTACATTTAAGTTTTAGCAATGACACGGTTCAACATATCGCAAAGTGAATCATTAAACATCAGTATGAATCATTACAAATATAAGTTATAAATAAATAAGCCTTTACTTACAATTTCTTTGACAGACCTCTTCAGATGATCTTTACCATATTATTTACATTTGACAGATGCTCTTATGGTTACCATGGTAACATTGTTCAAAGGATTACAGCTCCATAAACATTTTTACTGTGTATTTAAAAAAAACAAAAAAAACATTCAGCCATCTGAAGTATTTTTATTTGCATAGGACTTAAGATGATATTTCAGAATTAAAAATACTTTTTATTGGAAGTTACAATGAAAATTAAAGGACAAATCAGGATGGGAAATCTTTGTTGTTACTTTTGCTCTATGACCAGCAGGTGGCATTGTTGGTCAAAAATCAAATCCCAAAGCATCACCTCAAGAAATGTGCAGAAAATTATAAGCAATGACACTTTTTTTGTTGTTGAAAAAAATACATTTTATTAAAAAAGTAGGGTGGATTATTCCCAACATTTACATTACTTTATGAGCTACCCAATGAATGTTTGCACCTTACCAAAGTATACCTGCTCTAATGGGGAGGGGAGAAATCTGACTATTACTAAAAACCTGAAATATTTGAAGTATTGGAGAGAAACATGAGCTGTTGAAGCAAGTTTTCAAACCATCCCTGATGTCGGATCACGGCTCCCTCACTTCGTGATCTACATTCGAGACTTGAGTAAATGTAGCGGACCAAACTTAAATGCTCGATTATCACAGCTGCAGTGCTTCTGAAAAATAAGCTGTCCAAGTAAACATCTTCTGACAAATACTTATTTAGACATTAATATTTTTTTATGTAGAAATATGTACAATTTAAAAAAGAAATAGTTTCTGTGGTGAAGAGATATGAGGTTGTTTTTTGTTTTTTTTTGACGATTGTAAGTAATAATAAGCCTCTGAGAAGAAAGGAACAATTACAGTTTAAAATGAAAAGGAAAGAAACATTTAAAATACAAATTAAGTCATTTCAGATTCCTTATTTGGTTGAAAACTATAAATAAATAAATTATGGAGACTATTTCTGCCCTTAGGTTCGCTGTAAATTTGTGTGTCTTAAATCTCATATGATTGTAAACAAGCTAAACTGAGAGTAACCAGCTTATAAAAGAGCATACATCTCTATTTTTTTTAATTGAAGAGAAATTCATTGTTCGGCTGTTTACTTCCATGTTTTCTGCACAGATCAAATTCTTCCATCAGTAGAGACACTATCATCCACATAGACAATTGGTTCCTATTTTGAACGAATTATTCAAAAATTAACGTGAGAAAAATATTCATAAAGGGCCGATCCGTTTTGAAAAAGGAAAAAAAAACAAAACAGAAGAGCTGATTGTAATTGATGTTTCACACTTTACATATCTTATTTGCTTTGACTCTATAAATATGATATATGCCCTTTTAAGAGAAAGTGAAAAATATTACAATCAAATCCTGATTGTAAATGAAACATCCCCAGTTTGTTCCTTCAGTTTGGTTTAGTTTTCTCCAAACTTTGTTTAAAAAAAAATTTAAAAAACTCCCGACAGATTTACTGACGAATAATACTAACAGTTAATAGATTGTATTATTTTAATTACCGCTATTAAAACAAAATGGAAAAGAAATGCACCTCAAATTCAAAAAGGTCGCCCTCTAGTGGGAAGACAGAAAGCCACATGTGGATGTGTAGAGAAGCATCAACACACACATACACTTTTGTTTTACACTATGTACAAACGTTGTGTGTTGGGACTGAACTTGGCAACCAGGCTGAGAAATAGTTTTCCCTCCTTTAGTAAGGCATGCCATGTGAAGTGACCTGGACAGCTCAGTCCGACGGCTGCGTCTTTCATCTCCTCAATCAAACTAAAATCAATATATTTATTTTGTTTTTTTTCCAGAATTCTCATTTCAAGCCTGGATCCTGTCAGGGTTGGTCTGCTCCAGATGCTTTCCCCCTCCATGGCGTCTCCAGAGCGGTGGGCGGAGGTGGCGTGTGCGCGTGAGGTCACACCCCGGGCTGCGATGGGAAGCGTCGGCCGTTCCGAGCTGCGGTCCCTCACGTCAGATGTTTGACAGACGACGCCCTCTGGTGGCGCCCAGCGATGCCCGCAGCCTCGGCTCTCTGGCCCTGATGGAAATCCAATCAGAAAATTCAGAAAAGTGGTTTCGCTGCAGAAAACGTTGAGGTGAAAACACACATTTCTCCTCAACTAATCGACTATTGGGTGTTTTATATTTTCCCAATAGGGGAAAAAAAAAAAATCTACCTAAAGTGTCCTGCTGTTGCTCTAAGAGCCCTTCAGCCTCACCTGACTCCTCGCTCCTCTGTTGGTCAGTTGAAAAAAGGAAACACAAGTGAAATTTAAAAAAAAAAAAGCTAGGTATAAAACAGAAACTTCCCCACACTCCCTGATCCCTAAGGTGTTGTGTGTGACCTTGTTTCAATTTGGAGACAGAGCTGATTTCAAAATCAATCAGCTGTAAACGTAGATTACTTTGAGTTTCAGCAGTCGGACCTGTAGTGCTCGTTGAAGTCCAGCCTGAAACTGAGGAAGCGCAGACTCTCGTCTGAACTGGTCATCAGCAGCACAAGGAACTGCTGGACGATGCTCTGAACAGATGGAAGCAGGAAGAAGTCATTAGCTGCTGGATCACCCAAACATTGAGTCGGATCTACGACGGGGAAAATGGGACAGAACCTGGTAGAAGTGGGTGAGGATTCGAAGCTGGGATCGCATCTTCGGTATGGTGTCCTGAAACTCCTGAATCCGCCTCTTCTCTTCTGCTTCCTGTTCCGCCGTCACGCCCCATTCGCCCTGAACCAGCAGACAGACATCAGTCCTGATGGGATACTTCACTGTTCATTGGCAATTTATGATAACTTCTGAAAAACCTCTTCAGTTTTACTATTGTACTTTCAAAAATACTCTTGAATTGGACTCAAATATAGCAGTTTGCATTGCTCTATTATAAAAGGATTTAACTGTCTGTATTTAAAAACAAATCAAAAACAAGCAATTTAGATAATAAAAAATAAGTTAAAATTAAGATACAGAAATCCTCATTTTTTGTAGATGGTGCCAAGCTTTAGCATGAGCAAAAAAACCTAAAACCACATTTACTAAAACTTCTGTTTACCTCAGCTGGTGGATCTATAGCCTTATTTATATTTTAAACAGTTTATATACTGTACAAATAAAAAAAAAATCCAAATAATTTTATGTTCCATCATTTTCTCTGAAACTGTAGCACCTGCAGTGACACTTACTTCTGATGGAGTCTCAACATACTCCAGGAACCTTGTGGCGCTTATGAGGTTATCATCATTTCACATTTAGAGCATTGATGTACATTTACCTATGCCTCTTTTTTTTTTTTTTTTTTTTAAACGGGGAATATCTTTCCAAAGAAAGACAGCTCTGTGTGGGTTTCAGCTCATCTCCACATCTCACCTCCTCTTCCCTCTGCCGTTTCTTCTCCTCAAACTGCAGCCGCTGGGTGAGCTCCTCCAGCGCTGAGCGGTACAGGGAGTCCTGCGCATTTTGAAACTCGATAATTTGGTCAAATATGGCCCTCAGCTGGTTCAAAAGGGACTAGACGGAGAGATAAAAGCAGGAATGAGTCCAGTGAGTCAAAAAGGGCGGGAGATGAAGCGGAGTAGAAAACGCTGCGTCACCCTGCTGTTGTTGTCCAGCAGACATCTGGAGATGATGGTGTCCAGGAAGATGTCGTGGGCAGCGATGATGTGGTCGAGGTCCTGGGCCTGCTGCACTTTGTTCCACAGCTCGTCCCATGAGCACTCCAGCACCTACACACACACACACACATTGACAGTTTATACAAGTCAAGTTGGACACTTAATATTTAAAATCTACTTAATGAACAGTGTGATTATTTCGAAGCAACATGTCCGTCTGCAGCTGCTGGTTTTCTGTCTTGCAGAGCATTGCGGTGGCAGCAGAGCTAATGGTCTGACCTCGAAGGTGATGTAGTACTGCATCTGGTGGATGAAGTGAACCATTTCAGAGGCCAGGATGTGACATTGGTGCAGCACACCAGAGAGCTCTGGAGGGAGAGGGAGACAGGTACAGACAAATTACCCATGAAGTCAAAACAAGGTTAAATTAATCAATTACATAAAAAAAAGTTCAAATGAGTGTGACAATTTCCATCCTAATATTTTGTGAGGAGCAATATTCTTTATATAATCTGTTTCAATTATGTTTTTGGCTGCATGTTTTTTTGTACTTGTGTTTTATTAATTGTCTTTAGTCATTTCATTTACATTTTTGATTTTTTTAAAAATGCCTTCCAGTTCCAGTGTTGAGTGTCCTTCGATCAAACTTTATTGGTCTTTGAGTGAGCGAACATGTAATGCTTTACCTGGAAATGGTCTCACAACAACAATATTATTGTTCAATAATTTGTGGGACAATTTATCATTCCGCAAAATTTTGTCACGGTGACAGACATACGCCTTGTTAAAGAATCTGCTTCGCACTTTTTAAAAGATGGTTTTAAAAACTAGTTTTGTTTTTTAAAAATTTTTTTAAATCAACAGTTAATATATGAGGGCATCAGTAAAGAGTAAAACGCATTAATGCCTCAGGTAGTTTAACACGTTTTTATGTGCATATGAAGTGCAGATTGAATTCTTAATAAGCATTAACCTTCAAAACAAAGTGTAAAGAGTATCTGAGCTGGATGATGTGTATGTGTGTGTGTGTGTGTGTGTGTGTGTGTGTGTGGGTGTGTATTATGTACCAGGCATGGTTTTGAGCAGTTTGGCGTTGCACATCTGTCCCTTCCAGATGTCCGTCAGTGTGTACTCCATTCGCTTGGCTCTCCACAGGAAGTTAAACACTCTGAGGTAGTGGCCCATACACTCTCTGGTGAACACCTGATGACCAGAAAGAAATATATCTCAGAAGCAGGTTAACGTTTGAGCGATAAGGTATTTTCTGAGATGGGCGTTACTGTTGCAATGGGTCCATCAACGTGATAATCCAGACTGAAAACGTCCCAGCCCGTATCACCGGGAGACACCTGAAGCCAAAACATAGACACAGCGCCACCTATCAGCAAGAATCTAAAAGAAATGTTTGCATTTCTCACGACAGAGACGCAGCAGTACCTCCAGCAGGCGAACGTCCAGCCTCTTTAGGATCTCTGCGTTGTCAAACTGCGCGTTGGTGGCCCTGACCGCCGTCTCCAAGATGCCCGTCAGGTTGTGTTGGTACAACGTGGTGGCGGGTCGGACGAGCTCAGGTCTGCCAAGAAACGACACAGTTACACCCCACGTCCCGGCTGGACGCTGGGACAGCTTAATCGTTACAGAAGGCGGGGAAGGTCAGACTTTAGCAGGTCCATGAGGTGCCTGATGAAGTCTCCCTGGCCCAGCAGCAGGTATCTCCTCATGGCCTGCAGGTGCTCCAGCAGCAGGTAGTTACGGTTCAGAACGTCCAGCAGGTATTTGCTGGTGTCGAAGTACGCCGCGTCAATTTTCTCCTGGAACGCTCCTTCCAGGTCAGACAGCAGCTCCGCAGCTGCAGGAGAGTGAAGACGAGAGTCAGACCCAGGCATCGACGAGGCTCCACACTGAAGTCTTAACTCAAAAATAGCAATATTTATTTATAAAAGCACTTTTCATTACAGTCAGGTTTAGAAGCGAAACATATTTAAGCAATTTACATGATAAAAACAACGTAAAGAAACAAAAAAAACATTACATTACAAAGACAAGTATTGAAAAGCTGTAATCCAGACTAGAATTAATCTGTTTTGACGAGAGATGACACAATTAATCATGATTAATCGATTATTGAAATAAACGTCAGCTAATTTAACAGTTAACTGAATGTTAGCTGGCGTATACAAACTTGAAATCAGGCCATTTTCTTAAAAATAGAGCAGTAATTAACCCGTTTAATCCTAAATTGTTTTCCTGCAAAAGAAGTACATAAATCAAAACTGTACAAAAATATATACATTTCAACATTAAAGATAAAAAAAGAGATTAAAAATAAGGAGAAAATGAGAAGATAGTTTATGGAAGAAAAAGGTGGACTTGTCAGATGATGCATGAACTGAGCATGGTCATGCCTCTGATAAAAAAACAGAAAGGTAGTAACCTTGACTGGATTTCCAGTCAAACATATCAATATTTTCTGCGATACACCTGCGTGTGGCGCAGGAAAAGCTTCAGATCAAACCGAGTCTGGATCAATGAATTCTGGCTAAGTAGAACCGGTCTGATCAGAAAGGCAGAAGGATGAAGCCGGTGAGCGTTAAAAGCATCGATCCCTGCCAGTCCACTAACATTGGTCAATATGACCGTCAATACAGAACGGACAGTGATGTCATTAGCATGCCTGACTCCACAACAACTCTGGAGAGTTCAATATGTACAGTGCTGTCAAAAAGTATTTAGTACCTTACTTTATAACGCATTTTTTCTGTTCTTTTTGTCACACTTTTGAAAAACAAATCTAAGAAAAAATACTATTTTAGATAATTGATCTGAAATATTTAAGTATTTAAGAGTCTCACCGTCTTTCGGAGTGTCGGCAGGATTGGACGCTGGGGTGATTTTACCCGGCGGCGTTCTGTCATGACAAACTTGATGCAGGAAGTTGATAGATTTGCCAATCAGCAGGACCTAAAAATAAAAACAAAAACAAAAAGAAGATAATTTGTTCTTGTGAAGATTTGCTGTTTCCATGGCGTCGTGTCTTTTGTCGCCGAGGCCTGTGAGCGTCTACCTTGCGAGCCTGGTCCATGGTGATGAACGAGGGGATCATCGACTTCCTGAGGGAATATTTGTCGTGCCACAGACGATCTGTCTTCACATTTGGGTCTGATGCCACAAAGAACTACAAGCAAACAACATGAGTAAAGGAGGAGAGATTCTTTTGAAACCATTATACAACAAAGATTAACTGCAGTGTGACTTAGAAAACATCACCTACCCACCAGAAAGCCTGTTTTTAAAAGAGTATTTTGCATAAATACTAACATGTTTTATGGTATTTCTGTGATAACCAAAGCAAAACGGTGCATAACTGTGTAGTGAAACCCACTTTTTAAAATCAATATAAAAGGAATTTACTGAATTTAGTTCTATTTCAAGTGTAGTGATATTTGCACAAGAAACTAGACAAAAATACAGTTTTTTTTCAGTGTAAAACTAAAACTGGAAACTTTTAGTAGTTCATTTATCTCCATCCTAGTCAATTTGATTATTCTAATATGTATTCATATTAGATTTTTCAGCTTTTATTAGGATTCGATTTAGCTCCACTCACTCACCAGTTCCCATCGAAACAAATAACTTAAATATTTTTCTAAAAGTCACAACGTGTTACGTTTTTCATGTCTCATCAACCGACAGCGTGAGGCTTACAGGGTGATTTCTACTCTGAAAGGTTTAATAATTTAATTTGGATCGTCTTAAACACAGCACTTAAATCCATTCCAGCGCAACAGACAACTGCAAATCCATAAATAACCATGCGAGAGAAGCTGAGGGGGTGAAAAGGAGACGCATCCATCATGGTGGTCTCCATTACGCCGCTCTCATCAGTTCTCGTTTAAGAGGTGGTCCAGCTCCACCTATTGCTGCCATTCGTTGGGGTCAAACATCAGAGCATTTGAAGGGAACAATGTTCCCGAAACGAGCCATAAACTCTTAACGAGTTTTTCCTTCAAAAAGGACCTCGTTAAGGAGCGTTTCAGTACACCGACCAGACGTGGCCCAAACAGGAAACGACCGCACCTCGTGGTATGTGTCCTCCAGCTCTCCGTCGTATATCCACCTGTAGAGGAAATTGAGAATGGGGTGGGACACTAGACTGAGGATGTGCTGGACCAGCCCTCTCATCTGCGGATCTCCCGTCTTCCCGTAGGCGTGAACCGCAGAGGCCAGCTCTCCTCCCTTACGACCTGCAGATACACACGGATCTGGTCAGGTAAAGATGAACACGCTGCTCAAAGCCGCAGGAGGAACTTGACCCACCTTGGCAGTAGTCGACGAGGGCCGCCAGCGTTTTGAGTCGCACTTTGGGGTCGTACATCCAGACCAGAAGCCTCCTCAGAGTTAAACTGCTCTCTGTGCACATGTTCACACCCTGCTCGTCCTCTACCTGCAACTAAAACCACACAAACATCAACATTACAGCAATTTCAGAGACTCCACACGCAGTCAGTCTGTGCGTTTACCTGTGAGTGGAGGACGGAGAGAAGCCTGTAGTATTCCTTCAGCTCCTGATGAAGCGACGCACAGAAGCTCTGCACGGTTCGCCAGTAATAGAGGATTAATAAAAAAGAAGAAACGCAGGAAGGACAACATGAATGAATGCATGACAAACCCAAACACACCTGGCCCACCAATCCGAAGGCCCGGTCTAGGGTTCTGGCGTCTGTGTACTTCCTGACTTTGTTGTGGAGCCAGCCAAGTTCAGACAGTCTGCTGCTGGTGTCCCTCAGGGACTTGCATAGCACCACCTTGAGAGGCAAAAGCATATAAAGTTGACATAAATGTTATTTCCTTCTGTGTTTTTGTAGGACTGAAAGGACTAAGCGGATTAATCGTGATGAACTGATGATTGAAATAATTGTCATCAAATTTAGTAATCGATTAACTGAAGTATAGACTCAAAAAAGAGCATTTGCTGAAAGAACAACAGACTCAGAGCAGTAATTAAGCTAAAACCATACAAAAATGATATACATTATGATGATTTGTCTGGAAATATGTTCATCCCAAAACTCCTCAGTGGCACAGATTTAGCTTCACCTGGTTCAATTTCACTACAGTAATCTTATGGCTTTGCATTTGAAGCACAAAAAGGTTTATTTTCTACTTCAAACAATATTTTTTTGCATCGTTTAATGTATATCTAATGTGTATAAAGACTTAACTGGAAAATCTGAAAAATTGTAGGATATTACTTATTATTTATTACATCATTTAAGTAAGTAGGTTTGTGTTGCCTTTGCAGTCGATGAGTCTTTTGTTATACATTTACCTCGAGCAGCTGGCATTAATGGAGAGCTAAAATTACTGCAGCTTCTATCTATCAAGCAGCCAGTATACCTTAGAATGCCCACTAAGCATCAACAGACTGGTTTCCCAGCAGGAGCATAGTTCACATTTAATGACGCATTAAATTTTCATCTGCTTAACAAATCCTTTTATCTGGGAAGCTTTGCGTCGAGGTTAAGTAGGAGAAAAACCTCTGTCCAAAATACCTCCGTCCTTGGCTAATTTATTTATGTCTCCTGTGGGAGTGTGTCCTGATGGAGCACATCGACCAGAGGCCTATGTTTAGCCCCACTGAGAGAAAACAGAACCAGTCCCACTAGCAGCCTTCGCATCGACGGCATGACAACAAAGTGGCAGGAGACGGGGGAGGGGAGCAAAATAAATCGACAGAAAACAAAACAAGAGACGCTGATGATCGACCTGCTGAAGTGCCGTAAACAATCATCTAATCCCAGCGTTCCACTCTGAATATCGCGTCCAGATCTCATGACCAGTTGAGAAATTTCAGCTTCAGGACTTTCAAACGTCGGCCTACCTTGCTGTCCATTTTGTAGCCATTGTCCTGGGCGTTCATCTTGATGAACTTGCCATCTATTCCCTGGAAGACATAGAGGATGTCCCGCACCAACGCCGCCTCGTTGACCTCACCTGAAGAAGACAGTGATTGGTCAAAGCTGGAGATGCGGTTTAAACCAAAAACAATGAGATGTAATACACAAAAAAAGAGAAATTGGGCTTAACAGTTTAAGACACGTCTGCTTGAGAACAATATTTTAAATGTTTATTGCCACAGCAATTTTAGATTGGCAAAATTTTGTTTAAAAACTAAAAGTTCTCGCTGCAAAAACTCAGCAGAAAATAGCTGAAAAGTTATATTTCTGGTGTTCCAACAGAAGTGGGCCAAGCAGAGACCTCCCCAACACGTGCGGCCCTCTACTTCATGTCACAGAGACATTTTGGGATGATATTTCTTTGGGGTTAGTGACACCGATGTGTTATTTCTGTTTTTCTTAGAGCCTCTGTGAGTTAAATTATTACTAAAGTGACATCACTAACTATTTCCAAACAATACTTAATGCTTTAAAAATTATTTATTTAAAAAAATTAAAATCTTGATCTTTTATTAGTTTTGTGTCGTTCACATTACTCACCGGCTGCATCACCGTCTCTGCGAGGTCGGACCGGTCTGATAGTTGGCACTAGTGGCCCGAGGGGAGCCCGGGTTGTGGGCGGAGCCAGGACGGCTGAGGGGGAGGAGCTTATAGGGAGCGCCCAGGCTAACCGTGAGCCTAGAGACTGAGTAACTGCAGCTGCAGACTGGGAAGGTTGACTGGAACACACAAAAAGGTTCTGGTTTGTACTGGAAATAATTTGAAGCTTTGTTGGATTACTTACTGAGTTGGTTGCCAGAAAAAAAATGGAAAAATACTAGAATGCAGTAAAGTATGTCAGGAACCCTGACGTAAATCTAACAGAGTTCTTGTATCTAATGTCTGGCGAAACATAAAATAATCTCCTTCCATTTGCAGCACTTTGCACCATTAAGGTGGAGCCATCCATTTAAGACTAGAAAACCTTGATGTCGCTCCTTCCCAATTAAAAAGTGAGCCCAGAGTGTTTACTGTGTCACTTTTTGACTGAAGGTCTCCTGCATCATTAATGAGAGCAAATGGGATGAAATGGCCTTCAGATGCCTCATAAACTTGTTATAACATCTCCGGCTAAAAGGTGAAAGCTAATTGGTTCTTCTTGTACCTCGACTTTTACAGAAACATCAGATTAACAACTTTCTACTGGAAGCCTCTCAGGTGAGGTGTAAAGATATCGGGTGAGGCGTGAACATCAACCCTCACCCAGCCAGCAGTGGCGGCGGCGTCGGTGAGGGTCCATTCAGCGTGTAAACCCCTAGACTTGAAATCCCACTGGTCCCAACGCTTCCAGACAGGCCGGCGCCCCTCTCGCCGTAGCTCAGGGCTAAGCTTTGGGGTCGGGTGCAGTAGAACGGGGTGGAGTGCGCGTCCCTGGGGAGGGCTTGGGCAAAAAGCGCCCCATAGTTTCCAACCTGAGTGAAGACAGTTTCAGCCATCTTTAAATTCACTTTAAGCTGATGAACAGCGGTGGATCGTAACGCCGTGTGGCTGTTTCTCCTACCCTGCTGGAAGGCTTACGGGGGTCTTCAGAGAGGCTGAGCAGCAGGTAGAGAACCGACCAGCGATGTTTCAGAACACCCTGACGAGCAAAACATAGATTAATAGAAATGTTTACAGAGATTAGCGAGAGCTAATAGGAAACACAAACCTGCGTCTGAAGCTTCCTGTGAAGCTCTGAGAACAGAGCAGCTTCTGCTTCTCTCCTCTGCCGCAGCACTGTAAAGACAACAAAAACCTCCTGTCACTGCTAAAACAAGTTTCTGCCGCCGCTTTGTTTGACTTTGTGCACTTTATTTAAATGTCCGATTTAAAATAAATCAGAAATCAGTGACGTCTCATCATTTCACTCTCTGAAGTGTTGAGCTATTTGCGTTTTATTGTCAGAGCAGATCAATGTGTTCCCACCAACTGTGCTTCATCAACTACTGTAGAAGTCAACTGGGATTAGCAGCTATGGTGCAATAAATGTTTTCCAGCGTAAAAATCGCCCACATAATGTGAATTTATTATCTGCTCTACTTCCAGATAATGCCAAAGAATAGCAATGTGGAATGATTTCAAGCTGCGATCATGAATAGTCAGAGCTGCACTTACATTCCTTCTTGATCTTCTCCGACACCAGGAACTCGTCTCGTTCAATGGTGGGGGCGTAGTTGCTGCCAATGACTCGCACGGCATACTGGAACTGATGGGCGACTTCGGCTTCAGAAACACATGATCGGTTAACAAAAGGGCAGCACGTCATGCAAAAAAGTTTTAACCTCATATTTTGATGTTTTTATGTGTTCCTCCATACTTGGACACTCCAAACCCTCATTTAGCTGCTTCTTTTTCTTAAGGTTTGTTTGCACTAGAGGCATTTTTTCATTAGTAGCTGGACGAGAAGTAGGGCAGAGAGAGAAGGGGAAATGGACCAGGACAGCTGCATCGAGGACTGGAGCCTCAAATACATTTGGTTGATGCAAGTAGATTCATGACTTGACAAAAAAGCAAAAGCAGAAGAAATCTGTGAGGGCAATATTATTTTTTATGGCATTTTTAGTCTTACTTCAAATTGGATCTCAGTCCAAATCAAAGATTTGTTTAAACATCAACTCTGCTAAATTGGAAAGGTTTAATTCATTTGCTGAAAGTGATAAAGAGAGGATGAGGTATAAGGCAAGAGAAAACAGCTTCTTCCTTCAATTTATCCACTTTTTCACATTTTATCCTCAACCGTTTGCATTTGTGCAAAGCAGTGTTTACTTTAACACCCTCACAATTATGTGCTGCCTAAATCAAAGTGTTTAGTTTGTGATTTCTGGGTGATGAAACGTAAAAAAAAAAAGTCAGAGGACTGTGAATTATTTAAAAGCCACTGTCCACGATGACAGTGATGCGTGGCTATCCTGCAGGGGCCTGCAGCTAGCAGGCTGCAACTGCATCCAGGAGCCACAAAAAACCTCCAGCTGCTCGGCATGATGGCTAAAATGTTAACATATAAACAGAGAGCTGGGATAAACTAGGAAACAATCAATCAAAGCGATCAGGGCAGTAAATTACCCTAACATCAGAGGAGCGGGACGTGCAGCATCATGAGCGATCCCGCTACGTGCTGCTTGTCCATATAATGTCTCCAAATCATGATCATTCATTTGAACATGTTGGTGAGTTTTTGATTTTTGTACAAATATCTTAACATAAACAAACACCCATCCTGGTTGATTTCCAGCTCCAGTCCCAATCCTCGGCCACTTCAGCCGTTTTACGTCGTTAAAAATCAAGAAACCGACGGGGGAACCCTTCAATTATTCATAAATAACGAGCGGTCTGACGCAAAATGTTTACGCCGAAATCCCGAGCCTTCCCCGTCGAATCTCCCGATATATTCGTTGTATGTATGGAGTACAGCTGAAACGCAATACATTTAATTGAAACAAAATGGCAAGTTTTTGAATGGAAATTTGGCTCGGAGGTTCTTTGAAAGATCCAGTGTATTAATAAGGCGGCCAGGCTAACGTTAACTGACCTACCTTCGCTTTTCCCGGTGATCCTGCAACACAGGCTCTGCAGCAGAACATTGGGTGATTTCTGGTCCAGATTTGCCATCCCGTCCGTGGATGTTGTACCTGGCGTTTCCCCAAATAATAAATACGCTAGAAGGATGTCAAATAACTGCAGCCTCCCTGTTTTAGCAACGCCATCTTGACAAAGCGGGTCAAGCTAGCATGGCGCAGGAAGTATGCGACCGAGTTCCTTTCAAAATAACAGCATTGCCGCTCAACAACGATTAATAAAAAATAAGCTCAAAAGACGAACATGAATAATTTATAATTGCATTCCAAAAACATAATAAAACTATATTAAAAAAAGCAAAAATAATTTCAATACTAAATAATTACTTCGTAAAATGTAACCAATTATAATAAATTAGATTAAATGAAATATAAATATAAAATAATAAAAATAACATAAATATTGAATGTATCACATTAGTAAATGTTAAGATACTTATCAGAGTTTCAAACTTGCCATATGTGCAGAACCACCAAAATGAAACTCTAACTTACATAAAACAAAGACACATACAAAAAAGTGACACATACAAGAATGAATGAAAAATGACCAGGTGTTTAAACAAGCCAACAAAAGCAACAGACACTGAAAAATAAAATAGAAGCTAACAAATATACTGTTAGATTAAAACAATACAAGCAATCATTTTTAAACTAGTTCTACCATTTTAAAATATATAGAATGCCTGATATATTTAAATTTAGAACTTGACTGAAACGTTTGAAAACAAAACAGCATAAACTTCCCCAAATAATGGCATGTTTTGTTTAATTTTTTTTTTTAAATCAAATGTCTTGACAGAATTTATTTCGAAGGACAAAAACAAGAAGTAATTGTTGTTATCTTATCTAACTTTACACTAATGATTTTACACGAACCCGCCGAAAGCGTCTCCAGGAAACAGATAACGGACATTTTAATGAAAATATTTCCCCCTTGAAACAAAGCAGCGCGGGCTGTGGTTCCGATTCATTTTACAAAATACATTATTTGTAGTTTGTTTGGCATAGTCCAGCTAAGGATATTTAAATATATTATAAACAATTAAAGTAAAATAAAGCACAGTCACAGAGATATATGTCAGAGGCAACATCTTAGTGATGTAAGTAGGACTATATTTGCTAACTGAATGTTTTGATCAAATTATTTTATCCTTTTACTTTTTGCAAATAAATTGTACATAGCATATCACACAATTAGAAACTGTAGTAAAAATCTAGTGCTGAAAGAAGACCAATAAAACTTAAGTGCTGATCATCCTGAATTTTCTTTCTATGATTCCAATTTAAATTAAACTTGTTTGTAATTATACAGTTCAACAAATTGCGTGATCTAGTTAAAGCATTTGTTTCTTTTAATCTAAAATCGCCGACATTTTGTTTGTCATAAAATTGCATAACAAACCACTAATGTTCATTGAGAAGTTTGCATATTACTGGGAAGCTAAGTTAAGTGGAAGGAAAAAGTGTCCAACAGGGATAACTACAGTTTTGAGAAAATTGTAATGCACATCCAGTCCTAAAGTTAGAATAACATTCAGTAATGTGGAGTTTGGGGCACCTATCGGTGCTGATTTGATTTTCCAGTCAAACTTGCTGTCTGCACATTTACTTTTCATCTTCTAAAAGGCTTGGGTAAAAACAATTAATATTCAATGATAAACAGATTGATTGTGATGCACCTGTAGGTGGACAGTCCGGCCGGCCCCAACTAATCGATAGCCACTAAATAACTAAAACAACTAATCAATTACACAGCGAAGTCACTAGAGCGCGCATGCGTCCCACCTCAGACCAGAGGCACCACCTGGCCTCTCGTGACGTACATAAAAGCAAATCTGCTTCGGCCACTGCGCGAGACTAGAAGATTACCAGCACACGCGCTCAGGTGGAGGGGAGCACAGGAGAAAACCTGAAGCGGGGAGTAAAGCTCACTTTTCCTGGATGAAGTGCGCTGAAAGTGCCGCAGAAGACGCCCAGTGTGCGCTTCCTTCTTGCGGGCTCCGAAGGTGAGAACCGGTCTCCCGTGTCGGGAGCCGCATTCTTGGGACCAAACCCTCTCCACTTTCGGAAGAAGACTCGCCTGAGAAGAAAAAAAGTCATGGACAAAAGAAGAAAAATAAAGAGGAAACCAGCGGCTGTGGGGAAATAGAAACACAGTAAGAGAAGAAGTGTTGGCAGAGGAAAGACGAGCAGGATGGGGATGGATTTCAGTACTCTTCGGACTCTCATCAGCCGATATGTAAGTTTTTCTTTATCCCACACCGACGTGGAAACATGTCAACAATATCGCTCGGCCGGTTTCAAATTCAGCAGAAACAGCCACTCGTGGATAAAGTTGCACTCAAAGCGAGGGAGTGAAAACACGCGCTGCGACACATTAAACCGTGTCAGCCCGCTTGTTTGTTTTGAACAGAATGTAACGAATTGAAAATAAACCAGTAAACAAAAGCTAAACCGTAGATTAGAGAGGAAGCTGTGGATGCACCAATCAGTCAGGACCTGATCGGAAGCGGCCAATTTTCCCTGGTCGGCCAAAATTCACATCCTGAACAATCTGGTTATGATTTCTCCTGTGAAATAAATACACCCCAAATCCTGTTTTTGGTATGAACTTTGATGCACACAAAATAAAATGATGTTTATCAAAAATGCTAAAATGAATGTTTGTTATGTTAGATTTTAAACTCGTCTAAACTTGCAGTGTGTAAAAGAAGTAAGCTGCTCAGAAAGGTCCAGTCAGATTGTATCAATTTGTTGGACTATAACAGTTGGTTTTAGTAATTCACATTTCATCAAAGAACCTAGAGAACAGCTTCTCTGTCTGCCACAGTGGCCATCATGAATGCATTTTGAATGTTAAACAATCCAGTTCCATATTCTTCTTGTATTTATTTCTTTGTAATTGAATATGGTCCTGTTTTTTTAAATATATCAGCATGTTTGCTGTAACAGTAATGACACATTAGAAGATAAAGTTTAGCGTTTTTATTTTCCACTCTAATCTATTTTGATGGTGGTTGAACAACTGAAAGGTGGAGTCTACACCCCGCAGGTGATCACGTCAGGGCATGCAGGTGCTGCAGACTGACTTGTTATGACCCCCTCCCAGTCGAGCAAGAGTACAAATGGAGTAGTCGCATGAATTATGTAATCGAGTTGTTTCCTTCCTGCCAGTCAAATCAATGGGCAACAGTGGAGCAGCCGGCCTGCATGGATGCAATTTGCATTAGGCTCCAGTAATGCATCTTACGGTAATCCAAAAAGAGCAAGCTCTACTGAAACATAGAGCCACGCAGGTCTTCGTGCTCACCCAAGGCTTAGACGCTGCCTCCCAACTGTTGCAGCGAGCTGATTAAATGAAATCCCTGCTGTGTGCAGGTTGAAATGGAGCCAGACGCATGCAAAGTGGGGGAGCGACTGATAGGATGTGGGATGCTGATTAGCTGAGTTGTTGTAATTGGTTTGATCAAAAAGGCTCAGGTGAAATAAAAGAGATTGCTCTGTTCAGAAAAAAATCCTGAATGCCATTCCATTACTCAGTACTGGGATTGCATGAGTCACCAGTTGTCTGGTGATGTGCTGAGGGCTCTTTTTGTTGTGTGTCAATGTCGTCATGTTTTTATAATTGCCACATAAAACTTGCAGTCAAAACTAGGCGTGGGCCAATGTGAGATTCTCACAGGATGATAAACAGTCTGGAGTTTGATTTAGATGTTTCCCACATCCAGAGAATTAAAGAGTAATAATAAAACACTGTGCCTTCACATTATTAAAATCTTTTAAATTCATAAAAAAAAGCAGGGTGACCTTTAATGTGTTAATCACAAGTCTTAAATTTTGCCTTGAGATGAGTTTTTAATCTTGTGCATTATATTTTCTTCTCTCTGAACTTTTCTGTCTGGCAAAAGTTTCATGTCTTTTATTGCGTTTTGTGACTGGAGTTGGTTAAGATTACCAGTAACTAGCTGCTAATATACTCTTCCTAGCTAGCTGGCGGTTTTACATCCATCATTGCCAATTGGCTGGACAAAGTTGCTGTCATGATTCAGGTCTTAAATTCCACTTGTAATGGTTTTAAAAAGTCTTAAATTTGAGTTGGTGAAACCTGCAGGAACCCTGTCAGTTACAAACACCTTGAAGACATCTTTATGTGGACATGCTGAGTCTTGTGCAGCCAAAGAAAAAAAAGGTGTGACTGATTTTCAGTGAAGATAAAACACATCATTTCACAACAGAGGCGCAATAAACTGAACCGAATGAGACGCATGATGCAAAAGAAGACACCCTGTTGAACTTTCAGTGTTAAAATTTAACCAAAGATACATTTGATGACAGTCGAGCCTTTAAAACAAGCTTTAAAGCAAGTTCAGAACCTCAGTCAATGGGCAACTGCTCCACTGTTGCCCGTTGATCCACAGAGTGGATTATGAAGAATGACGAAACATTGCTGTCCATCTTTTATTTTCTTATATATTAGATAATATGTTTTTAGAATAAGAGGATCCAAAGCCACTGGTTAGCATCTATGCAGTTCCTGAGAGCTGTCTTCATGTGCTTCCAAAAGCCTCGTCTGATGCCGCCATCTCCGATTAATTTAACAGCAGTGGGTGTTATGTAAGCCAATAGCTCACTTTAAAAGTGTGACATGCCGAGTTTGCAAAGTTTCGTGGTTGTCTCCTGCGTTCAGGCTGATGGAGAACTAAATGTGTTCACTGTAGCATGTAGAGCCACTGCACTTATTCAGCCGGAGCACGAAGCTGCGCTTGTTCAATTCTCATGTTAGTTTTTTTTTAGACGGAATTTTTCAGAGTGCTGCGATTAATTTTTTTTTTTTTTCCCCCTTTTATTCAAGTCGCTCATCCATTTTGCACGTCGTCCTCAGTGAAAAATGATGCAGCACTTTGAATAATCTTAAAGATGGGAAGAAATGCATCTTTTAAAAAGCTTAAGTAATATTACATTACATGTAATGGGACATTCGTAGCTGTAAATATCCTACTTAAATGTTCAACCAGAGAAACCCAATTTGTTTGTAAAATGTACAGCAGCAACAAAGGAATTGAATTGTTCTACCACACATTTTCCTTCCACTTAACTTTCCTTTGACGTACTTGTGTACAGCAGCTGCTTTAGCACTGATCTTTTGTTGCTTTCTCTTTAAAAGCAACAAAAGATCAAAGCAATAACTGTCAAGTCATCACTCTTCCTCATGATTATGTAGGCCATAACATTAAATGTCTACAATGTAAAGCATTTTCTTATTGGTCTTTTATATTGTAAAGTTTCCCTGGTAGTTCAACTTTGGGTTTTTATGAGCTAAAATGAATTGGAATAATTTGATACACACCTCCCTGTGTGTATAGTGAGTTTACTTTGTATATAAGCTTAATGTTTTGGCTTTAAGTACTGAAATACGACTGAATGACTCCAACACACTTTATAAAGGAATCAATGGGCACTGCATCTCTCAGAACGCTACTGCATGTCTTTCAAGAGACGCACTAAAGTCTGACCACATTTTCTCCCCTCCTGTCTCTGTGTGTATTTTAGGATTAATTTTAGAATTAATTTTATTTGCTTTGGTGCTTAATGGCTTTGCCCCGCCCTGACTGTCCGAGCTGCTGCATCCCTCCGCTCCCTCAGGTCAGCAGCTCCTGATCATGAAGCGTGAGCTCAGAGGAGACCGCGCTTTTGCTCATAAATTACGGGATGACGTTCCCTTGAACATCAGACAGGCCTCTTCTTTTCTGAAATACTTTATCTTCTCTCTGAAATGTTAACTTTTACATTGTTTAGCTTTTTAGCCGCTTTGTTTTATTACTTTAATTCAGGGCTGTTTTCATTTTTTTAGGTACTTTTTATTTTAATATTTGTTATGCACCGACATATTTACTCCATTCTGTCTTTTTTTATATTTTACATTACATACTGCTTGGTAAAGGCTTAAAATCTTTATTTTTTAAAATTTGGAGTTTTAAATTGAGACGTTTTTTGGTCTATACAAGTTTCTATGATGTCTCTCCTGCTAATTCCTGTTTGCCTTCCTTTTTTAATGGAATGATTCTCCAAAAAACGTAGAATATTTTCTTAATATTTAGTAGCTCTGGATCCAAAATAAAAATACAGAGTTACTGGAGTATCTCCATTAATGCATCAACTCATGCACTGCAAAAACACAAAATTGTACCAAGTAATTTTGGTCTTGTTTCTGGTGCAAATATCTTAGTGCACTTAAAATAAGGCAAAACTAACTTGAAAGTAACTTTTTAGCAACATATAAGCGCTTGTTTTAAGTCAATAATTTCTTAATATTGATAAAGTACTAGCTCCATAATAAATGAGCTTACTCCTATAACTGGTTTTGAGTTGGAGTCAGTGTTAATGTTCCCCCATGTTGGAAAACTGAACCTCTTAATCATCAGCATAAAAGTGTCAAGTTCAACAGACTGTGCAGACATTGCTTTTACTACTCAGAAAATCTAACAGAGCTAGTGTAAAACAAGGTGGACACATATAAGTTGTCTCTAATGCAACAGTAATTTATTTGCATTAGCGCTGCAAAGATTTTCTGATTAATTCTAGCGAAAAGTACTCAGACATTTATTTCCATCTGTGCTCTCAGCTGCAGTTTCACCATTACCTACATAAGCAAGAATGGTTGCCTTGGATGTAGCATGAAGAGATCAATGGCAGTGACTGTGCAGGTTTAGTTCATGTGGTGGACATAAAACAACTGGCTTGTTAAAATGCCAGGGTTTCCAAAAACATTTTCCACCTTTAGTGTGACATTAAATCTGTTCAGGTCATTTAAAATCAAACTGGAATTGTGCGGGGAAAAATTAGACATATAAAGAGTGTTAGACTGTGAAAATCAAGTTGAGAGTCCCAAATATAATTGAGAGCATTTCCTCTGATCTGAATCCAGAAGATATTTGCTACAAAAACAGGAAGGTGGAGCTTGGTGGTGGTCGCATCATAGTTTGAGTTTAAAACTCAGGTTCTGGTTTCAAATACTAGTTAACCACCAGATTTATCAGACCACACAACGAGCCAGAGCATACACAAGCTTCACCTGAACAAGATTAAAGTTCTGGATTGGCCCAGCCAGAGTCCAGACCTGAATCCAATTAAAAATTTGTGGGGTGATCTGAAGAGGCCTGTGCTCGGGACAAGCTCACAATCTGACAGATCTGGCCACTCCTCTCCAAAATGATTGAGCCTCATAATATAATCAAACCATATCATTTTAGTTTTAATTTTGCTTTATAAAATATTTCAGTTTTCAGTTTACTTTTTACATTACAGTTTATAGTGTAGTTTAAAGATGAAGAAACGACTGAAATGATCTGGCTGGTCTGCAAAAACACAAAATCTTAATAACATCTGTCTAGTTTCTTAATTTTGTCTCATTTTAAGTGTACTGACTTACAATTAACTTCTCAGCAATATATTGGAACTTTTTAAAAATCAATATGACTTGAATATTGGTAAAAAGTACTAATTCCACTGGCAGATTATTTCACTTGTCTTATCAGTGAAATAATTTGCCAGTGGGCCTAATTTTTATTTTTATCACTATTAGATATTAACTTAAAACAAGCTCTTATATCTTGGTAAAAAAGTTACATGTAAGTTAGTTTTGTCTAATCATTTGCACTAGAAATTAGACAAAAAATACTTTTTTTTGCAGTGTGCATCCCGAATGAGCATCAGGTCATCTGAGCGACTGTCCAGATAAATTAATGAACTCAAACAGGATTTCTCTTCCCTCTGGCTTCCTGCCTTCAACTCGTGGATTAAAGGGTTACTGGTGGACAGTAGGTCCTCATCCACTTAATCCAGTTTCCAACACTTCTTTGAGGTCTGTTTCTTCTGTTCAACTTTGTTTTGTAATTGTTACTTTGGCTAGCTCCTAGAGTTCAGCTAATCAGCACACATGTGAGACATAATGAAATGCCTTAGGGGGAAAATATAGTAGCTTGAGGCCATATTACTGGGAGTAAAGTAGTTGTTACTGGATGCTGGAAAGCAGGGAGATGGAATAGTATTTAGGTGACGCAGAGGATCGCATGAATTCCTTGGCTCTGTCTCATTTTCAATAATTCATGGGTGGACTGGTGCACAATGCAGACGGATGTTTGTGCAGCCTGTTACTGAGTCATGTGCAATAGTACAGCTCAGTGTAGCATTCAGGAAACACCAGGGGTTGCTTGATGGGATTCCAGGAAAGGACAAGAAGGTTGTAATTGACATTTACCATCCTAGTGCTTCTGTAGTAAATATGGAAAGGCTTTATTTGTGTTCAACTGGCTGCTAATGGGCATCATTGACTTCCGGAAAAAGATCCAATTTCCAGGAATTAATGGAAAGCACTGTTTTTTGTTCTTATATCCAGTTTTAGGGTGAGCTTTTAGCAAATTTGACATTTAGAGAAAATTGCAATTATTTAACTTCTACGTTTTGCTAAAGTTGATATACAAACATCTCAGCCTGTGCCAAGGCTGCTCAATCCTGAAGAGGATTATGAAACAAGGTGGACTTAAAGTCTTGATTGCTTTGCCAACGTTGGACTTCTGTTACTTTGAAGGGCAGCCATGTATCTGAGGCCTTTTAAAGTGGCTTTATAGTCATGCTCATGTATGCCAGCATCAGCAGGTTTCCTCTCAGCTTCATGCTAATCATTAAACACCTGCTTATCCATTCTGTCTGCAATCCACAAAGTGCAGTGGATTGGCCTCTTTGCCTAAAGGATTTATAGACTCTCACTAAGCCATTGGGTCCTGGGATTGTTTCACTGCCTGACTGGTTTTTGCTTGCCTCCCACATGAGTTCATGGGAAAAACTTGACTTGTTGAGTCTCATTAATATTGTACAATCTGCAGGTTTGCTAAAATGACCAAAATATATTAAATATCACTTGGTTATAACTTAACAAAGAGAGATTCAGTGCTTTGCTGTTGGATCTACACTGTGTTTCAAATTATTATGCAAGTGATATTAATTAACTTCACTATCTGAAGATTTTTGTCAGCAGAGATCCTTTATCTTTCCCATATCACTTGAAACCTGTGGCCTGTTTAATAATGTGGAACATCCTTTTAAGTAGATTTCCTTTAATTGAGTTCACCAGACAAACTAATCAACCCAGCTCTTTGAAATTAATGACAGTGATTTAAAGAGTCCTGACACACAATACCATCTATAAATTTAATAGCACAACAAAAACTGTACTCTTTGACACTTAAATTAAATTTGCATAATAATTTGGAACATAGTGTAAGGATAATTTCCCTCACTTTTCAGTTACTTTATGCCCATAAAAAGTTTTACATTCCTCAACTAACCTGCAAGTCTAAAGTATCATACACATATTAATTTATATATTTTCATTTTCTAACAAAACATTAAGAAACTAGAGCTTTTAAAGTGAAGTACTTTCACCTGAGTTTTTGTAATTAGACACTGAGAGCTAAAAAACACCATGCTACACATGCATGGTGTTTGGCAGAACCTAATGCTGAATTAACTTCCATCTGTTATTATAAAGTATTTTGCCCTCAACAGGGTCAAATTAGTTCCTGCACACCAACCTGTAGATACGCTTCAGAAAGTGATTCTTTGGAACATTTAAACAGTTTGACTGGAAATTGTAGCTCATGAACAGTGTAAGCCCCATTAAAGGCTTGTGTTGGAGTCTGAAACGGTGTATTACAGCCCACTAGACAAAGAGACAGATGATGGATAGCTCTGAGTTAATGGTGCATAAAGGCCTCTATCTAAAGAGAGAGACCAGTAGAATAGATGGAGGTGAAGAGAGAAATGTTTTTGAACTTGGGTCATCATTTTAGCATTGCTCCGAGTTTGTAGGGAAAGTGCTGATGGGTGCACATACGCGTTAATGTTCAGAGTATAAGGAAATGATGGCAAGCAGGCCGTTTCTAAATCCTGATGATGCAGCAGACATTTACATCCTTGCCGCTGCTTCTCTTATCCCTGGCCTCTGATTGGTTTGATTGTGGCATTAGCAAATAAACATTAGACGGGATTACACATTATTTTGTTACAGTAATTCTAGCATTTGATGTTTCCTTCCAAAAGCTCTGAAGCTCAAGCTGAACATCATTGGTAATGTGTTTAATACAGGGCTGCAAAGTGCATCTCTAGGAATAGGGGGTATTGCATTGAACTTTCAGAGTACTCAAGTGGATTCCCCTAAACATTGATTATTCCGTAACATTATCAATGCACTTTGGCAGCCACCATGATATATAGATGACTGTGATCCGCGCTAACGCTGTTTGGCTTTCAGGCTGGCAGAAAACTGAGGCACAGGGAGAAATTACAGACTAGATTTCAAATTAACGTTGTTTTATCTGACTAAACTGAAGAAATTGTTGGTCTGCTTTGATCCATTACATTAAACAATTATAATATACCTACATTATATAATGTATAATCATCATCTTGCCAAAGGTAATTTATGTATCACTTTTCAAGGCATAGCTAATGAAGTTCTGTACAATAAAGGGAAAAGCTCCAAGAGCTCCAAGAGTAAGTAATGGGACCAAACTCGCATAAACATTTATCTTTGAGTGCTGCATTACTCAAATTCCCAAATCACAAACCAAATTGTTTTTAGGTGCCACGTGAAGCATTTTAGCATAAATAAATAATCACCACATTAATATTTGAGCACAATTGCCACAGACTGAAGAGGCCACCACTAAATTTGCAACCCAGTGGTTGGTTGTTTTCTCTTTTTTTTCCTGTCTTCACTCATCATGGACCCAAACTGAGCTTTGGCAAACAATTGTAATCCATTAAAACATTATACTTTTCTGTTCTTCTTTTTTTTTTTTAATAACTCTCATACTACTGGCTTCAATAATTTGCATTCATTTTGACTTGTGTGAGACTTTCTCTTTATGATTTTTAAACATTTGTGTTAATTTCTAAATGATTGCAATACTTTCTTGGCATTAGCAAGAAACTTAATTTGCTGTAAAACATAATCTGACTACTTTTATTTTAAATGAAAAATCAATAATGACTCCTATTAGTACAAAAATTAACATAAACAATCTATAAGATTAATTCTTACTTTTACAACTGTCTGTTGTCTTGGATTGGTTGGAAACTAAGTTGTTTTTGCAATGAAGGAACACATGATGCAGGTTAACAATCTCCTTGTTTGTTTAGTCATAATAAATTGTTTTAAAAGATGTGAGAAGTTAGTCAATAGGAAATTGTATTTTCTGTGTTGGGACATGTTTGTAGCTCAAACAGCCTGCAAGAGATTGTGACACTTTGTTTTATCGTCTTGAAACTTCAAAAACAGTCTGGTGTGTCCCAAGACAGGACATGTGCTTTCATTTCGACTTTTATTTTAAGAATAATAAAACATGGTGTGACATGTCTTCTGCTCCCGATGGAAACGATTAACTGGTCACTCCATATAGAAGTTTATAAGTAGTCATGCTGTGAATATTAGTTGCAATTTTTGTAGCCGTATTTTATTTAAATAAAACCAGAAAATGCAGAGAGACATTTATCAAGCTGTGAGTATTATGGTGACTTTTAGTGACAGCATTGCTGCATGTTTCCACTAATCTAAGCTGTAATTTTCAGGAATCTATCTCCATAGTACCTTTTCCATGTCAGGTGACCAGTCTCATGGGAACCACTTTATGCTATTAGATTCCCCCTCAACCCTTTAATCTGTTTTTTTTTCTCTCTGTCTTTCTTTCCCATGGAGATTTAATTCTCACAGCTGAAGCTGAGCAATGTGAAGAAATCTCATTACAAATTCCCAAATTGTTTATTATATATTATGTTGCTAGAGTACAGCACAGCCATTTATATATTTAAAGTGTTAAAAAGAGATCAGCAAAATGGACAGAATGTGTAAGAAAAACACAGTTCTGGTGTTTGTACACCAAGAGAGCAGAAACTGTTAATCTGATGTTCTCTGAGCAAACGGCCTGTCGTATGTTTCTCCTTTCCCACTGCCTCCTTCTCTCAAACAATGAGGGTGAATGTATCTGTCTTTCTCGGTGACGTGAAAGGGCAGCAGGATTCATGGGGACGGAGCAGAGAGCAGTGAGGAGAAACCAGAGCCGACCAGAACTTGACTAAAGACAAATAAATTTAACACAAAGCCCTGAACTGGTGGCAAGATTTCCAAAAAAAGCTAAAAATATTTGGTTGGAACAATTGGTTTTGTAATTTCACAGGATAACTTTGGTACTGAGCTGTAATATATTCAGCTTAGCACTATTCAAAACAAATAAACATCTTAAATTTACCAATTTAAATTCTTTCACTGGTAGGTGTTTATAGTAGAAAAGTAAAAAGGCTTTACTTTTTACTTTAGTGACTGCTAAAAGATACTGTAATGAACAGGTGAGAATTGTATTTGCTTATGTTTTTTCGTCCATAGGGAAGATTCAGTAGCTTCATATAACTTTCACTGTTGTTGCTTTGGAGAATCAAGGCTATTTTTTTTCCTTGATTAACGGGGATGGAGTTATAGTTTGTCTCCAGATTTAAAAAAAAACATTTTGACTGCAACTTAAGTGATTGTTTTTTTTGAAGGTCAGATGTTGGAAAAACATTCCTATCATTGGCTTGAAGAGTACCTGAGTGACGCCATGTAAAACCTGTTTGAAACTGAAACAAAGAAGGGAATTTCCAGAAAGATTTGACTTTATCTGTTGATTCTCCTATGATTGAATTTTAAAGCCCAATGGAGAACAACGGGGAGAAAGTTGGCTGAACTGGTAATCTGAGAGAAGTGAGGCAGCTATTAAAAGGCCATGAAGATATGACTAATGAGGCAGAGTGAAGCTTCGGTAAAAGCAGGCCCTTCATAACCGTGTTGGAGTTTGATTGGGATTGGTAAGAGCAGCAGCATGAAGAGACTGATGCAGGTATGTCTTTTCCTCAATATTTATCTGTTTTATTACTTTCCATCCTCCTGAAGCCGCCTCTGTTGTTCTGCTCTCTTTATTTGGCAGCAGTAATCTGGACAGCTGAGAAAATCAGGTCTCTTGGCAATATTTTAAACTTTTGATGTTCCTGACACATGTCTGAAGAAGAAATGCAACTCAGCTGCTCTTTAGATTTACTCTGGAAGTTGTGAGTCTGTGTTTTATGTTGGTTTTTAAAAAAAATCTACCAATTAGACATTTAAGGATCATTGCAGATTTTATAGTTTCTGGAAAATCTTGATGATTTCAGCCGATTCAGTCAAAGCTGATGATTGCATAACGAGGCGTGGAGTGCAACTCTGTCGGATCAAAATGGATGTCAATCTCACATCTGACTTCAAAGCAGAATGATTTAAGACAACGTGGGGTAAGGGGTGGAAAATCCAGACTCACAAGTGAACCTGTTATGTATTGCTTAGTTAATTGTGGTTTCCCATAACAAGCATATAATTATTTAGACAAGGAAACTTGCTAAACCAGTTAGCAGAGGTGCTTTGGCGTGATTTTGTGTTTGTAACTGTATAAGACAATACAGCAGCAAAGAGGACAGGGTACATGTCCTGTCTTAGGGCATAAACTGTTGAAAGCACAGGATCAACTTTGACCCTCCAGTCGACACATTTTATCTGATTGCACGACAGAAAGAAAACATGTAGATTGTGGAATTAAAATATAATGTAAAAGAGTTTATGATCTTGTTGAAATCTAATTACTATATCGGGACTTTATATTCAGTTTGTTTGAGAAAAGGGCAGCATTCCCAAAACTTTAACATCTATTACCTTTAATTTCGGGAGCATTATTTGGTATGTATGTTGTTTTTCGCCTCACTTGGTAAAAAGTGTTTTGTTTTGTTTTTACCCAGGAATTATAGCAAACCAGTTGCTAATTCTCCTTTCCTTGGGTCATCCTAACAGCTGCCACATTTTTGCCATCAAAGTTTTACTGCATATGATCTTTGAGTCTTTATTCTCTTTAGGCTAATTCCTTTGTACATTTTTCACTAAATTCTTCTTTGCTGCTAGACCAATAATATTGGTCTGCTGAACAGTTAATCTACAGAAACAAACGCTAAAAACTTGTGTTACAGGAACCATTTATTCCACAATTACTCAGACTAAAAGGTTCCAAGTCTTGTATAATCAGAAGCTGTTTCCTCTGCCTAATGACTGTTTTCACTTGCATACATCAGTGGTTTATCTAGACAAATCTTTTCCCTTATTTAGTTGAACTCATCCACATGCGGGTGTGTGCACGCATGTGTAAATGATTATCTGCAATGTAAATGCTGTAATCAAACGATGTTAGGAAACAAGACTATTTATAGAAGGAAAGTGTTCAGAAGTTAGTAAATAAAGGCTGCAGAAAAAGCTTCTGGGGGGCATTTTAGGACTTTTCCTCTGATCTCATCAGAGTTTTGGAGATAGCATTGCATTACCGAGGGAAGCGAAAGCACAGACACATGGAGATGAAATGTGTGCACACGAAATGTGCCGTTTAATAGTTCTGTCACCCTAAGGAAAACAGATGCCTGATGACCAGCAGGACTGCAAGTTGCTGCTAATTGTCTAAGTGCTGTGAACGCAGTGTAGGTTCACTGTGGCTGGATGAGTTAGCTTTATACAGGTGCAGCGTTATAGACATTAATAATTGAAAGAGTTTTTTTTACATCAGTGATTCAGCTTAAAAAGTGAAACTTATACATTACTCAGAGTAATGTAGTTCAAGACTTTGCTTCTTTAATGTTGATGGTTTCAGCTGTGTTTGACATGTTTAAAGCTAACTTAGAATGAAGCTCCAGGCAAAATTTCCATGTTCTTCAGAGTGTTTTTGATTCTGTTGAAAAGATCTGATGGAGCTTATTTTGGTTTTGTCACAACATGCATCAACACTTTACTTGTTTCGGTTCTTGCTTCATTCTTGAGTAAAGACAGTTTCTGCATGAATAAACAGTTGCTACATTAAACTACTTCCTTTGTAGTTTCTGCAATAATCTCTTGACGTTGTCACTTCTGGTTTCACAAACACCATCAGGTGATCTAAGTGTTAAGAACTTCTCAGAGTCATGCTTGTCATCACCGGAGCATTAGGCCGAGTCATATGGGGCGTCTCGTGAGCGACAGCGGCACTCTTTTCAGAGAAGGCTAGTACAACCAGAAGGTTTATGGCTGTGACACCAGACGAATGGCTTCGCTTGTCCGCAAGAAACCCACAACAATTACTCTTCTGTTCAGCTCAGAGGAGCAAAGCCATGCGTCTGTCTGCTCCCTGGCTGTTGTCGTGCATTATTTAGTGTAATATTATAGCTTAGTCAGTCTCTAATGAGTTCTTCAATTCTTTCTCGGTGAATATTTTCACTTTCTCATGATGTAAAGATTAATATTTTGAAACATATGTGGAAATGAGGTTGATACAACACAGTGCAGGAGGGTTTCCTTTGTTTCAAATTGTAGATGCAAAGCCCACAGTAGCATGTTGTAGAAATATTTTAATGCACTAATTTTGATCCTAATATTAAAAACAAAGCTGTACCGAGTGTCTCGGACACATAATAGGAAGGAAAAAACCTCTTCTGACCCACATTGGTAATGGAAGCAGGTGAACGTCTATTTCAGTTCTTGTCATCTCGTGATGAATAATCTCCTGAGATTTTTCTGTCCTGCCATTTACCCTCAAACATTTCCTTGTTTTTAGTCTTCATTTTTCTCTGTATGATTTATTTATTTTAACTTTCAGTTTCTATACAGGCAATAAAAGCTTCATCACTGTACTTCCTTTGGCTGAGTGTCAAGTTTAGACAATCTATACTTTTAACTGAACCAACAACACATGTATATTGAAGACTAGGGATAAAAAAATGACATTTAAGATAAATTGTAGTTTCCTTGTTTTATTTATTCTAAAACACCATCTTTCATTTGTCTTTGTTATACAGTTTAAAAAAACTAATGGTTGTAATGTAATGTGATTAAGATTCATTAAACTCAATTAAGATTCGTAAATCAGCCTCATTGTCTCAAAATCTATTGGAAAAATTAAGTCTTAATCTTTAAATCGCACAAGAAAAAGAACCACTGAACAATTTTCTATATTAAAAGAAGGTGCAATAAAAATGTGATTTCTTCACATTATAAAGATTCCAAGACTCCTTCTTTGGGGAATAATTTACTACTTGTACATTTTGATGAGATATAGACAAAAGCAAGTTTTGTAGGTGAAACTATAGATTTGTTTTTTGTGGACTACAATAAAAAATGAATGACCTGAAGTCAAGCTTGTTTAAAAAAAGGAATAACTATCCTGTCTGTCGTCGAGCTAAATAAGCTAAATTGCTTATTTAGCTAGTTTTCTCTGTATTCTGCCGTTTCTGTCTGTTGTTGGAGACTGAAGGTAACGTCATCTCACAGCCTGTTTTGTGCAGCTGCCAGGAAGGAGCATCACTTATAAGCTGTTGCATTCAGGTCACCTACTTACTTGCAGTCATTTGCAGGAACACTTAACCAAGTTGGATGTACTTTTTGAGAGGATTCATGTGGGTTTGCCTTCGTTTGTTCTTCATCTGCCTGCCTGGAGTTTAAGATCCAAGACTTGATGAAAATTGATGCATCTCCCCAGATTGGCTGCTTTCCAAACGGCAGTCAGTAGTGCCTTTGTATTTTAGCTTCCCGATCTGGACTTTGTTCATAATATATATATGTATATATATATATATATATATATATATATATATTTACTTCTGGAAAAAAAGAAATCCAACAAATAATTCAAAATTATGTTCCATAGATAAATCCTCTAATAGGTTAATCTGCAAACTGTGTTAATTTTTGTATTTAACAATCAACTGACTTGTAGTGAACTTTGAAAGCTGAGGTCAGACATTACTTTCAAGTCCCAACAACCTAACTTACCTTTTTACAGGAAAGACCAATTTGCATTTTTAAAAATATTTTCTGTCACAACAAATACTGACAGTTAAGGTTTGAACTCAAAAGGAGCTCCATCCACTCTGTTTGACCTAAGGCTGTTTTAAAACTGCATTTACTTTTTTTATCATGTTATCAAAAAAATGCTTTTCTTTTTAAAGCATACAAGCCTGTACCTTTTTTTGACAATCTGCACTTGGTAAGAAATGTGTTTTTTTTTTGTTTGTTTGTTTGTATAAAAATACTGACAGAAATGATTCAGTTTTGAATCCTGAACCTCCAAACAGCCCACGCCTCCTGTCACGGTTAAAGGCAGAACAGTGACTTTTCATAGGTGGATGATGGGGATTTATTGTTATCTTGTTCGGCCTGGCCTGTTGACCCTGCTGAGGCTGAACGAGACAGATGGGGAGAACAGCTGCTTTCTAATCTGTGGCTGAAGCAACAACACACACACACACACTCCCAGGCTGCCACATACAGACTGGGTGTCACAGGTAGAAAATATTCAACAAATTTGTGATGAAATTAAAACGGAGGCAATTTTTTTTTTCTTTCTAAATCATTGTCGGTGCATGTTATGACATCCTCATGGCCATGTTTATTTAGAAAAGACCTTGTTTTTTCCTGTTACCTTTTTAGCTAAGTAGAATTTGAGAGCAAACTGTGGCGTGCGAGCATCATCCTTGGTAGATAAACGGTGCATAAATTAGGTGTGTTCAGTTTTTGTTGGGATTCTGCCTGATGCAGTGGGAGATAAACCACATTAATCATCAGTTGAGACAAGAACGCGGTCATGTGAAGCCGCAGACAAACATGGGTTTGTGTGTTTTACTGTGATTTATTTATTTATTTTTTTCAGTGTCCTCCAAATGTTATCAGGGCTTGGCAGGCGTCATGCAGAATTAGCTCTGGTGACAAGGCCCCAATGTCAGTGTCACGAATGTTTTTTTTCCAAATTGCTCTACAAGCAAAAGCCCCAGAAAACCAGTTTAATAAATAAATGAAATGCTTCTATCTCCTTTAATCCACCTGCTTATTCTTTCCAGGGTTGCAGGACAGTCATGTACACCACTGTAGATCCATTATATTCCTTATTCCCAAGTTATTCAGAAAAATACAAATAAGGAAATAAATAAAAACAAATGCGGGTTAAAACTATTAAAGTTCAGATTTTGAGTTGAACCCCTTAGATTTGACCTTTCACCTGCAAGTTCAAGTTGATGCTCTAGTCTAAAGAAACAAAAGTAGAGAAAATGACCCAAAGTCTATCAAGTACACATCACATCTCTGATCTTATTCTTGCATCTGTCAAATAAATCTGGGAAGATGTTAGTTGTACTGCTTAAAAAAAAAAAAAAAAAAAGGAACTGTCTTCCACAGTGATGTAACAGTTACGACTTATTCAGATTTAGCAGACATCAGGTTGGCACAAGTAGTTATTCAAGGACAAAATAGTTATTTTACAACAGCCTTTGTAATTATTCAGAGTATATTTTCCTGATGGAACTACTTTGCTTTGAAACTTTCACAAAATAAAATTTTCTTCTTTGTTGCTTTTTTAAATTTTTTTTAATTAGAAGCATTTTTCTTCTAATGAAGAAAAGCATCAGCAGCCTTTTCTCGGTCTTACAGCTTTAAAAACCTTCAGTAACTAGAGTTGATTTATTTTTCTTGTTGGTGTGAGTGGGTAGGTGGGTGGGTGGATCTGGGGCTGGTTAAACTTAAAGTGGGTGTTTTTCCAGAAAGCGTGGCGGCCAGAGTGAGTGGGTGGGTGAATCCAGCTCTTCCTGTTTACTATGCGTTCCAGAGTGGGCCATTTGTGAAGAACTGGCACACTCGCACTTTGAAATTACATGGCTAAAATCTTACTAATGCAATGAATAATTGATATTTTTGCCATTTTTCTTCATCTATTGCATTCTTTGCCATTTTTTTTTTCAATATTTGTGACTATTTATGGGTATTGCATAACAAATATGGCTGTTGATTTCTTTAGAAATCTGATTGGATCATCAACCTGAGTCGGTATTTAAGGAATACTTTCACTTACCCCTTTTTTTTAACATACTAAACTTTGAGTAATTCACAGTTTTAAAGTAACTTTCTAAACCTAAAGTGATGTTTAGCAACGTTGGCAGTACATTTAAAAATCAACATTTACTGTTCTGAGTCTACCTTTTTAAAGGTTTAGGGTTAAATTAATAGCAATAGCTCTTCCTTTAACAGCTCAAAGTGGGAACAAGATGCAGCTAAATACAGAATCTACACATAATTGATAAGATGAACTAATGACAGGTAGTTTGTCTAAATATATACAGTAGTTTGCTGGAGCAGCTACAGAGGTAACTCTGCGTCTGCTCCGGTGTGACTCCTCTCATTCATGTTTGATGCTGCGGGGATGTTGGCCTCTGAGGGCCTTCACTCTCTGCCACTGTAAGAAAAGATGCAGATGCAGAGTGAGGCGGACAGATACAAAGCCTCTGTGCTCTCCCCATCCTTCTCTCCACACCAACTATAAATACGCTCCTGAAATCCTCCACATCCTGAAACACAAAACGCCGCTAAAAGTTATTATCGTGCTCCAAAATAGCTTAAAGTGTCCGGTTACACCTGAAGGCCGAGGGGCCGAGACGGCTCTGGGTTCCGAGTCCAGCTTTTATTTTGTAAGGACGCTTTTTTATTTGATTAAATGCAGACGGGCTTTCATGTAAAAAGCTCAAATCCGGATGAAAGCGGAGCATAATCGATGTAGCAGGGATTGTCTTCGAGGCCGTCCAGGTTGTGGCGAGGGAGGGAGGTGAGAAAACCAATAAAGAAGCATTACTGGGAAAACTGGCAGCAGCAACAGACGCCTGCCGTTCTGCTCAGTGCAGCAGCTTATGATAAATTAAAACCTGTTTTTGCCAACTATAACCCTAAACAGTTATTTAGTAGAGTGCTATTAATAGCTACATGATGCAAAATCCGGAAATCCAGTTATCGGGATTTGAACCGTTTCAGATCAGTGATCGTTTTTTTTAACTCAAAACTAAGAACAACCACCATTTTCAAGCAATAACAAATTAGCTAGCAGGATATGTTTGATCGAGATAAAGATTGTGTTTATGCTTTCATGCATAAATATGGACAATCTTGTAATTTCCTTCGTTTTCAGTCGGATTTACATCTACTACTGCCGTGAAATGGCCTGCAGCACATTTGTTTTGATTTCGATTTTTATTCTCTAGTCAAAGTTCTTTTCAACCACGTGCCTCAGGGTAGAAGGACATGCAAAAAGGATGTTAGGTGAAGCAGACGGCGCGGGCAGGTGGGAGAGCGAAGAGGGAACAGCAACTCTGTGGGGGCGACTTAATTTGGCAAGCAGCATGCTTTCATGTCCTCTTTCACTGAAAGAAAGATCTGTCTATAAGATCGGACATGATACTATTTTAAAATCTATTACAGCTGGATGCTGATAGAAACTAAATAAAAGTTTTGCCACATTTAAACAAATGCTTGTATTTTCTCATGTCATCTTTCTCTGATATTAAAATTTGTTTGGCGATCTGAAACACCAGGTGTGAAAAATATAATGTAAACATAAATCTGTGCATCTCCATCATTTAGTTTGGTAGCTAATTCGAGGTCACAGGATCTAAATAACAAACTTGGTAGTGTTGTAGTTAACAGGTTTGCACATGTATGTGTGTGTAAGATGAAGTGAGAGTGTAAACTGGGCCATGCAGCCTTTTGACACTCAATCACAGATTACGTCACCTTTTATCAGCCCATGTGATTGTCTTCGCATTCGTTCGTCGTCAGGTTTGAGTAATGCTGTTCTAGTTTTCTTTTGCAAAAGCTTGAATTGAGATGTAATTCATCAAGCTAAGCTGGTGCTGAAAACTAATATCAGAGTATGTTTTTTGTTTTTTTTGTTATTCAACACTATCCACTAATGTCAAACATAAGCTGATTTTCTACATGTTTTAAATAAAATTCAAAAGTAAATTAGGTTTTCATGCAGGTTTTCAGGCTTTGTTTCTATTGTTTTGGAATAGAAACAGGCCCTCAGCATCACAGATCCTCCACCACATAACAGTGGCCATAAGATGTGTTTTCTTATAAATTATTATTTTATTTGCATGTCGATAGTGTCTGACGATTGTTTTAGGCATGCATGTAATTAACAAATGCAGAAAAACCTTTCTACGAAGGTAGAAGTAGAAAAGTACGAAAGTCAACTTTAATTTTAGACACAAAATGGCCTGAATTTCTCCAGATCTAATAGCCTAAACCTGTTCTTTATAACTTTATCAACTAAATTTGATATTCTTGGCAATAAAACCTCCAAAGTAAGATCTTTCTTGTGTTTTAGCACATTTTTAAAAATTTTTTAAAGGTGCAAAAAAAAACTACTGATGTAGTCTGGATGTTGCTTGAGGCTTTGTGTCATTAATTGTGTTTTAATACGTTAGATTTCCTGAGTAAGTGAAAGTGATGTGGATCATTTTTCTTGTTGTACTGAAAAGGGAATCACAGCGTCAGACCAGTGGATGAAACTTTTCTCATTCTCTTATCACTCTGTGAAAATGCGTGTGTGGGGGAGTCTGTGAACACGTTTCCTGCTGCATTCCAGGCTGAGTCACATGCACATCCTTGTATCCGTGGCAACAAAAACTCTCATTCATTAGGAACAATTCGCTAACTCATTGTAGCCCTCTGTAAATGTCTGACAAGCCCACTGGGGTCAATTTAGGCTGAATAAATAGAGCAGAGACACTAAAAACATTCATGTTTATGTTAAATTTGACGTTTATTTTGTTTTTTTGTCTTCTTCCTCTTACAGTGTGCTGGGGAGGAGAACTGTGTGGACACCAGGACAGTTTATATTGGACATAAGGAGCCTCCTCCGGGAGCTGAGGCGTTCATTCAGCAGAGGTTTCCAGATAACAGAATAGTTTCCTCCAAGGTCTGTGAAAGTATGGAAACACAAAAACAACATGTCTGTCTGCAGCCTTCACTGTGTGGCTGATTTATACTTTGCAACAGAACGCTGGATTAAAACGTTTCAGTAAAAGAAACAACATTTCACCTACTTTCTGACTGTCATGTTTCTTTTTTGCTGGATTTGTTTCTGCTGATCAGTTACTTGTTTTTACACCAAACCTTCAATTCACACGCAGATTTAATATTTCGCCTCTTGTGTTTCCAGTACACTTTTTGGAACTTCATCCCCAAGAACATGTTTGAACAGTTCAGGAGAGTGGCCAACTTTTACTTTCTCATCATCTTTCTGGTTCAGGTGTGTAAATAGTATGTCCAAGTTCATTTTATTTTTGTTATTGAGACCTTCATCAGGGCTTCAGCTTAATTAGATTAATAGTGATTAAGTAATTATTGAAAGAATCGTCAAATAATTTAGTAACCTATTAATCACTAACTGGAGTACAGACCAAAAAAAAAAAAAACACAATTTGCTGAAAGAACAGACTAGATATGACTCAGTTTCTAGTTTTGTGTAATCTATAGTCCTTTATCATCTTTGTGTTTGTGACCACAGCTAATCATCGACACTCCCACAAGTCCAGTCACCAGCGGGCTGCCGCTCTTCTTTGTCATCATTGTGACCGCCATTAAACAGGTGAGACCTGATTGTTCTGCTTCGCGCGTCACATCAGCTTCGACTCCACACATCCAACACCCCTTCCTCTGTGTGTCCTGCAGGGCTATGAGGACTGGTTGAGACACAAAGCAGACAAAGCTGTCAACCAGTGTCTGGTCCAGGTGGTACAGCACGGGAAACTGAGCTGCAAACACAGTCGCAAGCTTATGGTGCGTGACTGTAACTCAGTCTGATCACTCTGATACGTAAAACTTTAGCAGAAGATAACCAGAGCAAGGAAGCTTCCTGGATCTGTAGCTTAATGAGCTTCATCTTCTCTGTCCTTCAGGTCGGAGATGTGGTGTACGTGAAGGAAGACGAGTCCTTTCCATGCGATCTCATTCTTCTGTCCTCGTCTAGAGATGACGGGACGTGTTACGTTACAACGGCCAGCCTGGACGGGGAAAGCAGCCACAAGGTGGGCTTTATGCAGTAATATTTCATGTTTTTCACATTTAATCTGTTTCAGATTGCATATAGGGGCACAGAATAAACTTATGGTGAAATAAAAGTAAAATTATACATGGTTTCTAAATTTCTACAAAAAAAAAATAAGCGTATATAAAGTGGCTATATATTCCTGTTAATTTCTGCATTAGATACTTTCATGCTTCAAATTTCAGATAGTTGCACAGATTTGTTGTATTTCTGGGTAGTTCAGATACAAAACGTAGCATTTGATCTGCTAAATGTCAGCAAAATGCTGGTCATTGCTGCCCTTTTTACCACACAACCATAAGAAATTAATTATTTTATTTTTTCACAATTATGTGCAACTTTGTGTTGCTTTATCACATAAAATCCCAAATATGAAGTCTGTAGTCAAATGCGGAAACATTTATCAAATTTTCCAGGCTTTACCACGTATACTCTTTCTCTTCTTCAGATGTAAACTTACTGCCTTTTTTCACAGACGTACCACGCAGTTCAAGACACCAAAGCTTACAAAACAGAGGAAGAGGTCAACTGCATCCACGCCACCATAGACTGTGAACAGCCGCAGCCAGACCTGTACAAGTCAGTACAACAGACACAGATGCACACGGTTTAAATGTACATCAGAAACATGTCTGACTTCACTTCTTTTCCATCCAGATTTAGGGGTAACATCAACATTTACATGGGAAATGAGCCTGTGTCCAGGTACGCCAAACATAACAAGAAAACTGTCTCTAGTAAATATCTATTGGACGCAGTTTATTTCTGTCAGACTTTAGGACATTGTGAAACTCTAATTTTGATTTTATAAAGTTATTATTTTCTTTATTTGGAAGAATGTTTCATATAACATTGAAACAGTGATACTTTACATTCTGCAGTGTTCTAGCAGATTTTTGCAGATTTTGCGTCAGAGTTGACTGTTTATTTGACCTGATTGTAGTTTTTTTTTTTTTTTTTTTTTGTTAAGTATATCCTTTGATTTGTTGGTCCAAAGTTTAGTTTTGGTTTCATTAGATTATAACATACTAATGCAAGAATTTAGAGCAGTAGTGTAAAAATGTGTGGATTTATGAATGTAATTTATTTTCTTGAAGTTGTACTTTGTGTGACATTTCATTGTATTTGGATGCAGCAGAAAATTTGTGATTATTTTTTTCGTTTCTTCATCTGGTTTTGTAATAATAATAATTATTATTATTCTCTTCATTAATAACCAAAGCAACAACACTAACAGAGTGTTTGTCCTCTGTAGGTCTTTGGCATCTCAAAACTTGCTGCTTCGTGGAGCAACGCTTAAAAACACAGAATATATCTACGGTAACTCACAAAATACACCAAAACCTTTAAGTTTGATTTAGTGATTTGGTGTTTTAAACTACATTTTTACTGCATTAAGGTGTTGCTATCTACACTGGCATGGAAACCAAGATGGCTCTCAACTACCAGTCCAAATCTCAGAAGCGATCGGCGGTGGAAAAGTAAGCCACCCCTCTGGTCTCACAGTCCTTCGTTTTTAATTTTAGAAACCGCCTCCTTTAGCTCTGTCTGATATTTTCTATCAAAGCTGCAGCCTGATCATCTTTTTTTCTCACACTGTATTAGATAATCGTCTAATTTTTGTTTAATGCCCATCTGTTCACATCTCAAATCTTTTATTCACCGACTGCTGGTTTGTGAGTCTCAGCGTCTCGCTGCAGAGACTCTATTTCTTTCCATCTGGCGTTGATTGAGTCTTCGCTCCAGATGGCTCGTAGGTGGATCTCATTTGCAGTTTGTTACCGTCATTTGGCATTTGTCTTCCTTTTACCAAAATTAACTCAGCTCGACGTGAATGTTTTTTGTTTGGCCAGTGCTTTATCTGTACCTGCCTGACTGGTTTTCCTACTGTTACTGGATTTCTTAGTTAATTGATTTAATAGCAGCGTCTTTATTGAGAATTATGAATGACATATTAATAATTTTAGCAGAATTTGTTCTTCCTAAAACAAAACTTCTTGTTGGGAATCAGTAATGAGGGCACATCACTTTATAAAACGGTGCAGATTATAAAGTTTATAAATTATTTTGTGCTTTTTGGTGATTTATTTGAGCTGCTTGTTTGTCAGGGTGACAGTATTATGCAACAACTAACTTAAAAGAATTAGAAACAATCAAAAATTAACATAAATTTTAATGTATTAAATGTTTGTGTATTATTGAAATTTCTTTGATAATTTTAAATATTAATTAAACAAAAAAGTAAGGGAAAACATTCCTATATGTGGCACTGTATGTAATATGTAAAGAAATTATGAGACTTAATTTTTATAATAAATTCTCACCAGCTGCTCGTTGTCTCCCCCTGCAGGTCAATGAACGCTTACCTGGTGGTCTACCTGTGCATCCTCATCAGCAAAGCCATCATCAACACGGCGCTGAAGTACGTGTGGCAGGCCGACCCCAACAGAGACGAGCCGTGGTACAACAAGAAGACGGAGAGCGAGAGGCAAAGACATGTTGTGAGCTCTCAGCCAACTTCCTCGAAACCCGATGCGACAAATTCTTCATCATTTTATTTTCTGAGGCTCCTCTTCGTCACTTTCTTCTTTAGCTGATCAGGGCGTTCACCGACTTCTTAGCCTTCATGGTGCTGTTCAACTACATCATCCCCGTCTCCATGTACGTCACCGTGGAGATGCAGAAGTTCCTGGGCTCCTATTTCATCATGTGGGACGACGAGATGTTTGACGAGGAGCTGGGCGAGCGAGCCGTGGTCAACACATCGGACCTGAACGAGGAGCTGGGTCAGGTAGAGATCCACCGGGAAACCTCAGATGCTTTAAATACAAATAAGTAAAGATGCAGTAATCGACTCCACTTTTTCCAGGTGGAGTACGTCTTCACGGACAAGACGGGGACTCTGACCGAGAACAACATGGAGTTCATAGAGTGCTGTGTGGACGGAAACGTTTACGTACCTCATATCATTTGTAATGGGCAGGTAATAATAATATTATTTTATAAATTATTATTCACAGAAAGTTTATGCCAAATTACGTTAAATCCCTCTGATCCAAATAGACAAACAAACAATTGCAGTTTTTGTAGCGATATTTTTTGCTGCATTTAAGCCATGATCATCAATGTTAATAGAAATAAATATTTGCAATGTTTCCCTGTGGAATATAAATCTATTGTAATAAAAGTTTCACATCTTGAAACTGAAATAAATTATCTGTTCTATGACATTCAGATGCAGCTGTAATAAACTTTTGTTTAAATAGCCAGTGATATTTTGTGTTGTTCCTTTATAGAATAACATTTATAAGTCAAAGTGTGAATAATTAGTAAACTCGGCCCGTGTTGTTGCCAGGTGATGCCTGGTGCTGCTGGTATCGATATGATCGACACATCGCCAGGGCCTGAAGCCAGGGTGAGTGGATTTCCTCCCTGATGGTTTTAGGGTGTGTGTGTGTGTGTGTGTGTGTGTGTGTGTGTGTGTGTGTTTAACAGCCCTGTTCATCCACCACAGGAGCGTGAGGAGCTGTTTTTCCGCGCCTTGTGTTTGTGCCACACGGTGCAGGTGAAGGAGGAGGAGACAGTGGATGGGATCAAACATGGCATCCACCAGGGCAAGTCCTCCTCCTTCTACATCTCCTCTTCGCCAGACGAGGTGGCGCTGGTGGAGGGCATGAAGAGGTGGAGCAGACAAACGCATGAAGAATCAAGATTTTTTTTTTTTCTCCCCCTCACTCATTTAGTCACTCACTCCTGTTAAAACTCTCTGTGCTGCAGGCTGGGGTTCACCTATCTGCGGCTGAAGGACGGTCAGATGGAGATCTTAAACAGGGAAGATGAGATAGAGAGGTGAGTGTGACCCCAAATACTCACCACCTCTGGATTGTTTTTTTAATTTAAACTGTCTCACACTGTTTACGTAATGATTTAATAAGTAATACAGAAAGAAATGCATGAAAATTTCAAACTTCTCACAACATTGTGCATATTCACAATTCATTTATTGTCCTAATATGAAACAGTCCATGATTCATAAACTCATCTGCAGATATTTTGCTCTGTATTTTTAACACCAGGTTTGAGCTGCTAGAAGTTTTGACTTTTGACTCTGTGAGACGGAGGATGAGCGTCATTGTCAGGTCCAGCACAGGTAATGCATCTAAAACTGTATAAATATTTTGTTTATTTTTATGCTTTAGTGTTTTTTTTTTATCCTCTTACTCTTTGTATTCTCTCCGTTTTTGTGAGCAGGTGAGCTGTACCTGTTCTGCAAAGGAGCCGATTCCTCAATCTTCCCCAGAGTCGTCTCAGGAAAGGTGGAGCAGATCAAAGCACGGGTGGAGCGAAACGCAGTGGTGAGGACAAAAACACGACGCATAGTCACCCATCCATGTTTCCTCAGAAGACGTTCTCATAAGAAGCAGTTTTGAGCTGTAAAGGCTGCACAGCGTTTGTGGTTTCCACAGCTACATCCTGACCACAGTTTCCAAGGTTACCACAGGAGGTGAATCAGTGAAGCGTGGCCCACATCAGTGAAATTTTCTCTGTAAACATTATAAATTTTTAGCTTTTGTGAATATGTAGTTGAGTTTGATGAAATGTAAACAATCCAAAGGGTATGAATACATCCACAAGTCATATTGCAAACAAAAAAAGTTGTTTGTCTAAAAATATTAACTAAAGTTAAAATATCACAAATCATCTTCTTTAAAATGACATATTTTAAAGAAACAGGTGTGACTGTTTGAGAGTGTGGTTTCAGGTCAGTGTGTCTCTTCAGCTGAAGTAGATCAAGTGAATTAAAGTAGCTGTAAAAACCAGGTCAAAAAGAGGTTCCTCTCTCTTTCTCTGAGTGTTTGCAGCAGCAGACGGTTCACAGCTTTCAGTGGAAATGGAAATGTAGGTGGTGGGTGTTTAACTAGTGAGCCTGGTGCCCACACACTGCACACTATTACTCAGAGCTGACACCGAATGCCTTTATGTTTCAAAGCCCTTTCCGTGTCTGTGTTCCCTCCAGGAAGGCCTGAGGACTCTCTGCGTCGCTTATCGGCGGCTGAGTCCGGAGCAGTACGAGCAGGTTTGCCATCTCCTGACCAGGGCGAAGTTGGAATTTCAGGACCAAGACAAGCTGGTGGCCGAGGCGTATGACCTCATCGAGAGAGACCTCATCCTGCTGGGAGCCACCGCTGTAGAGGACAGGTAGAGAGTCGTGTGGCGTTAAAACTCTGCAAGCCCCAGTATCCCAAAGCAGGGTGCTCCGGTGCAGCAAAAACAATCCCAGTGCAAGTTTTAAAGGAACTGTTCTGAACAAAATGTGACCTGTGCATGTTTCTGTAAGAAGCATTAAAAAAATATGTTTGCTTCCTTTATCTTGTTGTCACCACATTGTTTTCTGAATTATATGGTTAAAATAATGAATCTAATTTAGTTTTTCTTCTCAGCAATTCCAAACTCTATTTCAATAATGTTGGTATCAAAATAAAGCTAAAACTTGGAAACTCCATCAGAAGTAAAAGTGTCAAAGCAGCTACTATAGTTTCAGAGAAAATGAGATAACATAATTTAGAATTTGTAATTTTTTTTGCATTATACATTATATAAACTTTTTAGAACCATTATAAACAAAATTACAAACTTTTCGAAACCATAGATCCACCTGTGGATATTACCTGTGCAAAGATAAAAAATACCTTTGTGTTTTTCTCTTTGCACATGTTGGCACCATTTACAAAACTGGGAATTTTCTGTATTTACTTACTAAATTTAATCAATTAGTTTTTATATGTGTAAAATTGCTTGTTTTTGACATAGATTTCTTTGAAATACACTAATTTTCTATCAAATTATAAAGCAAACAAAGGAAAATTGCTGTATTTGACTCCAAGTCAAGTGCAATTTCTGAAGATTTGGTGTGAAAAATGCAAAATTAGAACAAATATAGGCACATCTTGCTGAAAAAAAATATTAGACTACCAAGATATATACTTTGTTTTGTACTACCACAGTTACAATGTCAACTCAAATGCTCATATTCTTTTTATATGCTTTTTGCATTAACAAGCACGTGCTTCCTCCCCAGGCTACAGGAGAAAGCTGCAGATACCATAGAGTCTCTCCACAAGGCGGGCATGAAGGTGTGGGTGCTGACCGGAGACAAGATGGAGACCGCGGCTGCTACCTGCTACGCTAGCAAGCTGTTTCGCCGCAGCACCCAGATCCTGGAGCTCACCACCAAGCGGACGGAGGAGCAGAGCCTGCATGACGTCCTGTTTGAGCTGAGCAGGACGGTGCTCCGGCATTATGGAACCATGCCGCGCGACGCCGCCTCTGGGTGCGCGTTTGCGACCACAATTGATTCTGTTCTACTTTATTTAAATAGAAATGCAAAGAATGAAAATATAAAATCATCCAACTGTTGGTTTGTGGTGTCTTTCCAGTTTATCCAGCGAATACACAGACTACGGCCTGATAATCGACGGTGCCACCCTCTCTGCCGTGATGAGGCCCAGCCAGGAAGACTCCAACTCAGGGAATTACAAAGAGATATTCCTGGAAATTTGCCGCAACTGCAGCGCAGTGCTCTGCTGTCGAATGGCTCCTCTTCAAAAAGCACAGGTAGAAATTCTTTGAGGCATTAACATAATAAATCCAGTCGGTGCAGCGACAACAATCACTGGTGTTTTTTTTTTGTTTGTTTTCAGATCGTCAAGATGATCAAATCGTCCAAAGAGCACCCAATCACCCTCGCCATTGGAGATGGGGCAAATGATGTTAGCATGATCCTGGAGGCCCACGTTGGCATCGGTTGGTGTTTATCCAGCATAAGCAAACAATGAATACACAATTGAACATTTAATAGTTGCATACTACTTTGTTTTAATCCTTTACAGCTTGTTAGTGTTTGCCTTTTATCCCTTGGTTTGTTTTCACCAGCCTCATTGGGTTTTAACACAATTGCAACCACAACATTTGCAATGTGAAAGAATGTAAAAGTGCCAAATAAAAAATATATCTAAGATTTTTACAAATGAAAACTGAATTGATCCTTTCTGAGTCAGTGCTTTCTGCAATTTCAGCTACCAATATTTTGGGTATGTCTTTAAACATCTACAAACTGATTTATGTTTTCTTTTAGACAATGCTATTATTCAAAATATTTCAGCAACATCAAAACCGTGCACCATTTTGTACTGACTGATTTAGCTAATGCCTTTAACTACAGTGATGTCTTACTCTAGGCATCATGGGTAAAGAGGGTCGCCAGGCAGTAAGAAACAGTGACTACGCTATCCCAAAGTTTAAACACCTCAAAAAGATGCTGCTTGTTCATGGACACTACTACTACATACGCATCTCTGAACTCGTGCAATACTTCTTCTACAAGGTAATCCACATTGCATTTACACTGTTTGTATTACGTCAAAACTCAAATTTGAGACATTTATATATTCCTTTAATCTCATAAATTTCTTTTTTCCCCCCCAGAATGTTTGTTTCATCTTTCCCCAGTTCCTCTACCAGTTCTTCTGTGGCTTCTCCCAGCAGGTTGGCTATGACAAATTGTTAAAAACTGATGCAAGAAATTCAGAAATAAAGCTAAAAAGACGAGCGCTGGTCTGTTTTCTCCACAGCCGCTGTACGACACAGCTTACTTGACTCTCTACAACATCAGCTTCACGTCGCTGCCCATCCTCCTCTACAGCCTCATGGAGCAGCACATCAACATGGACATCCTGAAGAAGGAGCCGACGCTTTACAGGTGGGTTGGTTTATATAGTCTGGGTCTGGATTTGCATAGAGTAGAGTAGTAGGAGACAGAAGTAGTGTGACAACATCAGCTTCCTAATCCTATTGCAGCTTTACCATAGGGGTAACTTTTAGTTTTCGGAAAACTAAAGGTGAAACATGTAGGTAATAAAATAAAAAGTATGTGAAGATTTCTAAATGCAGTGAGTTTTTGAGTTTGACTGTGAATCTTGTCTTCATCAGAGATATAGCCAAGAACTCATTACTAACGTGGCCCATCTTCATATACTGGACTGTCCTGGGTGTGTATGACGCCATTGTGATGTTCTTTGGTGCTTACTTCCTGTTTGACAACACCACCTTCACCAGCAACGGACAGGTAACGCTGACGCCTCCGTATCATCCCCTCTGTCTGACCAAAATCCAACTCTGTTTCATGGACATTTAAATAATATCTGTTCAATTAGGACAACTTTCAAATTTTCCACTTTTGCCATTTTTTGATTTGTCTACAACTCATAAATGGTCATTTATGTTTTTTTTTGTTTTTTTTTTACATTGTAATTATCTGCTTATTGCCTGTGTTTCACCACCTTTTGGAGATAGCTAACGTTTGCTGGTCGTCCTTCATTTTTGTTCTTATTCTGTCTATTGAAATCCTAATGCTATAAGCATATTCAGTGGTAATCCACTTAATATTGCGTCTATCTACACCAAAGCCGTAATAATAGATGATCTTACAAGTTTGATCCAAAGCTGAAATCTAAATAGGTTCTCGCTGCTCAAAATAAAGTAGCATTTCTGTCTTCTGTTATTTTTGAGTTTCTTTTCATGATTTCTTTTAACCACCTTAAGTTGCTCCTTTGCTACAAATCTTTTTTAATCTCATTTGTTTTGTTTTTTTCCTCAGCTACAAAGTTTATGCTTTTCTTCCTACCTCTTTATTTTTCTTCTTATACTCTTACCTTTGTGTTGCTTTTTCTTTTTGCTTGTCTTTCTTCCTCCCAGCTAATGACAACCAACACACAGATGGTAAGCCTGTCCCTGTCTCTCTGCCACCTCAGCACAGTTTCACCCTCCAGCTCCCTGTTTCTTCCCCATCTAACATACTGATGGAGAGCAGCATTCACTTTCATCTCACGTCCATCCCGTTAAGCTTCTAGATTTATTAAAGGCATTTGTGTTGTCCATACATTTCTCTGTGCTTCTTTTATGTGTTAACTTCATGTGAAATGAGTGGATGAATAAGAAACTACCATTTTTTCTTATCTTTCACATTATTCATCCTTAATATAAAGATATTTCACAGCTTATGAGCTTTAGAAAGGGGGCTAATTCTTTAAACAAAAATGCATTTTAAAGTATGTTTGTGGCAAATAAATGTGATTCGAAGTGAGGATGTTGTGATGCGTAATAGTTTACCTGCAGAAGCTGATGCTTTTGGCCCGAGATGCTAATGCTAACAACTAGTTAGACAGCACTAAAGACCAAAGTGAACTTCTAAAGTTTTATGATTCTTTAAACTGTTCTCACGTTTGCATTATACGTTGACTTACTTTGATATTAGACAGAGATGTAGATCAGCTCTAACTGTTCCATTTTGTGTTCGAGTTTCATTCAGGAAGATCTTTGTTGGTGCACCACCTCCAGCTTTCATTTCCGGTGTAAATAATAACTGGGTTCAGTGAATCTTCTGAAAGACATAGTGACAGTTTAAAAGTTGGAAGAAAATTGGGTTTACAATTTTAAATTTGTCAAGCTTGAGTTGTTTGAGGAATGTAGAAGCGCACTTTACCATTTCCCAACCATCAGTCATCTGATGACCAACCCCTCACCTGATTATTGTTACCTGCCATCTGTTTGATTGATTGATTCCTTTCTGAAGCTGTTCTCCTGAAGACGGGTGCATCTCAATAAATTAGAGCATCATTAATACAAACAGAAACATTTATTGCATTATTGAAATTAAAATGATGTGACACAAATCACTTATTGTGGAAAATTCCCACTGGACATCAAGAAGCTGAACACTTCCTCAAAACTGTGATTTAGCCTCACTAAGCAGCAGTTTGGGTTTTTCTGATGTTCCCTGTACAATGTTCTCCTTCCACACAATTTTCCAGTACTAACCTTTAAATGCAGCACTCAACTTACTCTTCTTATTAAAGAGTTAATCACTGCTTGCTGAACAACAGTCAAGGCAGCAATCTTTACTGTGATCGATTTTATTTAAACACAGATTAAAAATAGTCAAAAATAAAACAAAACAAAGAAAAGGCACAAAAAGGAGTAGATGGAATAAAAAAATATATTCTCACTACCTGCTTTTATAATTTATAAGTACAAATTTGCATTATTCACACATTTGATACAATTCAGATTACAACATCTATCAAGATTGTGTAGACCACAATATAAAAAAAAAAACAAACAAAAAAACCCTAAAAAACCTGGGAAACAGATTTTTTTAAAATTATTTTTCATATGGCCAGAAATAAATGAAAAGATTTTCTTGGGATGCACCTGTATACCATAGCAAATTTTGAACAAGTAGCATCTATAACATAGACTGTCACACATATTATTGTTTCATGGCATCATACTAACCCTTCATGTTATTGATTGATTGTATTTAATGCAACAAACAGAAAAGTGACAATAACAGCTGCTGATGCGTTTTATCTGCAGATGTTTGGAAACTGGACGTTTGGGACTCTGGTCTTCACTGTGCTTGTTTTCACTGTTACATTGAAGGTAACACGATATCAGCAGGTTACTTTAAAGCTGCCGTTGTGAGCTGACATTTACCTGTTTTTTTTTTTTTTTTCTTTTAGTTGGCTCTCGATACTCATTACTGGACGTGGATCAACCATTTTGTCATCTGGGGCTCACTTGTCTTCTTTGTAGTCTTCTCTCTGCTGTGGGGAGGAATTATTTGGTAAATTATTATATATGTAGCATTTTACTTCGTGCTTTATAAATAACTACATTTATGTGTGTAATTTCTTTTTCTTTTTTTCTCCAGGCCTTTCCTGAACTACCAGCGGATGTACTATGTGTTCATGCAGATGCTGTCCAGCGGTCCGGCGTGGCTCAGCATCATCCTGCTGATCACAGCCAGTCTGCTGCCAGACGTGGTGAAGAAGGTGTTCTGGAGGGCGCTGTGGCCCACCACCACCGAACGCATACAGGTACATACTGCATGCACACAAACCTCAACTACTGCCTCACGTATTTATTCATTACAAATGTACCTGTTGTATTTAGTCGTGTTGTAAACAGGCTTCCCAAAGATCATCGTAAACCATAACAAAATCATTCACCTAGAGGAGAAAATTTTAATATCTTTCTTGCCTCTTGGTTATTTTCACTAAATTAAATATCTAAAGTAGAACAACTTTCATCCTCACCTGTATTTATGAACGATTAATCAGGTTTGACTGCAAAGTGCTGATGTTTACAGAGCATACATTCAATAACTTGTATTACTGTCAATAACTTGACAGATGTAGAACCAGTAATTGTGGCTGAGGAGATGTATGCAAGGCCAGGCTGTGCTGGCTGCCAACCTTTAAGACAATCCTTTGTGTCCTCTGCTCCTTTTATGACTTGGCAACTAAAAATAAAATGTTGTGCTTCTCTAACAGTATGAATGTCTCATTTATGAAGAATCATGTGTTGCTACTTTGATAGTTCTTCCAGTAGCTGACTGTCACCTTTTCGTCAATGTTTAGGAGCTATTGACTTAAAGCAAGCTCTTATATCTTTCTGAAAAGTTACTTCCAAGTTATGTTTCTCTTAGATTACTTGGATAAGATTTAGACTTTTCAGAAATACTGTAAATATTTTGAGCTTGAGATGCTGCCAGAACATCTATAGTGACACCTGGAGCTCATCTCTCCATTGAATGACCTCTAGTGTGTTTAAAAATGAGACATAAGGAGATCTCTGTTACAGAGCTTTAGTTATTTATTCAAATTAATACAAAATTATAAAACACATTTATGGTAATAAGCTAACATTGCTCATTTTATGAACTAATTTCTGCTTCCACTGTCTTAGAACTGATGTGACTTTTTGACCTACAACGTAACTCTTTCCTTTTCCTCCTCCCTCCACCCTGCTGGTTCCTGCTCTTCTTTTATCCCCCTCTCCTCCTCTGTGGAAGGCTAAGCGTCGGTGCCTTGCCTCCGAGCCTTCCACCATCTTCATGTTGTCTCAGACCTCCAGCAGAATCAGTTTCTAACCCCCGTCCTCCACGAGGTGATCCTCTGCCTTTCCTCTTCCTGTCTCATTGTCTCCCTTTCCTGCATCTCCTTCCTGCTTCCTTTGTACGCCGTCAAGCCCGTCGCTTTAAAATGTCTTCCCAAACACAGGATGTTTGCTTGTGTATCCACAGCATGGCAGAGATATGACCAGGTTTGAGAGGGCCCTGGCCTCCCACAGTTCAGACTCATTACTAGATGGAATAGCTCTCACAGAAACGTAAAAGGTTATTGCACGGTAAAGATTCAAGTTGGTGGAGTGATTTTGTTTTTTTTTGTTTTTGTTTACTTTTTCCCAGGGTGTGGTGCTTTACTCATATAAATCTGGGATTTCTAATTGTCATCAAATGCAGTCAGTCAGGAAATGTGAAACACTCTTGAACTTTTTCATGTTAGAACAAATGTTTCTGCCAGGGCAGTCAAACTCATTTACAATTTGGATAATTGATCATTAGAGCTGAAAAAAAAAAAAAGATTACTAGTTCTTAAAATTATTATTGAACATCTTTTCACATTCATGTAATTTGATTTGATTAACAAAATACTTGAAGCACACTTAAAGGTCCTCTTGTGTTCCTCCGGCGGCCTAGGTTTGGCCCCCAGACCTTCATTTTGACATCTGTGCTTCAATGTACTTTGGATAATTATGCAGTACTCACATTAAATCACAATAATATATAGTGAAAGGTGAAAAAGTTCAAAGGTAATGAAGACCTGTCAAGCGTTTAATTGCTCATATGAGGGTTTGGCGCCATCTGGTGGCGGATCTTATGGCTGCAGAAACAGAAGTGTGTTTATTCAAACTGCAGATGTTCACTCTTGCTTGCTCAGTTGGTTGGATTTGCATTTGCATGATTTACTTTTCTGAATTTTGTGGTTTGTTTTGCTAACCCATGTAAAGGTGACATTAAGGTGGGACAGTTTTCCCTTTAGATTCTGCTAATTTGCATATTTTGTTGTATTTTATGAAGCTTCAAGAAATGTTCCAGCCATGTCACCTTCACCTGCTCTCTTAAAACTATTTGCAGCACACCAAATGTTTTCGTCTTATTTTTGTTCTTTCATTCCTCACACAGAGCGCTGATAAGCTCTACAAGGGCCAGCTGTCAGAGTTCACGCCCCTAGCAGCTCTCCACCCTCCGCCCAGAACCGGCGACTACCAGCGCGGCTCTGGAACCCAAAGGAACCCTCGAAGGTGTGACACCCCAAACAAGAAAATCATGTTCACACGCTGGCAAAGAGCGCCAGACTACCACACCTTCTCCCCCCTGCTCCGATTTACTGACGGCTCCCATCACCCGAGGCCGGGGAACGCCTGCAGCGGGGCTGGGCCAGAGACCTCAGTCTAATTTATTTTGTTTTCGTGGGGTGTTTTGTTTTATACTTTATCAAATAAAAATGAGCAGCAAAAAAAAAAAGGGTTTGGCTTTAATGTCCCAGAACCTCTGAGCTGGAGTCGGACACGTTGCCTTGTTGGCGCTCAGTGGATTTAAGTCGCAACCCTCAAAACAAAGAGACTCGAGAACTGTGATTTCACTCTAAAATATGTGCACTGGCCCTTTAATAGTATCTGCCTTCAGTGGCAGCTAAAGTGTACTTCATCTGTTATTTCTTTGAACTGTTTAACTGGGATTATTATTATTATTATTGTAATAATGACTCATCTCATTCTGTCGTCTTCAGCTGCTTCATCTCTTCCTCTCTCCTCTCTGCCCCGGTCTGCCTCTCTCTAGGACTAACCGCTGTTGGCTGTGTGCAAACATGTTGTCCAGAAACTCTCCGTAGGGTTCTGCGCGCAGATCCTACTGCATTGTAAGGAGGCGTGTAGCAGAGAAGGAAAGCCTGAATGTCCGGAGAAGCAGTTGGTTCTTGTTTGGGAAAATCTGACGCACAAACAAAAGAAAAACAAAGACCGACTTTGACTCCACTTTCAAGCTTTCCTGCTACCTGTAGGTAGTGTTGTCTGGTATCTGGCATAGATGTGGGAGTCGTAAAGCTAGAAGGTTTAATGTTCAGAGCTTCAGGTTGTATAAACGCTCCTTTATTTAGTTGTTGGAGATTAGAGGTGCACCAATCTGGTTCAGATTTCTGGCTTTTATTGAGATCTGACCTGCAGATTCCAGAGTTTTCATTTTGAATAAAGAATTATAAGATTATGTCCATTTATATGTATAAAAGTATGTCTCTTTGGCCTTTTTATTATTTATTTAAACAAAAAAAAAGCTGAATTGAGATTGAAGATTTTGCTTATAGTGAAAAGCAGCTGATTCAGAATGATTGTTGCATCTCTAGTAGAAATGATTCAGTGTTACCTTATTTGTTTGCTTATCAAAGCATCTAAAAATAATTCCCAAATCTTTTCCTAATGACAAAGAAACTCAAAGTGCCCCAAAGTCTTAATGCCTTCACTAAAGACTGCCTTCTGAGGTAGGTACCTCTTCAGATCGGCAAAAAAGTTTAATTACAGCTTTAGTAACAGTAAAACAAACCTAATGTCAAATTCATAACGCCTTGATGGTTTAAAAAACTAAGTGATGATCTAAATACATTTATTCAAAAATAAAAGTCAGTAATTATTCCTACTGCTGATTATTATAGTTAAAATTGCAATTATATTGACTGATACATAGACTCAACCGAAACATGTTAGGAACCTTTTAATTTGAGTAGTTTTCAGTTGCTTGTTGCACAAAAGATACATTTTTCTATGATGTGGTTTAAGTTGGAGTACCTTCGGGAGTGCAAGTTGATTTTTAGGAGGCTGATTATTCTGGCTTTCTTCTCAGGTAGCTAGCCTGCAGTCTGCTGCTGAACAGACATGTTGCTGCCAGCTTGTTAGAACAAAATCCCCTTCGTAGAGGATCTTTGTAGCAGAGTGCTCACTACATCATCTGAGTTATTAACTTGGTCAAGAAAACAGCCTTTTACATGGTGCCATTACAGATTTGAGGTCATATTCCATATTTGGACATGCTTCCTGTTCTCAAGGCTTTTTTTTTGTCAGAATAGTGCGATTTAAAATTAGTTTTCTGCTTTGAAAACTAATAAAATGACTGATTAGCAAAAGAGAATAAAGTTAAAAATTAAACCAATCCCCAACTCCTAAGTAGTCAGATTAACAACTACTCTAGTTAATTTCTTTCTTTTTTTTTTTTTTAAAAAGCCACAAAATAATGTTATAATTCTCCTCTCTCTTTGTAGCAGTCTCTCTTTTTCTCTTCTTCTGTGCTGGTGAAATGCTGTGGAAGGTTTCCCACCTCTGCTACAGCCTCCTCCATCATCATCATCATCATCACCATGTCCCCTCCTGCTCCTCCTTGGCCACATTCCTCCATTGATTCATCTCTCCATCCACCGTGAGACAGAGCAGAGATGCTGTTTCTCTAATGACTTGATTAGGACCTCGATTAACCAAAGCCTTGTTGCTGCTACAGTAGAGATACTTTTAGCTGCTTTACTTTAGGTGCCTTGTGCTAGTTTATGAAATAAGTGATTGTTTAAATGCTTTACGGTGCATTAATACGTGTTGGTGGAGCATTTGGATGGTACTAAGGCTCTGCAAAGCATGGCTGCATAGATGCAAACGGAGAAATAACTTTTGAGTTTAAGTTGACTCAGTTGGTTCGCTACGACTTCCACCAAAACATTACGTCTGCTTTATATCTGTTTCTGTATTATTTCTATGCCTGTCTCTGAGACGTTTGAATTACTTTTAGTTCTGTAAAGGACATTTTTGTGAAACGCGTATTATCCCTGCCGTCTTTGTTTCCTGCTTTAACTCTTAAAATTAAAGCAAATGCCTGATTTTTACAGCTAAAATTCAGTTTTTTGCTTTCAAACACTTTTTGAAAGCAGAACGATCATGTTACTGGAATAAGAGATTGATATAAGGCGAGGTTTTTTTTTGCACATTTCTACTACGAGAGCTAATAAATGTGAAGGACACGACGAAGAAAATGCTACACAGTCAAGTTTAGATAATTGTTAAAATACTGGAGCTTTAAAAAATTTCCTCATCTTAATGTCATGTCAGAGCTAAAGGTAAAAGTAAACCTTAAGAGTTGGGAAATTTAAGATGTTCTTTTAAATTTCCACCTAATCAGAGAAAATATTGGAACTTAAAACTGGCAAACCTGAAAACTGCAATACTAGATGTTTTTTTTTTGTTTTTTTTTACTGTTTAGAGACAGTTTTTACGTGTCTTGTGTACGTAGCCGTGTCTTTCAGATTCCCAAATTTGTTGCTACCAAACATCAATGCACCAACGCAGTTTATCTGTGTGCGGAGCTTCGATGCAAACGACCCGATTCAGCGGCGTCGGCCGACGTTCAGACGCAACCCTGCGCCCGTTAGCATCAGATGAGGAACGACACTTTGCTGTAGAAGCGTTTAAAGCCATGAGTCGTGGGTCGTGTTGGCGCGAGACTTTCTAAACCGGCGACCTTCAGACAGAATGCTACCGTTTCTGTTTTGCAATGCATCATTGTAAAGAAATCTGTCCGTCTCATTAACTAATGGTATCGCCTAACTGCTGTCCACTCAGATACCGTAAAGACAGAAATATAAACAGTATATACATGCAGTTTATGCTAACTGTTGTACAGTTTTGGGGTGTTTTTGTATACAGTTTTTAAGAGTATTATCAAGATTATACTGTGGATTTTTTTTTTTTTTTTTGCCAATTTTTCTTTAGCTTTCAATGGCACATGATTGTACATTTGCTCCAAAATAAAAGCCACAAGTGGATGTATGGGGGAAAAAACTTGTTTTCTTCTTTCTTTTTTTTCTTTATAGACACATTTATGTATGAAAATTAAAATGTTTATTTCAGCAATTAGTTAAATATATATTTATTTGTATTTCTGTTCATTTTAATCATTGCTTAGAACTGGTTCAGGAGTGAATTTTGACATTGTAGCCAGTTTCCTCTATAGATGGTGACTCTTAATGAACTTCCTGTGAAACGCCACCAAACTCGTGCTTCACAAATCTCTTAAAAGCTCCTTATCGCTCCAGTACCATTTTCTGCCACACTTTTTCCTTCCACTAAATTTTAAATACTTATTTTGGTATTCTGTAAGAATTAACTTTTTCTGAGACATAAATGTTTAAAATATGCCAGTCTGTGTGTGTATAAATGCCTTCACTGGTCCCAGAGTGGGTATTCAAAGTAATTCTCATAACTCTACTTTTTCAGTGGAATTGTAGAAATAAAAAATTCACTTACTCTAATTTATTGACCTGTGTGGCAATGGATTTTCCTACTGGTGCAGTTTTTGCAAAAGCCACAAGGGAGCAGCAGAGTATTTTTTACACTTATGTTTAAAGCTACAAGAAAATATTAAAAGTTTTAAAAGATGTTCAGACACAGTCTGAAGGTTGAACTGAGCTATTTGCTCACGTTGCTGCAAACTCGAACCAGTTTTTCTTGAAATGTTACATGAAGCTAAGAAAGAGGGGGGTGGGGGGGATATGAAAATGTATTTTACAGATTCTCCCTAAAGTTGCTGCAGGGCTGCTGTCTGCTCCATCCGAGGACGTCAACAAGATTAGGATGAAGGATTTGGATCGATTGGTTTCCCGTCATCCTTTTCACATCCCATCTGCACTGATCTCCACGTCCTCTCCTCCACAGCTGGCAGCAGATGAGACCTGCGAGTGCGTCTGACAAGGATGGGAGAAATATCTAGGGCAAGACTGTCAGAGGTGAAATCTGGGCAACAGTTATAAAAAAAGTAAAATAAAAATCCACTGAAGGGAAGCAAATGGAAAAAACTGGCAGAGCGTTTACATCTTGTGCATTTGAGCGGGATTTTCATCAAAAGTTGAAGCGCAGTGACTCACTCAGTCATTTGCAAAACGAGAGCAGAACGACCAAAGTCTTTTTACGGCCTGTTTTGTCAAATCTAAAACCACTTTAAACTTCAAATATAAATAATGCGGTGTGTCTACCTTGCAATTTGTTTTTAGGCTGCATTACTTAGAACACACTCTAGAATATATAGGCGTGTGGGTGGCGTAGTTGAAGGTGTAGCCAAGTTCTCTTCATCTCCTCTTTAGACTCACCTTGAGCTGCTTGGGGACGGATAGCTGGAAGCACATTGGTGTGTTCTCCTGCTGAAGTATGTTTAGCAGATTCACGCAATTAAACGCCGACTGGCAGTGACATGCAAGCGCAAAGCGCTACAAGCATTTCCAGCAACAGGTGATTTGTTAAAAATACAAGATTTCTATAGATTGTAATCCCATTAAACTGCCAGGCACCTAGAGAAAGTCGTGTTTGACTGTGAAATAAGGGTTAAGGGAAAAAGTTTAGCTTCTCCCGGATTACGATTACATGCTCTTTCTGAAAGTTAAACTAAGTAGCTGACTTAAATTAGCACAAAGGGTGGCAATAACCGGGAAAAAAAGAAAGCTGTCTAAAAGTAACAAAAATCCTCCTACTTGTGTAGTAAATTAACAAGTAAAAGAGGTTTTAAAGAATCATTTTAATCCTCCTTAATAAAGGGTTGCAGTCTTTTTTTAAGTTTTGATAAATTAATATGAAAGATTTGTCTAAAACATGAATTATTTTTATGTTTTAGAAATAATTAAAAAAATTATATTTAAATTTTTTATCACAACTATGGCTTGTATCTTTTTATGGTTAATCTTTATTTTGCATCAGCCCATTACCTAATGTGGCATTATCAGTAAACGTTTTATTAAGTGCTCACAGCTGTGCAAATAACAAACATTTCCAGCTCAAGCCACTAATTCATCAAGAAAATGTTTTGTTTTCTTTACAAAAAGTAAACATGCAACCTGAAGCATTTACAATAGTGTGAAAAACTGTGTGCCTCACTTCACATTTCTTCAGATTTGTTCTTTTTGTCACGCTCAAATGTTTCAGATCATTAAATGTGACAACTGTAAGCTTTTTAGTCACCATAATCTAACATCACTGGCCTGAAAAAGTGCAGTTCTGTTAGTGGCGATGCTAACTTTAGCAACATTTAGTGTGTAAATGTCACGCCCCCTATGTAAGGAGCTGTGCAGTCTGCCACAATCAACTTCTGTGGATGCAAGTCTAACACTCAAACCAGACTTAAGTCATTAGACCCTGACCTCTGCCCCCCACCCACAGTTTGATCCTGTGGTTATAATGTCACACTTGTCTCTTTTCACAGCATTAAATGAAGGGTGGCAATGGGGGCATTCACACGTGAAATCTATGAATTAGCTGTGAAATTGCTGTTATTTGCTGCTGATTGTTTAGATCTCGGGTTTTTAGGGCCACTCCTGCGCCGCACAACAAAGGGACTTTCTCATTAGTGCGGCCTCGCTTTTAAAGGGAAACGGTTTCAGGATGGACGTCTGCACATACACACACACACACACACACACACACAAGAACGATTTATACATTCAGTTTGTGTGTGATGTCCTTTGACTAAATAAAGTATTCAGATTTTTATTTACCTCTTTTTTTTTTGCTCGTTTTCCTTTCTTACATTTTCCATCATCTTCTGCCTCTGTGTTTTCTATAAGTGAGGGAAATTGTGCAGAAACTTAATTCCATTTGTCCTCTTGTCTTGTCATGTTTTTTTTTGTTTTTTTTTTGTCAGACTCGTCAACGTCCTGACACACAATGGAGTCAAATACAATACAATACAACACAGAACAATCTCAGTGCTCCGGTTGGCAGAAGAGTGAGGGTGGTGTAGGCGTCTTGGTGAGTACGCACGAACAATGTTACATACAAATGCATTTTATTCTCTAGGTCACTGCTGAATCTCCACTAAAAAGTACAAAAAAACACACTGGAAAATATTTTTGCACCTTATTTTATTATACAAATATATAAAACTTAACAGTAGTTTTGTATTTGTCTACCACAATAAACTATGATAAAGCTTGTGATGAACTTTAAAAAGTGTAAACACTTTTACAAGTCCCACATGCAACCAATTCACAAAATTTTTTTTCTGAATCCACTGTAGGCAGCTTGAACTGATAATCCATTCATTTTATTTTTTCCCAATCTCTTAGTCAGAGACAAATCAAGTTACATATCTTGCAATTCAACTGATTATTTAACACCAACTGGTAAATATATATATTTTTAGGTTTTTATTGTTTTTATTTTTGTTGAATCTTTGCAGAATGAAAAGAGTGAAACAGCGCCCCTCTGGGCTGTAATGTGTTCTTCGTATTATCCTGCTGGTGTGGCCGAGGACGGAACTGCAGCGTCAGGGAGAAAGACGCCAGGTGAAATTTGACTCTAATTAAAAACGAAAGTTGTGCACAGAAACTCGACGTCGAGGCGGCGCTTTTCGGACATTTTATGAAGTTAAAGAAAAGGTTAGTAAAAAATAAATACAAATGATGAAAACATTTAAAGAAAAGCAATTGGGTAGCAGTTTGGGAAACGTTTTGTTTGTCTTTTTGTCAACAGGGCCGTCGTTGAAAACTGGAAGCAATTCATGGGAGAAGTTTTGCCAAGGTCTCCCATCAGAGTCAACATCAGCTGTGAGTCATATTTGTATTATGCTTTCATAAGTTTGTCCTCAATGTGTCGCTGGAGTTGGTATTTTGGAGGTTTGTTGTGGAAATGTGTTGGGTTTTGTTTTGCTATGTCTTGTGTATTACATTTGTAGTTTTTTTGAGGAGACATTTGGTCACTTGTTCTGCAAGAACCAAAAAAAAAAAAAAAGTTTACCCAGCCTGGCAAAAACAAGAGAACTCAGAAAATCTCCTAAAAGCTTAAGCTTTCCCGTTGTAGCGTATATCGCAAGGCATGACAGGAACAGGTGTTTTGAGGATGTTAACGAGGTAGGGCGTTTCCGGTATGGCGTTACCTGATTGGTACAGATGGCGGGTTGTCATATAACGTCATGGGAACTATAACTTACAGAAAACCTGTATCTGGTTTCATTTAAGCGCTTATATTGTGATGTCAAAGGTGCGTTTGATTTGTTCACCTGGACCTTCTCAGGTCTTTGTGAATGTTTGCTGCCGCGTCATATCAGTGAACACATAAATATCCAACTATTAAACAGCTGGATATAAAAGTATAATTTACTTATGGTAAATTAATTAACGTATCATAATTTATAAGGAATGTTTTTCAGAATAAAAGCACTTCCTAATTAACTATTGTTTACCATTTTCTGCAAATTTCTTTTGAGTGTAAATGTAGCTATATTTTTAAAGTGTTAAATAATATATCGTTAATTTTCAAAAATAAATCACAGCAGTGAGCTATTGTTTAAATGTCAAATGGTGTTTTCTGGTAGAAAAAAGAATGATTCTTGTCTTAACTTGACAGACTGGTTTGCATTTGCCCGGTGTGAGAATGTTATTTTAGACATTGAAGACTTCATCTGGATCATATTTTATATTTTTAGATGAGATTTAATTGAGCTAAGTTGCTTGTTGTTGACAGTGATGTTGCTGATGCAGCTACTGGTCTCATATGAAAGTGGAAATTGTTGCTTTTGTGGTGCAGATATGTTTACTTGGAGCTAAACATGGTCTGTTGCTTTGTGTGAACTTGCTGAGTTTGGGATTAGAATTGATTTGATCTTATTAAGCTCTCACAATGTGATATAAATATTGTCCTGTCAATATGTCTTGGTTGTCTGTACCAAGACATAAACCGATTTAATAAATTGCCGAAACGCAATTAGACGACTTGACCTGTTTGGAAATATTTCAAGGACAGTCATGGTGTAGAAATGAAAGGTGTGCACCTGAAAACCACACTAAGTAAGAGGGTCTAATGTAGCTGTTTATCAACATTGCTGTTGTGGATAATACATTTAATAGTCATTATATTTTTCTGCTTTTCCAAAAGCAGCAAGATCTTCTCGGACACTTTTTCTTCAAGTTTTTGTCTGTAAAAACTTCCTCCAGGTTATCATGCAGGGAGAATCTCAGGTCCAGCTTACACCAGTATGAGTTGTATCCAGTTCGGCCTTTGTGCTTTAAAGAGCCCAGAATGGCATTGAGAAGAGAGGTTAAAGCTTGTTTCACATCGGCGGGGGCTAAATATGGGACACTGCTCACTGTCTCCACGTACGACTGCAGAAGCAAACTAATCTGATTAGCACGCATCCCCCTCTTCAATGCTGAGTCCCATCCAAGTGCCCGAGGGAAGAAACTCAACATTTTCTGCCGTTTTCAGCGACCAGCTCATAACGTTTTTCTCTAAATCCCAGATGTTTTGAAACAGTTTGTTCTCGATTTGTTATTTCAGTCTTTCTGTCCTTCTTTTTGCTCTGATTCCCTCTCTCCATCCCTGACCCCGTCCGCTTCCAGGGTTTATTTTCTCGCATTCGGTCCTCCTTTATGCGCTTCACCTTTTTCCTGCAGACCTTTATGCTGATTGATTTTTATGCCTCTCCTTATCGAGCGAAGCAGCCATTGTCAATAAATATTGCCTGTCCTCCGTCTCTGCTCAGACACACACCCAGCAGGAGAGCAAGGAAATTCAGTTTTCCTCCTTTTCAAACTTCAGACTGAGTCTGCATGGTTTCTTTGGATTATTGACCTCGTATGCCAGTCCTTATTTATTTGGGAAAACATGCAGTTGTGATTTTATAGTTCATGATTATTGCAATGAGATAAACTTCATTTTCTTTTGTCGCCACATGTTTTACTTTACGTCCTTTGGGATGATAATATTGTACAAAAGTATCTTTGAATACTTTTCATAACCACTGTATTTGATTCTCTTCATATCGCTGAGCACTAACCTTTACGCCTTTCTGCACTTTCTGTAAAAATCTTCAAAATCGTACATTTCATAACAACTCTAGTAAATAATTAAAGCTTTTTTTCTTGACCCGATGCAATATTTGGATTTGTTATGCTTAGAAGAACTATTATGTTAATAATATTTTCTGTCATATTCTAACTTGCACCCTATTTTAGTTGAGAAACATAAGTATAGACTTGTGTTATTTTGAGTCTGAAAAGATTTCATAAGATTTTTAATGACAAATACTCCATGTTTTTAGGTTCAAATGCATGGAGGTCTTGTAAAAGGTTGTAATCTCAAATATGTAGGAGAAAATGAAAATAAATGGTGAAATGTTTTAGTTGAAAAACACTTAAAGAAGAAGACAGATGCCACTGAAACATCTTCAGATCGCCGTCTTTAATGATCCGGGACAGAGAATAATAAAAGAAAAAAAAAGTGAATGTGAAGGAGCAAGGCCGCGGAGAGAATAAGATCTTATAATCATTGTTTGACAGTCTATTTCTCAGGCTGTCTGTGCTGATGTTTCACTCTCAGAGAGGCTCCAACCTTGCACAAAATCAATTAGATTGGACAGGGGATTCATAGTTCTGCCCGTCCTTCCTCTGAACTGGATTCACTGGAAGACAAAAGACCTCACTTAGTGAATTCAATCTCTTACATTCACACACAGAGCTGGAGCCTGTCCGCACACACATTATCCAGCATGTTTACCACTCATCGCAGTCCTCAGTCACGGCTGAATTGATCCAATCTGAGCAGCCTTGGAGAACTGTATTCAGTTGTGCTGGCATTCATTCGCCTCTTTCTTCCTCACCTCGCTTTTTCTCTGCGTTCTGCCTCTCCAGCCCTGTTTTTCTCTCCCTCCAACCTTGTGCGACTCTTAGAGCCGCTACTCTCAAGGTGGAGCTGCTGTCAGAGGGACACGTCTGGGAAGAAGTGCCACTTCGTGAAGTTTTCTAACCTTCGTGGAGTTTTCAAGGCTTGACAGACTCAATGAACTTTCCTCATAGACTGGGTTTAATTCTGGAGTGAATGGGTGGCACCCATGTTTTTCCTGTAAATCTCAGGCTTTACAGCTAAAGCTATTTATTTATCGAATATAATATATGCTTGAAGTTCTACCTATTGTTTCTTTCATAGCAGAATACAAGTATCATAGAGATTCTTTGTGCTGCTTTTGTGAAAAATAAATTAATCATTAAGACATACTGTGGACCATTATGTCCACATACTGGAAGTTCTGATCCAATATGTTCTCTTGTTGAAGAATGAAGAACACACACTGGACCAGATGGATTAAAAAGGTTGAATATATATATATATATATATATATATATATTTATTTATTTTGGACTTTTAACCAGCTACAAATGAGCTTTGGAGGAGAAGTAGGCCAACAATAGATGCGTTTCCATTAATTGTGCAAATTAAAATTATGGAAATTATTTAATGGAAACAACAATTTCGAAAAAACTCACGTTTTTTGGTAAAACGTTTTTGCGCTAGGATAATATAAGCCGTATCGAAGCACTTTCTTTGCGTCATAGGAGTCATGTGATCAGCAGCCGGATGTTACTGCTGGTGAAAATGTGGAAGAGGACAGGAATTGGTAGGAGGATGATGGTTTGTTTTTGTTCTTTATTAAACTCAGTTTTAGTAGTTTATTCAATCTCCTTATATGTTTTCTGTGCTTGAGGCTTAAATAGACTAACATCTTTTCCACAACCACAGGAAGTGACTTTAAGAAGCTCATACCTATTTATTTAGTTGAATCCAAGTGAGGAGGAGGAGTTTTTTGTTTTTGTTGGTTAGGCAGTGTACAAGGAAACTGGACTCTTTAAGATTAGTGCAAATACCTTGCTACAAATGATTAAGGTGTTCAGTAAAAATAAACATCTTTTCCAGGGGTACCAAAATGTAATTTAGCTCTTTCTAAAGTTTTAACACACGGGTATTAGAGAGATGATTATCTTGCTTTGGAACATATGTCCTTGGGACACAGACAGGATCGAAGCCCCCTATCAGAGGTCTTGGATAATCTCCCTGATCCACAGCTGCCTGAGAAACGTCTCTGATCCATTACCTTTCCCTCTTCCTCTCCTTTCTCAGCAGATATTTGATAGGAGTTGGAAGTTGGCTCTTTGAGTTGAAGCAGGCTGATTCAGCGTTCAGCCTGCTTCTCTGTCAAAGACCCACAAATACACAGTCAAGCCCTGATGGATGATGTACTATGAGAACAATAAAGCTGAGTAATTACTGTGTTTAACTCAGGACATTAATACGGCCCCACGCCCTGAGCACGCTCAGGTTGTAAGGTGAGGTTAAGACTCATCCTTTAAACTGTCCTCAGGTAGACAATGGCTCCATTTTTGCACAATTGTTGAAAGAATTGGAAGGAAACATTTGAAAAGTTGCCAAAAGGAAGATATACGTTGAGCATGTTTACATCAAATTGTGTAAAGCAAATAAAAAATAGTCTGTTTATTCATGAAGATGACTGTAAAGGCTGCATTATATTAGCTAATCATACCATTTTATCTAATTTGGATACAAAATCCAATCTTAACTGAGTGGAGTAACTTTATGTTGGTCAAGCAGCTGCATAACATAGTGCTGTGGTTTGAACGTCATAACATTTAACAGATAGTGTTTCAGCTTCTCGCTGAATGGCTTTCCTAGAGAATAGTGTAAAATTAAACAAAATAAATAATTTATCTGGTCTTTTTTATAATTTTGGATGACATCTTAAGCTATATTTGGTGTTTTTCAGGACACATAATATATAATCTGGTGCACATGAGAAACCAACTCAGGATTTTTGCTTGGAGAATTGTTTACTTGCTCTCTTGGTCTCCATCTTCAGACCACAAGGCCTCAACCACAAAAACAATTTGTATTTTTTCAGCCCATCAACTTCCAGTTAACCTGAGCCTCTTGAAGTCAGAGCTTAGCCGTGTCACAGGTTGACTCCACGCACACACACACGGGTCCCCGAGAGACTGAACTTGATCCCTGGCTCTACTTGCTTGTCAATCACTTGTGGGATTTGCTTACGGATAATTGACAGATGTTGGAGCCGGTCCCAACGGCGGGTAAAGAACGCTGGAGCAGCTCGACAGGTGAGAGCTTCAGTGGGCGTGTCAGCGTGACAGGTGAGGTCTGAGTACAAGGGGGGAGGACCTTATCTGGTAGCAACTGATCCTAGTGGTTAAGCGTGTCTTTAATGAGTGTTTCTCTGACTGAGTAGGAAGCTCTCCTTTGTTGTTTTGTCTTCAGAGCATCAGCATTGTGTTTGTCTGGGGTTGAGGTGCCAAACATCACAACAATGGACAAAACCCAGACAACTTCAGAATCACAAAGCGAAAAAAATCTGATTGTTTTGACTCAAAGGTGATTTTAGAAGCATATAAACAACACAAAACGAAACAGTCATCAGAGGATTTCTGTGGAATGTAGCTTGGAGAGAATATCTAAACTATGTGATAGAAAATGCAACTCTGGAAGATGAAAAACCGAAGCGCACTTTACAAAGTAGCCAGCCATGAGTTTTAATGACCCATTGCGTGAACAAACTTATTCATGTGTGATTTTAGTTTAATTTCTGTTGTAATGGAAACACTGCAATTGCAAAGTTGTCATGAGAGAGGCCACACCCAGAACATCGTCTGGAGACTTCTCTTACCTCAGATCAGGTCAGAGTTCATGAGGCGCAGTTGGTAGCACTGTTGCTTGCAGCAAGAAGGTTCTGGGTTCGATTCCCGGCCCGGGGTTTTTCTGCATGGAGTTTGCATGTTCTCCCTGTGCATGCGTTGGTTCTCTCCGGGTTCTCCAGCTTCCTCCCACAGTCCAAAAACATGACTGTTAGGTTAACTGCAAATTCTCCCTTGGCGTGTGTGTGCGTGATTGTTTGTCCCATCTGTCTCTGTGTTGCCGTGCAACAGACTAGTGACCTGTCCAGGGTGACCCCGCCTCTCGCCCAGCACCTCCCGACCCCACTAGGGACAAGGGATGGATGGATGGATATCTTTTGTTTGTTTAATCAAAAACATTTAAGTGTGACTAAAGGCAAAAGTGAAGAACAGCGCTGTATTCTCTAATAAAAAATATAGTATAAAGCAGAGTTTGTATTTAGTGTTTTAATGCACCCAAAATGATAAAGATGCATAAAGTTATCTTTGTTTAACTTGAGTTGTAATGCAGAAAATGATTTTATGGATTTAAAAATATTACAAAGACACCTTTTTGTTTATCCTACTTTTCCTGAAGGTTAGTGTTCAGCTGTTCATCCTCCTGCATCTTCGTTCCCTCTCGTTGTCCATCTCCCTCCATCATCCCCCCGCCTCCACATCTCTCTTTTCTTCTCCTTCAGTGACAGTAAACAGCCCTCCTGCTGGGCGTCTCCTATTACAGCCTCCGTCCTGATTCTCCTGCTTCCACTGTCCTCTGTTTTTTTTGTACAACCCCCCCCTTTTCTTTCTAACCATCAGTCGCTCTGCCTAAAAGCTTGAGGCCTTCTCTAGACGCCAAATCAAAAGATACAAGAGCTCCAGAACAATCACAGAGCCAGAAGGAGAAGGTGGCAGTGATGAGGTTGGAAATAAAGGTGCTGGTGATCATGTCGATGGCGGCTGAAAGGAGCCTCTGATGATCTTTAACATGACAAATACAGCTATAATATCGAGATCAGGGCCGTTGATGAGAGGGATTTATGCTGTAATGTTACTATTATGAAGAAAACTGCTTTGTGAAGCTAAATGGAGTTCTTAACATATGGTTAGAAGTAAAAAAAGGGTTTTACTGCATTTGTTTTGGAAATTCTTTTAATTTACTACAGTAGCTGTTTGGTGTTGATGGACCGATGACTGCTAAGTGGCGTTTCAGTTAACCTCAATTAGATCATGAATAAAACAGGGATATACAGTACGTACAGCAGATCCTGGTAAATTACTCCCTCCAGGATTAACCCAGGTTGTTGACGACTGAGCTCAGGCTGATGAAGTTATTTTATATGGCTTGAGGGAGAATTTAGTGGCTGATGGTGTAAATGAAGCCTAAATGTCTAGTTTGAGAAGCTCAGCTGGATGCTTTAAAGTGGAAAGCCGTGTCAAACTACTTCCTGTGTGAATAGAGAGAGACCGGCTTCCAAACGTATTCACACAACTTGAATGAATTTATTGTGATTTTAGGATTTAGGGCAAAACTTTGTCATAGACTCAAAGTTTATTTTTCAATGTATAAAAATGCAGACATGGACGACCTCAATCAAACATCAGAATTGGTTTGCTGATTGTGACAATCTAAATAATCGCTAACTAATTTCACCTGGTTCAGATTCTGTAAAAAATATTTCCTATTAAGCACCTTTTACTGATCAAAAAGTAATAATCAACAGATTATTTTTATAGCTGCAGATGCTGCAAATGACCAAGTGTACACTTAGGGGATGTTGTTGTTGCATTTTAGGCAATACAATTTTATTTTCTTATTAAAAAGTAGTTAAAAAAATCTTCAGAATGTGGTGGAAAAACGCTACGTAAATTCAGTCCACTTCTTATTTAACCTTTGAAACACTAAAAACAAAAGTAGACATAATCGAAGCAACTTGCCACCACAACAGCCTTGCAAAAATATTCATGTTACAAACCCAATTTCAATAAAGTGTACAAAGAAGATTTCATCAGAATTAGATTATAAAACAAGCTTTGAACTTTTCACAGAGCTCTGTTCAGTCCATCTTCTGAAAACTGAAAGAGTTTTTCATAAACCTACCAATAGTTAAGGTCATCCACCTAAACTTGGGACCTTCTGGAGCCTGTCGTCTAAACGCCGTTTGAATTAGAGAGGGCTTACAAGTAGCATGCTGTGCACAAGGCAGTTTATCACGTTACAGTTCATCAACAATTTTACATGTTTTTCTGCCTTAAAAAACAGAAATGCTTGGCAAAAAAAAAAAAGAAGTAAAATCAACAATATGCAAACACTCCAAGAATTCACAAATCGTGTTTTCAGGGGAGCTGCAGCCTTAAGACGAGGCAGGCTCCCTTCGGTGCACGCTGCGGCTCCCGGGTAAGAGGCGACGGTTCGTGTGTTTGCTGATCCTGTGTTGACAAATTACCCAAAAGGAAGCAAGCAAATTAATTAGCGCGTACTCGCAAATTAATCAGTTAATCAAATGTAGGAACAAATTGCATATTTGCACAAAATAAACAGTTTGTGCATAATGTATAAAAATTTGGCTCCTGTTTATTACAGCTACGGAGATGATGAGGTTTTTCTTGCTGTTGTCTTGTACTAAAGGAAAAAAGAGATTAGGGATGATTTTTATGAATATATGATTTAAAACAAATCAGGCTTCTGATTTCTTTAGTCATACAGTTGCAGAGAAATATTAGTGTTCATCCAACCTGAATCTGATGGCCTGACTGATTCATTACATTTTACTCAAAATCAAAACTCCACCCACTAAGAAATGGGTGCAGAAGTTTGAATTTTCTGTAACACAGGATATAAAACTTTATCAACTTAAAAAGCAAATGATATCTGATACTGAGATAAATAGATCACAAAATTACATATAAAGAAGAAAAACATCAGCAAAGTCTGTTGTTTTTGCCAAAACAAAGTCCTAAAATCAGTGAAAATGTGTGTGCAGAGCTAAAAAGTCATTTAGTAAAGAAATGTTGTAATTCTACCTGGAAAAAAACAGATTTGACTTCATATGAGTCAGTAAAAACAATTTTTCTGCACTGTACACCACAACTTTAATACTTTACATGGAAAATCCACCATAAATTTAAACTTGTGCATCCATATCTGGTCTAATGAAAATGATTTTAGGTATTGTTGTGCATCAGTCCCACATTAAAATAGAATAAATGCATGATCTATAGCCAACTTTTATGAGCTCTGACAAGAAGAGTGAACTTATTTGTTTAATTAGAAATTTTTATGGGATGATATACTTTACTAAATCTTTGAGATGTACATTTGAGACCAAAAACAATTAAATGCACATTTTAGTAATAAAATCAATTTCAGTTGTTTTCAACAATTACTCCCTTCATTATATGATTATGTTTGCATAACAATAATAAAAAAAAAACATTTAATATTAATTTCACTTTCAACTAAAAGGTTTTTGACACTTGATATGATTGTATTCTCAAATACTTTTAATTTAACCTGATGCCAGCTGTGTGTGTGTCTGTGTGTGTATCTCCTCGTATCAAAGTTTATCAAGTACAAATGCAAAAACCATGTGCTGCGGCTTTTCAGCGGGGAGAAAAAGTCAGAAATCTGAGGAAAAAAAATTACTCTTAATGCTTCCCATCTCCCACTCTGTGGGTCTGGACAGCGCCCTGCAGGGCCTATAAATACGCACACTCACACACACATGCACACACACAGCACGCATAGCCAGGTCAGAACCCTGAAGCTTCAGTGGCAACTTGGAGGGCCAGAATAATGACTTCCATAATGTCTCCCTACAGTGACAGGAGAAGAAAGTGTGAGAGGAGAGGGAGCACTTTCCTTCCAGGACTGTAGGAGTCCTTTTGTCGCTCACCCTGCGGGAGCTTTTAGTCTTGCTGCAACTTATTGGTTGTCCAGCCGTGTGGGTTCGGTGGCTAAGAGGAGGAGGGGGCGGGGGGCGATTGATACAGTAAAATCCTCTGGCCGTGAAGATTCAGGGATTCAGAGGCTGTTTGTGTTGAGTGGAGGTCAAACCTACAGTCGATCAGCTTCCCTCCCTGTGTTACCTTTTATTTTCAACACTTTTTTTCTCCTCTCCAGAATGCGATTGATCGTTTTTTTATTATTTTTCTAGCTGATGTGAGTTTGCAGTGGTTCAATATGTGATTTGTCATATCGTTGGCCAGTTGAGCATCTGGAGAGGATTAGAGATAAACGTCCTTCAGGTTGATTAAAAAATGCAATCAGCTAAAACATTTACTCACGTTATAGCTTTAATTATATGTAGCATAATTATGCTATATTAATATTTACAAATCATCCAGTCTATCTATCAACAATCACTCAAAGGAACCCAATTACAAATGTAAAGGATGTTTGGAATTAGCTTATTTGATAAAACTAAAATGAGTATATTTACAATGAAATAGAAGATGTTAGAAAATCCTGCAGAAACTGGTAATATAATCAGAAATGTATTTTATTATGAATCATGCAGCATTTTAACTCATTTGAATAGATAAAAAGAAACACAAGAAAATGAATAATAAACCTTATATCCATGATGAGCATAAAATAATACTAATGCTGTTTCTAATATTATGCTAACACTAGTTTTAAGAATAATGCTAATGTTCTAATATAGTACGAACACTGAACAAACAATTCTAACATTAATTCTTAAAATAAATGTTAATTGTAAAATAAGGCTATTTCTAAAGATAATACTAACGTCCATAAGCAGATGAGATTACCTGTTGGTTACAGCGGTACAGGTTAGTAGTTATTTCAAAGCTCAACATTCGGATATAAAACTGTCTCACTCAAACACACAGCCATAAAAATCTCTAACAACACAGAAAAAAAGTTACTTAATATGTTTTTTCAGAATAAAGTTACTAGGGAATCTGAATAGTGGCTAAATATTGCGACGAAGTGGATAAGTCAGCAGCTGTGCTTCTTTCATCCTGATCACAGCCTGTTATCCACACCGTTGGCCACGCCCCTCTGTGACTCTTGGCTCCGCCCACTTTGGTGCGATTTTTCTAAATTTTGTCAGAGGAAGCGTTGTGCTTTCAGAAGAGCCAGTTGCATTTTAAAGAACATCGTAACTGTAGAAATAAAAATATTTGTCGCAAACAAATGTCAAACTGAACCGTTTTTCGTCAGTACAATTTCAAATACAAATGTGTTTGTGTGTCTTAAAAATCACCAGAAACTGCCAACTATGACACAAAATCATTTTAGATTATAAATAAAAAAACATATTCAATAACAATCTAATTGCTTTTTTAAAGCCAGTGATTACAAATTTAAAAGTGCTTCTGATTCTGCAGTAAAAAGTGTTTGAATACCTTAAAAGCTGTTGAACCACGAAAGGATGAATACAAACAAAAAGCGCATCACAGAGGTAGGCCAAGAAAGATGTCACTGCTTAAAAATAGGAAAGTAAGAGCAGTATGCCTCAACAAGGGACATGTAAAAATGGCTATGATTATTTGTGACAAATTGTAAAATCCCTACTGAAGGAAATGGGATTCTGAGCCAGAATACGTCACCCACTAAATTTAATAACAAGTACATGCCTTGGGAAAGTCTCCATACCTTTTTACCTATTCCACATTTTGCCATGTACAACCTACAAACTACAATGCAGCTTATTTGGTTTTGGAAACGCATCAAATAAAAGAGGAAATATGTCTAGACCTGCTCTTTTTCCATCTCACAGGTGCTAAAGCATCAGCAGCTTCAGGTGTAACATAGTGCCCAGAGAAATAAATAGGCATTTGAAAATTTCATGTGGAAAGACTTTATTGCGATGCATGGTAACAACCTTTCTAATGTGCAAGTCATACTGCTCAGTTATCTGATTATTTAAAAAGCTTGCTTAGCTATGCTGTACAAATATTATAGAAAAGCTCAACAAATGTCGTTGCTATTAGTTTTATCAGCTTCCTATAATTTCGTGACCTTAGTGTCGCTCTCATTGCTGAATAAACTTTTCAAATTGATCCGTACACGGCTCCATCAATTATTGCAATTATGTAGTAGTATGGACGACTACGCCACAAAAAAAAAAACAGAATTTCAGCAAAAATTGAGCAGCAAGACCTGCTGTGTGAACACAGCCTAGGTTTTACACTCCACCAACTTGACCTCGTTGCTGAAAAGGTCATGTTTGCTCCAATTCATGTATGCTGGATTACAGTAAAACCTGCAGAAGAAACATACAAAACAGATGTGTTAAAACATTGTCCTAACAGCGGCACAGTGGTGGCAGTATGATGGTGTGGTTATCTTTTTGTTCATAGCAAAACAAATGCAGCAAATTTCTTGTCAGGGACTATAACATATTTGAGATCTGGGTCAAAGTTCAACCTCCAGTGGGACAGCAAATCTGAACACAGACTGACTTTAATCAAAACTCTTAGATTGGTCCAGTCAAAGTCCAGACCTAAATCCAACACAACTAATTATGGAGCCTTTTCAAACTTTCCAGATTTCTAAATCAAGTAAAATAAGATCAGTCATACGGATTATGATGCGTCTTTGTGGCCATTCGGACAAAACGTTTTACGGAGCAATAAAAGTTAAGACTTTCAAAATTCAACATTTAGTGAGGACATTATGAATAGAAGAAGAGCAGATTTTATAGGTGAAAGGTCAAATCTGATGTCTCTATGTGGAACATTGTCTGTATAATCGTAAATACTCACCACTCTGCAGTTTGGTGTAAATATTTCTGAGTGAAGGAAGAAACATAACTTCTATCTGATGTTTTCAGCAGCCATTTTTCCTTTCTTCTTGTTTTGCAAGAGAAACTGAATTTATTGTTGCTGTTGTTTAGGGTTGTTGTGTTTGTTTGTTGCCTAAGATCCCGAATGATGCAACCTGCTGCATCTGTACTTTTATGACTGAGTTGCATATCTGCATGCACGTTTGATTAGATGATTATTTCCAGATAGGATAAGTGGGTGAAACAGAGACTCTGTTGACTCTCATTCAGGTAATCAACGCACACATGCCACGGCACACCACGCTATGCCAGATTGCATTACCTGCCTCTTTTCATAGGTACATAATGAGATCATGGAAACACTAGATGGACAGGTGGATGGAGGAAGACAAATTGAAATGTAGTGAGATGAGAAATGATGGAACATAAACTTTAGAAATCTTTGTAGCTTTGAAAACACCTGCTGGGTGATGCAAGCAGGAACATAGCAGCGTTCAACCTTTAAACGTCTCAGAGCGATGACAGTCAGGCAGAGAGAAAGTGATGTGTTAACACAAACTGGGCAAGATGGAGATAAACCGAGAGGGAAATCTGGTGGCCTGTCAGCTCAGTTCTCTCTGTCAATTTGTCCAAACAGAGGAAGCTCATGTTGCATTGGAGATGCAGGTAACAGGAGCTGGATTGGACCACACCTAAGCCACAGGTACCGGCCAACCCTCCTGCTTCACATGCACACAAGATGGAAGGATGAATAGATGGATATTGATTAAACAATTAAAAAAGTATGATATAGTCTGATTTTCTTTGGTGGCCAAAAAACAAACATAACGGTTTCATTAAAACCTTTATTTCAGTTATTTATCCTGTTTTATTATTTCCAGATGTTTTCTAGATTATTGTGGCCTTTCAGTGTTTTATTCATGGATTTAACATAAATGGAGCAATAAAAATAGCAGCCACTCTTCCCCTCAGTCCCTCTGCAGGAAAGGTGTTCCACACACTTCTTTTCTTCGAATTGTAATGTTTTCATATCACAGATGGTGACCAGGGGCATTGAAATGTGAGTCTCAAAGGGAAAACATGAGACTTGACATGTACATTAAGCTGTAATACAGGGGGAGTGTGTGACAGCTGCTCTGCTTATTGTGCAAAGTAAATGGCAGCACCATGATTAATATAGTATTTCTTTCTCACTGAGCTCTGAGTAATGGCCGCTACGATGGATGGAAACTCTTAGAGGACAACATGGTTCTGTGAACAAAGTATTTACTCCCTTATACATTTCTGCTGTCTATTCCTTTTCTACTTTATGATGATTAATCTGGACCAAAAGCCAAAGACTTGCAGACTTTGAGTACAGCCCTCACATTTAAGTAGTACGTTCATCAAACCAGCACAACCTGCACCACTTAGGAGTTTTGTTGGAACTGCTGGTTTGTTCTGTTCGTTAAGACCGGCCCATTTATAACCCAGGATTATATTTTTTCCTGTCTGCGCTGCCGTCTTAAATATTTTGATGCCAAACCTGCCAGACTGCTGCTCCGATGGATTTCAAATGTTCCAAGCGAGGAGACGAGATGGTTTCATGGCCGCATTCCTACAGCTGCCTTCATGCTTTATTACACGTATTATTCTCCACATATTGCCCCGGGTTATCAGGCTGATGCAACAGTCAGCAAGCTGATTCCTTCATTCCTCTTCCTTCCTTCATATTTCTTCTTCTTGTTTCTTCCCTGCTTCTTTATTACTATACATCTTTTTCTCTAATTTTACTCATTTATATTCCTTATAGTCCCCCATCATTTCTATTTTTTTAGTTTTTTGTTAAATTGTCCTTCCATTTTTTGAAATAGAAATTTTTACTTTGTTGTTCTTCACCTTCACAATCCCTAATAACTTTTTCACCAGGTTTCTTAATGTCTTTCATTTCTATTTATTTATTTGTTTTTTTTATGTCGTTCTACTTTTTGTTTTCTCTTTAATTCTTCCTCTCGGTCTTTACATAGTTTTTTTTTTTTCCTGCTATGGAATGTGTGATGAGCCTCCAGCTAATCCCATCCCTAAAGCACCTTAGCAACGCTCGCTAAGGGAATTTGAAGGGAGCTACACAAAATAAAAAAAATTAAAAAAAAAAAAAAAAAACAACACACAGACATGCACAAAGCCCAGCAAGCAGCCCCCTATTGGCAGCAAGTGGATCCAGGGATGTACTAATACATCTTCAAATGTGCTTTTTAAAGCGTTTGGAAAAGCTCTGTGGTTAGGCGATAACTCCCCACTGGTTAAAGGATGGATGCTCCTGTTGTGTTTCAGCTCTGCTTTTTCCTCCCTCTGTTGTTCTTTTTTTTCATCCTTTACTCATCCCTCGCCATCGCTCCCCCTCAGCTCTTTCCCTCATCTCCACCAACCATGTTGCCGACTTAAAAAAAAAAAAAGTTTGTGTCAACATGATGTATATTGTGTAAAGTTTCCTCTTTGTTCTTCAAAGTCTGCATGTTGGGTTTGATCTTGTTCATTTTCAAAAACATTTTCATTTTATGATGGATTTACAGTAAAGTTAGCTATTGGAGTTGTTTAGGATTTCAAATCATTTTGATCACTTAACTTCAGCTAAGTGTTACATAATATACTTACCCCAGAATAAATGTAAATGCCATAACCCATATCACCCAAGCTATTTCCAGTAGCAGTCAGCCTTGCAACAAATCTGAAGAAGCCTCTGACTGAAGATAGTTTGACATGCTAACAGTTCAATGACAAGGCAGCAGAAACAGTTTTATACAGCACTATTATACTGGATGACACTACAGAGCGCTCTGCTCGTCCACCTCATTTGTTTTTGCTCCTGTGTAAATCTCTGTGTCGGTGTTTAGTTAGAAACCTCAGGAAAGGAATGGAAGAGATTGCTTAGATTTCCAGCATCCATGAAGTCTCAATTTCAACTTCTCTGGGATTTGGGGTCACAGGTCAGGTCTTATTATCATTCTTGAGATGCTAATCGTCTGTTCCTGTTTATAAACCATACATGAGCAACAAAATGTTGTAAATATGAAGTACATTTTATTTGTGTAGCATATTTCACAAAAGTTGCAAAGTGCTTCAAAAAGAGCAGAAAAATTAAGAGTGTTTTTACACCTGATAGTCTGGTAGATTCTGTTTGATTGGAGACCAAAATCTTTATATTTGAATGAAATGATTAGATGCCGTTTGAGGAATCTCAGCTGTTGGCATCGTGTTTTAGACTTTGCAGCAATCCCTTGTTTTAGTCAAGAATATGGAGACAGTGGAGAGGAACTGGGCTCAGCATGATCAGCCATTTGCTGTGACTGTCTGGAGATTGGGAATACAGGGAGAAGGCACAGGAAAATCAAAGAAGTGCTGGACCAGGAGTGATTTCCATGTGAGACAAATCAGAAGACAGAGTTATGGAAACCCAAAGCTCTGTTAGGGTTTTGTTCAGCTTCGTCCCAAATGGAGAAGTTAATGTAGCTTGAGGTCTTTCATGAGTTTTGCTAGAATGGAGGAGGTGGTAAAGGGCTTCGTCTTCAGAAATGACCTTTGCTTTTATTTCTGGATCTTTGTGTTTCTGTTTGCATCGGATGCAGAGAACCCAGCTGCAGATTTGTTTTTGCTATATTGATATTGTCTGTCTCTTTCAATCCATTTCACAATTATGGACTACTTTATGACTGTAAGGTGATCAATAAGTTTGGACTTATTACACTTCTCATAACTTAATTTGCCTCACTTTGTTGAATTATAAAGACCCTTTATATGTTTTTCACCCTGAACAGTTATCTTTAAGTTTCAGTTATCAAACCAGGTTTAAGTAAGAAATATATCTGTTACGTTAAGAGTGGTTTAATCACAGTAAACAGATTAAGCTGTAAAGGTGATAAGATTAGAGAGTGTGTGTGTGTGTGCGTGTGTGTGTGTGTGTGTGTGTGTATGCTCAGATACTAAGGCTATAATGAGAATCTGTAAATACCCTCAGTCTGAATCCCTCTCCATGTTTAATCTGAGTCCATAACTACTGGCTGCCAACACAGATCATCCCCCTGTTCTTACACACACACACACCTACACACACACGCACACATGCACCAGCAAACTCACAGGGATATCAATATTCAATATGCAGCATCCGCAAATAACACAAACAGGAAAAGCATTTATAGATGACGACGTATATTCTGACAGATCACTCATCCTCTTTCTCACACACAAACACACACGCACGCACACACGAGGAGGCCTACATAAGTGGATCAGGGAGGTGGGTGTGTGTAGGAAACTTCAGCCAGGCTATCACTAACAAGCATGCTTCCCTCTCTCTCTATCCTTTATACAGCAAATCCCTCCACTCCACGCCAGAGATTAGCATATTGTTTTACAAAAATGTGTGCGCACACACTTCTGCACGCTCACTGCGATGGTGTGTGTGTGAGCGTGCAAAGCAGCTTGCTTTGGCATCGCAGGGCTGAGTGGGATCTCTGCTGATGTTCTGAGGGTCATGGGATGTTTTGGGTCGCCCCAGATCTCAGGTTATCGAGCCCTGGATGGTGTCCCCAAATCAAACTCGCTTTGTTTTATTTTTCAATATTTCAATATTCAATATTTCATGTGCCATGCAATCTAAATCAGTTTGCAACTTTTATGTTTGTATCTAATCTTCAGCAGCTTTCGAAACAAATCAAAAAGTTTATTTTGTGATGTAACAATATATAATAGGGGGAAAAAAAACATTTTGTTTTTATTTGCGACATAGTTCAGCTGGGATCTAGACATTTTTTACCAAAAAAATATTTAAAAAGCTGCAAGAACCTTGTTTGATTAGTGTGCACATTGTAAAACGTTTTCCAAATCTAATACATTTTGTTAATCCTTTAAATATGTTTGATATGAAAAAAGAGTTAATTTAGCTTTCATTTGATTGGATTTTCGTAATGCAAAAAGGAAGAGACTGAGATGACATGAGACCAAATGCTAAACGTTTTTCTTATAATAAAATCTTTTTTATAGAAAAAGCAGGAGAAGAGAAAATCACTGGCAGACTAAAGAGTGCAGCTAATAGCTTCTACTCTGCATCTTACCTTCACTACTAGAGGTCAATGCGTTTCAACGTTGACACAAAAATGTGCATTCTTAATGTTGTCTGCAAAATTCATCAAAGGAGCATCTTTCCAAGCATGCTTCTAAATGGCTTAAATATGATACAATTATTTTTTAATTAAAACAGTACGTGTATCTGTTTCAGCTAAGTCTAAAACTCATTTATTTAAAACTGCAGAGGTAGATATTAAAAGAAATAACTAGCTGAAGTCATCTTTTTCTATAGATATGCCAAAAAAAATGCATTCAGTGCCTGGAAGATTACAAATAAAATCTCTGAATGTTGCAGCTGATTCGACCGTATCTGAATTGCTTTTAAAAAGTTTTGCCATTCCTTAAACTTCTCCACATTCTGCTGCACAGCATCAACTAAGTTTAATGTATTTTACTTTGATTTTATGTGAGACGCATACACAAAATAGTTAATAATTATTAAATGGAAGGAAAAAGATATATATTTAAAAATAAAATAACTTAAAAAGTATGGTGTGCATTAGTATTCAGCCACCATGTTTGGATTTTTTGTAGAATCACATTTTTCTGCAGCTGTAAGTCAAACGTGACATTTCTAAGCCGGTAGGATATCGTCTTTGAGATATTCATCAAATCCAGTCAGATTGGATGGAGAACATCCATTTTCAGGTTTCATCTGACCAGAAAATCTTCCATCTTCTTTCTTGGCTTTTTGCAAACTCTAACATCAACTTTAAACAATGACGTCCTTCCTGACACTTTTCCACATCAGTCAGATTAGTCTGTCACATAAAATGCAAATAAAATATTTTGAATTCTTTGGCTACAACATGACAAACGTGAAGGAAAACTGTAATTTCTCCTATCTATTTTTTTTCTTCCATTTTTCAACTCCACTGAAAGTGTAAAAGTATCACGCTTTGACTTTTAGGACTTTCAAGTCTGAATGTGAGAACAATTTGCTGCTAAATACTCTTGGCCAGCTTTATTCTTGATGAATGGCACTAATTGACCAGTGTTTTTGGCCACTATTCTGGTAGAAGATTGGAGAGATGTGAACCAGATCTCACCTGCAATCTGCAAATGACAGAGCCCCCCTCTGCAGAGGTGAAAGGAAGAGAGTGGTTCATTGGCCTTTGGGCTGGCAGGAGACCTTTTAACTGCGGTGATTACCTTAGCCCCAGCTACAGCTGTAATCATGTTAGTGTTTCCCGCTCTCTTCCATTCCTTCCTCCTATGTCACCTGCTTTTTTTCTTTTCTTCTCCCAAGTTCCCTATCCCTCCAGGAAAAGTACCATGGTGTTTAGGTAATTGGCTTGACAAGACTTCACTTTTGCCCCTACATCTATAATTGATTTAAAGGTAGAAATGCTTAAGCTTTTCTCGCTTCCAGTTGACCTGGGCACACGAGCATCTTAAAAACAAAAAAAAAAAAAACTTTTCTACACGCTTTGTTGCTGTATTCTTTCCAGCTCTGACATTAGGTGCTTCATATCAAGTATTTGGTTTTAGTTTTGCAGGAAATAAAATATGCAAAGCAGTACAATTTGAGGAAGGCTGAACCTTGCTCATTTCAGCACCTGGAGAGCTCCTAACATTTTCTATTCATTTCAAGAGCTTTTACATTTCAATTATGAATCTGTAACATATTCAGTTACAAGTAAATCATCATAAATCAGATCGAGGATTTGATCATGTTGAGGAACCAAAAGTTGATCAGCTGAAAGTAATTTTAGAGGAAGAATGAGAAGTATGAGATCAGGGCTGAAAGAAATAATCAAAATACAAACCCAGATGACAGAACTGACAAAACCAGTTTTCTTTCAACAATCCCAAGCACACAAAGCAAGTTTATTTGAGTTTATACTCTAGTTTAAATTCTTCACAAAAAAGACAATTTGAAAGTCATGAAAGAAGAAATGAATTTTAAGAAAATTATTTTTAAAATGTTACAATGAAATTTAAAAAAACACAAAACATGTCAAGATCCCAGAACTCATTATTTCTGTATTTCTTGTCTGTTTTTATACTATCCAGCTAATTAAGCACATAAAACACATGAGCTCACTCTAATAATTTATTAAGTTTTTTAACAGTTCAGCTTCAGAAGGAGAGAGTAAACATAGTTTCTCCTCAAGAATTTACTGTGTCAACCTTATTGTACATCTTGCATAATGGTAACTACAGGAGTTACCATGACAACAACCACATCCTTAAATTTGTAGATGATACTGTTATTGTTAAACTGGTGACCTGTGATGAGAATAAGTGCAGGCCTTTAGTAAAGGACTTTATGAAACCTTTTCATGATCTAAACACCTGAGAAACAAAATGATGTTTTTGGTTTTAGGAGATTTTCTCACCTTTCTTCCTAGACTAGAATTAACAGTACAAACACAGAGATGGTGGAAGAATATAATTACCTTGGAAATGTTAGAGATGATATGATGAAATTTCATGTTAACATGCATCCAGTCTTTTAGAAGAGCCACAAATGGCTGTATTTGTTGAAGAAGTTGCAGCTATTTATCTTTCTCGGCTTTTTATTGTCTTCCTTCATTGAATAAATTATAGGATGGATTAGATCAAGACGTGTTTGTGTGTTATTGAACGGCCTAGTCAAAGCCCAGAACAAAATCCAGTAGATTTGTTGTAACTTGACATAATCTGAAACAAAAATCTGCATGTGCGTCTTAATCCAAAAAACGGAGACATGAAAAAGAGAATAATGCAAACTGAAACAAACATTCATTTAAAATCTGTGATTTCTTTTGGTATAATCACAATAATTGTAACACTGTACAATGAAACCTATTAGCAATTTATTGCGTATCTGATTTAGGTTCAACAGGTGTATAAACATGTCTGTTCCTCCTCTTCCTAGATGGTTTGAGATATGAGTAGAGTGATAACTCAGCAGAGAAAATGAGGCAGACTTTCAGGCAGCAGCAGAGGCTGATGGAGGGAGTCAGATGGAGAGCAGCGAGGCTCCCTCAGCAGCAATAGGTCTGCTTTCGGAAAAAGAAGGGGAGGAGGGGGACCTTCGGATTAAGAGGCTGAAAAATGGTTAAAACGTGTCAACGTGTAATTGCATGATAAGGCCCCCTCGCAAGGAATCTGTTGGCCCTGTCGCTATTTTCTATGGCGCCCCGGCTAATCTCCTCTCGCCACATTCAGTCTTGTGCAATCGGTCCCCCGTAATCTCCCCTGACAGGACCGGGTCCAACGACAGAGGTGAGGGTTTTTATAGGAGAAGAGGCAGGGAAGTATGCGGAGGCGTGATAAACTGACGCCGATTATCCACGTTCAGGACATCAGGAGCGCACGGGATGAGGGCGGGGGGAGGCGAGGGGAGCTGTGGGGTTATGGAGAGAGAAGTGCCAGAGCGGCGGTGTCCAAACATGTGCCAAGCAGAACATGAGGAGAGGAAAAAACAGCACCGCTCCTACTGGAACCGGATGCATCAGTCAGAAATATTCCTCACTGACAAAGACTGGGACCTTTACCGGATGGAATCATCAAATTAGGACCCATTAATAAGCCTGATCAAATTGATCATCTTCTGCTAAAAGCTTCCTACTGTACTTTGCAAACTCATAGTAAGAGGTGAGCAGAGAAGCCAAAATTATACTCAAGTCAGAGTAAAACTACTTCAAGCTAATTTTACTCAAGTAAAAGGAAAAAAGTAGCTGTCCAAATCATGTAGAGAAAATTTGGTAAAAAGTCTATTAAAGTACTAACTGATCAAAACGTCAATCTTTTAATATTTAAAACTTACATCACAAGACAGACTAAAACAACAAGGAATGTGGAAATGTTGGTATTTTAAAGATTCAAATGAAAAGGATTCCTATAAATATCATGATTACAAAGTAACAAAATCAGGCAAAAGAAACATTTTCAAATTAATTTGAATTTAATTTAAACTCAGGAAACTTTGACTAAAACTTCAAGTGTGTCTCTGGTGACTTTTTTTTGGTTAAAACAAGTTTGTTCTTCATGTGGGTAATCAGAATTTACAGAAGTAAAATTACTCTAATAAAATTAGAAAGTAATAGAAATACTCCTTAAAGCATCCCCCCTCCCCCCCCGCAAAAAAAAAGTTACTCAACTAAATTAAATAAATGAAACTCTGCTCTTTATCACTTTTTCTTATATTACAATCGCAAACTTTCATCCATTTCATTGACACCCAAATGGTCTAATTCATTGGGATTTTATGCAATGGACCAACACAAAGTGGAAAAAGAAAAGAAGATTATTAAATTAGCATTTAACTCCTTTACTTCATGTATCTTCTGCTGTTTTCTGGATCCTGTGGTTCCTTAGAGAACAAACAAGCAGACAGGTTAGCGATGAAGTTTGAAGGAGGTGTGCTGGAAATCTAACAACGTCACCCTGAATGCACCGAGCATGAAACACAGTGCTGGCAGCATCATGCTATGTGTGTGTTTTCCTTCAGCTTTCCAGGCCAAGCTGATCAGAGTTGATTGGAAGATAGATTAATCTAAATCCATGAAGAAAATCTGATAGAAGCTGCAAAAGACCTGAGACTGGGTCACAGGATGGCCTTCTAGCACGACAACCATCCCTGCAACCAGAGCTACAGCGTAGTAGCTCCAATCAAAGCATATTCATATGATAAATCTGGTTAAAGTTTGTGGCGAGACTTGGAGCTTTAGTTGTTCTGCAAATTCAGTGTTTTGGTGTTAATCAGTGGAGCTAAACACAAACACAAACCACATTTTCCGTGGTGTGTGTTTGTGTTGAAAATTAAAACCTTTTTTTCCCACTTCAACATGTTCTACTGCAGGTCTATAGCCTAAAATCCCAATAAAATACATTCAAGTTTGTGGTTGTAATGTAACGAAATGAGAGAGCATTTACATTTGTTTGACAATAAGATATATGTCTTATTGTCGGGAAAAAAACTTTCATAATGTCTCTATTTCTCTCTTTTTGTGAACCAAATTGTTGAAGAAAGTTTTAAATGTTAATTATACAATATTATGTCATCAGCGTTATTTTAGTTGCACAGCTTTAACATGGTGAATAAATCAAAATAAACTCTAGAAACAATATTTTTTTAAACAAACTGTCAGATAATGTTTTTTGTCTTAAAGATTTGAAGATTTGATATGCTTGGGTCAATTTGAAAAATAAATAAATAAATCTATGTAAAAAAGTCAAACCATAAAGAAAATCAACCCTGGCATGACACAGCCATCATCTAGACAGATGCTCCTCTTTAGTCTGATCGCAGATCGATTTGCTTTGGTTTGAATGTTTTCTTCATGAACATCTGAAGATTTGGCACAAAAATGAAAACAGCAAAGTTGATGCAGTTTCACTGCATATGTTGCTGAAGTTGCGCTGGCGTGATTTTTTTTTTTTTTTTAGCGTTCGAGTCCTGAATAAACTGACTGATGGCAGCAGAAGTTTTCACACTTGGAAAAAAATCCAAACAGATTGTTTTTAATATTCACAGCCTATTTTTCATCCAAGCATATTAATGGAAAGCTTAGTGGAAGAAAAAAATGTGATTTTGAAACATGCCTCTCAAGGGCTTTGGGTAGTTTCATGGAACTGGATGTTTACGTCACATTCCTGAGGGAAGCCACTCCTGATCAGACCTGGTCAGAAGTCGTCTTACCTGAATTGGGAGAAAAAGGTCAGGACTCTTATAGATGAAAGCAAATATTTGCATTTTCTTGACAAATTCATGTTTCTGGGTCTGAAGGAATAGTGCAGAGGTTCAGAATCCACACTGCAGGAGGTCCAGTGAAACGTTTCCACAGTCACTGGGAACGTGGGGATTTGCTGCTGGTCCACTGCATTTTATCAAAACCAAAGTCAGAACCCAACTCTGCCATGAAACTTTATAGCACCTGCTGCTTCCTTCAGATGACAAGCTCTGCAGAAACGCCGGTTTCTTGCTGCTACATACGCTGCTAAAAATAGCAACACCTGCTTGAAGGAGCCGTGGCATCAGGGTTCTGGGTTGACCCATAAACTAACCCGACCGGAACCTGTTTGTAATTTCCTTTTTGTCTTATGTAACGTTATACGTTACCGATGTCATAAAATCACCAAAAAGTAACTTTTTTCATGATTCAACTATGTAATATTAAAACAACCAAAGCTGATGAGTGAAATGATGGAGTGAAGGAATCTAATGTTCAGTGTTTGTTTCTTGGCCACATTTTCTCAGACGGTTTTAAATTGAATCTTTTAATTTAAAAGATTCTTAGAAGTTTTCAGGGCTTGTGTTTGCTCAAGTATTTTGGTGTTTTAGTTGCAAGTTATAGCTCTTCCCCCCCCCTTGAATTCTTAAAATAATTAGTGAAATATCTTCAATTTAGTCTGGAGGACTTCCCAGCTTGACTGGACTGGGTTGCGTCCTCGCTGCCCCTCTTGTTTTCAGGTTCAGGCCCGACAGGGAATTAGGCTGATAGAACCAGAGGTGTTGTTGGCCGGCCTTTTTGTCAGCCGTGACCCTGCGGTCGCCCCGGCTTACACCAAGACTAATCCCCATTCTCCTCCAACACAAAAACCCCCTCCTCTCCTCCCCCCCTCCTCCCATTCATGCCCCCTCTCTCTGCCCCGGGGGCCTCCGCTGATTCAGCCATCAAATTTAAAGAAGGAAATCATTTAACAGCCGTGGCAATTAGACACACAGTTGCAAAGCGCTTGATGCTGGAGGTCAGGGAGGCGGGGGAGATTTGAGGAACACAGGTGGTAATAAGTTTGAGGTGAGCCTAGCTGAAAAATACAAGTGAACCGACCGCGGGATGCTGTGATCGGATTGGCTTTTGTTTAAGATTTGGACTGCTGAGGTCACAATCCTGCAAGCAGGTAGACAAACAATGATACTTTTGGCCTAAAGGGGAAATTAAACAAGCGGATTTCAGTGCAGATTTAGTTCAAAACTCCTGCACATGTGAAATCAATTATTATTATTGGAAATATTCCTGTTCAAATAAAAATTGCTTTAAAAAGTAGTCAATATATAAATAGCAATTTAAAATATTTCAGCAAGGCTAAAATCAAAATAGCAAATATGGCAATTAAATGCATCACACTGGTGATTTTCCACATTTTAAATCTACAAAAGAGGATGAAAAATAAGTGATATTTACTAAAACTATAGGAAAAATACCAGAATCACAAAACTTAGCACCCTGTGTACTGTGCTAAGATTTTGTAATACAATTTCACAATTGGAGAAAATGAAATAAACACAAAAAAAGAGCAATTTTAGGCAGGCCCACCTAAACAATAAATAAATTAATTTTATCATAATTTTCAACTGGATAATAAAGTACAGAGGCATTTCTTCTTCAACAACAACAACAAAAAAACATTAAACCAGTTGTTTATAATTTTTAAGTAAGACGATTTTACAGCTTATCATTTTAGGCCTGCTGTGCAAAAAATATTTATCTTAATAATTTTGTGTAACAACTCCTGATTTATTCCCGATTGACTCTTGGTTCACAAAAGAAAAATAAATTAGTGCTCCAGGTTTTATTTTAAAATGAAAACGATAAAAAATAAAATAAAAACACAAAGTGTAACGTTTCTTCCAAGAGACAAAGAAATCTTGGAAAATTTATTCAAGTCAGCTCTGCTCCGGCTTCAGCTGCAAAAATGTAGATTTGCCTTTTTGTAAATTATGTATACAGTTGCATAACAGCGTTTTCAGTAGGCCTATTTATTCACAATTTACAAGATTTTACAACAACAGGAACAAATTCAAATTACACCGACTCACATGTTTACAAGCATCAAAACTGGAAATCAATTTAAACTGCAGCCTGTAACTTTTCTTTTTTTTTCCTTTCTTTCTCCACACCGCTCTGCATTTATTATACGCTTCCCTGTTTAAAACATCCTGCAAACACTCGGCTGGTGTCTGTAATTCCGCCGAAATGTCTGAGAATAAAATAAGCTTTAAATTGCACCAGCCTGCACGGATTATAATTTAAACGGTGTCAGAAGTTGGCAAATCTGAGGCGCTTTCGGACAAAAAGATCCATCACTTTTTTAAAATAACAATTATTATTTAAAAAAAAAAAATAATAATAATAATAAAAAGTTCAAAGTGATTGCATTATTCTGACTGCAGCCGCCTATAATTTACAGTCCACCAGCATGTGGAGTGGGAATATTTGGTTGTGTTCTCAGTGCTTCCAGTTCATATGGACGTTTTAAATGTGCGTGAGTGGAACCGTCCCGTTGACCGCGGCGGAGCCCCCGCTCTGGTAGTGCTGCGGGTGCAGCACATGCAGTCTGCTTTGAACCGAGTCGCCGCCCGCCGCCTCGCCAGTGGGCAGATACATGCTGATCATGTCCCGCAGGTCTCCCGTGGGGCACGGCGGCGGTGCGCGCGCCGTGGAAACGGGCGGGCTGACGCTCGGCTCCGATTTCACGAGCGAACCGAGAGTCCCTCCGATGGCCCCGGACACGGGGGAGACCCCGGAGCTCTGGTGCTGGTGGGTGTAGCCGGTGATGCCGCCGTAACCCGGCGGAGAGGCGCTCATGTAGCTCTGAGAGTTCGAGATCGGGCTGTAAGACAAAGCGCTCATGTCATACCTGTGCACCGGCTGCGGGTTGTGCGGGTGGTGATGCGGGTGGTGGTGGTGGTGCGGGTGGTGGTGCGGGTGAGCCCCGCTGCCCGGGTGTTGGGTGTACGCCAGCTGCGCCTCCTGCATCATGGCGTGAGCCGCCGCTGCTGCGGCCGCCACCTGACCCGAGTACGTCCCGTTCGCCCAGCCGTTTACGTGCGATGCGTAGCCCGCACTGGCCCCCACATGTCCCGCACCGGGGCTCTCCAGCCGCTGCCCGCCGCCCATCCCCACACCTGGCGACGAACCGAGGAGTCCGCCGGCAAGTGAGTACTTGTCCTTCTTGAGTAGAGTCTTGGTCTTCCTCCGCGGGCGGTACTTGTAGTCCGGGTGTTCCTTCATGTGCATGGCCCGGAGCCGCTTGGCCTCGTCGATGAAGGGTCTCTTCTCCGCCTCGGTCATCACCTTCCACTCCGCGCCCAGCCGCTTGCTGATCTCCGAGTTGTGCATCTTGGGGTTCTCCTGAGCCATTTTCCTCCGCTGGCCCCGGGACCACACCATGAAGGCGTTCATGGGTCTCTTGATCCTCTCCTGGGGGACCTTCCCCGCGGGCCCCCCGCCTCCTCCTCCCGCGTGTCCCCCCGGGTTGGATGGGTTGGTCTGGGGCACCACGGGGGAATGCAAGTCCGTCTCCATCATGATGCTGTACATTCACCTCGTCTTTGTAGGACAGAGTCAGACAGACAGAAACATTCAGCCTCCAAAAACACGGAGGGAAGAAGTGACTGAAATCCACTCAGAGCTGAAACTGCAGCGTCTTCCTCCTGCGTGTCATCCGTGGAATGGGGAGGACTTGTTGGAGCGGACTTTGGTTGAAGCTGAGCCTTACTGGGAAAAGTTACCGGTGCGTGGCCGGGCCGCGCGCTCTGACAGCAGCTAAATGAGCGCCAGGCGGCCAATGGAGAGGCGCGAGCGCAGACGTGATTTGCATGCGAGGGGCTCGAGGTTCTGGTGACGTCGGAGCGCGAGACCTAAAAATGACTCCCTCTGTCATCGCTTTTGCGCGTGGAGCTAGAAAAAAAAAAAAAAAAAAAACACGACACGAGCGGGTCCAAAAATGAGTCAGGAGGACTGAGAGATTTAATGGATAAATTTTATTATTTCAACTCACAAATCAGAAGAAAAATGACATTACAGCAAAATTAAACTGTGTAAATAAATCAGGTCGAACAAAATCAACTGAAAGTTAAATTATTAATACAGGTTCAGTCAAAACAATTTATTTTTTAGCTTTACGCATGGAATATACAGATATGAGTGGCGATTATCCTTGTTAATAGTAAATATATAGTGAAAATGGGGATTAATATATTTATTTGAAAAACTATAGCTGTAGCTGACCCTGCCTATCAGTTTCTTTTTCAGTTTTTATTTTACTATTATTTTATTAATACTACATTTATTAATTTATTAAAACCACATTTAAAGCGTATTAGAAAATACACTAACAGGCATTTTCATGTGTTTTGATTTGCAATTTATTCTAATAAATTTTACTTAATTTAAGTAGCTCACCAAACCCTTCTTTGTCTAAATTAGGGTTACAGAGCCCTCTATTCAGAGCCACAGGTGCTTTTTTTGTTGTTCTCGTTGCTAGGAAACAGGTGAGTGACGCTTGGAGCACGTGCCATTCAAAGCACATCTTTTGTTTGTTTCAGGACTGCTGAAAAAAAAGGAGGGTGGTAGAAAAAAAAAAGCCTACAGTAATCCTATAATAAATGTTGGACATGTCGCAGCCTTTTAATGGTTTTAATCAATTAATGAGGCAGAATGCTGCTTCAGGAGCCCGACCAGGCAGGCAGGCCTGCAGCAGGCCCAGGATTACCTTCCATGCTTGGGTTTCATCACAAAGATAAATGCTGAAAGAAATCATTTAGTCTGTCATGACCCGCAAAACACCACTTTAAAAATATCAGATGATTTTACTGTCTTTTTATTTAATATAATTTTCGTCTCCCTCAACAGCTAAAATTTAATTTCACCAAACTGTTTTACTCTTCTTGTAAATATACAACTTCAAATTTATAGTAAAAATAAAAACCAAGACCTTTCAAAATATCTGTAACTCAATGTTTTTAAAAGGTAAAGTATTTCTTTTGTTTTATTTTACACATCGGCATATATTAAACATGCAAAACATTATGACATTATCTATTCCTTTATCTATTTCCTTATAGATGTCTCTGATTCATGTTTTTTTGTCACTTAAACATTTTAGATGAAAAATGTTCTTACCAGACAAAGAAAACCTGGTTAAATATAAAAAGCTAATTTCGAATTATGATAAGTGATTTTAACTCTAAACCTTAGAGGCAAAAACTGCCAATGAGTTTCTAACGTCCCTGTTGAGATATTTTGATCTGTTTCTGTCGCAGAATTATTTTAATTCAGCCTCATTTTGATTTTGAGCATCAATAGCGAATCAAAGGTCAGATTTAAGTTCCAGCCTTTGACTAGGCCTCTCCAAAACATTTTTTTTGTCATCCATTGAGCGGTGGACTCAGCTCCGTGTTTTGGATAATTGTACTGTTGCATAACGTTTGAGATTACAGTCTTAAACTGAATCTAAACACATTCTGCTTCTTGGGTTTCTAGTAAATGATTCCATCGTTTACAATGAGCTTGTCCTTTAATGCCACAAAGCTAAACCATCAAACTACCTCTATATGTTTTGACTGTTACGTTTTGTTTTTTTTTTCTAAATGTAGAAACATTTGTAAGAAAAAGTCTAATTTTTTCCTATCAGTGTTAAAGTTTTTCTCTCCATAATGAGCTTTAGATGTTATACTAAAGCAACATCTTTAGTACAACCTTCTGACTGAGTTTCTTGACCTTCTGACTGAGTCATTGTTGAGTTTTTAGAGTAACTTCATCAACCTACCTCTTTAGGGAAGGATTGTCATTGTTCTATATTTTCTCTATTTTTGGATGAGCCTTTAAAATGGATTTATAATCCTTTACAGACGGAGTTTCTTATCTGTACTTGAGTTTGTTAAAGATAATAGCAGCATAACATGCAATTTTTTGGCCAATTTCATGTTGCTTGGCAAGTGATATTTAAGTGATTTCTCAATTACATAGGTTTAAAACTGCAGGGTGTGACATTTATAATACACTTTTTTTGACATATTTGTTTAAATTGTCACTATGACACGACAGTATGGCATGAGATAATCTGTAACACAAATTGAGCTGCTCTGCTTCTCCCAGTTACAAATAGAAGTGACCAATCAGAGCCAGGGGGAGTGTCTCTTAGCGCTGGAGAGAGTGCCTCTCCATGTCGCGCTGCTCCCTTGCTCTATGCTAAGCTACAGTGTGTTCTTTATAGCAGATCCTGTTGTGAATGCTCAGGCAAGTTAGCATAGCCTCTAATGATGATGAAAAAAACAGTTTCCCTTTAACGGTAAATTGTTTCTCTGCCTTTAGCACATTTAGCAGCAAGTACACACGACTGATTGACAGCTTTAAGACCTTTCTCCTAGCTCTGATTGGTTGTTTTTGGAGCAGTGCATTTTTTGAGACGGCAGTAATTGCTCTGGGAGATTATCTGTCTCTTAGCAACAAATATGTATAAAACATTTGCTTTACATTCTGCAGCTTTAAGTGTGGATCGTTAAATGGATTTCAGCAATCATATTTATATAAATATCTGTAATGTCTTTCGGTATTCTACTCTCCTGCTCCCTTGGCTTCAGTCCTGTGCCGGCTCTTTGGAGCCCTCTGGGATTTTGCCCCCAAAGTGGCATCTGTCAGGTGCTGCTCGGCTCTCAGCAGGTCGGTGAGCCATGTTGGCATGGCGAGGACTTTGCGCCTTTGCTGCTGCGTTGCTCGTTAAGAGGACTCCATTGTGTGATTGCTGTGAAAGAGTGGGATACCACACGTGTCTGGGAGGCAGAAATCAGATCAGGAAATGGACAGAAATATTTTACATTGACCAAATAACTATATCTTGTCAGCAACAATGCATTGCTCAATTTACTAATGTAGTATTTATTTTTTGTATTGATCCAGGAAGGAGAGGCAGTTTGTCAAAAGCTTTATTAAATTACCTCTGGTGTTCAGTGTTGAGGTATTTAGTCGGAGAATCAATTGACAGCTGATGAAGAGAATCAACTTCATCTGGGATTCCAGGGCCACTTTGGTCTCTTCATTTACATTGCGGTCTAGAGCAGGTTGACCTTTCAGAGCTGACGGCTTTGTGCAACTCCTGAACAGAAAAAGGGACACCACTGTGGCAGGCTTTAGCTCTGTCACGCTGTAGTCCTGTTTTAGCTCCTGTCTTTCACTTTCTGCCATCATTTCTGGCTGCCGGCAGGTTATGACTGAAAGTGTTATGAAAGCCAGCAGCAGCAGTTTTCCACTAAACATTAGAAGACTGTGTTAATAAAAGCTTATTTAGTTGAAAGTTAAACATATAAATGGAGATAAACAACAGTTATTTGCAAAACACACATAAAGGAATTAGTCCAAATGAATAGTTTGAAGTGAGTTTATCTGCTCATGAACACTTTTCAGTCTTTGATCTAGAAAATGAATCTGGTTTGGTGACAATGATTCGACATCAACTAGTTCTCAGCATCGAGATTTGAAAAAGTTTTGAGTTTCAGCCTTCTACAATATTTTATACACTTTTAACTCAGTTTAAAACCTGAATAATTGGACTCTTTTGTAATATTTCTGATCATAATATTTCAAAACCAGAGTCACCAAACTCCCAGCATCAGAACTGTGAAACAGCAGTCTGCAAGCTAGTAACCAGAACAAATATCCAGACAGTTTAACTGTCTAATATCACCTTGTTACACTATGAAATGGTTCTCTACTCATTACATTAAATATAAACTCATAATTTATCAGCTCTCTGCTCTCTCTGTTTGTTGAATTCCATTAAAGTGAAAACAGCAAACATATAATAGTTAAGATGGCTGCATGTTAAATATGAGAAGCAATAGAAATGAAGATTTTCTGATGTTGGACTCACAGCCCTAGTTTTAGCAAAATAAATAACATACTAATTTTTGACCATATTTTGGAGTCTGTTAGGTAAAAAGGAGCATTTCTGGTAATGTATTAACTTACCTGTCCTGATAATAATAAGCAGTTAAACAATGTCTTCTTAATTCTTTCAACAAATGTACATTTAAGCTTCTTAAATTTTAAGTTATTAAAAGGCATTATTGAAGAACACACTTTCTTTGGTCCACAAACATGTATTTGGTTGGTAAAAGTTTGAACGTCAGTCCATGTTAATCTTGAGTCGATCCATTCTGTGTGTTCCTGTTTTCTCCTGGGATCCCGACTATGGAGGATCACATTAGTTTTCTCTTGAAGAATCCATATCGTCCTTCAGTCAGTAAGAGTTAAAACCTGCAACAGACAAAACATACAAATCAGGACTATTGTTACATTATTTGTATCTGTAAGTTGCACATTTTAAGCTGTTAATGGAGGATATGAGAACATTTCTGAGCATAAAAGGAAAGAAATGGGAGCAAGAGGACAGAATTTAGTCGGCAAATGATTGAATACATTTTCCAAACCCAGAGTTGGTAAATGTCTGAAGGAGTGAATGATGGATGTAATTGTAATAGTAAACATCCTCTGTTAAGAGATCTATAGCAGCTCACCTTTGCACAGCGCTCTGTTAAAGATGTGCAGAGTTGGAGATTACTGCTGTGACGTTTTCTAAGTTCAAATCTTGCATTTCAGTGTTTTTAATCCTCATATTGGATCCATTAAGCTACTGAAGCCCATCAAGAATATTTTAGTAAATTATCCTACAAAATGCAACATGAACAGATCGTAACTATGGCGATATCTGATTCACTTAATGTATTTGTGATTTTCCATGAATGTTATCAGACTTGTTTATTGTGTTGCTGGATCACTGTGTGGTGTGGCTCTTTATTAGTTTACTTGTACTGCAGGTATCTGATATCTCATTGGTCATGTTTATAACTAGGTGTACAATACTGGGAAAAAGTATTTGCTCCCTTATAAGTTTCTTTTGTTGCCCTGGGACAGACTGGCGACCTGTCCATTAGGGACAAGGGTGTACAGTAAATGGATGGAAATGTTTCTTTTGTTTCAAACTTAAAACTATTCACATCCATTTGAAAGCTGAGTTTGATTTCATTTACATTTCACCCAGATAGCAAAGCTTCCACTTGAGCACTGAATGTATTCTGTGACCATTCAGTAGCACTTTGTCCGTCTATCCATTTGTCTATCGATAAATCTGCCGATTGATCTGACATTATGCAGTCACATAAATACTTCAGAGCTCTTCTAAAAGCACTTCTAACTATTTTAACAGTTCCAAAACCAAATATACCTTAATATTCATCAAGATGCACAGTTGAAACTCTCTTAGCTCGACCACATAAGTTAAGGTGTTCCTTATCTTGTGGGCTCAGCCAATCAGCTCCAACATAAGAGGTGCTCCTGGATTGGTTGCTTTCCAAACATCAGCCAATTATGTGTCAAGTAGCATTGCACTGAGGTATTTCAGCTGAATTCACTTAAAATATTTTAGATACGTTAAAGGAAAAAAAAATCATGAATTTGCAAATTTTCCACAATTAATTAGGAGTTATTTTCCACAGAACACTTAATTGAGAATAGGTGCGGGTCCACTGCACACATTGTTTCAGATTAAAAGTACTTTTTAAAAACAACCTTTAATCAGGTATTAAGAATAATTTTTATTTACCCCACATTCCTGTAATGAAATATTTTTTCAATGGTCTGATCATAATTAACAAAAATAAAGGCTGAAGAACATCAGCCTGCATGTAATTAATTTGTATAATGCATTTCACTTAATGAAATGAGCTACTGAAATAGATTGACTTTTAATGATATTCCAATTTATTGAATATGACTGCATAATGTCACACCAACTCTCTTTTGGAAGTTGCAGGAATATTTTTGATGAGTTCACAGCAAAGTTTTACCTATCCGGAAAGTTTTGCTTTTTATTTTGTTGGTAGCAAATAGTTTTAATGTGTATTAATTGTAAAGATGAAAGGTTTTTATTTTCAGCGCCTTTCAGAAAGTTCCCTTGTTTCTGTGTCTAATTTCTAATTAAAAATAGATCTGTGTTGCACGGTCTCTGGAGCTCGCTCCATTAGGCCTGAGAACACACAGGGGCCTAATCCAATCAACGGCATTTCTCCTGTGCAGCAGCTGACACTTTGTTGGTTTTAGGCTCTCTGTCACAGCAAGCTGTCAGCTCCACTGCAGCTCCACAGCACCGACAGAGCAGATATAGGCAAACAGGAAAGCACACAGTATGAATATGCAACCGTGAGCTCTGACATGTTAAAAGGTTTAGAAAAACAGTTAAATTGATTCAACACTGGGTTCCTGGGTGACTGAAGGTTTCTTGGCGTAACAAGACAGAAACAGCATAGCTGGATTTTTTTTATTTGACAGCCACACAATGAGGACAATGTTTTTATTTTTTAATGCTTTTTTACAGTAGGATGTAGCATACAGTATGGGCAGTGCTACAAATATTATTAAAGCAACATGAACATACGTTTCAATTTTCTGAGAAGCTCCATGTGAAATTGATCTTCATGAGGTTTACCCTTTAAAACTGAAACAGAAATCAGTTGACTAATTAGTCTAAGTCTAATTAATTGAGATTCAACTTTGAAAATTGTAACTTGACTTCTTTGATGTTTTTATTAATAAATTAGCCAGTTAGCACTGACCTGCTCCAGCCATCAACACAAAGACTGACATCCTCCTTCTATCTATTTTATGTTATTCCAGGTGTCAGACTAAAATGGCCTGGTGTACAAGTGCTACAAAGCATTAGCACTCCTCATTTAATTATCACACATCCTCCTTTGATTGATGTCTAATGAATGGCTCGGATTGTGCTAAGAAGACTTGTTAATGGGTTTTGCGTGTCTGTCAGACATTTGAGGCTGCACTCAGAAATCTTTGCTTACACCGAAGCTCCAAAACTGTGTTTCTTGTGGAGAAAATACATTATAGTTTTCTTGCTGGACTAAACACCATAATTAGAACCTGTGGGTTTTTCTACCCAGATGCTGGGAGGTAGTTTTTGTTTCTTATTTTTTTGATAATGTGCTTCCTTAACCTAAATCATTTTCAAGAAAGGTTCTATCAAAGGGTTACAACTTGCAGCAGATAACTCCCTTGTTGTTTTCATTTAGTATAAATCCAGATTAGTTTGCTGCAGAAGAGGAAGCTGACAGCTAATCAGGGAGCGACCTAGACATTGTACGTTTCTTAACATTACCTTGATCTCAAAACTGGCACAGCAGTTTATGCAAGAATTATTTTTGAAACAAGAATTATAGATCTTTATCATTAAATATGTATATTTTTTCTTCTTACCAAATTCTACTAGGCCACAGACATTTAGCCCTGAGATACTGAAACTAAACAATAACTAAATTAAACACTAATTTTCCCTAAATTGTTATGAATAGCACTTGCATTTATTATTTTCTTTTGATTTATTGTGATCTAATTGGGGGTCATGCCACCCACCCCCATAATCAGCTTAAGTCTTTTGGTAGAGATTAAGACTATTTTGCCCACATACAGGCGAGTTTAAGAAAGGGACTAAAACTTACAGTGGAGTTTTTTCTTACCATCACAAATTCTAAGGAAATAAAACGCAGGTTTTTTAGAGCCTGTCAAAACTTTTTCATGATACTTTTGTTGTTCATCATCATGAAGCTGATTAGTCTTTCCATTTAAGCTGTTCTCTAATCATCTGATATTTAGAAAACATTTTTGTTTTCTTTTGAACCAAACATCTCTCTGGCTTTAGTGGAGCAGACTGTTATTTTCTGTACTTTTTAATTATTTTTTTTCCTTTCCTAATCAACTTTTTGATCAAACTATGCTGTTCTCCTCAGCAATTTATGGAATGAATTTAGACAGATTTTCAGAGAGGAATGCAACATTTACTCTGCATGCTATTGGTTTTATTAACTGAATTAAAGTACTGCTTGAACTCCTCCATAAATATAAAGTTGTCCTTGTGATGACACCAGAGACCATATATTTGTCAAGCCTTGCATGGTAGAGAACCTTTCTATAATTTCATATACAGAATGAAATGATATAATTGTTGCAGATTTAATAAACAAAAAACCCGACTGACTTGGCATTTGTGCAAGAGCTAAATTAGTTTTCCTTTCTAAGAATGTGACACTTTAAAGATATCACTCTTAACAAAGCAGTTTTGACCTTTAGCACTCAAATCTTTATTTCTAATCGCTTCTCCATCTGTTAAATGCAGGTCAAACACTGATGATGCTACAGCTACATTTAATCTGTGCTCCTCCCGCTACCACTGCTGCACACACACATTTAATTTAATTAGAGCTTGTGTGTCCTCCTCTCTGCCAGTTTTGCTGCGGCGCTTGGGAGCAGCCAACATTATCACTGATTGCTTCTAGATAGGAAGGAATATGATTAGACCACGTGTTCGGGCGTCTGTGTGTGTATAGGAACTGGGCAGAAATCTGATGCTGTTTGTTAGTTGTGAGAAACGAAGCAGGCTGAAGGATGAGGAGGGAAAAAGAAGAATATTTCCATCGTAAATGTTGCTACTTTGTCCAGATTGCAGAAACTCTTTAGGACGATTTGCGGTTGCTGAATCGAGCTACTTTAAAGTTTGAGAAGAAAGCTTCTCAAACTTTCTTCAACCATGATGTCTTCTGCTGAAAATTAAAAAATAATAGAAATAATCAAGATATATTTACATTTTTTCAATGACTCAAACAGAAAGTGCTTTCAAGTAGTTCAAATTGAAAGGGCTGAACGTGACTCATTAAGCCACTTTACCAAAAAGGTAAGGTGGTTAGGATGCATCACAGTGTGAACATGACGAAGTTTGTTTTTTTTTTTTTTTTTACTTTTAATTTCACTTATATTTACTTACTTTTGTTTAAGAAATTTTCATTTTAATTTTTGGAGTGAGTGTGGGCCAATAGGGATGTAAAAGTCTCAGTGCCAGGTATTGCAAATGCTGGATGACAACTATTTCTAGTGGATATTTGTTATCCACAGCACTGCAAACCTGCTCCATGCACATTGATGCATTATTGAATTTCACAATGTACCTGAGGATGACGACAGGTTTACATCAAAGCATTGCTGGAGCAGCTGAACAGAAAAAAGACCTTAAGCTGTTTTTGTGAGTTTGATTTCCAGATGCACAGAAGATAAACATGAAAGCTTTGATTCTTTGTGTAATAAGATTAGTGTTATTAAAGAGAGGAGGGAGGTAGAGGAAAGGGAGAAGAATAAAGATGTGACCTTTAAAGAGTAAGGTGAGCAGAGAGGGAGGAACCCTGCTGAGAAGTGGCCAGAAGAAGAAAAAGAGAGACAGAGAGCTGGGTGGGGAGCAACCCTGGAGAAAACAGATTAGTGGACCATGAAGTGGATTACCAGCAATGATAGTCCCTCAGAGAGCGGTCGGTCCAGGCCAGCGCAAACACAACATGAACACATCAAAGCGATTTGTATCAATCCAACCTGTCGGTCTAACGCAAACACACGCATAGCTGATTGATAGCAGTGGGCTCATTTTTCAAAACGCAATCAGTTGTTTAGGTCAAGTTTAAACCACAAGTAGTTTAAATGATCTATACCATATCAAGCATAATGGCAAAATTATGTTTTCTTGTCTAATTGTTGCCTATTGGCAACATTGTACCATTTTGGAAGAACCTATTGAAATTAATTTGTCAAATAACCATTTTTGTAATTAGATTTTTTTTTTTCACAATTTAATCAAGATAATTTAATGTTGATTCCAGGAAAGTTCAATGTATTGTCTGCTATCCCTCTAATTTCCACACATTTTCTTCCATTTTCATGAATTCAGTCTCCGTCTCTAGTCACTTTAAGGAAAAAGAAAGTAGAAATCACATAATCAACATATGTGTGAAGCTGCAACATTATTTGTATTAAATAAACAATAAAAATTATGTTTTTCTTGTTTCTCTTTTCTCAGATTCTCTGCCAACAACCGTCAAACGATCCTTGAAGCCAAGAAAAGGAAACTGGCATCAATGAAGAGTCAGCTTCTTCGACAGGTGAATAAAGGTTAGGAAATATTAGACATGACACCCCAACAACAGTATGACAAAGGGTTATGAATCATTGAAACGAAAGAGTAGTCCTGACTGATTCTTCTCAACTATGACAAATTAAATGAGGAATTATGTTTTAGACACAGAATTAGATTTCTGAGAAAAAGGTCAAAACTTTGAGATTAGAGTCCTAACTTTTTTCCAGTCACCCTAATCCTCTTCTGTAGATTTTAGCTTGTGTTTTAACAAAAAATGTACAGATGGTTCAAGTGACACAACAATCTTACTTTTATGATTGTTTTTCTTAGCTTTAGGCTTGCTAAGCAGACACCTCTGTGTGTGTAGTTGGTGCCGCTGGCCAAGAACAGCTAATCCCATTTAACACAAACATTACAACGGCTAAGTTTTACTGACACATCTGAAAATTGTTCTGTGGACCAAAATGTTCGGTCAGCTGAAGCAAAGAAACACAAGCTGGAGTCTTTCTGGTCTTTCCTAAATTTTCACTCTACTTATTTACAGCTAAAATGCCTTGAAGTTTGTTTCAGTTGGTATTGTGGAGGATTTTCCTCCATAGAATAAATCGAAGAATTTTTGTTTCAAGTTGGAAATTCCTGTAAAGGTCAAATTGGTCTCTAACAAGCACACACACAAATCAATAAGCAAATGAAATGATAAAAGACTCTAAAGCCTTCTTTCTTGCTGACATTTCTGTCTTGCCTGCTGAGGGGAAGTTTTGATACGAGGGCCCCCCTACGTGGAGGATGGGGGTCCACTCTTTCTCTGTCTTCCCCTTCCACTCAGCCTAAATGAGGGCTTTTTCGCAGCTGTTGGTGGGGGGTGTCTGCTCCAGGAAGAATGAGGACTTCCTGTGGAGGGCCTTTAAGAGCGGGGCTGAAGGGTCTGTCGCACGCTCACTCTCTCTCTCCCACAGTTTGTCTCGATGTCTCTCGCCCGTCCTAAATGGGGTCAAGCTTCAAACCAGGACCAGCTGCTTTCAAAGACCCTAAAGAGCAGTTTTCCACCTGCCCTTTTCTCCCCTCTCTCCATAACCTTTTCATCACATTTTCTTGTTCTCTTTTCATTTCTCTCTCCGCTTCCTTTCTGTCCCAACAACAGCGATGCATAAATACGCTCGTTTACGAAAGGGACAATATTTCTGAGATGATTAAGGAAACAAAGAGACAACGTAGAGTGCTGAGAAAAACTGGAGATTTATTTTATTTTTGCTATTTTGTCACACTTAGATGTTTCAGATCTGAAAAGCAGTTGGGAGTGTTTTGGCAAAATGAAGGCATAAAAAACACTATCAACATTCCAAATGGCTAAAATCCAATTTATTTGAATTGGATTTTAGTTCAGACGTTGGCTAGACCATTACAAAACTTAATTTTTGTAATATTCAGAGGCAGCCTTGGCTTGATGCTTTGGATCATCATCCTGCTGTTGAATCACAGTGTGAATGGGTTTAAGGTCCAGTACTTCAAGCAAAGCATCATACCACCACTGCCATGTTTTAGGTGAAATGCAACATGACTAACATTTTTATAACAGTCCCATTTTTCTTGTCATTTCACAGAATACTTTCTGGGGAATTTCTGGGATCGTCTGGTTTTTGGCAAAGGTGAGTTTGAAGGCTCTGGTCTTTAAGCATTTAGAGAAATTGGATTGAAATAGATTATGACTTGGCTTATGAAATTGAGCTCAGCTTCCTAAAACTTGCAGTTTATTCACTCAGCTTGTTTAGTATTAAAATATGTTGTATAATCGGAAATATCTGTGATTAGAAGGAAAAAACAGAAGGGAAGGACCAAATATATACATTAGCTGCCTTTTTCATTAGTTATGAAATTGTGCAAATTAATGAAAACATGCCAATTCATGTCATCGCTCCAACTCCTGAATAAGACACTTAACAACTTTTAAGAACTTAGTGTAAATAAGCATGATTTTAATGTCATTTCTTATTTAATGGACTCAGCACAATTGTGAAATTGTGTTTTCTTTTTACATCAGCAGAATATCAACAAAGATTTGCACATATTTCTAATGGAAACACAGCTACTGTATTTTAATGGGATTTGTTTAAATACCCCTCAATGTCTAATGACGTTATCTGGATGTAATTCCATGTAAATATCAATGCAGCTGTTGAGTTTTTGAAGACCCAGTTAGGATATAAAACACAGAAAAAGAAAGCATTTCTCAGAGCATTATCTTATTTGTTTTACCAGTGACCTGAAGGATGCTTCTAGTCTTTTTATGCGTTCCAAATGTCTGATGTCGTTGAGAGAGGGCATTACAATCACTTTGAGCTGATGCAGATTTGATGTTTAAATAGAAAAAAACTCACTGAGAATTAGACGAGGACAAACATGGAAGAGGAAACCTCCCTCTATTAGCTAGAGCTACATACCTGTGTTATTTTTACAAGGTGTCCATGTCTTCTTGATGTTTTTGAATATTGATCAATAAGTCCATTAGACATGCAGAAAGCTCTGTGCCATCCATCCTCTGTGTGTTCCTCTCAACCCAGGCTGATTCTAAGCTTCCCTTCCATCCTGGGTTTTATTTAATTTGTTCATATAATGGACATGAATGAGCCCTGGGGTTTAGAGCGACCAATGAGGTCGGGCCAGCTCAGCGACGTGTCTCAAAAGAGACACAATAACTGGCTTTATTTTTGATTGACTTCTCCTTTTTGAAAATGACTTCCAAAGTGTGATGTCCCATTGTAGGATCAAAATGAAGCTTAACAATGTAGCATGGGTTCTATGAGGAGGGGGTTGTTGGACTTCTAGATCCAGGCCTCTACTGGACAACAGAGTAGTGTAGTAACTTTGCCTGGGGTTAGATTGACAATGGGAGGGCTTTAGTTCCCATTGTGGAAGCTATGTCAACAGAGAGGCTGCTGGGCGCATAGCTGGCTGGCATGGAAAAATAATCTCTTCTTCCTATACATGCAAGTTTATGTATAGGAACAAGGTTCTTAATAGGTGCACTGAAGTAGAGTCTTAAGAGACAAATAGGCATATGTTGAGCAGATTGTTTGGCACAGTCGGTAAAGTGCTGTGCTTTGAATATTGTGATTATGAGTTCAAACCCTGATTGTGGCAATCTCCAAATGCAATGTTGGGGAAGCATCCATCCCCAATATTTAGAGAGAGGAAAGATCTGGACTTCAAGATCAACTGATGTAGCAAGACTAAGATAGGAAGGCATCCTGGGTCCATTTGGTATTCAGACATTTTTATTGAAAAAGTTTCTACTCAAAGATTAAGAAGCATAGAATAACATGTGGTCTACAGGTTACAGCATCAGACATCAAGTACGAAGGACAAGGGTTCAAATCCACTATTGTTACAACAATATAAGTACTTTCCATTTGTAGATTCAATTGCTCTGTTTAAGTTTGATTTTATGGTTATTTTGAAGGTGGACAAAAAACGAAAAATGAATGTCATAAGTTCAGGTCCTGGTAGGTAGTGTAGTTAAAGACTAGTTAAAGAGTAGGGAAACTGTAGTTAAAGAGCAGGAAAAGACCAGTTTTTTTGCATGTCATTCATGTTTTTTTTTTCTGTCTTTCAGCTTTTCTTGACAGTCTTAAGAGACAAAGGCATCTGTTGGGTAAGTAAACCCTTGGCGTAGTCAATAATGTGCTGTGCTTTGAATCAGGTGATTGTGGATACTGGAAAATAGTAGTTAAAGTGTAGTTAAAGATTAGTTAAAGACTAGGAAAAGACTAGTTAAAGACTAGTTAAGGTATAGTTAAATAGTAGGGAAATTGTAGTTAAAGAGCAGAAAAAGACCAGTTTTTTTGCATGTCATTCATGTTTTTTTTTTTCTGTCTTTCAGCTTTCTGACAGTCTTAAGAAACAAAGGCATCTGTTGGGTAAGTAAACCCTTGGCGTAGTCAATAATATGCTGTGCTTTGAATCAGGTGATTGAGGATACTGGAAAATAGTAGTTAAAGTGTAGTTAGAGTATAGGAAAAGATGTTAAAGATTAGTTAAAGACTAGTTAAAAAGTAGGGAAATTGTAGTTGAAGTGTAGGAAAAGACCAGTTTTTTGCATGTCATTCATGTTTTTTTTCCTGTCTTTCAGCTTTCTGACAGTCTTAAGAGACAAAGGCATCTGTTGGGTAAGTAAACCCTTGGCGTAGTCAATAATGTGCTGTGCTTTGAATCAGGTGATTGTGGATACTGGGAAATTGTAGTTAAAGTGTAGGAAAAGATTAGTTAAAAGTAGTTAAATAGTAGGAAAAGATGTTAAAGACTAGTGAAAGTATAGTTAAATAGTAGGGAAATTGTAGTTAAAGACTAGGAAAAGTGTAAGGAAATAACTATACTTTAACTACTCTTTAACTACAATTTCCCTACTATTTAGAGTAGGAAAAGACTAAAGAGTAGTTAAAGTATAGTTATTTCACTACTCTTTTCCTACTCTTCAACTACAATTTCCCTACTATTTAACTAGTCTTTAACTTAGTACTATTTAACTGCACTTTATTGACTACGCCAAGGGTTCCTACTTTACCAACAGATGCCTTTGTCTACTTAACACTGTCGGAAAGCTGAAAGACAGAAAAAAAACATGAATGATATGCAAAAAACTGGTCTTTTCCAACTATTTAACTACAATTTCCCTACTATTTAGATAGTGAAAGACTATAAGCTGTATGTTACAAGAGTTAGTTCAAAGTATAGCTTATTTCACTACTCTTTCGAACTAAAAAAAAACTCTTTAAAACTACTCTTTTCCTAGTCTTTAACTACAATTTCCCTACTATTTAACTATACCTTAACTAGTCTTTAACTAATCTTTTCCTACTATTTAACTAGTCTTTAACTAGTACTATTTAACTGCACTTTATTGACTACGCCAAGGGTTTACTTACCTCAACAGATCCCTTTGTCTCTTAACACTGTCGGAAAGCTGAAAGACAGAAAAAAAACATGAATGATATGCAAAAAACTGGTCTTTTCCAACTATTTAACTACAATTTCCCTACTATTTAGAGTAGGAAAAGACTAAAGTGTAGTTAAAGAGTAGTTGAAGTATAGTTATTTCCCTACACTTTTCCTAGTCTTTAACTAATCTTTTCCTACTCTTCAACTACAATTTCCCTACTCTTTAACTAGTCTTTAACTAATCTTTTCCTACACTTTAACTACAATTTCCCTACTATTTAGAGTAGGAAAAGACTAAAGTGTAGTTAAAGAGTAGTTAAAGTATAGTTATTTCACTAGTCTTTTCCTACTCTTCAACTACAATTTCCCTACTATTTAACTAGTCTTTTCCTACTACTATTTAACTGCACTTTATGACTTACGCCAAGGGTTTACTTTACCCACACTTAGATGCCTTTTCTCTTAACACTGTCGGAAAGCTGAAAGACAGAAAAAAAACATGAATGATATGCAAAAAACTGGTCTTTTCCAACTATTTAACTACAATTTCCCTACTATTTAGAGTAGGAAAAGACTAAAGTGTAGTTAAAGATTTGTATTTAAAGTACTTAGTTATTTCCCCTACACATTTCCTCTTACTAGTCTTTAACTAATCTTTTACCTACTCTTATACTACAAGTTTTTCCCTACTCTTTAACTAACAATTCGAACTAAACTATTTAACTATACCTTAACTAGTCTTTTCCTACTATTTAACTACACTTTCACTAGTCTTTAACTACTCTTTTCCTAGTCTTTAACTACAATTTCCCTACTCTTTAACTAGTCTTTAACTAATCTTTTCCTACTATTTAACTACACTTTAGTCTTTTCCTACTCTTCAACTACAATTTCCCTACTATTTAACTAGTCTTTAACTAGTACTATTTAACTGCACTTTATTGACTACGCCAAGGGTTTACTTACCCAACAGATGCCTTTGTCTCTTAACACTGTCGGAAAGCTGAAAGACAGAAAAAAAACATGAATGATATGCAAAAAACTGGTCTTTTCCAACTATTTAACTAGTCTTTAACTACTCTTTAACTACAATTTAACTACATTTTCCTACTCCTATTTTCCAGTATCCACCATCACCAAATTCAAAGCACAGCACCTTATTGACTACGCCAAGGGTTTACTTACCGAACAGATGCCTGTCTCTTAAAACTGTAAGACAGAAAAAAAAAACCATGAATGACATGCAAAAGTCATTCATGTGTCACTTCTTTAATTCAAACAACTCTACCCGTTTTAACTTGATCCTTCCCCCCAGGCAAAAATACATACAAAAACTACTCTACTCGTCTCCTGGGTGCAAAGAGGCAACCTCAAAGCTGAACAAACAGTAGTGACCAAACCCAAATGAACACATGTACAGAAAGACAAAACAGCAGCATACTTTGCAGCTCTCATTACAAGCAAACACAAAAGGAGCCACTGAGTCAACCCACAGAGGATCAACACTCAGAAAAAAACAGAACCCCATCATCTGTTTAGTTAATTTTTCTACACATGCAGCAAAACACAGAGTAGATAAAGAGGCTGGTGGACATCTCTGGATTCAGTCTGACATTAGCTGCTATTGTTTCTCTGGTAGATGAAGAGAAAGAGAACAGCTGTTCAGCACAGAAGCATCAGAAAGTCAAAGTCTGACATCATGAGGCAGAAAAAAGGTCATTAGTTAAAAACAGTAGCAGCACAGAAATGCGTATTGAGTTTGAATACTTATGTCTAATTGAGGCGTTTTCATTGAACCTGAACAAAAATACTTAATAAAATTATTCAAATCAATTTGTTTTTTGTGAATTTTAATTTATTTTAAACAGTTTCCTATTTTATAATGTTCCTCTGTCTAAGACTGTACTGCTCTCCTCACACTGACCACTAAAGACTCCTATTATCTTGTCTACACCTGTGATCAGAACAAATGCATAGTCCCAGCTAATGACAAGCCCCCCGGCTGACCTGCTGACCCACGTCACAATGAAGAAAGAAGCAGATCGCAACACCTGGACAATAAGATGAAGGGCTTGCTTTGGGTGATGAGATAAAACGAGTGACAAGACGGTAATGGAGAGTTCAAGAGCAAGGCAGGAGGACGACAAGAGGAGATAAGAGGTTAAAGGAAGTCAAAGGACTGCAGAGTTTGTATTGTAAAAAGGAAACTGGGTTGGGAATAAAGATATAACATTCATCCATATGACTAATAACGTTATATCTGAGTATGAAATAAAGCTGCCAGGTATATGGAAATATCTCTGTGCACTTGAAATGACAACACTAACTTGCAAGAAGCTGTTCAGCAAAATATAGGAGCTTATTTTAAGTAAATAATTCCTTAATATTGATCAAAGTACTTGTTCCTTTGGCAGATTATTTCACTCATAAGACATTTCTCCCATGTTATAAGTGAAATAATCTGCCAAATGAACTAGTACTTTAGTATGTTGTAGCTCATCAAATAGATACGATTCTAACAGGATAACCAGAATGAATACAATTAAATGTGAATAACCACATTCTTTGTTGAAACTGAACCCAGCTATCCAAACACACTCAGGCCTCCTCATTGCCAGACATGAGGAACAACATATAGAAACAACATATAAGTTACATAGAACCTGCCTGACAACACAAAGCAGGCTAACACTTGTCCAATAGCAACTCACTATATAATATGAGTTGGCCTTAATACCCAATAAATAAATTCCAACAACAGATGGAGACACTGGGAAAAAAGCACTAAGAACGAAAACTTGATTTTCTATGTCAGATTTATCTCCAAGACTCCTGGGAAAATATTTGGAAAGTTAACATCTTGTTGCATCTGGTGTAAAACAAGCATAGCGTTTCCGAAAACCTGCACACTTGACTGTCAAACATGGAGGTGAGATTATCAGCTTCAAGATGCCTTGATGTAACTAGAGCAAAAAGCACAAATCTGTAAGGAGGCAAAGACTTTTTCTGAACAAAATAATGGTTTTTTTCTACATAATGCTAAAACAAATCTTGTTCCTTTTATGTGTGACAGAGGAATGTAAGTTGACTGGGAAGATGCAGGGTGAAAACTGCAGAGCAACTCTATCAGTCAACATGGACAGATGATCAAGATAAGAGAAGAAGCAGCTCTGTCCATCAGTCTGTCTCTCCAACATGAAAACCAACCATCATCATCCCATCACTCCTGAACTAAACACACGTCATTCCATGTGGTAGAACATGCTGTCAAACTGCACTGATGAGATGTCTATAGCATTCTTTCACTTTGACAGAGAATCCAAGTGTATTTTTAAGAAAACGAAATCCCTGAAACACAGTTCTGGCATCGTTCTATACATTTCTGAACCTATCAAGGGTTGACTTAATCATTTTTAGATATTGGTTTAGGAAAAACCCATCTATGCTGCAGATTAGCATGTGCTAAAAGCACCATGAGACAAGCATGGGACTGCTGCTTTATTCAGTTTGTCTATGTTGGGCCTGTGCCCATCAAATTAACCTAATAAACATAACTTTGACATAAGCAACCACTATTCTTGCACTTATTTGAGTATATTAATGTAATTCCACTGGCTGGACTATTGATGAGACATATATATAAATGAGTCCAAATTTCAAAATTTTTTTACATCTCTACTTAAATCTTTCACTCTGTCAAATAAAAACATTATTTTTTACCTTTTTGGAAAAGTCATCTGACGTTTTCTCTGAAAAACAAAAATGACAGACATTAGTCGATCTGACAGGTGAAATATTTCAAGGTGCAAAGCAGATCACAAGCAGCCTAAAGATGAATGTCTGAAGAAATCAGCTCGGATATTTCTTCCTGCATCATGAACTTAGAAATAAAAATCATTTTGGGTGTTTAAGAAATGTTGTATGTTGCTCTTCTTCTTTGCTTCCTAAATAACTCCATTTTCAAGGCATCAGTAAGCATTCAATCATCTCTAATTCAGTCCAACTTTGTAAGAGCAGTTAAACCTCAACAAAAACTTGAGGGTTCAAAGGTGAAGCTTGAGCAAAGGTCCATTTATTCAAGCGCTGCAGCTGTTAAATTATATTTTTCTTTCTGAACGTCTCAATTCGACTCAAACTCCTTTTACCTACTAACTGGAGGAATAGAGAAACTCTGAGCCTGTACTTCTTTTCTTCTGCTGTCTCTGCCTTCAGCCTCAGTAAGAATGAGATCAACATTCACCTCCATCCATTCATAGTGAATCGGTTCACACACTTCATGCCTCTAGGCCACGTATTTATACTGAGTGTGAAATGAGGCCATTATAATTGATGTTAAATATGACACAAAACAAAGATGATTACATATCTCCATATATAAAGTCAAACCCTCCTTGGAAATAAAGATCAGGTTTATATTTTCACTGATCAAAATCCTATCAAAGATCTGCTTTAAGAACTATAGAGACACTTTTATGTTTAAATACTGTAAGCTTATAGTGAATATCTGTCATGTCTGACCTTGTAAGTGTTGAGTTGTTAAGTAATGTCTGTCTTCAATAATCAGATTGTACACCATTTACTAAACATGTTAATATGGTCGTATTTTTGTGGTTCAGTTCCCCAGTTTGGGCAATTTATCCTTACAAAACCTAACATTTTGACAACTGGAAAAAAATTAATTTATTTTTGCTAGAACTTAGTGGCTGGAGTCAATAAGTCACAGTTCCTTACTGTAGACTATGACGAGATTTTAAATCTTCAGTTGTCTAAGTTACAAAAATGCATTATGAATCACCTTTTTCATTTCTGTTATTCCCTTCTATAAAACATGCTTTCTTTTAAAAATCAACAGATAAACAACTTGAGTAAACACTAAGAAATGTGTGTGAAGCAGAAAGAAATGCAACACCGATTTTTTTCCCAGTCTTTTTCTCAAACACACACATGAATTTGGTGTGGGAGCAACAAAGAGGCCAAGAGGAGGCGACGGTTATCAGCTGCTGTAGGAAATTAAAGGGACGGTCCACGGTTAATATGCAGATATGCAGATGGGTTGACAGAGCCCTCTCTCGCTGTCTGTCAGTTGTGTGCCAACCCCCCAGTGCACCCCACACACACACCTAGAGGCAGGTAGAGTGCGAGGACACAGTGTGTATCAGTGTGCAACAGCAGATGGGATGAGCAGGTTGATTAATCTCTGTGACATGAATACCAAATCAGAGGCTGAAAAGTGTGAGTGAATACAGATAGGGATGATTGAGACTGTGATGATAATGACAATGATGGCGGGTGTGTGAGCGTGTACGTGTGATGCAAACATCCCCTCTACATTCGATTAGATCACGTTCTGGACTGAACGCGCTGGTTCTTCAACGTCTTTCAGATTCTCACTGAAATCATTAGGAGATATGAAACTGCAGATCAACTCAGATCTGTAAAAACTCTGTTGTTTTCCTGACAGTTTTCCGAACTGCAAAGGAAACTTGAAGTGTGAATATTTCGGTCTGGAAAAAATTAAGAGACCATTTTACTTTTTACAGGTATATATTTGAGTGAAATGAACATTGTTCTTGTATTTTATGAACTACTGACAACATGTCTCTGAAATTCCAAGCAAAGATTTTGTATTTGCAGAAACTGAGAAATGGTCAAAATAACGAAAAAGATGCAGTGCTTTCATACCGCAAAGACAACAAGATCATATTCATTTAGAAACAACAATACTAGTGTTGTTCAGAAATCAAAATTTGGTGAAATAACCAGAAGGTTTTCAGTTTAAATATTTTTGCAGAACCCTGCTGGTAAAAACTTTGATCCACTCTACTTAAGACTGCTATATTTTTGCATATCTCTTGAATTTGGTTCAAACATTGAGCTAACATGATTGTAGCCAATCTGTTGGACTTTACTGCTGTCACTCTGGACCCTGATAAGCTCTCTATCAGCTGATGTAAGTAATGTTCACTAAACATGTTAAAATTTCTCTGGGCTTCTTTGTCCAAAAGGAGAATGTTGCAGAAAATCTGAGGATTATTCAAATGCAACTTGGGATTCTTGCAGCAAGACCAGAATGAATCTGCTAGAAATTTCAACCATTATCTTCAATACAATTGTAAGTCTTCATACATTAAAGGATTTTTAAACAGCTTCTTTTTTATGAAAGTGACAATGACCACACAAATAAACTGTATTGGTACAATTTTGATGCTAAATTTTATGTGCTGACCAAAGTCCAGGCAGCCATCTGAGAATCTGGAGTAAAACTTGATCATCAATGTTTACAAAATGCTCAACGTCCAACACTGACTGAGATTCAAGAAACAATTGATTAAAGTTATAGTCTCTAAATGCGCAAAGCTAGTAGCTAAAGTAAAAGTATTGACTGAAAGGCTTAATGTAGCTCCTGCCTCACTTTTCAGATCTTTATTTTTCCCCTAATATTTCTGACATTTATGGTTGTAACGTGAATAAATGTGGCAAAGTTCACTGCAATGTAAAAATAAGCATATAACATAAAAGACCCCTTCAAAAGTTCTCAGCCTCCTTTACTATAAAAATGTCTCTTTTTACCATTTAAAGAGGAAAAGCCATAAAGAGTGGAAGTGAACATGATAAAAACGCGCTCCTCAAGGGAAATGTGAGTCAGGGCCACAATGTTGTTATTACAGATTGATATACACTTTGGTCCCCTTTTATTCAAACAGCTCACCTCTCAAAATCAGATGCTCGGAGCTCTTTTGATGACTACTTTGAGCTGAATGCGTGTTATTACAGGTATTACATGAAATTGCCAGTGTTAGGCGAAGGGGATTATGATGCTTTTGGGTCAATACTTCCTCTGAGGTGTTTGGCGGCTGCAGCTGAGGAGCGATTAGACCTTTTGTCTGTCAATCTGCCTTCATATGGGGTGCTTATCACACACACATTATAACCACAACCAACTGCACTTTTGTGGTGATTACAGCCTTGGGTATATCAGGCTCTTTCAATATGCTGAGAGGTGTCAGTGCAGCTTCGGGCCGTCCCACAAGCACACAGCTGCTTGGGCGAAAGATGACAGGTGAAAGAATTTAAGAGCTGAAATTATGACTTGATAAGCTGAAATATACTGGTATATGGACTTTCATCTGCTGGTTCAATTTCTCCCCCGTTTTCCAAACGGATTTTTCTGAGAACTTTCTAAGCAACAAGTCACTTATAAGTTCAACTGCTCCTTCTGTATTTCACAGAAGATCTTAGTGATAATATACAGAGGTTTCTTTTAGTTTTTTGCCACAATTTTTTCAAACACTTCTATCAGACAAAAATAGCCTGAGTAAAGACAGTCCTTAGTTGTCCAGGACTTCACAATCAAGAAATTACTTGTATAGAACCTGTCTAACAGGATGAAATAGGCAAAATGTCCAAAAGTATCACATCACTTAGGCTCTGACATCTATCATTGTGGAAAGGGCTCCAGTGAAGCATTATCCAGACATGGAGCGAACAGTGGTAAACATAGTCAGCAGTGGAAATCTTAATCAAGTTATAAACGAACCCAGCACAACATGTGAAGCTCTGCAGGCCTCACTTCAAACTTAAACAGTCAAACTTGAAGGAGAGACGACAAAAAAGAGAAACTGGGCTGACATGGGACTGAGAGAGTGTTATTATCCGTCGCTCCTTTGGAGCTTCAAGACCTGATATTCACAGAAGTTAGGGACCCCAGCCACTCCCGAATACTTGAGACCCTCAGTAAGACGACTCATGATTGGCTAATTTAATCGTTCAAACACAAAATATAAAAGTACACTCAATCAGCGACAAGGAAAATAAATGTCCCTTCTTCATTGGCTGCTTTGCAGATGCAGTCAATAACATGTTGAGTGGCATTTTACAGAGGTATTTCAGCTTCAATAGTACATATACCTTAAAATATTTTAGACATGATAATAATTTAGTTACCTGCAAATAGATGGGGGTCCACTGTAATGCGAAAACATCAACATTTTTGTGTAAACACTATAAATTTGTGGTGTTTTTACTCAATCAGATACCGACCCATTACTATCTAAACTTTACAGGGCATTGCTTTTTCAGCAGAACTATTAGACATTTTATCAGATCAAATTTCTAAGTACAGAACGTAAAGTTGGATCCCGACTATTGGACTGCCGTGCAAATAAGCTAATTATTAATTAACAGTATCAATGAAAGCACATGAAGACTATTAAATTTATCTACTAAAAGTAAAAAGCTTTTCAAGCTTTATATTTTCAGTCTAATAATGCACGTTAAAAAAAGTCTCTCTGTTATTAGTACAGCACAGGCTGGAGTAGAGTGATGTTATTAAAAGACCCAGTCAGGCTCACAGTAGGGGTTGAGCCGACTGGGTATGGTGATTTCCACTTTACTTTTGTGTAGGCTAATAAAAAATGAAAAACCCTGAGCCTAATGGGATTTGGTGATAAGAAATTACCAGCGCCGGGTCCTTCTCTTTTGTCTCTTGCTGGGTGTTTGGCGGCTGAGCCAATAAGAGAGCGCTCAGGACCGCCGTTACCTTAGAGACAGGAGAACACAGGCCGTAGCGCCGCCATGACAAACGAGAGCTGTTTGTCAAAGTTCTCCTGAAACACACATGCGTGCATGCACACTTCAATCTGCTACTGATGTCCCCTTTTCTTACCATTCAAACAAATGGTGCATTTAGACTTACATTACATCTGAATGGATATTGAGAGGAAAGAAATGTGTGAATTTGTAATGTTTTTCTCGCTCTCTTTTTCTCTGTGGCAGTTTCAGGAACCAGAACTGTTAAAAAACAGAACTGTGGCATAGCTGAGCATAATTTAAAGAGTATTTCATATGTTCTTATGTTAGTAGTAAGTTTGGACATTGTGTGCGAATTTTGTGCCAAGCATCATTTGCAATTATTGCAGAAAAAATGTGCTTTTCTTGGTGCTATTTACATTAAAACGACACCAAGTTACAGTGACTTAAAAAGTACTTCAGATACACAAAGAAATCAAAACAAATGACTATATAAATTATGTGTATTACAGTGAAAAGACACAAGGATCCTGGGACAAAATAGCCTTGATAACCCAAGAAATCAACTGAATCTGTCAGTGTTCAAAAAGAAAACCCTGATATTTAATTAGCAGCACAATTATACCATGGATTCATTTGTTTTAATAATCAGTAAATCCAGATTCCTCCCAGTTTCCAGCTTGAAACCAAGCCTAGACACAGTTTCCCTTCATTTTATAAGTCACAACCATTAAACGTTCCACTTTTCTTCCTGTGTTGGTTGCAGCCTATCATTTTCTTTTTAACTCTGAGGCCACGGAGCTGAGCTGGAGGACACAATGGCAACAATGGGAGAGAACAAACCCACATAAGATGGATGAGAGAGGAAGGCAAGAAGATATGCAGAGTGAAAGGAAGAGACAACTCCTTGGCTCGTCTCTCTCCTGTAGTGCGCCAGCTCTATAGCAGACTGGACAACGAGCAAATTACACAGAACGGACACAAAGACGGTGTCCTGTCATCTCCGCATGCCAGGAAAGATTTCCTAATTTACTAGTAGTCCACTAGAGGGGCTGTCCTGTGGCATGTCTGCCACTGCAGGAAACAGACAGAGACAGGGTTTGGTTTATGCAGCAGACCTCGACAGACATGAAGGCCAAACCTTGGATACAGTGCAGCACACCATCTAATCAGGCCTTACTGGGAAGTACAAATTAGAGCTTCTAGACATGGAGAGATGTAGTTTGTCACCTATGAGAAAGGATGTCAGTCAGCTTTGTTTTATTTCCTTTGTAAATTCTTGTTTGAGACAAAAACAGAGACACCCACATGCCTCATACGGGACAAATCAACTGATTTAAATCCTTTTCAGACCATCAGTTAGCATTTTTTATGCCTTTTTCTTTTCTTTCAACTGTTTAATTGCAAACTCAACTTGCTGACATACTGGAAGGGTGCAACAAAACATTTGAGCTACTGCAATAATTTTGGGATAATTTGATAGCAATAACACCTCAACTTACTTCTTCCACCAGAAATGACCCCCACTCAGACAGGCTAACTCCAAGCCAAATCCTATCAATTAACATCATAGTAATGTGGAGATATTACACCAATCACTGCAGAGCTTTAGCAGACAGAGGGTCAGAAATTCAGCCGAAAATCTAGAAGTGATTCCACATCTGTAGTCTGCAAAACCAACAACATTTTGAAAGCGTTACAAAAAATATATTGTCATTTCTTTTTAAACCTGCTCAACAATATACACGCGACGTGTTTATAAAATAAAGTAGTACAAAAGAAAGTGGTATGTAGATTAATGTTAAGAAAAAACCTGAAAAGGAGTTATGCAACTGTGCTTCACTAAAAAATAGGCGTTGAGTTTGGGACTAACAAAAATTTATTCTGTTTGCGGCACAAATAGTTTCTCAGAGTTTGATTGAGCTCAATAAATTAATAAAATGTAGATTTTAATGCATTGAAGTCAAATGTGGTCAGATTTACTATGAAATTAAAGAAATTGTAAAAAGCATGGTAATTAAAAGATGAATACTTTGTCAGACTTATTAGAAAAGAAAGAACATTTTTCAATCAAAGTATAAAACAATATATATTCAGTCTATCATCTGTTTTTTGCTTGTTTTTACTTTTTGTTATGTTGCGTTTAGATATTCTGATGCGAATCACAGAATACTTGATATGTTTCAGTATCAAATCTGACTAGCTGGGAGATTCTTTGTAAGTAATTAAAGCTGTTTGCTGAAAACAGAAACCACTTATGTCTTACCACTTAAAAAAATGCAGCTAAATAGGATCAATTTCCTGAGTTATTATACTCTGGCTTGTTGATTTCTCTCTAAACAACCACAGAGAGAAACAGACAAAAGCTGAAGTTTACTTCTGAGAAATCATCTTTCAACCTGAATATTGTCGCTGTTGCAGCATCACATAGTGAATGCTACTAATTTCAGCTTGTAAGGGGAAAAAATGACAAGACTTGAATAGGCCTTGTAAGTGTAATGATCACACACATTCACACACACACACAGCCCCAACAGTAATGACATTTAAATGGCTCATTTGAAGATAAAAGGCCTGCTAACATCAAATGGATCCTTGTTATCATAATGGCAAACAACTAACAAGAAATGAAGAAGCTGCATAAAAAGACATGCCTCATATTTGTCTCCATGAACACAATAAGCAGCCAAACAAACATTGCTAACAAACAGCGATCTAAACTGTCTATTCACATGGACACATTATGGAAATGTTTGCCTGTTTATGCTCCACCGATAGCTGAAGGAAATTAGGGTGCATTACAATCAACTCTGTGGAGATTTTCAATTAATTTCTTTTAAGCAGACTTGACGAAACATTATGCTACAAAAACAAAGCTTGAATTTTTCGACCAACAACATTCCCCATTTGAAAGGGAGGTTTATTGGATGTGGTATTGTGTTTAGAGTGAGACCCAAATTAGCTGAAGTATTAGGAAACGCTCCTTTGTATTTGTTGAAGAAGTGCTTACTGGCTTCTGTAAAACAAAAATAAAAACTTGCATTCATACATACATTGTGCTCAGAAACTGATCTTCACAGGATGAATTTCCTTTACACACAACGATCAAATACTAACAAGCATCAGGGATAAAACAAGATGAAAAGTTTCTTTCACGTTAAATATTTTTCTGGTTGATTCCTTCAGAAGATCAACATAAATGGCCATTTACAATATTACAATATATGACAAATTTTCAAAATGATATAAACAAGCCTTTTGTTTTGGAACGATGAATTTAATGTTAAAAGATTAAAAAGCAACTGTTACAAATAAAATGTAAAAAACATTGAAATTACCATTATTTTTACATGTTTTACTATGAGACAATTTTGAATGTAAGGTGGCCATATTTGACTTTTCCATTTAAAATGCAAACATCTTGGGAACCCTGTTATGTTTGAAACTGATTAAAACACGTTTACTGTACTATTATAAAGTATTTTTCTTGAGATCCATCTAATGAAATTTTAGCACCAGTTTAATAGACTTTCAGTAATTTGACATATCTCACAACAGATAACAATTTTGGAAATAAAAAAAAAAGTTTAATCATACACAATATCTATATTTCCTTTTTGTTAAACTTTTTTTTTTTTATTTTTTTTTTTTACTTTTTGCTTGTTCTGTCATTTTCATAATTAACCACAATTTTTTCCCCCATTCCGTCTCCAACTTTTCTTTTATCCTCTGCTTCCTCCTCCTGCTCCTCCTCTCTTGCAGGATCTCACAGTAATAGGCAGGTAATTTCCTACTATTACAAGTCGGTACATTAGTCTCTGCCTGCACTATTTACACAAGTTAGCAGTCCAACCGAGCCATTTATGGCAGATCATTACAGCTCTTGGTGCCCAAAACGCTTGGGAATTCCAAGATGAAATGATGGCTTGAATGCATTGCTGTGTGTGTGTGTGTGTGGGTGTGTGTGTGTGCGTGTGTAGGTGTGTGTTTATGAGCGAAAGATGGAAAGAAGATGAAGGCGAGATCCCACATTAGATCCTTTTAAAAGCCCAGCTCGAGATATATGATACTATTAAGACGTTTGAGCACCAATTACGCCAGCACTACTTTAAGTGGCATCCCAGTCGTTCCATTTTGATACATTATGACGATGGTTTCATATATTACAGCAGATCTTCTTTAAGATGTTCAGCTGCTGATGACACGACCTCAAAGTGCTGCTGACAATTTGGCTAAATTATCAACCCTTTCACTTTTGGCTGCTGCCCCCTTTTTTGGGGGGATAGAGTCATCTTTAATAAATGCTTCCCACCTTTCAACGCAACACTTCGTGAAAACCCCTCTCCTATTTTACGTCTGCATTTTTACGTCTTTCCATCCAGTTTTACAGGACTGCAACTTGCTGGTTTTACTTTATTTTTGTAGGGGTTTCAAACAAAATCTGGATTCCTGTGGAGGAGACGATTTATAAGAAGAAGTCAGTCGTGTTTGTGATATTTAAAAAAAGAAAAACGTGAGGAAGTTCAGATGCTCAATGAATTACAATCAAACTATTTGTTTCAGTAATTCAACTGAAAAAGTGAAACATGTTATAAAGATTCACTAAAAGTGAAAATGGGATCTTTAATATCAAAATGTTACAGCTGACGGTCTATAACATGACATTTCTCAAGCAGAAAGTCATTAAATACATCCAAAAGGAGGGTAACCAACAAAAGGTCATTGCTAAAGAAGCAGGATGTTGCATCCAAGTATATTCATTTAAAGTTGAGTGGAAGGAAAACATGTGGCAGATAATGGTGCACAAACAACCAGATATTAATACTTTCAAACTGTAACAGCATTTTTATATTTTTGCCATTTTTCTTGTCTCTCACTTAAGCATTTAATTTTTTAAAGTTGATATATCTGGAACAATCTGTCTAAAGAAACCAAAGAGAGTAGATCAAGTTTTACTTCTCAGGAAATAATTAAATATTCTACCAAGGTATTGATTCAGTTGAGTGCTACATCATTACAGACTATGTGTTTTCTTTGGTCATATATACACATTGCCCATTTTGTGTTTAAAGGTTTCTCTTCGTGGATGGATTGATGTTAAGTTGCTTATGGCATTAAAAATTTACTTTGGAGGAAAGGAGGAAACTTTATAAGATTCTTCTCTTCAAACTACTCCTTTCATTCAAAACTATAAAATAAGCAAATAATTCAATATTTGCTTAAAATTTGTCTAAAATAAGTAACATTTTAGACCCGTTTATGTTTTCTCTCCATCAGCAAGCAACAATTTTTTTCACTTTGTCACTATATACATTTAAAATGTATGAATTACAAAATGTGTTTAAACTCCTAGAATGCAAATCAAAATAGCTCAAACAAACGTTTCCCCAGTTACATAGTTAAGATGTTGTGTTTGCTGCTGCAGCCTCCTCCATGATGGAGCAGACAGGGTGTTAAACTGCGTGTCAGCTCTGTAATCGTGTGTGGGTGATCCTGTAATGTGGTGGCTCTGATGCTGTAATGATGACTTCAGAGGGCTTCCCTGGATGGAGTGAAAGCAACACACACACACGCCGAGCCGTGGCAGTATCAGTGGGACATTGTCAGGCCAGACAAAAGGCCTTATCTTCCCTTCTGCTTTCAATGTGGGTGATTGGCCACGAGAAATGAGGAGAAAAGGCCATGTCCTCCACCAAGACACCACAAATGTCAGCCACCTTCCTATCTCCATGCAGCTTGTGCAGAGTCCCTGTCACTGTCAAGAATCACGAAATCTGGGGTCCAAAACATTAAACATGTTTCTTTATAACGTTGAAAGTCCAGGTTGTTGCTGTTACTTTTGGAAATATCTAAATATCTGAAAGAAAACGATAGCTTCTGTTTGAAACATTTCTGTTTCAGGTATATTCTGGTTCATAGTTCGCAATAGAAACATTTTTATGTCAAAAGTCAAAAAAAGGCACAAAAGAAAGCAATCACAATGATGTAGCAGAAAGTGACTGAGTCACAGACAGACCAGGAAATACAGAGCACCATGGAAACCTTCCAGTGAAGCAGCGATGGCAACGTTTCCACCTCAAATGTGAGGGTGTAAAATAAACGTTTGCATGAGGAGTTGTCCAATAAACCAAGAGAAATGCAGTAGACGGAGACCTACCCAACCGGCACCCTACTTAAAACATTCAGAGCCCTTTATTTCTAAATACATCATAAAGGGGAAACAAAAATCTGATCTATAATTATCAATATCAAATGATATCAAACTCACACACTGTGGTACATTTTTCAGCCGTTTGAGGAAGTTAGTTACTTTTTCACACTGAGCCTGGCTGGTTTGCAGAGATTTTACCTTGATAAATAAAATCATAATTTGGCCTGTAAAGAATTTAAACGTATAAATCCTAAACCTTTAGATCTGACAATGATGGTCCAGGTAAAGTCAGGATAAAGCTTCATTTCTGTCTCAGGATTTCAGTTTATTGAAACATAATCTGAAGTTAAGTTTGAATAAAGATAAATTAGCCTTTTTGTGATTGCCTGAGTAGACCTTTTTTTAGACAGTAAATCATTAAAGTCTGGTAAAAGCCTGATATCTGGCCTTCATGCGACTCCACCGCCTGCTTGAACCATCGAACAAAACTAAACTAACCAGCCTGGTAACTCGACTCAGGCCTTCCTCTGGCCTCACTTCCAACTTTTCTCTCTTCTCCTCTGGCTGAAGTGACAGCTCTAAAACATAATTCCTGCTGCCAATCATGTGAAGCTCTCTCTTCATGAGCTTTCCATCATTAATTGAAGGATCATTTTAGCCACAGGGTATGGCTGAGGACACTAATCAAGACCTCGTTAAGGGTTGTTAAAGGACAATTGTCCATAATTCCTCTAATCCACTGGATATTTTATTAATTAACCACCAATTAGAAAACAGCAGCTCTGCAGCTGGCAGGTTCAAACCACACAATTTCAAACTGGAGCTGCTGTGCCATTAATTAGTATTGGAGGTATTTTTCAATTCCAAATCGGTAAGAATTATGAATCCTGCTGCGTTGGAGTCCAGGAGGACCCAATTTTAAGTTCAAAGGTTTGATCAGCAAAATCACAGTGCAGCTTGAAGGCCACCTTGAACGCCGTGCCTCAACGACCCGCTGTGATCACAGTTTAAAACGTCGCAAAAGTTAATCCAGCACCGTTAGCCGTTTCAATCAGGTCCAAACAAAAGCGGTAGGTCGAGAGGTTAAAACATCGAAAAGCAGGAGGTTTTTTTTGTGGGTGAACATCAAAACTTTTTGTCACTGTTATGCATCAATCTTTCATTTCTACTTTTCTGGGCCAGGAAAAAATATTCAGTCAGTTTAAAATCTATTGGTGTTGCAATGCAACACATTTATTTGTCTTAGTCTTAATTTTTTTGATTTTGCAAGACTTGGAAGAGTTTAACGTTTGTTCCAATTGGTTTAATCACTAATAGATGTTAGAAGGGCAATTATGACTGGATAGTAAAGTTTGTGATTTCACTAAAGGAACTTAAGTAAAAATTAATTCTGCTTTGTGTGCACAAAAAATGACAGAGAACAAGCAACTTTTGGCTTTTACTTTGATTTAGATTGTTTGAGAAAGTAGGTGATGAAGAAGTCCTGCAGAATTAGCTATAAACTAGCAGTCCCCTTAAGCTAAATGCACAAATTTTATCTCTTAAACTTCACTTGGTATAATGTCTTTTTTTAAAAACAAAACGTTACAATCTGGAGGCTCATATTTTGTTGGTATGTTTTGTTGCAAGTCGACCAAAGCACCAATTTTGGAGAAATAAAATAAAATAAAAACAAGACGACGCATCAAAAGTACCAGTTAATGCCTCATGTGATAGACTCAAGTGCACCTGTAATGTTTTGTGAGGTTTGCTTTATTTTGATTAAATAACTTAAAATTGAGACATAACTGCAAAATGAAAAAGGAGGATTTTGAATATTGCATTTTGTACAAATTCAGGTATTTGTTTTAAAATTTGTTCCATAATCTGAACAGTAAAAAGAGACTAAAATGTCAAAGAAATCTGACTTCTGAATAATCAAAATCATTATTTTTATTTAAAAACTGACATACAATTAAACTGACCAGGATTCTTCCTCCTGCTTTGGTATTTCCAAGCAGCAGAGTAAGAGGCAGCAGTAAACATTAAACAGAGGCGCTGAGACACAAACAAGTCAACTGAGCGTGTTGCTAATGTTTCCCAGCATGCAGCAGGTGGGAAATCTTATTTCTGCGGTTTTCTAGATGCCTCTCAGCATAAACAATGAGAGGCCGGGAGTGAAAGAGAGAGAGGGCGAGTACGAGGGGGAAGACCGGGCGGATAAAGAGAGCGCTACAGAATCAATTAGCCTTGTTAGGAGGAAGTTCAGCTCCCTCTCTCAGAAAAACACACACCTGCTGTCACCCTCCGACTCCCCCGTGCAGCGAAGGCCACCCGCAGGCCGTATGGCATAACAAAAGAGAGGTTTTCCTTTTTTCCCAGGAGGTTTACTACTCTCTGTCTCCCTGCTGCACTCCGATTCTACCTCTGCAGCTTTGTCTGCTTCTCGGAAGTATGGGCTTCATCAGCCCCCCTGTGGAGATCATTTATCCACATTCTAACACACACATACAGAGGATTTAAAAAAAAAAAAAGACTAATTAGTGCTCAGACCGCCTGCCCAATTATTACCAGCCGTGCTCTAATTAGGACTTACTTAAAGTGTGCATCAATTAGACCTGTTAATACTTGCTGAACCAGATGCAGAACAGAAACTCAAAGTTCAGATTCTTCTGACTAAATAAAGTAAATTACAGCATCATGACAGGAAATTCATTATTTTCTAAAAGTTAATTAAAGCCCAGTTTGACTCAAAAAAACTTTTGAAGGTGTGGAGAGGAGGAGGAACATCTGTACCTTTGTATTGCTTCTGGTTTCAACTGCATTTTGTACTGTGATGTAGAAAGGTAAAATACATAAACATATATATTTTATGTCAAATTTAGTTTACAGGGGCAGCATTATGCATTTTCCAAGTGTAACACCTCGAAATAACACCTGTCTCTTTCTGAAACTCTGCCTTCAGGAAGTCATCACAAAGGGCAACAACGTTTTTACCAGCATCTCACTGAGGAGTCGCTCATATAATGAACTCAGTGGCTGTGCAGTTCCACCAGGTGTTTGCTAATTGCTGCTAGCTAGTCTGAAGGAGCTGAATGGGGGAGTTGCAATGGAGGGCTACTCTGTGAGGCGGGAGCTCTGAAGCTTAGAGACAGCAGCTCTGAGGAAGAACTTGATGTCGAAGGCAGAGCTGGGTTCAACCCGGCATTTTGCACGGTTGCCAAGGAGACTAAAGTTTTTCTCAAACTTGCATGAAAGAATCAAGGCAACACTAAAGGGTATATTTTTGATGAGCAGATATAATAAAATGGTGTAAAGTTGATTTTACATAATACTTATACTTTATAACTTTCACCTTTTAAATATACAGGTTTTATGACTTTGGACTGTAATACAAATTACAAAACGATGCAGAAAAGCATTTAAAAATGTCATTTTAAACTCGTTGGTGATTGGAAATTATTTTTGAAAATTGATCCCCTAATTACATAATCCAAACTATAATTGTCATTATTAATGAGTTTGTTGTTTGGGTCTAAAAGTCCGACAAAAGGGAAATCCTTAACAGGCTCTTTTATGTTGTCAGCTTTTCTATATTTTCTCTCTAAATTATTTATTACATGTTTGCGAATAGCCTTTTCTGAGGAGATGCAATCATGTTCGGTCGAGTCTCCTGCTTTTAGACTGATACTCTGAATAATTTACAAATTACAGTGACTCGGTTAGGGTTGCGTTGTTATAACCCCTGACATGCAGAGTTGTGCAAAGTACGTCAGATAGTTATAGACTCTCTTCCCTGCCGCCTCCGTCGCTGCCTCCTTCCTTCCTTGAAGCAGTAATCTGTGTGTCAGTGTGTTGCCAGTGCTGCTCAGTGGGCGGCTGTCTGTTTGAGGTGGTTTTAATTAATTTTCAATCAGCGCTAAGTAAATTCATTAAGCACTCACGGCTCTGTTTGAAGACACACTTGTATGCATTTTCTGTTTGCTCAAGGGCACATTCACAAAAACATATAAATGTAACAACCGTATATATTATATGTTCATTTTAATACAACCTAGTTTGATACAAAGTTCAGTTTTTCAAGTAAAGAAACTTCCTTGCCCTTTTGTTCTCTAAAATGTTTGAAGGGCAGCACATTAAATTTTTTAAAATCGAGTTCTTCTACTGTCTCCCAAAACAGAACATTTCTGCATTCCTAACAATACTTGAAGAAAATATATTTTGAAACAAAAATCACAAAATTATTCTTCGAGAACACCTGCACTGCAATTAGAGGGTGTGTGAAAATGTTATAATTTATTTGTTTTCACTGACTTTTGTTCTGTCACATTGGTTTCAGTACTGTTTTTATGACACAGCAGTCCGTTTTATATTCAGTCGCTGAAAAATGACCGCAAATTAGTTCATGCAGCGAAGTAAACAGATTTTTAAAAGTATAAGGCTTGTTTTTTTTGCTGCATTTCATGACATGAAAAGTCATGACAGCAGGAATGACAAATGGGAAAAAAATTGCCTGATAGCGCAGCAGCTTTAAGGCCTGTGCATGCTGAGCAATTTCAGACTGTAGCACACAAAGGCTGACAAAATATGAAAGAAAAATGTGTTTTGTTGTCTTAGATCCCACTGTGTGGCACACACCAGAGGTCTGTTTAGTGTTGGTAAAAGAGCTCCAGAAATTAAAGTAAAGCATGCTACTTGTGTCCATATTAAAGGCACAACTACATCAGAAATTAACCTGACTGTTTTTTTCCACAGGGAATCGGAACCAAAAGTCACAGGGCCTTTATGTAAATTAGCCAGTTGTGATCAAAACTTTCAAACGAAAACGGTTGTGTGAACAAGCTAAAAATTCATCAGAAGAATCACTTTCCACTGTTAGGATTGGAAAGAAATTTTACCTTAAACTTTTACATCTACTGCATCCAGAGGGGAAAAAAACACTTCAGGAAAAAAAAAAAATCAGTGATGTTAAAATTATTGGGACTTTGGATACTAATAGTGTTCAACGACTATTCATGCTATTAGCAAAATTCATTATTCTTGCATGACTGGTGTCCTGGTCAAGCCCCTGCCTCACATCAATTATAATACTAAAAATATTCCTAATTGGCCCCAAATTTTTTGTAAAAATGTAATGTTTCCTAAAGCATACTACAGATGGGCTTAAAAAGACAAAATGAAGTAATAAAATTTTATTATCTTAAATAGGATGTTCATGTTTCATAATCCTCAAATGGCGCAAAATTAAAGCAATTCTGCAAAAACGAGTATATCACTAGTTATGTGTAAGTGGAGTTACTTTGGAGAACTTTCCCTTCATAAATGTAATAAATAAAACTTTACAATAATTAAAAAAAAAAAAAGTATTATTATTATTTCCTCAACTTTTCTTAGTCTGACTTTAAAATTTGTTTGATCTGAAAAAAAAATATCCACAAATGTGGGGCAAAAACTCCGAAAACCAGAATTTGTTAACAGGACAAATGCTTTTTTGCGGCGCTTTCAATGTTTTACAAACAAGTTGAAATGAAATAATTTTCTGGTGCTGTGTGAGATGGATGCAATGTGGAAGTGGGAGGAAGCTGAAGAAGTAAGGTTAGTTTGGTTAAAAGGAGGATTTATCAAACCTAATCTCTCCACAAACCAAGCAGATCAAGCTCCTCTTACACACACACACACACACACACACGGTGCTATGTAAATTTAGCTCGGTTAGCCGTCCCCCTCTTCTCAGCTGTCCTCGTCAGTAAAAGTGGAAAAGAGGAAAACAATGCTGTCAAGCAAGAGGAGAGGAAGAAAAAGAGCGAAAGAAGACGGATGATTGAAAAAGCGAGCCTGGAAGAGGAAAGAGGAGAGTCTTCTTAGAGGGCTAAAAGGATTAGCCCTCTCATCTCTCCTGGATCACAATGTTTCCTTGGCTATGTTTGATCAGCGATGGTGTGTGTGTGTGTGTGTGTGTGAGGGAGTGAGAGTGTGAGATGTTTGCACTGATACTAACGCTCCCTCCTCCTGATCCTATTACATGGCAATAAACATCAGCTACCAACATGGGGATTACCGCGTGTGAGTGTGTGTGCGCACACTTCTGGTTTTTGGCTGGACCTTTTATAATCCTCAGAGAACCACAGTCTTTGTCACACACATCCATAAACACACACATTTATACACACATGCTGTGTTTTGCAGTACTATCTTTGTCAAGGCTGAAGCTGGCACACTGTAAATCTGTGTTTGGTTGTTTAAAGAAGCATGTCCACCTTCAGTGAGGAGGTTTGAAAACATTTCACTTTTCAAAACAGAAGAATCTCTTCTCCAAAATATATCTCAGTGTATTCAGAAATGTCACGGTTTTAAATCCATAAATTTCAGGCTCCGTGATTTTTATTTGGTAATCTCAAAATGTTCAGACTTTGTTGGACAGTTCTGGGTAACATTTCCACTGCCCCGTCCACACTTAGCAGGACTCAATTCGGTTCATTGTGAACGTTTGTTCAGATTGAATCCAACAAAATGAATTCTTGTGCTTTTTCAATTGAACAAAGAAACTTGTTTGTTGTGACATGATCAATTCAATAACAAGGTAGAAAGAGAAAAATGTTCATATGATGGTGACTATGTTAATTTTTTATTTAAAAACAGCTTGAAAAGCCTTTTGGTTTCTCAAAAAAACCTAGATATTTGTAATATAGACGCCGTACATTTGGTTTCTCGCTCTATTTTCTTTTTTAATTAATCAAGTTTACTCACTAAACAAAACATTTCATCACCAACGTACAAAACATCGTCTTGTAACACTTCATCTACATGAGTGAAAGGGAGCAGAAAGAAGAACAACCTCAGAATAACTACAAAATAAATCTAATATTTTGCTATTAAATATAAAATATACCTAAAATTAAGACTATAACTTACAAACTGCACATCATTCTCCTCATTAACTCAAAAGTGCATCAAATTTTTCCAGACTTGTTAGGATCTAAATATGATTCTGTAAAATATCTTGCTGTAAATACCAAATTTATTTTTTAAATAACTAAAAAACGTCAATTTAATTTGGATAAGAGGTTTAAAATCGGTTTGTTTTTCCTGCATGACCATAAGTGTTCGGTTTCCTGGTGGAAAGACGGACTTTCAACCACAACCTCCCAGTCTGTCAGTCCTACAGAGGTGGAACATCATAACATCACACTATGGCTGCCTTTGTTTAAATGAAAGAACAGACACCATTCAAAATCATGGTGCCTGTGAAGGACTGCAACAAAAGCTTTCAAGAGGATAAAATTGAAAAAAGTGCCAACGTTGGGAGCTAACAATGAGCTCTTCCAACATGATGACATTTGATTTCCATGCAATGCCGTCAAACTCATTGTGCTGTGACTGATTTTTGAGAATCTTGACTTTCTGTTGCACCATGTTCTCCACATTTGCTCTAAATAATAAAATCCAAACAAAAAGCCCAAAAGCCACTTGGCAGAAGTGACATGAAGCCATTGGTTCAAGCTGAATATCACATTCTTCCCACCTCAGACACATCATAAAGCACAATTACCTCCACTGTAGCACAGATAAATGATTTTCCTACCCAGATAACATCAAATATACCTATTTAACGAAGCCAGTGTTACAATAAATTATCTTTTTGTGTATTAATTTTCTACTTTTATCACCGGTTGTCTATCGTTATGCCCCCTCCCTGTCGTCTTTAATTTTTTCAACTCCTTTGCTCGTTCCCTCCTTCTTCTCTCCCCCCTGATCACCTTTCTTTCTTACAGAAAATCTTAAAAGGCTGACATGCAAATGGGGCTTATTAAATCCTATTAAGCCGTCCGTCACCAGCCTGCAGAGGGAGGGGTGAGAGAGAGAGTCAGAGGAAGAGAGGCAACATGACAATTAGAGGAAGGAAGGAAAGGAGTGATAGTATGAGGAAAAATAAGATAAGATTTAAGAAAGGATGCTTAAGTATTACAAGTTTATCCTCAAAAAGAAAATCTGAGGGAATCTTGTTGAATCTCCTACAAATACATTAGAGGGACTACCTGAAACAGACAGGGTGTTCCTAATAAAGTGGCAAATTTATTTAGTTACTTGTGTCCTTGATGTGCTTTGACTACACACCAGAATGAACGAGCGCCCAGCTGGCATTGTAATTTGATTTGTTTGTTTTCAACCCGCCTTACTATGATGCCCTAAATAAAATCCTGTGCAACAAATTGCATTCGGAAGTCAGCCAATTAAAAAATAAAATCTACTTATGCTGGAGTTAGCATGCAAACTAACCAAAACATGGCCGCCCATCTACATCAATGATGTCCAAACGCAATAATTTTAAGGTACTCACATACTCAATTAAAAACATGCAGTATTTTAATTCATATTTTAATAAAAAACAAAAGTATTATGGGCTCCAAAAAGGGTTTAATTTGTTTGCCTCAATAAAAGAGAGGTCTAAAATGTTTCAGGGTTATTTTTTCTTCTAGAAAACAAAAAAGATTTTATATAATCCTTTCATTTATCCAAGCTTGATAAATGAAAGGCACCAAAGACTGCTCAGTCAAAATAAATACTTTGTTGCTCTACTTATACAATGACTTTAAAATTAAAGTAAAAAACATGAAAAAAAAATGTTTCTTTGAACAAGGTATTCAATTGAAATCCAAAAAAAAAAAAAAGAAAGTCAGATTCGGCTCCATTTGCTAAAGGACCAAATATTTTAAACTGCAGATGTGGGCCACAGAAAATTACCTTGAGGGCCACAATTGGCCCCCAGGTGACATTGTGGAGACCCCTGACCTAAACTGAGAGACCTGTGACCTGCATTAACTCTGGAGGAGCTGCAGGTGTGAACAGTACAACTACATGTTGCAGCAAAAATACAACCTTTATGGAAAATGTCAATAAGAAAGCAACATAAACAATCCAGACCTAAATCTGTGGCCAGTCTGATAACCTGATGTTCATAAATCATCTCCATCTAATCCGAATCAGTTTGAGATATTTCGCAAAGAAGAAAACATGACATTCCCTAAATACGCACAGCTGGCAGAAACATGCCTTTTTAAAAAGCAGTCTAAAAATAAAAGCCTGAATCAAGCAATGTTAATGACTAAACGGTTTCATTTTCTACTATTAAATATGAAGTTCAATTAAATGTGTGGTTATTTCTGTAAAGAAGTATTTTTACATTCCAGTGTTTGCATAGAACACTTGAATATGTTTTACATGGTTTTCACATTGAAGAGCTGCAGAGCCTGTAGCTAAGGTGATTCAATAATAGCTTATAAAACAAACTCAACAATTGTTAGATATTTTCTTCTTTTAACCTTGAGACATCATTTGGTTTTGAATGTATTTTTCTATTAGAATTACAGCTGAGGAGGAAACTAGTTAATGTTTTAATTTGGCCTTTATGATCAAACCCAAAGCTGGTGCATGTAGCATACAAGAAAAGAAATAATTCCAGTTCCTCTGGGTCTAAAATGTTCTGGAGAGAGAACGACCACATGCCTTGTAATAGCCAGCAGGTTTGAATCCAGCACAAAGCAAATAACATAAAACTTTTTGCGTTACAGATGTTCATTTCAAAAACATCCAACCTTTCAAACGTCACCTTCAAAGCCGCGTTAAAATTTGTTCGAGGCTGTATATTATAGGCTCTTATTCTTCTGCTACTTGTTCTCACTCTTATCCCACACTTCACCTCCTCTCTGTTACTCCTTCTCTTTGATTTTCTTTTTCAATGATGAGAGAGAGAGAGAATACCGCCTTTCTCCCGCCTGTCAATTATCTCGGGCCGTCTCTCCGTCCAGTTTAATTGGCGTTTGGGAGACGCAAACGTTGTCCCAATGGGCTCCAGGCAGGACAATGGAGACCCGAACAGCCGACCGGCCCTTGGTTCAGTCCAAATTGAATTGGAAATCTTCCATCTTCTGCTTAGCATAACAAAGAGGGTGCAGGGGTTTTAGACAAAGGGGCTGTTTTAATGGAGAAAATCAATCTCAAGGAAGAAGCGCTAGCATTGTCTCCCGTCAGCTGTACAGGTGTGTCTCACTCATGGCGGCCTTAATCAGAGGTGGCAGGGGAGGGATCTGGAAACAACATCTCTGTCGCTGTGGGGAAGACTGGCAGCTGAGGGAGGATGAGGAGCGGTGGAGGGGGTGGAGGGAGAGAAAACAATCTGTGTCTGCGTCCGAGTATGAACATGATGACAGGAGTGATGGATGTGGCTGCTGGACGTTACTGACGCTCCTGTATCTTAAAATCCAACTTCTAACATTCCTGAGTCCTTCATCTCCACTCATTACACACAATCCAGTTCAAACTACAAACTGGTTTGATGTCTGAGAGTTGGTGAGCTTATTTTTACTGAGTGGTATTTGCAAAATTGTGAACTTAGTTTTAAAGGGGTCCTATTATGCAAAATTCACATTTTGAATGTTTTTATATTTCCCTTCGGCGTCAACTTATCCTGAAGCCACTTGCTGCATTCTTGTTGGTTGTGCACGAGGCTCGACTTATGCTTTTCAAAGATATATATAATTATGCTTTTCAATGTTGTATGAATCCGTTTGCGGCCATTTTCACATGCGAGTGTAAATGTTGAGTTGGGGGCGTGGCCTGCAGGAGGTTATTTGGATTTAAAGTGACAGAAACCTTTTTTTCCTTCTACCTTTAGTTTTCTTGAGTCCCGACAAAATTATTGGTTGCATGAAAGTAATTTTAAATCAACATCTTCCATGGGTATTGTTAACTTTTGGGCTGAAAACATCCAAACGCAATAATTTAAAAACCTTTTTTCTGAACCCTCTTAAAATAACTGGAGATTTCACAAAACTGAGATTTCAAGGTCTCAAAGGGAGATTTGACTACTTATATTAAGTAATATAATCTGTTTAACAATAAAGTGATGACCGCAGCAGATCTTGAGATGTTCATGTGTTTCTAATACCTGATTAGCAGTATTAAACTTCGCTCATTACAATGTCAGAGTGCCCAGTCTTACTTAAAATAGAGAAGCCAAGTTTTGCTGTATCCCGTGTAAAAAGTTGTGTTTGTCTGTTTTTGCGTTACCTTAAACAATAGAGTCCCACTTTTGCTTCAAAGCTGGATTGAAAAGGAACATTTTTTCCTGGATGAGCCCATCTGCTTCTGACTGACATTTTTTTTTGGTTTGGTGTATTTCAGGTTTCCTGTCTGCGTCTCTCCCGGTCTGTCAGTGCAGTTAAGAAGTTGCCTTTCAGGTCTGGGTGTTTTGATAAGGTGAGTGTTTGTGTTTATCTGTGCACTCCCAGCTCTGGGCATTACCATGAGAATGGTTTAAGCCCCCTGCTAATCCCCCTGTGTCTCTGTTATAATAAACGTCTTCATTCACACAGGCTGCAGCGAAGGAAGACGCAGCGAGTGCAAACATATCGAATCCCCTGGGATGGGGAAGTTTAACACCTTGACCCAAAAATGATTCCTTCGTCCTGAACTGACCAACACATCCTCCATCATAAAATTACATACAGAGCTTTGGAAAAAGTACTTGCTCCCCCTTTTTTTTTTTTTATTATTTTTTTTTTAGGCCAAACAAAGCCAAAACCATCTATTTCTCTTTGTGAAAAAGTGTAATAGCAAAATGTATGGCTCCGTAAATTTAGTCAAGTCATCCAGGTCCTGAGGCAGGAAAGCAGCCACACTACTAACACCATGTTTGAGTTGCAGGGAATGAAGTTCAGACATAACGAGATGCACATGCTTCAAAAGGTTCCACTTTTGTCTTATCTGTCCACATATTTTCCCAAAACTCTTGAAGATCTTTAAGACGTTTTCGGTAAATGTGAGTCGAGTCAGGACTGGTTTTGATTTTTCAAACTCTTCTAAAGATGCAAGTTTTGCTAAGTATCAAAGCATTAGAAATGACTTTGTAAAGTGCAGGGAATTAGATGCTTCATATGCTACTTCACGTTCAATCAAAAGCATGTGGCTTTCACAAGGCGATATTTGAAAATGATGGTTGTTTCTAATCAGCTTAATTTTATCAAATATTAAAACATGATGATGACCAGTTAACAGCAACAAAACAGCAAAAAGGAAAGAACTCTAACGTTTTTCCCAGAAAGGTACATAACTAAAACCAGTACTGTGATCCAATAAATATTGACCTATTGGTTTATTTACAAGTGATTATTGTTTAATAAAGGAAGGAGAAGAATTTGATATAATTCTTCTCCTTCCTTTATTAAACAAGGAAGGAGACATCAACATCCCTATTTTGACGTTGACATTATAAATATCTCCACATTTTACTGAATAATCTGAGACCAGAAAGAAAATTACTAGGAGAAAATGTCAAGCATTCCCAACCCTTTAACTTTTTCATTATTCCAATAATATGTCAGTCACAATGGCGTATGGAAGAACTCAGTAAAATTTATTTTCATGAAACGTCACAGATCCAACTCTAACTGGATGTGGAGTTGTACAAATGTTCATTCTCTTCCCAGATTTCCAGTGCAGCGTCCTCCCTCCGTTTCCCAGCTCCATCCCTCCCTCCTGTCTCTCTCCTGGGACTCCCGCCGTCACCCTGAGTTTCTCCACACAAAGCAGTCTATTAAAAAGCCTTTTAGTCAGTCTGCTTCTGCAAAATGAGGAATGGGTTTTAGGTCATGGTCGCGGTGCTGTGCATGCTCTCTCTGTGTGTGTGTGTGATTTTATGGTAGCTTGCAAGGTCTTTGACTTTTGCCCCTGTCAGAGTCATATCCATGATGTTAGAAGAGCATATAATATCTACCAGAACCATGAATCTCTGTGTCCTTGCCCACCTGGTGGGATCTTTTTATTTATAAGTGACGTCTAAATGAAACTTCCTTCACTTTATTTTATAAATTAACAGTAAAAAGACTGTAAACAAATGGACACTGCAATATTTAGTTTGTTTGAAAAATCAAACAAATGTTAAAGCATGTACAATCTTTTACTTCACCAAAATGTACAGCGTTATGTTTCTCCATCATATAAATGTAAATACTTAGTAATAGGACAATTAACCTCAAGGAATGCAGTTTTTTTAAGCATCCAAAGATTTGAGTGTTTGTGCCAATCATGGCAAAAGCTGCAACTAACAGTGATTTATCATCTATTTGCAGTCAGTGACCTGATGCGTCCATTTCTTTTGTGACGTCTCTTAAGATCCCATTTATTATGGATCAGGTCCATGGAAATGAGCTCAACTGAACAGAAAAGCCAAACTGAGGTCTGATTACTGGCAGACCTGTAGAATCAATAAATCACTTCAATAACAGAACCTGTCTGATAGCATGAAGTAGGACCTCGGTTCATGACCTTAAAGTGCACATGGGTGATGCAGCAGGACAATGGCCTAAAAGCACACCAGGAAATCAACATCTCAATGAAAGCTCTGAAGTGGCCTAGATAAAACCTGAATATAAATTCAACTGTGATTCTGTTTCATGACTTTAAGCAGACCGACTGTATTTTTAGTGGTCAAATTCCTTTGCAACAATTTAACAGAATTGTCAAAAGTCCAAACATCCTCTAATTGTTAGTTAATTATATCCACATGGTAACACAGAATAATAAATCCACCTTGAGGCCACTATTGTCAATGTTAAAAAGCTAACTTAAACTGAGACTAGAAGGGTGGAATCAACAGTTTCTACACACAAAACTGGTAAAATCAGTTTGTAAACACAAAACTGGTAACATCCTATAGAACAAAGAAATGAAAGGGAAACACAAAAACAAGATAAAGTGAAAAAAACAAACAGAAGATGTCTAAACCCACAGTTAGTCTTTGCACTTTCCTCTGTTTGAAGATGAAGGAAAAAGTGGGGAGGAAGGCAAGATGGCAAACCTCTTCAAGATCTTTGATGCTCAAACAAAAGCAGTAGATCAGAGACAGGCAGGTGGAGGAAGGGACTGTGGAGTACAGCCTCCACATATTGCAGCGGAAAGCAGGGCTGAGCGTAAGAGGTTCAGCAGAAGAAAGACATGAAGATCCATGGGAGCAATAACATCAACATGCTTACTCTTACATCAAGTGTGCAGAGACTGGAATATCTGAAAGCAGCGCCTTTCACTTTTATGTTTTAGTCATGCAAACAGGAAGTATATAAAGAACTCTATGCTGCATGAGTACTTGCTAGACTGTGGTGGTCCTGCTTCTGAGCATTAAACACATAGAAATCTCTTATCAGCTCAAAATGAACCTGCATGGAAGATGAAACTAACAAACAAGCTGTGTATTTATATGTGTTGCTTAATTATCAGGTCAAATATGTCAGGTCTACTTACTTTAACTCACTAGTTATACCATCATTCCTCTGTCCTACAACTGCCATGCTTATAATACTGTAGTAAAATAGCAGACTTTGGTACATTATACTCCAGCACCACCGATCTACATTTTTAACACTGCAGGATGATTAAGTTGATCACCAGGTAACCAGAGCTGCCATAGATTTTGGAGATGTTGAAAACCTCCAAAACACGAGTGCCGCAGCTGTAAAATGCTATCAATATTTCACATGTGCACCATGACTACAGCCTTCATACAACTGCAACTCAAAAGTTGCACCAACAACTCATAATGTTCCTCAGATCTCATTCAACACAATGCAAACACTCAGTCTGCACTGATGACAGAAGAGCTATTCTGAGATGTACAAAGAAGAAATTTAATATTTTCTATCTAGTTACAAGATTTGCATAGTTTATTAGTGCAGTAGAAATTTTAATAAACCCATAGCATCCTAAAATAAAATAAACAATACATAAATCAACAACGTAAATACCACAATCAATTTAAAATATATACCCAACATTATATAGCTGAATATAGCATATATAGTGAATAACAGAGATAAGATTCAGGACCAGACGTCCTCGTTTCAGCACCAAGGCCAGCGGATCCATTATATTTGCTTCTCATCTCATTGACTATGTTAATATTTGACTTAAAAAAAAAAACAGTTCAGCAAATGTTGAAGTGTAAGAATTGCAACTTATGATCCCAATTAACATGTATGATCAATTTCTTCAAGGGAATTGAAGAATATGTAACTCACTGCTATTCATAGTCAATTTGCCAAACTTATTATGCGAAACCAGAGATAAGTCTAATGATGTACAGAAAATAGGGCTTGAAATCGACTGACTGAACTTCACAAAGTCTTTTCTCTCAGTTCAAGCAGATCTGAAAGAAAAAGTTTTAAGCACTCTGCTCCTCATGTCTATTGTTAGTTGAATGAACTCAAGTTGAACTACAAGGTTTCATGGTTAATTTTAAAGGATTTTATAACGACATAAAAGTGGAAATATTCACCAAAGCATATTTAAATTTCAAATAAAATTAGAAAAAATAGATGTTTAACAAATATATTCAGTGATGTATGGACCAAACTTCAATTACTGCATCAAGAAACACGTATGAAATATTTTTAAGAAGTTGAGATGTTTAGAAAAAGACCGCACAAAGATTCGCACAAGGGATCCCAGCACTAAATGCACACATGTACACACCTGTCAGCTGTTAAATATCCTGACCATTTATCTTTCAGAGGGCAGCACTTCAGCCCCATCACTGCCATATGGAGCGCAGCCTAATAGACCCATGATTACAGAGTGCGTCAACCCCTGCTCACCCCGATCTGCCTGTCCTGTTCCTCTCACGGCGTTTCCACCTCCTCTTATCTCTCTCATCATATTTTTACGATGAAGTTGGAGGTGAAGGGTCTTTACGTTTTTACTGCAAGCTGCAGATGCCAAAATGTTCCAGTTTCTTCTCCCGGTGAAATGCCTTCATCCAACTTTAACTCACTTGGTTTATCGGAGGCAGCAGGATAAATCCGTCCCTTGCTCTTTCAAATGAGCACAACTTCCTTCATCAAGACGTGGAAACAAAAATGGAGCCGTCAGATTCTGGCACTTATAGGATTTATCACAGTAGCGTTAGACTCTTGTATTTGTTTTGGTTGTGTTTACCCACAGTACCATGTGTTGTAGTTCTGCTTTTGGAGCGGTTTCTGGTCACACATGTATTCAAACCAAACCAAGACCTCGGTTTGAAGGTGGATCGGAATTACCTTTTTTCCCCACACCTCCCCAAACGAACCGGACTTTCAAGACAAATAAAGTATAGTTTGATTAAAGCCAACCCAACAGGCTTAGTGTGAATCCACACTTCATGTATTTTCATCTGTGCCAGACCTGACAGCACACCTGCAGATGTTCTTCCCTCATCTTCCACTCTTTGAAGTCGGGATATCAACCCACAACTAAGAGAGGAGATCCTAATACTTGATATTTCATACATGCAAATCCGTGCTAAAACTGCAAACTGAGGCTAACAACTAATGACAAGCACTGATTAATGAGGTAAACAAAAAGCTGTGGAAAAATACATGGAAAAATGCTGAGTGAAAGGAGCAACACACATATATGAAACACACCTGCGTGCATGGTGCGTACTCCATTACCATATGCTGCTGCAGCATCTTTGTATTCGAGGCCTAACCTGTATAATAGGTGTCACATTAGCAAGACAACAAATCAAACCATCCTTCATTTCCCAGGCCTCTCTCTTCTCCTCCACAGCTGTGGGTCTGTCTTTGTGTCAGGGGAGTTTCTAATTAATATGATAAATAAGATGGCGGGTTCGACTCCCTGATGCTTTTTAATTGGAGGAAGCCTTGAATGGCACGCAGGCAGAGGCAGAGATTAGCGGGTTATTTGTGAGTGTTTTGTATAAGGATGGGAGAGAGGGAGAGGCAGAGAGGGAGAGGATTTTTATCCTTGCTGTGATTTCCTGTTTTATTGTGATACCCGACTCAATGCTTGTAATGCACACAGGGAGAGCGGGTTTTGAGACACAGCTGCACGAGTGGCCGTGTAGCACTTCCTGAAGCTCAAAAACACATTCAGACAGCAGCCCTGTTTCACTACTGAGATGAATGACGACTATTTACTCAAAACCAATAGTTTTACACCATCTGCAAGCACTAAGAGCAAGATGTGACAATTTAAACAAAAAGGTAAAGGAGACCATGAACACCCACATCTGGTAGTTCACATATATTTTATAATTTTCTTCAAGCACCTTTAAAAAATGGATGCTTGATAAAATGTAGATTATATTTGACTAATTTAGAAATTCAGGAAAATGGTTTTAAAATAACAAATTAGGTAACTTTAGATGTGAAATACAAACCTGGCTTTTTATTCACAACAATGACGGATATTGAATTTGAAGCAGCTTAAGACTGGATGTAATTTTATCTTCAATATTGGTTTGTTTCTATTGTAAACATGGATTTTCTTGGAAGAGTAAGAGATGCTATTCTTTCATACTGAGCTACACGTTTCTAAACTTCTCTGGTTAGTGGGTCAGATCTGTTCTCCTTTTTTGTCTTATTTTAGATAAATGGATACTTATAAATTTAGTGTAATATGAAAAAAAATCTGTGGGGGAATAAATTATGAAGTCGCACATTTTATTCTTAAAACCATAAATAAAACTTTAGCAACTAGTCAGTCTGGAAAAATTAGATTTAAAAACTAGTCTTGACAACTACAAACCTGGTAGTCCCAGCAGTTTCACCCTAGAAGCAGAGAAATCTTTAAATAACCCTAAGGCTGGACATACACAGATCAAACTACGCCACATGGTTCAGAAGAAGATTAACAAAAACCCAGAGGATGCTCACAAAAAATAAATGTGCTTCCCAAGCAATTCTTGTCATTTTGCAGAGTTATTTTGTGTTTAAAACCTCAAAATAACTAAGATAGATGAGAGAAGAAAATCGATGATGAATTCTGTCAGACTTGCTCCAGGAAACATCTTGTTTTAAGCTCAATGAGTAAGACTAGCTTGTCCTATCTCCTTCCTCATTAAGATCCATTTTTCTTTGTAAAATCTTTATTAGGCCAATATAAGTACATCCTTTAAACTCTAGTCAATTCAAGTGAACTCCATCAAATCCATCACACCATAAAGTCTCGTTTCACAAAATAATCTAAAGCTGTGACATTCCTGCAAAGTTTTCTGCTGCACTTGGTCACATTCTTATCTCTAATCAGTGTTATTTTTATCTATACATTATTTATGATAAACTATTCACCACCTACAGACCACAGGAATACCAAGCTGAATATCTGACAGCTTTGCTTCAAGCATTTATGTATCTATGGCCTACTTCTCTTACACGTACACATTCTGAAAGATGCAACTGATCTCCTCATCCTCAGCTAATCCTGCTCCATCTAAATCAGAACAAACAGCCCAGAGGGGACAAAATGCTGTTGTTCTGAAACCATCTAATCCTTCTCTCCATCATTCTAATCGCTTTATGTCTGACAAGACTCCTCAACGGGAGTGGAAACCAACAGAACCATAAAATGGAAACGGTGAAACAACCACAATTCTCCAAAGGGGATTTAAGTCCAGTTTTTGGTGTCGTTTTGTCAAAGTTCAACCAGGAAGGCTCTGGAGGACGTTAAGAGTCCTGAGAGCCTAAACAGGAAGGTTTAGAAATCCTGCAGCTGGAATGATGACAGTATGAGCAAAGGCTAGACTGCAGAAGAAAAACTAAATATATTGATTTCTTTGTCATCTTCCTGGGTGCTAGCTTGTCATCTTTGTATTTTTAAGTTGTGATTTCACTCTCCTTCATCAATACAGCAAAACTCTCCGGTGGCCTGACACTTTCAGGCTTTGCTCAAATTTTTATAAAGTTTAAAGTTACAAATAAATTAGGAAAGCAACAATTTTACTGTAGATGCTGCAAAACAAATGTGAGTGTAGAAAATAAGGAAGTCATGAATATATTCCCTGAAAGGAAAATGCAACCATTTTAATATACATTTCTTTTTGTGCACAGTTGAGAACTTTAAAAATGACTCGTTTCATTTTCAAATCTACAAAATAAAACAGTCGCAAAAATAAAAGAACTGCAGCTTGGATCAAATGAATAGGAAATGATCAGTAAAAGAAGAAAACTTTTAAAAGTATTTGAAATCCTGCCATGTCGCCAGACATTCTTGTTTTACAAACTACAAATCTTGACTCTGAACTCTGACTCTCAATAATGTTTCAGTCAAATCTCTTTGGGCCAAACAAGACCAGAGCTGACAGTTTTTCACCAACAGCTTCATGCATCACTACAGGAGAGGCTTGTGTTGGTTTATCAGGATATAGAGACTTTATTAGAGAGGTTAAAGGAGAGAGATAATAGATGGAGAGGTGAAAATGCAGTGCAGAGATAGTCAAAGGGTAAATAATATGAGGAAGGGACCCAAAAAGTGGGAGCAGATGAGAGAAAAATGGAAGAAGCGATAAAGAGGCATCAGAAAGGAGAGGAAACTACGTGGATGGAAAACACACACAGACGAGAGTTGCCACTTTGCCACAGCAGCATTTAAAGCTGTAATGACAGGCCAGAGAGTGATAAGAGACTCTGAGTGGAGAGGCCACTATAGCAGCTCTCCTCTCCCTGCTAACAACTGTAATTATCCAAACTCCACACTCACTACTATTGATCTCTCCCCGTTCTCCTCCCCCTCCTCCCCCAGCCGTGGAGATTGTGTGTGTGTGTGTGTCTGTTTCTGGTGGTGTGACGGCAGAGAGCGTCGCTCTCAGCACAAGAGCTGTTCACACCTGCAGCCATGCATGTGGAGAGCAGCGACGAGGACTTGGACAAATATATGACAGCCGCAAAACACAAATATTGGTGCAGTTCTGACGCTCCCCTCATTGGTGTGTGTGTGCATCCTTGTTTTCTCACACCTGGTTTGGAGAACATGGCCACAGCTTGGCCACACTCTGGTGTTAATACAGCTGGTAAAAAAAGCAAAGGCGAGGTAGATTTATGTTTAATTATTACTTTTAACTGTTTTACATGTTTAATAAATCTCCGACTTTGTTGTTCTTGCTATGAGAGGATATGAAAGCCCATGTGGATGAATTTTTCTCAGTTGTGAACAATTTAGTAAGAAAGTATGCAAAACTCTTTCAATTACAACAAGGGTTTTATATATGTTGCAATGTAAAACATTAATTCATTACAAAAACATTTTAAATCCCTTCTCCCTCCCTCAAGACGTTGTGCTTCTGCCCCTGTAAGCTCTTTCTAATGTGGAAAACCACGACTATACTGGTTTTACATAACAGTTGTGAAACATTTGATTAAAATGCCAAGAAACTCAACTTCTAAAGCAGAGTTTTCATCCTAGAAAACATCATTAGCCACACAACTTTTTATTTTATTTGTGTCTAAGTCAAGTTCTTGTTTTTCGTTTTTTTCCATGTCTACTCTTTTTTCCAGTGAAAGTGTTCCTCAAGTGGAAATAAAAATGTAAAATTAGGCACTTATTTTTGAAGGAAGCAATAAGAAGCCGCACTTACAGTAAACAAGTCGAAAAAGTCCATGTGAGGTAGAAATGAATATTACGTATCCTAAAGTAAAGCATGGTAGTGGCAGTATCATGTTGTGGTCATTTTCTTCAACAAGAGCAGACAAACTGCTCAGAGCAACCAGGAGGATTTGATTGGGAATCTGCATTACTTGAAAAATCATCTTCACAGACAATTGTCATCCAATTGGCTGCGTGTGAGCTACTTTGCCAAGACAAACAGGTGAAAATTTCAGTCTTTTTATGTGAAAGCTGATAAGAAAAACTCTGAAAAGACTCGGAGATGGAGCTGCAGTGAGAGGCATTTTCTCAGAGTTTATGTATTATTATTTATTTCCATCTCATGTTCTCTAAAAGGAGGGGCGACAACATCCACTCATCTAAACACCTCTTACAACTAAAATCTCCCATTTGTGGAGAATCTTAATCAGAACTTGAAATACATTTCATTTAACGCTGGCATTAACCTTCTGCAGCTTTAAGAGGAGACTGACGGTAAACGCAAGGATAAAAGTGTCAGGTGTCATTGTTTCCTGTGTTTAATCATACTGAAACACCAAAATCATTGAAATGAGGAGATAAAAAAACCATCCCTGACACTGACCAGAGATAAAGGCATCTATTTCTATTAGTACTTAAAAATACATAAAGGGAAATTAGGCAGAAAGTAGTGCAATCTTTTCATATTGCAAATTTTAGTGCATTTTATGCAACAAGAGCAACACAAATTAAAATCTGAAACATGTTCAAGGGTTGCGCGCACTTTTTGCAAGGTGCTGCAGATCAACGAAGAGACAAAGTGAATCAAATGTGTGACAGAGAGCCGAAGAAAAATCTGAAATTGAAAATGTGGCACTTTTAAGAGTTGAGACTAATCAGACGAGCCGTCATTATAAAGGCAAGGTTAATAGCGTCTGACAGAATCACCTTCAGCAGACACAAAGATAAGAACGGCGCTTTTATTAGCACTGCTGGAGCAGATACACATATTCAGAAATCCAAACACCCCGCGCACTCACAATGGATCGATGCGAGAGGAAGCGGCGGCCGTGCGTCTTGTGCTGCAGCCGTACGTGCGCCGTCAGATAGCGCCATTCAGCGGGGGGAAGGATTTACAAGTCGCGCGGTGGCCTTGACACCGACACAAAACCCCTCTTTTGTTGCCCCATCACTTGGGCCAGATTTATGACGTCCAATTACAAACTGGGATGCTAACAATATTTCCCATTAGCCTATCAAATGCTTTAGTGGTTGTTCCTTCAAAGGGTTATCTGGCCTTTCAGCAGGGGCGGAACCAATTTATGGGCCCCCCCAAGAAGATGTGAACAAAAGCTCCTCTGGTTCTGGTTTTGTTTTACTGTGTCGCTCCCACAGACAGGTAATTAACAGCCGAGGAGTTTGTGGTTAATTTGTGAGATAATTATCTAAATTAAACTGCCTTTCGTCACACGGGGGGGCTCTATCAGGCCGTCCTACTTGCCTGCATGCATGCTTGCAATCTCCATCATTTGATGAGGCTGGTCAGGGTATTGTGCCACTGAGGAAACAAAACCAGTAATGACATGTTCTTCTTTCTTTCCTTTTGTTTTCCTTCTGCTTTGTTTAGCTTTTCTTTGTTTTTAGCCAGAAAAGAAGTAAATGAAGAGGGTAAAAGGAGAAAAGAGACAGAACGCACACAAGGGGTTTACCTACAGAGTTTCTAGATTAGCTCCTATTTAATCTGCGGGAGCTGTTATTTATCAGGTCGCTCATCAGCGAGAGCCATTTTGCTTCTCAGGAAGAGTGGGCTCAGGAGATCAGATTACTGAGGACTGATCTGGAGAGGGATTCAAGTGGAATTAGAGAGTTTTCTATTGATTTCCAGCACCTGATGTAAAAAAAAAAAAAAAAAAAAAATCATACATCCCTTTAACCTGTTGAGCACTTTCCTAATCCATCAAGCAATTTATGATCCATACTTGCAATATCAACAGGATAAACTAATATCTACTCATGTTTACATCACCAGGTTTTTTAGTGCAAAAATGATCAGAAACATTGAAGCATTGATAGATTTAAAGAATGCAGTTCACCACTGGAGAACACAGAAAACAACCACCAAGTTACACAGAATCCAAGCAAGTTCACCCAGAGAGGAGACTGCAAGAAATCTCCAAAAACCCTGAATTTATCTCAAAGTCTCCTGTTTGTCTGAAAAACCAGAAAGAGGATGCACAGGTTTAACTTCCTTAGGAGGTTTGCAAGAAGGGAACATTTGCTCTATAAGAAAGAAATTAGACTGAAGTTTGCCAGAGAGAATACAGAGAAAAACCAAATCTTCTGGAATAATGATCAACAACTGGATTTACTACTGGTGGAAACCATGAAGAAAACAGAAAGTCAACAGGATCATGGCGTGGCATTAAATGCTTTTTAATCATTTAACATGTGAGCAAATGTAAATGATTTTAATTGTGTTTTTTATTTAAAACAAACACCACAATTATCAAATTGTCTGTTTTGAGATTAGTGGAATATCAACAAATATCTGAGAATATTTGTAATGGAAACGCAGCTGGTGACTCAAGACATACCAGGTAATCCATTAAGAACTGAATAAGGATTACAAAATTAAAAGTCCAGATTTTAATCTAATGCTGTGAGGTGACTTAAAACAAGGTGAACAAGGAATAACCCTGAAAATGTGGTAAGTTTTTCTCAGATTGATGTCAGATTGTGGTAAAGAACGTCTCACTGAAGAGGGTAAGGTTACTTATAAGGGTGAAGAGTGTTTTTTCTCTCAGCTCTAAAACATAATTTTGTTAATATAATAAGTAAATTTGGGTTTATATACATTTAAGTTGAGAAATGAAAGCAGAAATTCATCTGAAAAGTTTTCCTTAGTAAGTTGTTCCCCTGACAATCTTTACTTCTATAAATTAAGTCGAATTCAATCTTCAAATACTGAATTCACAAAACATATGAACAGAAAATTTAAACTCTTGGCAGTCGGCCTCAACTGGTGTCATAAAAATCTATTTTACGTAACTTCAGCTCAGTGCAATCAGCAAAACAAATATATATATATTTTAATTAAGAAGTAAAAAAGGTACAAGACGCATTGAGTACTTCGTTGCATCTACAGAAAAGCCTGGACAAAGATCTGAACAGACACAAACTGCTCCTGTTGGGTGATCGGATGAGGATGTAAATATGACAAACAGATTCAATCGCTTCAAAAGTTTTCCTCCAGAGACGGGAATTCATTAGAATTAGCCACTTCCACGCTGCTTTTCAAATCTTGTATATCAGAATTTGCATGAAAATGCCCCCGATGAAAGCCCGGCGAGTGTGTCTGTCTTCCTCCCTCCGTCCTCATCCGTCCCTCTCTCTCCCTACTGTATAAAGGAGGGATGATCACTCCCTGTCACATCTGTTGGCACGTTGCCATCAAGCCTTGACAGGAAAATAACACTCTTCAGGGAAAATAATACACTCGTTCTGCCGTCGGCGCTCCCAGACACATGCCTCACCGAGCGCGTGTGTGTGTGTCTAAAAGCTCTTGCTGCTGCTGTCAACCTGAGCACAAAGGATCACTTTATATGATTAGTATGCATCTCTGAAAAACATACTGAACAAAAAGCCCGGCCCCGAATGCTGCTCCACGCCAATTAATGGATTAAGAAATTATTTTGAGGCGAGGCTTGTTGTGAGACAGCTATGATATGCGGCTGGAGAGGCATTTCTGTTGTGCTTATTGCCAACTACATGGGGCCTGAATGCAGCCTCATCGTACAGCAAGGTAAGGAGACCTTAAATTATATCCCAAGACAAAGAGGGATGTGATACAAAACATCCTCTGGCAGCAAAGCGACGAGCTTACAGATCTCTTCAGAAGGCGAAAGCATCTGTTAACCCCGAAAACGACAGCGTCCCACAGCACCTTTGACCCCCGCCGTACCCGGCCTCAACTTAAGAGCTGCCTTTATAGATTTTGGAGAAAGCTGAAAATGGTTATTGAGAATCGACTTGGACCAGAGAATGACGTTTTACTTTGTGGCGCTCGAGTTTTGGAGTGTGTGTGAGTACAATGTGTCTGACATGGAGCCGTTACCTGAGGGCAACGTGGGACAAATGGCAATAAAGAATTTTTAAAACTTCACCTTGTGATTCCTTAAAGCCTGTATTTATATGTTCTTACTGCTAAACATAAACAAAGCAAAACATTTTCCAGGGAGAGGAATAAAGTTAAGCTCTTGAAGACTTTAAATCTCAAAAGGTAATCATTTTAATTTACCTCTCAAAGTTTGACAGAAATATAACCGATCGAAGTTATTATAGCAAAGGAATACGCAACAATTAAATGATTAAAAAATGAGTAACTGAAAAGCAAGTTGCATGTCACTTCCTAACAGAAAAATGTCTCAAATTTGGTTTACTGGTCAGAATGAACTACACTGGTATTTTACATTGGTACAGTTATTTTACCATTGCAAACTGTTATTAATTAGAAAATAATCTCTTTCCCTTTTTGACATTTAAAAGACAGGACTGTTCAAGTCTTTTGGCTCCAGATTTATTCCCCAAATTTGTTTTTCATTTATTTTTTTGTAATCGACAGGAAAGTAGACTTCGTTTTTTTAACCAGCTGACTGGCAGTGCACAGCAAGAGGCTCAGGAGGAACAGCATTACTTCCTATGCTGACAACAAAATGCCCTCTCCCTTTAGGAATATCAACGTTTCTTCAAACTTTTGATGCCAATCAGTGATTTGCAACTTCATCTCAGTCACTTAATTCATAACAGAGAATCTAAAAAAGGAACCTTGTTTAGCACTATAGCATTATGGGAGGAGTCATTTTTTAATAATTGTTTTTTTGTGCATCTTAGGTCTACTTTGAGCGTTATTGGCTGATTCACCTGCAGAAAATTGACTTGAATTAATACAGACAGACAACAAAAATCAAATCTAAACATCATAAGCAATTTCTTCTCTGTCATTCAGTCAGGTTATTTCCTCTACAGAGCTTTAGTATCACACAGCTTTTAAACTTCCCATCCTGGAAGGAAGCAGCTCTATGAATAAAATTAAGCTGTAATATTTTAGGCTAAACACTGATAGATAAACAGCCAATCAATCATTCACTATTTAATAATGTAGCTGGAATCAAACAGCAGAGCCGATCAAGCAGCGCTGTCAAAGCGCCGGGTCTCTGCCCTCCCTGCTGGAGCTAAAAATACATCTGCTCAAGTAATTAGAAATACATTGAAAGGACTTTCTAATAGTGTGAGTGCACAATGTGATATGTGGTCAAAAAGAGCCTGCTGATTGGTATTCAATCCATTACAGACCCCAAGTAGACCCTAATTCTCACAAACATGGGAAATGGCAGCCCATTTTCCTGCGCTAATGCAAACAACATAGCTCCTCTAAAATCAATGTAATTGGCCGAACCATTTAGTCGAGCTGAATGTCTTGAGTGATGCTTGTAGCGGAGTGATGATGGCGTGGTAGTTCCTTTATGCCGAGGGCTGCGAGGGGCGAGGGGAGAAGTACACTGTAAGGTTTAGAAGATTTTTTTATTTTCTTAAAACTTGTCAACCAGTGAAGCTGCTTTCAACATAAAATATGTGGCGTCTGTTACTTTCTGATGCGCCATAGTTGCACATTTTTAGAGGTATCAGAGTAAAAGGGGAGGATTACTAATGCTTATCAGACAGATTTTTATTTCTGTTGATGTTATTGTTATCAAGCCACCGTGGAAGAGCTGCAGAAATCCACTGCTCGGGTGGAAACAGTGTTAGAAGGTTAGAGTTGGTTGGAAGACGACTGGAACTGAATATATTACAATCCAGGAAGAAAAGCTGTGAAAGCTGCAGGGGTTTTCTAAAAACACAGCCACAGATACGATTCTTCAAATCTGAGAAACTGATGTTCACATACAAAGTCACCTGAGTTATTTTTCCTAAGGTAAGAGAAAATCAGAATCTAAATGTGCAAAGCTGGTTAAGACAAATAGCTGGAAATGTATACATCACGCCGTAATCTATCACATAAAATCCCAATAAAATATCTTAGAAATTGATGTTTCTATGTCACAAAATGGAGGACATTTTTTTAGGAAGACTCTTCTAAGGTACAGATCAGATCAGCCTTATTCCATTCCAGGTTCTATTTTTTTTTATCACAGATATTGCCTGAAAATTAAGTGTTAGCTTAAACTGAACCCGCTACACAATACAGGCTAATAGGGCAGCAAAATGAACACAGTGATGATGTCACAGGTCTCAGCTGACCGAATGTTATTACTTTTATCATTTTTAACAACTACATCAACAACTGCAATTTTCTGCCTGAGCAGTAAAAACGCAAAAACGAGGAAATACAGTTTCAGCAAACTGTCTGAGTCCTGCTTGGAGGTGGTTTCTAATGCGATTCACGTTTCTCACAATGCATGTCAGCAGAGCCTTTTCATCGGCCTCGGCTCAATGCAGAGAGAACGCAGCAATAAACCCAGAGCAACAGCAAAGAGCAAAGTCAACACAGGGTGGTGCAGAAAGAGCAGACATAATTCTGACAGTTTTATTAGGAAGATTTAGGAATCTGGATATTAAACTGAGTCACACAAAACAAAAAAGTGTTAAACTCTAATGTTCATCTTTATGCCTGAAGTTTACAGTTTCTATCACCTTTTTCTTTATAAAGGTCTGAAATAAAATGACATTCTTCTAGCTTATGATTGTTTGGTCATGTGTCATGAAAGTAATTGGAGATAAAAACAAAAAACAAAAGTTGATTTCAATTCATTATTGAATTATCATTACATTATGTACATTGGCTAAAGTCAAATAAATGTCATTGTACATGTGAAAATGTTTTCCCCCCCTCTACAATCAGGAACTAATTTCACATGTTTTAGCCTATTTGTTACTAAACTGACAACAATAAGAAATCAAAATATAAAAGTGACATTGAAAAAAAATCTAAATAATAAAAGAGTAGCTTCACTGTGGCCAGATGCAATAGGGGGCAAGGAAACTGATCTTTAATTCAGTATTAAAATATGTGTGGCAGTAATTTCTGTTGAAATAAACCTAGAAAAAAAAAATCTAGTTTGAATTTTTAAAATGTAAAGACGCTTCAGCAATTTCTCAGTTTTTATCGGGTAGTGGATATAATTCCTTCTCGAAAAATATATTTACTAACAAAAGTATTTTTTCCATGTCAGTGCTGAAAGCCCACACTTTAAACAAAAATATAAGACCATTAATGCTTTAGTTGTTTTTTTCTAAGTTTTCTTTCAATCCAGAGCAGATTTTGGGGCAGTAATCTCCTGAATTTGTTAAATATATATATATATATATATATTTTATACCTTACAATATAGATTGTAAGGTTGTTTCTTACAATAACTTATAAAAGAAACAAAATCAACTAGAAAAAAAGAATAAATGGGAAATGGACTGAATCTGATTGGATGTTTTAAATTGTTTTAATAACTGAGTTGCATTTTCAAGCCATTCTTTTTCTTTTGCTTCTTCTTATTAATAGTCTCCTTTAAAAAAAAAAAAAAAAGTTGTTTTTCACACAGAGACTTAAGTTCACACATCATCTCCTCCTTTGCTATTGAGTGACATGGAGAACAGGCACAAGGGGAGGAACACAGCAGATCTGGTGATTATTTGATATACAAATGAGTCTTCCTCTCTGCTCTCACATGAACACCAATAACACCAGTCTAATCTAATCCAAATCTTTATTTAAATCATTATTCCCATTCAATATTTCCCACATAAAATTAATTATAATAGGAATGCATCCTAAAGATAACTACATTTATAAAAAATAAAGCCAGTGTTTTGAACCAACCTGCAACATCCAGCTTCCCTCAAAAGGTTGTAAATTCAATCTTTAGCTGTTTAGCACAATAAGCTGCACAACTTAAAGTTGAGTAATAAAACCACAAGAATATGGTCGTTTACCAACTATAACTCTACAAACATATTTTAATAAATTCACTTCTCTAGAAATTCCAACAGACACATGAAATTCAAATGCTGCACGCGTTTTAACAATATTTCTTCTAGTTTATTTTTCTTTAAATGAGGCCAGCAAGTGATTCTAAGACAGATAAAACAGGTTATATGCAGAAAAATTGACTCATTATTTAAAATGGTCATGCTTTTGTGTGTCTATTGATGTGATTAGCGATTAGTGTTCCTAATCTTATTAATGTCAGCCTGTTTCTGCAAAGGAAATTTCCACGCAATGATCTATTTGATACCTCATTTTAAAACAATGTGGCTTAAAAAGAAATAAAGATAAATCTCTAAATTGCACTAATATGAAATGCGTCCTTTATGTGTAGCAGGGTGAAATAGATAAAGTATTGCAATAATTCGGAGCTGTGACTGGTGTGATTTGCTTAGAGTTAAAACTCCCTGCAGCATTTTGAACAAAGCTTCCTCCTGTAGTTGTTTCTTCCTCTTCACATTCAGTTGATGTTTGTCTCTGCAAGGAGTGACTCAGAAAAAGTAAAGCTAATGGTGCATCAACAGGTTGAGACTCTGAGCTCACATAATGGAGTATTTACTCCGCCTGACCATAATGACTCTGCTGAAGAAATGGCATAATGCATGCACATTCAGAAGGACTGGTGATTCTTGGCTTTCTATTTTAAACTGTCAGCTTCTTAGAAAAACTTCTAATCCAGTCTTGTTTATGTTGTGAGACCAGACATTGACCAACTATTGAGTTTTCCATAAAAATCCAGTTTAAAAGTAGAAATTATGATCATTATGGTGGAGAGTAAAACCATGTGATCAATTCACACTTTTTATTTCTTTCTGTTTTTAGGAAGCAATGCAAACATTAACAATAAAATGCATTAAAGGCCGTGTTCCCTCTTCATTAAGCTTCAATTATGTTATTAATAAGGTTATATTAAGTTGAGGTTTTGAGTTCAACATTATTAGTATAAAGATCTATTTAAATTTTAAGACATGATCTTCAACTTGGCATGTGATCAAAGCTAAATGTCCTTCATTTAAATTTCCTATACAAACATCAACTAGAACAGCAATGCTCCAGACTGATAGTCTAAAAAGCAACAGTGCCTTAATGATAGACTGATAATAATGAAGGCATGTAAGAGGTTTTAAAGTCAGCGGAAAACATGTCACCAATTTTGTGCCTTTTTCAAGTTTAAAGATGGTTTTTAGGCTCCCTCTGCTGGGTCTCTACACTCCACACAGACGGCAACAAGCAACAACTGGGTCAAGATCTTCATTCCTAATATTTCTAGCTTCACCTAGTTTTCCTACTTTTAAAGATGCCAAAGCTAGAGTATCCCTTGCTGTTATTTTTAGTGGTTTTAATTTTTTAAACACAAAAGAAATGGCTTTACTGATTTATAAAGACAACTTTTCTTCAGCTTTTTGATAAATTATGAGATTAATATATTTATGTACATTTATGTTGTTATTCTGTCTAGAACGTGCACGTTTGGACTCATGCTTGAAATTGTACCTGTACAAAATCTACCTGCAAACGTCGGAGAAATTTAGTGTTGATATTTTTTATTGAGTAAATAAAAATAGTTACAAATGTCTAGGTGATGTACTAATAGCTCGAAGGTCACAAACCAATGATTAAAAGAGATAAAACAATTGGAAATTGTTTTATTTAATAAAACAAAAGTTAAAACCAACTTTTGTTTTATTCCAAAAATTATAAATACCGAAGAAAATGTGAAGCAGAGCAGGAGCAATAACTATATCCTTTACGTCCACACCGCCATCTAGTGGCCTGATTAAATGTCACACCAGTCCAGCCCTAAACTAATATTTTCAAGGTAAAACTGTACAAATGCAATCTAATGTAATACTTTTAAATATGAAGATATGTTACAGTTCTTTAATAAAGAAACCACTTGAATCACCATGAAAAAAATATCTCAGTTTTAACCTAAATCAAGCCAGATGTACTCCAGCCATCTTTAAGTTAAAGAAAATGTTATACATGTGAATCTACCTTGTTTGTTTTTCCTTTAAAGCTATGCAGGGTTAAGTTTCTGCTCTTTTATAAAAAATGCACAGAAATTAACTTATACAGCTCTACAGATCGATACCAAGAGGAAACATTTCATATTTTCACAAATACTCCAGACTAATTTCATGTGACCCCCAAACTCCATTCAACAATACAGACTTGGTAATCTATCACAAGTAGTCGCTACAGATAGAGATCCTTTTGACATTAGGGCAAAATTAATACGGAAAACTGTATGTCTTTTAATAATCATACTTTTTCTCCTCTCTTTAAGATCATAATAAATAAATTACATCTGTTCTGTGATGTTCCCTCAAAAGCATAAACTCATTTACTCATAAACTCATTTATGCTTTAATACAAAAAGTCTTTTTAAAAAAGGAGAGGTTAAAATGCTATTCTTACTGCTAAGAATTGACTAAACATTTTGCTAAGCACGTGTGGAAAAGCTGACTTCAGTGTTTTAGCATTCAGCGAATGAACTTACTAAATGTTCCAGATTAACGGCGCAAATGCAGAAAGTGATCGTCCATTTTTAAATGTCTAGACTCCCTGCAATCACACACTACAGTAGACTGCATACAGGCACACCTTAAATTAGAGTATCCTTAACATTGTACTTTGCTGCAGTAAATTAATTCAAAAGCTGATATGTATTTCATAGATTTATGACACATCCAAGGCATTTCTTTCTGATTTTTTTAAGGATTCCTAATACAGAAATGCTATGACACTCAATTTTTTGGCAAGTTGAGTGGAAGGAAAGCATCTGGTGAAAGAAGTCCTCTTTTCAGATGAAAGGCTTTTCTTTTTGAACTTATGATTTGATTTGACTAAGGGTGGCACTGATTTATTTAGATCTAATTTAAGTGTTATAACAATGCAACACGTCACCAGCTGAATGAGAATCAGACAGAACACAATAGAAAATGTTGGAGGGTTCCTGGTATCCTCCTGTCCAGGACGAACCAAAATGGTTCAATATTTTAAGATACAAGTATGTACAATGATGAGTCTGACTTTCTGAAAGAAGTGACATGACATTAAAATGTTTAATGATATTCTAATATTTTGAGATGCATGTGCATAAAGCTGTAATAATCTTGTCCTTAAATCTGCAAACCTCATGTTCAGTTTCATAACATTAATGTCAAACTGTGCAACAGTTTTCTTATTTTCAGTATTTCTAATGAGGCCTTTCAGAGATCGGTAAAAATGAAAGAAATTCACATAAAAACAATAACAAGTAACAGGGTGGAAAAAATGCAATCACACAATATTGAGCACATGAATAAGAGCCGTAGAAAGGCTTGTCAGTATTTAGAAAGTATCCCTGCTGTTAAGTGCAAATCGCTATCAGCTGCATTAACATCGACTGATCTACAAAAATGTTCTCGTAACCCAAATATTGCACAGAACCGTAAATTTGGAAAGAGATCTTCTGAAAAAGTCTTATGATCATAAATAACTGGAAAAATGTAATTTATGGTTTGTCTGATTTAATATCATTGAGATTAGCTGTGTACACAAACCAAGAGCAATAAATGTTGAACTTGGACTTACGAATCAAAGCATATCTTTAAGGAGTTTAGTGGTTTTTTTGTTTTGTTTTTTTCAGTTGAATTGTACAATAATACAAATTTAATTTTACATTAAATTTTAGAGATATGTTTGGAATAACAAAACTGTGTATGTCTTATCAGCTGAACCTCAACTATGCTCTAAATCATCCACTTCTACATAGATGTGGTGAAGTAACTTCAAGTTCAGCTCGGGATTTTCAGCAGCTGAAAATCCAAGCTTCTGACCTGGGTCTGTCTCCATGGTAATTTACATGAATAAAATTTGAGTTTAATATCATAACAGCACCACCTCTAATCTAACCAATACATTATGAGACAAAAACAAATATATATAAAATTGTCATATCTTTTTTCTCTCTTATCCAAGGTTACAACATATCTCTAAGAAACTGATTAATTTACTTGTATAATTTATCAAAATGCCATTTAAAATCACAAAACAACCATAATCAAGTAATTTGGGACACACTTTGAGCCACAGAATTATGAAGTTGAAAACTATTTATATCTTTCTAAAAATGTGAAAATTAAACTACTTTTTAAATTATTTTATCTAAACAATAATAAACTAAACATGTAAGATTTTATTGAGTGAACCAAAAACTGTATTTATAAATCATTACAGAGCTAAAACATAAGACAGGATTGCAGATTCTTCATGTTTTGTTGGCTATCAGAATCTTTCTAGTCAAAGTTCATTCTTTCTTCTAAGGTACGCAAAACCTTATAAAATTAAAAGTTCCTAGAAGTTTATGGTTCTATTATCGTGAAATTCATATTTATGCAGAAACCTGGATAACAAATGACAAATGTTTTCTCCTATACCTGACTTTTGTTATGCTTTCAGAACCTTATGATTGTGAACATGTTGGCCTAAAACAAATCCAAAATGGTGTCCAGATCCTATATGTGTGGTCAGGGGCCTCACGGGGTCGCAAATGGTTCCAAAGCTGCACTTTGGACACCCCAAACAGAGGTCAAAGAGGACTTTAAAAGATTGTTTCTATAGCATTCAAATCAATAAATTATGCAACAACAAAATGCTATTATTCTGTTTCACTTGTTCTAAGTTAACATATATAGTCAAGTTGAACATATTGAAGCCGCTTCCTGCTGCGGAGCCCATAATAACATTAATACACACATTTCACTGAAGAGTGGAAGGATACATACATTTAACAAAGCACTCAGGAAAAGCAGCCAGGTTTAAATTGATTGCCATCAAAACACCAAATCTATGACAGATCTGTCTCAAAAACCAATAAAATCAGTCCAACATGTAATTTCTCTATTTTTATGACAAGCTCCACCCACTCATCTCTCCAGTCCCACCTGAGCATGTGAGTTTTATTTAGTGAATTTTCAGACCCATTCAAGCAATCCCTTTTCAGAAAAGCAATCTGCAGCGACAGGGGGGAACACATGCATCACCTTCCCTCAGGAACAGGTGTTGCTGTAGGTTCCTTCTCCTTTCCTAAAAGGCTCACAGGTAACATCTAGAGCAGGAGTCACTCCCAGCTGCAGTCACAGCCACACTCTGCAGCTAAACTTTCAAGCTGAAGGAACATTCACAGAATTATTCACAGGAATCCCACCTATTTGTGGATAAATTCATGTCTACAATATTCACTGAAAATGCAGCTTGGGAAGCTGAAACATGTTGATATAATGCTACTTGACAGATTATTGGTTGGCGTTTGCAAAGCAGCCAATCCAAAAGCACCGTTTCTTATGAATGGCGTTGATTAGCAATGATGTGGAAGTCCTTTGATGTTAGCTTCTGTAGTCATGCTAAGATGGCTTCCATTATGTATTAATGCATATTAAAGTATATTTTGTTTTTGAACTATTAATATAGGCAGCTATAAGCATTTCTAAAGGGGTATCAAGTAAGGAGGGGCTTAACAGAGTGTGTTCTGCTTTTCAAAGGAAAATATACATGAAAATTTTCCACATAAAGTCAAAAAAGAAATACTATGGTTTTTAAAAATGGCTCCTAACTGCAGCAGGTAAATTGAAAAAAGCAAAGGTCCAACAATGGAGCCTTGAGGTACACCTCAGGGCAGCGCAGCAGAGTCTGAGCTCAATCCACATGAATACAAAAAAAAACATCTAAAGAGCAGAGATTGTTATCCCAAGCCACTGAGCATGGAGATGATTTTATGAAACCTTATGCAAAGGTTTCTGATAAAAGCTTTTCCTGTTGAAATTCACACAGCCTTTACATTTCATCCCAAGCAAATAATTGACAATGAATCAATTTTAAGACAGGGTACAGTTTTAGTTGCTGATGGATAAGTTAATAACATAAAGAGCAAAACCTAACCACAAGGTGAATGTAAAACTAATTTTATTTCTGGCATTTTTAGATGCATTTTATCCCAAATTATTTCACCTGTTGCTATTTATGTAATTTCTATTGAGGATCATTGATTATTCTATAAAAATGTTTATTTTTCTCAAGTTTTTTTTAATCAAATATGTTTTGTTATTGTTTATAATTTTTTACTTATTTTAACTTCCAATGTGTAATACTCGTATTATTTTGTCATTTTATTTTTGATCTATTTCTTAGTTATTGTTTTTTGACTTCCTCCTACTTTACACTTAATATTTTTTATTAGTTTTTTTTCACTTGTTTGCAAAAACATTTATTTAGGATTGCAAATTAAAAGCTACATTTTTTATCTATTTTAGTTTCGTTTAATTTTTCAGTTGTACGTTTTATTTTTTGGTTACTTATTTTACTTATGTTTTCTGACAGGGGATTATTTTTATTTATTTGTTATACATTATACAGATTAGCTATCAGGTTGGTAGAAGGCCTGTTTCTCCTGTTATGATAAACTTTCAGTCATATATTTCTACAATAATGTAAAAGTCATCACGTCAAAGTCCTACAGTACCTTCTTTCTTTAGCATTTTCCAACTCAGGAAAGTTTTTCCGACACTTTCCAGTCACAGGAGGCAAGAAGGTTTGAAATCTCACTTAATGCACGCTCCTCACTCAGTGGTGATATTTCGCTGGTGTGGTGTAAATATGTTGAAAAATCGCCGCTTGAAGATGTAAAGTGCAGTTCCCTCTCTTCTGTTTCCTTTGCAGTTCCTGCTTCAATCACGTTGGTATTTTGCTTCCCAAAGAATCAGATGCTGCATCCTTTAAAAAAATTATCCATCACGTCCTTACTTCTACCCTCAGGACTCGCCAAGCACTCAGAAAAAACAAATAACCCGGCAAAAATGATCCATTCTCACCTACAGGAATAAAATACCCAAAATGCTCAGAGAGGAAAAGTTGCCGAATGGAGGAAGTGAGGTGAGGAGTTGAGCATCCTGCCGTCTCTCAGTCAGGAGGATGAATAGAAAGTCAGCCTCTCTGCCTCCTTTTATCCTCCTGCTTTCTCTCTTCCCCTGCTGCCTCACTTTGGCTTTTACCCTGGCTTCAATGTGTGCGAGTGCATGTGTGTGCAGCGAGGGACCTCTTTCAGAACAGCAGGAATATATTATAACCCAAACAAAAGGAGCGGGCTTATTGTTTATGAATTACCAGCCTTCCAAAGCCAACAAAGGCCCCTATTTTCATAGAAAACTCCATTTTCATTTCAGCTCCATTTGATTACCCGAGCAAAGAAAATAAAAAGGGCTCTCCGGTCACAACATCCAAAAGGGATTCATTTCTTCTTCGTTCTCTCATTCAGCTCCTCTGAAAAGGTTTCTTTATTGCCTTCTTTTCAGCGCCGACATCAAAATGGGCTTTTAGGAGTAAACCAATGACAAAAAATTATTGCTCGCCTGTTTTGTACAATAACCAGTGCAGGGGAAAGAGAGGAGTCCTGTGTTGTCTTTGTCATCTCTCTTTGGCTTTTTTCTCTTGTGCTCTTTTCTGCTACTGGAGAAGAAAATTGCAGAGGCTGAAAATGAGTGGCGCAGCTTTGGAGGGAAGTGGAATGCACAAAGCAACAATACAAGTCAAGTATAAATTATCGCCGGCTACTGAACACAAAGATAAAGTGCAGCTAGAAAGAGCTTTTAAGTCGTCACCAAATATGTACCTGTTGGTTTTATAAAACCCCAGAGGCGCGCCGTCGTTTCCTTCACAGCAGGGTCGGCAAATGTTATGACTTCATTAGAGCAATCTGTTCTAAGTCAGATTGTCAAACAAATTTTAAATCAGACAAGGATAATGGCAGTTTTCAAATGATTATTTCAATTCTTAAGGTAAAAAAAAAAGACGACAACTATCCAGACCAACCAGGCTCTATGTGAAAACATAATTAATTCAGGAATTAACAGAACATAGAGCAGGGCACTAAACCAAAAACAAAATATATTGTGATAGACAAGGGATCAATAACAATGGATAAAAAAGTCTGATAGAATATTCAATATTTTCACAGCATTCTGAGGGATGTAAGCGTCCAATCATGCTTGGTTGACGCTACCAAGCAATACTGGTGGCATCAACTCATCTCTCACGCTTTCATTACCGAGCAACAACATGTTGAGTAACCTGCGCAGCAGCAATATAAGTTTTCACCACCATGCCTCACAGCTGCTTACAGATAACACAAAATGACAGTGTGGATAAAACAGGAAAGGCCACTTCACCAATATTTCAGATATTTAAAACAAAAACCTAATTAATAATGAAATGCTTATATCGGGATGTGTTTTCAGCCGTGTTGTCCAGCCCGCATCGCCGCACTAACAACATGTAAACCTGTGAATGCCTGATCACAGCTCATGATTCAATAACAGGAAAGAGAAACCGTGCAAAAATCTCACCAAAACGAGAATTAGAAGCTAAACACCACTGCTGACCAAAGAGATAATAAATGTCCATCTCATATTTCTGAGTGATCTCTAAGATTTCTATGTGCATCCAGTCACATCTGGAATAAGACTACTACGTTGTTCAAAAAGTAGAACCACAGACTGAGTCAAACAATTAAAATTAACTTTCTTGTGATCAAAATCACATATGGAAAACCAAAATTATATATAGAATTGTTAAAACAAGTCAAAAGAGTGAGTGCTTTTCTGAATGACTTAAATGTACAGTGTTTGACATTTTTCCACCATTACTGAGGGTTTTTGCAATAAAGATCTGAAAAAAACAACAACTTTCCAGTAAAACTTGCAGACTTGATGGTAAATAAAGTCTCAGTGACTGAAATCACAAATGTAGTTTAAATGGAAGCTTTTCCATCATAAGTTTTATTCAATTGGTGACACTTTTAAAATATTACTGAGTTTAGAACTAGTCCTTGTTAATTACAAACTAATGACGCTGGTGTTATGTGATAATCTGAGGCTGCTTTCCAGTTTTTTGCATATTTTCACTGGTGTTAGGATAAACTTCAATAACCAGAAATGTACTGTTGAGTAATTTAGATTTTCCAGGCCTACCATGATGATTTATTTACAGCCATACGTTGCCTTTTCTTTCATGTTTATGAGACAAAAGCCACTGAACAAAACCGAAAAGGAACATTTCTTAAAATTACGATGTAAGAAATTTAAAAAGAGTGAAAAACACTTCAGGAAAAAGATTCAGGATGTAGAATTTCACAGTGTTTATACACTAATTATAATAGTCAATGAGATAACCCTGTCTGCTTAATAAATGCTAGAAAAATTTGCATCGGTTTAGTCAATAAATTAACAACAAATGTTAAAATCTGAGAAATTCAAGTTTTTAAAGAAAATAATTTCTGTACATGTTGATTGACGCAGAAGATGTTTTTTTTATATCCTGCAGTTTCCTTTTCATGTCTGACTGGATGAATATTTGGCTCAAGACAAAAGGTGAACTAATCAATTATTCCTCTTGCAAGGCTCCGGTGCTGTTGTGAAAAGCGTTGACATTTGAGCTTTCCAGAAGACATCTGCAGATTTATATGCCTTCCATTGTGCGAGGCAGCCAGTCTCTATCAAAGGCTGTAAAAGGCCTTGTCAATTTGGTAGGGACAACTCCACAAAGACTCCTTTCTTCTCTGTTGTTGCGAGAATAATGCTTTTCACTGGTGTTCTGCCAAAACCGCCTGGCAGTCCGGCCACGCGACGTTATTGATTGCATTGATAACAGACGACTACCATGGAAACTATCAAACGGATGCACGACGAAACCTCAAACACATATTTAAAGGGAAAAAAACTTATGAATGAAGATTTTACAAAACAAATACAGTACGTTCATATTACTCGATGTCGAATATACAGTCATAAGTTTATAAGCCATGGTGGATCTTTTTTTTTTTTTGTAAATTTTTCATTTTCCACTTTGTTTACTTGTTTTAAATCATACTGACAACAGAAACTACCCTAATGACTCAGACCTGATTTTGTGTTTAATATGCACATAAGTTGACACAAACTGGTCTAAATGGATACTAAAGGTAACAACATCTTGACTCCTGACAGACCACTGCTTCTATCATCCAGTGCAGCACTGACATTTCTGATTTCTGAGTAGTGGGTAAAGCTAAATAAAAATCAAAGCAACTGCAGGAAACGATAACTGAGCTGTATAAAACAGGAAAAGAACATAAAACGTCATCCAAAGAACTGAGAATGCCAATCAGGAGAGTTCAAATTCTAATTGAGAAGTGAAAAAATGAAGGATTCTGTTGAAACCAAACTGCTGTCTGGTAGAGCAACAACAACAAAAAAATTGCCAGGAAAATTGTTCAGAATCCAAAGAGAATATTTTGTAATACGAACAAAGAATCTCGTCATAAAATAGCATAAAAACAAAAAAGAAAGGGTAATGCAAGTTTCAAATTTGATTTAAAAAATTTGAGATCGATGGACAGACAGATATTACTATCAGTATGGAACTTCATGTGCAGGAAGATACATCCATGTTGAAACTTAAGCTGCAGCAGCATTCATAAACATAAACAAGTGATTAATTTCACTCACATATTTCACTGTCTGGTCTGTTTCCTCCCACGAAGATGAAGTTCTCGAGAAATCCTGTCGCCTCTTCTTTCTTCACTCCTATTGGCTGAAGAAAAAAAAATTAACAAGTTCCGCAATTAATATTAATAATTATTTTATCAGTTATTTTTAGATTCTACTGTGCGCATTTGGTGCACATTGTGTTACAACTTACATTGGAGTTTATTTTCTTTTATTATCGTTGTTTTATTCCTGCGGGTTTCAGACGCTTTGAAATAATCAAGTTATACCGAGTTTCACCTGGGTTAAATTGCGTGAGGTGTAATTCCCTTTTTGACCACTACAGTGACATAACATTAAGTTGCAGTGCAGTTACAGAGGGGCGCTGTTTCACCAAAACAAATTTCGTCCTGGATTAAATACTGTTGGGTTGTCGGGTAAAATTAGTATTTTACACTGTTTTATTGGGATTTTACATGACGTGGTACATAATGAACATTTACACTGTCCGATAAAAATGTCTTCATTACTTTGACAACTGAAGATACATTACTAAGAGTATAAATGTAGGTCAAAACTGAAGCCGCAGCAGCTTATAGAAACTAAAAAATATATTTCACTCACATATTTCGCTGCCCAGTCTGCCTCTTCAGTCCTGCTCCGCAAATATCTCTGTCAGCCAACACAGTTTATATTAATAGTTACAAATGTGTTCTTTTCAGACACTTTTCAGCATTTAGTGTAACTTTTGTTATAACTTACATTGACGTTTATTTTTCCTGGGAAGCTCCGGAGAATCTTCTTCAGCCTGAAGTAATCAAGTCATGTCGAGTTTCACCTGCGTCTGTTTGAGAAAGGTGTAGTACCCTTTTCGACCACTGCAATTAACTAATGTTACGTGGCGGCGCTGTTTCGCTCAGATTTCGGCCTGAATGAGATACTTTTGGGTTACCTGATAAAAAACTGGAACATCTTACATTATCTGACATAATTTAAAAACCGAATAAAAACGAAGCATAATTTTTTTAATTTAATTAAAAAACTAAAAATAAAAATCTTTAAAATGTGGCATGCAATTAAAATGCCAGTCCATTTCCACTTGAGAATGAGGTGCAGTTTCACCTTCCAGGATGAAAAAAAAATAAATATATATATATATATATATATATATACTGAAATATATATATATTATATATATATATTATATATATAGTGAAGAAGACCAAAGCTGGTCGATAGAGAACAACACACTGTCATCTTTTTATTCTCAACAACAGACTCAAGTTTCATTTGGATTCAGCATTTTATTTATGGGCAGACCAAAAGGTGAAATAAATAGATGGTTGTTATAGTAACCTCTGCAATCATTTTCATCATTCTAACACCAGAGCACAGGACACATTTACATCAGTTACAGCTAAATACATAAGTTAGAGTTAAATCATTGCCATACTTGATTGTACAACTAACACAACAGAGGTTGTACCGCTAATTTGTTTTAGCAATACGTCTGCTGCTCTCTGGATCACATCTGTGATGTGAGCCAGGGTCAAGTAGAAAAGAAACATTAAATTGCATATTGACAAAAATAAACACATTTTCCAGTGTAATATTGCTTTAAATTTGGCTTTGCAAATACAAATGTGCATTGAGCCCCCCATCAGTCTCATTGCTTAGGTGGAACTCAAAAAAGTGAGTTAGGTGGTTTTTACTGTTATTACATTTCTAACTTAGCACTGAGTTTTATTTTATTAGTCATTTTTAGTGTTTCACCAAACAAACTTGCACTTTCCAATGGATTAAAGAAATCTAACAGCTAAAGTGCTTCAATAGTATTTGATAAATATTCAGTTTTGACATCAGGAGTGAAAAACTTCCCGTTTATTGCATTAAGGATGAGACCCAAGTTGGAACCATTGAACAGAGTTCAGTAGAAAGCCTGTTCTGGTGTTTTTTCTCTTACCATGAACAAATATGCACTTTTGCTGGCCATTAATGATAAAAGGAATAGATTCTAAGATCAGAAAAAATATGTTTTTAAGTTACAGGGGTTCTAAAATGTCAAAGAACCAACTAACTGATAAAAGTTTTGTTTGGTTTTTTTTTGCTTAAGAGGCAGTGCAGGTCATTATAACACTATGAGCACCTTTAAATATTGCTTGAAAAATTAAAGTAGAAAAGGGTGTTAATTTGGAAACAGAAGGTTTAGCTGTGATAAGCCCTGAGGTTTTCTTTAAACCAAACATTTTAAAGATGTTTTATTGTAGTTTATCAAATTCAAATAAATACAACTGTTCTCTTATTTTTTCCCTGTGGTCCCATGACATTTTGCAATTCATAAATCTTTATAAACGCTGGTACATTATTGGCTGATTTATGATATTTTTGGTAACTTCAGTTGGCTTGTTGGTTCCTTTAAAAGTTCATTATTTCATATGGAGACAAAATGTACAATTAAAAATTTTATTGCAACTCCTAATGGGAATGAAGCACATGAACTCCTTTTTCCAGGACTGAATGATTATGCAACATAAAAATAGAATGATTTCTAAAGTTAGGAAGATGGACCCAGAATTATAGATATACCCACTAACATTTGGTTTAAAGTCAAACCTATATCTAAAAGTATGTAGAAAATATTTTCACGAAATGGTGACACTTTTAATAAATATGTAAATAACAATCTTTATTAAAGTTACATACTGCAGTTAAGTGTTAAGTTGTGTAATGATTCTGCTCTGGAAAAAGAAGCATTTATACGCATCACTATGAGTGAATGCACAATTCTCACAGAAACTGTGACTGACAGTGACAGTGTGTGTTTTTTTAAAATCAAGACTTAACTATTGAACTTCTATATGGCGTCTTGTTCACTTAAATTTGTCATATTTATGGACCACAGTAAATAAAATACTATCCTGGATACCAGTGAAAGGAGCAGAAACAACACTAGGAAAGAAAAAGGAAATTGTTGGTCCAATAGCAGAAGAAAAGACAAAGCGAAGTGACATCCTCATGCCTAGCAACTGTTATGGCTTCATTACTTCGTGAACAGTCGGGACGGCTTCATCGAGAGCTGGCAGGAAGTTTCCTGGTCCCTGGTTTGGCACATGGGTTAGTTCAAGGTTTTAAAGTTAAATAAAATAATGAAGAGTGGCACAAACTACCGGCAGCTTTTGTCCACACAGCTCTTGTCATATGGTGATTTAAATGACAGAAATTGGTTCTGGCTTCACATCTGAAGCAGTTTCAGAGGTTAGTCTCATCCCAGGTTGGGTCGTTCATGTTCTTCAGAATACGCCTGACGATTCTCTCCAGCTCTTTTCTTGCTCGCTGCTCCTCCTCCAGCGTCCGTTTTATTCTCTTGTTGTCCTGGAAAACAGAAGGAGACAGTTTAACAAAGAAAGAAAGGAAAAATTAGGAACTCTGGGACAAAAAACCCAATACTATAACAAAGCACAAATCACAGGATTTCTGCTTTGTTTATTTTAGGGTTACACCTAAAATAAAAGAAAACTGCAAGACAAATACCAAATGCTTGTTTAGTCTGTATCCCATAATGCTAAACTGAAAACAACAACAATTTTGATATCAAAATGATTCTTTTTTCAATCTAACCTCAATTTTGGGCCTGAAATAAAATAGAACATAAGCAGGAAAAAAGAAGACAGAAAGAGGAAACTGACCTGCTTGAGTTCCTGAACCTCATCTCTGAGGCTATAAACAGTGTCCACCAGACTGCTGCAGGAGAAAAAATACATAGTTCATACCCTATAACGTGTTTACATGTCGATTCAAAACAAGGAGAAAAAGAGCAAGCTACGTTCACAAAACTAAGAAGTACAACCAATGCAAAAAGCTGAATGTCAGTTGCAGGAGGTCATTTTTTTAAGTAATTCAAAACTACTGGTGCAAACTAAAATAAGTATGAAAATTCTGCTTTAGTATTTTTCTTCTCCCAGTCATCCTTACATAGACATATAGGAATATTATTCATAAAAATCAGCACAGGTATTCGTCTACGCATAAGCTTTAACACACAAAATGTTAATATACTATAAAAAAAATCACAATGAAATGTATTTGTACCTGTACAGCTGTCACTAAGTCCTTTAAATTAGCCAAATTAAGTAAAATATAACTAATCACATCTAAAACAAAATTGTTGATGCATTGCAATGCATAAGTTCATCGAATAATTGACCTCTGTTAAAATATGATGCACATATAATCAGATTTATTACCGTTCCTCCACTACAGTTTGTCCGTTGCTCCTCGTTTCTTCAACAATAATCTTCTCCTCCTCTGGGAACAGCATATGGACATCTTTTCTGCTGGAACCTAAGACAATGAAAGTAAAAAGTAATCAGAGAATTTCACAACTTAAGCAAGTAAAAAATCTGCACTTAATTGTTATTCTTAAATGATACTGAATCAGACATTTTTAAAATGTATTTGGAAGATTCCAGCAACACACTGACATCTACACAGCATCCATCACACACTTTGAGTCAGCAGAAACAGTTCACAACATCTTACGAGAAAACGAGGCGGTCCTGTGACTTTGATTAGTCCAGATACTGTCATAATCGGAGTCTTCTGATTGGTCAGAAGATGGTAGGTTACTAGGGAGCGCAGCCACTGTGAGGCTGGTCTCAGCCAGCACATGGTTGTGCATGAGGTCAGTTCCCTGCCATGCTTTACGGTGCCATAAAACACCAAATTACATGTTTTGGAGGATGAGGGAATAAAATCAAATCATATTGGATAAAGGATGGAGAAGGTGTTGGGAAAATCCATAAAGTCGGTTTGGACAGGAATCATAAACAAAATAGAAAAATGCATGACAAACACAAGTGAAAATCAAAATAATAGTTTGTTTGGGACAAATAAGAAAACAGAGAATGGATGAGGGTGACAGAAGAGGTTGAATGGATATCAGAGAAAAGAGAGGAGAGAGAAAAACTTGTTAGTATAAAAAGCTTAGAAGAAAAAGTGATTCACAGTAATAACAAGTTAATGTGTGGATATGAATGCATAGAAGTGAAGCAACTCACTTGAGTTTAGAGTCTGGCGAGTCTTTGCACTCGTGCAGTAAGCCTCGATCACCTTCAGGATCTGAGCGTCCTCCTCCAGAGCCGCTGTGCCTGACGCCCCAGAGGAAGATGGGAGGAACAAAAACATGACAGATGTTGAAGATGTATCCAAAAGTTTTAATGCGGAAGAAGAAACCAGTAAAAAGCTAATTTGTTTTCATCACAGTGACTACATACATTTGGACAAAGTTACTAAAACCATTTTCAAGATTATTTCCCAAACCCTGGCGCCTGTGCAGAGCTTACTCTTTCTGGCAGTGAAATCTTCCTCCGATGGTTTCCTCTCTGGTTTTCTTATGGTAGGGAGCAGCGGCCTCTTGTTTTTGGGACTTTTACTTACATCCTTTAAAAGACAAAACCAGTGCAAAAAAAATAAATAAATAAAGCGGCACAGACTTACAGGTGTGACTGCAAGAACATTTGGTTCAAATTTACATAGAAGTCAAGTTTCTTTGTACAGCACATTTCTTTAACAAGGTGCTTTGCACCATAAAAACATCTTACAATAACTCATAATGACATAAGCAATACACATCACATTTTGTCAAACACAATCATCAAAATTTCCAAGCAAAAACACATCAAATGTATCAATCATTATCAGGAGGTTAAATGTTCTTCAGGTAATAAAAGGCTGAGTTTTTTAACTGTTTATGTGTCTTTGAAGGCTCAGGTTTGAGTCCGCCACTAATTTCTAGCTGTACTAGCTGAAGCTGTGTGCTAACTTTTCACACCGTTTATAAAAATATTCAAAACCCTTTTATGTTCCTCCCACTTCACAATTACGCCTTACTTTATCTATAAGAAGGTTTGTGTGAACGGCACCTCTTTGAAGCACAGGGCAGCAGACGGTCGTAGTGGAGGTGCAGGGCGAAGGCAGCTCAGGGTCCAGGGCTTGGGGGTGCTCGGTGGCTCCAGTGGCCCCCACATGGGGCTGCAACTGGAAATTGTCCCATTTAAACAGTGATGAGGCAGGGTGTGGTAAGGGCTCCCCCCGCGAGACTCAGAGTATCTGGAGGGAGTGGTGGGATGGGAGGGCAACTAGAAGCAACACAGTGAAGAGGAGAAAGAGACAAATGAATGAGCAGCGACTCATTGGCTGATAATACAACACAGAGCCTTACTGGGTAACAAACATCCTGAAGCTTGCACACTTGAGGTGGTGCGGTGTGTGTGTGTTTGGTGAGGAGGTCCAGCCAGTCTTGTAGATCACGTTGATTGCTGCAAGCTATCTGCGTGCGTTCACATTGGCCTCCTGCTCAACAACAGGCACACAGTTAGAGATGATGCATTATTTGATAATTAAGCTCATGAAGTGGATTATTTTTTGGAACAATATGGGCTCTGTTGAAATTATTTTATTTTGAAAATACAGAGAAAAGAGGGAGTGACCAGATATTTCAAAAGCATTCTTCAGGTTTTCTCCATCTTCAATTCTAGAGATGAGCATTCCTGATAAAGGCATTTTCCCCTACGAACATAAATACAGAGTAGCTGTAGCTGAATAATAATTCATATGAATATTTGTGCAAAATAATGATGATTCATTGGCTATAAACATACCTGATATATGAATCCACTCATTCGGAGGCTAGCTGAGAGCATGAGCAGAGTGTGAGGGAACAGGATGAGAAAACGTTCATTTGACTCCTGGAAGAAACACAAAAGTGGTTCACCGAGTTCTGCTGGTTGCAACTCACAGGCGAGATCACAACAAGTCGGATTTCAACAGGTAAAAAGTGAAGCTCAACACTTCCCTCGCAGAGTTTTGTACCTGGTAATTCTGCGAGTGAACTTTGACCTGGGACATGTGGAGAACTGGGCCGAGAGTTTTAATATCTTCTCCTTCCCAGTTTCTGATTGGCTCAGTCAGAATCTGTAGCTCCAGGTTCTTCCTCTTTCTTACCTCCTCGCACTCTGCCTGCGTTAAAACACACTGTGGTAAACAAGGCTGTAAAAAAAACTCCACAAAATGTGACGTAAAACTGATTCACAACTGGAAAAGAAGCATTCTCACTGCAAGGCGTTTGAAGGCTGCCATGGCAGCACTTGAGGTCAGCTCGGTCGGGGTGTTGCTCCTAAAAGACAATCAGAATATCAAAAGCAAGAATGAGCGTCTCTTCAAGTTTTGGGTCTATAAACAGACTCTTACTTCCATATGTCTGTCCAGTTCTTTCAGAAGTGCTGGGTATCTTTCCATCCTGGTGAAGGGTTTACTCAGACTGACTGTTAGTGTCAGGTTGCCAGGACTGGACGCTCCTTTTGACTCCATATATTCCCTAAGATCATCACTGTGACACACATTCATAAACATGTTAGTCTAAAGCAGGGGTGCTCATACTTTTTGAGACCAAGATCTACTTTTTCTCTCACCAGCCGGCTGAGATCTACTTCATGACACGAAGACATAAAAATTGTAAATTAAACTCTATTGACTTATTTTATATGTGAATATACATCAGTTATAGCAGAAATAATAAAGTGATAGAAAACCTAATGCAGTTGCTTCCTCAGTGAGATTCTGACACTGGGAGCAGGTTACTGGTTTCTCAGTCAGAAGCTGGTTGCAAATCTGAGGCCAGCAGGTATCATCAGTTCTGGTAGATCTGAAATGTGGTTTGATGACGTCAATATGAGAAACTACAGAGTGATAGGAGGAAGAAAAGAGCTCTGCAAAGGTAAAGGTAAATCTTCTGAAGTTGGGATATAATTAATTTCATTTCACATAATTATCTCAGTAGGAGCCATTTGTTTGTTAAAACTTAATGAAATATATTTGTCCTATTTGATGTTTTTGTCAGTGACGTAGGCTATACTCAAAACAAATTAGGTAATTAGTCCAAGTTTGTCGTTCATTGGTCGTTCAGAAACTACAGCGGCTGTAAAGCGCCACAGCAAAGATAAAACAACCCGAACAGATGATCAACTCTAAACCACTCTTACTTTTTACTCTATGTCTCTCTTTGTCGTTATACACACCCGTTGCCATAGCAACAGCCTGCGTCCCGCAAGCCCAGCAGAGATTACGTTAAAAACATTCAGTCCGTTACGATATCAGGTTTCCAGGCTTGATGCTTATTTCTCGATTATTAATAAGCCTCTCATGAACACAGCGGTTGTTGATTAGCTCATTTAAACTCCTGATCTGCTAGTCAGTCGGTCTTTGAGTCGCCTTTTTTTTGTTAATGGAACCGAAACGCATTCAATTGCGCAACACCTTGTTGAAACAAAATTATTAAGATTATTCATTTTAACACGTTTTGTTGATTTTATTATTATTTAATGAAGCTGCAAACATTTAGGACCTTAGTGAATATTTCTGATAAACCTGTCAGAAGAGGAAGTTCTGGTCTCAGCCTCCTGGTGGCGTTCAGTTTGTCAGCTGCTGCCAAGATCAACTCAGAAAATTCCCGCGATCGATCGACGTTATGAGCACCCCTGGTCTAAAGTATTTGTAGTTTCATAACATGTTCAGGGTTCGAGTCCATACCTGTGTTGTGTGAGCACGCTGACTGCAGACGGGTGATTGGAGCAGTAAGTCACATATATGGCCTTCATCTCAGGCATCAGGTTCAGAAAGAAACCCCCGATTCTCTGTTGGTTCTCTGGAAGTCTACACAAATTACACTGTAATGTAAGACTGAATGGAAAATTTTTTATTTCTGCAATTATACAGAAAAAAATGCAACAGATTCAGCTGACCACTAGATGTCTCTGCTGCTACATCTACTTCTGACTTGAAGTTTATTTAAAAGTACTTTAAAACATCACACAAAAAAGTGCTACTAGTTCTTCTTAGCAGTTTTGAATCAAACAAAAAACAAACTGACTTGGTCTGTTCGTCCAGGGACTGGACAAGCATCTGCTGAAATGTAGAAATCTCTTCCAGATTTCCCTGAATTTGACCGATGTCAACACTGCTGAGTCTGTAAAGCAGAAGAAAATAATTTTGAGACATACATGCTGTAATGTAAAATTTTATGTATGCAGTGTTGGGGTGAGGAACATTTACCTGTCTGTGGGGTGAAGTGGACGCAAGTACGTCCCGAGGAGACTCTGTAGCTCCCTTGAATATTCACTTTCTGCCTCCAGGATGTTCTGTAGGACCTGCGAAAGAGACAAAGTTGTTAAAAATAAATAATTTTTAACAACCATGTTTTCCATAAATCTCTTAAAGAAATGAACATAAATGCATACACAGAAACATCAAGGCAGCCGTGATTAATTGTTGGGGTGAAACGATTAAACAGATTAATTGTGATTAATAAATTATTGAAATGATACTTACTAATTTAGCAAGTGACTAAGTGTAGTATATACTCAAAAAATGCAAGAAAAAATTTTAGAGGAATAATTATGCCAAGAACGTACAAAGCATATACATTTTGCATTTAAGATTTTAAAAAATTAATAAATAAAACATCTGTCTGTAGAAATGATTTAGCCAAAACTCCTCAAGTGGAAGTGGGTAGCTTTTCCTTGTTGTTGCATTTTAGGCAATATAATGTTTATTTTCTCATTTTAAAAAGGAATTGAATTATTTTTTAATTCTTAAATTTTAATGTATTTCTAATTTTGTAAAAAAAAAAAAAAAAAAAAAGAAAGAAAAAAGGATCAAGTTGTTTAAGAAATAATCTGTAGAATGTGCCATCTTCTATCCGAATAGTCAACAGAAAAAAATGATGGTTTAATCAATTACTAAAATAATTGCTAGTTCCAGTCTTAATTTATTGGGAAGAAAAAGCTGTAAAACTTCTTAAAGATATAGAAAATCATTGAAGTTCAAGATAAATCTCAAAGGCTTTCAGTAATGTAATCCATTAAAAGCAAACTGGGCAGATAAAGCATCCTGCGGGATCAGTAGTGTAGTTTACACTTTCTTAAAAACTGGATTTTCATTTTAACCCTCGAGGTTAAATTACAGACCTTGCAACAACTACAGAAATCCAGCAGGAATGATGTTTTCGACAACTGTACGTTTTTAGCTCAAACAAGAAGTGAGTGAGGTGTGAAACTGTCTAAAATAGTAAAATATGATATTGCAATATTATTTCTGATGCATGCAGGTGTATTGAAAAACTCCTGTTATTAGTCTAAACCCGACAAAATGAAGCAGATTTTATGGAACATCAAGTCTTTGAGGGTCTGCGTGCCACTTTTCATGCTCTGACAGACATTTGTGGTGGAAAAATATGTATGTCACAGTTTAAAATACGTAACAGCTCATCTGTCAATACTGTGCTAAGGTATATACTAGCTTATTTTTAACATGTTATATGAAAATATGTATTAGTATAGGAAGTGAAAGAAAGAGGTCATTATAGTTAGTGATTATAAAAATGCCCAAAGCCTACATCTTTATCTGAGCTAGCTTTTTAATAAATAAAAACAGGATCCTATTTTTATTTTATTTATTTTTTTGCATTAGTGTCCAAGAACAGCTTTCACTCCAGGCACGACCTGTATGCAAGTGTATAAAAAACACTGCAGTTCCCCGACCAGAGATAAGACTGTCTGCAGAGACTGTGACATCTTGCTGCATTATTAAAAACACTCAAACACACTCACACCAGAAAGAGCCCACCCTGAGGCAAGGCTGCCCCAGAAACCACTGGGATGGAAGAAATAACCTATATTACATTGGCCGCACTCTGTCAACACAGACTTGACGCATGCATGGCTGCCATGTGGGCTCCACAAATCATGCCATGCTTATGTGTGTGTATACACACAGACATGGCTATGAGATAGTCAATTAAATGTGTGAATCAAAAATAATTGATTGCGACAGCCCATAAAGGCAGACACACAATGTGAAAATCATCCTCTAAGCTTGAGTCACCACCTTACAACCTGTATCAGAAAAAAAAACCCACAATTTTTTGCAAACAATTATTTTAGCCAAACATGTAACCTAAACCAACATGTAACCTCTTTGTATTCTGATAGAAGACTTTCAGCTGGCTTGTTAATTAAAGATTGGTGAACACAATAGGAAGTTAGATGTCTTGACACACTGATACTCACCATGTTGTAATAGGTCTTTGAGATGATGGTGGTGTCAAAACCTTTTGGGGGACTTTTCAGAGTCCCACACTTTGGCTTATCTGTTATTTTGTCTAAAAACAGAACAAAGTCTCATTGCTCCGATCAAAGGACAACATTCAAATGCATCTCTGATTATTAATCCGTCATTGAAAAATAATAAATTTTCAATTCCTATTCTATGGATTCCTTACACCATCACACCTTGCTATAAAGCGTGATTTATTTAAAATGCGTGTTTTTTATCATGATCATTGATGCTTATAGCTAATAAAACCCCAAAATGATAATTTGAATGACACAAAATCAACAGAAGTAAAAAAAAAAGTCAAATTTTAAAACAGAAGTATTATGTTAGGCCCGTGCAATCATGGGAAAGATGGCTCGCTTGACAATAATTCAACAAATTGTAATTTATACCAGCCAAAAACAGGGAAAAAGGTATTTGCTAAAAGAAGGTGATCACAAAGGGCTGCATATGAGCAGAACATTAGAAGGTTAAGTGAAAGGAAAAAGTGTGGTTAAAAAGTAACCACACTTATAACTACAAGAGAGAAAACTGTCAAGCAAAATGAATTCAAGAGTTTTGTTGTTTAAGTAAAGCAGCCGTGTCCTGGAGACATCAGAAACTTGAGCCTAAGTTTCAACAACTCAAAGAATTAAACACTTTATAATAAACACTGGGTGTGTAATGAAAATCCATGATGCATTAAATTTTTTTTTTTAAACTGAACTTTTTTTTTTCTTTTTTTTTAACCTTTTTAGAGATTGAAGTGAAGCCGCAGAAACACTCAAAAAGTACATTTATCAAACTCTTGTTGTGGACTCAAAAAGTCAAATCACTGATGATGAAACTTCACTAGTCTGTAGACGATCAAAAGTTATACGTAGATGATTCATGTTATTATCTCTCAGTTTTTGCTTTGATCATTATAGTTCTGCATAACTACTAACAGTCATGTTGTTATTATCATTCCAGTTAAATACACATTGCAATGTAAAGCCAGGATAAATCTCTGTCTTTTCTGGATAATGAGTATCTTACTGTAGTTAAAGAGATAAAAATGAATTAAACTATTTCAACTCTACTACATCTTTCCCTGCTGCTGTGTAAGTTGTTGTTTTTTGTCAGGAATTTCCTTTGTAAGCAGCAGCTCAGGAACTTCCTTTCTTTGTGTCCATGTGAAGCTTCCTGAATTTGGAAGCAGCACAACAAGCCTCATGGCTACAGACGAGCCACGAGGAACTGATCATCCTGCACAAACTCAACTATACATTCAGCTCTTCCAGTGTCTCTGATACCAATCATTATAAAGAAGTGAAAATCCAAGTAGCACGTTGATATTTCAACATCTTCAACTAATTGCTTTCCGTATTTGTCTGAACCCACCGCCTCCTTTCAGCTCCCGTACGTAGTTACTGGGGAACCACCCAGTCTTGTCGTTCAGGGAGCCTTCCCACCAGCCCCCGTCCACCTGCTTGGTCACACAGATGACATCACCCTTGGAGAAGGAGAGCTCGTCCTCGTTGGTCGGCTGAAAAGCGAAACGCGCTTTGACCAGCAGCTGGCCGCACACGCCGCCATCCGACATGTCCTACGATGGAGCGGAGAGACCATGTTAATGGGGAAAACACAACAACGTCTGGCTGGAGTTGCGACGCCGGCGATGGCAGCATGACTCACCAGGCTGCGGTACTGAGGCTGCTGCAGCTTAGAGGAGCGACTTTGAGTGTTCAGAGAGTCAAATGATTTGATCCGTATGTTGGAGGAGTGCGGCGCACATACGCCGTCTCCTGGGACGGACACCTCTGCAGGCACACAGCAGGAAACAAAACCATAACACCCGAAAACTGACAAAAGAGATGAACACTTAATGTGGCCAAACACCCGACTCTTACCTTCAGTGGCTTTGTTAAGAGCGACTAAGGAGTTTAGTACTTTGGAGAAGTTCAGTCCCTGCAGGAGGTCACTCACTTCAAAAGGCTTGAAAACAAACAATTTTTAGCATTATTTTTTATAACTGTTTTTTTTTTTTAGCCTAGTCAAAGTTTGTTTTTGAACAACCTGCACATTGGGACAAAATTTCTCCACAAAGAATAATAATAAAAAAAAAACTCAAAGAGACATACAAAAAAAACAAGGAGTTTTCTCTGAGAAACTCTTCTTTAAGATAAATGCAATCAATGAATCTGGTTTGCATTCTAAGAATTGAAAATGAAGCAAAACTGAGTCAAATGCTGCATTAATTCTCTGATCCAACTTTGGTCTGAAGGCGGATTAAGTCTGAGCTTCCCTCTTGTAATCGCTCGATCACACATGTTACTGGCAACACACACAGCCAGAATCAAAACACCTCTGAAGCTCCTAATCCTGTGTAAACCACACACACCAACATGTTTATATTAGCAAATTGTGAAGATGGAGCCATATATGACGAAGATTTTAATGTTTAGTGCATTATTTCAGGTCATTTGTAAACCAAGGTTTTAGCTCTTTATAGCTTGTTTGTTTGTTTTCAGTGTTTCTTTTTAAAGGCTATAGTGGCAAATTAAACTGCAAAATCTTAACAGCATAACGAGCCAAATACTTCCAGATAGTCTTTTGCATTTGGCTTGGATTGCTCATCCCACCAAAACACTTTGGTGCAACTTTGTGCCACAATGACCCAAAACTTCACAGACTGGTAATCGATGGAAAAATTAGGTAAGAGAAAAAAGAAAATTATCCAGTGATCCCTCAGCTTGAATAGAAGTTTTACTTATGCTGCAATTAATCTGTAAACTGTTGTTTCTACACACCCTAGTCTTAATCTATTTTAGAAAGGGATAATAACATCCACTTGTTTATTAAAAAATTACAAGACAAAATTTAAGGTCTACTTCATGAAAAATATCAACCGAAGGCTACATCTGCTAAGCTAAAGTTAAAAGCAACTCTAAGGAAAAGCAGGACTGGGATGTGATGCAATGAAATTGAGAGCTTAAAGTTCCTGTACATTTTATGAATTTCACTAAAAAGAGGAGCAATTTTCTCCTTTTTAATCAGTTTTAGTAGAAAACATAACTTACAAAAGCCACATAATCAGAAAATGACCTTGAAGTTCAGTTTTTTAATCACTCTCCCATTTAATCAGGTAAGAATGAATAAATAGTGCTAATATTTTTATTTTGTCACCATATGCTGAAAACAGAAGTTTGTGATAGATTAAGCAGCTTACTTGACTACAGTTTATACGATTTACAGCTACCATGAGGCATACAAGCTTTTCTACAGCCACAGTCAAACATCCAGCAGTGTTTATTTTTTTTATCTGACCGCTTCTTGTGCTGTTTCCGTTAACCAAAGTCCAAGTCGTCTACGCTCGCGTCGCCGCTCGCACTCCTCTCTGTAATCCTCTTCTGTGGGACGCTCGGTCTGGCCTTGTCCTCCGCCTGCTTCACGACTGTCTAGGGGAATTACTCCCGACTGCTCGTAACGGAGACCTTGGCTTCCAGTGACATGGCTGCCATTCCTCTAATCAAGCTGATTGGAAAATCCACTGGATGCCTGGCAAACTACATTACATCAGCCCACTCTTCCCCTCCCCCTCGTTTTATCCATTTCATGCTCTCACCATCGCTCCTCAAGGATCCAAGATTTTTTTTTTAATAATAAAAAAAGCCCATCTATCTTACAAATACACAGCAAAACCTTGTTTTGTAGACTCCATGTAGGAGTCTACATGGTGCACATTATGATCCCACTCTCCTTTTTCCCACGGCTAAAATCAATACTGTGTGAGAGGATGTTTGTCGTTTTGTACATTATTCACTGGGTCTCTCTGCATGCTCACTGAGGAGGAGGTCATGACCTGCCATGACCTATTTAGAAATGCAAACAGAGAGGCATACGCCCTGTGTTGTCCTTTTGAACTGTGACAGAAAGACAAATACCAGACTGTCCCTGAATTTAATTTATACCCCCCTGACAGAAGATTAAAAAAAACATACAAATGCACGGCAAACCTATTCAAGACGCACTCATTTAGGAATGAGTTCCACAGATTTAACATTTCTGTCAAGTACAAAAAAAATCAACATCCTATCAAAGTGAATCTGTGCCTCCTGTTTCCATAACTACCAATGAACCACAGGCAGCAAATGCATATTTTGGGAGCAGCCAAAGTGAGGACAAAAATAATCTCTCTCGCTTGTTTTGAATCCGCAACCAAAGTATTTGCTACCTTACAGATATTTCTGGTTGTTGTTTTTTTTTTTTTTTTTTTCTACCTAGACAATATGAAAACAAAGTATTTTTTCCCCAAATAAACATTTGGAATAAGTTGTGGTGCTGGACTGCTGCTTTGCAGAAGTCAGTGATACTGGAGGGCAACAAAAATTAATCTTGCCACAGCAGTTAAATCAGACTTAACTCCTGACTTTGACTAGGCCACTCCAGAAACCCTCGTTTTGCTTTTCTGAGTAATATAAATAGCTTTAGAAACAACCGCAAGTTAAAGAAAAGCAATAAAACACAGTCTAATGAAAGAGTATTGAGACTAACAAGCCATTTTAAAATCATGACCATAGAATCTTGGCAGTTAAATTAATGTTTATTTGTAGACAACTACTCAAAGTGACAAAATATAGGCACTTTTCTCCTGACATATCTTATAAATTGTCAAAATAGAATTTAAATTTTTTTATAATTTTATTTTATTTATTTATTTTTTTACCTGGAGGTGTAACTAAATAAATACACAAGTGATGGAGTGACTCACCTCCACACTGAAAGCCCCGCAGCCCTTAATAAACTCCGCAATGTTCCTCTGAGAGTCGCTGTCGCTTCTCGGTTCCTGGATAAACTGTGAATTAAAAGAAAAACTGGTTCAGTTCCAAACACTAAGAGGTAATGAAACCGTACGGCAGATTTTAAACAGTTTCCTTGACTGATAGACTTGTTTTTTTTTAACCCACTCAGCGTACACTTGCTGCTCCCAGGATCAAGCAACCTAATCAGCACAACTTCCGGTTTTACCTTTCAAAGTAAAGCAAACAATTGCCAAACAAGCTTAAAATGCGACTTTTTTGGCTTTATAGCGATAACTAAGCACTCGGTATTATTGCATCGAGTCCTGATGCATTTTTAATCGATAAAACCCCCAGAACGAATGGAAAGATTTCAAGAATTAAACAGCTGCTTCCATTGGCAGCTTTTATTTTAAAGGTTGCATTCTTTCACTCTGTGGTTTAGTTTTGTTATTTGCTGTGTTGTTTTACCAAAAATCTATTTAAAAATCAAATCTTCAGTCAAACTTTACAGCAACTGCGCAAAGCTGAAGGAGGATGTGACGTTAACAGACCCACAGTCCATTGTTCAAGAGGCTAGGGGGCGTGGTTTGGGTACAAGCGCGTGAGTGCGTGGTGCTCTGGTGCAAATAAGAATAACCTTGTTGCACACCTGTGAGATTGTATGGTTTAAAAAAAACCCATAATAAATTATTTGATTAGATACTGATTATTGCAAAGGAAAAAATGAACTGTGCCAAAACAAAAGTTATCAGCCAATAAAAAGCTAATTATCTATACTTAGACTTTGATGCAAAGGGACAATCTTGTGATTATTTTATTTTATTTTTTATTTTTGTTGGAGTCAGATCTACATCTATAAAACAAACAGCTCTTGCAGTTTAAATAGCTGCACCTCAAAGCCATTGATACCCAGAAAAAGGTTGATCTGTTTCTCTTTAGTTACACCTTTATGTGTTTGGAGTTTGTTTGTTTACCCAAATTGCCAGCCATATTAAACACGCTCTTCTTGTTGCTTGTTTTTTTTTTTTAAGATTTCAAAAGTATTTTTGCAATTGCACGTTTCCATATTTACATACGCAGCACTTTTTAAAACAACAATAATTTTGTTTTAATTCCCGAGTGTAGCAATAGCCCTCGAAAATAATTGCGATCTAGATTTTATTTATTTTGTTTTTACAAAGGTAAAAAAAAGAAAAGAAAAAAATACCCAAAACATACTGTAGCCTATTTGGGACCTCCAGTTCATTTTTTAACAACTTGATTATTTTTTACTCATAATGTACAGTAAAAAGCCTTCAGAATATTGGGAAATCAGTCTACTATTTCTAGATTGCTCACTTTGTCCACCGTCCCGGGTCTGAGTCGCTCCAGCAGCCTGCACAGAACCACTCCATCCTGCAGAGACGCCTGGAGGAAAGCCTCTGGATCCGACACGCTCTTCTTGGGAGACTCCAGGACCCCCAGCGTGATAAGCCACGTTACCGTCTGCTCTGCTGAATTCATGATTTTGGCGTCTCGGATCGACCTACAGCAGCAGCTCGATCAGTCCAGGCTGGGTGAAAACCCCCCTGCAGCCTGGAAACAGAAGGATCGGAGCTGGAAGTGAGAAATAAGATCGGTCCTTCCTCCTCCCTCTTCCTCTCCTCTCTTCCTGAGGATGTTGGTATCACCTTGCTTTGTGCACAGCTGTAGCAGCCAGCAGATTCATCAAGTTAGAAGCTGCAGAAAATGACTTCCTTTGGCAGTTTTCAAAGTAAAAGTGGAAATTTGGGAAGAGGTCGATCCTCCTGCGCCTCCTCTCTGTGCTACTGTTGCTGTCTGAAGACATGCACCAGTCCCAACCACCAATAACCAATCAGACATCGCTATGGAGGGCCATAGCGATGTCAATCAATGCTGCAAGCAACAATCATCAAAATATGTACACACAGAGACTTATATCAGTGTTTTTAATTTGAAAGGGACTCCACTAATTTCTGTTCGGTCACTCTGTAATTTTCACCATATGCAGCACAGACACAGAGATGTAAACGCTGATATTTTTGATGGAAAATTACCATCAAAAATTTTCTTGTACCACAAAATCTCTTGTACAGCATTTATAATGTCAACATATTTATTAATTAAATAATGAGACAAACTGGATGAGCAGAATATGCTAAGGAGCTCATTACTGGGGAGGGGGGGGGTTAATTTGTTTTATGTACATTGTGTTATTAAAGAAAGACAACAGAAACAGTGGCCTGACTGAATAAATTGGAAAAAGTTGTAAAATATGTAAACAGCTCTATCAAAAGAGACTCTTCCGCCCCCTGATGGACACTTTGGTTTCTACAGTTTGCTGCATGTAGTTTTTCCAACTCTACATCCCAATATTCATTTATATTTTGGCATAAATTATATAAACATCATTTAGGTTTCCTAAGAAAATCACAGCATGAAGATGTTTTAAGTCCACTAAAAATTAAAGCTGAACATTTCTGCAGCTATTTGTTTCAGGACTTCAATGTATTTAGCTCCATCCATAAAACTTTGACCAAAAAAAACTACCCTTGCAGCATGATGTTGCCACCACCAGGCATGACTGTGGCAATGGTTGACTGCATTTTTGCCAATTTATTATTTTTTACTTTTTTGCAGAAAGGCCAGAGAGATTAATTCACAAATAAGCATCCCTGAAAACTTTGCTTCTGATTAAACTACAACAACAAAAAAAGCCATTAAGTTACAAAACATTATAGAAGCGAATATGAATGTAACATGTGCAGGTTCAATTTGACAAATTGGCTAATTTAACAGATATAATGATGCATAAATGTCACAAGCAAAGGTTACAAAGTAATCAACAGGACGGCAGGATGTGTGGAAACACCCAAACTGCTTCAAAGTGTGAAGTCCTGTGTGAAAACGATGAAAATTGGTTTTCCTTTTATGTTTAACTATTAACTATTAAATGTTTGTACCTCTTTAACTGTTACACATTTCCTCAGCTCAGATCTTAAACCATTTTATTTTGATTTCAAACAACAGACCTCCATCAGTTGTGAGGGAAAAGGCGACTATCTGATATAGTTGTAAATTGCCAAACTCAGACACTTTGGGGAACATTTTTAGTTTGCATGATCTTCATCTCTGCCAAAAAAGGTTGAAAAGTAAATGGAAATAACCCAGCAAGAAATAAACTCAAGAAACTCAAAGAGAAAATAATAAAGGATTTAAAAAACAACAATTATGAACACTCTTATGGATCAAATTTACACAAATTACATTAAATAAATGTCAAGAAAGGATCAAAGTGGTCTAATCTGATAAATACACATTCTTGCACATAACGTTGCTCCTAATAATACTGAAACATAAAGAAAATATTTCAAACTAATATTAATCACATAGACTATCTTAAAGCTAAAAGAACAGTCGCTGCGCCACCTGGTGGCAGAAAGAGGAAGCTATCAACAGCTGCCATCAGGTTTTTGAGGCGATCAAAAACCCTGGATTGACAACAACAAACCTGCTGGGAGATATATGTGATACTACTGACCTGAAAGCACAAGAATAGCCAATTCAGAATCATTAAAAGCAATATAAATAAACCAAGGAGGTAATGGGATTCTGATCAGTAGAGGATCAAAACTAGACTGCTAAACATGAAGGCAGTGGTGGTCCTCTGAAACTGTAGAGCTGCAGTTTGTGGAGGGCAGGATGGAGATGCTCCCTATGGTAATCCATGGGGGAGCCCAGAAAATCTTTGGGAACCACTGCTCTACTCAATACTTAAGTTTAGAATAATGAAGGGGTTCAACAATTTCAAGGGTTCAGAATTTAGTAAAAATTGCCTTTTTGCAAATGAATCCCCAGAAGTTACTTGAAATATAGATTGTGTTGCAACATTTGAACAATTTTTAATTTGTTTATAGCGACCAATTTTAAGTTTGTTTCCACCAAACCTAATTAGCAGAGGTGGATGAATGACTTTCAAGGTGAAGCGGCCTACACACCGTCAGTACTTATATGTGCAAAAGCTTTGTGGTTTTGCACATATTCATAACCAACTTACAAAACTGAGTGCAAGTGAAAAGTTTCCAAGTCTGCAAACAGTTAATTATCTTTATTAAAGTCAAACAAGCTGAACAATGCTGGGTTTATATACTTAGGAAACAATTAAGAGACTTTAAGTTTGAATTTAACAAATTTCGAGTCTGGATGTAATGAGGACAAATTAAAATTTTCAAAGGTTTTGCAAGCGGAAGTGAAAGTTAGATGGGCCGTGCCCTGAGTGCGGCAGTAGGTATGATGCTTGACTCTGCCACTACATAAGAAACAGGCGGTAACAGTCACAGTAGTTTCATCAGGCATGTCAGTTTTTCTGTGGCTACCCTTCAACTTCCTTATTCAGCTCTCTGTGCGTTTCCTCTTTCAGCAACTGATATTATTCCCCTTCAGCCCTCTGCTTTGGGTGATTCTTCGCTTTTGAGCTGTAAAACTGAGCTGCTTGTCTGCTCTTATTCGAGTGATGTTGAGGTCAGGGTCGCTGAACTTAGCTGTTTTCGGTTTTAGAGATCTGGACGGGGCTTTTTGATCCGTGGAAGGAGAAGACGACGGGTGAGAGCAACAGGTACGCAGCGCAAACAGAACAATTTTGGTGATCTGTTCTGCTTAACTTATTTTGACTGATCAACTCTCTTGTGCTTTCCAGCTCCAATGCCGCCCTTCGGGTTTTCTTTATGAGGGAGAAGGAAGCGTCAGAGTGAAACGGTGACGGTCATGTGCGACTTTCTGCAGTAGTCTACGTGCTCTGCGTCCACTTCTGTGTGAACAATGTCGGGCGACGTCAACACCTTGACCTGGAGGAGCATGACTCCCACCAGCCCCATAGATTCCTCGGATATGCCTCCCATCATGCACGTGGGCAAGGAAAGCATCTTCCCGGTGAAGATTATCAAAGTCTGCTTCCTCAGCAACAGTTCCAACCTGGGGAAGAACTTCAAGCTGGTCCGCTGTGAGGAGGGCTGGACGATCAAGGTACACGCCGCTGTTTATTTCCAGCCCGTATTTAATTACAGCGACACACTGTGAAAAGTAAGTCAAGATAGAGGAAATAAACAGCCAAAAGGTTGTGTAATGGCGCACAATGAACCGACCTTTCAAGTTTCCATCTCTGAAGACTCTCTGCTCACTTCAGCATGGCAGCTAAACATTATTTAGATGCTCTTCAAACTTAAAACATAACAATCTCTCAAAGTGTTTGGGTCTTTCTCACAATCCAAGACAATTAATTCAAATTCAAGTCATATTGCCAAATATAAAGTGAATTTCTGCCGTAGAGAGACTGGTCTTCAACTAACAGTTATTCCCAGTGGTGAGCAAGCATGTGGCAACAGCGGAAAGGAACGACTCACTTTTAACAGGAAGAGGAAGATGCCTCGTCCACACGAGAACGCTTTCATCCACACAGAAACTCAATGAACAGACAAAAACACGGATTTTGGCAAAAAACAAAGCGCGAATGGAGTATTTTGTGTGAAGGGATAACAAAGTCAATTATACAACTAATCAAGTACAAGATGGCAAATATGCAATCTGGCACTGTTGTTGTTATGCAAGTCTAGGATTATAGGTCAGGGTAAAGGTTGAGCTAATACATCAGTGTTTTCAGAAAGTAGGTGTTTTCACTGTCCACACAAATATCTGAGAGCTAACTTTTCACTCTGGAACCCCCCAAAAAATGTTTTCCATTGTGGTAAGAAAAAAAGTTCCCATGTGTCCACTGCGAGGAAAGTTTCTTCAGTTAAAATGTCAATACATGACATAATTTTGAATAATTTCAGAGTAAAGTTAAAGATTTCAGAAGGGATGACGTTTGATTATTCTCCAGGCTATGCGGCACATTCAATCTTAAATCTTAAATAGCAATTTGTAAAACAGGACCAAGTTTGGTTATTTGATTACTCAACTTGATGTGGTAGTGTGGTTACGTATCACACACAGCATCATAAAAATTTGCATGTTAAATTCTCTATGCTTGAAAGTACATACATACTTGATAACTTCTTTAAAACGTTTCTAACACTCGCAGCTTAGCCGTTGTTGCTGGAGGAACCTTTATTATGGTGGCTGCTTTATTTATCATCACTTTCAAAGCAACGCTATTAACAACTACTGAGCATGGTCATTACAACATTTACTTGCTTAACCAGGTGTTATGTAAAACAAACAAATGGATCTTTTATTTATTTTGTTCCAAATTCCTGCTGCAGATAGCTGTGCTGCACCAGCAGCCTGTATGTCAACAAGAGCTCTCTTTAGCTTCTCCTTTGATCTTCATTATTTCTGTTCCCTTCTCTATCAGTAGTGCAGGTGAGAACATGAGTATTTCTGTTTTTTTTAAAACAAAACTCCGTCATGCGCTGTAACACTTGTTACTGAAGTGTGTGTCGTTTTCAGTTTAATTCAGTTAAGTCAAATGAAATCTAATTAAATCCAATGTGACTTGCCTTTTGATTGACAATATTTTTTCCCCAAAAATTTTCTATGCTGACATTTCTGGTATAAATTTAACTTAATTGTCAAATTGCCTGTTCAGGTATTGACTATTAGCAATATGAGCTACAACAACGTATTTATTAGAATTCTGTACATTTAAGTTCTCTTACGTGTTTGCCTGATTTAGTGAAACACTAATGGCTAAAACTGAAAATAAACATTTTACTATTCATGCACTGCAGTGAAACCGGCTGTTGAAAGTTGAGGTTGCTGAAGGAATAAATAACTTTTCAAGTTTCAAATCAGATTTCAGGAAGCTTTCTTATTATTTTTGCTGAATCAAAAGTTGGTCATTGAAGCTTAGTTAGTTCCCTTACAAGGACTGCAGCCCAAATTCATCATTTAAGATGAATAGATACTGTCCTATGCTGCTATCGTCTAAGCTTTACTCAGCTGTGTTATACATTTTCCCCATAAACCTACATTTCCAATGATCTCAGCATTATCTGGCTGTTTGTCCACTGTTTTTCTCTGCTTGTAAAAGGGAGTTGAGCTTTCTGGAGCCCTCAGCAAATCTTCTGCCACTTCTGCTTCTATTGAAAAACTTTTGCAGAAAACTGAAAATATCTCTGCCTTGGTTCGAGATTGTTTGCAACCAAGTTGCTTTGCTTGAACGAGAGTTTGCTGTCAATAATGAGTCAATACGTTCCTAAATTGCGCAATTAGCTTTGGAAAGGGTCAAAATCAAAGCTATGGGTTGAGAAAAAAAGCCAAGATGAGGATTTACCTATCTTTTCTGGTGGCCATTATGAAAATGTCAAAGGACAATCGCATGCTAATAATTACTTCTGCTCTAGAACGTCATCCATACGGTGCTGGCCAGTGGCTGTGTGGGTCCAGACATAAAGCACAGCCTCTGTTACGGCCTTCTTCTCAAACACCTCAAGTCTTCAGAGATGCACTGGCTGCATCCCGATCTGACTGTGACGGAGCTGACACATCGCTATGAGCAGCAGCACATCGAGGCAGAGTGGAGGTCAGTGACTGCTTTTATTTCTAGTTTTGTTTGGTGGAGATAAACTGACATAAACTGCAGATAATGACTCAAATTTCTTAACATTAACCAGATTCTTGCTCTGATGAATGTGGGATATTTCAGCGTGACAGTTTTACTTCAATACTGATTAAAATAAACACTCCAGGGTTTGTGTGATATTTCCATTTCTAAATTTCAAACGTTTTCAGACTCAGTTTTGTAGATATTCAATAATTTTTTTATGACATTATGGACATCAGGGTCCGAATGGCGTGGCATAGCTCTCGTTTTATGCAATTCATGTAAAAACTAAAGTTGGTGCTGATTGACCAAATGTGCTTTTATAAAACCCTGACAATCTATTTTCACCATCGCTACTAAAGTTATATGACGCACCAATATTTTTACATTTAACTTCAGTTTTAAAGTTTTCACTTACAAAAAAAAAATCATTGTCCATAAACGCAGTGCTGACTCGTACGCATTTAATCTAGTAAACTTAGGTTCTTATCTATTGTACAAGACAGGAAACTTACTGAAAAGTGTTTAAAGTGCTTCAGGGATATGAAATTTAAACTTTAAGTAAATGAATGAAATGAAAGGAAATCTAAATTATAAATGTATGTGCAACTTAAGTGAACATTTGACAAATTATTGTTTGTGCACATAGAAACATCAAAATTGTCAGCAGGTAAATATGGAAGAATCGGACTGGAATGGCACTCGTTTAATTTTCAGACTCTTCAGAGCATAAGCATACAAAAACATTTTGAATTGTTCTTTCCCTCATCAGCATCAACATCCACTCTGTAGCCCTTCATGATCTCTGATTGATTTACACAACAACATGGGCTAGCATATTCTATTTCCGATTATCTGATTAAGATGTTTGTCTATTCAGATACGACCTGAGGATCAGATACATCCCGTCAGACTTCATGGAGACCTTTATGAATGACAGAACAACCATGCTCTACTTTTACCAACAGGTCAAATATCTACAGATTACTTTTTATCCTGCTAAAAATGTTTGGTAAATATCAAAAAAGCTTTTCATAATCAACAGGTACGAAGTGATTACATGCAAAATTATGCCTCCAAAGTCAGCGATGGGATGGCCTTACAGCTTGGTTGTTTGGAGATCAGGTAAAGAACGGTCAATGCTTCGTCGAGGTTTAAAGAAGCATCAGGTAGTTCTGACAGCTACTTTCTGGTGTTGTTGCTGCAGGAGGTTCTACAAGGACATGAATCCAAATGGACTGGAGAAAAAGTCCAACTTTGAACTGCTGGAGTAAGTAAAGATTTTATAGTCTTACTTAGAGTAAGACCATAAAGCATTTGATCTAAGCATAAACTTGTACACCATTCTAGCAGAAAAACACCAACATTTATTCACTCACTCTTTAGGAAAGAAGTAGGGCTGGACCTGTTCTTTCCCAGAGAGCTCATAGAGAGCATGAAGGTACAGTCACCTTCAGATTGCAGCTCATTTTGTTCTCGCCACCAATTCATTATTAACGAGTGATGCTGTCTGTCTTTGTGGTGCCAGCCCAAGCAGTTGCGTCGGCTGATCCAGCAGACCTTTCAGAGCTACTCAACGTTTCAGCAGGATCAGTGCATGGCGAAGTTCTTCACCACATTGTCTCAGTGCTACAGCATCACTGAGGAAAGCTACGGCTGCCAGCTGGTGGTGAGCTGTCTTATGTCACCATGCATTAATCAATCTGGAACATTTAAATGTCCCACAAAATCATAAACATAAGACATACTTTCTCAAAGCAATGGATGAGTTTTATTTTGTATGTATTGAGACATATAAAAGATGTTTGCCCTTCAGAAAAAGCAGAAAAGTGCTATTTAACATGCAGAACCTTTCTGTGTTGTCCTTTTCTGTAGCACGGCTGGAATCTAGCAATAGACTTGGTCATAGGAGCCGGTGGGATCAGTCAACAAATGGACAACTCAAAAGTGAGTGAAAATCTTTTCATTGTCCAATTTATTAATCATACCAGTTGATTTCTTCAGTTATTTTTGCAAAAAATATTCTAAAGAGTAAAATATTTCTCCTCTTGAGCTGTGGACCCCTGCAGCTCCTCCAGAGTATTTGGACTTTTGAAGGTGACAAAGTGATGATTTGTTCCTGGCTTTGTGATATTTGCTTTCATTGATTTTCTCTAATCTACTTTACTAAAAGTCTACAGCAGGGAAATGTTGCTCAGACTTATTTTTGGCTTGGTCAAAATAAGAACAAGAGTAACATCTAAGAGATAAATGGTGGAGTGTAACTATTTATCTCCACCAAACATAAAAGAAAAAAAAAAGAAACTAACTACTAAATGTAAAATTGATTATAAACTATATGGTTAAGAAAAAGGAAGTGGGTTGAGTTGAAATGCCAACACGCGTGTGTGAACTTGGGGTTTAATTAGTCAACTTCAACTTCACCAGCAGCTCCAAAGTACATCAGCGTTAACTAGAAATACTGTTTGTTTCGCAGCCCGTCTGTCTGGCCAAGTTCTCTGACATTCGCAGCATCTCCTGCACTGCTGAGCCTGATGGCCGCGCTCTCCTCTCTGTGCACATAGAGGGATCCAAACAGGTAGCACTTCACTTCCCGGCTCAGCAGTTAGAGTAGCAGGAGAAAGTCATGCAGGAGAAAATCATGCAAAGCACTCATATGGCTTCTTTGTGCATGCAAACATACTAAATATTGTTCTTCTCTGCAACTAAATTAATGCATCTCTTTCTTTGGTTTGAACCGGTTCCTCATATATTAGCATGCTTATCTGACAACTGCTCAATAGCTAACCAGGAGACACTGAAAGAGCCAGTTAGTTGACCAAGCAACTTACCCATAACCCTGGGTAAAGAAACATACCCAGGGTTATTCTGAGATCGATGAAAGAGAAACAAAATATATACTTCTGCTAAATTAGAAAAAACAAGTTTTGTCTTAGAATACCAGGAACTTGAATGGTTATTAACAGTCTTAAAAAGATGTATTTCTGGCACACAAATTAAGATTCATGAGTAATTCTGCCCAATAATCCTTTTTTTTTTTTTAGAAAGCAAGGTGGAGTTTTAATGTCAAATTTGACAAAAAACCAGCATGGTTCCACTTTTGGACCACTATCCTCTAGTCATATGGAAAGCCAAGCTTCTCCTTTTCTTCATATTTCCTTTGCATTCTGCTGTGGCTACTGAATTGTACTGTTTTTGTGGCTTTCAAGCTCAATCTTATCTTGTGTTTTCAATGCTGCAGCCGCTTGCAGTGAACATTTCCTCCCTGGCCGTAGCAGAGAACATGGCCGATCTGATCGATGGCTACTGCCGACTGGAAGGAAAAGCCGAGAAATCGCTCATGATCAGACCTAACAAAGGTACGAAAACCACGATCCAATCACTGTGGCACATAAAAATTTTAAAAAAAAAGCAAAAATATACTTTAAAAAAACGTCCAGCTTCACAGCCTTGACGTCACTAAGTCATAATTAAAGTGTTGTAATTGGTTTTCACAGGAAGAGACACAAGGCTAAAGCTTCCTGACATACCTCAAAGGTGACTATTATGGGTCAAGTTTCAAAATTGTTCACATATGTTTGTAAGATACATCAAAAGCAAAAACTGTGTAGGTGTTGGGTTTATTTTTGTGCTTCCTCTTTTCCTCTGCATTTTATTTAGCATTTTCTTTCACATTCCTCTCTGTTTGACCAAAGTGTCATTCAAGCATTACTTGCAACCGACTCCTTTTTACAACAGCTGCATTAATATTATTTCCATTTTTTGAACACCAAACCAAGATTTTCTCTACATGTCATTCCAGAGCTGGTCCCACTGGCCCAGACAGAGGTCTAAGTAAGTCAATATCTTCATTTATAAACTGAACAGTTTCTCACGTCTTGAGCTTTTACTTAAATTTCGCTAATGTAACTACATTTAGAAAGGTTTTAATTGATGAATAAATGCTGAATGTAACTGCTATTTTAAAATGTTTCTTTTTTCCCTTAATTTTTAGGTTCAGATATTTATGCAGAGATCCCAGAACAGAACACAAAGTATGATGGTAAGTAATAATTCATCTTAAGTGAGGCAAATAATACAGCATTGTTCACAGATAATCACAAAGTGCTTCATAATGGCCGAGCATAAAAATAAAAACAATTTTTAAAAAATCCAATAACACAAAAATTAAACAAAATAAAGAAAATGCCATAATGCCATAATGGAAATAATATTATGAAACTGTAATTCATTTGCTTTAGCTGTGGATGCTTTTCCAAGAGGCTCCAAGTGTGGAGGGCATTCGGTAGCACAGCTACACTTTTATGGTTCTTCTGGATAATCTTATTGAATCATCAGAAATGTCTTTCCTCAATTTGTTTTTTTTTTTGTGCTTAGACAAACATCGGATCTCCAGAGATGACATCGTTGTAGGTCGGATCCTCGGCGAGGGGTTTTTTGGTGAAGTCCAAGAGGGAGTTTACAAAAGTCCAGTGAGTTTGTCTTACTTTAAATTGCTTTCATAGGCTGCGATTACGGCAGGATGATAAATCAATTTTATTGATTCGTTAAAATTTTGGTTTTTGAAGATTTAACTTTAGAAAAATCAGTTTTTTCCACCAATGCACTACTTGGGTTTCCATAGCTCATATAGATGTCAGCATGTCAAAGGTCCACCATCTTGTTTGACAGTTTCTACTTAGTTGGACTTTGAATTTAGGTAACTCTGACAAAACATAAAGGTCAGACGTTTTTTGTTTTTTTTAAATAAAGTCATAATGTAACAATAAAGTCAAAATAATATAAAAAAAAAGGTTGTATTGTTAGGAGAATTAAGTACTAATTTTACCAAATAAAGAAAAAAGTATATTTTATCTTTAAGCCAAATCGCCCAGTTGCTACTGTACATACTTTTTTTATCAGCACTAAACTCACACTGCCTTAACTGCACTGTAAGTCTTTCTAAAAACCCTGAATGAGTTGCCATGGTGATGACGTGTGTTTGCAGAGTGGAGAGAGAACTCGCGTGGCGATCAAAACATGCAAGGACTGCTCGGCGGATGTGAAGGAGAAGTTTCTAAGTGAAGCTGGTGAGTGCATAGCTGCTGCAGTGATTATTTCCTGCTCAGACCCATTCAGAAATACTCACGTCTTAACCATTCTTCATGTCATGGCTGATGATGATGTGACCGAAACATAAGTAACTTTCTTCCACTGCTATTAATAAATAACACTTCAGGGAGGTGTTTAGTTTGCGGAAACATGGTTTTGAAAGAAAAGGTGAAATGAAACATTGTCGTTTGCTTTTTTGGATGCTACGTGTTCTAGATCAGAGCGCCGTTTTCTCTGACTTCCTGTTGTCTGCTTGTGGCTTTGTGAAACAGGCTTATAATGAAACCACAGCTCCTGCGGGGAAAATCTAAACAGGCTTCTTTCAGGCTTTATTTTAGTTTTTTTTAAAAATGATCATCTAATTCAGAGCAAACCGATAGAGAATTTGATTCATTGAAACCGATTCCTTATTTGCTATAAGCTACAATCAATTTTATTGCAATTTTGAGACAGAACAAGATAAAGTAGTGCAGAAAAAGGATAAATTGGTTTTGTAAAACCAATTTAAAAAGTGTAGCATTTATTTAGCTTCCTTTACTCTGCTACCTCCAAATAAAATCCAATCTTACTCTGTTCAGTAGTTACCCTAAGAAGCCATGTAGGGGTCACGCCAAATAAATAGAAGAATGAGCTCGAAATGTTTTCACCTACATGCAAAATATCAAATGCATCTTGATTTTTAATTGCAAAATGTGTGATAGTTGTTTATCACTTCACAATTACGCCATATGTGATACTTTGTGTTGATTCTATCACATAAAATTCCAATAAAATACATTGTTGTGGCTGTAATATAGCAAAATGTGAAACAATTGAAGCGGTTTCAATTGTTTTCACAGGAACGTCGCGTGTAAGACTTTTATAGTTCTCGGTTAAAATCTATTTTGGTTTCTCGCTGTGGTTGTGACTGCTAGTCGTGGGCCTCATCATGCTATAAACTGCTAAGTGCTTCACTACCAACTAACAGTGGAAACTTGTTGCAAAGTAGCAACGGTTTGGATTATAAAAAATGTTTTCGCACTAGTGCTTAGCTGTGTAGATGTTGTTCATTCAGTCAAATTCAGCGTTTTTCTCGGTTAAGGTGACAAGTTCAGCTTTACTTTGGGCGGCGGCTGACACTCCGTAAACACTAAATATAATGAAACATCAACGATGTGCAGTTCAGTATTTGCAGATTCTTCTGTTGGAGGTATCTCCAAACTATTTGCAGAAAATCTTCCAAATCGCAGAACATTTTTGAAGAGCTAAAATATTTTTTTTTAATTTTGTTTGGGAAGCTGAAATAACTAGGCATAATGCTCCCTGATAAGCTTTATGCCTTACCAGGAGAACCATTTATTTTCTTTGGTACTGTTTGGATGCACCTTCAAATTCAATTTCAATAATATTTTATGGTTGCCAAAAGAAATTAAGAGTAAAAATAGGGAAGAAAGTTGATATTAGCTGTTGTGGTAATAATGTCAACAGTAAAAAAAACAAACAAACAAACAAAAAAAAACATGTTACGTAGGTAACATCTGTTTTACAGATAATTTACAGATTTACTATGTTTTATTGATCTATGTTGATTCCTTTATTGCAGATCTCATGAAAAACCTGGACCACCCTCACATTGTGCTTCTCATCGGAGTCATTGAGGTCGACCCAGTCTGGATTGTTATGGAGCTCTACGAACATGGAGAGGTGTGGTTCTGAGTTCAAAAAGCAACATGAGCAGCTTCTCATGCATCTAGTCTGATTATCACAACCAGTACAGTTAGTCATTGTTATGCTCATGTGTCTGTTTATCTGCAAGCTGGGAAACTACCTTGTGGAGCAGCAGTACATCCTCACCACAGCAAAGTTAACACAGTACTGTCTACAAATCTGCAAAGCCTTGGCTTACCTAGAGGGACTCAACATGGTGCACAGGTAACATCGCTAAAGTGAACAAACAAGCAACTGAGGCTTTTTTAAATTTGTACCTTACTTTTCTATGTTGATTAAAGTCCAGGGACTTTTAGTTGGCAATCAGTAACGTTACTAATCCCTTTAACAACCCCTAAAGTTCTGTACCTAAGACCGTTCATAGAAAGAAAAGGTACACCAACAACAGGAAAGTGAACTGTTGATTTCTGTTCTTTCCATATAAGCAACTCAGCAAATATCTTCCAGAAATCTTTAAGACTCTTCGATGTTTCTGAAATTAGATTTTTATCTCTATCTTTCTACCACCGTTTGTGTTCGCAGAGATATTGCCGTTAGAAACGTCCTGGTTGCATCCGCTGAATGTGTTAAGCTTGGAGATTTTGGACTGTCTCGCTACATTGATGAACAAGAATATTATAAAGGTACATAAACGCATTCCTTACTTGTATGCGTTTACCAGTTTTTTTGTTTTATAAATCTCAGTAAAACACAATTGAACTTCCAGTGCATTTTTGAATCCTGTTATCTTCCTTTATATGCAGCTTCTGTCAGTCGATTACCCATCAAATGGATGGCTCCTGAATCCATCAATTTTAGACGCTTCACCTCAGCCAGCGACGTCTGGATGTTTGGTAATGAGAAAACACATCTTCATACTAAGCAACAGAGACGTCATGAAAAGTCTTTTTACGTTTTTCATTTTAATTTTTAAACCTATTTACGTAGACATAATCTGAAAAAGGAAACCCTGGAGCAAAACCCCGGATGAAACTGAACGAAATCAGTTCTAAATACTGAAACCAAACTCACTGAATCAAGCCTCTTTACGCTGACACATCATGTGTTAGGCCTTTCTTCATTTTTTTATGGTCAGAGCAGTCTGTGACAAAAAATACAGACATGCATCATAGCGTTCCTCCTAACAACTCACCAGAAGAAATCCTATTTTAACTCTCACCTAGAGTCTGCTCTCAAATCCTCCACAGAAAAGCAATGGGACTAAATTAGTGCTCATAGTGTCTAGCAACCTGGAAAGTTTCTCGATGAAGTTTCTCTATTTGTTTTTCCACAGTCAAACGTCTGGTTAGTGTTTTAGAAACTGCGTGTAAATTATAAAGGATGGAAAGCTAAGAGAAGAAAATGGCTTCCAACAGAATTAGTATCAACTTACACAAAAGAAAACGTGCTCTAGTTTAAGAGGAAAAAAAGGTGCAGCTCCTAAAAAAAGTATTCAAACCTACGTTCAAAGTAAACGCTTTTATAAGAGCATATTTGTAAAGTAGAAGAAAAACGACACAATTTTCAGAATCTTGGCAAGTAAAAATTTAAAAGTGTGGAGTACATTCAGATCAAGACTCTTTTTCTTTGCGACAACAAGATCATTTCAGAATAATTTGGTTCTGTGCATCATTTTGAATCTAAAATTAGAACGGCACAACCACAAACCCAGCAATGCACAGCTAGGTTTGTAGGGAACAAGAGCATTTTAGTGCAGCGGCTAAGTGGCCTAAGGCAATTCTGGAGGAGTTACCGGCTCCCAAAGCTCCAGAGCCAGATGGATAATCTGGTCATTATAGTGACTAGAACTGCAGCAACATTTCTTTGAGATACAGACTAAAATCAAAAGTCAGAGATTTGGGAAAGCTGATGGTCTTATTGAAGAATTTTCAAACTAAATATTTTAAACCCGTCACCCGCTTTATGTCTTTCAATACCAGATTTAAACACCAAAAAAGTCAACCATGGGTGTGTCTTCGACAGGTGTGTGTGTTTGGGAGATCTTCTCGATGGCCCAGCAGCCGTTTTACTGGCTGGAGAACGGGCAGGTGATCAACCAGCTTGAGTCCGGAGTCCGGCTCCACAAACCCCAGCAGTGCCCTCCTCCCATCTACGGCCTGCTCACTCGCTGCTGGGCCTATGAGCCACACAGCCGCCCAACCTTCAGGGACCTCGTCCTCTCCTTCAGGTGCACACACACACACTCCTCCAAATGTTGGGCTTTTACGTCAGTCGCGGTTGGATTGTTTACACATGCTTGCTATTTGACAGTGAGATCCACAAGATGGAGTTGGAGCAGGAAACGGATGTAAGAAGAGTAAGGTCCCAGTCTTTCTCCTCCGCGCGCACAGAGCCTCCGCCGAAGGTACCAGACGTCAAACTGGGTCAACATGAGTTAATAATGGTGTGAAACGCTAGCTGAAACGGCAATACTTATTACTAATCTTTATTGTGTGACAGAATATTTAAATAACCCAAAGTTCTCACTTCTCATTCTGAATAGTTACCAACTTTTCTCACACTAGTGCTACCAGTTTTAGAAAGAAATAGATTAAAGATGATTGCACTACCTAGAATGGCAACTAGATAGTGCATCTTCAACTTTCCTCTTGAGTCATAAATTCTTTATTTTAAGAATTTGTTCAGATTGAAGTTGTATTAATGCTCTAATTTTCCTCTGTTCATTTTAAATTAACTATTAATTACTCAGCATTAATTTTCTCTTTTTCTGTTTCTCCGTCATCAGCCGTCCAGAGCTCAAGGCAACACCCTCGCACGCATCAAGGTAACCAAAAAGCAGAAAATTGACCACAGTTGTGGTTGTCTAGTGAAAAACCACAGTTAGACTGAAAGTTACCCGGATAAAAATATTCGAAAAAATAGCAATGTGAGTAGAAAAAGTGCCAGAATGTGGCAAGACATGAAACTAACACAAACTAATGTGGTGGGCTTAAAATACCGCCCTCAAAAAATGGTGATGTTTCATCTGCATTCGTGTGCCTTTTAGGCTCCAGAGAAAGACATCAGGATGCTGTGGGAGAAAGAGAGAGTGGAGGACACTTTACAGAGACAGAGGCGAGAGATGCTGATGGACAAACAGTGGCTGGAGCAGGAAGAGAGACAGCTGGTGAGACATGCACCAAAACACGCACACCTTAACCTGAGCTATTACTGACAAACTGACGACGTTTAGAAACTTTGTTTTTCAACTTCTGTACAATGCTGCATTCACTGACGCAGAATCATGTTGGTTTTCTTTGGCTCATAGGATCCTGTGGTGAGACAAGATTCACTAACCAAGGTATTTTTTCCACCACTTTCTCTGACATGTTTAAGTGTATATTTAAAATAATAGCACATACAAACCCAGTTCTGCTCATACATTTGCATACACTCATACATAGGGAATGTAATATTAATGGTAAATTTGGACTATGCTTTTGTTTGTTTGTTTGTTTGTTTTTAGCAGTTTATACAACAGAACCAGATAAAAAAGTGTGAAAGTTTGAGTTCATTCTGGATTTTCTCCACAAGGTGTAATTTATTAAGTTCAGATATATGCATACACCCCCACAAATATCTGATGAAATGTCTCTGTCCAAGGTGCAAAAGAATCACATGTCTGCAGACAACAATTTAAAAAAAATACTTTGTCTAACCCAAAAGAAATATAAATGTTGTAACTCATATCATCCAAGGAAACCAACTGTTTCCAGTTTAAATGTATCAGGGGTTACGTTTAAACCCCTGATACATTTGTGAGGTTCCTCTCAAATGTATGTGATACATTTGTGAGGAGTGAGGCCCTCCGAATCATTTATCTTATGTCAAGTGCTGTCATATCCTGCAGACGGACAAAATATGTAATTTTCTAGAAGATTTTCACTAATATTTTTAAATCTATTCAAACATTTTCTGCAATATCATTTCAATTTATTTTTATTTAACGTTACTGTAAAGTGGAAAGACTAAAACTTTTTTAATTTATATAAAAATGACTCCCTGAATTTATTTGAGTTAAAAAAAAATATTCAAAATCGGTCTGCTTTTCTTTCTATGTTTAGGATCTATGAGGACTTACAGATAATTTTTCTCCAGTGAAGTGACTCCATTATGTGTTGTTATTAAAATATTGTTTGTTAAAATTTATTGATGAAAAGCTAAACATTAAAAATCAAAAATCACTTTCATCATTTTTGTATTTTTAATTGGGGGGAAGAAATGTGGACCATGAGTATTTTGATCTTGGGCAATTTTACCCGAGTGGTCAAATTGACCTATGGGTATGATTTTATTTTTCATATATATTCATATAAGGTTTAACCAAATATTAGTCAGAGTATAGTATGATTTTATTTGACCTTGTGTGAATAAGACAGTCCTAAAATAAGTTGGGTCATCCTTGTGTTGGTAAAAGTTTGTTGCACCAACAAACAACTTTTTTACCTCAAAAGATTTTTTTTTATTACAGAAATATAACTAATCAGATTTCCTGCTTCTCTATTTTTTTATCTACAGCCTCCTGAAAAAAGCCCAGCAAATGGTGAGTCCTTAAGGTTATTGCATGTTCATTTGTTGAGAGAACAGAAGATCACCAAGCTGCTTCTCTCCATGTTCATTTAACCAGCACTGGTTTTTGGTCACACGAAGTTCCGCTCTTTGTTCCACTCGCTTCACGTTCCTAAAGCATGTAGCTTCCAGAAAAGAGAGTCTCGATCATACGGGTTTTTACACAAGTTATGACATCAAAGTTCAATGACCAGTTGGGAAAAACAAGGTCATCTGACATCTCGCTCGGCCTCCGTTTCTCTCTCTGACAATTTTATAATTAGTCATTTAGTTATTGACGTGTGGAGCCAAAGATTTCCAAAGATCTCTCTCTGTGTGTGACTCAGACAAGTTGCTATACTCCCCCACAAAGTATCAGACCAGCATTCAGCACTTCTAAATCAAATGATTGGCTCATTAACCAGCTTACAACCAAACACATGCACTCAGAGCTACAACTGATCAGCTTAAATCAAAGCTTCAGCGAATTTTTTATGAAATATTTTAAAGAATCTTGAGTTAACGTTTGTTTCTTTGAGTCAGGTCCTCCGGAGAAACCCTCAATGCCTCCCACTGCCTCACAGGTAAAAACTCACACACATTTTCACAAAATGATTCAGGAAGTGAAAGGTTTCAAGGCTCCGTGTCTTGCTGTCACAGACTCGACCCACAGCCGAGCTGGACCGATCCGGAGACGAGGTCTACACCGGCGTCATGGCGATGGTGAAGCAGGTGGTGCAGCTGAAGAACGAAGTCAAGACGCTGCCTGCCTCGGAGTATCCCACCGCTGTCAAGGTACACTCATCTCCGAGTTTTGGTGACTCCATATTCCTCATCATTGGTTGTAAATGAAAAGACCAGAAGAGGGCGCTATTCACTTCTTCTCACTTTACTGTCTGCAGGCAGTAGGAATCACTCTCCGCAATCTGATTCAAAGTGTTGATGAGATTCTGCCGTCTCTGCACAGCTCAGTCACCACAGAGGTAAACTTCAGACATTTACGCCTCATCTATTTGTTTAAAGCTTTATCACAATATTTGTTTGCCACTCGAACAATGGATAAGATAGGTGAAAAAAGGTTTTGAAATACGACTACCGCTTCACTTCCCACCCATCTCAGATCGAAGGCACCAAGAAACTCCTCAACAAGGATCTGGGCGAGCTCATCAACAAGATGCGGCTCGCCCAGCAGAACTCTGTAACCTCGCTGAAGGAGGAGTGTCAGAAACAGATGTTGGCCGCCGCCCACACGCTAGCGCTGGACTCCAAAAACTTGCTGGACGCTGTGGACCAGGCTCGGGTCAGGGCCAATCTGGCCAAGCCCAAACCCAGCTCCCAAGATGCAGGAGGAGGCGAGCCAGACGAATAAAGGAAAATACACTCCCTGCTTTGTAAATAAAGATTTATGTTTGAAGATAAACTGAAATATTTACCAGGACATGTGAAACTTTAAAAGCAGCCATTTTGTACTGCTTATTTTTATTTTCGATGTTAGAACACTGTGATAACATGCACTTCCTGTTCCTGATTCTACGACAAAATATTGACGCATCACAGCCAGTATTTTTCTGCAGGCAGAGTTCTGAGTTTGAGCATTTTGTAAATGCTTGAATTAAAAAATATATGCACATACTGTCTCCTTTTATCAGTCACGCTTATTTTACTTCGAGAAGCATTTTGTAAGCACAAATTTGTAGGGCTGAAACGATTAATGGGATTCATTGTGAAATAATCGCCAACTAAATTAGTACTTGAATAATTGCTGAACTGAGGATACAGGCAAAAAAAAAAGGCAAACTGCTAAAAGTACAACATATTGCGAGCTGTAGTTAATCCAAAACGAGAAGTATTTTTTAGCTTTAGCTGCATCCTTTGCTACAAAAAAATAAAGCTTAAGTGCTATGTTTTTACATTTTAGGTTGGGTAAGTTTTAGGTAAGTTTGTTCTTGTTTAAAAAAGAATTCATTTCTATTTCATAATGAATTTCATAATAAAAATCTGCAGAATGTGCTAATTATTTATCTGTTTAATTGATCAATCGTCAAAAGATAAGAATAACTGATTACAAAAATAATTAATTGCAGCCCTATGCAAATGCAAACAATTTAAATGTAAATGAATTTTTTTCCCCAGCAGGGTTTGGTATTGGTCCACACAGCCAACGGTACCTAAAGTTGATTCAATAGTAACGCAGGCCTAGTAAGGGTCTGTGTTTGACCTGAACCCCAGAGAGAATCTTTGGGTCATTATCAGGAGGACGATGAGAGGCTACCACATATCCATATCATACCACACTGAGGCAGTAATTCATGCAGAAGTAGCCCCACCCAATTTTAGTGTTCAGACATAGTCATGCATAACAAGGGAGGAATGCTAGGAAATGCCAATTTTCAGGCCTTGAAGGCTTCATTTGTGTTTGAGAAGTTCCATCTTGTCCTCTTTCACCTTTAGAGATTTTGCATGTTTACATGAAAATGTCACATGATTTGAGGTATGGGTATACAAAAAGGTGACGGTACATAAACATTGTTTGGAGAGGGTAGTGCAAAAACTTTATGCATATCACAAAGTTATCACATAGGAGATATACTTTGTGTGTGAATATGTTTATGTCTATATTTCTAAGTTGCACCGTTCTGGTACAGGTCCCAACAGGTTTTGTAAAGCCACAAAACAGGCTCACATTTGCATGCCACGGTTAGTAGAAAAGCATTTTAACTTAGAAAATAAAACAGGAATGAAACCGCTCCACTGTGAGAAAGACTAAATGGTTGTTTAAGGACTTCAGGGACAAAATTGTAGTCTTTCCTGAGGTTAGAATGGGCTGCAGGACAATAGGAAAACATTTTAGTAAGATTGAAAGTCTATTGGTGCAATTTTTACCAATTTTAAGACACTCATGACGACTATCAATCCATCAAAATTGTCCTGGTAAAATTCTGCATCATCTACTGACCACATCCAATTATGAACTGATAACTATTTGCATTTTCTTAATCTAAGCTAATATTTATTTTCATAAAGAAATCAAAATTATACCTCCTACATCCTATTCAGTACATGTAGTTTCAAAATAAACATTAGTTGTTCGTATTCCCTCTTGCTTTCCAGAGGGATAAACATGGAAGAGAGCCATTTTATACTCAATTTTAATTGGACAGGAATGTTATTTCTTGCCAATTATTACACATGTTCTGTCTTGTCTTCCTTCAAGACACATGTTTTCAAAAAGGTGAAAAGTTTGGCTCCCTCTCATGTCCTCAGGGTTGGGCTGCTCTTTATAAAAGCAACACTCAGTCACTTTCCAAGCCATTATTCATTCTTCGTCTTTTTGCTCCGCTCACTCAGCAGGTGAGTCTTTTATTTTGACCATTTCAGGGCATCTTAAGACAACTCAGCTTGGTGTGATTTGGTACCAGATATTATTTATGACAGTAGAAATGTTCCTGTATCCACACCAGTGCACACGGTTGTTGTTTTTAAATTGTTCTTTGTTTTTTTTTTTGTTTTTTTTACATGTTTAGGATGATAGCAGCAACTAAAAAAATTTAAAAAAACTTTTAAATAATGGAATTAGTTCTAATAGTCCAGAACCAATGCAATGCCTTATCTTTTAAGGCTCAGAAATAATGCGGGAATATTTACCCTAGAGCGCAATTTGGGAGCTTCATTTTCGAGGAGGTGTTACATTACACCTGTGCTGCTCTGCAGCCAGAGGGAATTGTGTAAAGTTCCACCCAACCTAAAAGTTGGGTGGAAAAGAAAAGAATTCTCTCACCTTATATTTCTGTCGGAGAGAGAGGATCGTCTTCCAGGTCAGCCAGTTTAGTACCGACTGGTTCTGCTTCTGTTCTGTGCAAAAGAAGACGTTTGAGTCATTTTAGTTGACAAGATCGAGACCAGATTGGCATATTGCATCCTGCCTTTACATCATTTACTGTATATGGGTAATTTTATATAAATGTACTACACAGGACAATTTGTAACTTTCATATTGGACTCCATCCCACTGAAAATATGACATTTTCCTCACAATTTCAGAAGTAAATAAATGCATACTGCCAGAAAGTAGCGTCCAGAAGGAGATGGTGCTTTAAAACAGGAATGCCACAAAAATGGGCTGGAGATTTTCTTCAGTCAAAATACATTTTCTCTTAATATCCAGATTTGCCTTGAACTGCATGACTTGGGTCAAATATTTTAACCTCTCCCAAGGTTCTCATTATTATTTGCTGGAGCTGTGGCCAATTCCTCCTCACAGAATTGGTATAACTGGGCTGGTCAGCACCCATTTCAAACAGCAATGAAATTTCTAAGAAAATGTCTCACTTTACAAGCTTGCAATATATAATTACTGCATGGTTCTCTGACATTTTGAATGATAATTTAACTGTATCTCAAATTTTAATTACATATGGAGCCTGATTTACATTTAAAATGGCCTTATAAAATATGTATCGTCATACATTTTACCCACCAAGACCCTTGACCACAAGGGAGCACCTCAATGACCCCCTGTGGCACACTCTCTGACCTTTAAACAAAGGTTCATATCATAATACAAGAGTGCCATCCAGTGGAATTTGCAAAAATTGCATTTCCCCCCAAATGGCACAAAGTGCTCCGAAATGTACAATACAAACTAATACCGATGTGGCACTGTTGGCTCTCCCTGCCACTATGGATACATGCACCGTCATGCCGGCGTCAAATTGTTTTGAAATGCTCTGCCACTTCGGATGCTCACCCTAACCCAGATCAGTTGTGCATCTAAATGCTTCAAATCTCATTAGTATTATGCACTCCTTATGTTAAAATGCATTAAATATGGCCATTTTCAAATTTCTAGTCAAAATACTTATGCAAACTTTGCATTTAAATATGTCAATTCAGATTTTCTGTAAAAATTGTAAAGTCCTATAAACACTTTTAAAAAAGGACTATAATATAATACATACACGTTTACTGTAGAATGAAGAAGCTGGTCCTCGACGTTGACACTGGAGTCGATGATGCTCAGGGTATCATGATTGCCCTCACTGCTCCAGATGTGGAGGTTTTGGGGATCACCTGCTGCCACGGCAACACTCCTCTGGAGAACGTCCTCACAAACACCCTGCGTGTCCTGAAAGTTTACAACAGGCTGGATGTACGTCGACACAGAGATTTTCTTCGTCTGGTTTATTGACTTTGAGGGATGTTTTACAATTGCACGTTCTGTCCAACAGATTCCAGTTTATAGGGGTTTGTCAAAGCCTCTGCTGGCCAGAAAACAGTACGTCTTTCCCATGATAATGGGAAAGACGGACTCGGCGACGTCCCAGACCCAGATGCTCCAGGCGTGGAGCTGCTGCAGAAAAGAGAGCTGCACAGGCGATGCTTAAAATTGCAAGGGAAAATCCAGGAGAGGTGGGAAAATAGGTTTTAAGACAGTCACACATTTTTGTCACCACAGACGCAAAACTGCCTTCAGTGCAATTTATATGTATCGTGACTTGCAGGTGATCCTTGTGGCTACTGGACCCCTGACTAACCTTGCAGTCGCTGTGCAGCTGGACCCTTCCTTCCCCAAAAAACTGAAAGCGCTCTACATCAAGGGAGGAAACACTCAATGTGGGCAGACTTTATGTTTTATTAGAAATTCAACCCATTGAGTCTCTTATTTACCCACCTGCTTTATCCACGCTCACAGCTCGGGGTAACACCACTTCCTGTGGAGAGTTCAACTTTGTGGCCGATCCTGAAGCGGCTTTCATCGTTTTGGACCGCTGCACCTGTCCCACCTACATCGCTGCGTGGGAGTTAGCTGCAAGAGCAGCCTCTCATGGGTGAGACCTAAAACACAAACGCAATTACACATAAGAAGATTTACAGCTTTAATTACCACAAACAGCTCTTAGGCCATTTCACATTAATACCTCTGGCTGAAATGATAAAGAACCAACCAACACACTGAAATACTGATATTAGGGTCAGGTGATCTTATTATTTACTGTAATACTGGTAAAAGGGACAATAAAAAAATATTTACAACTTCTTTTCTGTCTTCTTTTTTTTTTTGGCAACTGCACACCACTGCAGTCAAAGCTCCACAACATAAAATATTTTTGCATTTTGTTTATCCTCTAATGGAACAAACAGGATAAAATAATAGCTGACAGTACAGACAGTTTTTAGGGTTTTCAGAAATCATTCACAAATATTTATTGTTATTGTTAAAATAAATAAAAATGTACCGCTCTCTCTGTAGTTAAAGGAAAGTGTTTTATATGAAAAGTCAGAGTTTGGACAAGTGGTGTTTTATTTAACCAAGAAGGTTTGAGAGAAAGAAAAAGAAAAAAACAATTCTAACCACCTTGACACATCACGTTCTGTCAAAAATTAGAACAAAGGACAAAAATTATTCTGTTAAGTCTAGAAGGCATTTGGAAAACTGGAAGATAAAAAAAACAGATGCATAATCTGTAAAAATGCCATTTGCATCATCACAACCAAAGTTAGGCAAGAATAACAATTCAAATAAGAATGCAGGATAGTTAAAAGTGACAAATGTCATACCTGGTGGGTTTTAATAAAAAAATGAAAACAATTGAATGCAATCAAATATTTATTTAAATTATTTTTCAGACTTTCTGGGACGAGTGGCTGTCCGTAAAGACAGAGAAGGCTGCCTTCATCAGGAAGATATCAGATGTTTCGATGAAAGTAAGTTCAGTGTAATGCAATGTCTTTACGACTGTTTGCAGCAGCTGCATTGTCTTGTTCAATGTGCGTGCAGAAAGCTCGTTCAGATGAGTATCAAAAAGAAGTAATAGCTGGGCAAGGCTTCAATCCCTGTGACGTGTTCGCGCTCGCTGCTGCGGTTGACAACGGATTCATAACGGAGAGCGAGAAGGTGAGCCTCCATTGCTGTCTTTAGCACTATTTTTTAAAAATCCCAGCCTGGTTAGAAGTGATTCCTCCGGCAGGTGGCAGTGACAGTGGAGCTGAATGGGAAACACACCCGGGGTATGATGGTGCTGGACTACATAGAGTGCCTGAAGAAGGAGCACAAGGCTGTCATCATGAAAACAGCCGACCTGGAGAAGCTGAAGAAAATGCTGTACGACGCCGTAAAGTAGAAACATCACCATGTAACACGGGGAGAACCTGAAGTGAGCTTTTGGGTTTCAATATACAACACCAATTAGAGCAAACATTTTCCTGTATCCTGCAGACAGCATTAATCTGCATAAAGAGGAACAACTTGGTTACACTAACAACTGAATGGGTCTTTTTTTTTCTTGTTCATGCTTTCTTTTTTGGTTAAACTTTAAAATGTAACCCTATTTTTGAAAACCAGGCAATTGGTTGCTCTGGATTATATTTTAGAATTAAGACAGTACAACCAGGTGAATGTTTATTTTTTTTATCCTCTACTGATAGATTTTTATGAGTTTTAATGAACAGAAAATGTTTTGGAGGACACAGAACTATAGTTGCAAAATAAACCTTTGCTTTCTTATACAGATGTTTTTTGTTTTTATGAATGCACCCAGTCCCTTGACCATCGCCTTTTTTGTGATCTTTTTTTATAATCTAGTTTATAATCTAAAAGAATCTAATCAGAGCTTTTAGTTCAATGATAACTAAGGAAGTCAGAACAGAGTTCCTTAGTTACTCTGTTCTAAGGAACGCAATCAACCTCAATCAACCTTTAAGAACCTCAATCAATTCTTAAAGGTCTAAATTAGTGTGCTGATACATTGACATTCCAGAGATTTAATGGGAACTCCAATGCAATGAATATCACAAGAAAACATTTTTAAAAATCCCCAGTAGAAGGCTAACACATGTTGAAGGACTACGGAAATATGGGTTTCTCTTCCAAGCACCCAAACTGAGGTAGTTTAAGTTAATAAAACCCTTTATTGAAAGTGCTTTGGAATGTACACTTTAAGGAAAAAAGAAAAAAACATCTGCATCCCATGTGTCTCCACTTCATCAAGCAGGATTATCTGTGGGGTTTTCTTTTTTTTTCAAACACAACTAAAAAACAACTTTTTTTTTTTCTTCAAAATGACACCTTTCAGCTTATGTTACAACTATTTAGCAGTCACACAAGGAGGACATAGATAAAAGTCTGGTTTGTCCCGTTTTTTTTGTCTGGAGCTAGTACAAACACATCGCCATTTACAGGAGTTCAACAGAAGAGCTGACAGAACCAACAGGAGCCAGCTCAGCCTCAATCAAGCCAGAGTCTCAGTTCTCCAAGAGTCAGCCAGAAGTCTCTCTCAGCCACATTCAGCTTGAAACAGAAAGTCTGAGATTTTTTTCTCTTTTTCTTTTTGTTTGTTTTGAATTCATCTGGAACCAGCTTGCATCCGGTTAGAAATTGAAAAGGTTCCTACTGGACTCGGTACTTATAAAACCAGCAGAGACCCTGGGTGAAGTTCCAGCCCAGAGATACAGAGAGGAAGTAGAGGAGGCCGAGCAGAGCGAAGGGGTAGAGGAGCACCACAGTGTTCGACAGGAAAGGTAGAGCTGTAAGAAAGAAACAATGGTTAAAAAACACACCTTCGCCTAAATTATACCTTGTGGCAGAAAAATACATTTTTGTTTCCTGCAAAGCAGAAACAACTTGATACGCATAAGTCTCACCGTTGTAGCCCAAGAAGGTGATGTAGAGATAGTAACCGATGGCGATGAGCCACAGAGTGTTCCCAACAAAGTAACCCAGAAACCAGTCTGAGTTTATTACCACAAGATCTGTGAAAAAAACAACAACAAAAAACAAATCCACATAAAGAGTTTGTCTGCAAATCCACACAGTGGAACACAGCAAGAAGGAGACAACATACTCACGGTTGATAAAAAAAAGCTGCAAAAAATGCAGAATAACTAGAAGAGGGTAGAAAGCATTTAGATGAACATCAAATGCGTAACCCCACTCGACGTCAAAGTTTCTGCTCGGGTGTTTCAGCAGATATTTGTTGCTGATAAACCTGGAAAAGAAATGTTCATTTTAGAGTGTCTGTCAGAGATCGCTTTGGTATTTTCAATCAGCACAGTAACTCACCACATAAGGGTTGATATGAGCAGACCAACACCTATACAGTCGACAAAGACCACCCACAGCAGCAGCTTCAAAGTCTCCACAACTCCCATGTCCAGAACAAGACCAAAACCGATCGTTGATACTGCAAAAACGTAAAATGTGAAGTAACTGCGCTAATTTAAATGTTTAATTTATGAATCAAATACAAGTTCAGGTTTACCACACAGCCAGATGCTGAGAAGGACCAGAAATGCGGGATCATCCCTTGCCCACTGGTCCTTTGTCTGTTTCCTGTAGTGGAAGTTGCGGTAGACCCTCTGTGGCGATGTGAACAGGTAAAGCATCTGCCACATGGCGAACTCAAAGTCCATCTGTCTGAAATGGAGCAGTCGCCGTAGGTATTTGTAGCGCTTGGCACCTGCTGTGTGACGGGCAGCATCCCTGGAGCTGGGGTCGCCATTACTCTGTGGCGAGGTCGTCGGCAGCATGGTGCCTGACCACAAATCAGGAAAACGCAGGTTTAGAAAGACAGCAATCAAAAATCTGAATGAACAACTTTTGTCTTGCCATACAACTCGCATACCAATTGCACTGTGGATATTCATAATAGAAAATCTAATGAATGTGTAGTTATCATAAACTGAATTTTAAAGCAGCTTGCATAAATCTTGTAGCACATTTAATCTGCAGTATAGCTGTATCGTGTTTTGCAAACCTCCTCCAACAATACAATTTAATAATACATAACCAGCTACATGCATTATACATGTAACTCGCATTGTGACTCAGACACAACTCAAATATTGATAATTATATAAAATAAAAAACATTAATAAGGAGGTAAAAAACTAAATCAGAGAGACAGCACGAGCTCCAACTGCTACATATATAATGCTTAATCAAAACCTAAGAGTTATACATCTCTTGTAATATACATGCAACTAAAATCATTTGTTGACGGTACTGGATCAAAATATACTCATTTACAAGCCATAAAATATTATAGATCGTTTATATTTAACGTTGTTTGTTAACAAACATCAGCTACCTAGCTTCTCGCTAACAAGCCTGAGAATTAGAGAGGCCCTGTCTAAGTTCTATCTCAAACCGGCACCTGGCTGATATTTTAATTAACAAAAAGACGTTTCTCAAATGAATAATTACCTAATTTTGGTTTAATCCTCCTCGAAAGATAAAACAAATTTCCTTCTCGTCCCTATTGCTGCTTGGAAAACACTTCCTGGACAGTCGCGAAAGTGCACACGTAGTTACTTCCGGTAAATTCCCCCCACTTCATCATGGGAAATGTAGTCGATGAAGTCCAGCCTTTCTTCAGCCCCTTTTCCGAAGAGTTATGAGTGAAACCTGATACACGCTAATAAAAAACGTGTGTTAAATCTTTCAAGGCCTCATTAAAAAGGAACTGTTGCGTCAAGCTGAAAGATCTAGGAAAAAACAAAGTGTTTCGGACACAATTTAAGAGATACAGTAGATCTCAAAAGCCTACACATCTAAACATATTTTGTTATTTAAAAAAGGACTATGACAAATAATTTAAGAACTTTTCCATAATTCATACTTCATAACAAACACGATTCCAAAAACAGGTAATGCAGATGACGAGAGTTGCGCAGGATGAGAACTAACTTTCTGGAGCAACATGCCGGTTTAAGGTGATTCTGCTTAGTGGCCAAATGAAGTCAAAATTCTGAGATTAAAGTCAGAATTCTGCAAAAGAATAAGTAAGCAAATCAGACCCTCTTTTAATGAGGATACCCCATAAGGGAGAATCCTCACATTGATAGGAAATTCTTTGTTGATAAATAAAAATTAGCCAATAGACAGTATAAAATCAAACGACTGGAAGTATGTCAAAGATCAGGATCCGCACAAAGCAAAACATTTAGATAAATGGATAACAAGTTATAAATTTGACAGCCGTCTAAATTAATGTTTTGATTGTTTATTCTATGTTACATGACTTTGTGTTTTTATGTTTGTTATGATGTAAAGCACTTTGAAATGCCTTGCTGCTGAAATGTGCTATACAAATAAAACTTGATTTGATTTGATAAATGTAGTGGCTATTGTTTGTCCAATCAAACATCCAATAAAAGTTCCATAAAGCCACTATATGGCACTGGGGTCCATATTCTTCACGCAGGCAAAAAGAGGTTGAACGTCAAAACTTGATTGTCTTTGTTGCTTTTATTATTTCTTTTATGCAAACAATTACAATGATCAAACTTTTCTTGTTCTCCTATCTCTCCTGCACTGGTAAAAACCATAGGCCCCAAACCCAAATGCCTGCTGGTCCTTTACTAGGCCCCTACATTTATAGAAAGTGGACTGACCCACACTACTTCCTGTCTGACTTCCAAAAAATAAATAAATAAATAAGAAAAACAAAACATAAATAAAATCAACAATTATTAACCTACAAATAAACTCTGAAAATAATGAAAAAAATAGAAGTTTAAGAATAAACTAACAAAAATTCAAATGGATAAAGAAATAAAGAATAAATAGCTCCAACAATAAATTTAAAAAAATATCTGCGGCTGTCTTGGTATAAAAAATGTGATGCACCCTTACCTTTTGGCCAGTGGGTGGCAGATTTTACCATCCAAACTTACAGCAGGCAGTTTACGCTTCAATGTAAAGCTTAACTTTAATAGTAAAACTCACTACTTACATTGCACACATACTAAACCAGAACATTGAGAATAAAGTTAGAATAGTTTTTTTTTAATTCTATTTCGTTAAACACATAGAGAAAAATATATATTTAAAAAAGAATAATAAAAAATAATAATACTAGTTGTTGTTGTTATTATTATTATTATTATTATTATTATGTCTAATAAAACTTATTAGACAGAAGATAGTCAGTCTTGCATAAAAATTTTGAAGGGTAAAGAGACTTTTATTGTGAAACTTCAGGACGTATAGCGGAAGTGAACCGTAGTGTTTCCGTTGACACCATAGTCGCTGCTCCGGTGAGTTAACTAACATCACCGCTGTTCTGGTCGAGAAGGCCAAATAGCAAAAGGTGAGAACCAACAACACATTTTACATGTATGCAGGTTCAGACAAACATGTTAAGCAAGCAGAATACGGATGAAAAAAGATCTTTTGGAGCGCCTTTATTTTAGTTCCGTGTAACAACCCTCTCTGTCCGTGTCCTTGAGTACTGTTGTTAGCTAACGTTATTAGCTCCCTTGGAAATTCCTGTAACCACCTAATTTTCTACTAAATAAAACCTGTTATTCATTAAGCAGCATTTTTAAAATTAGACGAACATTAAGTCCGTCCTTACTCCTGCAAATGTCAGAGAAACGTCAGGTAATCCACTTTGGGAGCAAAGGCACTTGTTATTGGTGACAGGAGCTAAATATTGATCCAGACTTACAATGTTACTTATTCTTACAGCACAGTCTGCAGTTGTGAGACACATTTTTAAGCACCTTTTGGCTTTCTCTACTTCTTCTTGTCATTGATTATTAATGAATACAATTTCAAGTCTTAATACGTTTACAATAATAAACTGTCCCTTCATTCAAACAAGTAGAAATTTAAGGTATCAGTGACTGTCTTGTTCCACATACAAAACTTGATTACTTAAAATTTTATTTAAATTTAATACAAAAGTGACTTAAGGTATCCCTCTCAATTTTCTTGTTAACCAGCTTCATCTTCCTGTTTTTAGTTTTGACAGTAACACCTGACTCATGTCAAGCATTAATATTTTATATTCAAATGTCTACAATGTTTTAGCAACTTCATGAAACAAATCTTCTCTCTAATGCCGTGTATTCTGTTACATGTCACAATAAGCCTCAGTATTTCGCCTTGCAGCGTCATGTTGCGACTGCCAGCAGTTGGTCGAGCTCTAGCCGGGGCTGCAAAGGGCAGCCTGGCTCCTTCCAATCCCGGTAAGATCCAACACTTACTATTTCAGTTATATTGCCGTACATCACACTTTTTAAAAAAAAATTCTTATTATAAATTGAGTACTTTTTTGCAACATGGCAGTAAATGTCAGATATTTTGTTTCTGTAATTGCTGATCTAGTGAAACAGTTTTAACTAATTGTTCATTTTCTTTGTGCATCTTCAGTGCGCTCTGCTGTGCGTGCTGCCAGCAACATGGTGGAAGTGTTTGTAGATGGGAAACCAGTGGAGGTGGAGTCTGGGACCACAGTCCTGCAAGTAAGAATCCTCAGACAGTATTGATGCAAATTGAAAGAGTTGTGTGTCGCGATGGATTTCAGTATTTACTAAATGTAATAACTGATGATTATTTTGAACAACTAAAAGAGATATTCCGATCAGGCCGATACAGATGTCAGCTCTTTCTTGAGGTCTGAATGGCTGATTGGTTTTCTTTTTCTTTCAGGCTTGTGAGAAAGCAGGAATTCAGATCCCGAGGTTCTGCTACCACGAGCGTCTCTCAGTTGCAGGAAACTGCCGGATGTGTCTTGTGGAGATCGAGAAAGCCCCAAAGGTATTTTTATATTGGGCTGAAGGAGTATTACATTTATTTGGCAACACCCTGAGATGGTTTATGACAAAGTTTATAACAGATGTGAGTATGCTTGTGCTCTCCAGCCAGTGGCAGCCTGTGCCATGCCCGTCATGAAAGGTTGGAATATCCTCACAAACTCGGAAAAGACACGCAAAGCCAGGTACAGGATTTAGTGACCACGGTGCGATTTTCACAGTACGATGCTTTTAGGATTTAGAAGATGGCAAATAAACTTTGTGAACGTGTGCCATTAGAGAGGGTGTGATGGAGTTCCTGCTGGCCAACCACCCTCTGGACTGCCCCATTTGTGATCAGGGTGGAGAGTGTGACCTGCAGGTAAGTTTGACTCTATCCACAAGAATGACTTTATTAGGATCTTAAGCCGTAGATTCTGGGAAATTGAAATCTATTTTCAGGACCAGTCCATGCAGTTCGGCTCAGACCGCAGCCGTTTCACAGAAGGAAAGAGAGCAGTGGAGGACAAAAACATCGGACCACTCATCAAGACCATCATGACCCGCTGCATCCAGTGCACACGCTGCGTTCGGTGAGTGAACCGTACATACGTCTGGCCAGGTCAGCTGATCGGCAGGAATTCAATCATTGTTTTTCTGAATTGTTTTCCAGTTTTGCCAGCGAGATCGCTGGAGTGGAAGACCTGGGAACAACGGGAAGAGGTAACGAGCTGCAGATCGGGACATATGTGGAGAAGATGTTCATGTCAGAGCTATCTGGGAACATCATAGATGTCTGTCCTGTCGGGGCTCTGACCTCCAAACCCTACGCTTTCACCGCCAGACCCTGGGAGACGAGGTAGAACAGGATTTAGTGCTCCTCTGTGACCATGCAAAATAGAACATTTCTCTTAATTTCCATCATTCTTACAGGAAAACTGAGTCAATTGATGTGTTGGACGCTGTGGGCTGCAACATCGTGGTGAGCACAAGAGGAGGTGAGGTGTTGAGGGTAATGCCCAGGCTGCATGAAGACATTAATGAAGAATGGATCTCTGATAAAACCAGGTGATGCACCAATACACCAAAACAGGAACTTGTCCCCCTCCCTCAGATGTTTCATCAATTAATTAAATGTGTTCATAGGTTTGCTTACGATGGGCTGAAGAGGCAGAGGCTGACCCAACCGATGATGAAGGACAATTCAGGTCAGCTGACACCAACCACCTGGGAGGATGCTCTCACTCGTGTTGCAGGAGCTGTAAGTTTATTACAGCTGCTTTATTGGTTTCTGTTTCGCTGCATGTTCTAATTTGATGTGATTACCTGTGCAGCTCCAGAGCGTTCAGGGCAACCAGGTCGCGGCCATTGCAGGAGGGATGGCAGATGCCGAAGCTCTGGTTTCCCTCAAAGATCTCCTCAACAGACTCGACTCTGAGAGCCTCTGCACCGAGGAGGTCTTCCCCATGGCAGGAGCAGGGTGAGGAAGGCTCTGCTTCCCTTTCACTTCACATCATTCCTTATATCAAATGGCGCTGAATCGTTGCTCTTTCTTCAGAACCGACTTGCGCTCCAATTACCTGCTGAACTCCCGCATCGCAGGCATCGAAGAGTGTGATGTCCTGCTGCTTGTGGGAACAAACCCTCGCTATGAGGCTCCGCTGTTCAACGCCAGGATCCGTAAGAGGTAAGACAGGCCAGGGAGGAACTTGTGGAAAAGTTAAACGTGTTCGTTTGGGTGCTTGAAGTCCTTGTAAAATCCTTTTCAAGGTTTGAAAAGTGATTAATTTCTGTCTAAAGTCCTTGAAAGTGCTTGACATAATACTTTTTCAAGGCCTTGCATGACTTTCTTCTTTCTTCTATGCAGCTGGCTTCACAATGAGCTGCGTGTTGCCTTGGTGGGCCACCAGGTTGATCTGACTTATACATATGAGCACCTGGGAGAGGAGAGTTCAGTCCTGAAGGAGCTGGCCAGTGGCACGCATCCGTTCTGTCAGGTGACTGACACACAAACTCGCTCAGATCATTGTGGACATCTCATATCCCTGGTCTATACAGGTTCTCCTTTCTTCATCGTCTGCAGGTCCTCACAGCTGCAACACATCCGGTGGTGATTGTGGGAAGCAGTGCACTGCAGAGAGAAGATGGTGCTGCGATCCTGAGCGCTGTCTCCACCATCGCTCAGACTGCCAGGGCCAGCAGCGGGGTGGAGGACGGCTGGAAGGTCCTCAACGTCCTGCACAGGTATAGTTTTGCAGAGCTCAAGATCAATGTGGAATGAAGAACATGAGGTTGTAAGTGTTGCTTTTTCTGCAGAGTGGCCAGTCAGGTGGCTGCCTTAGATCTAGGCTATAAGGCTGGTGTTGACACAATCAGGAAGAATCCACCCAAAGTCCTGTTCCTTCTCGGAGCTGATGCCGGTTGCATCACCAGAGCTGAACTGCCGAAGGACTGCCTCATCATCTACCAGGGTATCCACACAAGAAAGCACACACAGCAATATTTCAGCCATTCCTGGATATTTAAGATGAATTTTCACTCCTCCAGGCCATCATGGGGACGTGGGAGCTCCTATGGCAGACATCATCCTACCTGGTGCTGCGTACACGGAGAAAAACGGTACCTATGTCAACACTGAGGGCCGCAGCCAGCACACCAAGCTGGCTGTCACTCCCCCTGGCATGGCCAGAGACGACTGGAAGATTCTCAGAGCTGTATCTGAGGTCAGAGTCAGTCCACTATCATTGCTCAGAAGTTATTTAGCAACATTTTTATGAGTATTTGTTGTGATTGCAGTTGGCGGGTGTGACGCTGCCCTATCACTCACTGGAAGAGGTCCGATCCAGGCTGGCAGAGGTCTCTCCCAACCTGGTCCGTTATGACGATGTAGAGGAGGCGAACTACTTTAGACAGGCCAATGAACTCTCAAAGGTTGGAAATGATTCTTCCTCTTCTTGCGCTCAGACGCAAACATTTTCCTAATTTTTGTCTTTATTCCCAGACTGTAAATCAGGACCTCATTGCAGCTCCTCTGGTGCCGCCTCAGATCACCGCTAAGGACTTCTATATGACCGGTAATCTCAACGAATTAGTAAAACAGCTCAAAATAAAAAGATGTGCCAAACCAAACATGCTTCTTCTTCGTTCAGACTCCATCAGCAGATCTTCTCAAACCATGGCCAAGTGTGTCAAAGCTCTGACAGAGGGAGCCGCTGCGGTCGACGAGCCGTCCGTCTGCTGAACACCTCCATCTGCCCTGAAACACAAGTCTCTGTTCTATAATTTAAACTTTTCCTTGTTGTATACATTACATTGTTTTCACTCTGTGAAGCAGCTTTATTCGATAATGCTGAGAAATATAAATAAAAACTTAAGGATGCCTTTATTCAATCTGCAGTGTCGTTCATTTATTATAATGCATCTTCATAAGCAATCAGTCATTTATATAGCACTCTACAACTGCAATGAAGAAGACCAAATTGCTTTACAGAGCCAAAAATAACATAAAACAGATAAATACAAAAAAAAAAAAAACACAGCGCAGAACTAAACATGATTTGTCTCTTCATTACAGAATGCAGACTGGACACTGACCTTTAACAACAATATGTGACCTACAAGAACCTGTCTTGTAACTAGTTACAATCCAACCAATGGCTTAGCAAGTGGAGTTGTTGGTTGCGGTTCTGCCACTACAATTTGCCCCTTTAAACCTTTAAATGTATCTGTATGAACGCGATTGGATGAATAAAGCTCTAATGACTGTCGACTGTGGTGGTGTTGAAATGGATGGATGCTGCGCTACAGCAGGCGCCAAAATGTCGTCTGAAACATAATGAATAACTGAAGCACAGCATTGATCAGACGCCCTCAGATATTTAAGTAATAATAACAATAATGAGAAGTATTTTCCTGTTGCTTGCACATTCAAAACTACAAAAGCTCAATATTATATGAGACAATGTTTCTGCATGGTCCTAATTCACTGCAAAGGTGTACATGTTTCTTTAATGGAGCCAAAATAAGATTTGTGTTTGGACTTGGACCCTGTTTCTTTGGATAAATTGCTCCTGTCATATCCTGTCCACAGAGAAAGACCTGTTATAACCAAACACAAGTGCAGAGTCACACAGGCACCCTGAAGGAGAGAAGACAGTCGCATCTGTTTAGGGTCTGAAGCTGGGAGGAAAGCTGATTTCTGTTTTTCTTTATTCCCCTAGATAGTTTGGTTGTTTTTCTTTTTGTTATTTTTTGTTTTGATCTCTTGTAAGTTGATAACATTAGTCTGCAAATATTGACTCAATCTTCTTGGTTTGTTCAATTCTGAAAGATATTGTGTAACTCCATTTTGCTTCCAATTTAGGGATTTTCTTGGATGGAAAGTGTGTGAACAAATAGCAAAGAATGGTTCCTGTTAAACTCCTCATTCTGGGAGCTCAGAACACTGGAAAAACAGGTAAAGTGGACAACTTAAAACTTCAAGGGGGAAGGGAAAGCAGATTGATTGTATGAATGTTCCTGAGCTAACAAAAGAGAGGTTTTGGGATAAGTGCTGGTTCAAAAAACAGAAAAATGGAAACTTGGCATGGATCTGAAGTTGACCCACAAATGTTTTGCTGTCAGATCAGTGTGAGCATGGACAGGTTATATGTGTTAGAAGAAGGACGTGTTTCTAATTTTTGCTTCAGTGGTAAAAATCTGGCATAAAATGTGATGTGTGCATTTCTGGATCTCGTCTTATCTTTTGTGTCACTGTTGTTGTCTTCTATAGTGCCTTTGAAATCAAACATTTCTTCCCCTTTGGAACCACAAACCTCAATGTGTTTTATGAGAGTAATGTTTGATTTTAATGTGGAAAGAAAATCAAAACCAATTTTAATATTTTTCACACATTCAAAATCTGATAATAGTATCCCCCACCCCACACAATGATGCTTCCTCCACCATGTTTGACTGTGGGTTCAGGATAAAGTGAAGTGTTTATTTTAGCCTGAAAAACTTACATTTCTTCTCATCTAAGCGCCTTAAATGCTTATTGCAAGCCTTTTATTATTTCCTTCCACTGCACAATAATGCACTACTTTGTGTTGATACAAACAGAAAATACCAATAGATAAATTGGTAATCTCTCAATGTGTTTCTTTATGAGGACTTCAGTTAATTTTTTATGCTATCTTGCTCTGCTTTGCACTGCTTTACAATTTCTTACTCCTCTGAATTAGTTGATTTGTTGTTTGCAAGCGTTTTTTTTTTTTGTTTGTTTTTTTTAGAATTTGCATCAGTGTAATTCTTTCTGTGTTCTTAAGCCTGCTTCAATGGGATTATCTCTCAGAAATTTCTCTTACAAGTCAGCATGTGTTGTGTTTGGGGTTTGGCACTGTGCAGTGATCATGTCTGTTTTTTATCTCCAGCACTGTGTGTTCGGTTTATAACGAAGCGTTTTATTGGCGAATATGACCATAAGAAGGGTGAGATTCCAGTAAATATTATTCCATTTCTGACATGGAGCGTACAGTAATGACTAAGGTATTTCTGCAGAGGTAACATACAGATGTAGTCGGATGGTGGACCAGGAAACTGTTGATCTGGAGATCTTGGATTTACCTTGTAAGGTTGGTTTTAAATTTTATTTGTCAAAAGCAACAATGCATCTTGTGGAAAGTGGTACTGATTTAATGAGAAATCATTAAATCAGAGAGCTCCTTTGACTATGTGTCTCTGAACTAAGGCTTACATAAAATGCTAACTATGGTTTAATTGTAGTATTTTATGACACATTCTGCTCTAGAGCTCTGTGGCTTCTATTGAGTCCTCCATTCGCTGGGCTGACGGTTTCCTACTGCTCTACTCTATCACTCAGCGCTCCAGCTTCCTGGAAATCCCTCGACTTAAAACGCTCATCGACAAAACCAAGCAAAGTCTCGGTAACGATCGCCATCTTCACTACATAGAGTCGTTCAAGTTACTGTACTTGCCTTAAGTTCAAGTCTCTTTAAGAATCCTTGAACACATGCAGCTGAACCTTTGACCTCTCTGTTCATTATGTTGCCCTCCAGAGACAGTTTGTTCTCTGGTTGACATCTGTCTTTTGTCACCTACACACATGAGCAGCTGAAGCTAACTCACATTCCTTGTTTGGTAGTCCATCCTGTGCGCTGTAGGCAGACTGCATGCCAAGGCATCATCCTGCTCACTGCTGTTTTATTGCCATTTTATTGTGTGTCAGTTTTTCCTACAGTGCTGGTGGCCAATAAGGCAGATCTGGAAGTCGGCAGGAAGGTGACAACAGAGGAGGGACAGAGGCTCGCCAAAGATTTAGGGTTTTCTATACTTATGTTTGTGCAACTGCTCTTTAGAAATGTAACATTTCAATGTGTTTCCCTGCTGATTTTCTTTCTGTGTCTTATGTGCAGATGTGGCTTCAGAGAGCTGTCAGTAGCTGAGTCAGTTTTATCAGGGGAAGCAGCAATTTTCCAACTCATCAGGTCTGTGTTTGCATTTTTTTTAACAGAAACTGCTAAAACATTTTAATTTTACATTTTACCAGTCATGCATATCATTTGGTTAGATCAGAAAATATCACTGATGTTGAAATTTTATGCAGCCCTTATGGTTTTTAGCTTTTTTAAAAATGTTGTTTTGTATTTAAACAATGTAAAATATATTTTGAATGTCATTTAAATGCTTGGTCTACATAAAAGTATGGACTTTATTGGTCTACACTTTATGTACTTGTCAGTGAGAGGAATTTAAATATTGTTGGTCTATTTCTGTATTAGTTTTGTCTTGTTTTATTTTCTTTAGCTTTGTTGTTTAGCTTAGTTTTTTTTTTTAGTATGGCATGTTTTTGTTTTACTTGTGTGTGGAAAAGATATAAATGACCAAAATAAATAATTAAAATAAAATAAAAAAAAACATCAAAATAAATTGATGAGGCTTGACCTTAACCCAGACACTTATGCTGTCAAATGTAAAAATCTGATTGCCAGACAGTGTTAGGTTTGGAAGGTTTTTCTTGAATAAATAAACAAATATTTAATATCCAGATTATTTAGTTCTTTATTCTGTCTCAGACTTTAAAAGCTTTTGCTGGTTTGGGGGAGTAAAGAAACAGCTTCATTTTCTTATGTCCCTAGCCTCCCCTGGCGTTGCTCCTATGTTGTTTCATGTGCGACAGGCTGACGCTGGATCAGCAGCGCCCCCTACCTGATAGACGCTCCTACATGCTGACAGTCCGCAATGCTTTGACCAGGAAGCTGACCCGCTCAAAGACCATGCAGTGGTGACAGCGGCAAGATATTCAGCAAGAATCTAACTTTTAAGTGATTCTATCTGGAGATATTTTATAAATAAAAACTAAATTATCAATGATACATTTGTATTTGTGTAAGGATAAAAGAGAACTTAACTACGTTTCTTCTGTTGGTGTCTTTTCTTTTCATAAAACTGAAGTATTTGCTTGGATAGGTTTACTTGTTGTATTGTTATGTGATTGTTCCACCAATAGAGGGAAGCAAAGTCAACTTTTCTCCCCATCTTCCCTTGCAGATTATAGCCAGACCCATGAACTCCTTTGGTGTGGAGGGAGTTGTCTGACCTGATTCTTACCCTCTAAATACTTTTGCTGAGCAAAATGCAAGATTTTATACAAATAACGGCAGAATAAAAGAAAACTGATGGCTAATTCTTAGAAATAAATTATGATCTTGCTCTATGATGCAAATGTCATTATCTCAATGTCACTCATTTATAAAGAAGCACAAGAAACTCAAATCACATGCAGTGAACCTGTTGTTAGAGTTCAGCAGTGGGACTGTGAGGAAAACAGCTGCTTGAACAGTGCTGATGATGATGTAAGAGCATGTAAAGAATGGAACTGGCTTTCATTACCGACCTGGCACTGCTCGACAGCGTCCCTGCATTTCCCCCGCAAGCTTCTCGCCCTTCTTTGAACTTCTGAACTTCACGATCGCAGCGAGGCATCTGAAGGGCGAGAAAAGAAAGGGGAAGACGGTGAACGGCAGAAATTGACGAGGAAACAAACAAGAAAAAGAAAAAAATCGGGGTTTCTTTGTCGAAGTGTGGTCGTTTTTTTTTATGGGAACCACAATGAGTGAGCAGTCTCTAACTATTTGTTATAGAAAATTGGAGGTGTGCTCTCCCACGGCTCTACAAATTTGTCTACCCCAATGGTCATTTATTATACGTCAGTCACTCCACCCTGTTGCCACCAAGCCAACAAACCACAAGGCCTTTTGGTTGTATATATAAACACACATGTTAAAACTATGCAGAAAGTTGCAGATTTCTATTTGAATAGAAAATTAAGGAAAGCATCTGGTTTTCTTTAAAGCTACATGACGAACAGAGACATGGGGATGATTGTTCCCATTCTAATCAGTTCTTTTATGATAACAGCAAATGTTAAAGCATCAATTAACATTCAGAGCCATGAAAGGGTGTGATAGTGAATCTACTAAAGCCAGTTAACAAGGTCAGTTGCATTAACAGTAATTGAGAGCGTGCCTCACGATCCGCACATCCTCCACCTAGGAGTAGTTTTCAGTTGCGGTGCAACAAACCCGGACGGATTAGAGGAGCAGTAAAACAAGCGAGAGGGAAGAGAAGGATGTCGATCCACAAGAGGTGATGACATCAGGGCAGTCACCAGGGAGACAAAAGGTCAGGACCCCCAAGTCAGCTATTTTTTTGGCTCAGAATAGAAGATGAGTCATGTCCGCATCATCACACAGACAGCCAATCAGGAGCGGAGAATCAGAGCAAGCGTCAGAAAATGAACATCCAATCAGTAATTGTTCGACTTAGATTCAAATAAATGTTTTGAAACAGTGAACAAAGTAGGTAAAATAAGAATTTAACATTTATTTTAGCAATATATTTCTAAAGCAGAAATTCAGATTGAATTCAAGAATTGAGCAGAAAGCTTAACATGTTGACCTGAACATTTTCATTTTAAGATCTGTTTTAAGTTACTTTATTTTAGTATTTTTAGTTGAATGTTGTGCAGCATGAGTTGTTGGAAAGGAGCATTACAAATAAAGTTGACATAAAGACAAGATGCTTCAAAATCGCCTGGAAAGCCCAAAAATTAGTTTAAATTTGTAAGTAAATAGGATTATTTTGTAAAGAACTCCTTTAGTTTAATGACATGGGTAACAAATACCTACATATTTCAATAATCTGTTTTTATTTCTTAATGAAAAAAAGTTTCTAATTCATTAAAATGACAAAATTATACCTAAATATCTAGGAAATATATGTGAACATGTTAGTGTATTTTCTCAAGTTATCTTTCTTTAAAGTTAAAATTTGTTTAATGTTCTTACATTCTTGACACAGATTTGTAAGAAATTTGCTCAAAGGATTCTGCAAACAGAAAAGCAGTAAGTGCCTGGTTTAGGTTCAAGCCCCTTTCATCAGCCTCCTGTCACACATCTGGTTTCCTAAGAACAGCTGTAAAAACTCTCCTCCAACCCACAAAAAGGAAAATTTACTGCATAGGTGATGAACAGCATTTATCAGCTGAACATACTTCAGAACAAGAATGAACTAGATGATCCTGAAATCTCAGATATTTTTTAATTCAGAGGGTAACCAGAAATGGGACCGATTCAGGCATTAATAGGTCATGTTTCATGTGTCGGGGAATGGTGAAAAACTGTTTTAATAGGTAAAAAACGACTTCAATGACCATCTTTTCCAGGAAGGATCAGAAAACCTGATAAATTGGTCAGAATCTGAGGAGTGTGTGGCTGAGAAAACTCATCTATGCCTGTTGTTACTACATCATAACAACCTCAGGATTTATTAGGTTCTACTGCAGATTGCTAAAGGTCACTTCGGTTATACAACACCGAGGTGTGTGTGGGAAAAAAATAAGGACGCCTTGTCCCTTGGGCAGATACACCTTCGAAAGTCGATATGCGGAGGGCGAAACTAGCCTGGGTAGAAGCGAAGAAGTGGGGAAATGATTCATAAGATAAGAGCAGAAAGGAGAAAATGTGAGACTGAAACTGGAGACAATAACCTGAAGAGAAAAAGCTAATTTTGAATCTTCTCTGACCCTTTTATGATCAATCCTGACAAGAATCATCTACTTGTCCTCAGTAAATAATCATAAACCGAATAAAATGCTAACAGGCTTTGTTAGCAACTTAAAAGTGGGTAAAAATGTACCTTTCATGCCTTGCAAATGTCACATTTTGAAGCTTTGTTACCGCTTCTCAGTTGGTCTTCAGCCTGTACTTTGACTGGTCCATATTAGCTATTTACCATGATAAGATTTAAACTTCTAGCTGGATGTTTAGGGCCTTGTTATTGTTGGAAGGTGAAACTCTTCACCAGTGTTGAGTGTTTTTCAGCATCTAACAGAAAACATTTTGGAGTTTTTCCTCATTTATCCCTTTCCAGATGCATTGACAACATGACATTCATGGTTTGGTTGCAGATTGTCTTATTAATCAAATCTATCTCATATGTACCCAGATGCACCTTTTCCTCCAGTGAGCAGCTCTGTATGTGCAGGAAACAGTAAGATAAGAGTAAGCGACAGTCAGTTCTTGCAGTGATCAGAGCATAAACAGGTTTATGTTGTTTCACATTATTGTTTGACCTTTTAAGACTCACAAGCAGGAGTGTTGCCAAGGTGGCGTTGCTCTGCTCATTTCCAGCTGGGATTTATTATGTTAAGAACCGATTCAAGACGGAGAGAAATCTGTTCCAATGTTAATAAAGGACTGAAGTGGTGTTGTAGCTTCATCTATGATGAGGAAAGAAACACATTGTGATAATTTGGACCTCAAAGGTAACAACGTTGACAATCTTCAAGATTTATAGAGTATTTAAAATACAATGGGGGTTTTTATAACCCATTGTTTATACACTGCAAAAACACAATATCTTTTCAGCAAGAAATATGAGTTTGTTTTAAGTCGATAATTCCTTAATATTGATGAAAAAGTGCTTGTTCCATATGCAGATTATTTCACTTTTAACAAGGGAAAAATGTCTTGTTATAAGTGAAATGATCTGCCAACTACTTGTTTTAGTCAAGTAATAAAACAAAACAAGCTATTACATCTAGCTATAAAGTTACTTTTGAGTTAGTTTTGTCTTATTTCAAGTCTCTTAAGATATTTAGACGTGCAACCCAGACAAAAAGGTAAGATTTTGTGTGTGTTTTTTTAACCAGTATTACAGAGACAAAGCTACAGCAAACAAGTTTAACCTTTGGAGAACATGAATATCTAGAATGAAACCTTCAACTCTTCTGGGTGAGTTAGCCTGTCATGCGGTTGAACTTTAGCTGTTACATAAGGTCAACTCTTTGCACTAAAAATCTGGTGGTTGAATAGCATCTAATAGCAAAATCTAGCGATTAGGGAAATAAGCCTTTAACAGCTGAATGAGGGATACAGAAAATCTTTCTATTAAGTCATTCAGGTAAGTCTGTTTGCTTATGTCAAATGATAATTCACAAAATTACCATTTGTAAATTGAAATAAGCTTAAAAAGCAGCATAGAATATATTAAAACAATGAATCAAAGAAACTGTTTAATTTTCATTCATTATGGCAGTAAGATGATTGAAATGCTTAAAAGTTGTGCGGCTTCTTCCTTTCTGGGTGGCCTTTCCGCCCATGTCAGTAAAGAACTCACTCTAGCCAAGTTTCCATCAATGTTTTCTAAGTGGATTACAAAGTATTGCATTAAAAACTATTGATAGCTCATCACATGGCCTATTTCTCAGTGCAACTCTGGTAAAACCGTTGTTAAAGCCTTAATAGAGGAGTGATGTTATACTCACTTCCCGAAGGTGGAAATTCAAAAAGAGCAGGAGTTTTTAGAGATAGAAGCCCAATTTCAAGGCATTAAATTACAAAGTAAAATTTCTTTTAAGTTATATTTTATATCTTTATAGCATTTTCATAACAACTGGATGTAACATAGTTACTTAATTGTGCTATAATACTGCCCCTTTAAATACACCCACAGTTGTGTATGTTTAATTAAAGTGTCATTATCTGTGCTTTCCTAAAATTTAAATAAAATAGTAAAATTAGAGTATCTGGAATTCAAAATGTAAAGAAAGAAAAATAAAAAAGAATGTGTTATTATTCCTGAATTTAGCATATATAGACAGTTTCCTTAAAACTTCCTAAACTGACGCCACGGGGAGGGGCGACACTAAATAATCATTAGCACACGCAAATAATTTGTAGGGATGTTTCATATTTGACGTCAGTGGGCGGGGCCGTATTGAATATTCATCGGCGCGTGGCTGGGAGCGCACGCGAGCGGAGAGGAGCGCAGATGACGACCGAGAGCGACTCCGCCGCAGCGCGAGGAGGAGAGACGCGGAATGATGTGTAAATCATCACATTTCCACGTTTGACACCTAGACAAGTTGCTTTCGGCTGGACTCGGCTCATCTCTTTCCGGCTGCAAATAAAGGAGGCTGGAGCCGTCTGAAAACAAACTGTATTGTTTTTAATGAGTTGATTTGAAGACTTTCCCCCCCCTGTCCATCTGTCTTTTAAGAGCAGCAGACAGACACAGACAGTCACTATGGAGTCTATCTTAGACAGTTTAACAGAGGAGAAACTCTATTCCTCCGGAGGAACCAACCTGTTGGACCTGGAGGAACTCAGCGACGGTGATTTCCTCACTAACGTGGTGAGTTGTGGGTCTAATTAGCTGATTGTCTGCGTGTCTTCCTGCTACGTCTGAATTAAAGCCGACTGTTCCGCCCGGAGCCGGACCTCATGCAGGGAGGTGGATTTATGAGATCCTGGCCCACATCCGGGGTTCAGACCCGGTGCATATGTGTGTTTTATTGTGCAAACTAATAAGTGTGACTGGGAGCACCCGCCCAAGCAGGCGAGTTACTGGTTAACCTGCGTGTTCAGCTGGCAGGTGCTGCTTTTTCCTACAACAGTTAGAAATGAAAATCTGTATTTAAAGTCACAGTCAACAAAATCACCTTCGTCTTTAAGTGATTGTGGGTTTCTATAAACACTTTTTTTGTATAACATTTTTTTTTTTTTGCATTAGTTTTTTCAGCATATTTAATTTCATAACTGGAAAGGATGTGTAGGCATACTTAATATAAGAACACAGACAAAACAGTTAATTAAGTCTGATTTTGCAAAAGCCGACCAGAATCAATGTTCCTTCCAACTGAAGATGGAGAAAGTGATTCAATTGTACTCTGCAAATATAAATCAATAAAAAGTTATCAAAATAGATGTTGTTCCCTACTAAAAATCAATAAAGCAGCAATCTGGGATACAAAAACAAATAAATGGGAGAACAAAAAATGAATTTCTTCTTCTGTCACCAATTGTTGAATGGCTGTTCTCAGTAATGACATCTACTGTTTAAAATGAGTACTGCCTAATGCAGCAGGATAAAAGGCAGAACTGGTTTGTCAGTGGGCGGAGCTAATTGACCTGAAATGGGTTTTCTGTCCAAGTTTATCATTTTAACCAAACCGTAATCTTAAATTGTTTCGCAGTGCCTGACAGGAAAGGACCCATGAAATGTTCCTAAAAATCCTTCCAATACTAATGAACGGGAGACACTTTAAAATCATCCGAATACGTTGATTATAGCTGAAAGCTATAATCAACATTTAAACTGAAAACAGGTGACAAGACCTTGAGCTTGTCTCAATTAGTCAAGTTTTTATTATTTTCTTTTACAGTTTTCACATCACAATATAAGTTTATATTTTTTTAGTCCAGAAGGTAACAGAGTACACATTTTAACTCATAGCCATTTTATAGATCAAAGCACGGTCTTAATGAGTTTAAGTTCAACTTCTCCACTAACCCCAATGTAATAATCAAATCAGGTTTTCTAATAAGGTCCACAAGGGTCTTCCCACACTGGACACTCATTTTGATACTCTTCCATAGAAATCTAGTAAAATTTATCCATTTTAATGTTTTATTTGTTCCTATTAAATCATACCAGGATGTTGGTTTTACATCAGCCTTTTCTATTAACACATTAAATTAGGTTTATTCTACTTTTATATGATTTTAACATATAGAGACTAGAATTTTTATCTTATTAACTCTTCATCTATGTATTGGATTAATAAATACAATATATTTTTTAAAAATGGATTCTGTTTTTTTTCTGAAGTTATAACTAAATAAATGATTATTAGGCTATAACATTTGGGCGCTTGATACATGAACAGAAATGGTAATTTCGCGCAAACAGGATGTGTTTTTACAAAATCATGCTTTTTAATCATTACAATCACCATATGTTTTCTGATTATGAGAAAGCGCAACTGTTTTTCAGCATGTACACACAGATTAAACAGGTAAAACCTCTAAACTGTGACACTGCAATTTATCCTTTCTCTATTTTGACCTGGTATAAAGTCATTCCAAAAGTTTCACATTATGGTTTTAAATCCCTAAAATTTAGACCTAAAATTAAATGAGATTTGAGGAAAAATACCATTATGCACAGATACTTTTACTTATAAAGTAGGACATTATAAGTAAAAGTAACTACATGATTTTATGCATTTAGTTTTTAGTTTATATTGTCATGTTTTGCTTAAACTGATATCATGCTTTCAGTACATGCCTTGCTTGGCCAAGCTTTGCGATCTTGATTAGTGACGTTAAGGTGGAAAGATTGAGAAGTGCTCCACACTGAGGGGTTAATGTCAGCAGGAATGTCTCAGTTTCCTATCCCTCACTCTCTCTTTTTCCACATTGTGTTCCCCAGACTTTTCTTTTTTTAAACAGAGCAAGTTTTTTATTTTTTTAGGTAGACGTCTATTCTAGTCAGTGAGTCAGCCATGCAGTCTGCTTGTGGTTTAAACCTCCCCTGTCTCTGTTCTAAATAAAGTTGTCCACTCTGTATGAAGCCACTAGGCTGGGCTGTACCACTGTGGAAATGGGAAACGATGGCTCACTATCAGTAATCCAGGATGATGTATTCCTGTCTGTCTCTCTTTTAATGTCAATTTGTGTTTGATAGTGGGAGACAAAGCTGTCCATCTGAGGACAATGGCAAGTTCACTGCATACATACCATCAGATAAATTAATCTAAATCTGAAGTGATTCATAATACATTTATTACCAGTCAAAATCATCGTTACTTTGGATTTGTTAGAGACAAATGCGGCAGCTAAGCAAGCAGTTAATTGACAAAGAACTGCTGATATCCAATTTACTTCTTATTAACCTCAAATTGTTGAGGTCATTAGAATAATTCCACAAATTATTTTTTTCGTAGAGCAAATATAAAGTATTTGCTTCCTAACCCTTTGGAATAATTCAGCTTTAAATTACACAGACTTAAGTATTTATATTTGAACTGGAGAAATACAAATCAATAGGCCAGAAGATAGAATCCGACAACTTTCACTTAATGTCCTCTAATCTGGGCAAATGGCAGATAAAATACTGATAAATCAATTAGTTTAACTTTTCTGGATACTAAATGCTTAAAAATAAAGTTGATCAACTATTTCTATATGTCCATAGATGCATGCAAGGCTTGCATCTATGGAGTAATAAGTAATAACTTCCACACTAAAGAGTGTTCTTGTTAGCACAGTCATTCATTGTTTAGCCTATTTCCATACATCATAAAGTGCCATGAAAATGTATTTGCCCCCTTTCAGATTGGCTTTTATGTCATCCTGAAACATTTCAGAACAAAATCATTTTAATATCAAACATTATCTAAATGCATCGAAATTCAGATATTCATACCAGAAAAAACAATGCAAACCAACCAACTTTTCACAGCAAAGTGCACACTAGCATCTTAATTATTTTGAAGTTGTTCAGAATTTTTCATACAATTCATACGCCTAAAATTGAAAGTTAATATTTGTGCTTTTATACCAGTCTTGAGCCCATTTCTTAGACTGAAAGCGCCTCAGTTCAGGGTTTAATAAAGGTGTCCTGTGTGTTGAAATGCAGCCTGGAGTCACAAACTTCCTGCACGGTATTTTGCTTACCTTTTCCCTGTACAAGGTGTGTCTGTATGCCCAGAGGGAATAAATATGCAGTAAGATGGAACTTTTGGAGTTTTCATTTTAAAAAAAAGCAAATTTATCTTATTTATGTCATAATCTCTCAAAAATGTCAATGAAAGTTCTTCAAGGTTAAGGCTTTTTAAAGTAAGTATGTGAATTCTAAGTTGGAAACGTGTTAATGCCTTCATTAGTAGACATTTGATGTGTTGTTTTGCATAGGAAAGAAATTGAGGAGAAAATAATCTTCAAAAATTTCCAGAACTTCCTGAAAATCCTCTTCATCCTCCTTTCTTTTGCAGTTATGCAACGTGTGCTTGCATTTTGTGCAGATGACACTTGAGAATAATGACTTTTTAGCTAGAAAATCATCTGTCTTTAGGTCATGATATACATCTGAATTTAATCAGCTGGAGCCGCAGGACATTCAAGCTGTCAAGCGGACTCTGTTCTGCTCTCGCTCACTGCTGCATAGAAATACAGAGCCGGTTTTCTCCAACAGTTAGCCACACACCCCTTTACACTTCATCCCTTGTACTTCATTAGTTTGCTCCATCTCCAGAATTTTCCTCTCATTTTCCATCTCTACTCTATTTTACTCTATTTTATTTAATTCAACTCTCCATTCAGACCCTGCACTCCAGCTGTCAGGAGCCACGCCCCCCTCATTTGCATGTCGTATCCGATTGGCTGCTCAGCTGCCAGAAGGAATGTGTGCCGGCCTGCAGCACTGGTGTGTGAGAGAAGAAAAAATACCCTTGTGCTCTTTTATTGGGAGCTATAACCGTTTACTTCTGGGTCACACACAGTCAGAGTGTAGCTTAAGTTGAAGCAAAAGCAGCCACACACCACAACATGAGGTCGAGAAGATTGCCTTTTTTGTCTTAAACCTGGCAGCAGGGATTATAGATAATGACACGATGTTTTCAGCATTCAAAGAGGTGTGATGTTGTTGTAAACTGGCAAAAAGATCAACCAATTGTAGGTTTTTAAATACATATAAATTCCTTTGAGTACAGAAAGAAACTGCAATATCATTCAAGGGATTTGGGTTGCAAAAAACATCTCAAGTTAGAAAATAACTGATTTTAAGAGACAAACACCCGGCGTTTGGAGTGTTCCAACAACCAATATTCGTCGCTCTATTATTGTTCGGAAATACTTTTATCTGTAAGAAAAATGTTGACAGAATGCAGGGAATGTTCCAAATGGTTTTCCAAAGCTTAAAATAATGACACAATCTAAGAGTAATTTGGGGGAAAAATTGCAGCTACACTGACGGACCTATTTTATATTATAAAAGAAAAGGTTTAAGTATGGTGACAGTGATGTAGCGGTCAGTCTTGCAACGAATCGGCATAAACAAATTTAGGCATTATTTGAGCTATTGATATACTAAACAGCTACTTATGTTTGTAAAAACAATACATTGTTGGCACAGTAAAAGAAATTTGTCATCTTTGATTCATAACCTAAAATAACGTCAACAGGTCGAATCTGGTTTGAATAATTTTACCAAGATTACTGTGAGTACTTTTATACGAATGAATATTTCACATGTACAATTGTTCTCAAGTGTGATGATTAGATGAAATGATGTTTTGCTGCAACTGTTGCTCAGAGTGATGCTGCAGAAAGATATCACAACGAAGAAAATAGTTCCACAGAAAAAGGAAGAATGCTTCATAATACTTTAGATGCTTTGAGTTCAGGCTCTAGTTCATGCTGAAGTCAGGAGAAGGGAGAAAAAAAAATCAGCCTATTTTTTTATATAATCAACAGGTCAAATCTAAAATATGGCTTTTTCATTTTTCCTGTAAAGGCTTACACCCAAACTGGCATCGCTCCCTATTTTTACTACTTCATTCTTTTAACATTACGACTTTATTCAGGTAATAAGATTTTATTATCATTTTAATAAGACTGCATCATTGTAACATTAATTTTTTTTCTTGTAAAAAAAATAAAAAAGTCATAGCCTGAGCCTTATATTTTTGCCGTAGAGTTGAGCTGAATTCAAAGTCAAAATAAATAGAAGCTATAAAACATGCTAATCAAACAAGATGGCCGCCCTGGGTATGCTGACATCACTCTGAACTATGCATCTCTACTAATGTCTTTTATTCCTCCTTTTCTTCGTAAGAAAAATCTAATTTTCTGAAGTCTTTACGCATATAAATCTGTTACTGACATCCTGGAGGAACGCTTCACTCACTTCTGTTGGTCTTCATGGATTAAAACTCAACATATCTTTTCTTTTTCTTTACCTGAGCCAGTAAGAAGCAGCTAAATGAAAGGAGAGGGCTGAACACGGTTAATTACAGGCATAAAAGAGTCACTCTCTGCATTCATAATTACCTTGTGCATATATCTTCTCTGGCTCCCTTTATGCGGTTTTACATTTCACATCCCTCTTCTATAATGACACCCATGCTGAAGTAAGCTACAAAAAAAAAATACACCATTCAACACCAATTTTCTCCCTCTGCTGTGGAGAGAGGAGGTGTTTCAGGTAATAGTGGGTCCAGTTTGAACTGCATCTGCTCACACTGACAGACTTCTCAGAATGGTTTACACTGCAGATAAGCAAACAGTTACAAGGAAGACACTGAAATTCTTCTTGTTGCATTTCCCAGCATCGAATGTAAAACAACCTTCTTCTTGTTGACCTTACAAGATAAATAATTTGATGTTTTGACGCAATTCAGAAAGCAAGTCACTAAAGTGGTAAAACTGACTTCCAAACAAAAATATTCACACTTGGGGCGATGTTTTTGGTAGCCTTGCAAACTGCAGAGGAAGTCCTTTTTGCTGCTGCACTAATTATAAGATCTGAGGAATGTTGGGGTCATCTTTAACCATTGCTTCACAGCAGTGTGACGGTGCATGTCTGCTTTACCACAACGTCAACCGTAATCACGTCTATCAGTGTTGCAGCTGGAGCCCAACACCTCACACGTACATCGTTTAGACCCCTTGAATTTGTTTGTATTTTCTCGCAAGGTTCTCAGTTTGGATCTTGCTGGATCTTCCACAATATTTTTAAATATATTTTAAGAAATGTATGTTTAAGCAAGTTGTTTTTTTTTTTTTCATGGAATAATTGTATCGGTTTTGCATAAGAGAATGTCACTAAAAGTACCAGCAACATATTTTGAAATCTATTTTTCTTGTCTCTACAGGTTAAAAAGCGTATCTCTTTAATATTCTCATTAAAAAAGCAAAAGGTTTATGCTTCTCTTTATTTTAAAGCCCAGAAATATAAATAAAATTATTATTCAAGAAAGCTAACACATTTCTGGGAGTGAATGTTTGTCAAATATTAAGTTATGTTACATTTTCTGCTCTATTCAAGATTTTAATATAAGCCTCTCCAAAGGTGAAAATGGCTCTTTGAATTGTAAAGGCCTTTGACTTTACATAAAAAATCATAAAAAATAAAAAAATCATCAAAGTTTGTTGCTGACATTTCTAGCAACAAACATTCCCTTGTTTGTTGCTAGGATCAACAACAGAGCCAAGTTTTTCTTTCTTTTTGTTTATCCATCCCTTTAAATCGCAGTGAAACAGACTGAAGGTCTCAATGTGAAAAATACAAATAGTTTTGAAGGTTAGCGCTTACCCTGCACATGTCCAGGCCTGAGCAGGCTTGGGCTTCGCTGCAGGTGAACCTGAATATGCAAACTCAGCAGACGGATTGAGTGGACCTTTTGAACCCAGGTGTATTTAGCTAATAGTAGGAGCTCAAATGCTGCTGAGCGGCATTAATCCTCCTCTGCAGCTACAAAGTTAAGTACAGTCATTTGCGCTCTGCACAGGGGCTGACACTGTTGGACTCATTCAGCCTTTTTAAAGCTAATTTTAGGCCAAATAATTGTCCCACTTATAGAAACTTACTCTGCCTTTTCTCCCTTTCTCTTATTATGGTCCCAATTAGGAAATTTTCCACTGTTTATTTTTGAGTCTAAGCCGTCCTTAAGTGACCCATATTCCCAGAAGAGCATGGTTTAAAGTCGCACACCTTTTTCTGCACATTTAGAGCAGCAGGATTACAAGGCAGCTCTGTCGGAATAAATGCACTACTCTTTTATGTGGGCGTCTGTTTATGAATGAGCGCACTTTCGCGTCAGCAAAATGTGTAAATAGAAGCAGCTTAACGCAAACTAATTCCTCAGACTCACTTCTGAGCTCCTCGGTGACCCTCTGGGGTCACCTTTTGATTATTTAACTGAGCATCTGTGGCTTTTCTCTCCCCGGTGTCTGAGCTGACTCCGCAGGTTTTCCAATGGCAGCTGGATGTGTCCCAGAGTTTCACCACAAACACCCACGACATGATGGCACAGTCACACACACACAATGTGATAATGTGTACATGTTTTCCGGATGGCCTTCCTGAAAACACTGACACATGTTGGTGCAGCTTTAATAAATGCAGAGAGCTTTTATTGGAAGATGCACCAGTCAATCAGATCAGAAAAGAACCGTTTTCAACTGATTGGCTACAATCTATGATCAACAGGTCAAATATTTATTTTCCGTTAATGAAAGCATGAAAGCATCAAAACTAAAAAAATAATAAAAATCTAATAAAAATTATGAAGATCTTAATTAAATACCAAATTTACAAGTCTTTCCTTTTTTTTCTTGTTGATGACAAGCTATAATCTAGGGATTTAGGAAGAGACACTCTTAAAATCCATCACAATAATGTTTTAGTCTAGTTTTTAAATCCAATTAATTGTTATAAAGAATTAATTTACTTTGAGGCTTTTTATACATCTTTACAAATGGTCCAATAGGTGGAGCGAATACTGTATCTTATGAGAACTGAATGGTAAATTAAAGAACATTTCACAGAAAATGGACAATAAGTCTCTGTTTTGTTTAAGGAAACTGTCACTGAGGATTAAAAAAAAATATAAAATAATAATGTGAATAAAATAATAATGTGGCAATGGAAAAAAATGTCGAAAGTTTTACTTTAATTTCAGATATTTAGGAGAAAAACATTCTCTAATCTCAAGAAGTCGTAAATTTGACAGGAAAAATATATTTTTCTTTTATTAACGGCATAAATTTACAATATTAAAGATTAGATGTACCTTAACATCTTTAAGCCGGAAATATGCAAAAAAATAAATAAATTAAATAAATCTGAGGCGTTTTCAGCCTTCTTTGCCATCCAAGGTGTTTATTATACAATATCCAGGTATAATACCCCAATTTACCTCAATTTACAATATTAGAAAATATTGTAAATGTATGCTTTAAACCGTGAAACATAATGGTTTTCTTGCAAATGTATAACTGTTCAACGACAGTGACTATTCATGTTTTTCTATTAAATATGTGAAATCAATCTATAAATGTGAATTTGTTTGCACTCCATTCCCACATTTTTTTTTTTTTCTTTCTTTAAACTGCAGTGGACCCAATCCTCACATCACTGGAAAAAACTGAGTCAGACTTATTTAAATGGTTTTTAAAGACTACCAATAACTATGCTGTTTTAAATAAATGTAGCTAAATTGAATTTTGGGAGTGAAAGCCAGCAACATAGCTCTCTGACTCTGGTTTGTTTGTGTGACAAAGCCCTTTAACTTTGCACATGCAGTAAAAACCACTAAACACAGATCTGTATTTATTATCCCTGATTAAGTTTTATCATCGCCTCTGGAGAGATGCTCTCCTGCTCTGACACTTCTGGTTCTCCTCGGTGAAGAGATTAAGCTGTCTTCCAGGAATGAAGCATGTAAATAATTTTTTTTGTACATGCTGCTAATTAAATCAAGTTATTTTTGTCACTGTCTGTCTAAGGAGCCTCTAAGCAGAGGGTGTTTGGGTTCCAACCAACCCATGTGTCTGCTTTGGTTCTGCTTTCTGAATGTTTTCTCAAGAGCAGGGTGACTCATATTGTGTGTGTGCTGATCTGTGTGTGTGTAGACCAGAACACCATGTCTTCCTGAGCTTCCAGAGCACCATCTCTCAGCTCAGTGACTCATTCATCAGAACAGAGGATTAATCCGTTGATGCTGTTTTTCGCCAATTGATTGACTCTTCATAGCTTCAACGCTGTCTAGATTGTCATTTTTCTGACACTTAGACATAAAAGTGTTACAGAACTGAAAAGATGTGTTGATTTTTAAGAGCTGTTTTACTGATTCTGCTGTTTTTCATTAAAAGGTAATAGATTTTGTCTTGTAGTTTTAAAAAGCAGACAAAATAAATGTCTCTCTTTAAATGTCACATAACTCTTTGATTAAACCCAGACAATAACTAGAATAAGAACAAATACTAGAGATCGTCAATAAATATAACCTTTCAGAAGTTTAAGCAACGATGGGAATGAGTTTATTATTATTTTAGGTTCTTTATTACTGTTTTCTAACTGTTCTTTTTTCAAAAGCTTATTGATCATGCAACAATAACAAATATTTTTGCCAGAATATAAATGATTTGTTTGACATCCATAAGTGGATTTAATTTAGATCGAGGGAAGTGTGTATTCACACAAGCTGGGAAAGTCTTTTTGAGTCATTTCTAAACAACTTCAGAGTCCAACAACATCAGCTCTGACAGCTGATTTGGAAATACAAGTTATTCAGTAGTTTTTCAAGTTGTGAAAGAAAACCATAATCTCAGTCAGATTAATGGAAATTGTGTTGCGGCGGAGGTCAGGGTGGAGAGAACGGTTGGAAACACCAAGAGTGAAGACTGTCATAAGCTGGAAACGACTAGAACATTAGTATTACAGTCCTTTTGGTTAATGTCAAGAGTTCTACAAGTAGGGAAGCATTTATACACGCGCTCTTATTTTGAAGTTGGTGAAGACTGTTTATGCTGCGGTTCAATTGCTAAAACGTTACTGCAACTAAGTTTTTAGCTAGCAGTGACCACAGTTGATGTTTAGATTAAACAAGGTGTGGTACGCTACGGGGTGGTAGCATCACGATGGGGGATATTTAATTACCTGTAATGACTATGGTTGAAATATAAGCATAAATATATGTTCCATCAGGATAAAGTGGCAAGCGAGTGGCATGCAGTCATTTTCCTTGATGCTGAGTGGCTGAACCCCAAAGAGCGATGAAGATAAGGAAGACTGTAGATGTTACCGTCTGCCATAGTGCTAAGACAACTTCCACTGTGTGTATTAATTCATATTAAGGTATATTTGGCATTTTGAACTATTAAAATTGGTGGTAACAATCATTTTAACTGTGGATTGCAAATATTTGCAGGCAGTTGTGTTCTCTAACCCTCACGAATACCTGTGTAAAATAAGCTACAACATCTGATTTCAGTTTGGGATTATTAAAATACTTTTCAACGAATACCGCAAAGGGATTTTCAATAGTCATTGTTTTATTTGGTAAAAAACCATGTAGGTGCTTAGTTGAGATTAAATTTAACTTCTTGGTCTATAGGGAAAAGGCTGTGCGACAGAAAACCAACACTGCACATCACCCTGAACACACTGTGTTCACTGTGGAACATGGCGGTGGGGGGATCATGATGTGTTTTTGATATGTCGAGATAAACTCATCGAAGCCAAACTTTGCTGTTTGTGTGTTCCAGCCTTTTTCAGGTGACCAAATGGACGACTTCAGCAGTGAATTATTTAACAGTTTCTTCGACGACCATCTGCTAGAGCGCCCCCTGTTGACAGATAGACCCTCGCCTCTAAATATTGACATGGACAGCAACCCAGGTGAGTTCAGTGTAATCAAAAATTTGCATATCACGACAACAAAAAACCATGTCAGATATTAAAACGACAACCACATTAATTTCCTTTGTTACTGGTTTATCTGCTCAGTTATTGTACCACAGGTCCTCTCAGTTTGTTGAAGCTGTCATCATCCCACTGCTCTACGATCCAAGCTGATCATTTCAAATCAGTGTCCCTGTCAGGTGTTGCCATGGTCACAACCAGAGGGAAAAAAATGATAAAAATACCCGAAACAAATAAGATCACTGTAATGTGTCTGAACAAAAAAAAAAACTCACTGCAAAACCTGGAATCAAACACTGCAAGATGAGCATGAACGTTTCCACAGATAAGATCAAATTTGCTCGAACTGAATTTACATGAGCATCCTATCAAAAGTTCTGTGATGCATTCATCTAAGATAATTATCTTTCACACCGGACGCATTTATGAATGTCAATGAAACATGTCTTACATACAGCATATAGCAGCTATAGGAGTCTTGCTTTGGGGGGCTGTAAAAGTGACTATAGTTTTATGAAGTGCCTTGCAAACGTATTTATACCTCTTCCACTTTCATATAAAAAAATCTAATTGGATCTGATTGGGATTTTATGTGATGGGCCAGCAAAGCAGTGCATTATTGTGAATTAAAACCCTAAAAAGCGTAGAATGTCATCTCTATTGCCTGAGTATTGAGATGTCAGCATTCAACCACAGTCTTCAGATTAGTTACTGCTACCGGAGATCCTTCTATCTCTTTGAAAATACTTGGATGACATGAGTCATGACAACACTTAGTTTACCTTTTGATGACAAAAGTATTTTTCAATTGAGCTGAATAAAATTTGGAGAATGTTTTTATCCAATGTTTGCCTTCCAGACAGAAATAAGAAAGTCTGAATTTGAAAATTGATGTTCATAAATACTCTTTCGCTGTTTTGCAATTACACACAGCAAACATTTTAGTGAAATGTGGGTCTACAATGACAATTCTTGTGGTTTGCACAGATTTCTTTTTGTAAAAAATGTTCAAATCGAGCTTCACTTTCCCTCAGATTCATAATTATGACCTTCTTCCAATTGGTCTGTCACATTAAATCCTCATAAAACATTAAGGTTGAGGTTGTGATGCGACTAAATGTGAAAAAGTTCAAGGTGTATGAATAATTTTGAAGGCCCCGTTTGTGCTGTGCGCCTGCTTCGTTCTGTCTGGCCGTCATTAGTGGATCCAACACAAGTGCATAACGTCAGGGCTCCTGAATTAAATCTTCATTAATGTCAGTAGATGTACTGAACGCTGTTCCATTTTCCATCCTTCTGAGAGGGCCTTTTTAATCTCACAGATATCCAAGCAGAGCACAGCTACTCTTTGAGTGAAGACTCCGCCCCCCAGAGTCCAGCCCTGTCAATCAAAATGGACCAAGAGTCTGGTGGGTCAATGACTTTGATATTTTCAGAATCTGTGCCTGTAGATTCAGATAAAGCTCCGAAGCTTTGTGCTGATCCAGCTAATCTGGGTCCGACCTAGATCAAATTTAAAGCAATGCCTGCCTTTTTAAAGGGAAAATCAAAAGAAACACTGTAGATTCATCTTTGTAGGTGCTTCTGTCCCTTTTCTGAGTCATCTTCGACATCTCTTGCGGTCATCTTTTGTGTGTCTCTCTACCCACATGTTTTTGTCACCGTGTTTTTGTCTGTTTCTCCGTTTGTCCTGGGGATCCAGCTGTCTGAGCAGCACGATCCCAGTCTGAGTAGCTCTCCTCCAGCTAAGCCCTGCCCACCTAACACACACACGCGCATAAACACACACAGACAGACACAATACTACGACAAGCATATGGTTTTAAGTCTGCAGCTGTAGCTGCTGCCAAAGGAAACTCTCCTTCTCTTCTCTGTCAGGTTATCTCACTGTTTTTCAGCTCTTCTGAACTTCTTACCCTTAATCCAACTAAATCCACGTTTTTGGTTGGCGTATCTGCTATCTACTCAGCCAAAAAGATAGCTATGAAATGGGTAGCTTGGTAAAACATCAGCTTGTAGTTAAATATAAAAAGATTTAGATAATATTTAGTATGTTTTTCTTTAGTTTAGTGCTCAAATGTGCAGACGCATGACAGACGGCTCCACAAATCACATAAAACAATATTTTAGTACCTCTTGACAGCAACTTTGAGGAATTTTATTTGGATTTCATATTACCAATAAGAGAAAAAAATGAAAACTTGTGGAAATAAAACTCTGAAAAGTGTGTATTTGTTTCCAGTCTCCCTGAGTTCTTACTTCATCACATTATGCACTACTTAGAGGTGGTCCAGGCAGTTTGTGTTTCCAAGGTTCCTAAGGGTATGATCACTTTGCAAGGCACTTAAACGTTTTTGTTAGATTTGTGATTTAAATCAACCGTTGCATCAGCATCAAAAACTTTTTGCATCCTAAAATGAATCAGACATTCCACTCCAGATATTTGTGTCAACCTGTAAACTTAACATGTTCAAGTTGCTGCCAGTTTTGGAGAACTTAATCTCTTCAGAAGCTCGGTTCAAGCTTGAGAGGAGCTAAGATCCTTGTTTTTGTTGCCAGATTTGCATGTAGCAAGAGTACTTAAAGCAGGAGCTGCTGCTTATTAGTGAGGATGAATCAGATTAATTAGACACCTACGGATGGTGGAAGATCTTGACCTTTCAGAGGCCCAGTCCGCTCTGAGCAAAAGGGATTCATTATGTATTGGCGATAAGAGATCTGACAGCGGGCTGTGGAGTGTTTAACAAGGATTCAATTTTGAGGGAAATAAGTTACCTTCCTCACGCAGGGACAAAAAGGCAACAGATAAAATTTGGCAAATTTGATTGGATTGTTAAATCCTTCTTGTTTGTATTTCACAAAATGATTCTAACTGCTTAACATCGCAGCGTTTCCTCTGGAGTGTTGGAAAGGATGTTCAGACCATTGATTCAGGAGGAGCCGTGTGGCTTACGGTAAATGCATCCAGATCTTTACCCAGTTGGAACTGCTGAGGGAGTCATAGCCCTTGTTGTCCAGTCCACATCTGTTTTGTAGATCTGCAGAAGTATTATGACCTTGTCCCCGACAAGGCATTATGGGAGAGTATGGAGTATCTGGGACACTTTAAAGGTTATTCAGTCCTTGTTCAATTCAATTCAATAATACTTTATTCATCCCAAAGGAAAGCTAAATGTTGTCATTCAAGAATCTTCAAAGACATAAGAATCTCTGCCTGGCTGTACGGTTAGAAAGTAAGGCAGAAAGATGTTGGAGAAGGGGATATAATTCCCACCCATTATGATCTCTCTGGATCCATGGATCCTCCTTTTCAACTCCTCTGGGATTTGGGGTTGTAGTTCAGGAATTATCTGAGCTTTTGATATGCTAATCAGCTACTCCCAAATGTATAAACACTACAGTAGCAGATCACAACAGCTGTATGAAGTAAAAAAAAAAAAAAGAGAGAGAAAAATTCATTCCAATGGCACAACATCCACAATCAACACCTCAACAAAAAAAAAGATGAACAAAAGTCTAGAAAAATAATAAATCAGAGCCAACCCAAAAGAACTGCTTCAACATGCTACTACTATGAGCAGCATTAATCTAGAAAGACTCTGAATGACCAAGCAAGAGCAAGAGTTGTGGCATCATCAGGAGGTTTTCTGATGATGCCACCAGAAAAACATGAGCCTCAGCATGCACTGAATATCATCCAAGTGTGAAGCAGCTAGGAGAGGAGTCTGAAGTGACGGGTCTCAATCAGAAAAACATGAAATGCTGCCTCAATCAGAAGAGCTCAACTATCTTGATGTCTTGTTCACAACACGTAGGAGGATGGAGTAGGAGCTAGTTGAACTGGAGTCTTGCCTGTAATAAACAAGCAGTTCCCAAGTCTAACAAGAATAGATCCAGAGCCATCCTGGACAGACTGCATATCCCTTTTGGCCTTAAAACACCCTGGCATTCTCCATAAAGAGCTGAAGTATCACAGGGTTGATAGATGTTTGGGTTTCCCTCTTAGAGATGGGATGCATACATGGAAAGACCTTTCACCGATATAATATTGTGTGTTTGGCAGCATTCCTCTTCTTGGTAATATCCTATAATATTGATTATTTTTTCTAATAGCTATTTTCTCCTCTCAGGCTTTAGTCGTAGTAGGCGTTTCTCTCATCCAGTCAAGGAGACGCTGAGCTCCCATTGCGCTGATCCATCTAATGTTTTAATACTACAGTCTCCCAGCTGAGATCAAACAAAGTCACCACCTCTCCTCTATTAGCCCCCTGTGATGACTGCCTGGAGCTTTGCTTATTAACAGTTTTCTTACCTTTGCTTTCAGCTTTTTACCGGCACAAAAAGCTTCTTGTACCCACAAAGGAGTCCCATAAACTGGTTAGAGGGAAGTTTAAGCTGCAGTTTTAATCACCAGCAGCTCCTTTTACAATCGCCTAACACTGGACAGAACTACTGAATCTGCAGATGTTTATTTAAATACAATCTTTTCCTTCCCTAGTAGAAATCTTTTTGTTTTAATCCAACTTCTTGACCTTAGGGATGGAAGTTGTTTCTCATTGTGCAATAGGAGCCTTGCATGGAAAATGAATTTTCTTCTGCATGAAGCCTCTACTACTCATTAAAGATGTCATAGTGAGTTTCCAATCTGGCCCTGGCTTAACAAGGGCAGAGAGCTTAACAAGGCTGAGGCTAACAGCAGGATTGGCCTCATTAGCAAGGCTTCTGTGCTGGCCTCTGATAAAGAGCACGCAGGCAGCAGGTAGTGGTGCACCGCCACCAAAACGGAAATTCCTCTGGATGTCAGAAATTATTTTGCTTCCCATTGTATTACCTTTATAGCAAATTGAAAGAAGCAATTTGCTTAATATGAGATTAAGATTTAGTTAATATAACTACAAACTGTAAATACTAGCTTCTCAGACAGGGCTGAATTTTACCCCTACTAATTGGTTTTGGCTAAATTAATGATGTTTAAATGTTGCCATATTACAAACCTAACTAAGAAGAACCAGGTGCCTTCAAAACATTTTCTATACATTTATTAAAAATGAAAATGATTTTGAGCAACAAGTGTTTTTCTAAGTATTGGCATCGACACTATAATATAATATAATATAAGACAATATAATGGCTTCACACTTTGTGGTGGCTTTAAAGACACCACAGATTTCATGATTCTTGGTTGGCTTGGCATCACCTAGAAGAAGACATATAACATGTCTGACAGAGCACTAATTCTACTAACTCAACATTTTGTTCAGAATTTCCCTTCAGTCATGATCCAAGGGGTTTATGGACACAATGACATAAACCTGAAAGTTGCTTTGATTTTATTTGTACATGACTTGTCATATTTGAGCCTTATGTTCTCAATCTTTTTGCCTGAAATAAACAACAGCTGTGGAATTAATGCAGCTGATGGTAATAAAACCCCTCAATTGTTTCCAGTATGCATCTCCTAAATCTAGTTATTGTTTTGGCAGGCTTGAGGACACTGTTCCTTTCTGATACTGACACCACACATTGCAAGCTGAGCTCGCGGCTATTGACTTCATGTCAGCAGGAAGTATCCAAGGAGTCATTTTTAAGATGGATCCTCACATCGTTGATCCCTGCGGTAGTGATGGACAGCGTTAACGTTGACACGCACCGCACACATGCACGCGTCCACACAAAGCTTGTAAACTTGACAGCGTTTTACCAGCTAAATGTTGCTAGGAAACGAGGAGGCAATTAACGTGACGTTCAGGAACTGCTTGCACCTTGGGAGCCTGTTTGTTGTCTGTGTGAGTGTTTGCTGTTACAAACATCAAAGTATCTGTCCTGGTGTCTTAAACGTTACAAGGATAAAACACTACTACCTTTCTACCAGAAGTCACTTTTTACAACTTATGTCACAGTTTCACTTTTAGAGGCAAAGTTTAAAATGTTTTATGTTGCTGTCCTAACAAAGTTCTTTTGGAGGCTTCCACCTTTAAGAGGGTTGATTCAAGGCAGATGCCATTTATGACTAAATTTCCTTGTGGTCAATACTATATGCCCTTTTGTAAAGAACCATGCAACGTTTCCTAATTCTGTCACATTAAAACAAAAAAGGTGTTCAGATTTTATGTGAAAGGCCAACAAAACGTCTTAAGATGATACAAAGAAGCAGCCAAGAGACCAATGGTTACTCTGGAGGAGCTGCAGAAATCCACAAGTTGAGAAATCTGTTCTCAACCTAAAGACTCATGAAGAAAGACTCATGACTGGGACAATGTTCACCTTATTATGCTACAAAGTGTGAAAAAGCTGGAGAAGTAAGTTAAGTATAATCTTTTTAAAGGATTGTTAGAATGGACATTCTTAAAATCTTTTAACTTACATGCTACCCTCCTTATGGTCCTGTGATAACAGAGACAGATGATATAAGTTGGAAAATTGGCTGTCCATAAAACTCTGCACATAACCAATCTGAGAGCATAGATGGACAATTGTCTAATTGTCCAATCTTGTGCTACTTTGAAGCTATCCTGGTTATTTTCTCACAACTTATTGCAGTTTCTCTTTCTGCATGGACTTTCCTCCATCCCTTTGGTGTTTGCTAGATGCTCTCATTTAGGTGGCAGTTGTGGGATTTTGCCACAATTAGCCTCATCCCCTTTCAGTTTTGGCTCCTCAGAGATTGGATGTCTCTGGATGGAAAGCTCCAACTCCAACACTAAAATACATCTTGCTATGTGGAGTAGACTAAACAGTGAAGAACCTGTGAGATTCTCCTTAGCATTAGACTCACTTTGTGCTTTGGTGGCCTACGCCTGAACTGCACCATAACCTTATAGTTGGTTCACTCGATTATGCATATTTTCTACAGTGTTTAAAGCCGGCAACTGTTTCTTTTTCCCATGAAGGATAAAGAAGACGAGTTGCTGGTTCAGCCTGTCTTTTATTTCAGGGTCAATACTCCTTCGCGAGAAACAAATTATGCACCACAGTTGCCAAAGCAATGTTGTCCAGCAGTCTGTAATAAGCAGCCCCGACAGGAAGTGCTAGAATATTCTGGGGAAGCGCTCCCAAAGCAGGATTTAAAAGCTGCTTGTTATTTCCCATTGGCAGACCTACAGCAAAGCCTCGCAAAGGGGAAATGTGAGGATCTTTACCTAGATTCCTCGTAGAATTTCAATTTTCCGTATTGGAAGGATAGGAAAATTTTCTGGGGTGAAAGTGTGGTTAAAACCTTCAAGGTGATTTAAGACTTGAGCGGCTCTATAATGTATCTTACATATCAAACTATAAATTTGTCATAAAAAAATCTGCTATTTCCTTGTGTTTTCTCCAGAATTTGACTGGAACTTCAGCCAGGACCTGTCCTCCATCCTGGTGAAACAGGAGGAGCCCGAGATCGGCCAAAGGTTAGATCCTCGGCCTCTCGAAAGCCCGCCTCTCATATTAAGCCCTGCCCCTCCCCGCACAGGGTCACCGTGGAAACACACAGTAAGCATCCATCTGGTCAACATTTTCTGCCACAATATAAAATACAAATAATTTCTTGTTTAAAATTTTCATAAGTGCGTTTTGCTGCTCTTGTGTTTGTGTTTCCTCTAGGAGCGCCGTCTAGATGACGTGAAGTCAGTAGCTATAAAGGACGAACCCAGAGAAAATGGACAGTATCTCAGCCTGCCCAACGGTACTCAGAACAACTCAAATATAGATAAAACTAGATACTCATACACACTTTATAAAAAGACACCCATTTTCCTCATCGTTGTGTGACCTTAAACCAGGCTAGAATTACATAACGTCAACAAAATTTGTGAAGCAGGACTTTAAAATAGGCAAACTCACACAACTACACATCATTTCCACGATAGCCAATCAGGAATTAGTTCTTGGTTGTCGGTGAGGTGGTATGAAGAGAATAACTTCTACCAAAAAATAAAATATAAAAGAGCCACAGACATCCAAAACAAAAAAACTCACTGACTGCACATCATGTTTGTCTTCTGCCCGCCTTTAAAATTAATAAATCTCCCATTAGTCATCCCCAAGCAGAAGCATTCATGCAACCCTTTCCTCTCTTTTAGATGACGCTCTCCAGCTCCCGCCCACCCCACCCAGCAGTAACCATGGCGACAGTGACGGCTCACTACCGCCGTCCTCCCCGCACCTCCCTCTCCCGCCGTCCTCACCCCAGCCACAACAGAGGCCAGGAGGTCGTGGGTCTTCCTCCTCTTCCTCGACAGCCATCTCCTCCTCACCTCTCCTCACAGCACCACATGTGAGTTCAGTCGCATCGTCTGCGCCCCGTTACGTCTCCGTCATTGTACAGATGAAAGAGTCACAACGTCAGGTCGAGATTCGCTTCTGCCAGTACCGAGCGTGCTCAATAAGTCTGTCTGCCTATTGTCCAACTCACTGGGCTGAATTTCTACGATCAAATAAAACATAAGTAGTGATTTAATGCCAGCAGACGTTCTTCACCATAAGTGAAGCTGTAATAAAGGTTGGAAATTTGGATTGCCCTAAATACATAAAGGAACATTCGCTTTTGAAATGTTTACTATCTTTCTTGGCATTATGTAGAAGCTGCAGGGCTCAGGACCCCTCATGCTGACAGAGGAAGAGAAGAGGACCCTGGTAGCCGAGGGCTACCCTGTGCCAAACAAACTTCCCCTCACTAAGAGCGAGGAGAAAGCACTGAAGAGAGTTCGACGGAAGATTAAAAACAAGGTAAAATCTGCATTTTGGTGCTGAGTGAGCAGAAGGATGGGTGGGATAGAAATTTGTGAAAGTGTTGGATGAGGAGAATGACTAGAATAGCTCAGTCAGTCAGAGGAAAATGAGTGGGATGTACAAAAGGAGAGGGAGGAGTGGGATAAAAGGAAGTGGAAGTGAACGATAAGAAGGATAACTCAAACATTAAAAGTGAGGGATGAGGGAGATGAAGAGAAGTTGTAATAAAAAAAGAGAATTGGGGAAAGAAGAATGGGAATAAAATGTGCAGTAAAGTGGAACAAGAAGGATGAGTGGGACTGAGTTGAATAGTTGGATGAGTGGGTTGCAGAAAGAGAATGATGAAAATTGGGGGAGTAATAAATGCTATCAAGTATGATGGGAATAAAAAGAAAAAAGGGATGGAAAATAAGAATGACAGGTTACAAGGAAATGGAGGATAAGTGGGATGAGAAGTTGAATGAACGGTGGATGAAGGTTGATTATAAAAATGTGTAGTAATGTTGGATGAATTGAACAAAAAGGGTAGTTGTGAGGGATAAAAGGAAACAGGGATTGGTGATGAATGGTAAAATAAGGGGATAGACAGATGAGTGGGATGACTGGGGATGACTCATGACTCAACACGTTTTCAGTTTGTTCAGACTTTTATAGCTTCTCTGCTGTAACGGAGATAGAAAATTAAAAGCATACTCTGTGTTTGTTTAGATTTCAGCTCAGGAGAGTCGGAGAAAGAAGAAAGAGTATGTGGAATGTCTGGAAAAGAAGTAAGACTTCCTTTTTTCCATGATTTTTTCCCTTTTCGTCCTCCTTTTTTTCATTAAAGCTTACTCAAATTACAAAACTTGCAAATCATCCGCTATAGCTGTCTAGAAAAGTGAGGCCAGCCCTCTTGCATTTTACACCCAAAAACATCCTGAAAAGGTCTTTGTAGCCAATGAGGTTTCAGAGAAGCGAATTCATAACCTTTCCTTCTGTCTTCAATCCAAAAGCCACTTTCTTTAGATATCGAGGTTTTCCCTCAGCTCACTCCACCCATGAGCCTTTTTATATTTACAAGCATTTGCTTGCTCTTGATGAGGGGGGGAGGAAAAAAATCCAACCCGACCAAAGAGAGAGTGCGTTGTGTAATGCTAAAGTGAACTTGGCAGCGATCGTTCAGACAGGAGCCAGTTTTTGTATTTAGAGGTTTTCCCAGCTGCTGTAAAGTGGAGTGGAGTGAGAGGACTAAACTGCAGGCAACCTCAGGTTCTCCTGAGGTCAACAATGTTACTTTTTGAATGAATCACAAAGTTTTATCTACTTTGGGACTCATTAGCAAAAGATAAAATATTAATTGGAACTTCCCAATGCAAATTTGTTGTACTTTACTCTGGCCAGTCCTAATGATGGCCAGACTCCAGTAACCTGCTGAACACATGGCCCAGAGTCACTCAATCTCCTGTCATGGAAAATAACTGAAACTATGGATTTGCTTTTATAACCCCTTCATCACAATATGGAACAATAATAACACTGAACAGTTGAGGCAGATGGTTGCAAAATGTCTTATTAATCCCATCAAAATAAATACAGAAGTGGTAGGAATTAGAGCGCCGCTTCGCTTTATTCAATCAGTTCGACTCTATTATCCTGCTACATTACAGTTACAGTTTCTTCTTTGCGAGCTCTTTAGAAAAAAATAAATAAAATTACCAGATGAAATCTGAGCGAATGTGTCACACCACGCATGGTAGATAAGGATTAGAACGTGTAAGAGATGAAGATGTTATGTTGATGATTCTGATCAATAGATTTAGAACGAGATTGCAGCAAAGAGGTGATCAGGAAAAAAAGGAAGTAAGGAGTGATTCACGATTCTGTCAACCGATTAAACTATTTAATCACGATTATTCGCAAAAATGTCTTTAATCTGCTATAGCAGAATATTTTTTATGTTTCTATTATTCTCATAAGCATTGGGATGAACAAATATGTTTCTTTTATGCAAATGTATGTTTATTGCAATTACATTGTCAGATATCATAAATATTATCAAGAATATTTTGCAGAAACTTTTCTAAAAAGTTCTGCCTTCTCTGATAAATTCGTTAGAAAAACTCTCATGCATACACAAGAGAACTGCAATTTATTGATCAAGGGAACAGATTTAGCAGGGATTAAAGCGAGGAAACAAATAAAGTGCAGTGAATGAAATGTCATAATGTGCAACAAAATACAGAACTAAATGCTGTTGGAATTAGGCTTATTTTGGTATTTGCATTTGTTTGATGCAAGCCCCTTAAAAATTAATGGTCAGATTTTACCTTTTACATCTTTAAGGCTGCTGCAGAAACAAAGACTTCACTGATTTTTTTTAAAATCCAGAAACAAATATTTCTTGGTACGGGAGAAAGGAAATTGTGTGTTCTGCTGATTGATTTCAGGACTTTTTGTAATAAGGACGATTATTATAGCTGATGCTACACTGAACGGATATCTTAAGCACAAAGGTTTCAATCCAAATTGTTCATCCACACTTACAATTTCATCCAAATTGTTTCATTAAAATGATTTGGGCTCAAGTATTTGCAGAATTATACATGTATAGATTCGAAAGTTCAAATTTAAACTTTATTACTGCTAATTGCAAGCCTTGCAGTGATTTTTGTTCCCCTTTTAGAATAACTGCAGCACCAATAAATGTTTGCATCTTTTAGGGCGACACCACACAAATGCAGGTGCAGAGATATTACAATAATCTGTCTGTGTGTCCATCAGGGTGGAGAATTACACATCAGAAAACAGCGACCTGTGGAGAAAAGTAGAAAACCTGGAGACTGCCAACAGGTGAGCTTTTACACATTTTGGCTCGCAGATATTACCGCAATTTATCAAGAGGTGTCTGTGTGCTCCAAACAACTGTGACATGGGTTATCCATTTATGAAATGATGTTTGGTTTATCATCAGCAACTGCGTGGCAGATAAAACAAGAGCTAGATGATGTTTTGCTGTAGGGATGCAACAACTACACCTAGGTGTGGGTATCACGTTTGTGATGGTGAAAGAATCCTAGAAATGCAGCACAAAACAACATAGTCCAGAGAAACACAGAAAACAACCAAAACAAGTAAGAGAATAACAAGAAAACTTGGTAACTTAAAATAAAAGCAAAAGAGGAAACTTTTGACTATTAGTGGTCAAAGTGAAGGGTAAAATATTCATAAAGTTGAGGGTTAAGGATTCCCACAGTATCAGACTTCCTCTATGCTTAAGCTGCTTTTCTGCATAATCATCCTGTGTTTTGTGCAAATCACACCTAGAGTGCTTGTTGCAGTAAAGCTCAAGTTTGGTTTCATCTGATTAAAGCACAATTCCAAATACAGAGCGTGAAAAGAACCTTAAAATGTTCTGTGGCCATTTTAAGCAGTTCGGTTTAGCGGCAACTATCTGCTAATAGCTTGCTAGCTTGCTTGTCTTTTTGCCTCTGTATGGGTAAGTGCAAATTTATTGCTGGTTACCTGGGCAACGTAACGATAGTTAATCTCACAAGGACTACTATTACTTCCTCAATAGTTTTCCATGCTTACAAATATTTTCAGTGCATCTTATAAACATGCAATTTCCTTTTCATTTCTGTTGTGATACAGATCTTAAATTTCATTCATAATGATCTTAAAAATCCTTAAATGTGAGGTGGTGAATCCTGCAGAAAACCTGAATTACAGTCTCAGTAGAGTCTAGCAAACTCAAAACATTTACATTTGTGATAGTGGGACTGAAAAAGTTTTTTTCTATACTTCCAAAACAATCCGTTAACATATAGACAGCATCTAATTATTTTTAAGAGGACTCGGTAGAGATACTTTTCACTGTAAGTCTATAAATTTGAGCTCTGGAGATTTTTTTAACCTCTATCTCTCTGCATATGGTTGTTGCTTATAGACATTTCCTGTTTCAATAAATTTAATATCCCACATTTACTTTACTTTTCAAAGCAATAGGGCTGGTCTGTGCACCAGGCAAACACAACGTCATGGATTACTTACTGAAGGTTCTAAGACACTTCAAATGCAGCAGACAGGTTTATGTAGTAGGAATCAGGGCGCTGTACATCATTTCAGATTTTATATTGAGAGTGTGACTGCAAGATATAAAAGAGTATAAACTCAAATTGAGCTCAGATGTGCTAGACCAGCCTCTGCTGTGTCCTCTGTTATTATAACGATATGAAACCAGTCTACTTTTATCCTGGAGTGGGTGGTTAGTTGGGTGGGTGGGTGTGGAGGAGGTAGAGGGTCTGTCTCTGTCTGTCTGAGCGCCGAGTCTGTCATTAAAGCAGCTTTCATCATGGAAGGTACCCCCCGCAGCCCCCGCCTTTTCCCACTATACACGCTGATGAATATGTTTAACAACCACACGGTGGAACAATGAGCTGGCACAAAGCGAGGAAACATGAGTCAGCACGCTCACTCTCATTAAAATCCAAACAGTGTGCAGCTCTAAAAAGAGGGTCTAAATGAGCAAACCTGATTCGAGCTAAAAATGTCCCAAAATGCACCCATTAGTGGTCATTTTCTTCCCATGTGCAATTTCTTTTCGTACTGCACATCAACTCTGGGTGCCGTCACTTTAATAGCGACAAAGGGAATGTGGTGATTTCTCTGTGAATCAAAAATGAAAGTTATTGTTTGTGTCTAGGGCTGGGACAAGATCGAGAAAAGTTCAGGAAATGTGTGGTTTAGCCTAGCACCGAGAGCTAAAACCAACCTAAGTAAACCAAAATTTGAGGTTGCCAAAGAAAGATTTACATCACAGTGATGGATATTTACTTCAAGAAGCAGCAATAACTTTAGCTGTAACTCACAATGAAAGGACTTCAAAGTTCATTAAATTTGATCTGCATGTTGCAGCTGACAATATAAAAATGTCAAGTTTTAAATTTTTGTCTCATTGTTTCAATTTTATACCTGAGTGAGTGCTTTGATTCTTTTTTTTTTAAATGTATTTAAAGTAATGTAATCTGGTTCTCTGTCTCCACCTAGTGGTTGGAGTGCGTCCTCACAGCTATGAATGATTGATACCATCAGAGCCCTGCTCTCCAGATTCATGCTCTCATGTCCTTCAGCTTCAAACAAAATGGACTGAAATTTACTGCATAGACATAGCTATGACAACAAAGAACAAGTATAACTTTCTATGTAAAATTTCCTTTCTTGCTTCTTGTTTATATCCCTTTGTGTCTGTTTTATGCCCAGGTCTCTTCTACAGCAGCTGCAGAAGCTTCAGTCTCTGATTTCAGGGAAAGTCATCCCCCGTTCATGTAAAATGGCCTCAACTCAAACAGGAACGTGCCTCATGGTAAATGTTGCTGCTGACAAGTGTTTAACAAGTGTTATCTTTGTGTTATCTTCCTCAGATATCCCAAGTAATTATTTTAAAAAACGCAAAAACAAAAGAAATTGTCAAGGGAATGAATACTCATCTTAATTTTGGTTGCAACCAAATAATTTGGTCGCAAATAGTCATGTCTGATTAAGTTTTACTCATTATTTGTTAATGTAAGGGTTTTGGTTCTGTTTCTACGCAGATGATGGCGCTGTGTTTCGTCCTGGTGTTGGGCTCCTTCTCCCCTTGTCTCTCTCCTCTCTCTTTTTTCTCTCACTCCTCCTCTTTATCCTCGTCATCCTCTCACTCCTCACCTTCTTCTCTTCCTTCGCCGTCGGCGGACCTCTACACGACCAGTCAGGGTAGGTAGATAAACATGCTCAACCGTTTCAGTCTATGGTCCTGCCAGAAGCCACTTGTTTACCAAGATAAACTCCCAAAGCAACATAGTCTCACCCCAACATTAAGCTGCTTTTCTACATCCAGTTAAAGTCCCCACAACATTTAGCAAATTCCACATTTATGTTTGCGAAGAAGGTATGAAGAAGGTCTTTAATAGTTGCTATGGTTACAGGATGGCAAATATTATAAGTACCAGTTTGTGATATGTAATTGTGATCTTTTTGAAGAAAATGTTACATTACAATCCAACACAAGGCCCACAATCTAACAAAACAACAAAACAAAAACAAAAAAAAGACAAAATTGACATTTTTTAAATACTAAGACACAATGATTAATCTTTTAAATACAACCTGGAATTGAACTAATCTCAGATTACACACCACACATTCACTTCCTTCTACCATTTAAACTGAAGCTGTTTCAGAGACGATGACCATACTTTAAAATATCCTTTAGAAAAAAAATTATAATATTTAAAAAGATTTTGACATTATTTTAAAACTGCATTAAAAAAAAAACAATACACATTTACTAATTGCAAATATTTAAAGGAAATTTGACTAGTTCTGCATATCATTTAGTGATTAAAGTTTTGTTAATTAAAGCAAACAAGGACTTCCTGGTCCACAGGCAACTCAGAATTACTACTGTATTGCATTCTGTATCATTGAAGAGCAAATATGAACAAACATTCACACTGTGATGATTTATAAGCATTTAAATTAACTGCTTTTAAAGAAAATGTGCTATTTTAATTTAAGAGCGGTCTTATTTTGAAGGTCTAAAGGAAGTTGGCTCAGTGTTTTCGCCGTTGGCGAAAAATAGGACTTATGTTTATTTTATAGCTTATATTAATTAGAAAAGCAATTCTTATTTCTTAAATATAATTAGACCGTCAGCGAATACTCACAGCCCAAGCTAGCAACAAATTCAACAGAGAAACAGAAACAGGAAGCTACCTTGTTAGCTTCCAGTTTGTTAGCTGGTCGGCGGCTGGCGGCGGAAGTGTCGTTTCTTCTGAGTTGAGCGAGGACAAAACATCTTCTTTCCCGAATATAAAGTCTAAAACACACACATTTATAATTGTATATATAAATATGTATTATTTTGTGCAATTTTAGGTTGATAATTTACCTTTCCGGCTTTCTCCTTCACGTCCGTTTCGACGCACCTGAGATGATGCGTTTAAGGGACAATTAGAAAAATTAATTTTTAAAAGCGTTGTGAACGAACGCTGTTGAAGCGGATTAGGAACGGTGACAAAGAATACAAAAGAACTTAGTTTAATCTCAAAATTCTGATTTGTTTTTCAAAAATGTTATAATTCTGATATTAAAGTCTCAATTCTGAAATGCTTATTCTCAGAATTCTGACTTTTTTTGTTAAAATTCTTAAGAAAAATGTCCCAATTCTGACTTTTTCTATGAAAACAACATAAACAAAAAAGCCAAAGCTCCCTAAAGGGTCCAAATTACAACTAAAAAAAATCAAAATTATTTTTTCAGTACTCCTAATCCTCTTTATTATAATTCAGATTTAATGCTAATTTTCATTTTGAAACTGTAATGCTAACAAAATATTTATAATTAGATTTGTCCTTGTTTGGAATTTTAAAGAAGGTAACTAAACTTGTGCTTATGACCAAAAGCATTGAACTGCATTGCAAGCAATGCATCTTACAAAGGATCCTACAATTAGTAGATTAATTCCTAACATTTATTATCGTTCCATTGCCCCACCCTTCTGTGAAGCCATTTAGTAGGTTTGCTGTTGCGCCATCAGCCTTCTATACAACCAAATATTGTTCTAAGCTTTATTTATGGGTGTTAGAGTAAAACAGGGTAAATAAATAAGCATATCCTTTTCCATTCAGCATACTTTGTGTTGCTCTATCACATTAAAAGGGTTTTAATGGGAAATATAATGAGGTTATCAGCTATATATAGGTCAAAGGTAACCCTCAGATTGAACTCCTGTATGTTTGTGTGTCACAGTCCGCTCCCGCAGCCTGCTCTTCTACGATGAGCAGGCTCCCCTGGAGGAGAGTTTGGTGCCGTCAGAAGGAGAGAGGCTGCAGTCAGAGGTCCACTCTCACATTCAGACCCGTCGGCATACAGCAGACACCCACAGCAACCAGACAACCGGGCCCAAATTAGACCAAAGGTACAAACAAACCCCGAAAACTGCAGTGATTCCACACAGGCTTCGTGTCGGGTCTTAAACTACTTCTGCCTCTTCCGTCTCCTCAGAGATACCAAACCAGGCGGAGTCTCGGAGGTTTTCTGACTCTTATATCCTCTTCCTGCTCGAAGCGCTCCATCCTCCTGTTTCCACATCGCTATGGCTACAAATCAGCCCAGCTTCAGCACCGACGTCGAGCACCCTTCATCTTTCTGTTGTACTTGAACACTCTGGATGTAAACATCAACTTTATTGTTGTTTTACTGCACTAAAAGTCTAATTTAGAGTAAGCAACTCATTTCACTGAATCAGTTTACCTTCACAATGCCTTGCAAAAGTACTTCTCCACATTTTGGCACATTATGATTTTATATGATAGGCGAGCACAAAGTTGTCTTAGTCAATCTTTACTATCTGATTTGATTTTCTTTTTTTTTACTTAAACATTCAGTGAAAAAAACTTAAGTCTCAAAATCCCATTTTTAAGAAGAATTAAGCATAAGCAGCAAAGTCTGAAAAATTAAATTGTGGCATTAAGTGATGTTTACGGTTTTAGACATAACCTAATAAGAAAGGGCTCACTTATATTAGGGTTCGCTTTTTAGTCATCTATAATGATTTTTAAAATTAGGGATAGCCAATATTACTAAGCCACAAAATATGTTTTCAAATTTCAACTCAACAAAGATCATTTAGAAATCATAAAGTAAACAGAAAAATCAGCGAAAGTCTAGAAGTAACCAGGTTTATTTACCTAATGCTTCAGATATTGAAGCAGCGCCATTTTGAAGTGCCTTCCTTGTTCTGCGGTCCAGTATGGCCCATTTGACCACACACACCATGCAAAATATAACAACTATCTTCGGTAAAGATGTGTAAAATGCCTTAAAATAAGTAGCTGCCCTGGCAACCCCAATTTGCCTTCCTAAGTGGCATGTTCTCTTGTCTTTCTCATTTTGAAGTGTCTAAGAGAAACTAGCCAATAAAGGCTTTTTGCACGTCTATCACAGGTGCCAGTAAATGTGGAGAACTGTAGCATGCATTTATTAAAAGGTCCTGGCACTTTTTTAGATTTTCAAAACAAAACACACATTATAGGTTATTTCTGCAACTTTATCATTTAATAAGCTTTTTTTTTTTTTACTGCTAATTCTGACCAAATGTCTAATTTTTTCTTAGATTTTGGTATTTCTGGGGAGGCGTGTTCTTTTCTTTCATAAAACGGGGCCGATCCGAGGGTAGGAAGCATCACATAAAAGTGTTTTTTCTTTTTTTTGAAAATATAAATTGTATATGTAATATATTTGCAGCATCAAAAAAATGCATATTTAATTTATGCGAAAAAAAATACATGTACTGATTTTTTTAAGTTAGTTTATCTTATTGTTTTTTAAATAATGAAAAAAATACAAAAAGAAAACTTTTAATATATTACAAGCATTGAAAAAAATTAGCATATTTATTTTATGCAAAATAAAAAAGGAGATAATTTGGCATTTCAGAAGAGGTAAAGTTTCATGGCGTAAAACTGCTGTTGCATGAATTGGGTGCTTCAGAATTTAAAAAATGATTATTTTCTATATTTCTAACTTTTATGTTTTGGCCACAAATTAAAAAAAAAAATAGTAAAAAAAAAATAGAGGACCAATTATCATGCAGCAATGTTTGTTGTATTTATTGATTGCTTGTAGAAAGTGTGTAAATATTGAAGAAGCATTCCAGGAGAAAAAGCACCACTAGTTTCAGTTTGATTGAACACTATCATGAAATCTGAAGATTTCATCACCACTATCTATAACACAATGCTGTTCTGAAAACCCCAAACAAGTCATTTTATTCCAAAAGCTGTGTATAACGCATTTCACTTCATCATGGGTTTCCTCCTTTCTTTTCTTCCATGTAGTTAATTGATTTTGTCTCCATTTTGTCATCGGAAATGAACAGAAACGCATTATGTGACTGCAGCCAGATGCACTCTCTCTTTCTCTTTCTCTCATTCGTCTGGGACCAAATACCAAATGTACATAATTAATGACAACTTCCAACATAGTTGTTGTAAATAGTGGGCCTTGTTTTTGTACTGTCATAATCCCAGATTTTAGCCTGTGGAACATAATGTGGGGAAGAAAACAAAAGGAGGGAGGGGCATCAAAATAAGAGAAATGATGATTTAGGGGTTGGGGGGCGGGGGTCCATTTGTAATTACCGTAACTGAGATGACATGGCAACTACACACAGTTTGATTAGTCCTAAAACTCCAGGAGGTGATTGATTATAGCAAAGTTACCAGAATGTCCTGAGAAAGCAGTCAGGAGCCTCCAAGGGGCGCCATGCTGTTTGAAATGTGTTTGGATGTGTTGTTGTCTCTGTTTGTTGTATAGCGTCCTGCATGTTCCTCCATATATATATATATATATATATATATACTACTCAAAAAAATAAAGGGAACACTTAAACAACACAATATAACTCCAAGTAAATCAAACTTCTGTGAAATCAAACTGTCCATCTAGGATGTGTTATTTGAGTGTTCCCTTTATTTTTTGAGCAGTGTATATCTATGTTATCGTAGTGTAGTCAGTAGAGTAGAAATGAGCAAAATATTAAAAATCTGCATCAGCAACTCGGTGCCTGTGGACTTCATTCCTCTCTGTGTCTAACGCAAAAGGATGGAGAGATCCATCCATCCATCTATCCATCATTTGTCTGTTTTCCTTTCAACCATCCAACCAACCAACCAACCATACATCCATCCATCAATTCATCCATCCATCTATCCATAATGGCTACTTACCATCCATCCAATCATTCATCCATTCAATCATTGATCCATCCATCCATTCATTGATTGATTCATCCATCCAGTCTTTTTCTGGTCTTTGTCCTCTGTGGAGTCTCTAGCTGAAGTGTTTCAGTATGATGTGTTTCCGGAGCTCCTCCGCCTCGCTATCCCGGTCCTCCAGAGTCTGCTCGGGGCCCTTGGGCTGCTCCAGTGGCTCTGTCCTCTCCAGAGTCCAGGCGTCCAGGCCGGAATGCAGGGAGGCGTTGTGCAGAACGCAGCAGGCCAGGAGGATGGACGAGCTCCTCTCAGGAGAATACTGCTCATGATGGAGAGAAACCTTGTATGTCATTTTGCTAACACAGGAATATAGAGGCTTTATTAAAACCATACCTGCAGGTTCCCTTTGATGCCGTCTAAACATCTGAATCTGGTCTGAATGGCCCTGAAAGTTCGGTCCACTATCTCATGCGTCACAGTGTGGGCCAGGTTATACTGAAACTCTGCAGCTGTTCCTGGGCTCTCCACTGGTGTCATCAGCCATTTCTTCAAAGGATAACGTCCGTCACCTTTCAAAGAGCAGACCTGCATTACCGTCGGAGCTCTGAACGTCAAACGTGCGACTGCTCCTGAGAGAGTGCCTCACCCAGCAGCCAGCCCTCCTCGTTGTCCTGCAGCTGTTTGGAAATGGCTGACCTCTGCAGAATCTTGGTGTCCTGCAGACCGCCAGGCCATGTTTCAGCGCTGAGTAAAAGCCCCCGGGCGTTACAGACCAGCTGGCAGGCTATGGAGTGAAAGCCCTTCTTGTTGACATAAGAGGAGGCGTCGCTGTTCGGGGCTTTGATGGCCACCTGTTGAGGAAGGGTTAAGACAAACTTCCTCCTGCTTTATTCTGAAGCAAAAACATAAAAAGCCATTGTCTTTTTATGTTTTGGCCTTCTTACTGAGGGTGTCAGCTTTGCTGTTTTCATCATCTGTTACCAAAATTTCAGGAAATAAAGGCTTGAAATATTTCCCGCTCTGTGTAGTGAATATATATAAAATGTGAGTTTCAATTTCCGAAATAAAAAATCGAACAAAAATTGTATTTTTTCATACTGTAATTTTTTTTATGTGTCTGTATATTGAGGATAACTAAATATAGCTTAAGTGAATATAGAGGATAACTGAGGAAGCTGAATATAAAAAGCAAATCACACTTAAACCGTTCTAAAACTTGCTCTCCTGCTGCTTTACAGTTATTCCCTACTTTGTGCCCATCTTTTCCATAATACACAATTTTCCAGGCATTGCTAAAAAAAAAAGTGAAGTTGAGAGTTTTTTGTTTTGATCAGCTAACCTGAACACAGTCGAGAACACCGAGGACTCCTGGAAATCCTGCCACCCTCTGAAACTCCTGGAATGAGTACTCTCTGTTGGACGGGTCTCTGTTTGAACAGCATGTATTATTTTAAGATTTCCCATAAAGGTGGAGAGCATTCAATCAAAGCGTATCATATGTACCTATTGAAAGTGATGAACTGTGGAGCTTTCTCCACCAGAGCTTTAGTCACATTGGTCACACATCTGGACATGGACGCCTGGCTGATCCCTATTATATCCCCCATGGACGTCTGGAATGAGCCAGATGTATAGAAGCCCAACGCTGCCAACACCTGTACCTCAGGACTGATTGCTCTGGATCTCAGGGTTCTCCTGGAAAGAGTCTGCCAAATGGAAATGAGGAGAGGTGGTGCAATATGGAACTCCAAACATCACTTCTTTTTAAGACGGAAAGTAATAATTATCAAGTGCGCACCTCTCTGAGTAATTCTACCAGATACAGGATGAAGTCTCTTGGAAACCCAAAGTTTGAGAGGAGAACACTGTTTGAAACGGTGTCCAGGTCAAAGCGCTCCAGAGTCTTATGGCCTCGCCCGTGCAGGAGAAGATCGCAGTCTAAGATGGCTATCGGGATGGCCATGCTGAGGGAACAGAAGAAGAAGATGCACCATGCAGATAATCTTAATTGTGTGCCAAGTCAAATATTTTCCTGAAACACTGATGAGTCATTTTCAGTTTTCCTGCAGAAGAAAGCAGTTCTTAGCGTTTGTGTTGCCATGCACTAACAGGCTACGAGGAAAGACAAAAAAAAAAAAAAAAAAAAAAAAAAAACAATAATAAGTAAAATGAATAGAAAAATGTATTTTTATATTTGAAATAAAAATGTTACATATGACACAGATAAGGCCAAAACATAACTTTTTTGGGCAAAATGCAAAAAGCTGTGTGAGGCAGTAAAGTAACACCACACTGATATCTTCGTCACACTGACCACAATGAAACACAGTGGTGGTTGCAGCATGCTGTGGGGCTGCTTTTCTTCAGCAGACACAGGAAAGCTGAGATCTTTTGTTAAAGATGGAAATTACTTGTGACTGGACAGGAGGTTCACCTTCCAGCACAACAATGAAGCAAAACATGGTTTAAATCAAAGCATATACATGCATTAGAATGTCCTAGTTAAAGTCCAAACCCAAAGTCTGATGTTTATAGAGGTTTTCCATTCAAACTGACAGAACATGATCCATTTCGAAAAGAAGAAAGAGTCAAACTTTGGGTCTCTAAACATAAAAAACCGGTTAAGACAAAACTCAAAAAACTTGCAAACTGAACACCAGGCATAATTATTCTTCTACTTTACAACTACTTTGTCTGGCCTATCACAAACAATCCCAATAAAATCCTTTTACAGGTACTGTGTCTGGGTTAGCTACTTCTCTTCAGGATGCTCCATTAAGGCTTTCTCGTGATCCTACACTGCTCAATACTCTTTAAATGTATGCATTACCTATATGCATTCATTTTGTTACATACAGCATGAACATCGTGATATGTACTTTTGAAACATGCAAAGAAAAGCTATGCTAAGCATAAAGAGGAACATAAACACAAGTGCTAACCCAATTTTCTATCTAGTTTTTAGCTAGCTAATCTCAGCTCAATATGGTCCGTCTAACAACTCTGCAGACTCGGTAAACTAAGTGACTTCAAACCAACCTCTAAGCCTTTTCAATATATTTAAAAAAAACATTATTTACCTTCAGATAAGCTAGCATCTGGCAACCAAAATAAACCAAAGGAAACGTCGTTTGCGGTATCCAATCGCAGATTCGACACAGCAAATTCAGTATTTATATTTACATATATTAATGTTTTCTCGTTCACGAAAGGTGTCCTCAGAGTGATGCATAGTGTAATTGTATGTTTCAGCTGTTCAAGAGAATAAATATTATAGAAGAAGGACGTGGCGAAAGTGCGAGTTGGAGATCGCTGCTACATAAACACGTCGACATGGAGAAGATAAACAGAAAAGTGGCACAGCAGCTGCTGACGTTATGTGTGTCCGAAAATGGCCTATGAGTGTTTATAGAAAATACTAATTCTGTTATATGTTCAAGCTCATGTCTATTATAGTGAACGCTCATCGATAAGGAAACGGCTAATGTAAGTTTCGATGTTTTTAACGCTTTATAAAGCCCTCGTTATTCAGCCAATCAGCTAGCATTAGCAACATGCTAACGCTGGTGTAGCAGTGACTCACTGTTCTGTCAGGAAAACAAGCAGTAATTATTCTAGAAATCCTCCTGTTATGGTGTCGTTTTCGTATAACAGACGCTGTAGATGATCAAATGTTGCAGTCAGTCTGTGTACGATGAATGACCTCCATATTTAATCAGGTTAATTTCTAATAAGCGTGGAGGCCCCATTTGTTTTCCAGAACTAGTGATTGTGTAAGGTTTAAAAGCCGCCTTTGTTAACAACGTGTGTCGCTGTTATGTCAAACATTTCCTATCTACATTCATTTCATTTAGAAATACAATAAATTAGCACACAGCAAAATCAGATTTAAGTCAAAATTGTTTATGTAGGTCAAGCTTTGCTTTGACTTGTGGATTTTAAGTAGCACAACATTTTGGGATGCTTTTTGCAGCAAAAAGCTAAGTTGTGCACCGAATTTAAATATTCTGATAATTCTTATGATTAAGCATGATGAGCATAGAACAGATAGTGGAAAATCCAAAGATGTACATTTGGTTTTGCATTTAATTATTTGTGCATCTACTTTTGTGTATTAAAAATCTAATGTATTTGTAATAATTACATGATTTACTTTTTTACTGTTAACATTCTATTTATTTAGATAGGACTATTTTATGTTTTAATTTTTGCAATACTTTTGTGTGTTTATTGTACTTTTCTACGTTTTCGCCTTAACATTGCTCTTATTTAACACTTAGTTGTAAAGTTTATGGGTTCTGTAAAGGTCTGTGTTTTCTGAAAAGATAAAGATTGCTTTGCGACTTACTTTGCACATTATTTTGAAGTATTCCACATTCTCATACAATATTTATATAAAAATATATATTTTTTAAATGAATGATTGAGAAAAATGTCCTAATAGATTGTGTCTCCTGTGATCCTCAGGGTCGTGACAACATGGATGGTGACCTGAGTCCACAGGATAAGAAAGACTTGGACAAGTTCATCAAGTTTTTTGCCTTAAAGGTCAGAGTGCAGCCTAAGGCTTTTTCACTTGATCCAAAAGTTTTCCAGATTTTCTTATTATCCATTTAGATCCTGTTTTTATTATCCCTGTTTTCAGCAACTTTGTCCCGATTCATTCCCACACCGCTGTTTGTTTATATCTGTAGACTGTTCAGGTGATCGTACAAGCTCGCCTGGGGGAGAAGATCTGCACTCGCTCGTCTTCGTCACCCACTGGCTCAGACTGGGTAAAACTAAAGCTCCGTTTTATTTTATTAATTTTTAAAATCATTTTATATCTCTACCTTGTTGGTCTTCTGATGTGAAGCATTTTTCCCTCCTGTTCCACGTTCTGTTTAGTTTAATTTGGCCATCAAAGACATCCCAGAGGTCACTCATGAGGCCAAGAAGGCGCTGGCCGGCCAGCTTCCAGGCATCGGCCGATCCATGTGTGTGGAGATCTCCCTGAAGACCTCAGAGGTAGAACTCATAATGTCACTTTGGTTTTAGCTCCTCATAACCAAGAAGAGTTTTTGTTGCTAAATTGATCTTTTTGTCTCCATCTTCCTTGCTCAGGGAGACTCCATGGAGTTAGAGACTTGGTGCCTGGAGATGAATGAGAAGTAAGCAGCGTTCAGATTCAGCTTAGCTAAACAGTTTCACATTTAACCTGTGATTTCTGGCTCTCATGCAGGTGTGATAAGGACATTAAAGTGTCGTACACCGTCTATAACCGGCTGTCTGTCCTCCTCAAATCTCTGCTGGCCATCACCAGAGTGACTCCCGCCTATAAGCTATCCAGAAAGCAGGGCCACGACTACGTCATATTATACAGGTGTCCTTATCAGCACCGACACCGATCTCTTGAATCCAGCCATATAAAACTAAGATACCCATCTAAATGCTGTCTCCTGTGTAGGATCTACTTTGGGGAAGTCCAGCTAGGTGGATTAGGAGAAGGTAACTTTAGTTCTGGTCTGTGTGGCATCTGTTTAATGTGTGATTTTCCTTGGTCTGTCAATCAATTTGTCCATCCATCCATCTATTTCTTGTGTATCCGTAAATAACTATGTACTATCACTATTTATGGATTCATCCATCCCTTTATTCGTCCATCCTTCATCAATTAATCCATCTGAAAATGTCAAAATGCTTAAATTCTTGGCTTTTATAAAGGTTTCCAAACGGTGCGCGTCGGTGTTGTCGGCACCCCAGTCGGCACGGTAACGCTGTCATGTGCCTACCGCACCAACCTGGCGTTCATGTCCAGCAGGTAACCAGCACATTCTAACCAGCTCAGTCTGTCCTCCCTCCGTTCAGCTCAGCAGGCTAACGATGGCCTGGATTTCCTCTGTAGGCAGTTCGAACGGTCGGCTCCCATCATGGGAATCATCGTGGATCACTTTGTGGACGCGCCCTGCGGCAATCAGCGTCCAATCACAATGGGGCAGCCCTGCAACTACAGGTAGACCTTCACGGTTACTTTTTTTTTGTTAAGTCTAGTTTTCTGTGCTTCAAGGAAACCACTTCTTGTCTATGTGTCTTCAGAGCCCCGGATGAGGACGACGGTGGAGCGTTTGCTGGAGTTCAGGACTCTCAGGAGGTCTGCACCACCTCTTTCTCCACCTCCCCTCCCTCTCAGGTGAGCCTACACTCCTCCTCTCTCTCTTTGTCTGTCAATTCTCACTCCTGATTATCATTTCACTCTCTCCTCTCGTTTTCTCGTCCATTTTCTTTAACTTTCGTTGTTCATGTGGACTCAGTGTGTCTGCACTCTGAGTCCATCCCCTTCCAAACTGTCCAAGCCTCTCCCGCTGGACAGTCTCCAGCTCCCATTGGCTCCAGGACTTGTCACTCACAATGTGAGTCTTTAGTGGTGTTTGATGGTGTGTTTTTGTGTGAGTAGCGCTGAAGCTCACCCGCCAAACTTCACCTCTCTAGTTTTGTGTTCATCACAACCTTCTCCATCACTTGACCTCTGGAATCCTTGCAGCTAGCTTAGAGCAGTTTGCATCCCAGTAGGTTCAGTTTGTTGTGGTTTGCTGTCACTTGTAGCAACGTAGTTATCTCATAATGCTTCACACGCCTTATCATATCCCTTCAGCACCAACAGGAACCTTAGTGTTTGCTATTTGGTTATCATTTCCTGTTTTTTATTTATTTATTTTGTCTCTGCAGCTCTATGCTTCCAGGTTGTCCTACCAGCCTGCACCTACAGGAGGAGCTGCTGAGTTCAACACAAACCAGGTACAAACTGATGTTTACTCAGGGAAATAATGAGTTATGAAAACTTAAGCTGGGAGTTTTCCAACATCACTGAGTCATAAGTATTAAGATTAAAATAAATTTAGGGAGGTTTATTTGAACAAATTTATTCTCAGCTATAAAAACAGGGTTTGGATAACTTTCTTTTGAAACTTTTGCTATATTTAGTCAAGTTTAATAAATTAGACAAAACCTGACGTGGGTGCAGTAATATAGATTTTTCAGTAGAAGTCTCTGGAAAGACGAGGCCCTACTTATTATAAAAGCGTGGTTGTAAAAAGATTTATGTTTTATGTTGTAATCAACAGTTTCTATTGTCAGAAAATCACATAAGAAATCCTTTTACCCTTAATACAAATAAGCAATTTTGGAAACCTCAAATTTAAGCACAAACTCTCATTCTGGGTCACAAAAAGAGAACCCCAGGGATCAGTACTCGAGTCCCTTCTCTCTTCCAGGTTAAAGAAGGCGGGAACGTTCTGGTTCCGGCTCAGCCTCAGCCGCCTCATGGAGCAGATGTCCATCTGACCGTAGAAAACGCTCCAAACTCACCGAGCAGCAGGTAGGTTCTTCACACCAGCATCTTCAGTTTAATTTGGAAAATATCAATAAGGAAACTCTTACTGCGTTATCTAACAGTGGCGATGAAGACGGCCTGCTGCAGAGCGGTGAGGGAAGAAGGGATGAGGGGAGGAGGAGCGTCTCTCCCTCTGACCCAGTGGAGTCCCTCAACGCATTCACAAGGAAGGTTGGGGCTTTTGTGAATAAACCCAACACTCAGGTAATTAATGTGTCTCCTCTCACCATCCTCTCCATGAAAGTTGGTAAAAATAATATTTTTGTTTGTGTCTCTGTGTAGATAACAGCTGCCAGTCTGGATCTCCCATTCGCTGCATTTGCTCCTCGTGGCCTGGACTCTGAGGAGAACGATCCCATGGTGATTTCATCTGGTTTTTCAACATACCTCAGCGCCTTTATAGTCTCATGCGTCCTGCCGCTGGAAGACGACCGTGTGTGTTTTTTGCGTTCAGGTGCGTCCTCCGGACTCTCCTCCTTCCCAGTCGCCCCTGCAGGCCAGCCTTCACTCTCAGGGCTCGGACGGATCGGGACCGCAGGACGACTTCGTCATGGTCGACTTTGTGAGTGGTTTCTGACTTCAAAACTATCAGCGTAAAACACACAAACAACTGAGTGAAGTGACCATTTTTAAATAAATCTGTTTTTTTTCACTGGAATCCCATACTTTTTGTTATTTATTCGATACGACAGATGTAACATTAAAGGACAAAGATGCAAATTATGGTCTGATTTTATTTGTTTTTCATCTGTCCCTGCATGCAGCGTCCAGCTTTCTCTAAAGACGACCTTTTGCCGATGGATCTGGGAACTTTCTATCGAGAGTTTCAGAACCCTCCACAGCTGGCCAGCCTCTCGCTGCACACCAGCTCCCAGTCGATGGCTGATGACCTGGTAAACACGCCCTCTTCCCTTTTGTTTTGTCCGATGACGTATTGGGGCCATTGGCAAAACAAAAAAGAAAAAAAAAGATAAGTTTATTACGATCAAAAAGCTTGACATTTTCTAGAAACAAAAACTTGTAAATTTGAGTTTAAAAATAAAGAGACTGAATTTTTTTTAAATTAATCTCAGAAATTAAAGGAAAGAAAAATGGAAAATTTGAGTGTGAATTCAACAATTTGCTTGTAAAATTCCCAAATTTTGAGAGGAATCTAATTTTCTGGAAACAAACATTCAAATTTGTGTTTGAATCGCTGAAAATTTCTAGAAGAAAACACAAATTTTGAGATCCCAGAAATTTTCTTAAGTCGAAAATTTGACTTTTGAAACTCAGTTATTTTTCCTAGAAAATCTGATTAATCTCGAAATGTCTTTTTTTTTCCCAAGCAAACTTGTCATTTTTGAAGCTCAAAAATTTTCACCTTTTTTCTCGAAAATTTAAGAGATAAACCTCTTTCTTCCATCTACAATGGCCCTCATACGCCATCGTAATTTTGCGCTACCTTTTTAGTTAAAAGAACATTAAACAAAGGACTGACGTGAGCTGGTTTGTTTGCAGGACTCTCTGCCGGAGAAACTGCGCGTGTATGAGAAGAACATTGACGAATTTGATGCGTTTGTGGACATGCTCCAGTAGGACGAAAGAAGGAAGTCAACCTGCGACTAAAAGCTGAATTAATCAGAAGAAGGGGGGAGGTCTCTCTGTGTGTCGTGTGAGAATTGCTCAGAATACATCACGTTTAAAGCTGTTTGTGTCTGAAAACTTCTTACCTGTTCACTTATAGTCTGCTTCACTGTAAATACTGTGACACTGGCTCACTTACCATCGCCGTCTGGTGGCTGCGATCAAACCGACAGCTTTAATTTATGTGTTGCATAATTCTGCTCTTATAGTCAAACGATCATGGGGCAGCCATGCAAATCCATGGACAGATTCTGCTAGTAATGCCCTCATTATAAATCCTTTCTCCCTTTCTCTTAACCTGTAAATGTAAAAAAAAAAAGAAAGAAAAAAAAAGATTAACATGTCTAAAAAGGGTATTTTTTTTCTGAAGGTTGCACATAAGCCTGCAGAGCATTGTCCCACTGTGTTTTTCTTATAAATGAAAAGACTTGTTCGTTGTGCAAAGCTTGGCGTTCCCAGCTGGTCTGGGGATTTAAACGACCACTGTGAATTGTACCAGATGATCCCAGACACATTTAACAGTGAAGAAGCTGCAGTTTCTCTGTGAGCAGAGCCCACATGTCAGACTGCAGCCGGAAAGCTCAACCCGTTGACCCGGAGGTGGAAATAAACACTCATCACCGGTACCCTTCAAACAGCTCCAACATAACTTCCCGGAAGCTCTGATTGACCCCAGGCTGGTTGCATTGGGACTAAATTTAGAACCGTTCCAAAACATTAATGTATATTTTGTGAAATATGTAAAAAAGGAGAAAGAATTCCCAGCTATCCACAGCATTCATGGTTGAGTTGGTCAAAAGCTTTAATTTAAAGCATTCTGTTGAAGTAGATGTCCTAATAAAGCATGGCTGCTCTGTTTACTGTGCGTCTTTTCTTCGGTTTTCGCTCGAAATAAACTCAAATCCTTTTCTAATAAGACAGTGGGTGATTACTACACAGGGGTAGAGCTACCGTTTCATACCGGACAAACAAAATTGCATTAACATTTCTAAAATAACTTGTACTCCCGTAGTAAACGTAGCATTTTTTTTTTTTTTTATCTATGCATACAAATTAAAAAGTTGATATAGAATCTCTAGAAATTGTATTCAGGCAATTGTTATAATAAATACTGTGAAACTAGTGTTTTTAAGGTTGTAATGTGTAAATTTCAGCTACATGACCAATAAAATACTTGTTTCCTTCCACCTAACTTTACAGCAAGACAGTTTTATCTCTTATAAGCTTAAATACTGCCTGACCTTTTTTTTCCCTTCCAAATATTCTTAGCCAGTTATTGATCATTTTTGCTTTTTAGGTTAAATCTATTCACAATAAAACGTAATTACATAAAACTGGAATAGAAAACACCATTTGGTTGGAGGTGCCGAGTCTCCTCCAGCATGAGCCATAGCACCACCTAGCGTCGGTGCTACAGCGTGCTAGCTTAGCGTTAAAACATCTTTAACACCAAGCTAAAGATGTTTTAACTTGCCTTACAGTGTTTGAAGAACAAAACGCCGTCTATTCTGACTCCTTTGTTGAGAAAGTGATGGAAAAATGACTCAGTTCTTTCGCCAGGTGTCGATGAAATATGCTAATTGACCTTAAGGCTAATGCTAACAGATAAAGCTAGCAACAAGTGAAACAGTAACTGCAAGTTAACTTACGTAATATTAGCTAGTAGACAGATGGTTTCTGAGTGTAGTGAGAACAAAATATCTTCTGAGAGATTCCATGACCAAAATAATAAGGCCAAACTATAACATATCAAATGTTTTGAAGTCAAGTTATCTTCGCTTTACTGCGACTACTTTCTATGTCAGGTTCGTTTTGACGGGTCTGGCATGATGCATTCAAGGGACAATTAGAAAAAATGTTTTTAGGAATATGCGAATACAGTTAAGTTTGTTTTGAAACAATACGTCATACTGTAAGCGTTTAAAACCCGCTATGTAAATTATTTTTGCTAAAATGCTAGACTGACTTCATTCCTAGACCAATTTTAATATAAAAACTAAAGCTCACAATGCATTTACGGCAGAAATGCATGGTGACCTTTAAGCACCAAAGATTAAATGAAAGGCACCAGAAAATTTTTTGCAGATTGTGCACACTAAGATTTTTAAATAAAACAATCTGAGAAGTCCTCAATGTAATTTTATTGGTAGTTTCCATTTCACATCTGCAGGACTGCAAAGGGTCAAAACCAGAAGGTCAGGAGTTAAGGTCGCACTCTTTTTACAGTCAACTTGCTTTGAGGCGTCAACCAACTACAGAACGAGTCTCTGAAGAACCACCCCCGTCTTTCGTCTGCTACCCGAAGGGTCCGAGAACCGTTCAAACTTCCTGTGAAGGCTATAAAGGAAAACAGCTTCCCAGACGTCAAATGATGCAAATAACCTAACCATTTGTATTTTCTTGAGCTAGCCACTTAACATGCCGTTTTTCAAATATATCTGGTCAACCATGGGAGACGGAGGCCATTCCTCCCCTTTTCAGCCGACTCTGAACACGGAACGAGAAAAAGAAATACAAAAAGAAATTTCACAGGACACAGGCAGTGGTTGCCCAGTGTGCATTTCCCCCTCTTTGAGCAGCTCAGTCCAGAATAATGTCCTGCCACCCTCGTGTCTGCAGTCCAATGAGTTGGGTGACTTTGAGACCCCCGTGGGTGGAGAAGCAAGACAAGTTGGGGAATGGCTCAAAAGGAAGCGTCCAGATAAGAGACGGGGCGACAGCGTAACTTTTATTCTCACTTCTTTGAATAGAGAAAGAAAGCCTTTAAGGTTGGTGGCCAATGTCCTCCCATCGCAAAGATCTAACCTGCTTCCCCCCACCAGTTAGCTGAACTTCGGTTTTTTATTTTAGTCAGGCGAAGGTGAAGATGAAGGTGAATCTGGCATCCATACACTACGGAGCAGGAGGGAGGTCAGGGAGTGTATGGAAGAGATCCAGGAGCTCTACGTTTCTTCATGGGCTTTTTGGAGAACGGAAAGGAAGATGGCAGGGCGACAGGTCCAGCTTCAGGCAGCGTTCAGGAGGTCCTGGATGGCTTTCTGCTGCGTCTCATTCAGGGTGGAAACGCACTGCGTCCATAATCCTGCAGACACCTGGAAAGGAAAGAAAAACAAACTGCTTCAGATGACATTTAAGCTCCCAGTTAGACGTGAACTGCATAAACATTTAGGAACATAGGGCCGGGCAACAAGAATGAAACTAGAAATTTTAAATAATATGAGAATGAAGATGAATAATAAAAAATGTTAAGTTATACATTGGTATCAATGTGTTTTCTTAACACTTAATCTTTTAACACACCAGCATTAAAATATTTTTAGTTACACAACTTTGTGCAAACAATTGAGCATTTCAAAGAACTACAACACAACTAACCTTACATAAACTTTTTTCTCATTAAATTGATTATCTTGTAATTTTATGAAAATCCTCTGGTAAAAGTGCATCTTTATTAATATGATGACTACATTCTTGTAATTAAACAATTTTTTACAGCCTGGATTTAATGCTACATTACACTACAAAGGATGATGAAAGCCACTTTTTGAAAATATTTTTCGTCTTTCCAATTTGTTTTCTGTTTTTTCCAGAAAGGAAAGCAAAAAAAAGAAAAGAAGGAAACCCTCATATCAGAAAAAAATGCTCTTGCTTACCTGTACTTGACGGATAACGTTTGCGAGCCGTTTGGTGCAGGCATCTTCAGTTTTAACAGATTCATTTGCGACGCCATCGGCTATGATGAGGAAAATTTTAGGGAGGTTGGAGTTTTCTGGCCCCAGGACAATTGGGTTGTTGCTGTGAAGAGAAGTACATAGGTTGACCCAACGACCTCAAAAAGTGTTCCAGAGTCATACTCCAAATGCTTCTAAACCCAGGTTTTCTAACTTCTCTCTTTTAGGCTGTTCTAAAAGGTAAATATGTGGATAACTGATATAGATGTGGAAGGATGATGGATAACAGGCCTACCTTTCAATGAGGTCGCACAGGAAGTCAAACGTGTGAACAGCCTCTTCTTTGTCTTCTTTGAGCGGCAGCCAGCTCAGCCAATGGGGAAGAACCTCGTTGACGTTCACACACTCCGGCCGGAACCTCATGAGCTTCCCGACCGCAGAGATACAGTTCTCTGTGGCGTTTACATTCTCTTTTGACCGAGAATCAGCTGCCTGGATGACGGCGACCAGCAGGGGGAGGGCCTCTGCAACAACAAGCCAAACATTAAACTAAAAGCCATAGATGCAGCGACAGGTCCAGATCAGCTGGCATCTCCCTACCTGTGCAGAAAGGACGATAGCTGTCGCCGCCATACTGAGCCATGACACCGACGCCATAAGCAGCGGCCTGCCGAACCTCGGGGCTCGTGTCACAAAGTGACTGAAGCATAGGCCGCAGGAAATACTCTGCATACTTGAAAGAGGAGGGGCTGCAGTGCTCGATCACGTCGTCAAAGATGCACAGACCCCACTGCCTGTCGGCCCATGGCCTGTTGGGACACTGAAGCGATGCAAAACGTGTCAGAGCCAATCAGCTGAGGTCTGGATCATTTAACACGCAACAGAAATGACAAACGACTCACTATTAGCTGGACGATGAGCTGCAGCAGCTGCTCAAACCAAGGCAAGACCTTCTCCTTATAACTGCTGAACACAGAGTGCAGGACGTCCGACACTTTGGTCAAGATGTACACGTCGTTCTCATCCTGAAAATCAAGTCGAAAAATAAACAGAGTCCAGAAGAAAATCTTTTACACTTCCTGCCAAAACAAAAAAAAAACACAATTATAAATGTGATATTAACCTCATCCTGTAGGGTTTCCTCCTCCTGCTCATCGTAATCTTCATCTTGTCTTTTGGCTGTGAAGCAAAAACATTTTCACATCACATGTGGATATGAGATGTGAAGCGAACGCTACACTTTAAAAACAGGAGACTGTATCTGGTTGGTTCAGCCTCACCTTGCCTGAGCTCCTGGTTTTTAAAGTGTTCCTCTAGTTTCCCTTTAAGGATGCCACCCAGCTCCTCAAAATGCTCGTTGTTCAAACAGCCGTCTCCCATCAGCTCAACGCACTGAACAGACAAAACACCAGTCAAAACAAAAACACACAAGCAACATCTCCGCATGTTTGATCATACAGATACATGTTGGGGGAACAGAGGTGTTGGGACTCACCTTGGCGAAAGAATGCATGATTTCAGAAAGGACGTCTGAGTCGGGCTCCGTGCCAATGGCCTTGATGAGCGCATCGCACATGAAGTGCCACATCTGGGTGAGGTACTCTGGTCCCCGAACCCGGGCGCACTCCAGCAGCAGCGGCATGGACTCAGCCGCAGCCACTCTCACACGTTACACGGTTAAAGAAAAAAAATATATAAAATCGTCCATTTTTATGTTTTCAACAGTCCTGATCTCATTTTAGTCCCAGTTTTGAAGACATATTTACTATAAATTTACTGCACTCTGTTTATCATATAAACATAAATGGACTTGGAAAATCAAGTTTTCCAAGTCTAGTCATCTACTAAAACAACAAATAAGAACATTACTTGAAATGTTAAAGGTTAGGAAAGGATATCATCGTGAAAGTAAAACTTGAGCAGAGGAACCATGAGCTTCACCACCTGCTCTGTGTACTCCACAAAACCCTCCTTCAGCTCTTTGGCATAACACACCTAGAAGAAGAAGAAGAATCAACTTAACAGAACTGAAAACCAGAAACAATCAAGCTGATCAAAACAATTTCTCATCAGACATGAATCATAAATAGTTTTCTGCTCACCAGCATCTGGCAGGCAGTGGCTTTCTCCTCCAGGCCGGCTGTCTTTATTCCAAAACTCTGCTGGTCTCCCAGGTTCACAAACTCCCATCCCTCCTCCTCAGATATGTTCTCCATGTCCTGAGCTACAGTGAACGCATCATCAGTCATGCCTCTTCATTTTGGAAATGAAATTATAAAAGTAGAACTCGTCTCCAAAGGGAACAAACAAAATTTTTTTGCGTTGCTTACTGTCGAGGAGAGCCACTTCGGTTTGATGGAGGCGGTTTTCATCAAGGGCCCCATCACCACTGGAAGGTATTGCTGAAACTCCTTCCCCAGGATCTTGCACATCCTAGCCCAGGCTGATATCATGTAGGAAATCTAAAGCAAACAGATTATGTCAGGATGGCTTAAAAATAAAAAATAAAAACACCAAATATCAACAATTGAACTCTCCCACCTGAGGATCGTCGTCTTCCAGGTCGTTAAAGTCTGTCTGGGTTTTAAGGAGCAGCTGCATTACTGCAGAGGCGTCCGGCATGAACTAAAAAAGCACAAACAAAACGGGATTATCTGAAGTTGTATGGAAAGCAGTTTGCTCACACATTCAGGCCCTGAAACGTACCTTCTCCTTTCCAACAGCCAGACCGATCAGACTGATGCACTCTATCGTCTTCCCCCGCAGCAGCCGCAGCTCTTTCTGCACGGCGTTCTCCACGATGTGTTTGAGCGAGGGCATGAAGAGATCATAGTACGGCACAAACTTCTCCTCGGCCGTGTCGGCAACCGAGGCGATGGACGTCACCACCTGCTCCAGGACCAGCTTGGTTCCTTTCTGGATCAGCTGGCAACGTGAAGAGAAAAAACGTTATGACTTCAAACAGTTTGAACAGTCCTCACAGTGGGGGCGATTTACTACCTCCTGCAGCTTGGCCACCATGATGACATGCAGGTGCTGCACCAGGCTGTCCAGGTACGGAATCAGCAGAGCTTTGGGGCAGTCCTCTGTGAAGTTGATGAGAGCAGCGGCTGCGTGTGCCTGGACCCGCGGGTTACTCTGATCCTCCATCGTCTGCAGCAGAGCTGAGATAACCTGCCACGAGTCACAGTTGTTAAAATTCACCTTTTATTCCTCCGGGAACGAACATTGGCATAAGTTAATCGACTTCCCAGGTACCTTATCGTGGAACTTCTTTTGAAAGGTTGGAGCAAAGTCTGTGGCCATCTGTCCAATGGCGTTGCAGGCAGCATAGCGGACTCTCGGGTGCTAACGGGGAAAAGACGACAAACTCAACAGGAAGCAAGGTGGCTGATGGAGACTGACTTTTAATTGAGCAAGATTTTTCAGACCAACTGAAATGAAAATTTTTAATTACAAGCATTTATTTCTGCAAAAGACATAAGACGCTTTTAAAGAGTGATGCAAATCAAATTCTTATCAAGATTTCAAAACTGAAAACTGGAACAATGTGTGTTTTGATAAGACATTTGAACAAAATGAAAACATAGTGTGCTTCATTTACTGTAGGTGAAACAAACAAAAAATTCATTTGTGGCCAGTTTTTGCCTGAAAGCCTAAACATTCAGTTTTGTGTAGTTTGTATACAGTCCAAACTACTAAATTTTTTTTTTAAAATCCTTTCATCTTTAATTTTTTATTTTAAAAAAATATGAGGTTAGACTCTAGATTTGTCTTGAATCTCTTGCCAAAAACAAAGCGTGCAGCAGTATTTTGCTTTCAGAAAATCACAGTTTGCAGTCAGAACAACTTAAACCACCAATAAATATTACCACCATTTAAAAATTAAATGGAATGTGTTTTGAGACCATATTTGTCCTACATTATAGTGGGAAACTCACAATTTAACCCCTAAAAGAAGCACCATTAACTTATCAAACTGCACATGGCGAATGTACGGAGACTTGAATGCAGCTGTTTCTTACTGGATCGGAGCAGAACAGGAGGACGAAGCTGACGATCTCTTGAAGAATGGCCTCCATCTGCTGGTGGCAACCTTCACCGATGGCAGACAGAGCCATCAACCCAGCGTGACGGTACTTCCAGTCAGCTGTCGACAGATGAAAAATAAAACTTAAGGCCAAGACTAAGATGTCAGATTTAAAAAATAAATCTATATTGAATAGGTTTACTAACGGTTCTGCAGCATCTGCATGATGTGCTGTTTGATCATGGGCAAAATGATCTTCCCTCCCAAACCACAGGCAATTCTGTCGAGAGCGCTCTCCCCAGCCACAGCGTTGCTGATGAGCAACAACAAACAGTCAGAAATTAGCCATTTACAGTTCCTGCACTGCAGGTGAAGCAGGTGGCGCCGCAACCTACCTGTCAAAGTCATCATCCTCTAGTTCGTCAGCCATTGCCCACTCATCGTCGTCTTCCAGATCCACCATCATGGTCAGCATCTGGGGAACTGAGATTAAAGGATTTGAGCAACTAGAAAATGAGACCAGTGCAACAAAAAACCCAGAAATTCTTACAAAGTATTTTTGTCTAGTATCTAACTTTCAAGTAGCTTTTGAGCAAGATGATGATTATTTTAAGTCAGTAATTCTTTGACTTTGATTAAAAGGGTCGAGTTCAACTGATATTTTACTTTGAACAAAACATTTTCCACCACATTTTAAATAAAATAATCTGCATTGACATTTAGGAATGATTGGCTTAAAATAATCAATTACTTGTTGAAAAGTTTTTTGTAAGTTATTTTTTTCTTATTTTTCTAAGTGTGCAAAGATATTTCTAGAAACTAGACAAAAAAATTAAAAATACTGTTTCTAGAAGACGAGCCACATCCTCACCGCTCTGCGCTACGACAGCCGTGTGTTTCCTCAGCATGGCCGCCGCCGTCTCCGATAGAGTGACGATGACCTCCAAGGCCAGCTGCCTCTGCATGTTGGTCAGGTTTATGTCAGCACAGAGCTGAGGGAACAGGACAGCAGGTTAAGCCAACGGGTCGGGATATGGCTTCTGACATCAGGGCGACCAAATTGAACGCACCTTCAGGCAGAGCTGCAGCGTCGCGTCCAGGTTGGGTCTCAGGTACTTGGGGGCTGTATCTGCGATCTCCACCAAAGACTTCAGCACAGAGTCGTCTCCTTGGTAACATGACTCATTCACCGCCTGACCATGAAAAGACAGATGCTAGTTTGAGCTTCATGCTATCAGGTAAATAAATATTCAATAGTCACCGCATTGATACAGCTGCAATTTTGACACGTTTTTTTCTGGTGGCAGCATTTCGGTTTGTTCTGATTTGCTCTTTTAGCAGATTTTAGCTCCAGTTTCTTTGGTTGAGGTGTTTAATGTTACAATTACTCACTCTAGTTTACGATGCTGTGCAGCTGGAATGATTTTTTTGCCCTTTACTTTTGTAGATGCACAGCCCTGGCAACAAGGCGCTTTTACAACTGAGAGCAGTTGTAGTTCAGAACGATGGGCCTGAACCTGAACTATGACCCCAAAATCCAGAAAGTAAAATAATAATAAAAATAATAAGTCTTCAGTCAGAGGCCTCTTCAGATTAGTTGGAAGATTGACTGCAGGGTTTGCACAAATTCAAGCATTTTCAAAGTACATTTTTGAACTTTTACAGCACCAAACTTTGGTGATAAAAACAATAAAAATGAACTGAAGAAGACAGCTTCAACTCACTATTTTCTGTTATCCATTATTAATATCTTATATTCTACAGCAGGGGCAAAAAAACAATCTTGAAATAATATTTTTGCAAAGTTTGTTTAATTTTATAATTGTTTTAACTAACCTAAAACAAAAGAAATTTGGTCAGATTCAACTTCAGTGAGTCAAAAAATTTATCTTATTCATCTTAAAATATCTGGTGACAACTGCAAATATTTAGATTGCACTGGACTCTAGCAGTCCAAAGCAAAGTTTGCAAGATGAAATATTGTGCTGCTCTAAAATTAAGGATAAAAAACAACAAAAAAACAACAACAATTGCATCAACATGGAGTGTTGAATCCTACCTGCAGGATTCCAGGCAACAAGTCAGCAAAATGCTTCAGCAGAGCTTTGTTGCTTTCGTTGGACAGAACAAACGATGCCGCTGCCCGAGCTGCCAGGGTGCGAATCTGGAGGTACAGAACAAAAACCCTCATATACTCTCTTGTTGGTCAAACTGAAAGGGCAGCAGAAATGTCGCTGGGTTTTTACATGTGGGTTTTCTTGGTCCTGCATGCACTGAACAAGCATGCGCTTGATAACTTCCAGGTAGTGCTGCTGCTGGTTGCCGAAGATTCCTGGGAAGTTCCTAAAGCACAGGGAAGAGCGTCAGACACTGGGACGTCATTCTAGACGGACGGGGGGTGAAGGCAGCTGGAGCTCACCAGAATATGTGAAGGGCGGCTTCTCGCAGACCAATGTTATCAGAATTCACAGAGTCGAAGAGGAACTTGAGCACTTCTGGCCACTGGTTATTCCCATCATCATCTACAGTTGAAAATTACCAAAAGATACAGTAAAAAGATTAAATATTTGATCAACAGACCACTGACATGTACCACAAACTGGCTTGTGGAGGTTTAAAAAGGTGTTGAAACGTCTGACTGTACCAATGAGGTTGCGGCAGAGCTCAGCTGCGATGTCGCAGACCTTCTTGCGAATGTTTGGCGACGCCTCCTGCTGGATGCTGGACAGCAGCTCTGTCTTGATGGCCGTCTGCATCACCAGCGTCAAACCTGGATAGATTTCCTCAAAGGAGGACGACAGCAGCCGCCGCAGCAACACTGCCGCCATTTGCCTGACCTGAGGAGAGAAACACAAAGTTCAACCTAAAAAAAAAAAAACCTCGATACTTGCTGGAATGCATACATTCAACATAAAACATCAAGGTTGAGAGAAGCTGCAGCAACTTAAAAAGCAGAGTCACTTCCCCCAACACCTCGCTGCCTGCTCCCGTTTCTACAAAGTCTAAAAATATCAGCCTTGAGGTAAAGGAAAAGGGAGGAAGCACGAGGGACCGAGCAGCTGGTGGAGTCACAGTCAACTTAACCAAATGGTAACACGATGAGTCATGAGGCGGCATCGTTGTCAGGCTGTGGTGAGGTCCCACATGTGACAACTGGATTCTTCAGATATCCTTAGTGCTCCCTGGACACTTTAATAACCGTGTTTGATTGTAGACAGCAACAGTTTGTCCTCAATGCTGCAGACTGAAACAACTCGACACATTTGGATTTAATGTACAAACCTCCTCTGCAGCTGATGCATCTCTGATGGCCTGCAGCAGGAATGTGATTTTGTTCTGGCCTGGGATGTTGTCATAAGTTTCCTGCGTAGAAAAAGAAAAAAATTAAGAAAGTGCACAATATAAACTGTCGGACATATTTTACTGTCAGAAATATGTCCGGCATTGATAAGTCTGACATATTTCCTTTGAACTCTTTGAGGAAAGAAAAATCCAGTTTCTTTCATTGCTTGGATGCCAGACGAAAGCTTCAACAATCACTGGTGTTTTGAAACAATGTTTAAAAAATAAAAAAAAACACAAGCTGTTTAACAGAAATAAAAGCAGACATGTCATTACTTTGATAACCATATTCCACTTGACCGTATTTGTTCATAATATAAATCAACTGTAGGCCTCTACTAAGCTCAACTTAGTAGAGCTTTGTTCTCTTTTGCACTTCAGGGATGGAAAAATATTCTAAATATTATAAGTCAGATCCTGAACTTTAAGAGCCATTTATAAGATTAGATTTTGTATTTAGATCATGTTTAGCTTGAACTTCAAGCAGTTAGCATGTTTAAGAACAAATGTGAATTGCAGGCACACTGGAGGCTCTTTGGGGATGCAGTGGTACCTTAAATGTGTGCTTCGAAGATGCAGTTAAGATATGAGTGGAGTTTAAGATGATTGATTGATTCAATCAACTTTATCTGATAAAGCAAAAAAACAGGATTAACTTCTGGGTGCAGCAGAGTGAATATATTTGCATTGCAAACAACAGGGAGAGGCACCAGTGTGACACTTTAGTGTTGAAATCAAATTCCTTACTAAGCAGATGGAATTTCAAACAGCAATGTTTTTGAAGTGAGTATCAATTACAGCCCACATAAACAATGGACAACGTCATGATTTTTGGTTGCCAGACAAGTTACAGTGTTACCAAAGAGTTTTCATGTCAAGCTCATTTAATGTCTGCATTCTTGAAAAAGTGCAGTCGAGATTCAGTGCAGTGCAGTTGAGCTGCACAACACTTCCCCTGTGATACAAGTAAGCCTCTCACAATCAATTTTGCTGGATGATTAAGTGTCCTGGTAATTACTGCGATTGTTTTGTGGCCATTTTCAAGTAATACAATGATAAAAACGGCACAATAATGCCAGGTCACCCTCTCAAAAGACAAAAGCTTTAAATTCTGCAAAGAAGAAAATAAAGCATGACAATCAAAAACAATCAATCTCATTGAAAAGTTAATTACTTTTCACTGAGCTCAAGTTAAATTTATCATGCGATTGATTAGTTTATCGCAGCAGCCTTGGTTACAAGTCAAACAAATCTGATTTTCTGTTAACTTTCTTGCAGAATTTTTCACATTTTCCATAGACGGTTCTTTTGGGTTATGCACCATTTCTTTGAACAACTCAACATTTCTGTACCATCATATTGTGATTTTTTTATTATAGGGATTCATTTGTCTGGAGTAAAGGTCAAACCATCACACCAACTAAACTTTTGCATATCCTCTTTAAAAAGACAAAAAAGGCTTCTTGACAAACCTCAGTGACATTCAGGGAACATGCTTAATAAAAAATGAAAGCCACATTCAAATCATTCAATTCCCATTCACCTACAGGATTAAAACCTAAATATTTAGTAGTTAGTTTACATCTACTAAAATATGTTTTAGTGTTTTGAGATCCGGATCAATTCCTCATTATGGTGAGCAGGACAGAACGGGGAAGTTTCCATCCGGGATGAATACCAATGAGCTTAGTATTGCGACAGGCTGGCTGGACTTCATAAAGGAAAGCGCTGACTCCCAGTGACGGGGGAGGGTGATAAGATTCAACTACCTCATCCAAAAGTCGGCTACCAGGGAGGGAAGCATAACAATACCGAGCCGCGGTAAAGAGGCTCATGGTGATGGTGTGTGTGGTGGGGGGGGACAGGCCAGCTTAGTCACAGACACAGCAAAATTCTCAGCCAAACTAATCTACCAGGTCTGTGTAGTAACAAACTGACTTCATGAGTAGCATTGCAATGAAGTGAAAAGCGAGGATACGTCCTGAAACTTCAAGTTTTTAGTTAAAAACACCAAAGGCCGTTTACTTAATTAATGCCAACCTATATCACCCTTTGGATACTCTGTCCATTATCACGGCATCCATGTGTGGGTTTGTGGTGTATCATAATAGACCTATTTTAACCTATGGGGTCACACTAAGCTTTAATATTCATGTTTAGCTTGTAAGTAGCGTGATTGGAGCTAACCGTAGCTAGCAGAAGCGATGTGGTAGCCCGCTTAGCTCCACGCTACTTCCTGTCAGCTGGAGATTTGAGATTAGGACGTAAGAAACGGGATCCTTTCGCTTTCTACCAGCGCTCTTTAGCGCCACTAAGAAACACGGACGCGTTTCCAGCAGACCATAAAATATCTAGCATGCTGTGCCAGACATGTTTAGGTCCACATTAACTACGCAACACGGTAGTAGTTAGCCATTAGCTGGCCGTTGCTCGGGTTCGCATCACACGTGGGCTACCGAGTTTGCCGCGAGAGCTCGCAGCGCGCGGCCAAGCTCAACGGCTATCGGCAGCTAGCTTGTTTCCTACACTCCTCCAGGAGGAAAAATCGACTTTCGTCTTACCTCTGATTGTTTTCTGACATTGTTGTCAGCGTTCATAAGGTTCCCCAGCAAGAGGTAGAACTGCTGCTGTTCCGCCATTGCGGTTAGATCCAAAAAAGACCAGCCGGGTGGAGAAGCGGCGAAATGAACCCGGCAGACGCACCTTTGGCCGCACAATTTAGAGACCGCAGCATTGGCTGGCTTCAGCAACTCTACCCACCGACTATTGGACCACGGACTTAGCAGCGGGCGCTCGCTATTGGTCAATAGACACTCTATGTCCTTATTGGCTGATGCGACACAGAAACGTGAATAGATGGTTTGCATTGGCTTCCACTGAACTATCAAAGCGCGGGAGTTTATTATGTCAATAATAAGAGAATAAAAACACGAATGCAATAGTGTTAATATGATAATAACTTGGTTATTAGTCTCCAGAACTCCAATAGACACATAGAAATCACAGCAAAATAGTAGAATTTGTGTCTTCAATAAAAAAAACATTTTTTTTTCATTCTAAAAAGAAATTAAAAGTTATCTAACTCATTTCATCCAATTATTTTCAGTCTTTGTGTGCAAGAAGGACCTCAGTTAGAGGTCAGCCTTTCAGCGTATCTGAAGAGAAGTCTGACTGAAGATTGTTGCTGTATGATCGTCTCATGACTGTAATAATGCCAATAATGTAGGATGACTTGCTGAAATCCAAGGCCACCTTACGAAGAACAGATAAACAAATTATTAACAAAACAGTTAATTTTAAAAAGCAAATCAGGAAACAAGATTTGACAACAGTTCAAATCTATATGTAAAGTGAAAAATCAATTTTGAACAGGTGTGTTTTGAATAAAGGAAGATAATATATAATCCTGAGGACTGGAGGATGTGATAACTTTCTTAATGGCCTCATGTAACATTGTAATATTGTGAGAAACTCAATTTTGGGTTAGATAATATTCTAATATATTTAATTTTACTTGTGGGGTTTTTGGAGAGGATGTTATATATTTTTATCCACTAGATGGAAGTAAATCATGCTTCAATTATGCTACTTACCTGTAATTGCTTTTCAAAACCGATTTGTCTGATATAAGAAAGAAAAACTTACAAACTCGCTTCTGTACTAAACTTTCTAATAGATCTTAAATCTCTTAGTTTATTTAGGTGTCTGGGATATTTCTGATTTTGAAAATCAAATGAGTAAAGCTTAACAGTATTAACATCTAATGCTATGCTACTATGAGCATTTTAATCATCTCTAACAAGAAAAAGGTGAAACATATAAAAAGGCTGTGTCTATAAAAATGTATTATTTAACAATTCAGCCTCACTCTACAGCACCCCCTAGTGGTAGAGTCCACTGTCAGGGTTGCAGAGAGCAGATAGGTTAAACAACCAGTCATTTTTGTCAGTCTGAAATATAAACCTTGCAGTATTTTCATCTGAATTTTTAATCAATTAAACAAAATCTGAAAAGTGTGGTGTGCATTTTTATTTCGCATCATGAGTCAATCCTTTGTTTCTTCTGTAAAGATCAACTTTCAAGACATGCAACAGATTCTTAATCCGATTCAGGTCTGGGCTTTGACTAGAACATTCTAGATCTAAAGTATCCACTGCACCTCTGACTGGATAGCATTTTGATCCCTGCTGGAGAAAAGCATCACCACAGCATAATGCTGCAACTGCTGTGGTTCACTATATGAATGGTGTATAATTATGCCACAGTGAAAATAGGAACTGGGTGAGGAGATTTTAATTTATTGTCTTTTTTCTCTAAGCTTTTCGAGCTAAAAGTATAAATGTTGGCTCAGATATGAACATAGAACCCTGCGAGTATTTGCTTGACAGCTGGTAAATAAATCAATAAAAGTTTAAATTAATCCATTCATGAATGGGGTTTATTTAACCTCCTGTTGAGTCATGCCTCAGTGTTTGCAGAAACACAGCTGGACGCTGGCATCACGCCGAGCTGAAGTGAAAAAGTGGAAGCCTGAAGTTGTTTTTTGTAATTCACAGGAAGCTGAGCGTTTAGCTTTTCTTGCTCACTCAGGCCAAAACAAATAGGAGGCTCTAAGGGGGTGCTTGACCTTTATTTGTTTAGATAAACATGTTGAGACTTTTTCTTGTAAGTCTTGTTGGAAACAGAGTTTTGATGTCAGCATGTGAACACAGAAATGAGTGTTTGGGTGGGAAGCAGAAGGTGATGCAGATATGATTAAAGAAATTCTCAGCACATTGAATCTGCATTCACCCTAAAAGGACACACAATCTGCAGCACCTGAAAAATGACCTAAAAAAGATTCTAGAGTGTCCTAGTAAAAGTAAGAACCTTAAGAAGTTGTGGAATGAGGTTAAACAGATAGTGTGAAAAATTGTTTAATGATTTAAACATGAAAGTGTGGCAAGTCTCAACGTGTATCGCCGTTCATGACGTCTTTTTACATAAATATACAATGTATTTTTTAAAATCTAATGATATGAAGACTAAATGTATGACTTCTTTCTCTGCAGCCTCTGAAACCTTTTAAGGGTTAATAGGCAGCGAGTAGAACTGCATGAGATCCCAACCAAAGTCAAAAAATAGCTCAAACTACCTGCTCTCGAAAACCACAGTTGCCCCATTTTGCATTTTTATTTCCAAACCATAAGAAGAGCAACATATAAAATCTAAAGACATACTGGCAGATGCAGAGCAGATGTTTTGTTGTGACGACTTCGTATAAAGGTCTTGGCTTACTTCTCGTAACATTCTCCAGAATTTCATGTAGTTTTTATTTATGATTCACTGTGCATATTGTTGTGCTGGAGTGCCGAATGTGTGAAAGATTATGGGTGTGTGACTCTTGCTCGCTGGGTTTTTACAGCTCCCGCGGAAAGGCGGACCTCAGTGGCCTTCGGGTTTTCAAAGATCAACACAGCCAGTCCTCAACGCGAAGTAAGCTGCGTGTTTAAAGTATTAAAAGTCAATATTTCTCTGTGACACACAGATCTGCTTCACAGTGCAGCTCTATGTGCAGCACAAGGCATCCATTGAAAGACGGGAGGTGAGGGGGGTTACGAGTTGTTGGGTTGCTACTTCATGCCTCCAGTGCTCCCGATCATAGATTAATGAGGCTGTGTAAAATCGATGGGCTTTATCCATATAACAATGGATATTTTAGTATTTTAATGTATTTCTTACACACTATAAAAAAGGGTTAAATGAACAAATATGCAGCGCGTCAATATTCTTATCCGATTAATCGTCAGAATTATCAACAGGTTAATTGATGAGTGTTTTTAGAGGAGGTCTCAAGTATTCACGGATTTCATCTATTCATGGACAACTGTGGTCACCCATGATTACTTCCACTCTCTTAACTGACAAACTGTCGGGTTCATTTAAGTCCAGTGAGAAGTTTTGGTCAAAGCATGACTTTCGCTCAGCTCTCGCCATGCTTGTAATCCTTTAGCCTCTGCGGTGACAGGCGTGCCGTAAAAAACACAGCCCGGGGAGGTCATCCTGAAGTTTACACAGAAACGAGCCATTCATCCTCAAAGGTGGAAGAGTGGGGATGGGGCTGACTGTGCCGTGGCGAGGCTGAGGCTGAGAGAGATGGATGTCCACCCTGTGAAAGAGGAGGATGAGGCCGGGAAGTGTTATTTGTCTTTCATGCTCTACTGCGCACATGTTGAGCCAAACGAGCCTGCCACATGATTTATTGCTGTCATTAATTTCTGAATGGTAGGTCACCGCTGCCCCGTTATCAGATTGACAGCCAATTTTGCAGCCAAGCCCGACCGATGTCTCAGACAAAGTGGAATATTTTCTGTTTGTTGACACAGACGGGTTGATGAATATGTCAACGTAAAGATGCAGTATTGCAAATCTAGCATGCAGGGCCCTGCAAAAGATGTCACATCCCTCGAACTGCTAAGTTCTGACATGCTACGTGTAATTTTAATTCTAATTTACATTCTGGATTCCTAAAGCTTGGTTTCTGATTGTTGGAACGTCACTGTTTCCAATGCAACGCTCCAAAGAACCGCATTATGTCGAAGAGGTGACAGTTTTCCGTCAGTAATTAGGTGGAATTGGGTTCCTCGTGGTGTTTGCATCAGGTTGAGTTTCTTAGGTAAATATTTCGAATGTGCAAAAAAGCAAAAGAAGCCTCCAGGGATGAGAGAATGTGTGTTGAGACTTCTCATGGTGGCATTGGAAAGATGGATCTGTCATAATGGACCTCATGTTCAATTTGCCAATAAGTAATGTTGGCTTCATGCTGGTGGAGACAGAGAGTGGCTTTCGGGCGTACCAACTGTCAACGATGGCGTCTTTTTAAAGCTAACCAATTGTGGCAGTAAAAATCTCTGAACATTAATTTTTCACTTTCATTTTTATTAGCTTTGAATGTAAAATGAGTGGATAGGGATAGGAACCAAATCCGTGTGGAAATAGATGAAATCCACAATGGCTAAATATTTGAATTGTTCAAACACTAAATTTACTTTGACATGAACCAATACAAATAGTTATCACTAAAGCAGACGCTAACAGGTACAGGTGACAACATGGTGAAAAACATAGTTGTTGCAGGTGAAAGGTCAAATCTAAGGTGCGCACTGCACAAGAAAGCCAACTCAGAAATGAAAACAGGAATTCAGCTTCTTGAATACAGAGCGTGGTATTTAGAATAAGAAAATAAATATGTTGTTGTTGTTCTGAAAACTAAAGCAGAGACATTTTACTCCAGCAGGAGGCAGCGGCTGCAGAGATTGTGCATTTATAGATTAATTATCTTGATAAGTTCATGAAATCAGACATAATCAGTCTCCATTCTTTCTTTCTTTCTCTAAACTACAAAAGCTTTTAGAAAACATTGCACATAATGATCTTATGTATGGATACATGTATGGATATGGAAAGTATGGATTTACATGAGCATCTGTTTTCTGCAAATCTCATGAATTTAGTTCTTTTTTTAACACAAAATCTTCAACTAAATATAAACCTGGTTGCTCAGTTTTTGGAGGAACTTTCTAGTTTGCTGAGCACAAACAGAAATGCCCAGTCCTACCAGTTGCCCCCTTCATCTCTCTCTCTCCCACCCCACACACACACACACACACACACACTGCTACCTCCCTCCACCTCCCTGCTCCCTCTCTGGTCAGCGTACGGCTGTGTGTCGATGTGTACCAAGTTTCCCCTCGTGGTTTTCATACCGCTCTCTTCCCTCCCGCCATGTGAAGCACCGGACTCTGCACCGTTTATCATTTTTTTCTGCAGACTCTGGATGTAAGGATGAGGAAGTAAGTAAGGATTTAAAAAAAAAAAAAATGTATTTGTTTATTATAAATATGCAATGTCTAAGCAGGCACGTGGTCCGTGAGGAGCTGGCTGTTTAAATGCTGTGCTTTTCTGTCCATTCATGTAATTCTCCTTGTTGTGCATGACCACATTTCCTGCAAGCTCTTTGCCTTCAACTTATCTGTGTCTCCATTTGCTGCGTTCAGCATGGATACCCGTTTGTTAAGACATCAGGTGATGTGTGCTGGATGTTTTTGTTGCTCCCTTTCAGCCAAAGTTGTGTGAGAGAAGTGAGGCAGGAGGCATGTTAGAATGAGTGAAGCAGTGGCTGATGTTCTGATTTTTCTCTTGTTGTGATGCTATAATCGCCAGCCTGAAAGAGTCCATGAAGTTATCTGTTTTCAATATGATCCTTGTTTATCAAAACAGATATCAAAACAGATTCGAAACATTAAAATGTTTCAGAGTATCAAACTTTATTGTAAGATAATTTCACCAAGTAAATGTGAAAGGCAGTTTTCAAATCGTTTTCTTTAAAAGGAGATGTACCAAACTTGTCCTATGTGAAAACATTATTGTCTCCCTTGATAACATATTAATTAATTAATAGTAGTTAATCAATTTTATTAGCCAGAGCCAGGCCTCAAAACTGTCAGACTGAAGAAATATTAGAACCTGTCAACATGAAGTAGGCAAAAATATATTGCTATGAGAAGCAAATCCATACTTTGATTAGTGATAAAGACCAGAAAGTTAATTATTTTCCTCCTCATAGGCAGTTAAATGAAACGGGTATTCAAATAGGTATTTCTCTATTAAACAGCCATGACCAGGTGCTCTCTACAAGATTTTAGCATAGGACTAAAAAAAAAGAATCAGACATTTCAGAGAGGGCCTGGGGTTAAAAGGTATTGTTGTTTTAAATAACAATACCAGTATGTAATGCATTCAATTGCAATGACCTCACAGCACAAGACTCCACTTCTGAAGAAAAAGGATGCTAAACTTGTTTAATGTTTGCTGCAAAATACCTGGACAAATCAATAAAATACCAGTAGACTCTAGTCAGATGAGGCCAAAATTAATTTCTATGAATATCTTTAAACACGCCATGTTTGGAGGAGGAACGGCACCGCACATCACCCCAAAAGCACCATACCAACAGCCAGGTTTCAGACTGGGACATTAGTTTGGGGCTATCTTTTAATTACATCGTACTGGCAGGTTCCAAATAACTGAAAGAAGGAAGAAAGGAGAAACATTTTTGATGACAGAATCTTAAGATTGCACAAGACTTTAGTGTTTTTGGGACAAGGATCCCAAACATTCAGCCAAGTAAACTCTCAGTTGGCTTTAGAAAAAGAAAATAAAGTTACTCGAAAAGATCCAGCCAGTTACTTTGCTTGGATATAACAGAAAATCTACTGAAACATCTGAACATTATAGTACTGAGAAGGATAAAATCACCAAACTGAACATAACTCTTCATTCTGGGGTTGGGAAGCAGCCCTGCACCTGTTTGCTTTCCCGTGGTCCTCCTGAATGGACGAAGTTTGCTCAGTTGTCATGTCTCATCATGTGACCCAAACACTGGTCATGTGAGGTGGCTTTGAATGGATTATTCTGTCTTTTTTTTTGTGGCGCTCCTGAATGTTGTCGGCCCGTGCTCTGTGTTTGGTGACGACAGTCCAGTATGTGAAGCAGTTTTGATTTCTAAGTGAGGTGTTTGGTCAGGATACATTTGAGCAACTCCAGCTGGTGATACTGTTACAAGATAGTTTAATTTTTCAAAAGAAGACAGAAAATGCATCTTTGTTGGAGATTTATGTCTAGATTAACCCTCTTCTTCACCATTACTTCAGTACAGATTATTCATTGATCCCCAATTTAAAAAATAATTCCCATCTCAAGGTCAAAACGAGTGTAATGTACCCCAGTGCAATCCACCAAATTATTAAGAAATACAGTCCAATCCAGCTGATCACTTAAATGTCAACTAGTACAAAGTCATCCAAGGAAACCCAAGAGTTACTGACTCTGCAGCATCCTGAGCAAGCATGTGGTGACAATGGAGAGACAATTGTTCCTTTAAACAAAAAGAAACCAACAGGAGAACCCGATTCTGTGTAACCAGCCACCTGCTGCAACCAGAAGGAATGGAAGAAAAAGGAATAGTAAGACCAAGACCAAGAATACTTTCTTGGAAAGCAAAGAAGTAAAATCTTCTCATGAAAAATTACTTCCGAAACAGGTTCCTGCACAAAGATGTGAATTTTGTTGACAAATACCTGTTAAAATAGACTAATTTCATGCTCCAATGTGATTGAACATAAATAATTCTGGTAAAATCCCTCTGCAGTGATATAAAAGATGCATTGCCGATTATTTACTGCAAAGACTTTGAATTTTTTTTCCTAAAACAAGTTGTTTTAAGATACTCTGGGAATCATGCATGAAACTTAGAGATTTTCCCCAAGATGTATTCCCACAAATTTGTGAAACACTTCTTCAACCATCCTGGCTGGACCGTTTCTTCCAGAAAAGCAAAAGGAAAGGAGTTTACTGATAAGGCAGCGGGAGAAGAGATGAGATGATCCGTGCAGCTGTGCGCCTCTTTAGGATTCCTCCTCTCTACCTCCTCTTGCCGGGGCCAAACCGCCATCATTAGGTTTGGCACACAACCCGAGCATCCATTGTTGGGGCAGCCATGGCACGTTAGTGTGTCTTTTTAACTGTGGCTAAACTCAGTCTATTCACTTGTAAAAGAGAGCAGCCATTGGCAGAAAGTTGGCAGGTTGCACAGAGAGGCCATTCACCCCACTAGGAAGGAGCTGAGAACACTGCCTCGGAAATGGTCCTCTCTGAATATTTTGATGGAGAGGCTTCGGTGCCCTCTCAATATCCATTTGCTCTAAGTCAAAATCTCCACAAAATGACTCCTGTAGTGATCAATACTACTGCTGGTTATGGTGGAGGGGTTGCTTGCTTTGAAAGAATTTCAAGAATCTGCTTTTAGGATTTCTTGTGAATCTTTTTTACAGATTAAGGAGGAATCTGGAGCAGGAATCCCAGGTTTTCTGGTAGTAAGGAGGAGTGGGTTGATTCACTGTTTCCTTTCAAGATATCTGGACTGAGTCCAAGTACTCAGTTGGTTTCAACAAGAGTCTGATATACGAGGGTCAGATGCGGGAACCCCAGCTTTTATTTTTGATGCTTGCAGGGAACAAATTACAGGGCAGCTGAATGAACAAATAATTACTTATAATTAATTTCCCTGTCATACATCTCCACAATGAAAAGCATTTGGATTTGATTGAAGCCCGTCTCAGCGTGCTCTCCCAGCATCTCAGCAGGCTCGTTTTCAAGACCCTGCGATTGTCTGTTTGACAATTGCTCCATCTTTTGTGGGCATCGTGCGACATATATGATTATCTTTAATGGCGGTTCTGCAAGAAATGAAGGAAGCGACCTAATTCATCCTGGGGGAAAATAAAAGAAGAATAGTGCTTGTTTGATGTATTGAAGGTTGTCATCAAAGGAGGTTCATCCAAGCCTTACTCTCCCCACCTTCATTCGTAATCAAGCAGAAACCAGCAGTGGGCTGAAGGTATTCAAGTGAGACCCACTGAGGGAGGGCCATCCTTTTGGCAGAGGAGAAAAGTGAAATGTTCTCTGCTGCAGTTTTTTCTGAAGACAAAGACAAGGGTGCCTGAATAGAAAGTTCTGGTGAGTAAATGAGACTGAGGCTCCAAAACACAAGAGTCGCTCCGGATCAATATGAACACTCAATTCACACTTATGGCTTACCGTTTTGCTCCTTGCCACTTCCTTCAAATCATTTCATACTTGCATCAAATATGGAGCCCCCCCCTGACACCCCCCCAAACTGGTAAAAAAAAAAAATTATAATAAATAATAATAAAAAAAAGTGACCGCCTTCTGGTGCATGGGATTTAATGGAGTCACACAGCCAAGTTTCCATGCAGTAAACTATGAGAAAGATACAGAAAATTCCTTTGAATTGTTGGTTGTGATGTGAAATATTTCCCCATCTGGTGAGAACCAGCAATATACAAAAAAATATCAAGACAAATTCACCAAAGTCTGTCTGTCTTTGCTTTGATGCAAAGGGAAATGATTACACAAGCCATTTACAATAACACCAAATCTTCATGGCCAGACAAATTTTAATTACTGATGTAGCAGAATAGGTTATGAGCATAAATGGATTTTTCCAGTATTTCCACAGCTGGGAGACTTACTTAGTACACTTCAAAAGTGCAAGTCCTTTTGAAGCCTGGAGGTCTGGAAATGTGAACTTCTTTGTGATTTATCAGACTCTAGAGTGACTCTGTGTTATTGCTCAGCAAATCCAGGTTTAGGTTGCACACACGCACATCCTCCCAGATCAATGCTTTTTTGTAAATTAAACTTAAAATATTGATCCAAGCATTTAATTCACAAAGTAAAGACATCAACCTCTATGGTTGATGAAAGGGTTTAATCTTTTCTCCAAAGAGAGATGAGTATTTAAAGAACTTATCCAAATCACGTGGCAGTAACAAATGTTAGGTTGAAGTACAAGAACAAAGGGATTGCCCATATATAGTCATTGGGTTTAAAGAGGAAGCAAGCAGAGCTGTTTCTGGTGTAGGAAACTGTTAACATCAGAGGAGATGATGGACAACAGACCTCAGCCTAATGACCTGCGGCCCACATTAGTTTTGGTCAACAGTGTGTATTTCACAATTCAGTTAAGCTTGTTCTCGGCGTAAAGTTCTACGACTGTCGATTGTTTTGGTCTGCTGAGGAATAATTTTATCAAAGCAGTGAGTGCTAACATTACTGCTTAATCTGGGTTTAGCTCTGTGTGACTGAGTTTTAATCTCTCCCCGTGGAAATCCAGGTATTTAAGAAGCGAGATTAGTCCCGAGTGAGTAAAGCAGCAGGCATACAGAGCAGTATTAGATGCCAAAACATAGAGCTGTCTTTCACTAGTGTTATTTACTGTACCTTACAGCAGCTGGTTACTCAATTAAGACCTTGGCATGGTTTCTTGTACGAGGAGGTCACATGTTTTACTTTGAGGTCCTGCGGGATTTTTTTTCCCCCTCCTCAATGCAAACACAAAACAGGTCACATGAATTGAAGAGTCTGTATTTCTAATCTCCACACAAGCTGGTATGGCTTTGTGGTGTTTTTCCAACATGGGCAGCATCATAAATAAATCCTCTGACGCTCCGCTGGGTTTTGGAAACACTGCTGAGCCTGAATTTCTTCTGCTGTACTTCCTATTTCACCTCGACTATGGCTGGATACTCAACCCAAAATAGCTCAAGGCTGATTCAGGTCTGGAGGCAAAATGTGTTTTTTTGCTCCAAATATGCACAACACAGTCTGATCAGCTGGGCCATGTTGGATGGACCGTCACGGCACCAACTTTTGACAGTGATTTAAGTGTTTTGTTTTTTGTTTTTGCAATTGTGACCAATCCAATAGAGGAAGCTCATGTCAGCAACATGTGAATCAGATTATTTTAGATCATAATCCATACTTCATAACCCCAAACGATTGAACACAGACTGACCACACAATTGAGAACTTTTCCTTGTGGGTCAGTTTGGAGTAACGACCACATTACTCAGGATGAGCCCTCAATCCATTTATTGATATAAAGATATTTCAATTCCTTGAGGATGAGATTTGTCCTCCATCAGTGTTTTTAAAGGATTGTGCAGAGATTGTAGTTTACAGCATTTACAAAACTCCACTTTTCCCACCGCACAATAATTTTTCCCTAACTTCATTTAATGAAAAACCACAAATGTGCTTGAAATAACTGCTGCCTCATGTTAGCGATGGGTTTCTGCAAAGATACATGTGTAACTATCATCGCTTTGTTTCAAAATAGCCGAAAAAGTTGCTGGTGGACATATTATCATTACGAACAGCTTTCCAGATCACCAAGAACTTCAAAGCGTGAGAGTGATTGTTGGAGTCAAGAAAGGTTCTGGACATCCAAGAGGCTCCAGCCACCATCGTCCAAGGCAGACATCAAATACAGAGTTTCTGCAAGAATGGACAGCAGAAGTCTTGTGCAATTTTAATTTATGGTTTTCTTACTTGTTTTGGTTCATTTTTCATGTCTTTCTTTTTTTGTGCTCTTTGTTTCTTTCTTTTGCACCTTGTGTCCCTCTGTCTTTCCTTTTCATGTCATACTTTAATTCCTTCCTTTATTCTTTCTCTCCTTCTTTCCTTAAAATCCTTCCTCGAATCATTTCTTTCTGTATTTTTTGTTCCGTCCTTCCCTGTGCCTCTCTTTTCTTTCTGGCTTGTAAAAAAGGTCCTTAGTCACTTCCCCCTTCTTTCCTTTCTTGTGTCCTTAATTTCCTCTTTCATTCAATCCTTCCTTATTTCTGTTTTTCCCAAACTCCAAATTCAAAGCCTCATTCTAAAATTGATACCAAAACTTCTACAGCGTTAAGTCCTCAAACGTCTGTGATTTTTACATGAAAAATGTGTCGACCCTCATTTACTTTCACTAGACACAGACTGACTGTCTGTGTGAGTATGTTTCTGTGCAGCCCTGGAGAATCGGTATGACACATGCATTGTTCCCAAACAGACAGATCCCAGAACATCAGGCCTCTCTGTTGCTGGGCTGTGCACCGTCTCATTTGCAAAGCCACAGCACAAAAGTGAGGCCAGCAGTGGAAGCTGCGTTTCCCTCCCCACTTCATTGAGCAACAATGTAAGAACCAGCAGGTTCAAAAGCCTCTGCCTCCACACACACGCAGTTCTCACAGTGAGCAGATCTTCCCTGCCTTCATTCCCATGTCTGGTGGCAAACTAAAGATGAAAACTGACAGCATGCTGCAAGCCATTCCAGCTGCTTTCATATCGCAAGCATCACCACAAATTTAGGTACAAGTTTAAAAAGCCGTGCTACTCTTGTTAAAAAAGACAAACTTAATTGTTTGGAAATATTCCCAGTATATTGTAAGTCATTCATTGAATGTAGAGTCATAGATCACTCTTTTAAAGATTGTGCTGTTGCAAAACAATAGTTTGCAACAAGCTGTGAGAGTCGCCGTCTCTATCAAATAAATGGCATTTTGATGGTTCAATAACGGGGAACGTAAACCAACTGATTACAGTGTCTGGTGTATTCAATTCATATTGTTGGTATTTTACACAATATGAAGTAGTGCATAGCTGTGAAGTGGGAAGAAAAGGATACATAGTTTTCAAAATTCTTTATAAAACAAATATGAAAAGTGTAGTGTGAATTTACATTTCAGCTAAAACAGCTTTCATTGTGAGTGTTTTATGTGGTGGGTCTCTACCAGTTTCGATTGATATTTTGCAAAATTGTCTTCAAAATGAAGCTCAAAAATTATCCTTGGACTTTAACTAGGCCAGTTCAATACTTTGAGCCATTATAATATTCTTCTGGTCTCAATGTTTAGGGTTTTTGATGTGCTTGTTTAGTCTCTCATGTTTTCCTCTATGACTGGTTTTAGCTTAATTTATCTTCCGTCATGACAAATTTAAATTAAAATTGAAACAGTAATTTACTGGTCCCAAAGGAAAATTAAATGTTAACTCAAATTAATTCAAACTTCTTCAAAGTTATTGGTAGCTGCATTCCTGTTTTCTAACTCTAAAATCAATCAAAATTAGTTTGATATTTAATTGTTAGACTTTTTTTCTGGTGTCAGTTGTCTTTTGTTGCATTTTCTCAGATTTAATTATGTGTAAATGTTTCATCTTTATTTCTGTTTTACATGTGAAATGATACAATTTAAAGCCATTACAATTTTGGTTTGTTGAAGATGTGCATTTTCTCAGAAATTTCTACATAGCTGCTCATTTGTTATGATTTCCTTGGATAAACTTCTGCATCCTAAACTATTCTTCCAGAAGCACACAAGCAAACATCCGCATAAAATACTCCGCCTTGTTGGTTTACCGCAGCTTTAAAATTTTAAAACAGGCACAACTGATACAAACCAGTCCCCTTATGAATCTTAAGTCATCATCAGTCAGAAGATTAGATGTGCAAAAATGGATTTTGATAAGAGTTCATGCCCCCTGTTTGGCTGTGAGCCCAGACGACTCTCTCAGAGGAGGCCCTCAGTCAGAAATGGCACTTTCGGGTTTTAGAGGCGGCTTTAAAGAGATTGGCGGTTCTGGCCCTTTTAAGGTGAATTGGCCATGACTGTGTCCCGCTGACAGTGAGAGGCCAGATTGTCGGAGCAGACAAACAGAGGGAGCATGGGGACTCAGGGTTGATTTAGATGAATGCCGAATGGAGCAGAAAAAACCCTGTAAGCTGCTACATGATTGATGTTTTTTATTATTTTACCATCTACATTTTACAAACGAGTTTTAATTCTTCATTTTGTCTTCGGCAGGTGATTCTTGCGGACCTGAATTGGGACTGAATGTGGTTGTAACTATGGTAACGACAGGGCGGAGGGCATGGGCCCTCTCCCCTTGTGGACTCATGCTTGTCATTGGTTGGTCTGTGAGTTTGTCTCAGCGCCAGAACGTCAGTCTTGCAGACTGCAGCAGGAAGGAGCATCCCGTTGTCTCCTATCAAGGTAAGTTCTTCCTTTTACTCATTAAAAGTTCTCAAGCTTAGATTAGCTGACGAAATCTAAGCTTGAGATTTCGTCAGCACACAAGCATGCATTGTGTGCTTTTTTTCAAGGCTTTGATGCATATGCATTAAAGCAGCACAATCTGAATGTCTCGCACCGTTTTGGCACTGCAGAGGTCAAAGTCCGAGGATTTAGAACAAGTCTGTGTCTGGAAAACAAATGACTTTTCTGTCTGAGCTGCAGGATTAGTGTTGTGAATGTGAGCTCGTGTGCTTGGACTCTGCATTTGGTTGCTTCGCAGCCAAGTTCACTAAAGCGTGATGCGATGAACTCTCCTGAAAACTGGAGACTCTATCAGAGCTGGTCCACAACTCTTATAAAAAAGATCTCTTAAAAAGCTTTCACAGAAATCAAGAGTTGCATTGATTATCATTTATTATTATAAATGATAATAAGGGGCTATTTTTATTTTTGGAATAAAATTAAACTGAGAATCAAATTGGATTATATTTCAATATTTTATTTATTTACACGTAATAAACTAATTAATTTAGATTGCAGATGTCAGTGGTGTCCGAAATAACTTTTTCTCTAGTCTCTACTTCTGCCCCTTTCAAATTCTTATATTTTGATATATTTCTTTTTTACTCAAACATGTTAATCTTTCAAAACTATTTATGTCTGAGATATGTCTTCCAATTTCCAGATTTGAGGATGAGGATGTTTGAGTTCTCCTATCCAGGAGTGAAGGATTTCTCCCAGCTGGCCATGGACATGAGCAGAAACCAGCTAATTGTAGGGGCAAGGTCAGTAAAGCCGTTACACAGCTTCCCCACTGTTTACAATCTGTTTTCTAATCAGAAAGTTTCATTTTCCAGAAACTTCCTCTTCCGGCTGAGTTTAAGCAACACCTCCCTCCTACAGGTAAGCAGGAAGTGCAGAATAATTCCTCTGTTTTAACCCTTTAGGTTTTATACCGTGGAACATACCAAATTTAGAAATCTCTGGGTTAAGATGAGGATCTACATAAATTCCAACATGGGTTTTTTTTGCACATGAATGCACTCTTAAAATTTTAAAAAGCCTCTAAGTAAGGCTCACCTGCTCTACTGTCCACCCCTTATTTATAGTCTTGCTATTGAATGTTTAAAATCTCAACTGCAAAAACTGCTCCATACATTGCAACCAGTATTTATAATATAAATGCTCAAAACTGTTGGGTTTTTTTTTTACTCAGGCAACCGAATGGTCTCCTGATGAAGACACAAAGCGCTCGTGTCAAAGCAAGGGAAAATCTGAGGTGATATGTTACAAAATCTGGCCGAGTCGATCACTTTCACTCAAGCAAACTCAAACACTACAAACTTTTCACTCTTCAATGACATGCAGGACGAATGTCAAAACTACATCCGGGTTTTGCTTATCAATGGGAGGATGCTCTTCACATGTGGAACAAATGCTTTCACACCTGTCTGTGTATCTAGGCAGGTTGGTACTCACGGCCTTTTCTGAATAGTTTCCCATATTTCATTTTATATGTAGTTTTTTTTTTATTTGTATATTTATAGAAATATTTATTCTATTCTGTTAGATTTCCAACATCAGTCACGTTTTGGACACAGTGAACGGTGTCGCCCGCTGTCCCTACGACCCCCGCCACAACTCCACTGCCATGGTGACGCAGAGGGGGGAACTGTACGCCGCCACGGTGATTGATTTCTCCGGACGCGACCCGGTCATCTATAGAAGCCTGGGGAACATGCCGCCTCTTCGGACCGCCCAGTACAACTCCAAATGGCTCAATGGTTAGAACAGAACCACACCCGTTTAGAGTTTTCCTAATGGAAAGCTGTTGTTGACAATACTCTCTTTCAAACTGCAACTGGATGACTCTTGAAAGTGCTCTAAGTAATGACCAAATTAGCTTTCCATGGGTTTTTTTCCCACCAGAGCCTCATTTCGTGTCTGCCTACGAAATCGGCCGGTTTGCCTACTTCTTCCTGAGAGAGACTGCAGTGGAAAACGACTGTGGGAAGATGGTGTTCTCCAGGGTGGCGCGGGTCTGTAAGAACGATGTGGGGGGACGTTTCTTGTTGGAAGACACCTGGACCACTTTCATGAAGGCTCGCCTGAACTGCTCACGCTCAGGCGAAATCCCTTTCTACTTCAACGAGCTGCAGAGCACCTTCCACTTGCCGGAGCAAGACGTCATTTATGGCATCTTTACCACAAATGTGTGAGGATTATTCATTTTTTAACATATTTTACTTTCAGTCTGAATTTTGGATTCATATCTTGACTCTTTTAACTTCTTTTTCTTGTCAAGCTGGTCAGATAAGACTATAATTAACACTCCCCTGTTTCCTTTAGGAACAGCATATCAGCTTCGGCTGTTTGTGCCTTCAATCTGAGCTCCATCACTTTGGCTTTCAATGGACCATTTCGCTTCCAGGAGAACCCCCGCACTGCCTGGCTCTCTACTCCAAACCCTATTCCCAATTTCCAGGTATAATCCCCAAAAACAACCAATCACAACCAATTAGCTTGTACATACAAAGCCTCAGCTATGAGCAACTAAAACAATGGTAAATGGTCAGGCAAACAGCTTTACCGTCGCTGGTATTTCAAAAGTATTAAAACTCTCAAAGCAGTGAACTATAAAAGTAAAATATTTCAGCGAAAAATAGAAATGTAATAGTTTCCCAAATCTTAAAATGCAGATAGTAACATCATCTTTTAAAGAAGAGGGGGAAAAAAGCATCTCTTTGGTCTTTAGTTTTACCCAAACCTTTGCAGAAATGTTTGTTGTGAATTCATGATGAACTCTTGTATTTACAAGTACAGATTAAAAATGTTAATATTCTGAAAAAGTTCAACATGCATTCCAGAAAGTGAAAAACAAATATATAGACTCATTACACATGGAGTGAAATATGTTAAGTTTCTATTTTTGTCGCACAAAAGTAAAAACTTACTAATGGTAAGGTTGAGTGGAAGGAAAAAGTGTTCTTTGACCAGCCTGTTTGCATGCTATTGGTCTGCAGTGCGGCACACTGGAGGAAGACGGCCCCGGTGGGAACCTAACAGAACGTAGTCTTCAGGACGCACAGCGGCTCTTCCTCATGAGCGACGTCGTCCAGCCAATCACCACCGACCCCTTTCTTACCCAGGACAATGTCCGCTTCTCCAAGCTGGTGGTGGACATTGTGCAAGGCCAGAGCGCTCTCTACCACGTCATGTACATTGGCACAGGTGACAAAGGGAGATTTATTCCTCAGTAAAATATGTGATAATTCTCTAGATACGTCGCTCACTTTAAATTTGATGTGGCCCAATCCAATCAGAGTATGGCAGCATCCTGAAGGCTCTGGCCACAACCAACAAAAGCCTTCATGGCTGCTACCTTGAAGAGCTCCGGATCCTCCCAGAGGGGCAAAGGGGAACAATAAAGAGTCTGAAAATCCTGCAGAAGGACAGGTCGCTGTTCGTGGGACTCGACGACAGACTGGTGAAGATCCCTCTGGAACGCTGCTCAAGTTATCCAACCGAACGGTACGAAGCTGACCACATGCTTTCTAAATGAGACTCTCCATCACCAGGTTGTAGAGTACCTTGTGTTACCAGCTGAAGACATCTCTAAACTGACTGGCAATAAAATTTCAATTAGATTTGGGGCTAGATCACCTTCATCAATATGCTTTGAGCTAAACAAATCCATTGTAGGACTATCTGCATTGTGTAATGGTGTACTGAGATATCAGTTTACACCAGAATGTAAATGCTCAAGTTCTCAGATTTAAAGATAATGCTTGTGCAAACCACGAAACAAAGATGAGGCTTCTGTCTGCATTAGGAGCTGCTTAGAGGCTCGGGATCCTTACTGCGGATGGGATCTGGAGCAGAAACTATGCACCACCATTGAGGGAAGCTACAACATGAACCATTGGATCCAAAACATCACAGAATGCCCAGTAAGAACAAGTTCTAGATATTCTAGTAACCCTGTACATGCCTGGATGATAGTGACTAAGAACCATGTGACTCCCTTGGAGGTGAGGAACCTGACACAGGACGGTGGGTTTGGTCCCTGGGCAGTGTGGCAGCCTTGTAACCATGACGATGGCGAGGGCACTTTCAGCAGCTGCAAATGTCGGTCCCGCTCGTGTGATGGACCGGTGGCCAGATGTGGAGGGGTTGAATGCAAAGGTCCTACCATCCAAGTGGCAAATTGCTCCAGGTAAAGTTGATTTTCATGGAAATCTTTAGGATTTCAACACTAATTTCTAAATATCCATTAATTTAAAAAACAATTGCGCACAAGATCAACTCCAATAAATCCAAAAATGCTTACATTACTCCAATCTTCACGTAGAAATGGTGGCTGGACTCCCTGGTCCTCCTGGGGTCAGTGCAGCAGCAGCTGCGGCATCGGATTTGAGGTGAGGCAGCGGTCCTGCAACAACCCCTCGCCTCGCCATGGCGGTCGGATATGCGTCGGTCAGGGTCGGGAGGAGAGGTGAGGAACCCGCCCTGCTGCAGCTGCTACAAACATGTCAGCACTGACAGTGAAGACACCGCTAGTTTTTGCGATTTTTTTTTTTGCAGGTTGTGCAATGAGAAAAAGCTGTGTCCCCTGCCTGTGTTGTGGACAGCCTGGGGTCCCTGGGCTCATTGCAGCGCTGATTGTGGCGGAGGGGTCCAGTCCAGGTCTAGAACCTGTGAGAATGGGAACACCTGCCCTGGATGTGCAATGGTACAGGCGTGTTTGAGTAAAATCAAATGTTTGTGGGAAGAAATCTGTAGAAAATCTATAAATACTTTTAAAATCTTTTGAAAAAAATGCTGTTTCTTTTATGTTAGCTCTGTGTAGCGAGTGTGAAGTGTAACTGAATACTTTTGAGATTCCTTTATACTGATTTCCAGGAGTATAAAGTCTGCAACCTGGAGAGCTGCCCTGAGGTGCGCCGCAACACCCCCTGGACTCCCTGGATGCCGGTCAACGTCAGCCACGACGGGTCCCGCCAGGAGCAGAGATTCAGGTACACCTGCCGGGCGCCACTTCATGACCTCCAGCAGCTCCAGCTGGGCAAGAAGAAGCTGGAGACCCGCTTCTGCCCAAACGACGGCTCCGGAGCTTGCCAGACTGACTGTGAGTACTGGACACAGCAGCAAAACAATGCTGATGAAGCAGTAAAAACACATTTGGTACTGACTGTGAGCTCACGGCCTTTATGTCCCTTAATGATGGAGTATCCAGATGCCAGTTTGATTATTGGGGTTGTTTCTGTCCGAAACTTGGACAGTTTTTGTGGAAAAATCTGGATTTTCCAGGTCTGGAAAAGTGTAGAAATAGAACATGAAGACATATTTGTATATCTAGACGTTTCCCTTTTCCATGGGAATATTTGGAAAAGGATTCTCTTTTCTAATTTATTTCCTTCTCTTTGTTCACTTTTACATTGCTTAATCCGTTTTTCTTCTTACTTTGGCTGCAGTACAGAGAGTAAATTCAAATTTGAAACCCTGAATGTTTCAGATTCATATGTAAATAATTTGTGATTGTGGGTGCCTGTTCGTGCTTTCAGTTTGACCCATATTGCACCTCATTAATTAATGTTTCACAACACTCTGTCTGCTGAGTCTGCCAGTACTGGCCCTTTATTTGAACTCATGGACCACTTGGATTTTCTGAACTCCTATTATGTTTGGACGCTGCTCATAACAAGAACTGAACTTTAGAGCTTAGGAATTCAATTGACTGAAAGTAAAAGTACTTTCCCTGGATTTGTAGCTCTAGTTGAAGAGTTGGTGCGGACGAGTGGCAGAACTACGTCCCAGCCTCAAGGTGCCCGATGGGGACCGTGGGAAACGTGGTCCAGCTGCTCCCAGCACTGTTCCAGAGGTTTCCGGACCAGAAAACGTAGCTGCTCCACGTCAGAAGGAAGGACCAACCTGGCGGCTTGCGCTGGATCTCCAGTGGAGTATCAGGACTGTAACGCTCACCCCTGCCCAGGTAAACTGTTCACTAGTTTACTGTAGTGAACAGAGTAATCATGATGAATCAATTATTGAAATAATATTTAGCAATTTCTTTTTTTTTTTTAGAAATTTATTAATTATTAACTAGACACAAAGAAGGCCATATGTAGCCAAAATGCCTCAAATTCACTAAATGAATGCTATATTACTGAATTTAAGGCAATAAAATGTTTACTTTCTTATTTAACAACAGGAAGTGTTGTTAAAATTAAATGAAAAAAGGCAAAGTGGTTGAATGAGAAATCTGCAGAATTTTCTTTATCCGATTAATCAATGGAAATGATTATTAGCTGCAGCCGTACTTCTTCATTTGCATGCTTTGCAGTGAGTGGAGCCTGGTCATGCTGGTCTGCCTGGACCCAGTGTTCATCCAGCTGTGGCGGCGGCCACTACCAGCGAACTCGGACATGCAGCAGCCCAGCCCCTGCAAATGGAGGGGACATTTGCATCGGCCTGCATACAGAGGAGGCGCTCTGTAATATACACCCCTGTGAAGGTATCCACTGCATACGCAATGCAAAAGATGTACCTCAATGATCCTGCAGCCGGAATTCAAGAAGAACACGGTTCGACAACATTTGAGTCAAAGAGGTTGAAAACAAATGCACGCCACACTTTTCAGATAAGATACACTGAAGTTTGTTTTTACGTGACATAATGTGAAAAGGATAAAGGGATATAAATCAACTGAAAGGCTGTAACTGCTTCAAAAAACCTTTGCAAATTAATTCCTTTCAAATCGATTAGGTTCTTCAGTGAAACTGCACATATATTATTTAAAATCCATCCTTATTGCCGGGTCAAACAAAAGCAAGTAATTTATCATCTCAGTTTTGTTTGATTTTTTAAATTATTTACACATTAGTTCTTTCCTATGAATACCTCCATTTATTTTTTCAATCAATTAAAACTGGAACTGCCATTGAGGAATTAATATGACCTTAACTGACCTCAGGTTTTTCAGTTTTCAGCGTGTCATCAAAGGGTATAAAAACAAACACAACTGGGAAATTCACTACAAACAGATCAATATTTGCAGTGAGAAGGAAAATAATTTGGGTGTGTGAGCCTGGACAGACACACGGAGGGGAAAAACAAGTCTAGCACTGTAATTTGTGCAAAAAAATTATTTTTTAAAAATTGTTTCTATACACTGCTCTGCAGGCTGGGGTGAATGGACGGACTGGGGCGAGTGTGACGACGAGGGTGTGCAGCATCGCAGCCGGCGCTGTGGGGAGGAGCAGGAGGCTGAGGCCAGCCTCTGCCAGGGAAACCTCACTCAGTCCAGGCTTTGTCAGCCACATGAGGTACCAGGTATGCAGGCATTTCCACCAGGACACTGCTTTAGAAAGATGGCAAATTTCTGCAGAGACCCAATCAATGTGACCGGTGTTTCTTCCTTTAACTCCGTCTGTTTTCAGTTATTTTACCCGGGCAGGAGAACCAGAGCTGTGGAAGTAAGTTGACTGTTTTAAGGTTCTGGTTTTTCCTAATGTTGTATGTTGGGGGAAATAAGCACTGAGAGAAGTTTGCTTTTTGTTTCCAGATTTCACCTTGTTCCAGTTGGTGGCAGTGGGCCTCGCCAGCTTCTTTGCTGCAGCTCTCCTCTCAGGGTTGGCGTACTCGTACTGCCACCACCTGAGCCGGCCGTCGGCAGAGTCTGCCGTCATCCACCCCAGCACACCCAACCACCTGACGTACAACAAGCAGGGCAATGTCGCGCCAAAGAACGAGAAGTACATCCCCATGGAGTTCAAGGTGGGCCCACTGGCTGAGATGTGAATAGCACGTCCTCCACTTACAGATTTATTCTGCTTTGGAGCTTTTCTCACTTTTTGTCAAATTAAGAAAAACACAAATCTATAAGAGGGCAACTTTTCACATCACTCTATACTATATATTAATTTAGGGAATGTTTTTTTAAACGCTCTTGTTATGCTGCAGACGCTAAACAAGAACAACCTCCATGTGAACGACGAGACGTGCAACCACTTCTCCTCCCCGATGGCGTCCAGCAACATGTTCACCGCCACCTACTACCCTCCCTGTGTGAGCAAGTACGACTTCCACCCCGACTCGCCCTGCAGGTCCTACATGCACAGCTGAGAGGAGCCGTTTCTATGCCAACGTAACCGGAAAAACTTCCTGAAAGTTAAAAACACCTTCCTGGCTATTGGAATTTTTTTTATTCAAGGTGCAGTTTCCCCCCAGTCACCAGAAATGTCCTAATTAAGGACAAATATCCAAACAGTTTTCAGTTAAAATCTACTATTATGAATTATAAAGAACATCATTGAAAATAAATGTTCAATGATGAACAGAAATTCAGAAATTCAATTCAAAAAGTGGATATCTTGAGGCACTACAGGCGCAGTAATATTTATTTCTTTTAAATTTGATAACACTGGATGTAATGAACACCCAAAAGTTTCGGAAAACTTGATTGTGGCACAAGACCAATAAAAACAATTATTTCATAGGGATATTAAATAATTCCTATGAAACAAGGGAAATCTGGCTGCCCATTCACTATATATTTCACCACATATTATTGGAAAGTTGAGTGGAAGGAAAAGGTTCAACTAAAAAAACGGCATAATAAATGGCAGTCATGAGAACATTGTGAGTTCTATCAGCAGCCGACATTGCACTGATATAGTAATTCATGCAAAAGGAGCCCTGATCAAATAGTATGTGGGGATACTTCTCAGTTGGGTGACATTTCTGTATTTAAAAAAACCAAAAAACATCTTAAATACTCTTTTCAGTAGAATACTCTTTTTGTTTTTCCTCAGCTGTAAACCACAGTCATCACAAATAACAGAACTCTACTCTCAAAAAACATTCGGCGCGTAATAAGTCGATATAAAATACGACTTTCACTTTTTGAATTGAATTCCTGAAGCAAACGTTTTGAAATCCAAATACGTAGAGATTCACCCTTGGAAAGAAGAAGAAGACCTTCCTCTGGTCTCAGACACCAGGTCAATCACAAACAAAGAGCTGCCTTTGGGCAGGTTGACCCATGAGCCACCAGACGTCATTCCCAGAGGCTCAGGGGAATCTTGAACTCCACAAGCAGGATGTGTTTGTTTTATGAACTTTCTGAAAACTAAAAATGGCTCCTGATGTTCTGCACTGATGTTCGTCGGAGTGACAGAGCGGTTGAAACTCTAGGGGATTGACTGCATCTTAATAGGAACCATCAGGATTTCTTACACCCTGCTGAGCTACAGACCGGTTCACAAGGTATAACACATGCTAACAGACATGCACTCTCTGAATGGATTTCTGCTTTGACGTGCGGATCTGTGGCTCACTTGCTTTAATTTTTGTGTCAAAACTACAATGAAAAGAAGACGAAATAGGAAACTTAAATGTTGTTTTTATCAGCAGAATGTATAAATGATCTCCCAGGTGTTCAGTGGTTGAATATTCGAGGATGTGAAGATAAAATTCAATCAAGTTATATCGGAGGTACTTCCAGTTCTAGAAAATTAAAGAAGTTTTCATACTTCAACTACCCTGAGTAGGGTTTGCATTTATTGTGTTTTAAATCCACAGAGAATCAAACTTACAGGCTTAAATTTGCACACAAGCAAAAACAGCAGTGGTTTGTCTGCAGCTTGCTAAAAGAGACCAAATGTTAATGGTAAAATCTACAGTAAATTGAAAAGATTTTAAATGCTGTTGCAGTTGCAGGTTTTATACTTATTTGCAAAACAATGGGTCAAATAAATTTGCATTTACCCCAAGTTATTGACATTTATTACAGTAAATGTATATATAAACTTCGGAATGAAACTGTACTGTATATAGAATATTTATTTGGTTAAGGAAGTATCCCCATCTGTGGTTCTGAGCAATATCTCTGATGATAAAGTAAAATTCAGACACATTCAAGACTTTTGTTGTTGTGATATGAATCACACGTTTTCTTCAATTACAAACAATTCAGCTTTGTTCCTCAAACTGAGTAGGTACAAATCAATAATATAATCAAGTCATAAATAAAAAAGAAACAATCAAGTTAATCTATAGCGTGTAAATATTGTTTTTATGTGCTGCCTCTTAATATGTTTTTGGGTATAATGTTCAAACATTTGAAGCTATTTCTTAGAGATCATTTATTGTTTGATTAATGAGAAACAAACACAAACAGATGTTAATTTAAACAAATGTTTAAATTTCTATACCGTGTTCTGAAAAAGTACTTGCCCCATTCAGATTTCCTCTATATTTTTGCTTTTTCAGTTAAACTTATTTTAATGCTTCATTTTGGGGTTTTTTTGTTTTTATTTTTAGACGAAAGAATTTAGGCCATTTTCAAGTGCTTAGTTTGCAAATTAAGAAAATTATTTGCCAACTATAACGACAACTCAATTGCTGCAAAATGCTTAAACTTTATATCAAACAAAATATAATAGAAAAATTCTTTAATTTCCCATACAAGTGAAATAGAGGAATGCCACCATCAAATTAAAGGTAAATAGATCCATGCATAATCAGACTAAGGTTAAGAAAATATATGTAAATATATAAAAAGAGATGGTACAGTCACGCCAAAATTATAGCATAAGAAAAGTATCACAGTAGAGCTACTTCAAATAGCATTCTAGGTTGAATTAGAAAGATGCAAAATATGATCCTTGGTATGTTGAGAATATGCATCAACAGGTATTAGTAGCAAATTTGCCACAAAAGGTTAAACTGCTAGTAGTTTTAAAGTATAAACAGAAGACAGTTGGAAGGAGGTAAAAATGGTTTCAGTGCACTGTGACTTACGTAAGGTTGTAACATTCTGCATTATTGTCATATAATTTTCCCAAAATATGAATTTATCCTAGGATTTCTGTGTTCGGACTCATTAAGCAAAGACGGCATTAATAACACCAGAGATATTCAAACTGAACATTTTCGCACTTCTAGGTGAAATTACACATTTTTCTCTGTATCTGGTGCCAAATGACAATGTTTCTTTGACGGATATCTATTCCGAATATGTTAGAAATGACATGATTTTGTAAAATAGCAAAAGAAATTGTACCGTTTTAAGTTGGTGACAAATTTTGTTCACTTCTTTGCTGATGTAGCAAAACCCTTACTTGTACTATACCTGCCCTTAACTAAAAAAAAAATATTTTGTGTCTTTTATCTAAATCAAAATGAGCAAGAAATTGTGTTTTTTTGTTTGTTTCTGTGCCATGTTTATGTTACTGTGTGTCTAAATCACAAATCTGACTATAATGAGACACCATCTCAAAGATAGAGCCTTGCAAAAGTTTTCACCCCGTGGTACTATTTCTCCAGAAGAAAAGTATAACCACAGCATGATGCAATCACTGCCATGTTTCACAATGGAGCTCTGGTTGCTTCTTTGTTTTGGTCTTTCATGTAAACTGGAGTTTGTGGTTACAACCCCATAAATGTGAAAAAGGTTCAAGAGGAGTGAATACTTTTGCAAGTGTTGAGACAAGAAGCAGAAAACACCTAATTTGGATAGAGATCTGTTGAACACTTAATTCAGTATCCTCCTCACACTTTGCTTAAAGAGCCCTAAAAGTAATTTTCTTGCTCTATAAAAACTTACTTGATGTGAATTTGACTGAACACTGCCTTTTTTTGGACACTGTAAACTTTTGGTACTCTATATTTTTGTATTATGTATACTGTGAAAAAAAATATCCAGGTGAATAAATGAATTATGATGCCAGTGTTTTGTATTATTTGTGAAATACAGAAAACTGTCATATCTCTCAGACAGACAGGTGGTATCTTGTGTGTCACCCCCTTCTAATGCCACCCTGGGCAACTGTCATTAATGGCCCATTTCAAAAACACCAATAAAGCTATGAGGTTTTTAAAACAGCTATATGAATTGGTATCACCAAGTAAAACTGGGCAATATTTCCAAATTTAGATGATCTTAACAAGATCTGAGAGACAGAATTTGTGCAGAGTAAAGTATAAACTATGATCTTAGTCATAATATGTAAAAGTAAAATAGAACGAATACAGTTTTAAGAGTGTGTGCTGGTTTTAAAACCAGCTTATTGTCTAGAGAGTGACCCTTACAGGTCAGCTCAAGGTCACGTTAATCTGATTCATAAAATACAGCTGACCAGCTTAGGCAGGAGAGCAAAGAATCTCTAGAGGGTCAAAAAGGTCAAAAGTAAGAAATGTGTGGATGAACATAAAAGAAACATAAACTACTCAAATTTAGTAATGCGTCTTCCTCCTGTTCCATTAGGTGATGTCTTAAATATTTAATGCTACATGTGAGAGACGAGAACTGCAGGTAGACATGGAGGTTTAGTTTGTTTTTTGTCTAGTGCTGCATATTGACTGTGTTGCTACATTTTACAGGAGCAGATAAGAAGTGCTGAAGTGATGAATTATAGAAGTAAAAAGGACGAGTTGAGTGGATTCCTCTTGAAGCCTTTATCCAAACAAGAGGAACGTGAACATACACACAATGGACGCTTTGAACGAGAATGCTTTCTGCAGAAGATGATCATAAAATCATATATCTAGACTTTGTATATTTCTCAAAAATGTTTTCAGTTCTGAAAACAAAAGTTATAGAGATTTAGAGTTGTGAAAGCGAACAAAAGAAACCCAACAAAAACCCCCAGGGGAAATTCTTGTCAAAAGTCTTCATGGTCACTACACCCATTTTAATCCTGTTTGTATTTCACTGACAGCTCAGCCATTTAATCAGGATGGTACCAACCAGTTCCTGCCTAAAGATCAACACTTGGCAGGCTCAAAATTTACCAGACAACATTATTAAATGAACTCCTCCTGTGTCTGGCCATGACTTCAATGGAACGAGTTAGTTTCAATAACTCCATGTGTATCAGTGGTCAGATTATGCTAAATTCTTTGTACAGATACACCACTGACTATCCCTTCATCCCCAAACAATTCCCACATAAATGCTTCAAACGGACAGCTCTGCAGTGTTGATAGCTCACAGGCCACCAAGAAGCGACACTCTACTGTCTGACAATTTAAAAATGCCTGCAAATCCGCCAGCTTGTCCAAATAGACAACAGTGTGTACACCTATTCATTTATATATTTATGCACGTTTCTTACTAGAGAAGGGAGTCTATGAGGTGGTTTCATTTATTGTTTGTTTGCAATAGCATGAAAATCTTTGCTTATTTAATCATTGCTAAAGTTACAGTAACACAAACCAAACAATTTAACAGTTTCAGTACAAAACAAGTTCTCATCCATTATTATTTTTGCCAGCAATAAATTAGGTCACTAAGGCCTACTTATTGGTCTATGTTGCTCTTTCTGACCTGCTCCAGAAAGAGCAACTTAATTCTTCCAGTTTTAAGTTGCATAATCCACCACATACATTAGTTAGATTAGACTGATCAAAGGGAGACTGAACATGTGCTGACATAAGTCTGGGAGATAAATTGGCTCCTTTTCACATGTTCAGTGGATGATATGAAGTGCCCAGCCGCTAACATAACACGTGTTGCCTCTGGGACACTGTACATCACATGTTTCACGGGTACAAGCCAAAAATAAAGTTTGCACTTAGTTTTGCTATCTGTGCCACTGGACCAGCGTGTTTACATCTTTGGGTCTTCCTAAATGGATTCGTGCAATGTTGAGTAACAGAGGCGTTTCTATGTGGTCCTTCATGAAAACAGAGGTAGCTATTTAAAGCAAAGTGAAAATACAGTTTGAAACCTGTGATATGTGACTGCAGTTTTGTTCAGGTGAGTGTATGCAGCAAGGTGCGTTACTGAAATAGCAACTGGAGATAAGTGCCACTCAAAAATTTAGACGTTTGAGTAATGGAAGAGCTTCCTTCCTGCTGGACTTTCTAAAGTTTTAAGGTCTAGTTTCAAGCAGATTGTTAAAGATCAAGTCCCAATTTTAACCAACGTTTTCTTACAATATAAAGCCTACAACACTGTCCTCACACCTGAAAGACGAAAATAACACAATACATCTGTCAATATATCTTTTGTCCACTCATCTAACACCCAGATTGCATACATATATATATGCTTTTGTTTATTGCTTATGAAGATGATCTTACTTGTGTCACCATGGAGCTGGATAGCTATTTGTAGAAGTTTGCAGGCAAAGAGGACGTAAATGTGCAGTGTGGTGAAGATCTGCAAAATTAAGCACAAGCCAGTGATAATCGCTCCCATCAAAAAACAGACCTTTTCAGTTCTAAAACAGATGTGTTCACTTTAACTAAAAGAAAATGTCAAAAGTTGTAATATATTTTTTGTTTCCTGGATAGAATAAGCAAGCAGCTAAGAAAAAGTTAGCCTTGTTTATGTTAGCATCTGAGCTACCTGTAAGTAATTAAAAACCTGCAGAACCCAAGTGTTCTGTGTAAACAGGATACTGGTAAAGTTTGTTTCCACTCTATTACTGACACTGTTCACACACAAAGTATTATAACAGGAACAAAGCACTTAATCTCTACTGTTGGTAACTAAATTGTTGCATGTTTTAAAGCATAAATAATGTATGCGTAAATTGAGTATTACAACAAATTTTTCTGTTCTTGTGACACATGTTCATGGCTGTAATGGTGTACCTTGCCTGGCTTGTCTTTGCTGGGGATCCTGCCAGTCACCTGGAGATTGGCCCCTTGATCCCACCTGACAGAGGAGAATTTGAGTTCAGATGCCATGAAAACCAAGTCATATTATAATATAATTTATGGACATAGAGAGCAGTATTATTTGTAATAATACATTTGCTTTAAATCCTCCAAAAAGAATGAACAGTGGATTATGCTACAATTGCGACATTTACCCAGGACCGCAACTAACTAAATTATTAGGATTTAAAGCATGTTTGAAATTTATCATTGCATAAATCATATAACACATGTCAATCTGTCTTCTAAGAAGAAAGATTATTTTTTCCGTAAAATTATCACCCTGCACAACACAGTGAGAATACAGAGCATTTCTGCAGCTGCTTTTATTTTGACAATACTGCCATCTGCTGGACAAAACAAGAAACAGCACTCCCTCAGTCAAGGGATGATTGTAGCAAGCTATTAACGTCAACAAAGTATACAAAAAATATACATTGCAGGGGAAGGAATCTGTTTTGTCATTATTTTCTGAACAGTGACAATTCCTTACTTTAATCAACATATAAACGTTGCATTTCAATAATAACTGCAAGCATTATTGAAATGCATGCAATTATTGGTTGCAAAGAAATGGGAACAAAACATCCTGATTTTGTGTTTTTGTCACTACCTTTAGGATTAATCTGTAGCCTGTGTCAGTAAACTGAATTTCATGATTTGGTTCACCAAAATTGGATAGCAGGCTAAAAATTGGTGCCTGGAGTGATTAGTCTCAATTTCAGGAGCAACATTCAGAGTGCAGGGTCAAAATTTGAGCATAAACATGAAAGTAAAAATGTATCCTGCTTTGTAGCAACAGCTCAGGCTGCTGGTGCATTTTAATTAAACTTAGCAGAAACATTAAGAAATAACATGTTTATCTGCTAAACTAGTCCTGTCACAAAGCTAAGATAATCTCACTGTTCTCCAATGGTATCCAGTCAACATTTCTCAATCAAACAGTTCCCAGTTGTACCTAATAATGTGGCCAGTAAGCAAGACCTTTACACCTTTTATGCACTTTATGGGATCCCATTTTGACAAACTAAAAACAGGTCATATCATAACGGTGGTTACCATAAAGCTTATTTCAAGCAAAAAATATCTTCCTTTGAGAAGTAAATCAGTTATCTGGAGCGTCCCACTGTGCGCCCCTCGTCCCCTCGTGTTGCTGCAGTGGACCCGTCCAGTGTGGAGCGCAGCTGGCTCTGAGCGCCTGTCTGCCGGCGGACAGTGGAGGAAGCAGCGGCCGCGGAGCGCTCATGTTCTGCCACGCAGAGTGAAGCTGGAGCACGCAGCCAGGAACCCGCCTCCCCTGCGCTGGGCTGGGCCGGAGCAGCCCGCCCTCTGGACCGATGTTCTGGCCGAAATGTCCCGACACATCTACATCCGGAACAAAATAGGAGAGGGCATCCAAGCGCCCATCTTTCAGGTGGGTTTTAAGTTTTATGTTTTTGTAGAAATAGGGTTTTCAGATTGAAAGTAGTGTCAAGAGTCATCTTAAATTAAGACCTTATTTGATGAAAACTATTTCTATGTTAACATCTCTGTGGATGTTTACAACAAATAATATTAATTTATAACTGATAATTATATTCACAATATTCAATAGATGGCTTAAAACATAGTATTTCAACATATTTTTTTTTAACTTAAATGAGTCTCACATCCAATCTTTAGTTCAAAGTAGTAGCTCAACAACTTTTGATTAGTTTATTAAACATTTTTTTCTCTCTGCAGAACCACTGCAGAGAAAACTGAATCTGTACTTTATTTATACATGTATCAGTCTCCTTTCATATATTGTTTCTCTATTTTTTAATAGATTTCAATACACAGCTTATGCAGCAGAAACTCCTCAACAGTATCGTACGTCTCTGTGTCTAAAATTAGTAGATTCTTGCTGTCAAAGTGAAAGAAACGCCTCATTCCTTGCTAAATAACTCTTTTCTCTTTGGGGTAATATGCGCATATTAATAGAAACATATCACCAGACTTCATTCTTCACTTTGTTTTACTTGAGGGGCCAAAGAAAGATGTTGACCCAGATCAGTGGCCCCGTTTCACAGATACAGGGAAGTAGGCTCAGACTTTCTAATGGTGACATTGTCACTAACTCTGGAGAATAAAAGAGAAATGGGACAAACCACAGGCAGATAATTAAGTTTGTCCCCCTGAGATCAACTCTGCTGGTATATTTAGATCATTTAGTAGGAAAAGAAAGACAGTCAAAGGTAAAGATATTAATAAGTTGGATGAAGTCTTACTTGCTTGGGGGTTTCACATGCATCACAACTATTTTGCTTGTGTATTTGGCTTCGTTAGAAAACAGCACCATGCCATAATCTATCTGGATATTTATTAGCGTCTCCAGATGTGGTGAGAAAACCTCTGGATTCAGGTTATGATTTTGTTTTTTCATTCAGGTAAACCGAGGGACTTATTCCAGGAGAAGCCGGCTCAAGAGGTCTGATGGAAGCACCACATCCACGAGCTTCATCCTCAGACAGGTACTGAACCACAAGGGAATCCTGGGAAGTAAATCTGTCATACCGTTTCCTTTCTTGCCTTTTACTGCACAGTGGCACAGTTGGTAGCATTGTTGTCTTGCAGTAAAAAGGTCCTTGGTTTAAATGTAGGGTCTTCCTGCATGGAGTTTACATGTTCTCTGGGTGCTCCGGCTTCTTCCCACAGTCCAAAAGTATGACTGTTATGTTACTTGGTCTTTCTATGTTACCCGTAGGTGTGTGCATGCATTTATATTGTTGGATGGGATTATGTAATATTATTGGGTCAATGATGCAATTTTTATGTAGCAGCTGTGTAAATGTTGCAGGAGAAACACATGCATGCAGTACATGCTCTTGATCACTCATAGACGACGCAGGATTGTTGCCTCGGGCATCAATCTTTGTACAATGGCTTTGAATATGCTTTGATTTTCTTGAAAATATTTGTTTTGCTCCCCTTGTGGCAAACAGGACTTCTAGTGGCTTTCATAACGATCCATCACCATTCTTCCTTAATAGGCAGGTTGTTGGATTGTACGAGAGACAGTTTCTGTCCACAGAATCTTTCATTTAAACTGCAATTCAAGTGACAGGTGTTTTTGGGAAAGTATCAGAGGAAATGTGAGGGTGTACACACAAGAAAAAAAACTATGAACTCAAGTCAACTTCAGATAGGAAGAAACAATGCGAAGGTAGTGCTAAAAAACATCCTACAACTCACAGAGTTCTCAATCTCATTGTTGATTTAAAAAAAGAACAAGTCACTATCCATAACTTGCCATTACTGATTGAACCCTGCATCATTTCCTGAAAGTACTGTCAGAGAAGGTCCAGCAAGCAGTTCATGACCTCAAGCTCAAGAGAAACGGCTGTGCAGCAGGACCATGAGTCAAGGGACACCAAACCAAAAGGAGTGTCCTCGTCAAAAGCCTGGATGGAAATCCAATTGAGATGTTGTGGCATGGTGGAAAACTGTTCAATGAATTTGAGAGCGGGTCAGATTTCCTCCACAGTGATGTTCAAATTTATTGCCTGTTATCACAAAAGCTTGATTGGATTTGTTAGTGCACAGCTAGTTATTAGGCTAAAGGAGATTTACTGTTTCACACAGGGTATGACTGGTTTGGATAAATTTTAATTCCTTATTAATTAAATGAACATTTGAAATCTGTCTTTTGTTTGATGATCTCAAACATTTAAATGTAGCAAAAGAGGAAAAGGAAATAGGAAGACATATTTTTGATACCACTGTGTACAGAATTCTGATTTTTGAACAGATTTGGTAAAATAAGGTAAAATAAGAACAAGGGGATGCTGCTCCACTCCTTTAAAGCGTAATCCCTCTCCCCAAATCCGTCTACCTTACTGCACTGAAGAAAAAAAAAGTGCTCATCCAGGCTGAGTGGACAACCATCCAGCCAATCGGCTCCTTGCATTCTGATTCTGTCATCAGGCTTGGATATTGAGGAAGGATTCACAGCCCCTCTGCTGCTGCTGCCTCTGCTGCTCTCTCTGCCGCTGTGTGTAGGTTTTGTACGTGCGGACGCCTGATAGAGATGAAATGCCAGGATCGGGCTTCCTCCAGGGATACCGTCTCCATCCTGTAACGTGAGGCAGCCAGCAGCGCGAGGAGACCAGGGAGAAGCTGTATCCGTCTTAGAGAGGCGCCTCCAAAGGACCAGGCGTGATCCAACAAGAGGGGATATTTATTTTTTAATTAGTCTCTGCTGTAGAGAGAAGGAATTGTCGTCATCACCCCCTTCCCCAACCATCTTTTTTTTTTTCCTCCGGTGCCCCCTCCTTCCTCCTCCGCCTCCACTCACATTTTTCCCACCTCATTTTTCTAGAGGAGCTCGTCAGAATATCAAACCTCCATGTATGACAATTTGTACCTGCATGGATTTGAAGACTCGGAGGCGGTGAGTGTAAATCTGCTTATGTGCTCTCCTGCTGTTTGCTTATTGATGGCACACACACACACACACACACACGTAAGAGGCCTTTGATGGGTTTGCCAGTGTAGTGTGATCCTTGGCTATGCTTGGCTGGAAGGGGGTTGGGTGGGTATGTAAAGGAGGGGAGGGGGATGCACATTAGGCAGATGGCTAGATGATTTCTACATATATCCTTATTTATTCATTGAATATGTGGCTGCAATCTGACCGTAAAGCTAAGGAAACCAGGAGGAGTCACCACGTTTCCCATGCAAGAGAAGAACCGTGCTTTGCTTCTCAGAGGAGAACCGAAAGATGCAAATGACCCACTCGCCGTCCCCGCCAAGGGCCATCACCGAGACGACAAATCGTGTGTCACATTCCTGCATCCGTCACTTTCCTGAAGAGTATTTCTCATCCGGCCGAGCTGCTGCGCCGTGTTCTGGCTCTGACGAGTCTTGCAGAAACATGCATCGTGATGTCATTAAGTGGACTCTGATGCTGATGAGTCACATGCCGAAGCTACTCCATTGGATAATAGCTTGGATGCTACAGTGCTCCCTCAGCTCTTCTGTGTGCATTCCTTGGAATTAAAGAGTAATGCCACAAGAACCTCAATTGAGAAGGATAAACAAATGTCATTAGGGGTCTTAACGTTTTGTCACATTGGATCCACAAACTTGAAAGCATTTCCTTAGCATTTAATGAGCTCAATCAATGCAAAGTAGCACGTAAAAATACATCACACATTTGTTTTCATCCCTCTTTGCTTGTACACAGTAAAATACAATCCAATTGAGTTTCTTTTGATGATCGACAAATTAGTGAATATGTGTTTAATTTCGCTTTCAATAAACTCAAGTCTTCATGGAAGAGTGTGAGACAAAAGCCACAAGAAGTCCATTTTGCCAGCAAACATGAGCAAACGTGCTATGATAAAATGAGATCAAAACTGAACTTTTACCAAAACAAGCTAAAAGTTATATGTGTGCTCTAAATTAACACAGGACTGTTAAACATGGTGGTGGTAACATCATGCTGTGGGTCAGATTTATGCAGCTTAATGTAGGGCTTACTAAATATTTACCCTCTAGTAAGAGAGCAACAAACTCTTTGCCCAGTAAGGTATAAAATCATATAGTCAGAGCTGCAATAGAATAGGTTAGATCAAAGTAATTCACATGTTTGAATGGCCTACTTAAAGTCCAGACCAATCTGATGATCTTGAAGTGTATTATAAAGAGGAAAGGGTAAAAATATTAATTTATTTTATTCTTTGCACATCTTTAAATGTGCAAAGATGATAGACATACATCTAATTGCACTAAGATTTTCTTTTCACATGATTTAATTTATCTACAAATTAAAATAGGTTCTGCTACATGTTCTATCACTTAAAATTCCAATAATAAAAAAAAGAAATAGGTTTGTGAGTGTAAAAGCGCTGTCTTTATTTAAGATAACCAAAACTGTAAAGACACAAATGGACAGGGCTGAGTTATAACTTCCTATTTAACAGAAGTGAAACCAAGAAAAGCCAGCAGAAACATTTCAGCCTCTCATTTCGTTTAGTTGTTTTTTTATGGAAATCCTCCACATGCCCAGAAACTTTCTGAGGCAGGATGCTTGCAATCCAGAGAAGCAGTGTGCTGAAGTCAGGTTTTCCTCTACTGCTTGCTAGCCTAAAAAAAAACTGCTTAGCTGTGATGACTAACTTGATTGATCATCTCGGAACTAATGGTCCTCCTTAATTGAATCATCATTAGTGGCTGATTGTTTAGATTAAAACAGCAGAAGGAAGCACTTGATCCAGTCGTGTACCAGCATTAAAACTGGGCAATAAAGGGGTTCTGACTGGGATGCAGAATGAAGGGACTGCAAGCTTTGTATCCCTCAAGAAATTACCTGACTGTGTTTGAGACACTACAAGACAAACTAAACTGAGAGAATGAGTCCTGAGTTCAGCAAGATTCACTTTTACAGACAGGATCGGCTGGTGTATTTTCTGTTATAGCACCTGAATACAGTGTGATGAAAAAGCAGTGTCATTTTCTTTTCTTATATATTTTTTTTGTCCTACAAAATTCAGCTTCCAAATGAAGATTTTATCTCTTAAAATGAAAAGCTTTCCAAACTGCAGAACCATTATTCTAAAATGGCAAAAAATATGGATTAGCTGTGAACCTTTCCAGGATAACCTAGCAAAATTAGTACAACAGGGCATCAAAAACTCATGCAGGAGGTCACAAAAGAAACAACACTTAAATCTTTGCAGGCCACTCTTGCCTTAATGTCAGCTTGGGTTTCAACAGTAGAGACAGATTGTGAAAAGTAGCTAAAAGACCATAAAGTCCCTTGACATATTTGTCACAGAATATACAGATGACGATCAAGACTGTTGGGAAAATATTCTGTGTGAAGTTATGTCAGGTCTTATGGCTGCTTTACTGCCTTCAGATCTGAAAAACGAACATACAGTATACATTTTCTAAAATCTTTTCTGGAAAAGATTTTAGAGTTTAATCAGTTTGCGACATTGACCCCAAGCTCATTTGCTTTAGGGGAATATTTTCAGCACACTAGAAGCCTCAAAATCAAGACCATTTAAAGCCTTTGAAATGGACTTTCATCTGACTAAAAGCCTGCACTGTGGCTAAATTAAAGCAATTCTGCAAAGAAGGGTGAGTTGAAATTCCTCCACAGTGGAGTAAAAGGACCCAATTATCACAAATGCATGGAGACAACAAGGGTGGCACAACAACAGTCTTTGGTAAAATCATTCTGAATCCGTTTTAAAAATGGTAACTTCAGATTTTATGTAACTAAACCAAATTAGACAGTAAACTTGGCACTCTACAAACCTAAAAACCTCAATTAATGATCTTATTGATGTCCCTCGTGTAAAACTGAGTAAATTTTTGGCCCTTGGTGCCTTTGTTTAATAGATGTTGGCTCTTTTGCTTGAGGATACGTTTTGTCCAACAAGGAAAACCACTTGTCTTAGCAATTTTCTTTTATGAATTGGCAAGACAGGTGAAGATGTATTTAAAGAACTTTATGCTTTTTTATGCTCATCTGTGTTAAAAAAAAAAACTCGAGTCATCTCTAATTTTAGCTTCCTTGCTTCATTGTTTGATCTGATACCGAAGGCTGGGTAAGAAATTAATTTTAGGTTTTGTAAACGTCTTAACAATGTGAACAAATATGTACAAGGTATCTAAAATATGTCTAGTCGCAATAGTTTCAATAACTTGCGCAATTTCTGTTTGTAGGGCTCAGCTGATTCATATACTAGCAGACCATCAGACTCGGATGTATCTCTGGAGGAGGAGCGTGAGGTGCAGGCCCAGGTCCAGAGCCAGAGCCCCAGCCAGAGCCAAGGACCGGGACAGAGCCGTCAGGAGGGGGAACAGCAGGCTGCCGTTCAACTGGAGAGAGCCAAGGTTGTGACCGTCTAACAAAAAAAAAAAAAAAAAAAAAAAAAAAATCGCTGATATTCAGATGATATGCTTTATTTTATTACTGTTCCGGACCATTTACGGAGAAATTCAAACATGCAGCAATGCCACTAAACAGAAAAGCACTGGGCAAAGGGTACTTTCAATTGAAAAAATACAAACAAATACTTGGTTACATCTAGAAAAGAGTCAGCGAAACAGAGAGTCTGAACTGGGTCAGGGGTACTTTTCATAGGAAAGTTCAACAAAAACCACAAGGTTATTGGCAGCAATAGCTCCATCAATGACTCCATCTAAAGCTAAAACTGCTAAACACAGAAACTCTGAGTTAAGAGTACTCGCTATGCAAGAGAAAGAAAGAAAACACAAAGGTGTTTGCAGCAATAGATCCAGGCAAGAATAGGTTTTTATGTGAATAGGCTTCTATGAATGAGTGTCCAAGAAAAACCCAGTTAAGCAGTGAACAGCAAGGCCAGGACAACTTTTTTTGGTAAAATACCCAAACTTGATGGTAGCAATCGCTCCGCTAGAGTCTCCAACCAGTTGTTTAGATGTATAAAACCGAATATATTTCAATTGAATCTAGTTGTGCCTTTGTCCTCCAGAGTAAACCTGTGGCGTTTGCTGTAAGGACCAATGTCAGCTACTGTGGCGCCCTGGATGAGGATGTTCCAGTACCGGCGACAGCCATCTCTTTTGATGCCAAGGACTTCCTCCATATAAAAGAGGCACGTCTGTAAATTCCAACACCAGAAGTATCCTGACATAATTTGAAGCTTCTGTCATACAGAATATCTCTAATAGATTTGGAAAAGGTGTTGTTCATGAGTTGCTTTGCTGTGTTCAGAAGTTCAACAATGACTGGTGGATCGGGCGCTTGGTAAAAGAGGGCTGCGAGATCGGCTTCATTCCCAGCCCTCTGAAGCTCGAGAACATCCGGCTCCAGCAGGAGCAAAAGAGAGGACGAGTCCAAGGGTAGGCAACAGAAAACACACACTCTCTCTCTAACAATGCCACAAAAGGTCACACATTTTGATCTGAGAAATCAAAATGAGAGAGGAGCTTTGGTGCTCTTAAAGGAAGAGCTCCTTAGGTTAAAACATTTGCAGGGAAAAAATACATTGCTCTAATTTATAATCAGTTTTTCTTTAGATTAGCAGGAAATTCAATCACAAATGGCAACATAACGTTACATAAAATGTTTAGCAATTAACTAAAAAGTCTCAGAATTTGATTTTCATTTACCTACATCTCTAAAACAAAAAACAGAAATAAATCCTATTTATGAGGCATTTTATATTTCCTGAACTATAATGTAAATAATTATATTTACATTCAGCATATTCTATTGTATTTAAGAATAGTCTTCATGAAATATAAATCCATTTTAATTTTATTTGTAAGTTTAATTGAAAGAAATCTGTTATTTCTAAATAACTTAATTGAATTTTTTCATTTTTCCTTAGATTAATTTTAATTTTAGTTTTTCCTGGATGGTTTTGGTAACAGGGCCGGTCAAACAATGTACAGGGCCCTGAGCAGAAACTGATTTGGGGCCACACTTTGAGTTAAACACATTATCATCTATAAACACTACACTGACAAAGTAACATAAATGAATGCATAAACTTGTTATATGTATTTAGGTTTTGCTATATGTAATTTTTATTTTTTAACATTATGTTAAACAGGGGGAAAAAACAACATTAGTTTATTTAGCTCTGGATGCTTTTGGTTTCTGCTCTCCATAGCACTCCTGAACAGATTGAGTTCAACATACAAATTTAAAATAATTTAAAATATTTTTTTTCAGCCAGTAATCACCTTCGTTTGTCAGCGCCTGTCAAAGTGATCCTCAATCTTGGCCTGACTGCGACTCACACCCTTGTGCGTCGTCGTTTCTTGTGTTTGTGGCTTTGTTCCAATTAGCTGTACTTAGCACTCCTATCACCACTTTCCATTTCCATGTGTGTGTAATCGCTCTTGAATGTTCTGTCATCTGCAGTTAATGCAGTAACTCCCTCTCACATCCTCTAACCGTGCGGGTCGGGGTAATAGTAATCTTACTGGAATGGAGTGCTTCAGCGTCTTGCTTAAAAGGGAGGCAGACAGTGATGCTCACTAATACTTATAAGCACGTCTCGCATTAAAATTAAAGAGGAGAAAAAAATGCTTTGCATTATTTTGAAAATTAGTCTTCTTCTTTTGATAGGGCATTGCTTTAAACTTTACTAGAAATAAGTTTCAAGTTATGCAATTATGCAAAAATGCTCTAAAGTAGTCAAAGCTGCAGTATGATTTTTCTGTAAACAATATGTTTGTTCCTGTTGCCTTTCTTGAGTTTCTGCTGCTACTGTTATATTTGTTAAGGTTTGACTGAAATGTTTGCTGAGTAAGATGGCCATTCTGATGTGGTGTTTGCTGACTCAGAAGTATAAGGATTCATATCTGTAAAATTTGGTTGAGCAAAATAGAAATCATGCAGGGGACTGCTTGGTGTTGTGGTTCCAGCAGAATCTGGTTCTGCAGTCTTTCAGATTTCCGAGTTCATTTTATGTTGGCAGCCTTAATTATTTAATAATCTACCAGTTTGTTTTAGTTTTAGTTTGAATCCGATTCAGAGTTAGCTGTGGACAGATTAAATAATTAAAATAATTGCAAGTTACTGAACAGACCTCTCACTTTTAGACCAATATACATTCTAAACTTTTTTGAGATTAAAAAATTAGTCATTTCTTTTTTTTTACATTAATGCCACCATGTTTTTCTGTCTTTTTTTTTTTTATCCCTTCTTATGTTTTTCAGTAAGTCTGGAGGAAACTCCTCTTCCAGTGTGGAGGATGAGGTGTCAGCCTCTATCCGCCCACTCATATCCTCAGCAGGTGAGAACATTGGACAGGGGGAGTGAAGGGTTAATAACCCACCTGCAAGCTTACAGCCAAACACCCTGAACCTCAAAAATCATAGCTAGCATAAGAATCTAAAGCCTTCCCATGTCTCCACATAGAGCTTAAGGTTACTGCATAGAGTCGCTGGTACTTTATCCCATGATCCTCCTCTTCCTCCAGTTGAGGACTGCAGGCGCTCTGAGACTGGGGCTAACCAACGACAAGACTATGACCCCCCCCTCTGAACTGCACTTTGTGAATATAACCTTAGGACTGTAGATATACCTTTTGTTTTATTTTATACATTCTAGACATTATTGACAGGTTTCATTTTGTTATGATCTGTTACAAATACCTGCTGATGTGAGGCATGTTTAAATGTTGCTGCAACTGATTGTCTCCTCCTTGTCTTCTCTCCCCTCCTGCAGGAAAGCAGAAACAGAAAGTGGTAAGTTGGTGGCTGTGAATTCACCCATTCACCATTCCCCGACTTTTGCCGGCATCACAGTAAAGTGACAGGCGCTGGTAGCACTGATAGCTAGCTCATGCTGCGCAACACCGACGCATACCGAGCCAAATCATTACTATTATCGATACAGAACCAGATTCAGTTACTCATGACTGGTAAAATTGCAAAAATGCATCATAAGCCTTAAATAAAATTTAGTGGAAGTAAAATGTTTAAACTATTTGTTCATCTTAAATTATAGTTTTTGCTTTATTTATACTTTAAATGTTGCTTTTAATTGACATAAGAAACTTGTATTTTATTGAGTACTCACCTTTTTATCTTGATTAGAACGTCTCAGAACATTTGAATAGTAAATTATAAGGAAAGATGAGAGAACATCAGATTCAATTAACCTTAACATTTTAGTATATAATGATACGAATTTAGAGAAAAATGTATTTATTTATTAAAGAGGTGGGGGGAAACACCTCTTTCTCCCAAAAGCTAATACCTGGTGCCAATGTATCTGCTTCTGCAAGACGGAGATTAAAATCAGTGTGTCTACGTCACCATGGGAATTGTGGCCCACTTTTCCTTGCAGAATTATAATAATTCAGCTCATTCATGACTTAAAAGGAACAGTTATATTTTCACATATAGACCTGAAAATTTGTGTAGCTTTTCTCCCTTGTTATCTTTATTAATGTTTGTTTCATGATCCAAAAATGTTCAGGGGTCAAATACAATATTTGTGATTTGGATCAAAAAGTATCTATTTATTTTCACCAACAAGTGGATCAGTTTCAGCCTTGTTTTTCAGGCAAATTACTTCATTTGCTTCGTGCGCCAACATGGCCTCACATTTCCCATTTTTATGTGTGACTGTTCCTTGGCCTCGGCTGATTAGAACCATCTGCTGTGTGCGTCTTCTGTGGAGTTATTCTGGGCTCCCTTCAGTGTTTGTGACGAATCTGCTGCTGCCACTCTGTGTTGACAGACGGAGCACATCCCCCCGTATGATGTGGTGCCCTCCATGAGGCCCGTGGTGCTGGTGGGACCCTCGCTCAAAGGTTACGAGGTAAGCTGGATCTCCTTATGGCAGGATCTAAAATTGGAATTTTGCACTTTGCGTCTCCTTCACTTCTGCCGCCAAATACAAGCGAAAATTAACGCTGATCTGGCCGTTTTCAATGTGCCTTCACCGGCGTTAAAGTGCAGGAAAGGAGATAAGGCCTCACAGGTCTTTCCCTGAATCCCTAAAAATTTGTGTGAAGTCCTTTTTATTTTTTAGCTCCCTTTGCTGCTGTGCATACCCTTGCCTTCAGAAGTTGCCTGACTTGGACATAATCCTCTCTGTTGCAGGTGACGGACATGATGCAGAAAGCCCTGTTTGACTTCCTCAAGCACAGATTTGATGGCAGGTGAGAAAAAAAAAAGAAGAATTTGGAGTAGCTGCATGTCCCCACCACTTTGAAGAGAAAATTACAAAAAGAAAATGGATGTAAAACATCTGCAGAATCCAATAGACATCTCAGTTTTGAAATTGTACATATTTATATTGAAAATAAAGTGAAAATGTTTGGTGAAGTCTTTTCTACACTGCTAAAGATTTGCTTTCTTCAACAACAAAAAGGAATCACTAAATAGCAGTCCTAAAAAGCTTCACTACCATCTGCTTTCAGATAAAAGGTGCCAAAACATTAGAAGATGTCTGCCAACATCCATACAATTGTGTACAGTATCTTCCCCTGCCCCCTTTTTTAGGATAACTATAACACGAGTCACTGCAGACATCTCATTGGCCAAGAGGTCCGTTCTGAACAACCCCAGTAAGCGAGCCATTATTGAAAGATCCAACACTCGTTCCAGCTTAGGTAAGATTTTCTCTGGCTATTAATACAAGTACAGCATCTTGACAAACACAAGGAAACGATACGGTGATTTACCCTTGAGAAAACGCTGCCAAATGAGAAATGTTTGTCTGCAGCTGAGGTGCAAAGTGAGATTGAAAGAATCTTTGAGTTGGCGCGCTCCCTTCAGCTGGTCGTCTTGGACGCTGACACCATTAACCACCCGGCGCAGCTCCTCAAGACTTCACTGGCGCCCATCATTGTCCATGTCAAAGTCTCCTCGCCAAAGGTAAAGCGAGACTAGAGTACAGATTAGATATCTGAAAACTTGTATTTGTTTCCTTAGTCGTCGTGGATTAGATTCTGCATTCTTCTTATTCAAGGATCTCTTTCACTTTTCCCTCATCCAGGTTCTTCAGAGGTTAGTGAAGTCCAGAGGGAAGTCACAGAGCAAACACTTAAATGTCCAGCTTGTGGCAGCAGAAAAACTGTCTCAGTGTCCACCGGTAAGCACCCAGCCTTTGACTTTAAAAGGTCACTTTTAATATTTCTAAATCAACCAATGGGGAAACAGTCATGAAATAATAGGCGTAAGTATGGATTGTATCACATCTTCTTAAATGACACCTGATGCCAAGTTTATCTTGGAAAAAAAGGGTCTGCACATTTTCCTCTACTGCCATCTGTTACCGACAGGAAATGTTTGACATCATCCTGGACGAAAACCAGCTGGAGGACGCCTGTGAACACCTTGCTGAATACCTTGAGGCCTACTGGAAAGCAACTCATACCTCGATGGCAACACCTCTAAACCCTCTGATGGGACGGAACCTGGGGCCCACAACTCTCACCCCTTATTCCACCAGCATCTCTGGTCTGCAGGTACGTCCAGTGCATTTGAGGTGCAACACCATTGGATTGTATCCACAGAACAATTGAATGTCCTCGTGTTGGGGATTTTTGATTGTCAGAAAACTCTTTGTGCCTTGAGCTTCTGTTGTACATGTATTATCTACATTGCTTCTGCAATACTGTCTAGTCTTTTCTTTTTGGTGGCTCATCTGTCTCTTTGGTGCATTCATGTGATCATCAGAGCCAAAGAATGCGACAAAGCAACCACACAGGAGATCATTCCACCGCAAATGAGCGGCGCAACCTGATGACGTCAGACGAAAATTACCACAATGAGCGAGCGCATAAGGGACGCAACCGCATGTCTTCTGGCTCGCAGCACAGCCGAGAGCAGCAGGACCCCTACCAGGACTACCAGGACCCCTATCAGGACGCCTACAAGCCCCATCGCAATCGAAGTTCACCGGGCAGCTACAGCCACGATTCCAGGCAGCGGCTCTGAGCCCACTTCTGCTGCCACCAGGACCCTACAGACCCAGGTTCCGCTGAAAATAAATCCTGCAATAGAGCCAAGATTATCCCCAAATTGTACCTTTTTTTTTTCTTTTCTGGGCTGCCTGGCAATTTTTCTCTTAGAATACTGATCAGGTATTTGTTTTTAATCAAACTGTCAATCAAAAGCATGAAGAAGTCAGAAGATTCTGAATGCCAACAATAATTAACACTAAAATTACTTTCGTTTATCTTTCGGGGATCTTCTTGGATTGTACTAACACAACGCTCAGCAGATGTGCAGCACGGATTGCGCTTGTTGCGTCTGTCAACAAGCTAGTTTTGGACACTGGTCAGATGGTGATATAAAGGCATTGTGTTCCTGGAGTATCACATCAAACTGAAGGGACGTCCACTGCACACAAACTGCTGACTGAAAGGCTGCTGCCCCTATCCTGGGCCGTGTATAAATCCTCTCACCATTTAGCTTATTGCATGCCAATAGTTGGTCAACCTCCGCATCCACTTAGCTAATATTTTGTACCTAGCATTCTGGATAAGGTTTAGGTCCAATTTTCTACATCATCCGGTTGTGGATCAGCAGTTAATGGTGGGGATTGTGGTCTAGTGTGCAGATAGCTTTGAAAACTGGTGCTTCACATTCCCTCTCTCCCATATCCCTCAACATTTCTTTGCTATTTGCAAGTCACTTTGAGCAAGGCCAGCTTTTCTGTAGCATAGCTTTAGCATCTCATTAAGGTGAAGACCCTCACGGTCAGAGATGGACAAGATGCTGAAGGTACGCTTTAGAGCTTCTGCTCTGAACAGGTAGCACAAAGGAAGCACTATCTCTGTGTCTAGGATAGTAAATTGCAATATTAAGACGCTACCTGATATGTTTTTAGTGTTGTTTGTAAAAGGGTGAGACCCTCTGAAGCAAGTCAGGATGTTTGTTTGGTTTTATTTCCCTTAATCTTTTGCAATTACTGTATCATCAGCATATAAGGGGATTTTTTGTGGCTTTTTTTCACTTAACCACACACCCATCAGTTTGTCGCTATTATTTTTTCTTGAAATGGGGTTAAAATAACCATATCAGGATCAGTGGCATTGCATGACAACATGACTGCAGAGCATGCTCCCCACAGATGTACAATAAGAACCCCTATGTACTCAACTCTATGTTGTTGTTTTTTTAACTACGGAGCTTCTCCAACTGAAAAAAAAAGGGAAAAAAGTAAAGAACAATTAAAAATACAGACCTAAACTGCAGAACAGGTGAAAACCTTTAACAAAATTTATGAGGTTAGTGTCCCAGCTGATCAAAACGGCATACTGGACAAATATATGTGGATGTTGCATGATGTAAAATTGGAGCCACTGCAATTATAGTTTTGTCTTTTCAGGCGTGTCAGAAAATTCACAAAGGCATCACATGCAGTCTGAGTTTACTGAACCCCCATATGGTGCTTTGTATAAATACAGAGAGATGCTGCTTTTTATGATTATGTTCAATATCCTGTTTTTCCCCATTTATTCTACAGATCATTTGCCTCTAAGAATAATTACATGGAAATTATTTATTTAAATTTCTGCTCGAGGAGGTTTATGAATTTTCACAGAAATGTGTCAAATTTACACTTCCCTTAACGAAGGGATGTGCTCACATTTTTTAACTTCTTTTTTCATTATAATTTACTTTTTTTTTTGTCTGATGTCTTTACAGAGTGATTTCTAAATTAAGATGTTTGATAATCACAAACTTCACTTCAAGAGAAAAAGATCAGCTTTATCTTTATTTAAGGAGGGCACCTTCATGATTTTAGACAAGGATTTTGGACTGCACAGCTCAGAAGGTTGTCCAAACTAAACCACGGTTGGCTGTAGTCTGGTGTTGCATGCAATATGGATGTAGTAGAACTGCCCGATTATGACAAAAAAGAAAACAAAAATCATGATTATTTAACATGATTACTTATTGAGTTTGGATTTATTGCACTTGAACAACATTCTGCAAAGCAGAATGTGGCAAAAATAATTTTAACATATATGTACAAAGTACAACGTTTAAATTAAAACATGAATCAGATTAATTGCACATTCTTTAGACTTTATTTGAGCTTTTGTACTTTTTACTTTGTCTTTATTTCTTCTGACAAATGTCCGCATGCAGCTGGTTGAAGAAATGTACTAGTCTGGGTATCGTTTGCTGCAGAATATGTCATTTTTGTGCACATATTACAGATGTCAAGCATGCACCTGTAAAGAATATTTGAGTACAAAAATTCATCGATTCCAACTCAACATTCATTGAAATGAATAAGCCCAAGAGGACCAACGACAACATGCTTCAGCAACGAAAGAGTAAAGCTCAAGAAATATTTTTTAAACCCTATTTTCACCCGTTGCTAAGCAGAAGGAAGATGAGGACATCCTCCTCATCTTCCTGCATTTAGTGGATCTGAGTTTGAGAAGCAGCGGCACAAAATATAGGCTAATGTGTTCAAGTTATTAAAGGGAAAGTCAAAAAGATATAAAGTTAAAATGATTAGAAGCAGTTAATGTCTTATCTGGAGTCAATAACTCTCTCTGCAACATATCTTGGTATAAATTCAGATTAGCTGGACGCTGAAGCTAACGCTAACAAATATATGAGATTGCTTCTTTTTTTTTTTTTTTAATGTTTAAACTTTTGTCATATTTGTAAATGTCAGTTAAACTGAACAGGTTTACAGAGGAAATGTAGTAGCAGATGGCGCACCACCAATTATCTTCCTGTGTGAAACATATGCAAAGATTGAACGTGTAAAAGACATGACATGCTGGAAATGGCAGTCATTGAGCTGTTATGGTGTTTTCTATATCCCCATATATAATTAACATGTTACATGAATCTTAATCTGAAAGGTTGTGGGATTCAGTCTTCATCATTAATAGCATTTCCTTCCTCAGTTACCTGAAGAGAGATTTCAATGCTCTGTGTGCGCCCCCAAGTGGTCATATCTAAAAGAACATTTCTTCATGACTTGAGTTTATATTTTTCAGGTTATTTTAAACACTAACCAATGTAGAAGTAATTGTAATTTTGGTCAGAATAAACATTATTAATCATGCTAGCTAAGAAGTTTTAAATAACAATGTGGAGGATTAAATCATTTAAGTAAAAATTATTTTAAAAAGTTATAATGTACGAGGTGTACTTTAACGCACCACGATATTATCGCTTGAAATGGTCAAAATTGCTGTGTAAAAATGCACATAACTAACATATACACCACAACTTTTAAATTAAAAACATTTAAAAACTCACCAGTGCTGTCCTACTGTCCACAGACTACCGTCACCGAGCTCTCTGCTTGCTGTGGGACGTCAGGCTTCCGTAGCTTCTTCAAAACTGTCAACCCGGAAAAACGTTTTAGTCCACGGAGGAATCAGAAATATATTCATAAATAAGGCGTTGAGGTGTTGTAGAAGAGTCACGACAATTACCTGGAAATGTTTCCCAAAGGGGCAAATAAACAGCAGAGTTGGTTGAGAACAAAACAGCAGCAGTGATGATAAATAAAGCATCGGCTATCGTCCGTGGGAAGCAGCGCAAGCTAGTCGGCAGATGTGGAACTTTGTTTTGATCACTTCACTCGTTTTTTTATCTTATTTTATTGTATTTTTTTGTTCCGTTTGTAGCAAAAATCTAATTACCAAAAATAAATAAATAAAAAATCATAACAAAGCAGTTAGCTGTGTGAAGAAGAAGCGCCGCGCGACTATTTAATGAGTGAACTTTGACCCAGGTCACGTGTATTTTTTTGTCATTCCCTCTCCTGTTTTTTCAACATAAAATACTCAGAAGTAATCTTTGGTCTTCGCCCTGGATTTATATTAAAGAAAGATGTTAATTTATATCGTATAAAATATTAACTTTGCCTTTAAAATGTTAAAAGATCCTCACGTCAGACGTTTCGAGGTTTTGGCCAATGCGTCACTGACGTAGACGTGGTAAAGCTTTTATCCACTAGGGGGCGGGAGAGGGAAAGTGTGGTTAGTCTATCACTGCAGCAGAAACTATGGAGTTAAATTTGTTCATAATTATGCAATAATAATAAAAAAAAATAATAATGTAAATTTAAAAAATAAATAAATAAAATTGTGATCAAAATTGTGGAACTGTAAGGATTTTTTTAAACAAAAAAATGTGTGTTTAAAAAACAATATATATTTTTTTATTAAAATCACTAATTTTGTCTCATGAAGAAAAAGAGATATTTGCAAAATATTAACTTTTTATTTTATTTGCGCTTCTCAAACCTTTGCTTGTGATTCTAAGATGATGTAAGACGTTTTCCTGATGGTTAGCGCTGAGTAAAGAGTATGACTCTGACTCCCTGCTATCGCAGAACTCTGTCCGAACTGCAGGACAGAGTTCTGCACACAGCATTCTGTGTGCTGCAGTACACAGAATGCGAATGGTAAGTATTCTTCACCAAATTACACTTTAATAGGAGAAGAAAATGCAGACAATGTAAATTGTGTGGCAGTTCCTATTTGTGTCCACCAGATGGCAGCAGTTTAGCTGGTTTCCTGTTCCTTATTGGCTAATGAAGACCTTGTTGCTCTTTAATGATATTTCCTAACTGTTCTGTCTCTTAATATTAATGTTAATATTAATTAAATTCATTAGTTTAAAATTGCTTTCAGTAAAAATTACAAGTAAAAGAGAAATATGAGAATCAGGCTACAGAAAAACAAAAACATATAATAATTTAGGATACACTTTAGCCTGTTCAGATCACAGCAATAAAAAAAGAATCTAACAAAAATATATCATATTATTAATTAAAAACATCTTTTTGAAATGTTATATTGTTATAATAAACCAATATTTTTATTGAGCTTTCCGCGTCTACTGCCATGTAGTGGCAGCAGTCGGGCACTACATGCTAAAATCTTAAGATTTGATTATTCATTAATTAATAAACGCCTATTTGTAGGATGAAGGACATATGCTACTGTTCAGCATCAGTGTGTAAATCTGCACCTGCCGATAACCAGTTTGTGTGTAAAACTGGAAGCAGAAGGGAAAATCAGCTTCAGATCTAAAAACATGCTAATCGGTTAGCATCGCTAGCTTCGCTCTGAGTCTCCACGGTGTTGTGTTCAGCTGAGGAGCTGCTTCTAAGTCACACTCACAAAGAAAACATTGAAATGAGCACAAGATAAATATTTGTGTTGATTTATCTAACGGGGACCCACTTAAATCGCTGCTGTCAAATGGAAAATGAACCTACAACTCCGCTACAGCCTGTCTATGGCCACAACATATTTAGAGCGGCGGGTTTATGCCCTCTGGTGGCTGCAAGTGGTAATTACAGTTAATAATAAAGCTGGTAAGAATTATAAATACGCTTCCTTCCTGCGAGTTCCTTCAAAATAAAACACCTGAAACGGGTTTGACAAATGATAACATACAACACATCTAGCAGCGTTATTACAAATTAAATATAACTATTTGCTTTAATTACTGTCTGAATACCGGTTTAACTTGTTTCTTTTGACTCAAAGCTTAATTAAAGTGCCTCAAATATCTTTGTATTAACAGGATGTTTCTGTTCAGACTAAATAAACCCTAATCTTGATTCCTGGCGATTATTTTTATAACAAATACATGTACATAATGTCTCTGTCTACATAATAATAATAATAATAACACAGAAGAGGGATGCTTCTGGATAAATAGCCTGTTTAATGTTAAAAGCATATTTTCAGGGAAGTTTATGTGGTTGTTTGGTTGCCCTCTAGTGGACAAAGGCCTCTATTGCTTTCACATCAAGTTGCATCCTTTAATAGTTAATAATGATCTAAATTAGCTCCACTAAAAGCTTGAAATTTGAGCAAGTTGAATTAATTGCTGAATTGTAAACTTTGTACGTCTTTGTAGCCTCTGACCCAGCAGCTGCACCCCTGGAGGAAGTCCAGAGAATGAATTGCAATGTTTTTTTTTGTGATGTACACTGAGGCAAAAAAATAAAAGAGTAAAATAGTTTATTTTATCAGTAAAGATAAACAGAAGGCACACATACAGTATCTGAGGGTAAAAGTCACACCAGCGTCAGGATCTATAGTAAAATATATGAGAAACATCTTCTGCCTGAAGGATTCAGAGAGTTCTTCCTCCTCGGAGAGCTGATGCAACATATTTGCAAGCAAATACAGCCTTTTGCAAAAATATATCCATATATAATTATACAATTTTTTCCCTCTACACACTGAAGCAAACAAATTATACAAAAAATGCAGAAAACTATCTCGGTACATTAAGTGGTGAGGCGTTTTGAAGAAAAAAAAAAAACATGCCTTTCATAAGCGTAAGAGTGGCAGTCATACAGAATCCAAAAAAATAGAAGCAATACTTTCATCATAAACTGTTATAGGAAATACATACAAGTCCATATAATGCTAAAAATATTAGCTTTAAAACCCAAGGGGGAAAAAAAATGTACACAAAAAGACATTTTCAACAGATGTTTCAGGATTATACTGTCCAGAAAATACAAGAGCATCCCTTTCGAGCAGTCTGGGTAATATGCTTACTAACTTCGCAAAAAGGAGTGCCATGGCTTAAAGGTTTCTGTTTTTGGCTGCCAAACAGGTCCCAGAGTTCACAAAGTTGAGAACAGAAGTGATGGCCATGCTACAAAATTACCACCATCGAAAAACCCAGAAGGACTGAGGAACCGACAAGAAAAGAAAAAGCTGCAACTGAAACACTAATAAAAAGTTGATGACGAGGTCTGCGAGGGACAAAAACACTGCATATCTGTGCTTAAGTGCAGATGCCACTTCAGAAGAAAAATGCTACAGACATCAGCTGTAGAGTTACAGCTTCAATTATGTCATCAAGAGAAACTTCTAAAAGAGCGATTTTTTTCCCCAAAATCTGACTGCAGTGGCGCTTCTTGATATGAAAAATGTGGCTTACCATTCAGGGCGTCAATCTCTTAGGGGGAGGCAACAACAACAAAAATAAAACTAAGTCCACTGTCCACCAATTTAGTGCTGCGACAGATTAAAAAAAAAAAAAAAAAAACTGCTGACGTTTGAGATTGAGACAAGCATGAAAATCGCAGTATATACAAAGTTTAACTGAAAAGTTAAATACTGATAACATTATTTAAAATGATTTCTGAAAGTCAAGTAATATTCTATTTGAGAACAAAAAAAAACAACAAATAAATGAATGAATGCATGCATGCTGGTCCACTGAGTAATCAAGAACTGCCACTGGATATTTGTTTATGGGGCAAAACTTGCAATTATTTATATAAAATTAAAACCACATCTTTAAACGTTAGGACATCTTCTAGTCTTCAATGTTAAGGTTTCTTGCTGTTATTTTGTGCATACGCAAAACAACGTGTCCCGATTAAAAACGACAGACTTTTCTCCTAAAAACGCAACAATCATCCTTGAAATGCCCATGAACACAAGCATCTGGATGAAAACTAAAGTTTGTTTTCTTCATTGAAGCAGCAGGTTTAACAGTCTTAGCGACTCAGTTTCCAGCTTTTCTGGTTGCATTGAATTTTTTTTAAAAAACCAAAACTTCTTGTCAAGAAAACAAAGGAAATATTCGTATCTGAAATGCTGCTCAGTAATTTTACGTTTCGCCTCGTTTTGCAAAATACAGTAATATTGTGATTTTTTTCCCTTCCAGCTGCTAGTACGGGTAGCTGTCAGGGAAAGCCAGTCCCTGGACGCACTGCTCCCCTCCGTCCATTAGGTACGGACCCTCCTCCTCGTAGCTGGGCAGGGGGAAGCCGTCCTCCTCGCTGGGAGGCAAGATGGCGTCCAGGTCGGCTTTCAAACTCGGCCTGTGGTTTTCTGGGAACGCCATGGAGAACAACGCGTCGGGGTTGCACACAAATTTGTAGACGTACCTTTCCCCGGCAACCTGCAGGCGAAAACGAAAGTTTTTTTTTTTTTTAATCTTTAAAGAGAAGAGAATCGTGTAAAACTGCGTCGATGAGAAAGATGACTCGCCTTTACCTTCTGCATGATGCCTTTTTCGTAGTAGTACCGCAGTGAGCGGCTCAGCTTGTCGTAATTCATGGCTGGTCGATTTTTCTGGATGCCCCAAAGCCGAGCCACCTGGAAAAAACGACAATAAAATTATTTAAATCAAAGAATTATTCTTACAAATGGTTTAAAGCTGATAGTTAGAAGACTAAAAGCACCACCTCTTCTGGATCGATCAGTTTGAACTCCATGTTGCGTCCAGTCCACACGATCAGGTGTCTGTTCGCCGGATTGTCCAGCAGCGTGAGCAAGAACTGCCAGAGCTGCAGGGAGCCGCGGCGCTGGTACGGCAAACCCTCCTGCTTCACTTTGCCTGGTTTTAGAGACAAACACGGAGTTCACGTGTCTCGCTTTGGCCACCAAAACAATCAGGTTCTGCTCATTTCTAACGACAGAGTAAAATAAAAAACAGAAAAGAGGATTTTAAGGAACCTACCTTCCAATCTTTCTGGTACAACACAGGTGTCATCAAAGTACCGAAGAGGCTCTCTGTCAGGACCAAATCCTGTGGGGGAATAAAAGATAAATAATAAAATTAAGTTAGAGTTACACATCTAATGATCAGTGTATGTCATTATATTATTTATTTATATATATGTGTGTGTGTGTTGGATATTAATGTCTTAAATTGTGGCATATAAACGGGCCACAACTCAATAGATAAGAAAATAGAAAAGAAGTAAACATTTAATATGAAAGTAAGTCAACAGAACATTACTTTATTAAGAATTATTTTACTGTTTAATTTAGCTACAAATTTCATAGTCCACTGCAACATTAAGTCCCAAAAAGTGTCATTGTCCAATTAAGAAGTTCTAAAACAATTACAAATAGAGAATTATTTAAGTTATTTGTTGAAACTTGGATTCATTCCTTCATCTGTCCTACATTAGGGCACTTTTTGATTCCCTGTGTTTACTTATTAAATTGTGGCAGTTTGGACTCCCATAAGGCAGAGGATAGCAAACCATTAACTAGAACTCACCAGCATTGTTTTTCTGAAATAGAACTGGAGACTTTCCAAATGTCGACTGGCAGGTTTGAACCTCTGAAAAAGAGACAAGTGAGAGATCAATAAAGTTTCTAGCACAAATTATTGAGCCCTAAAGTTATGATGCATATTACAAAAAAACATACCAGGTTCAAAGCTGAAGTCTCTTGGCTCTTGCTTTATTTTGACGTGGTTGAAGTTGGCTTGGGGCGGGGCCAGACCTGGACCGGCCGGCCCCGGGTCAGGATAGCGTGGGTCCACTAGCTCCTGCTTGAAACCACGGGGAGGGAGGGGGACGACGGGTTCCGACAGGTGGCGCTGGTACAGAGGCCGGCCGTCGCAGCTGGAGGGATGGAACGGCGGGTTCTGGGTTTTCTCTGGAGGCAGGAAGGGCAGGCAGGGATCGGACAGCTGCCGGTGGAACCTGGGAGGACCAGAGGAAGGTTTTGAGTCGTCCGTGGAAACGCACGCAAAGCAAAAACAAACATCAAGGTAAAAATCAGAGCTCACCTTTGCTCTGTGCTGAAAGCCGCCGCCGCTGAGCAGCCGACGGGGGCACGTGGCAGCGCGAACTGCTGGTTTTGGTTGGCCTGTGGGAGGTTTTGGCGGTGGAAGGGGTTGGAAGGTGGAGCTCGGCTGCTCATTTGAGGCGGGGAAGGCTGTAGCTGCCTCCGTAAGGGTGGAGGCCCCGCAGGGTGGATGGAGCTGCACTGTGCTGCAGGTGCATTGGCTGGACCCGGTTTGTTTTCACAGGCACTAAGGAAGACGACGACATAAATAGTGTAGTTTATTCAATCAATCTAAAGCACACAGACAAACAAATAATAATCATAATATTTACAATCCTCATGCCTTTTTTTTATTTTGCTAAATATAAATAGGTTGGAGGTTGGCTCCACATTTATTTCCCAAAATCTCTTCACCATGTGACGCATATGGTAGTAAGAAAACATAAAAATGTGTAAAAGTGAACAAAGGAATCCAGTTTAAGACATTTATCTGGTACCTGTAACTGTAAAGGCACATATCAGTCTGGGGAGTCCCACAGGGGGACAGGTCTTTGGACGGACTGGGCTCCCGCTTCACTTTGCTGACAGGTGGTCCATGAAGCATCACTACAAACAGACATGACAAAAACATGTTTCAGTATATTTGAACTTTTATGCTCCCGCAACAAAAAACATCCAAGGATAAGATTTTCCATTCCTCACGATTTTTCTGATTTCTGAGGCATTTCCTCAGATTCAGCAGAGCTCTTTACCTCGCTCCCTTTTTCTCCTCTGCGTGTTTTTCTACCCAAGCTCAACTTTCCCGGAAGGAGCCGTCAGATTGCCATCAGCGTGTTGCCGTGACACCAACAGGCCACAAACATTTCCATGTGCGACGCGCTCGCAGGCAGCTTTATGGCCTCGCCCTGGAGTTGTTCTGCCACGGGAGCCATCATTAAAGCAGCAATAAACACACGCGCTACGTGTGTGAGAGCGGCACCTAATGTACCTGTTTTGACTCATGATATAATATAGATACACCCAGGTGTCATCTTATAACCCCCTCATTTCTGTTCTTGTGACTACTAGCATTGATTTGGCAATCCTCCATCACATTTGTGTGTCTCTAGGTAACGTGGCGCAATCTTTGCTTGTAAACACAACAGTGTGCGGTGGTATGATATCAGAAAATGGATCCGGGAAGGTTGACTGGGTTCATCTATATCTCAATGGAATATTGAATGTGTTGGGAGCAGTGATGGCTTTCAAGGTCAACAGCTGCTCGGAGGAAGGACCTCTGATAACGGTTGTTTGTGCACGTAGGATGCAACAATCTGTCACTGAAGGAGCTCTCTAGTTCAGTAACAGTTTCTTTTAGTGTGATTAAAATCATATTTTTATAGATCTCTAAAAAAAAAAAAAGCTGTGGGGAATCCCAGAACATTCACATTAAATATCTGTATAACAATAGTCATAGCATAAGAAGCGTTTGAAGAATAAGAGGCAGCAGAAGTTTTTGTACACCATCAAATCTTCAACTGTAATTAAATGTAGTTATGGGTTTGTGGTTTGAATCGGTTTCAGTTTATATTTCACTTGACCTTAAAAGGGACCAACAACAAATGAACGGAAATAGGGAGTGTTCAGTTTTCATAGAGCAAATCGTAATTTAATCTAATTTTGTTTGACATTTGACTTTTTCTCACGGTTTCCTGCAGAACAAAACCTTTAAATACTGCGTACAAGTGTAACATGTAAGGACTTGCATGTCTAATATTGATTTAATGGTTTATTTATTACGTTGTGTTGTTGCTGCTGTGGCACAACATAATTTTCTCCTCCGCACCACTTGTAGTCCAAGACCCAGGGTAAAAATAAATAAAACAAACTCATTATCTGGAAAGCAGTTTATTTTCCTCAAGTGAGTGGGCAGGACTGTTTGCTCAGACTATTTTCAGCCCTTCACACGTCTTCATTTGCAATTTGCACCAACAGAATAGGATTAAATACACAGCCGCCACCATGCAGGGAACAAAATGGCTCCATTATTTGGCTTTCGTAGTTTATAAACAAAAATCCAGCACTGTTACGTGAGCAAATATGATTTGCATACAGGGTTCTCAACCAAAATAAATGTTTGCATAATAAATCACTGTCACCTTTATGAAATGCTTCTTGTGTAACATCTATAAATACGAGAGGAGAAGCAGTTACTCACAGTTATTGGACTGGAAATCTGGGACAAACTGCTCGTCATCAGGAACCTGAGCTGTCAGACGGCAGAAGACGGGATGATTAAGGACTTGCTAAACGCTGAGCCAAAAATAATCGTGTTTGGTCTTATTAATAGCAGGTGGCTTTTGCAGCTGCTATTTTTAAATAAATGTTTTTTTACCTTCTGCGATCCATATTTCCTGGAGCTGGATCAGATCCTGAAAAAGCTCTGAAAGACAAACACTGAGTAAATTTACAGGTGAACTGCTGCATGTTGGAAACACAGACGCCAGACAGAGTAAACCCAGCTGATGTACCTTCTGTGTCCTGAGCCAGCTCTGTGTCCAAGAACCTCCTCCGTCTGTCGCCGAGACCCCTCTCCTCCTCCGTGTGGCACTTCTGCAACCGGCGGCGGTAAAAACAAATCAGACTGCAATGCACAAGCCAATAAATAACAGGATGTAAAATCGGCAGGTTCAAAACTCACACTCTCAGGCGCCATAAAAGGAACCTGCTGATCGTAAAAGCCGTCCATGTTGCAGCGGCGTTCACCCTGAAGGGCAGGACAAGCGGGAGCCGTTAGGTAAACACTTAAATGCATCAGATCTGCGGCCGTTTCCACCTGATTTCACCCTCCATTCATACGACAATCATCCCCTTAAAGTGACTCAATTGGTTTATGTTGTTCTGACCTCTGCGACCAGACTGCAGGCTGTCGCCTCATTGCAAACAAAAGCTGTGTGACATCATGAGTTATGAGCATGAGAGAGAGAGCAAGTAAAACATGATGTCTTTCGGTTTTTGTTCACAATGGCCTCGAAGTGCTCACTGTCAACGGGCAAAGCAAAACTATTTACATCCAGACAGCGCATGAGGAAGTTTTCCCTTCCCTTTCAGAAAGGACTTAAGTGTGGACTTTGACTAGGCCATTTGAACACATGAATGTTGTCCTTCGTGGTACAGTTTCTTGGCAGTAAACAGAACAGTTCAGGAGCATGTTTATGATTAACCAGGGGCGATTCTAAGATCTGACATTTAGGGGTGCTTAGCCCCCAGCAGGGCTAAGGACCAAGAGAAGTTATTCGTTGGTGCATTTTTCTAAATGTCACTGCTTATTTACATACATTCACACAGGAAATGTAATAGTTTTGTCCAACTAAAACTGTTAATTTTTTCCAGACCTGTATGTAGTTATTAAGAGACCTCTGCACTGAACCCCATTGAAAACCTCCTGGTTAACAAAGAGGACTTCTGAGGGGAGAACAAATGCACACCACACTTTTCAGTTTATCCTTCCTTCCACTTCAAAATTTAAGCCATAGGAAACCGACAGTGGATGTTTTCCGCATTTTACTTTCCCCCCATGGTTTGTTCGAGATAAGGAGTTCATTTCCAAAATGGTTTTCTGAAGATGACGAGTTAATCTCAGTTTATATGGAAAATGTCGTTCGGCTCGTTTTATCGCCTAAAATCACCAAAACAATGCAATAAAGTTTCAAGGAAAACAGACGAGTTGTGACTGACAACTTGTTTTACGTCGTTTTAAAGCTACGTAAACAGTATGTATGGAAGTTTTGCGACAGCGTTGTAAGAAAATGTACCAAGCGAGAGAGCCGAACGTAAAATTGGACAAATTGTGAATGGACTTCGGCGCTGACCGCTGTGGGACCTCCTTGTTTTTCTCAATGAAGTGAAACTTGATCCTCGGTAGGAGGAGGAGGAGGAGGAGGAGAGGAGGGGGGCAGCTCACCATTGAGAAATTTACCAAAGAGAACGGAAAAAATATTCACAAAGCTAACAAAACCAATAATAATAACAATAATACAAAAGAACAGTCAGAGCATATGGTGTCTTTCGGAGCCGACAGATGCGCGGAAATGGACGCATGTTGGCTTTGATTGCTAGAAAATGGCGTTCGCCTCTTTAACCAGTATCTGCTCCCTTCACAGCCAGCAACAAACCGCGAACACTGCGGCTCGGATGGATAGACGGACAAAAACAAGCACGTTCCGACCGACTTTTATATACACATCAACACGATAATGCAAAACATACCTGGGTATTGAAGTTATTGTTGGAAAGTGATTTAAAATAAGCGGTCGCAGTTTTTTTTTCTCCCCTACATCGCCTGCAGCTCCACGAATAAACACTTGGCTGTGGATTTTTCTCAATGAAGAGCTCTCAGATTAGCGAAGCAGAGTGCAGCCCTCCCATTGGCTTAAGAGGGAGTCAATCGAAAATTGAGCCAATCACGTTCAACATAGCTCTGACATCCGCCCGTTCTGGGGTTTTTTTTTTTATGAATGACTGCGTTTCATTCATGAATTCACAGCGTTCTTAAAGGGCCAGAGCCGCCAATTTAAATAATAAAAATTAAATGAACGTAAATGAACATCTTTCGACTGAATATGTATTTTCATATAACACAACACTGTAATTTAGTACAACTCAAGTTATAATTTTATACATTTAAACATGAAGATTTCCCCAGCAGGATTTCACAAATATACTTTTTTTTAAAGTGTAAAAATGAAAATAACTCCTAATTCTGCTTTGTGTGTATTCAAGTCGATGACATCACAAGAAAACATAAATACTGGGAAAGTGGCGTTGTGCTTTATTACATGCCAGAGTTAGATATGGTAATATATTGAGTTATTGGGATTTAAAACCTAAAGAAAAGTTGTGCAAATTTCAGATTTTCACAGGTTGTCCTATTTTATTTATATAACAAAACAACTCGGGGTAATAACCCATAGCTTAACACTTTATAATATGTATTCCTGTATTGCAGAAGGGTTTTTATGCCACGTGAGAAGCAGAATTTCTCCCCTTTTGGTTTTGCTTTGATCTGTTTCCAGTTCATTTCCATAAGCTACAGCAAAATCAGCCAACGCTTCACGTGGTTATTTGGGGGAAAAAAAATCACACCAGCCATGACTGATGGCTCTGCACAATAGAGGTAACAAACCCACTGTAGTTAGGGGGACTTTAATCCAGATATGCACATAAGAAGATTAAAGGTCAGCTGCAGCTATGATGCAGCACAATCCAATGTTCCTTTTGCGGCTTTTGCGATGCCAGAAAATCCTCAGTTCCTGCCACTGACCAAAGAAGAACTGAGAGAGAACCAACTGGTTACAGCCAAAGGCAAACACAATTACTACTTTTAACCTCTCTGTAATTTTATTTTATTTGAGTCCTCCAAAATATACTGCATCTTTACACTTTGTACTTTCTTATTGGGATTTTAGTTGCTGAAAATCCCATTGGCGGTCAAAGAAACTCCCAGTGTGTGATTCCTGTCTGATGACCTGAATGGACTTTTCCCCTCGTTTTTTTCTCTGAAGAGCTGCACCGATCGAATGCACTCCTCTCAAAAAAAGAAAGAAAGAAAGAAAAAAAAAGCCTGGTCAGCGTCGGGAGATGGCAGAAAGTGATGAAAGTCCCAGTTCGAACAGCAGCTGAGCTCAGCAGCTCTGTTACTGATTTGCAATGTCTCCTGTTGACCCGGCCGCCACACGTCGACTCCTGTGCACGACGCCACATGGGCCTGTTTCATTCTTCCGTTCTGGCAGATCAACAAGCATGATATAAAACAACATATCCTGTCACAGGAAATTGCACTGTCGTCTCACAGCTAATTATCAAGCATATCTGCAGATTGTGATGTCAGCATGACCTTTTCCTCCTTATTGTTGGACGTCAAAGTCTTTACTTGTTTTTGTTTACAAATTAAGAAAAGGAAAAGAAAAAGGCAAAGATATTGATTTGAGATTTGATTGGATTGACATAGATAGTGTCTTCTAGATAAATAAGAGTGAACCTAGCGAACCGCTGTACATCAGATAAGCTACCTCCCAATGGACAAAGCTCACCATGACTACATCAAAAAAAGAATGTTGTAATCAATTGGGAAATGGGAATAATGAAACTCATGAAATAAAAAAGGTTGATGGATAAAAACGTTTTATCGCTATATTTAAGCATCTCCATCGTTAAAACTAATTTGTTTATGTGAATATTCAGTTTCCTTTAATCGGTTTCTCTCTTTCCTTCCTTCCTGTTCCAAAATAGATACACACCCAAACTTACTCATATCTGCTGTAGTGCACACAAACCTGCCAGATTTGACCTTTCACCTTCTTGCATTTCTGCAGGTCACTCAATTAGAGTTACCACATAAGTGGTGCTGTGGTATCTCTAGAAAACATTAATGTTTTTAAGACTTTTAAATAATAAAAAAAACTGATTCTGTTGCAGTTTGTCTATATTTTATTCATATGAAGGTTTAGAAGTGAAAGATAAAAGAAGGGAATCACACAGCTAAGGCGAAGGCCTATAAGTCCACGACACGTCGAATGGAGCCTATCGCCGGAGGATAGGAGCGGCCATGGAAGTTCTTGTCCTCGTAGAATAAAATCTAAAAGTCTCATTTAGAGAGACCTGACTACCTTCTGCATCCACAACAATGGCAGGCAGTTCCAGAACCAAAGTGCAAACAAACACTAATTAAAGAGCATTAAAGATTTTACACAACAATCAGGATAGGTTTAAAGTTTCTTATACTTTCTCTAGCACCAACATTTTACCATGATGTAGCATTTCATTTACATGTGTGTTTCTGTTCCCACTGAACAAAATGTGTTCATTAGAATTCTGCCTCTGAATTAACTTTGCTCTTAGGTCAGATTTCAAGCTGGAGTATAATGTCGCCCTCCAGTGGTAAAATAGGAGTATCACCAGATTTAGACACGCATTAGACCTTTACCTGGATTTTCCCTGTGTGGGACAATAAAGAATATTTCTGTTCTATTCTACTTTATCTATATAATATATATATATATATATATTATATATATTATATATATATATATAATATATATATATATATATATATATATATATATATATATATTAAAAAAAATTCTAAACTAGAAGTTTATAAATGTATTTCATTCTTTTTGGCTGATATATGTTAGAAACTACAACAGTTTGAAACAACTGATAACAAAAAACGTTACATTTTCAACTTGATTTTATTCCCCAGATGCATACAGAACATTTTAGAGCTTAGTTCTTCACCCGGCGCACTGAGCCCACACTGGGCTGCCTGCCTCCCCACTCAGAGTACCGCCTGTACTCGCCCTTCTCCAGCAGGTACTGGCGCCCCCTGTAGTTGGGGTGTTCGTAGAAGATCCAGGCCCCCTCGAACACTTTGCAGGACTGGACGTCTCGGCTCTGCCAGCGCTCATGGAAGGTGGGCATGTTGTCCGAAAGGTCCACAGACTCGCCCTCAAAGTTCGGCTTCTCCCAAATCTTCATCCGCCATGTATTCCCCAGCTTGGAAAGGTCAAGAAAGACAATCCACTCTGAAAAAATGCTGAAGAAATTGTGTTGTTTGTGATAGAAAAACCACTCACATGTCTAACGACACGGCAAGACCTGACTGCATCGTTGATCCCCAGCCAGTACTGGTAGTCTGGATACTCTCCTGGACTCAGCACGTACTGGTGGCCCATGTAGTTTGGTTTCTCGTAGACCACCCAGAACCCACCCAGGACTTTGATGGAGTTGCAGCGGCTGACGTACGTGTGCAGGTCGCTGAAGTCGTTACTGCTTTCATGATATCGACCCTGAAAGTTTCGATCCTCGTAGAAGACGATCTGGAACACAAACACCAGGTTAAGTCGGTGACTCTAACATGTGTATATATCAAATGATCACATTACCTTTTCCATAGTTAATATCAATAAGTGTGGTGTGCTGAATAAAATATTACACCTGCCACCTCCGGTATGCTCTTTATACAGAGCAAGAACAATAAAGCCAAGCACATGGTTTGCTTTGTGCGAAGTGGATTTTTCAATCAGCGATTCAAAAATTGATCCAGGCGGATCACATTGTTCTGAAGCAGTGACTCCTGTTTCCCTGAACAAAGCGGCCCAAAGCCGCTGGATGCAGCAGAGAGTGCTGACAAAAACAAGGGCACTGCAGGACATTTGGGTCGCAGTGAAGCGCCTAGAGCTGAGTCAGTGACCCAGCAGGAAGGTAGGAAGGCACCAGAGGCTGCGCAGACCCTGGACTGCACCATCTATTTCATAAACGTTTTCCATTCAACATGTCTGACCGTTGACTTGGAAACAGAAAATAATATACCTGAAGTTTTATTGAACTGATAAGAAAGTAGTTCTTGCTAGTGAAGTGAAGACTTTCCAATAGATCCCAAATCGGATCCAGGTCTGGCTGTATGTTTAGGGTTGTCCTCGTACCAGAAGGAAAACCTTCACGTCAGTCTTAAACCTTTTGCAACCTCTTCCAGAATTGCCTTGGAGGAACACATCCATGGAGCATAATACTGCCACCACTATGTTTCGCCCTAGCATTCAGTGTTGTGTGTGATCAGTTTTACACCATACAGCATTTTGCATTGAAGCCAAAAACCTCAATTTCATCTATGCAGACATTACTCATTACTGACCTTCATAGCTCACATTTTCCTTACAACTGTGGCTTTACTGAAGGAGAAGTTAACGGGAATTTCAGCAAGAATTGTTACCAAGAAGAATGACTACAACAAAAAAATAAAAAACAAATTGTTTTACTTTTGTGCCACATTTTATTTCCCCACCTTTAACATTTAGATAAATCCTCTACTTCCTGCACAGACATGTGACTTCTGCCATTTCATAGCACAATCAAATAACCATGTTAACTTTAATTTGATAAAAAGCTGCATACATCAAGCATAACATAAAATAAATTTTACTTAGCAATTTAATCCGTGACGTTGGACCTCTGTCTGTCAGACACTCCGCCTTCAGCACATAATCATAACACTGATGTTGTGATTATGCCATCTACAATCGTCCTAAGGAGTTCATATGATGAGTTGAGCAGTTCCATCATGTGTTTGCTAATGTCTGCTGCTGCTAGTCTGGAGGAACAAAGTGGAAAATTCCACGACTCTAGGATTACTACATCTGGAAGATGCTCATGTATTAGTTTATTATAGCCATGGACATAGAGGGTGAAGTCAAGGAAGGTGCTGCTCCAAAATGAATAGTATCAAGTTTGACTGAAATTAGCAGTACGTTGGTTTGTATGGCAACCTAAACAATCAATCATCCCAACATCAGAACTGGTTTTGGGATAAATGTAACTGGGACAACAAACTTTGACCCAAAGTCCTTGTGAACATTTTTGGACCATATCCTTAAACGCCAGGTCCATTTATGACTTTCATGCAAATGCTGAGTATATACACTTCTGAAGACACAAGTCAGGCTTTGCTTTAATTTTATTGGTTGTGCAGGCATTTAGAAGAAGCTTCCATCACTTAAAACTCTGTGATCCTGCGGAAGGAGCCAACACCAGGAGACGATGCTCCCCAGTCGATGTGCTGTCGGTATTCTCCCCGCTCCAGGAGGAACTGATGCCCCCTGTAGTCGGGGAGGTCGTACAACACCCAGGCGCCGTCTGTCACCACGCAGGAGTAGGCCTCGCGCATCTTGTAGGTATCGTACACCGAGGCGACGTCGTCAGAGCAGTCCACCACCTGCCCTCCAAAATCTGGTCTGTCATAGAGCCTCAACTTCCAGGAGCTGCCGTAAATCTAAAAACAAACATAAGGGAGAGGGTCAGTGCAAGGATAAACTTAAATTCAACTAATAAAGGTGTTTCCTGAATTCTTTTGCATCCAAACTCTCACATTCTTCACAGCACGGCAGGATTTGACGCTGTCGCTGAAGGCCATCCACTGCTGGCTGTCAGCGTACTCCCCGGGGCTGAGGATGTACTGGAAACCTTTGTAGCTGGGCCTCTCGTAGATCACCCACACGCCGCTCTCCACCCGGATGGAGTTGCAGCGGCTGAAGTGGGTGTGCAGGTCGGCACAGTCACTGCTGCAGTTGTAGCAGCGGCCCTGGAATTTCTTCTCCTCAAAAAACGTGATCTGCGAGAAGGAAAGCATGAGAGTATTTTTTTCTGTGTAGCTTTTTAAGCTCTTTACTCCAGTGGAAGATCTTACCTTCCCCATTTGGATGCAATGTAAACCCGATTCCTTGCTGCAGGCCCATCAAAGTATTTATCCATAAAGAAAATGTGCAGAGCGTGGCAAGTCTTTGATACCCAAATGAGCTGGATTTGCATATCAGCAGAAACAGCTTGGTGTCATTTGATTTGCCTTTGTTCCAGCTTCCTGATGAGCCTCGATCAAACACATGCTGGAACGATGGAGGATCAGCTGCAAACAGCATGGATGACAGAAAATAATCATGTTTTTTCACATTTAACTGCATCTGAATCTGTAATTTAGGAATTTTGCATAAGTTTGCTGTTGTTTTTATTTCAACAGTGATGTTTTATGCAGTTTTGTTGTGTTCATAGTCAGTGGAATGTCCTGGAAAGTGGACATGTGAATTATATAACCTGAACAGTACACTGTGAAAATTAAATAACGTTGGGGTGTTTTTTTTTATTATAGTTTTTAGTAGCCTTGATATTATTTTACTTGTTTTTCCCCCACGCTATTAAAATGTTGTAGCTATTATAAGTCCCGAATACTGATTTGATTCTATGTTTCTATGGTGAGATCTAAAGATTAGGGTGATGGCAAAGATGCTTTCCAATTTCAAATACTTGGAGATTATTGAGAAAGGAAATCAGCCAAATACCAGTGGAAAAATGCTAAAAGCTGGTCAGTGTAAGAAGGACTTATTGACATTAGTGACAATATTTGTCCTGAATTATTATTATGTTCTGTTATCTTTAAAGTGATGCTTGTTTCATTTTCCAGTGGAAGTTAATTTTGATTCTAGCTGTGTATGACTAGTTTGATTCAAGAGAGATTAATATATGCAAAATGTAGTTGAAGGTGACGCTATTTGAAGCGTGATTTGAAGACAGAAATATGTCAAAAATACATTTCGCACCATAACCTCCGTAGTTTGGGATGAGGGATTCTTGCAGCATCAGTGACTTAATTCATACAACTGGGAGAGATAATTATTTGCAATATATGAAGAACTTCACAGAAAAGTTTGGCAACATGGTCCACACACAGATATCTAAAGCTCACATTTGAATAAAACGTTCTGCACAGAAGGTGTTTAACTGCATTCAGACAATTAAATTGTGTCACCCAATATTTAGTTCCTCATTCGTTATGTTCCTTGTGTCCATTTTTGAGGCTGATTTGTTGAAAGAATCCATTAAAAATAGAACACTCCGATCTATTCAGACATTTAATTCTTAGTGGATTTTTCTCTGGAACGTGACTACAATTTTTTTTTATGGAAAAGTCCCCAGTTCATGGATCTCATCAGAAAACATTTGTAAAATATATATAAAAAAAAATACAGTTTGGAAGCTGAAATATGTAAGCCAAATAGGAGCAATGACACTTGGCATGCTATTGGCTGGTTTTTGCAAAACAGCCAGTCCAGAAGCACCATTGATTTTCCTTGGCACTGATTAGTTGTTCCACCATATCAACATTTTCAATGTAATTGTTCTGCTAATGGGAACCTTTAGACATATGAAGGGTTTATCCAAACCTTGTACTTTAATTTAAAAAAGAAACACTTAATTTCCCATCTAGTTTAGGTCAGAATAAGGCACAGGTACAAACACATCTGGATTTCAACTTGCTTTATTCTGGTTTTCACCAGCTACATTCAAGGCTAACAGGCATCCATGATGCGCCTGATGGAGCTGAACCTCGTGGAGCTGCTCAACCCCATCTCTCTCAGGTTCCTGTACTCTCCTGGTCTCAGGTACATCATCCTGCCCCTGTAGTTGGGTTGCTCGAACATCAGCCAGTGGCCCTCCAGGACGTTGCAGGACTGGCACTCGGAAATACGGAAGCGGTCCATCATGTTCTCACAGTCGTCCACCAGCTCGTGCATCTGGCCTGCGAAGTTCTCCCTCTCATAGATCCTCAGTCGGAAGGGTCCTCGTTGCTGTGGGGGGAGAAATTACACTGAAATCAAACAACCGTCTGTGGCGAGAAGGTGAGTGAGACTTAAACCACAGCGTTGACGGGGGAATTTCCTCCACTTACCATTGGGATCATACGGCAGGATCGGATGCAATCACTTGCGCTTATTCCCATCAGCCGCTGGTTGTCGGGGTATTCACCCCTCCTCACCAGCATCTGGAGGCCCGTGAAGTTGGGTTTCTCGTAGACCACGAAGAGGCCACTCTCCACCCTGCAAGAGTTACACCTGCTCAGGTAGGAGGTGAGCTCCGGGCAGTCGCTGCTGGTCTCATAGGAGCGACCCTGGAAGTTCCTGTCCTCATAGAATATAATCTACAAAAAAAAAAAACACAGGAGAAATGATCAGCCAGTAGTTGATCTCTACTCTGAGTCATTTTGCATCTAATTTTTGGGAAATTCCACTTACCCTTCCCATGGTCATGATAACTGTGAGCTAATTGTGAGATTCAATGCACCAACATCGACCCTTTCCCTTTTTATACATTGCACAGCCGTAGCATTTCCACATGGCTTGTGCTGAAAGCTTTGAGTCATCACTCTATATTGTGGCACAGAGCTGCACTATAGGGTGGCAGACTTTAGCATCAGAATCTGCAATAATCCATTTATTCTCAGCTAAATATCGGGTTTTATGCCTGCTTCCAGCAACTTCCACAACTTATTTCATCTCTTTATCCAAAAAAAAAAAAAAACAGTCATGTAAAGGATGAGTATCGCCTCTGGAAAAAGACTAAAACTACAACAAGGTCTTGTCAACTGAAGAGTGGAAAAGCGTTGGCCTTTTGTCATAAAAAACGTAAAATAAATATGACATTTTTGTGACCTCGCGTAACCTTTCAGGGCTACGGTAAATATAGAATAATAACTATTGAGGTGTGGCATAAAAAGAAATCAATGCAAGGCCACGTGAACCTAATGATGAGTCATGATGTTTCAGACAAAGGTGAGCTAGGTGGTCTGGAGCTGATGATGGATATAAAAGCAACGCCGGTGGGCGTCATTTGGAAAAACGAAAACCGTCACCATGGGCAGGGTAATAACTGATTTGTCCTCCGTTTACATGTTAAAAAAAATCCTGCAAAAGGAAAAACTCAGGATTCTGATTGGCTTTAACATGTATGAGAAAATTGGTCCGAACACTTAACCATGCTTCGCACAAGCAGCAGTGTCTCACCCTTTCTCCTGTGTCCTTGCTGCAGATCATTTTCTACGAGGAGAGGAGCTTCCAGGGCCGTTCCTATGACTGCAGCAGCGACTGCTCCGACATCCACATGCACCTGAATCGCTGCAACTCCTGCAGGGTGGAGAGTGGGTGCTTCGTGGGGTACGACCGCCCCAATTTCATGGGTAACCAGATCTTCCTGAGGAGGGGAGAGTACCCTGACTTTCAGTACATGGGAAACATGCTGGGCATGATGGGTATGGCCATGATGGACACCATCCGCTCCTGTTGTATCATTCCCATGGTATGATATTTGTATTATCTCTTTAAGGAAGAGGTTTGAATTGGTGAGCCAGCAAGAAAAGGAAAATAATCAATTTTTCCTTTTCCTTTAACAGCACCGGGGACAGTTCAGGATGAGGATCTACGAAAGAGAGAACTTCGGCGGTCAGATGCATGAGCTTATGGATGACTGCGAGTCTCTCCAAGATCGGTTTTATATGTCTGACTGCCAGTCCTGCAACGTCATGGACGGCCACTGGCTGATGTTCGAGCAAACCAACTTCAGGGGCAGGATGATGTACGTGAGGCCAGGAGAGTACAGAAACCTCCGTGAACTGGGGATGAGCAACATCATGAGAATCAGCTCCATCAGACGCATCGTGGATGTCTGTTAACTGTGATTGAAACTATCAGAGAAAATAATAAACAGGTTTTGAAGTATCTTTGTTGTATCTTTTCTGTACTTGACAAGCAGGGGTTAAAGACTCTGTTCTCTCTAAACTGCAATTACATCAGTTCATATTAAAAATATTTAATTAGAAATCAACTAGAAATGAAACGGTGACGATGTGCAAACCATTGTGCAACCAATGTTATGTTGCACAAGTGCAGCGTTGCGACAGAGTCCATAAAACTGTGACTCAAAAATTGCAGGAAAGACCCTGTAATATTGTTACTTAATCTCATTCCACACTGTGCAGACGCTTTACTCAACTCAGCATGCAGGATGTTTAAAAATGAAAAGTAAAACTGACAGCATGACCTACTTTATTATTATTTTGACTAACCTGACAGCAGTAGAGAACTCCTGGATTGGTAATAGAAACTTGAATATGAAAAAAAGTAAATAAGTAAAATGGGACAGTGATAGGGTGAAAAAAGTTACTTACCTTGTCCCGAGTTGAACTCTGTGAATTTCACACATTTGATCCTAATATATGTTCAGTTTTCAAAACTGGAGCACAAATGACACAAGTAGATCAAAGATGTGACAAAAAAATTCCACAAAATTAATTTTGTTTAGAGCTACATGTTGTCAATATGCTGGCCTGCAGGGCAAGAAAGGAAACAATGTGACAGCAGCTTAAGCAAGATACCAACTAATGGCACTTTTGCAGGTTTCGGCAAAATACATATAAAAAGTAAAAAAAAAAAAAAAAAAGCAAAAGATGCACATTAGCTAAAGCACAACTTGGCGAGATGAGAAAAGTATCTGTTTATGTTGAATTTTATACAAACGAGTATCTTTGAACTCATCAGTTTTTTTACAGAATGATTTATCTCTAAATATCAATTATTTTTCTGACTATAGAGACGTAGTAAGTGACCTGTCGATTATCTCGGTTAATGCTTAAGGTATCCAGACTCATTCCAGATTAAATAGTTGCGCATCACTTTACCACGATTATATCTGACTGTTTGATATTATTTTAACTGTGGATTTGTTGAGACATGCATCTTAATCTGTAAAATATTTTACAAAAACTCTTGGAGAACATTGAGATTATTTTTTGGCAAATGTCACATGGGTTGTTTGCGTTGGTATTGGTCTGCCGTAATTTGCTATTTTTGTCCAGTCTCCCTTTCTTTCTGTCGATTTATGAACCTGGCTCAGATCAGATTGGATTAGATTATGTTTTTACCCTTAATAAATTGAATTATTTGGAAAAAATCTTTTACATTTACTCAGGTTATCTTTAATTGTCCAACAAACATGAAAAAAATAAAAATAAAAATCCCCAATCCTCCAATAAAAATGTTAACATGCAATAATTTCACTTTGCAGTGTCATCATAACATTTGCCTCCATAATCATTTTAATCAGGAAGGCTGCAGCGCTCACAGCTTTGATGTGCAGTACAGTCGGGATTTCCATGATGAGCTGACTCAGGTATTTTGTACAATCGAGGGGCAGATTCTTTTGATGTCACATGATGCATAAAAGGCAGCGCGCCAGAGAGAAAAACAACAGAAATCATGAGCGGGAAGGTAATGCAGGGTGCAAACTATCCAGACTGCTCCACACACTCCTAAAAAGTTCATAGTTTTATGCACGGTACTTTAAATCAATGGTGAATGTTTGGGGTGACCAAAAAAAAAAGCTCTAAAACTATGTCTTTCTTGTCAGATTATTTTCTTCGAGGAGAGGAACTTCCAGGGCCGCTCGTACGAGTGCGTTGGCGACTGCTCGGAAATTGCGTCTCACCTGAGACGATGCAGCTCCTGCAGGGTGGAGAGCGGGATATTCATGGTCTATGAGCAACCCAACTTCAGGGGTCAACAGTACCTCCTGACCAAAGGGGAGTATCCTGAGTATCAGGATACGATTGGGTTCAATGACTGCATTCAGTCCTGCCGAATCGTCCCTGTGGTAACCATCACTGTTGTGTCAATCAGTGAGAGATGAGGGCAGCCTGAAATGTAAAAATGAGTGGGTTACTAATTAAAGTTGCCCCTTTTCTGCCCTGCACAGCACACTGGACCCTTCAAGATGCGGATCTACCAGAAAACAAATTTTGAAGGCCAAATGCACGAGCTGACTGACGACTGCGACTCCATCCAGGACAGCTACAACATGTCGGACCTGCAGTCGTGCAACGTGGTGGACGGCTACTGGTTGATGTTCGAGCTGCCCGAATTCGAGGGGAGGATGCTGTATCTGAAGCCAGGGAAGTACAAGAACCTCAGAGAAACCAGCAATGGCATCAGATTCAGCTCAATCAGACGAATCACAGAGTCCTAACTCTCATGGTTTCTATTCAGCCGACAAGTTTAATGATGACCAGCGGAAGGCAGAAAGGGGGAACCTCATCTTTGATCCCGAATCTGTGATTTTGTGCCTTTTGTTCATTGTTTGCTTTTAATTCCATTCTCACTGTATAATTTACCTCTTAATTTGTGATATGCAAAATAAATTAGCTGGTTTCAAACTGGTGAACTAATGTGTCGGATGCATTGTTTTTGTTGAACTGGCAAACAAACATACAAGTATGTCCAGTGCATGACATATTACTATAGTCACAGTGATATTGAATGAAAAACAGTAGGAGAGAGACGGAGTCAGGCATATCCTCCATGGGAAGTCAACATTATGCTAAGCTAGTAAGCTATAAATACATCATGACTCACAATATACTCCCTCAATGTTATTAAAGTCATGAATCTCAGCAGTCAATACAAAAAGGGAACTGTGCAATGATTATCTACCAAAATGGATGAATTATTATCTGCCAGTCATGCTCACTTTGGTGGTTATAGTGCATCAGTTAGTCCTTCCAGACTTAGTGATGGGATTCCACAAGGTTTTTCAATGGGAACTCCTGTGTTTTTATGCTACATATTCCTCCCCATATATAATCAGGAAAAATTATATTGATTTTCAATTCTACGCAGATGATACCCTGTTTTACATGTTCATCAGATGTAAGGAAACCATTGGACTGCAAAGATTGCAGTCATTTTAACAGATATAAAGGCTTGACTGATGAAAAATATTCTCTTGAACTAAAACGAGAAAGACGTTGTCATTACTGGTCCTAAAAATATCAAGAAGTATCTGGCTCTATGGGGTTCCATTAGTGACACTTTGGATAAGATTACATTGACTCTTGTTCAACCGTAAAATACACTTTTGACCAGAACATATACTGTAATTAACATGATAACCTGCTCTGCACCAGTCAGTATTCAACTTTCCCCTCCATGATTTTTCGAAAACAGAAAGGATGCTGTCTCTGAGTGATGTTAAGAAACTAGTCTATCTTGATAACTATACTCAAGTATATACTCAAGTAATATACTCAAAAAATATTTAACATATAATGTTGTACAAAAAAGGCAAAAGGAAGCACATGGAAAAAACTGATTTTTAATCTGCTAGGTATTGCTAACCTAGCAGATTAAAAAAACTTCTGCTGCTAGTCCAGCTGCAAAAGTACTTTTTGGTTTTTCAAGAAGACTTCACAATTTTACCCATATTGGCCTTTCCTCATTGATAAATTGATAGCTTGGAGCTAATTAGATGATAAAGTTCAATAAAGTCCCAAAACCTGATCATTCTCTATCACAAGTCTTGTACGTTCTGCTCCTATAACAAAGGTTTTCTTGATGTTCTCAGGAAGTTTTGGAAGCTGGAGATACCAGGCTAGAAAAAAGCACAATGCTTTGCTGTGTTTTACTATTTTATTTGAAATGTAACATTTTGGTGATCCACCAACATATATTTTGCCAGGTTTAGTTGAAAACTTTCAAGCAAAACAGCAAACAGACTTTGGATACAGATCATTTTCATGGATAGACTTACTTTTCCGTCTTCCTCTGCAAGTTTACTTCAGTTTTAGTTTAGACAGCACAGCATAAGTTAAAATTTTAGTTAAACCTTTTATTTGGCTGTTGAATAGGATTTGATATTATAAAAAAATAAATTTTGCAGAATAAATACTGCAGTTATGTGCAGTAACTGGACATAATATTGAAACTTTACAGTTCTGATGTGGCCTCTGCTGCTCTGTATGAAATCTGTCTCATGCAGACTGTATTGAAAATTACTTTTCTAGAGCTTAGCCCCAATGAAAGAATCACAATATGGGGGATTTCAATCAAACAAAAGCAAGAACCAAAAAGCTGGAGGCTATCCAAAAGCAAGCTGTTGACACGCTGACACCAAAGTGAATCACAATCTGTGAATTGTTTACTGTTATAAAAGCCAATGGAGGACGTCTGTTGCACAGAACCATGGCAGGTGTGGAAGTGCTCCCACAAATTTAGAGTTGTGTTAAAAATGATGCTTCTGTAATGTTAAAATACATCTAATAAATGCACAGCACATCTAACAAATGCTAGAAACAGTATGGGTGTTAACTGTATCCTCTGAAAGAGAGGCCCCAAAACATGAGCATAATTAAACATGCATGCAAAATGCTGGTGAAAGAAACATTAAAAATTTTTTAAAAAGTGGGATTTTTGAAATTAGTTTTTTTTATCCAGTTCAACCCATGCGTATGCTTGGAAGATCGCTCCAAGTTTCATGAGCGCCAATTCGTTAACGAAATGCAGGTGGCAGCTGCACATCAAAGCAAACAGCTGAAATGCATTGTGGGGTACAGTGTTTAAAAAAGCTGACAGGTCCGATCATTGTTATGAATCACAATGCTGCAGGTCATCTGTGGGTTATAAATGCAGCCGGGAGCCCACAGCTGCTGCTACAGCGTGACTAGAATTAGCCAACACAATGGTGAAGGTAAGGCTACTCGTTTTGTGTAGTGTTTTTTTTTTAAATGTTTAATGTAAATTATGTTTATGTGGAGGCAAATCTTTGCCATTTGTGCTTAACTTAATCCAATGTTTCCTGCATTCCTGACAGATAATTTTCTATGAGGACAGAAACTTTCAGGGCCGCTCCTATGAGTGCAGCAGCGAGTGCTCTGACCTGCACTCCCACTTCAGCCGCTGCAACTCCATCAGGGTGGACAGTGGAGCTTGGATGGTTTACGAGAAAAACAACTACATGGGCTACCAGTACTTTCTGACAAAGGGCGACTATCCAGACTACCAGCGCTGGATGGGATTCAACGACTGTGTTCGATCCTGCCGCGTGATTACCGTGGTAAGATCCCTCGAGGTACAATCCAAATTTCACAGCAGAAGCAACTGATAAGTGCAATCTCTCCTGCAGCAACAAGGGTCTCATAAGCTGATGATCTACGAGCGCCCAGACTTTGGACGGACCACGATGGAGCTGACTGATGACTGCCCTTCTTTGTATGAGCGCTTCCATTTTCACGATGTGCACTCCTGCAATGTGACGGACGGCCACTGGCTCTTCTACGAGCATCCCCACTACAGGGGACGCCAGTACCTGCTGCTCCAGGGTCAGTACAGGAGGTTCCATGAGTGGGGAAGCTTGAGCCCCAGGGTGGGGTCAATCAGACGTATAACGATGTGAAAAACAGGATGTGCAAAATGTTGTGTATGTAAAATACTACAAATAAAGTCAATTAAACCATTCGAATGCTTTCTGATTACATGAAAAGACTCCCCAAGGATGGCATTTAGGTACAATGACCTTTACACACAGTTTAAGCAAGCATGTTTATTAGGAACAGATGGAAGAACGAGGATCTTAGTTAAAGTCGGTGATTCGCCTGAGAGAGCCGATCCTTGGGCTGGCGCCACCCCAGTCGCTGTATCTGCGGTACTCGCCGGGTCTCAGGTAGTAGGTCCTCCCCCTGTAGTTGGGTTGGTCGTACAGCAGCCAGTGGCCGTCGACCACGTTGCACGAGTTAATGTCGGACATCCGTAGACGGTCCTGGACGTTGGGACAGTCGTCGCTGATCTCCTGCATCTGGCCGCCCATGTCCGGACGCTCGTACAGCCTGATCTTGTAGGAGCCACGGTGCTGCAACGGGAGCATTTATGAGTTTTTGCAGGTCACACAGGTGGGCCTTAAGCCTTTTTTCCATTTATTTCTTACCATGGGGATCATGCGGCAAGAGCGGATGCAGTCATTGATGCCAATCAAGCGCTGGTTATCGGAGTACTCCCCCCTGCGCAGAAAGTACTGGTGGCCCAGGTAGTGGGGCCTGTCGTACACCATGAAGCAGCCACTCTCCACTCGGATGGAGTTGCACCGGTTGAAGTAAGGGTGCAGGTCGGCACAGTCGCTCATGCACTCATGATGGCGACCCTGGAAATTCCTGTCCTCGTAGAATATGATCTGCAAAATTCATATTTCTCTAAATATATATAAATAAAGCAAAGAAAAATGTATTTTTTTTGCAGCATGTAATAAACTTACCTTTCCCATTGCTGTATTAGTGGAGGCCAGACTGATGCTCAATAGATGCTCTCTGCGCCGTTGTCCTTTTATATAAGGTAGCCGTGTGATGGCACAGCATAAAGTATTGTCATCCAAATTGGTTTTTACAACGCAAATCTGGTTATGTATAGCGATGAGCGGCGGCTCGATAACGGCTTATTGTTGTTCACTTTCCACATGTTCATCACTATTGATAGACGGTTATCTGAAGGCCACCGCTCCCAGTATCAGCAGAATAAAAAACACCACAGTGATTTGCACTCTTGTTTTTCCTATAGTTTCACACTTAGACAGATCCTAAAACCCATATACAGAAAGAACAACAAATATGAGGTTTTGGTCTTTTCAGGAAGATGGATTGTTCTAATTAGGTAAAGGATAGTTTTTATATGACAACTTTACTGTTCATTGCCTTTAAAAAAAGTGATTTTAGTTTATGGAAAGTTTAACTCTACTGATTGTTGACCAAGTCCAATTAATCCATGTTAATAAAAGATGCATAATGTCTCTGACATCACAGAGTTGGTGTTGGGAGCTTCCTATTTGTGAAGGAGTGCTTGGTAGATTATTATATTTCCAGTGTGATGCATTCATGCACTGCAAATCAATCATATATTTGGATTCTAACAGCCTTTAATAACCAATAGTGAGGAATGTTTTAGTGACTGAGATGCTGAAGCTCAAAAGGAGTGTTGGGGATATTGTTCATTGGTAAAAAAAAAAAAAAAAAAAAAAAGTCAGGAGAGGGTGGGTTAATCATCATCGATTTTCAGCAGAGATACCACACGTTTACACTTTTGCAGTGTATTTAATGGGTCTCCACTGCATAAAATGAAGTCTAAAGGTGCTAATTTTTCAGTTATTCTTTCAGAGCACAAAAACAATTGGGGGAACTGTCACTCTCGAGACTAAAAACAAAATGTTTAGAAAGCAGATTAAGAGGAATGGTTGAGATAGCATTTAGCAAATGTAAAATGACGGCCGACGTTTGGATTCACATGTTTGGGTTTCTGTTGCAGACACTTGGCGCAACACTAGTTAAGTATTAACGATCCATTGCTAAATTTCTTCAGATATACACTAGCAAATGTCCATGTAAAGAAATATTCTGAACAGCTGACTGGAATAAAATGTGTCCATGTAAAGTCCCTAACCAAAATATTCTGAGCGGATTCATCTTGATTGGAATGAAACTGTAATCTGAATGACAAGGACGGTTGATGCCGATTGACAGGCAAGTAAACACTTGTTCTAGTCACATGACTGTGGGTATGATTGTAGCCTATGCAGCATTTTTCCGCCTTCAGTGGCCAGGCGATATGATGGGAACCTTTTCATTAAAAACATTGAGAGCTGAAAATGTGTCAACCGAAATGTTTAGTAAGTAATGTTTTTGTATAAAGCAGCATAAGAGAGTCCCAGAAGAACCCCAGCTGTTTTATAAACCTCGATCTGATGTCACGAGACTTTTGTCTTTTTGTTATTGTAATTCGCAGGCAGGAGGTGCCAAGGTCTTTTATCCATTCATTCAGATAAAACCCTGATTCATCAGTGGCCCTACTGGTAGATTACCGACCCTGCTATCACACACTCAAACACCTGCCCTCTAATGTTTAGAGCATTTCATTTCAATTGACACGAGTATTCAGTCCAGATCACCAAGTCACAGAACACGCCTGGACTTCATGGAACATAAAGCAAAAATGTTTATTTGCATTGAAAACTACAAACGCATTGAACCACAACAATGTTACAACAACTTGTCTGATAATATAGGGCATTACAAAGCAAAGATCTCAAATATATGCTGTACATCACCTTTACAATATTAAAACTATATATTTATCAACTGGATTGTTGTTTAGGAGGTTTACAATGTGCTTTGTGACTAAATAGAAAACACTGGGTTTCACCCATAAAGAATATAGGAAAGTACAATAAGATACAAAGAAATGCAATGAAAGCAATTAGCACACACTAGTCGCAGTACCCACTAATCATACCTGAAATGGATTTAAAGTTAAATTCTCTCAATACAGGATTTTTTTTTGTTGAGTCCTCTGAGAAGAAGCGACTTTTTACAGCATTTTGAACTTCAAAATAAGGGAATTTTTTTTAAATGTTAAAAAGTCTGAAAGTAAAAAAAACAAAACAAAAATAAAAACACCAGAAAGGGAAAAACAAGGCACATTTACAGAAGCACCTCCTCCGTTTTTAACAATGCTAAAACTATTGTGACAAAGAAATTAAGCTTCAATCAGTTCCTAAAACGACCTGTCTGCATGCTGAGCTCCGCTCCAAACATGGAATTTCTCATTTCTCTTTTAAAATGTGTCCACCAAGATTTCTTCACAGGACAAACCCAGGTGGCTCCACATGTGGAAAACCCCCCCCAAAAAAACACACCATGCTGCTCAGTGGAAAAGCACTGATCAGTTCCTGTGTGCTTCACAGCAGTGCTCAGCACAATTTGTCCACACTGAAACGTTAAAGCGCACAATGTGGGAGCAACTGTAGTACTTTTGTGGACAAACTGTGCAGCGACAACCTGCTAAATATCTACTTCAACATGCATCAGTCGGCCACGGTACAGAGTAAGCCCGTTGCCTTGATGACTGGACTCAATAATCGACATCTGTCGAAGGGGAAAGTGCAATAAAAGCAAGGCAGACGGAAGCAGTGCCTTCAACAGGGTTCCTACATATTTTAGGACAACTTTCTATCATTTCCAAGGCTCTAATTACAGTTACATGATGGATGGATGTGTAGTCAGACTGATACATGGATAGATAATTGAACAAACTAACAGGTAGATGGGTGGATGGTTAAATGAACAGACTAACAAATGGTTGGAGGAACGCACAACAGACATTTTTTGGACAAACTGATGGGAGAAATGGGATAATGGATAATGTCCCTCTTTATTTTAAAGCCAAAATGATTGATAGGAGCAACTAACTTTTTTTGTTCTTTAGGAAATCCAGGTATTTCTAATGTAGCAATTGGGACTGGTAGTTCTAGTTCTAGAAAACAGTTCCATCAAATTCTTTTTAAGCCTATGTAGGAACCCTGGTCAAAGAACCAGTGTGTGACCCAGTCCCTGAAGGGGTTGACGCTGATAAAACGCCCTAATATCACAGCTCCAAGACCCTGAAACACAACCACTACACGGCAAAACGCCAACGGTGAAGCATTTGCCCTCTATATTCAGGCACAGATCCAAGAGAAAAAATTAACTGTGGATTTTAACGTAGATATTTCCGCACTGACGCGAAACAGAAAGGGCACCATGATGACACACTGCCGCAGCAGCTTTTTTTTCACGTAAAAGATCATTAGATCCGTCCTGCGGTAACATGAATTGTGTAAATGTGACATTGATGATAGCTGCGCTGTTCGCAAAAATCATTAGAGAACCCATTTTGAAACCCCTGCAGGTTCTCAAAGCCTTGTTGTGAACGATGTCCTTCAGTGCAAAGATGTTAAAACTGTAACCCTAATGTGTAAATTAAAAGCAAGTGTTGCAGAGTTTCACTGTGTTGCTGTGGAGCAGATGTGACCGTGTGCTAATTCATGGAGAAGTAGTAGGAACTGTCGGCGGAGAGTGTGGCACGTTCTGCTTTGAGAAGACGTCGACTGGTTAGCCGACGCGAGGGGCGTGGAAGGGAAATGCGGCGGCGGCGTCCGGCGACTCTGTGGGTTCGGGCAGATGGTAGTAGTCCTTGGGGTGCGTGTAGCGGCGGTGCCTCGGCTTCAGATGGACACGCGGACGGGGGAACAGCTGACTCTATGGAGGGAAAAACCAGAAAACGCTTCAGTGAAGACGAACACCATCAAGCTCCAGGGAACGGATGTTAAATCCACCAACTGTTGGGTTGAATTTGATTCAGATTATGCCCACAAAGTGACTGATTTACTGGTACCCCTGGTAAAAGAGACAAATTAATTTTTTAGTAAGCGATTAATCAATTATTCTGATAGCTAACCAATTAATGAGATAAAAAAATTGTCATGTTTTGCAGACTTTTCATTTATGCTGTATGAGAAATACATTAAAAGACATATTTCTTTTATAACCTGTTTTAGGCTACAACATTTTATATATAAAACACAATAACATTATTCCTAAAAAATTCAACATGTGAAACGCTCAGCCCTTTCTGCTTGACTTCTCAGCACAGTGCAGGGCTAATTTGTTGACTATGTTCTGGATTAATCGGTAGATAAAGGTAATTAACGGGATGATTTCTTTTTAAAGATTTTAAACCAGTGGAAGACAAAGATATATGTTATTTTAGATGCAAAAAATGTATACATTTTTCGTTCAGTTTTGGTTTAATGGCTGTCAGTGTATTTTTATTCATCAAACAGCCTGTTCTGAGTATGTAAACTCCAATGAACAATCGATCGCTAAATTAGTAGACATTTCAATAATCGATTCATCGTGATCAATTCGATTAATCATCTCAGCCCTAAATCCAACCATTTGACATATCTCGTGGGGAGAGCTTTACCTCTCTGGGGTCGTGCTGCAGAGCAATCGGTGTCATTCCTGAGTAAAAATGTGGCGCCGTCGACTCTAAAAACTGCAAACAAGAGGCAAGTATTGGTGCTATAACATCTTAAATCAGACATTTCACACACTCAATCGGTATTAGCTGATTATAATTTTGTAATTTTTTTGTTAATCTTAGGTACCTCTGGGGTACTGCCTTCCATGGCGGGCCCAGGAGGCAGGTAGGAGCTTCCATCCAGGGGCTGGTAAGGATATTCTGGCTGCTGTGAGTACATGGCTGCACTGAAAGGGGTCGGCACCTGGACACAAACACGACAGGGTTGATAAGTGGGGGAAATTTACCAAAACAGCCGAACGATGATTTGTTTCACACACCTGAGCGATGCTCCATTGATACTGGTTTGCGATGTCCTGTAATAAGCCAGAAAATATAAAATAGCTACTGTCTTGATGAATTAATTGGCTCTAAAGGTAAAAGTGCTACTGCTACCTGGTAGTGAGGATACACAGGTGGCTGCTGGGGGTGAACAGGCTGATGGGACTGAGGAAGCATCAGCTGAGGGTGAGGCTGCAAGAAAGCAATTCCCCATGAACTTCTCCACACTTTATTCGGCGTTCGGCTGGGATTTTAGGTGAAATGGTCGGATCCTTACCGACCAGTGGTGAGCCAACGGGTTCATACTGGGGCAGTGAAAGTAGGCCACGCCCTTATGGTAGGTGTACGGATGTCCTGTGGATGTGGTCAGATAAAACGTCCCGCAGGACATCTGAGGGTCAAGGTTGGCCATGCGGGCATTCTTAGCTGAGAAAAAAAAAAAAAACACCACAACCACAAAAAAAAAAAAAAAAAAGAAAAAAAAAAGAAAAAAAACAAAACAAAAGAAAGAAAATCCATCTAAACAAAAAGTTTTAAAAGAAAACTAGCTGGCTGAAATTCAGCTTACCTTTTCCTGAAGAGTGGTTCTTTTTAACGGCCTGGCCAATGCAGAGCTTCTTCTCTTTAAAGCAGATTTCAGTCGCCTTTTGATGAAGACAACAAGATTAAATCCGGACGTAGGAGAAGGATGCAGATTCATCATGGCACTTACATTGCTGAGGATTCTCAATACGTCGTCTTGGTTTTCAAATGTAACAAACCCGTATCTGTTCAAACAAACAGGAGGCAGGAAAAAGACTTATAAAGCACACTTAAAATGGTAGGGAGAAGAGAGAAAAAGGAAAGAAAGGACAGAAGGAAGGAAGTAACCTTTTAGAGATTCCTGAGCGGTCTATTATTATCTTCACATCTTTCACTGCGCCATATTGCGAGAAGATCTGATGCAGGTCGCCTTCGTTGACCTTAAAACAAACAGGCACGTTTATTGTTACCGGCCTGGACTGATCTCTGTCCCACAGCAATGCGAGTTAAAGAAATCTCACCCTGTGGTCGATTCCCCCGACGAAAATCCGGTTGGGAATGACGGTGCCAGGAATGGGAGGGTGGTGGGTAAGGCTCTCCAGAGGGTTCTCTTGATTTAAGACGTCAGAAGACGAAGAGCTGCTGTCATTAAGCGACGAAGGGCAGGACGTGAGCTTTAAAAAGCAAAGCAATGTTAGAGAAGCAACAGAATCCCCAAATGCATCGTCAAGCTCAATAAATTTTACAAAATAAACAGTGTGGAGAAAAAAAAAATTAAAATGGGAGAACCTGCAGATCTCAACTACTTAGAACAGCTCTATTTCTATTAACAGGTATTTAAAAGACAGTTGGTTGTTTCTAAATGTTTATTTAAATCTTTTAAACTTAGAAAAGTTTTTCTGGCATTACGATTGTAGCTTTTTGGATGGTTTTGGGTGAATTATGTGCATCTTAAGTCAGTGTTTTTAACCGATTTCAATGCGTTTGGGGACCTTTGAAGTCACCTGAATTTACAAACCACAACACTAAGACATGTCAGACATATATTGAATTATTTCAAGGATATTACTCTATTGGGTGAAAGTGCAACAAAAGACTACTTCGTGGATCTCGTAAAAACTGTGAAATTGCCCTTTTTTGGTACTTGAAAGCTACGAATCATTCGCCAACTTCACACAAACTAGATTATGAAACCAGTTTCCACTGCAATTTTTCCACAAAAATACATCTTACCAGCTGCGAACATGACCGTTCTTAAGCATAAATTCATTATCTTTATGACACATTTTCCATTTCCTGTTTAATTTGCACCCTAGCTTAATGAAGAATCGACTTCAAAAGCCTACAATTTATTTAATTTGGTGAAAAATGTATCCAACTGTGTCTTGTAATCTAATGTTACGAAGACACCGCGCTGACAGCACAGTTGCAACAGAAGAAAACCCCTATTGAAAATATTCAACGTCAAAAACGTTAGGACTGTTAGCATTGGCGGCTAGCTGAACGACTAGCAACGTCGTGAATACAGTTTCACTCACCGTGTTTTGACTCTCCACCTCCATAGCCGCGTCCATCCGAATTATTATTTTTTTCCTCTTAAAAGATGTGTTCGGACTAGAATCCGAGCTCAAACATGGCCCGCAAAAGGTTCCGCAGCTCCGCTTCTTTGGTCGCCTCCAACGGTGTGAGTCAGCCGGAGACCCCCGAGCGAAACCTCCGTCGGGAATAAGTGATCGTGGAACTTTAAGGTAACCATGGAGACGAAGCTTTATTATTATCATTGGCAGAGTCGTCGCTAACGTTCCCTGAAAACACAAAACTGCAGTCTCCGTGTTGGAAAGTTAACATTAAGAACACGTCCAAAGAAAGTTAAAGATAAATGTTCTAGATAATATTTAAGGAACCTCGAAGGAACCTTCCGTGAAGTTGGGTTTCTAAAGTGTTTCGGGGAACCTTTGTAGAGTATTTCCTTTTAATTTTCAACACAAAATAACTGACTTTCAGAAAAAAGTTTCCTGAAGCTCTTTATTAAGATTATATTGCAAAAGTTGCAGTTAAACTCAAGCTTAGCCTAATTTTTAAGGGTTATCTAAGATAATTTGGCGCTCTAGGAGCCTGACTCAGTCTAAGACACCTGAACACCTGATGACGTCATCACAGTTTAGTCCAGACGATGGGGTGGGTTAGTAGTCTAAACAGCTAAAAATAAATATTATGCCACAATTCTGAAAATAATAATAAAATAAAGAGACGAATAATAAAACGACATGTTTTCAAACGTAATGCAGTTCTTCATTGTTACCACACGGGGGCGGCATTTCCACAATAATTTAAACTTCTTTGTTTCCTTGTGTTTTCCAATAAATATCTGATGTTCTGTCCGTTAGAAAAGATCTGGTATGATCATAGTTGTATTTTATAAAAGGAATGGTTCAGCAGCTGTTTTATGATCTTGAAATAATCATCCCGGATGTCATAAACTTGTCAGTGATTTCTGACGCCTCCACCTTTCCCTTCTCCTCCCTCAGCCACAACAAAGTGACTGAACAGAGACATCAAAGTGTCTTCATCTGAAAGGAAATGACATTATTTGACTGAGTGGTAGCAGTAATTAATTAACCACAAACAGAAGGAACACATCCCTTCCAATAAACCTGCACGTTTTATGCCTTTGTTTCTTCTTTTATTGAATTTGGAGCATTTTCCAGTGTTACAGTAGCATTTCCCACCACTGCCGCCCTCGTCTGACTAATTTGGGCCCCACCTCTGCTTGTCAGTCATCTCCAGCTTTTTTCTTTTTCTTTTTCTTCCCCCTAATGCACAGCGAATGTGTCGGAGCAAAACGAGAAGGACGTGTTTGACAATTGCATCCATTTACATCCCTTTGTCTTTCTCGAGTATCGTGAGGTTGGAGTGCTGCTCGCACGCAGATCGGTGCAGAAAGCGAAGAGGTCAGCAATCAGCTCAGATGTTCGTGTCCTTTTGAGAAAATGTTCAATCCGCCTCGGTTGGTCAGTCAGTCAGACAGTCATGGAGACAGAGGTTGATGAAAAATGAACCATAACAGAAGGGTTCAACTCCAGCTCTGTAATTAGTCTACAAATCTCTGATTTCCCCTCCTTCATCTGCAGGCTATTTATAGCCGCTGCATTCCTTATGGAGAATGAAATGATCTCTTTGAGACAGTACAATGCCAGAAATAACAGGTTTGGACAAACATTTGCTGAGGCGTGGTGGGCCTGGCTGACCATTGCTGGGTTCCACTGTGGTTTCAGTCGACTGTTTTTTTCCCCCCTCATCCATTTATTCATCTGTTATTCCAAACGGCAGTGGGTTTGCTGGAGGAGGTGCAGGGGGCCGGTGGCGAGTAATGTTATGGTTCAACAAAGGAGCGCGACTGGAATGGCTATGGAGCGCGGCACGTGCCTTACATGGCAGGCGGAAAATAAAAACGGCTCACCTTCAGACCAACACTCAGGTAGCTGCAAGGCCCCGGAAGTCGTTCTGTGTGCTTCTTTTTTTGTTTTGTTTGTGTTACAATAACACGCCCCCGCTGGGAAATGTGATCGCCTAAGACATGTGGCTTTTAGTGTGAGTGCGTTGCAGTCGCACTCGAGTCACCGCGTGCATCTTTGCACGCCTGTGTTTAGACCATCAAAAAAGGAAAGATTTACTGTCAGCTGTGTTTGTTGTCAAGTTTTGTGCATTGGACAAAAACGAGGCCCATAAGTTACATGTTTCGGATCCAAAATGTTCTCAGTGGGAAACAAATAAACAGGAAGGGGCGAGCTAATGTTTAATTACTCACATTTTCCTGTTCGTGGTAAGACTTTGCAGGTTTATATCGTCACGTTTGTTTCGATTTTTAGTAATAAATGTCACTATAAATGCATTTCACCCATCATCTGGGAGGCTTCTTTAGCCTTATCTTAAAGAATTCATCAAAAAGGATCAGCTGCCTTCTTGCTATGAACTTAGTAAAGCTTGTGAGACGTACAGGCACGAATTCAAACATCTCAAAGTTTAGGTTAGCTTTCACTCTGTAAACCAAAACATAATTATTAAATCAATATTTTGTATCAGAATCAGCTTTCTTTTCTCTAGGTATGAGGTCATAAACTAGGAATCTGTCTTTAAAATATGAATATACGCATAAAGTATGAACCTATATGATAGAAAATGGAAATAAAGTTGTGTTTTTTAATTTTACACACCCCTAAATTTAGTAATTTCCTTTAAAATTTGATAAGTGATCTGGTGCATTACACCAAATAAAAATAGATTATGTACATGTTGAATTGTAGTTTACTTAAAGTTTAATTATTTATTTCAACACTGAAATATAAAAAAGGTTCAGAATGACATCATTTAGAAAATATTCGCAAAAACACATTAAGATTCAATCAGTGTTTTTATTAAAGACAATAACTTTTATCAGTGAGCCTACTAAACTGGAAAGATGCATAACTCATTCTTTAGGCCTTTGTTAATCATAAAGGTGTATGAGGGCTCACCAAATTCTGAACAATTTGAAGCTCAAACAAGTGTTAAAGCAAAAAATTCATAACAGACTTTATAATCACTCCATAAAGTGCCCTAAATACACATGTTTTCCTGACACTGAATCGCATTAGCACAAGGAAAACGTCCCTTTTATGGCTTTCTCCAGTGGTTGTTTGTTCTTTTGTGAAAATGCCTCACCACAATGGTGTTGCATTCCACAGCAACACCCGATGATTTCTCTAAATGTAGACATATTATTTAGGGTTTTATATGCCGGGGCCCTGGCTATAGTTAGTGGGTGTGCACACACTGACCTATAATAAAGTAAACATAGTCAACTGAGTTCTGGCCGGTGAATTCTCAGCAAAGACACGGTTTTGTATTCTTACTCCTAATGCCTTTATTGGAGCTTAAACTTGTTCTAATTTAGGGAAGAAAAATATAAATTTAAGTTTTAGGGAATAAAACAAAAAACAAAACTACAATCTCTCTGTAGATTGTAGAGAGATTAGGGGATTTACTGCAGAAGGGACTGGAAGCAATGAGAAAGTGAACGTTTTAGACTTGATAACGAAGGATGCTTCTGTACTGGAGACGATTCTGAAATTTCTGGAGATCAGTATGCAAAGGATTCTCCGTAAAAGAAAGAACGTCACAGACAAATCAGAAGCCATTGATGAAAGCGAGCCATAAGATGTCCTTTTTGCAATTTCTCACATATGGAAGTTGGTTTCCTCTTCGTCAGATGAATTAAGGGTAGAGGTTTGGTGGTGGCAGCATGGTGCTATGGGGACACGTTTTGCTCAGCAGGGACGGGGAAAATGGCTGCAGCGGAATGAAGAACAATCCTGGAAGAAAAGCTGATGGAGGCTGCGAGTCTTCAGATTCAAACCAATGAAAGTCTAATTTAATACCTTCATATTACAGTCATACTTTTGCAGGGCATTATCTACTGCAATCTCAGCAATCCTTTTTTTGTGTTTGTGAAAAGACAGAAGCTTGAGTTTTTCTATGAGCATCATCTCATTGTCAAACTCTGGCCCAAAAAGCCATCCAGGATCAAATCAGTCAATTGCCAATTGCAGCTGCGCTTATTTACCAGATCCTGCTCCGTGTTTCGTTTTAAATAAAACATGGTTCACCGGGGAGTGTGACAAAGACAGAGGGGATGACAAGTTGAGTCATTCCGCAGTCTTTTTGGATGCGGGCTCATGAATTATTCGGCAGGAAGGTAACACTAATTTTGCATTAGATTCACGGCCCAGTGCACCTGCAGATTTTCAACTCCGACACACACGCATGCACGCCCACACACTCTGGTCTGCCTCTCCTGACGCCCCGTTGTTTTGTGTATCGTGAATGTAGGTCAGGAATGCGCGCACTTGTGTGCTTGTGTGTATTTACTGTAAGGAATGCAGCAGACACACATTGTTCCACGAGAATCCCCCCGACACGTCTCCCGATATAAACCTGCACAAACACACTGCAGCGGTAGGTCAGTTTAATATTTCATTTGGCTGATGGACGGCTACCACTGCTCCGTGAACTAAACATCATTACGACACACTAAGTGACTTAACTCTAATTAGAGCTGAAAATCACATTAAATCTGCTCTGTGATACAGAAAGCAGCATTTTGATTCCTGCTACCGATGCAACATTAAATCATTTCATCAACATATGTTCATTTGTGGTGCCTTTATACCCAAACCTTTCTAAAAAGGTTTAGAAAGCAATTAAAATGTAAAATGACTTAAAATGTAAAGTAAATAAATAAATACATTTAGCATTTCAAACAAAAAAAGCTTATTAAAAATGGCAAATTGGAATACATTACAATATGTTAGTTTTGAATTCTTTTTTGTCTTAAAGGTTGTTTACTTGAAAAAGTGATTTCAAATTTTTGTTGAATGCGAATTAAAATTGCTTTAAATGTTAAAGGACTAAACATTTTTTTAGTTTTTCCCCCTTTCTTACACAGCAGTTTCCTTTATACTGCATTAGCTTTGAATGATGTTCATTTAGTGACATTGTAGCTCTGATTTCTTGAAAAAACAATATTTTTTATTTTATTTGCAGCATATCTGGGGGAAAAAAAGCATTTTGTCATTATAGAAACCAATTTAAGATACAAATACCTAGAGTTACTCATTTTTTTTACACTTTTAAGCACTGATTCTTGGAAATTTAAATAATAAATGTGTATTTACAAAGATTTACATCGCCACTAACTTCCCTTCCCCCGTTCGCCTGCACAGTACCGTGCTTCACCTGTGGTGGGAGTCAGAGATGTCCTTGTTTTCTCCTCCCTCAGTCTCTTCGCCCCTCGCTGTGTTCAAGCTGAACAGATGCCAGTGCTGGGTAAAGTCTTCTCCAGAGGGACTGCCAGCAGCATATTGGTTTATAATTAATGAAATTAGGGCTGCTGTCTGTTGAAGAGGCTTCGGTCCCAGTGTAGGACAGGCTGCTGCTGCTGCCTACCAGGAAGAGAAGCAAGTTTAGAGAGAGAAACTTGGATTTCACACATGTTAATCCACAGGAAGAACATTGGATCTCATTGAAAACTGGGCTTTAGTCTCTATGTGGTACAGTTCTGGTCTTTCTCTGCGTTTTCTTTGGTAATCTATAAACTCGTCTTCATGTTTATCTTTTGGAGAAATGTTTCATCACTACCATTTGCAGCCTACTTTTGATGAACTTTGATATCAAAAGTATGAAATTCCCACTGTAGGCCCCCCAATGACATTTTAGGGGTTTTAGAAACTTCATTGAGCATGTGGCAGTCTGTGTCTCTTCAAACCCTTTCCTAAACCCATAAGCAACTCTCAAGGTTTCAATTAAATGCTTGATGTTAAAAAAAAAGGGGTAAACAACCTTCAAAAATTGTTCACCTGACCAGAAATTGCATGTAAAAGAGTTGCAGACCTGACAATAACCACCATCTATAGGATTGCCATGCTGCCCACATCAAATATGGATGCTTGAATTAACGATTTGGTTCATTTTGGGTGAAATATTTAACTGCTTTACATGCATTAAGTGGAATTAATCAGCAGAGTTTGCACATTGTGAAAGCAGCATGATGAACAGACATGAATGTGAAAGACGCCTGGGAAAATCTGAAGAGTTTTGAAGCATTTTCACTGTTATTCATTTTGTACTTTAGGTTTAATTATCAAACAGGTCAGATGTTTGACCTGTTTGTGGACACGTCCACTAACTTCCTAATGCCCGATTTGTTTGTTTTTTTTAATACAGGGGGTTCCTGTTTACACAAAAGGGTGACGCATAACCCGTGTGAGGTAACTGTGTGAAATAAATGTTCCCACAAAACACACACACACACACACATACACACCCGTAATCAGGATCCACTAACCTTGTTTTGTTCACGTTAAGGCTCTTTTCCTAATTGAGTTAAAGCTGCTCTATAAAACCCTCCTGCTGTGTCCTGATGGAGTCGGTTCTTCTGCACCCGAATAATGCCGAATCCAAACTGAGAGTTTGGATTCTTTGTTTGTGTTTGTATCTTTCTTTTTGCCAATCTGTCCTCTGATATTTTTTGCGGTTTCTTAACTTTTCAGGTGCGACAAGATGCTTTAGACTGACAGGTGAACTGACTGACATTGCTAACACGCACCCTGATTGTTAACAGGGTGCAACTGGGAAGGAAGAGCAGACAGGCAGACTGAGGGAAAGTTAAAAATGAAAACTGGCAGCTGGTCTGCAGTTCAAAGAAATGGCAAATAGGGGAAAAGGAGCAATCAAGCAGAACAAAATCCAATGCACAAAATGAATAAAATACAAAAACGCATAACATTATTGATTACAAACATGGATGAATTATTAAATTCATCCATGTTTGGATGAATGCAACAATGCAACCTGTCGGCTTTAGACAAGGATACAGTTGCAATCTCAGTGTAATTTTCGGTCCTGTGGAGACTCTGTGTTTTAGTTTAGTTGATTTATTTCAGTAGACTGCATCAGAGTGAGACATTATTACCATTTCTGTTTAACCTGCAGAAAATGAAGACTTCATCCTTCTCCAAAAGCCTGACTCCAGACCTCCTCTGGACTTTGGGCATCCAGTTGGTAGTGCATCTTGTTTGTCTCAAAACTACACTGTTATGACATTTGTGCTCCATCATATTACAAACAGGCAGAGTGGGTGCTGGCAATGCCAAACCACTAATGGTTGTAATTGTTAGCAGTTGTTTAGGCTGCCTGGGCTAAACACTATGTGTGTATTTCTATGAACATGCTCCTAAGTGTGTCTTTGTGTTCGCTCTCATTTGGAGAGACGTAAAACTCCTTTCTGCGAAGTTTTAACTTTTAAAAACAAGTTTTTTCATAGCTCCCTTTTTGTATATTTACATATTTAAGATCAGTCAGACTTTAATCTCAAGCAAAAAAAAAACAAACAAAAAAAACAGTCAGAGTTGATGTTTACATTTATGACCAAAGAAAATCTAATCCAAACAAATCTAGTTCTGTGTGGAAATATAATCTGGAATCAGCCGTGATTTAACAACAGAATCTATCTGACAACATGAAGTAGATGAAGAAATCTCAAAAAGAAACGCTTCAAATTAACACATCTGACCTCCATCAGTCTAGAAAACCACTTCTAAGACTTCAGGATCCCCCAATGAGAGTCATTATTCTCCAATGGAATAAACATAAAACAATTGTGAACCCTCCTGCCTATAAAAAAAGGACTCCACTGGAGCATCCATGACTCCAGGAGGAGTCACAAAACAACTCAGAATAACATGTGAAGCTCTGCAGAGTTCACCGGCCTCAGTTCATGATTCAACAATAACAATAGGAGACTGAGGAAAGATTTCCTCCATGTGACAGTTTCTTGGCAAAAACTCCACTCCTGTTCCAAAAAGACACTACAGACCTCTGGACTGATGTGGAAACGGAAGCTGCTTCAGAAACAGCCAAACACGGTGGTGGAAGTGTGATGGTGTTGTGCTTCTTCGCTCCTTGAGGAATCTATTATTTAATAGATTCCTCATTATTTAAAGAAATAAAAACAGGGTGAAATCTAAATAGAGTGTGAAAAAAGCCGTAAAAAAGGTAAAAGTTTAATCAGTTCATGTGCATCGTATTACAATACAAAATAGGAACGACATCAGCATGTATCTGGGAAATCCTTGCTGCCATGAAGAGAGGTCAGTTTAAGTTTTCGTTTGAGAATATTGGACGGGTTCAGGTGCAGGAAACCGGGCTGAAGGGAATAAACAGAACTTCATAAACAACCCCTAATGTGCTGCACATGCAGGAAGTCCAGGTAATGCAAAACAGAGTTCTGCGTGATAAACAGAAAAAAAACAATGCAACCTGTCGGCTTTAGACAAGGATACGAAACACTGATTAAAATCTGCAAACCCTAAAAGACAAGCAAAGTTATCAAAATCAAACCAGACAAAAAGAAAGAAACCATTCAGAAGCTGAAAGTTGTCTGAGGAAAATCTGTGCTCTTATATTTCCCCCTGACTGGATTTTCTTCCCATCCATTCCAGATCTCCACTCCTCCAGAATCGATGCTCGAGGAGGAAACAAGAAAGAGAAAAGGATGCATTTTTTTCCCGCTTTTAAGCAGAAGAGCAGCAGCACACACGGAGAGAACGGGTGGTGGTGGGGGGGGTAGTACAAGTCTTCCTGGAAGCTACTCTCCACAAGTGCATCGAAATAAACTTCAAACACTCTCGGCTGCTTGTTGTGTTCGGTGTGAGGGAAGACATGCAGTAAAGCATGCTAATCTGTAGGCCCGTGTGGCGCTGTGGGGTAACAGCCGGTGCCAATCCAACCCAGTAACGGTCCAGCAGGCCGCAGCGGGAGCCAGCGGAGGAGGAGGAGGGAAGGAGCATGAAATCCCAGACACCTGGTAGCTCTTTCTGTACAAGAATCCGCAGCTGGTGCCGGGAGCCCGCAACCATTTGCCCAGCTGCGGTTCTTCCGACGACTAGACTGGTTTACAATGAGGCAACACCAGTACTTACGGCGTCTGAGTTTGTTTAGAGGACAAAAAAAAAAAAAAATCAACCGAGGCCCAATCAGTGTCAATAATCCGCTAACTTATGTGAAACTGAACCAACAGCTTTTGTTTGACTTCATACGGTGAGAAAAGCATGTCAAGTTATCAGCCGCAGTGATTTTTTTTAAGTCAGCTGAGTTGGCAGCTGGCATGTCTGTCAACTTGGCCATTTGTAATTTGCCACAAATATTAAAGATGTGGAAGAAGATGCTGAGCATTTTTGTGAAAAGGTGCCGTTTTACATTGTGTTTATCTACTGCAGGGAAGATACTGACTACTCATAACTCAACATAGATCTACCAGAGTTCTTTAAAAAAATCTTCTAAAGCCCTTTAAACTCAACAATATTCAGCTTTCAAGATAAGTTCATTTGGTAACAAATTTCATCAATAAATATTTGGCTGATGACAAAGAATTTTGCTCCTGCACCCGTTTCCTGTTTTCCAACCAATTGTGACAATAGTATTAATCAGCAGTCGTCTCAAGCAGTTTGTTTTCATCCTTTTCTGTATTTTTTTAATTTTATTTTTTGGAATGTGTTGGAGTTAAAACTGAATTTTGCTGCTTGGAAACCACAACAGACGAACCACTTCTGAAGATTATCATCAACACCCTTCAGGAGACGGTTACTGAAGAAAAAAAAACAAAAACCACTTCGTAGAGCTTGTGAACATATATTTGGATGTCTGAGCTTAAAAATTAGAAGAAGAAAAAACCCCATAACCATGTCATTTTGTTTTTCTGTCCTTCCAAGATGGAAGGCATTTCTGTGACTGAGTATAATTTTTTTCCTCTGTGTTGAGCAAAATAGGGAACTTTATTTCATTCCAGCTTTTAAACCTCAAATCTTGACATTTTCCTGACCTCTTAGGAGGAATTTCAAACTTTTGTCGCTTCGTTTTCTTTTTTTTTAACCCACTTTAGACAAAGTGAGTGAATACTGACAGGTGATTTACAACACCCTAAACACTTACTGACTCCGAAATGCCAAAAATCTTTAATTTGAATATATCTAATCAATATAGTCGGTTGATTTTCCAGAATTACTGTGCTAAAATTAATGTCGGTCCTGTTGGTATAAACTTTTTGTATAGTGGATCCCTGTATGGAGCTAAATTGGGGGCATAAAGTCTGCTCAAAAGGGAAAAAAATTAAACTGAGAAATTATTTGTAAATTGAAAAAGAAACTTTCAACCTGAAAAGTAGTTTTGACAATTTTTTTTAAGTTTCAACAATTTTATTTTTTCCAATTTCCAATTTTTATTTTCAGCTTCAATTTATTTTTTTTTTACTTTCAAAATAATTTTTCAGTTAAAATTTTTTGTTCAGTTTCACTTTTTTTTTTCTTTTGAACAAACTTTATGGCCCCAATTTAGCGCCATACGTCTGGTATTCATGGGTGTTATGAACATCAACCAACTAGAAGCCCTCTTTAAAAACAGAATATAATGTAATATGCATTAATACAACAGCGGGCTATGCACTACAGCAGAAGCTCATGTATAAGATGTACAATGTTCCTTTTTGCGGCTCCTGGGGGATCAACCAATCAGCGCCGAGGAAAATAAATGGTGCTCCAGAATTGGCTGTTTTGTGAACACCAGCCAAAAAGTATTTCAAATAGCATTTTGTCTATGTATTTAAGATTCCCAAGCTGTGTTTTCTTTCAGATATTTTAGAAATGATATACAAAAAAACAAAATCTACAAATTTTCCATAACATTAACATAAAACGTATCGTTGGCTCTGACTGTCCTGAACACGAGCGTCTTTAAAATTTCGAAGCGCGGCAAAAAGAAACGACAGGCTGAGTCGTGTTGTTTTTTATTATTATTATTATTTTCTTTATTTCTGTCAAATCTTATCTAATTGAAAAAGCCCATGAGAAAATAATAATAAAAAAGTCCTCACAACGGTTTATTTTGAAGTCATTGTCAAGATTACAGGCACAGGATTAAGCAACAGCTATAAAAGATTTATTCATCTTTGTGCTTTCCTTTCATGCTCCCATTTTTTCCCAGACGTGTCAATAAATAAGGGTCACCAAAACCATCCAGCAGGAACCAAGTCAGGGAACTCAAATCAATATTAGGTGAATGTAACACGTTGAATATTCTCTTGGCTGCAGCAAACAAGATCATTTTTAGAGAAAACCCAGACACAACCAAGAATGAGTCCATTTGTTGTACTGAGCTCGCTCCATAATTTGACATAAAATCCATTTGGTGGCAAGTTTTTTGTGTTTTCCACAAATGTAGCCTTTTATTACTCGAAATGGGACATTAAATTATCCGATTCCAGACTGTTAGAAGCTAAAGCCGTATTAATTTGGAATTTTCTTTTTCATTCTCCCCTTAAAGGGATTTGCTTTGAGTGTCTTTTTGTGGGTGTAAAAATGTTACTGGCTCAAAGTAACGCTATTTAGTGGCGCACATCAAAACCCGCCGCTCTGCCAATAATGCGGCAGAGCTGCTATAATTAAATGTTTGTTTTTCAAGGAGATGTGATGTGGTTGTTTGCTGACTCGTTTCATCTTCGGTTGTTTTCAGGGTGTGTTTTACCATCTGTGTGTGTGTATGTGTGTGTCAGGGCTTTGTGTTGCCATGTTCGGCCGATGGCAGAGAGAACAAGTAGGTGCTGTTCAGCCTCACTTTGCCTCCAAATGCATGTCTAAAATTTCCTGAAAAGGTCATCACCCCCTTTCCAAATTTGTTCTTTTTCTGCTGAAACCTTTCAGGTCAAATAAAACCTATAATTTCTTTAGCTCAGGAAAAGATGTGTTGCCATTCAAAAGCTTTAACCTCAAGGGATTTTTTTTTCCATTCTACGGGTCTGGTATTAATCAGGACTCATAAAACTGAACAAAACAAATTTTGGTTATCAGCTAATTCATGACTTAAGAAAGAAGTATGGAGGGCGGCAAGGGCTCTAGGACCATAATGCACCACTGCATCAACTGCACACATGCATCTTTTTGGACTGCGAGACAAAGATTTTTTTTACAAATAATTACCAAACATGTCCAATAAATCTATTTCTAAGACTGTGAATAATTGTTTTTAAGAACAAATCGACCATTGAGCTTGTTCTATTTGGTTATTTCTCAGAACATTCAATCCAGGAAGTGCTTTTATTTTGAAGAGCCCCACCTAACAGGTGAGAGGCTTGGATCATTGAGTCAGATTTACTCATTAATAAGACTCTAAATAGGATTTATTCTGCGCTATTTCAAACAATACTGACATGAAGTTCATTAAGACCAATGACTGCATCTAAGTCAGAGTATTTCCGTCTCATATTTTGAAGCATTTCCTTTGTTTTCGGTTCGAGTTTCTTGAGCTCCAGCGTTCACGTTAACGTGTCTGCCATGGTCGCGCGTGGAAATAATCCCTAAAAGCGCGTGAACGCGTCTTTAATAGAGCAGAAATGCGGCCGGAAAATCTCGAGTGAAAGCCAACAACAGTGTGTTTCTCCTCACTGTAACCTGCTCACCGCGTTCAGTGGATTAACTCAGAAAACCTCCACGAAACGTCACGCGCGAGCTCTCCGAGCCATGTGTTGCGTTCAATGGCGTGTAAAGAAACAGGCGAGTATTAGCCTGTTTATCAGAGTGTATATTAACGCGCTGCAGTGCAGGAGCTGAGGGAAATATGTGCGTGTGTGAACACTTTAGCAGGGGATCACAGGTGTGGCTGCGAGCTCCACGGAGAGCCTCCTTTCCCATATAACCTGAACACCCCCCAACTAGGGCATCCTGGGTGATATCAGCCCATGGAGCACCTGCGTCCCTGTCCCACAGCTCTCTCTCTTCCTCTCTCACACACACACACACACCTCTAATGGCCTTGCATCAGCTCGCCATACGGCTCTAATAGCCAGCTGTGTGAGCAGGAAAGCGCTGGAGCGAACCGGCACTCAGTGATGAGTTAACTGATCTCAGATTAGTTTTCATCAGCCGATGAACAACAAGGAAAGAGGGCGACATGAAAACACTTTTACGCTTTAAAACTCCCCATTTACTGTTCTCATTTCCTTTCCACATGATTTAATAATAATAAAAAAAACATCTTAAAAGTATACAACACATTGGAAGTCTGTGCATAAAAGTTGAAGTGTTATAAAGATTATTTAGGTAATCTATTGTTCCTTAATCTGCTCTGAAGACAGCCCACGATTACAGGGACCTCACACACTTTAGCCAACCTCCTGGCTCTGCAGCACCAGTGTGAAGACGTAAGGCAGCATGTTCAAATTGTTAGCAGGTGTCCTGGCAAGTCAAGGAGACAAGAAGCTGCACACAGTTAGCAGGACTCATAAATTAATCCCTTCCTAATGACTCCCAGATCCCATAATTCAGCACAGATTCATATAGCTGAAGATTTACCCCTGTTGGGATTCACAGAGAGATAAAGCAGGAGTTGGATTCATCTCACTGACTGGTCATAGTGCAACCTTTAAATAAATAAAATAAAGAAATGGAACCTCTTCATATTCAGTTTTATGCAAAACATATAGGTTAAGGGAGATTAAACATGGCTGAAAAAAATCCACCCACTGGCAGTGAACACTTTAGTGTATATTTGGTCTGTGTGTGGTCAGAGACCGCACAGTCTTCAGATTTACTCGTCATTTAACAGTTTGTGAGCCTTAAGTTATGGTTTGTAACGGGATCAAGAGCAGGATGAACATTTATATCCAGAACTATTGTTTTTAAAAACATTTAAATGATCAGATACTCAAATTCTATTGAGGAACAAAAAAAAAAAAAAGCTCAAATTATGGGTTCTACATGAAAATTCAAGATTCAGTTTAAACAATTTGGCTTTTTAATGGCGAAATTTGATTGAAGAAAGGAAACCAAAACATCTCTTAAGAGTGATGTTGTGAAACTGTTTTATTATCAACAGAGGCTTATGGGACAGTTTCACATACAGATGAAGAGTCTCTGTACAATAAAGGAACATCTCAGTGGATATCATCGTTGAAAATTTCAGAGTTTTGCACTGTAAAAATTAACATATTTCAAGTGTTTATTATTATTTTTTTGTTAATTTTGATGATTATGGTTTGCAACTGATGAAAACCCAATATTCAGTTCTTTGAAAAACATGACCAATCAAAAAAATTAATTATAATACATAAAGAATCTTTGCCTACCTGCCACTACTAGCCAAAAAACATATTCCATCTTCTTCTGCAGCTTGCCCTGAGAGCTGTACTCAAAGCTATTAATGGAAAGTTGAGTGGAAGGAAGAAAAAAAAATTGGGGGTAATTTTGAATCACTTAATTCTTTCCTGTTTTAAATACTGGCAGTGTGGATAGGCACAGGATGATTTACTTTTTATTACCCTCTTTACAGCACCAAAATAAAGATAGAAAAAAAAAAGGACCGATATATGGCGTACCATCAATGCTACGCCGCTTTGATGCAGTTATTCACACAAAAGTAGTCCTGACAAAGAACTGCATGGATGTTCTGGTCAGTATGTTTATATTTCTGAATTTAAATCATTTGGCAGTTTTATGCAGAACTCACATTTTGGGTTTTCACTCACTTTCAACCAGTCAAAATTAAAGGAAATAAATGCTTAAAATATAAAGTCACCCTGGATGTGAAGATTCTAGAATGAGCAACTTTTTCAATTAAATTACTGAAATAAATTAACTGAGGATATTTAATGTTATCGAGATGCACCTGTACAAAGAACATGTGTTAGGGAATAATTCAAATTATATATATATATATATATATGTAAAAATCAGCTGAAGTTTGGGCAGAAGTTTTTTCCTGCTTACTGATACCAAACGTTAAACTGAAACATTGTTAGATTTACTAGTCCAACATAACCTGAGTAAGTGGTAGGAATGATGTGAAATCATGCATACAACATATATGCATAATTTTATATTAATCTATAAATTACTGGGTTAAAAATGGGTGGCGACAGAAACTGAATTGTTGGAAACACAAAATAAATGGTAGAAAGGATTTACTTTGGCTGGTTTAGCAGCAGTTTACACAACTGTTGGCGTTTCATATTTAGATGTTTAACTAAAACATCAAACTTAATGAATCAATGTCTTCCACAAGAGCTTTCTCGTATTTCAATTATGTTTTTGATGATTTTCAACCAACTTGGGGGAAAGAAAAAAGCTGAAAATCCTCTGCAGGCCATGTCCAACCTCAAAGGACCTCACACTGCCTTCAGGTCATGTTTCAATCAGTCCTTGGATAAATATTTGTCCACAGTTGTTCAGATATTAACGAGCTCTGATCAGCAGCTCTGGTAAAGGTGATAGTGATGATGATGATGGGTGGTTCTTCACAGGCTCTGGGGTCCGATGGCGTCCTTCGCTGCTGTTATCTCTGCTGCTCAGCAGAGTGGGGGCTGTCCACGCTGCTGTAGGGAGACAGAGAGGAAGTTGGCGGTCCTGAGGTTTTCTCATCGTCTCCCTCTTCCTTCTCCGCCTCGCCGTCGTTCACGTCCCGCTCTGTTCTGAACATCTCCACCGAACCCCTGCCGTCCTCGCTGAGCTCCTCAGAAGGAGACAAAGCCTCCTCCTCTCTGCTCTCGGCGGCGCAGGCGCCTCCTTCGCTGGGGCTGGAGCTCTCCCGGTCGTCCTCGCCGGAGACGGGCTCTCGGGTCTGGCTGTGATGTTTCACGTTGTAGCGCTGGTTCTGGAAGAACTTGACGATGGTGTGTTTGGGCAGGTCTAGCTGGGCTGACAGGGTGTGAATGGCCTCCTGGTCCGGGTAGAGTCCCACATCGCCGATGAAGCTCTGCAGGATCCCCAAGGCCTCCAGGGAGATCTTCGTCCGAGATCTGGACTTCTTGGCTCCGCCTCCCAGGCCGGGACTCAAACCTCGCTGCGGCGCGTCCTCTGGGCCCTGCAACGATGGCATCAGGGTGACGGGCTGAGGCTCTTCATGGACTGGCGATGGAGTGGTTAAAGGAGGAAGAGGATGTCTGTGGAAAGGCTGAAGAAGAGAGAAATAAGGACGAGGTGTCAAAGGAACTCACAATTTTTGGATAAAACATTTACGTGTTAGGATGAAGAACCAAGATAAATCGCAAAACTGAAGCTGTCTTGGTTTTCAAGATGATGCTTGCTTATCTTCAGATTTAATTACACCGACAGACGTGGACTCGATTGACTGAAGGTGTTATCTGGTTATTAGCGAAAACCTCCATAATATCGAAATTTGCTGTTGCAACTCTGACTCCTGATGCATCTCTTTCCAGTTGTTCTCATGGAATCTTTTTAAAGATTTATCATCCAGTGAAGCTTAATAAGCTCAAAAATTTTCCTCCGCTAATAAATGAGCAGCTCGACTTGTCTGCCTCTGCTGAGTCAAAGGAAACAAAAACGAGAGTAAGTGTGATTGACCAGCCTCCATCAGCCTCCGACATGCACACTAAGCTCCCAAATTCACAAACAGGCAGACTACTACAGCCTATTAACAGGGTGGGGTGGCCAGCACACCCAAACACAGGAATCCAACACCATAAATCTGTGGCCATCAAAATTAAAGGACCTAAATAAAGATAATGGCAATTCCTTTTTTCTCAGCTTCAATAATTACAGGCTGTGTTCTGAATAATATTGAGGTTAGAGCCAGACTGGAGAGCGTTTTGGTTTCGGGGAGAGGGTGGGATGGAGGAGTGTTTAGCAGGAAATGTGTGGGCCGGTCATTTACCACTTCTATTTTCAATGAGTTATGGGACAAACATGACAGAGAGGAGGGTGGCAGCGAGAAGCAGGTGGTGGGATCAGGCAGCCATGTTTTCTGTTCATAACCGGCTGATTTTACAGTGAAGCTATTTTACTTTATTTTTTAAAGTTTCCACAACAGAATCGGCCAATTCTAGGTTGAATTCGTCAAACTGAATCCCGTTTACCTGCTGATCTGGGATGTGCAGGACGGTGTGCAGTCTGTCGCTGTGCTGCTGCCTGGACTCCTCCTCGTAGACCTGGTCTCTGTCCACCTGCGGTAAGGCCAGGAACCGTCGGATGGTGCACAGGTTCTCCCACAGAGTGCGGTTCTCGGGGCTCGGACTCTCCTTCCACCTGAGCAGCTCACACAGCCAACCCTAGAACAAACAGAAAGAGGAGAATTAGTTTGGACGGATTTTTGTCAATGCAGCCACAGAAATGAAAGCATTTTTATGACAACTTAAAATTACAAAACCAAATAAATAACCAATTAGTGTCAAGGTGCCAGAAAACGAACTGAAAAGTGTAACAATAAAAATTATAACGGCTCAAGATGACTTTATGTAAAAAAAAATAAAAAAAACCCTGAAGCTTTTGTAAAGCGTGAGCATTAAAGGAAACGCTTTTCAACAATGTTTGTGCTTCTTCATATTACACTTCTGAGCTATCAAACATTAAAACAAAACCCACTCATTTTTTAGTTAACTTAATTTTCCTTCTGTCCAACAATGGCATATTTATGAAATGAGCTTGTAGCAGATAAAGTTGGTCCTGACTGTAAATTGAGACAAAATGAATTTTTTCTTTTAGTTTTTAATTGGTTAATTTAGTATTTTTGCAGAATCAAGATATGAAATAGTCCCAAAAACAAAAACAGATTATTTTTAAACTCCTCTGAGTGACTGATATCCCAAATATCCCTAAACCACAAAGACATGAAATGGATAAAAGTAATTGTAAAGAGATAAAAGCACAGATAAAGTTGTAAATGTGATTGTAAAGAAAAAGATGTTTGTTTTTTATCAAATAAGCTGAACAAGCTGGATTTTCAGTGTCTTTCTTCAGGTTAAATGAGGAATACATTTTTACGTTTTTCCTGGTTAAATAAGGACAAGGACCCTCCAAAATCAGGTCCTTGGACTACAGATGTTTGGATCGTCCAATCAGCTGTAGCTTCGTAAGCAGTGAGTTCCTATTGGCAACAGGTCTGATAACGAGTAGCTCTGATATTATCAGATTTACTGAGGAACATCTTATTCCCAGGTTGTGAGTCAGAGCAGATGCGTAAACATGATGGACGTGAGTCACCTGAAAAGTCTCCATCATCAGATCTGAGGCACAGAAACAGAAAGAAGCAGATAAAATCTTTTTCAGCTCATTTCGGCGCATATTTAACTAAAATATTTAACTCCAAAAGAATGTTTGATGGATTCTACGGTTGTGAGACTTTCATCAGACTCACAATGCCTCACATTTAGGAAGATATTCTTTTTTGAATGCTTTAGCTTGGACAGATAGGTTGTGTTTTTGAGCATCTCAATGTTCACACCAAACAGGTTTTGAGGGTGCAAAGATCGCTTCCTCTGACCCAGAATCTGCCACCAGCTGTTTAACAAGCAGCTTTCATCCTATGAATTAATGCTACTAAACCAATCATCCATCTGTGTCTTGCTTCTTTTATGGCTTCATCCTTCAACTCTTAGATGTTTAGTTCAGATTCTTTCTGCAGCTATGAAAATATGTCTGTTCTGCACAGAGAATCAGCAGAGATTTGTTATTTTCACTCTGAACTCTCCTGATGTCTCCATCTCCAGCGCAAGACTGCGCTTTGATCTTGATCGCCCGCATTGTTTATCGGAGGATGCAGTCATGATGGTATGCCACAGCGGGTAATCAGATACCCCACACGCCCACACACACACCTCATCAGCTCCTTCAAACATGATCAACTCAGCTAGTGTTTCTATGTGTCTGTGTACAGGATGTGTGTAAACATGATTAAGTTGAATCAGAGAAGCCTCAGATTTTTAAGCTTTGAATATTTTTGGGTTCATGTTTTGTTGGTTTTTTTATCTGGAGAGTCTGTGGCAGCAGGAAACCATTCATACAGGTTTAGACTTGAGTTTTTGTAGATAGTCTGGTGTTTGTGCGTGTTTGGATTATCACAGTAACATCAAGGGGTGTGGAGGCATTTTTTTTTTTTTTGTTGAAACTGACCTGACTCTTATTAGCAGCGACCTTAGCAAACAGAGCCTGGGAGACCTTCGCCCGCTTCATCTCCTGCTGGATCTCCTCGTATATCCCTGATGTGATGTTGGCGAGCGAATCGAGCTTCAGCTGCAGCTCTGGACCGGAGATGGTGCATTTAGTCTAGGAAGAGATAGAAAATGTAAACATGTTTAAAAAAAATAAAAAAGAGAGCATCATACAGTTTTAAATTATTCATATTTTGTCAAATTTGTATGGCTTTCTTTATACATAAAAATCTAAGAATCACACTGTATTGTTTATTTGTATTTAAACTTCAAGTAAAGTGCTTTGCTGAAGTTCCAGCTGCTAAGGTTTGGGTTGGGTCTCTACCAGATTAGCACATCTTGAAAATGATGTTTTTCTTTCGCGAAGCTCAGTCAGATTGGATGGAAATCGACTGTGAGAATCAATTTTTATGTCTGGTTCAAAATAATTCAGGTCCGTACTTTGACCAGGCCGTTCTAAATAAATAAATAAAATCTAGAAAAGTTACAAGTAGCAAAATATAGGAGCTTGTTTTAAGTCAATGTTGATGGAAAAAAAATTTAAACAATTTGCCATTGGAAAAAAACAAAACATCTTAACTTTTAATATTTGAAAAAATATCTTCTTCTACTTGTTGAATATTTCACTAGTACCTTTTCATCAATATTAAGGAACTGACTTAAAACAAGCTCCTCTATTTTGCTGTAAAATAACTTCTAAGTTAGTTTTGAAATAAGACAAAACTAACTTACAAGTTATTCAATATTTAAAATATAAAAATTTGCTGTTGTAATGTAATATATGCTGAGCCAACATAAATTTAGCTAGAATAAGAAAAGTCCTTCACAGAGTTTAGTGTGTGTGTACCTGTGTGTGTCTGATTGTGCTGCTGCTGCTGCTGCTGCTGCTGGAGATGTGGGTGGTGGCGTGGTTGGTGCTGGTGCTCCGCTCTCTCTCCTCCTGGTAGATGCGGTCTCGCTCGGCCTCTGGCAGGTTGAGGAAGTTTTGCATCGCCTTGAGGTTGACGAGCAGAGACTGCGAGGCCGAGCGAGGATCCTCCTCCTTCCGCAGGATCTCTGACAGCAACCCCTGCAGGAGATCCACCTTCATTTTATGACATTCTTTTCTTTGCAACAGCGTTAAATCGCAGGTAAGCAACTCTTACCTGCGTGCGGTTGAAAGCAACGCGAGCAAACACGGCTTGAGAAACGCTGGCTCTTTTCAGTTCGTTCCTGACTTGCTGATAGATGTCAGAGGAGACTTCAGCACCCGAGCAGCTCAGGCCGGGGTCTGCGGCGACCCCAGACACCTTACAGGTCCGCGAGATGGGCGGGTGGTTGAGGAACTGCTGATTGACTCCCTGAGGGTGCTGGTGGGCGAGCAGGCGGCTGACCGCCAGCTGCTGGTTGATGAGGTGAGCCATGGCGAGCTGCTGGCGAACGAGCTGCGGGGAGAGCTGGGGGGACAGGAGTCCGCCGTGACCCAGCAGGGTGGAGGCCTGCGGACGGAGCGGCGGTCTCGGGTGGTTCGGGCCAGCAGGATGAGGCAGACTGTGAGGCTGAGGGGGGGAGTGAGCGTCACCCAGGGTGCTCTTGATGGGGAGGGCTCCTGGAGCGCCCAATGAGGCCAAATGGCCGGGAGACGGCAGCAGAGGTGGAGGACGGTGGTTGAGGATGCTCAGGTCCAAATCCCTCTCCACTGTAGCAACACACAGTAAAAATCACACTCCCTTCCAAAAAAGAAGAAAAAAAAAAAAAAAAAGTTGAACAAAGTAGGTACAAATACCTTTTATGTCCGACTTTTCCAGTGAGGACCACATCTTCTCATTGTATTCACCTGGACGACACAACAAGATGTCTTTAACTAAAATCCACAACAATTGCTCTCAAACAGATTGCTTGATTTTCAAAGTTGCAGAAGCTGAGAAACATGCAATGAACCCGATTTCAAAACACCCATCACATTCTACAGATATTTATTCAAACACACCTTTTAATAAAAGGTTTACAAATGCATGAAACGATACAAACAATTCAGTTCCTTTTTTTAATAAGATAAATATTTTATTGCCTAAAATGCAAAAATGTAGTAAATTTGAACTGAAGCTAAACGTTAGGCAAAATACAGTTCAGACAAAAGTATTTTTATGTTAAATGTATATTTTGTTTATACAGTTTAGAATTTTTCTTTTTTTTTCCCCATCAAAAGCCGTTTTGAGTCTGTGTACTTTAGTTAATTAAGAAATAACTAAACTAATTTAGTTAATTTCATCGATTCATCACAATTAAACGCTTCAAGTCTACTTAAAATTAAAATGAAACTACGCTGTATGGATGTCGCCTTTATATTTTAAATGGTCATTTTCTGAATTCGTTGTCACATTTTCTATTATTTGGCAACTTCAGAACTTGATACATCTTGGCAGGGCATCAGATTTTCTCTTTAAGTGTTTGCTGGTCTAGAGAGACTGCATGCGTGTGTGTGTGTGTGTTTTGGGGGGAGGTACTGCTGTTTTCCATTAGGCGTTAAGAGCATTTAGTTTTGTCATGTGTATTAAGGGTGACGTTAATGTGAACCATGTGTGACAGTTCCTTCCTGACGAGAGCCGTCGCTGACGGACGTCTCATGCAGCACAGTCGGCACGTAAAGGCCGAGGTAAATATTCATATGCGTACAGGGGGCAGACAGGGGAGTGTGAAAACATCAGGAAAATGAAGGCACTTGGGCAGGTGAGTTATTAACTTAAGACATGACAAGCAGTAAGTGTCGGTTTTAGAGTGTCTGAGTGTCTTTAGGAGGTTTCATTAAGCAAAAAAAGCTGTACAAACACTGCTGGTGGCTGAGGTGCAGGGGAGGCAGACTGTCAAAGTTTCTAACGTGACGGCAGGGAGACAACTTTTGAGGGAACAAATGCGACAAATGAGAAAATAAACATATTTTTTTTTAAAAATACAAAAGAAACCAGTGCCAAGATAAAGGATTAATCTGGTGTGGAGTAGTTTGGCGTTTTGTGAATTTGGATTTGGAGCATTTTGTAATCATTTAAGTAGAAGTTCATCTATCTTTGCGAATCGTTTAAGGAGTGTCATTATTATCAAAGATAGTGAATCGATTGAGATAGTATACAGGCATGCTGAAGAGGACTTGCTGGTCTGAGCATTTCAACACTGATGATTTCCTGGGATTTTCACATTCAGCCATTTTTCTGCTTTCCTGAGAATGGATTAAAAAATGACAATATACTCAGTTTGGGGCAGCGGTGTGGAGAACAACATCTTGTTGATGTCAGAGGACACCACATGTGGCTGTTAAGAAGCTCAGGAGCTAAAAGGTCAAGAAAAATCTTCAAAATTTGATATTGTGGTTCAGACTTTTTACTAAAACCTTTGTATAGACCACATATATCTATACCAAACGTATATAGAGTCATCTTGCTTAACTTCATAGGTTTATTTAAAGAAAAACAACAAAAATTTAAGCTCACCCGATTGGAAAAAAACTGTTTTTTAGAAGGGATTTCAATTCTTACAATTAGTTGTGTACTACATGAGGTCATTTGCACCATCGGGTAACCATAAACAATTTAGTTTTACTGAAACTGAGGAAATATAAAAGAACCATTTTCTCTTGAGACAGCTTTTAGTAAAAAAACAAAAACAAAAAACAAGCATCTTACAACTGTAATTGAATCAGGAATTCAAATGGCATTAAGCACTGCAGCTAATTACTAACTGATCTGGTAAATCTTTGCATGCTGTTGACTGTGACAGATACCAAACATTTCCAACATCGTTGTGTAGTGATGAAAAAATGGGGATTTGCCTCATAGGGAGCAGAAACCTCAGAGGCTAACGCAGTGCTGTAGAGCTCACAGGAAACCTGCTTCTGACATTCATCTGCCTCCTGAAAGTGATGAAGTTTATTTTATTAACCATTTAAAATCAGAGTACGGGTTTAAAGTTACCTTTGAAGCGTTTGTATCTCTTGTACCAGCGCCCAAACTCGTGGCATTTCGAGGTGGAGACGGTTGCGTAGTAGGAACTGTTCACAATCGCTGAGATCATACTCTTAGGAAAATAAAAACAAACAGGAAAACACATTAGCTGGAGCTCATTGGTTACTGAAGCTAAAGGAAGGCCTGACTATGTTGCTTTGTGTTGAAATAATTTGAACCAGTGTGTCAAATTGCATCCATAAATGTCACGGTCTGAGGTTGAGACAAGTGAACAAAAAGTAGATCATAACTGAGGTTTTACAAATAAAAACATCAAGTGTACGATAAGCTTTTCCATTCAACCTTGAATAAAATGCTGTTGACAAAAGTAACTTACAGATACATTTTTAGCAACCTACAGGAGTTTAACTAAATAATTCCTTGTTTATTTCAAGTGTACGAGCTTTGAATATTTTACAGTCTTGCTCTGTCCATCATCTGAAATGGAAAGATTACGGCACAAATGTGGAGCTCTGACTAAACTGAGAGACCGGACAAGAAGAGCACAAGTCATGACAAACAGCTGTCTGCCAGATTCTCCAAACAAAGGTTGTTCATGAAAGGGAGGCGAAAAGAATAAAATAAAAGGTGCCATTTGGCACAAACCATGTACGGCAAACAGATGGAAGAAGATCCTCAGTCTGAAATTTAAGTTTCTGGCCTACGGGCACAACATACTCAACACATCTTTCCCAAAGTCAAACATGGTGGTGTCAGCATCATGCTTTGGGGGTGATTGCTTTCATTAGCAGGCAAGCTATCATAGTTGACTACAAGATGAATGGAGGAGAACGAGGAGCGATCCTGGAGGAAAACCCTGTTAGAGGCTGCAAAACATTCAACACTTCCTGCAGGACAACTAAACATACTGGTTTAGATCAGATTATATTCATCTGTTAGAATGGACCAGTCAAAGTTTTAAGCCAGGGGTGTCCAAAGTGCATCCCACAGGGCCTTTTGTGGCAACACAAAGTATTTGTCTTTTTACGAGTAGGCTTTTTGCCTCGTCTTTAATTTCATAGTAAATAGTACCACATCTATCCAGAGGCTTTTACTCAAAAAAGAAAAAGACTTTGATGCACCCAAATCTGCATTTAATTAGCTTAACTTTGTTTGAAAACAATTGCTGTATTTAACAAAGAGCAACCAAAACCCTGTTATTTCTGAGAATAGACTGTTCGTGTTTTTGTTTCCTTAAGAAAAAAAAAAAAAAAAAAAGACAAAAGAGAAAAAAAAAAAAAAAAAAAAAGTAGAGCCCTCCAAAGAAATTGGCAAACAGGATATTTTTCTTCCAATAAGGTAAATGTCCAAAACCCTTTGAGTTTGGGTTCTATCTGATGTACACGTCCCTTTCACACCAAAAAAAACTGCAAATGAAATCGCTTGTTGATGAGGGTATAATTCAAAGTATATTCAAAGATCCAATCTGAGTTTGATCAATTTTGCACAAGGTGATGAAACCTTTCAGTCTCTCGATCTGTAAACCTGATGGAGTCACGTCTTAAAAGTACCGTCTCAGCAGGGCAGAATATGAATTAAACTCTTGGATCATTTTGTTTTGTTGCAATTAAGCAACAATTGTTTGCACTTCTGTCACACGAAATCGCTGCAAACAATCAGGTTTGCGGTTGTAACGGGACAAAATGTGAATACATTTCCACAAAAACGAATCGGTTTTACAAAGAGGTCCTCCAAAACTCATATTTGACAGCACTTCACCTGCGTATTTGTGCTGGGAGTGACGGTATTTTGGGACTCAGTGCTGATTTATTAACACTTACTGCCCTCCCTTCCTAATATAACCTGTGGTCACCTCCGCAGAGCAGGGGACGCACAAACTCAACATGGGAAATGCTGAAGATGAAAACTCACATGAGTCAGGCTGTGAATGCACACCACCCACACGCTTCCCCTAATCACTAATTACATCATGACTAAGTCTTGTGTATAAATCACAAGTTGAAATGACACACTGGAGGCTAATGACTGCAGGGTGTGTGTGAGCAGCAGGATAATTGAGGTGTGCGTGCTTGCATCCTTTCCCATGGGATGGTATCGATATTTTGCGCGTGTGACTGAGTCAGATTACATACTGCACTAAGTGTGTGGTGAACTGATGATGAAACATGTGTTTAGAGAAAATACTTAGCAGTGTCTTGGCTATCTTTGCTTGCACATTTGTCGGAATCAAAACCAAACTCTACCGCCTCGGAATGCGATATCCGAACTGATTTCTTTTTTCGTTTCTTGCACCTGTTGAGAGTGTAGTGTGGTCTTGCAGCAGATACCTGGGAGAGGGGACACTCCTTAGCCAAAGTGCTCTGGTTAGTTTCTCTGAGGAGTTCTTTGAGCGCGTTTCTCACTGTGGCGTGAGTCCACTGCTCCGACGGCAGCTCCTCCAGCCGAGAAAAGCTGCAATATAAATATTAATTTTAAGCTGACGCGGAAAAAATATTTCACATTTACACAGTTCTTAAATTAGTAAAAAAGGTTGGAGACTTAATTGGTGAACCACAAAACAGGGCTCAGGATATTTGTGTTGCAGTAATTGGAAGAGATCTTGGACCTACAGTTAACCTTTTATTTATAAAACCAAGTTAAAACTTGTCATTTCAATCATGTAAACTTTGCTACATTTTCCACCTGACCTTTAAAATAACTCCTTTTCGTTTTGGGATGCACCATCATTCTGAGGGACCTCTCTTTTTTTTTTTTTTTTTCTGCTAGCTGAAATTGAAACTTTTGACCCAGTTTCCCTGCAGTGAGCTGACCTGTGCAAGAGAATCCGCAGAGTAACCATGTGGTAGACATCCAGCAACATGTCCGCCACTGTTGCTTCTGGAGCGTCCGTCAGGTAATGGATGGGCATCGGCTTCCATCGTCCTACTTTAATAATGCCTGCAAAAAAACACAAACAGAGCTCAAGTCTAAAAAAAAATAAAAAAATCTCCTTTAATTGCAACGTGCTTGTCCTGGCCTTACAGCGTCGTCCAAACACTCACGTGGCCTTAAACCGACACTCGACTGGAAGCGCAAATGTCAACAAACCTAATCACATTAGGATCTCCAGAAATCAAACACAGGCTGTGTAGCCCTGGATGGCCTTGTTTGCATGTGCATGGACGCTTCTTTTAATTGCAAGGAGGAAAAGAGAAACAAAAATGCTGTCTATTTGGACTCTAGTTGATTAATCAGAGGAGAAATATAAAATCAGTGCAAAGATCAAGGAGTGAATCAAACCTGGAATGTGAGCAGGTTTCATCTATCTGCACCATATCTGCTTCTCATTACTGGCACTGAGAAGCGCCTGGAAAATAATGCTTCCAGTCCAATCTGCCTTTCTGCAGGCAAGGTGCAGCAACAGGTAGATATGCTCAAATCTAAGGTTGTGCAATATGGATTTATCATAATTTTATCACCATATTTTTGTGGTATAATTGCGAGACCAATAAAAGTGACAAAAATGATTTGTTAAGACTTTTTTTGGGTAATTGTATGACCAAATACTGCCTGACACAGCAAATAAAATACTGCTCTTTAAAAATAAACATTTGTAATACTCTTCTTCAGGACAAGTCACATACAACGTAATTCATCACCAAACTGCATTTAATAAAATATATTTTTTGATTTAAATATTTTTTTCAGTAGTTTTGAAAAACTTATAAAAAAAAAAACCCTGTCTGAAAAAGACTGTTTAAAAAAACAAAGACACACAAAAAACAGAGTTAAATGGTTACATGTAATCAAATTACGTTTGTCAAAATGTTCTCATTCTTTAACATGACAACTTAATATTTACTTGGACAAACTTTACTTGATTACTTGTAGCAAATTATTATTTTTTAAAAGTTGGATCACTTGTTTTTTTTCCCCACTACAGTGACTCAACTTGTCTCAGCTAACTTCACATTATCTTATTTTGACTGCTTGGCAGAAGAAAATGTGCAACTGCAGGACAATTTGGGATTTTACTGCATCGTATTTAACAGACTGATGTAAAAACATTATAAACCTTTGTACTGTTAATCTTATGCAAAGATTCCTCAGGTAATTTTGTTTTTTCTCGGAGCTGCTCGTTCAGCGGATCACTGAGCTTCCAGTGGGAAAGTTGGGCAACTTTACATAAAACTTCAGGGAAAATAGTTTCCTCTGTGGTCATTACTCATTAGAAATAAGGGTCTTAAGTTAGATTTATTTTGGTTTTATTACCTTTATTTGTCACCTCAGCTTATATAAAAACCAGAAGCGCCTATAACCCCCCCCCAAAAAAGAAACGGCTTCTTTTGTGCAACTACAGGAAAATCCCAGTGAGAATCTGTTAGGAGTTTAAAATAATCATCCAGTCAGAACCCTGCAAGATGCAATTCAATCACAGAAGAAAATAGAAGAGACTCTGTATAATTTTGGTTGCAACCACACTGGGGGAAAAAATGCGAGACTCCAGCCAAAAATTATTTATTTGAAAAGAAAAGGCTTATTTTTCAGAACAAAACCTAGCTATTTAGGAGAGGTGAAGGACGGGGGGGAGGAGAGGACGGGTCGCAGGGCGTTGGCCACTTGGTTAGAGTGGCCTGTGTTTACGGGACACCAGGAATGTCAAACTGCTGTATTTTATGTGTGTGTGCCCTGAGCACATGTCTGTAGGCTTTTCCTTATCACAAATTGAACACCATCAGCTTCTAGGCAGGATCTCAGACTGATTGGAGGAGAAAAAAAACAAACAAGAAAGCGAAAAGAGTGGCGTTTGGCTGATATGAGCTTATTGTCAGGGTTAGGTGTTATGATGCCGAGTGGGCAGACCCGACTGAATCGCAGGAGGAGATAAGGAAAGAGAAAGCAGACAGGTTTTATCTATAAAGTACCTTCCCTGCATGTTTCGTGTCGTCTGATAAAGTCAGCACATCTGGGAAACAGTCGCATTTTAACTCAGCCGCTTCCGTTAATAATTACTCATCAGCAACAACACAGTGGTAGGAAAAACTGTTTTTCTTTCAAGTGGATAAACTGAGCAGACGGCCACTTAATGTCTGGCATGTTGGTGGTAAAGCTTCATATGCTGCCAAAGTACAGGCAGCTAAAAATGGTAGGGCCAAACATATAAGGAAGAAAAGCTGTAATTTTTAAAATAAAGTATCGTGATGGCTGGATACTCCAGCTACATTTAATTTAAGTAAGGGTGACTAAAAACATCAGTAAAGATTTTATTATTTGTTACTTTGTAAAACCCGGAAATGACCTGCAGTGGAGTTTATTTAAACTTTGGGGTTGCTTTGTTAAGAAAAAAACTAAAAAAACTCATAACATTTTATTAGAAAAGGTGCAAAAAAGGGTCTTAATGACTAGTTTTAATAAATCTTCTAGTACAAGCTTTAAAAATAAAAAAAATTAGACCATTTGTATCTTCCATCGACTTACCCCGAGCCTGCGCTGCTGAGTTGTGCGAGTATCCGAGGGCAACGAGCGCCGTTTCCACCAGCTGTGTGAAGAGCACGTCTTTACGGACGAGCACAAACTCGGCGTGACGGTCGCCGCGGCTGTCGCAGTCGCCGGCAGCGTCTGCGTGCTCCACCACGCAGTAGATGGGGATCATCAAACCTGCCGTGAAAAGAGGCGTACAACACCTTTCACAAATGGGAAATAAACACGTTTTGAAGGAACTGTTGCATTCTAAGTCTTGAATTCAAACATTTAAAGAGCTAAATGTGAGATTCTAGGGATACAAATCAACCTGAATTTCTGCTTTGTGGGAGAATAAAGGCTGTTTCTATTCTAGGGTTGCTGTCCCAGAACAGATCAAATTTTGCCAGACAAAACGACCAACACTGTACATCACCCTGAACACATCATACAGTGAAACATGGTAGTGGCAGCATCATGCTTTTAATGGACACTTTCTTATTCTGTAATTTAGCCAACTATACTTTATGATTTATACTTTTGTGAATCTAGAGCCTTCTGTCATTTTACTGCTGACTCGCCTGAATTCACTCGTTGAGGGACAATAAAGGTTATTTTTATTCTGTGAAAGTCCTATGAAGCTGGTCAGAGAGCATGGGTTGACCTTTAAACAGGACAAACAAAACTAAACCCACAACCAGAGGTAGAACAGAGCGTGTTAGAGCAAGGCATCTTTATGAGCATGAATGGCCTAGTCAAATCCAGACCTAAACCCAGTGATTTTAGATTTAAATACTGATGCGCTGCATCATCTTGAGCCATGTAGAACAAAGAAACAGCTGAAAATGTTTAAATATCTAAAGCAGGGCTATAAAATAGTTGCAATCTTTTTTAATTTATCACAACCGTCACCCATCTATTCCTAACATAATCCAGCAGAGTATGTAGAGCAAGGGGCTCTGGCTCACTTATTCTTCGCAATATGTAGAAAACAGATTATTTTAAGTTCATTTGTTACCAGCATTTCTCCGGAAGTCATCACTAATGTGACCCTTTCTCTGTTTGTGTCATTTGCTCAGCATAGTCCATGTTTCTGGGGGAAGCCAGCTTGGTGGTCTTCTTGTACAATCGGGGAGACGACTGTGTGAATGCATTTCGTCGTAACGTTGCACAACTGCATTTATGCTTCAACCACATATTAAAACCCACATGGGATAACACTCGCTTCCAGAACCACTATTAAAGCACTTCATCCAGGACTCAGGAGCAGCGCCACAACTCCAGCGGTACAACCGGATTCAGCGCTTTGGGCCGGACTTGGGTTTTCTCTTATTTTTTATTTCCTTTGGGCAGGCACTCAGAGCGTCGAAGAGCTGTGCAGCAGTTCACACCCATCCAGTCCACCAGTCTGTCCCACAGGAGCTGTTAATTAGTAAGCCATCAATCCTTCTCCTGACGAGAACGGGACACATCAGCCGGAGCCAAAGCCGCAGCAGCACCAGGCACGCCATCGGCCAATAACCAGACCGCTCGGTGGAAGGGCGGAGGGCGGCGGCGGGAGAACGCATGTGTGAACAGATAGTTTGTGTGATGATGCATGATGATGTTCTCTAGATTAGGGCATCATGTGTGTATTCTGGTCAATTTGCTTCCCTGGTAAATAAAAAAAAGTGCTTCTTTTCCCTGTATGTTTGACTTTTACATCAGTATCATCCCTTTTACCTGACAGAGTCAGAAATAAGAGTTAATGAAATTCAGCTCAATAAAGCTGAACTTCATTTTTGTTTCTAGTCAAACATTTCCAGCATTTAATTTTACTTTTGTTTCAAACCTTGTTCAAAAACATGAGTTTCTTTTCTCTGACAGCTCTAAATATGATTTATTTGCCTGATTTAACCAGTGAAACTTGTTTCCTTTATTACTTTTAAAAGGAAATACACAATCACTTCTTTATAAACTTTTCTAATTTGGACTGAGTGTGGCAAATGCAGATGTAGTTCTCCGGTCATTTTTCCAGTCCTCATGCCTGAGGACAGGCCTGTCACAGTAACAAACTTTCCTGGACAATAAATTGTTCCAGAAATTATTGCAATAAAATAATATTATTTTGAGGTCATTTTTAACAATTATGATAATATTAATGGTCTATTAATACAAGAATACCCACTCAAAGATCCAAACAATTTTAGTTTCTAAAAAACATTTAAAAAAAACCCTAAAATCAACAATAATGAGGTTTTAGAATTGCAATAAACAATACTATTTTGAGACTATTTTAAGCTAATATATTAAGGGGTTATTAATGCAAGTATAACTTAATTTCTAAAAAGAACAAAAAAATCCCACTGGGATTGAAAAATATTTTAAATATTCAAAATATAAACAACTGAAAGTATGTAAAATCGATTATGAAGTTTCAGTAACCAAACTTGCACTAAAAAAAATAAATTAAAAAAAATCTGTTTCGATGGGGAAAACAGGCAAAAGTGACATTTAGTTCAAACTAACTGGGTGTCAAATATTTGAAGCGTTTCTAAAAATGCTTTTCATTGACATGAAAAGGTGAGCATCTCTCTTAACAACAGCTGCTGATTATTACACTCGTGTTAATTTATCAGGTGATTCATTGGTTTATTGCTTATGTTCAAGTACAAGAGAATTTCACATCTAAAAAATATATGTTTAGATGTTCACACAGGTCTCTGTGGAGGCACCTTACCTCCTAACGGTCTCAGCGGCGTGCCACCGTTCTGCTGGATCTGCGGGTTGGCCGGGCTGCCGTTCACCTCCAGGCGGCTCATCTTGCACTGCGGGGGTCCGCTGCAGGCCGGGCTCTCGGGTTTTGCCCCCCTGTCCTCCGGGCTGGCTCGGTCTGGAAGGTCTGGGCTCTCCGGCCCCCCTCCTGCTCCTCCGCACTGCTCCATCCCAAGATAACTTTCCAGAGGAGCGCCCCGCACGGTGTAGGACGCTGGTGGAGAAAGGGGAAGAGCTACAGTCGTAACTCGAGAAAGGACCCGATAATTACAGCCATTGTATGAGGAACAGTCTTAAAACTTAAACACCAGCAAGATTTAATAGCATATGCAGAACCGTCACTTCTGACATGAGACTGCTCATACGTTTACTCACAGACGATATATAATCTTGCTTTTTTTTTTTTTAGTCAATACAACCAACCAATATCTTAGTTATTTACAGAAAAAGGAGGCCTGGAAGGCCACAGCAGACTAAATACAGAACTGTTTATTATCCTCTGTTTAGACACAGGAGTACACAACAGGCTACCATGAAAGACGCGAAGGCGTTTAAGGCGTGGACGGAACATTATAACAATGCACTGTAGTTACAAATAAATATAACTGAGCTCAAGGAGTCATTTTAAGTCTCCGTATTTGATCTTCACATTTCTAGAAGGATTTCTTTAGCTTCAGCTGCACACAGTAACGCCAAAGTCCAAGTTCCTAATTCTGCTGATAGAAATCAAATCCATGAAGCTGATTTTTTTTTGTTTTTTTTTTACCCAAAAGCATTTGTGTATGAATTTTTAATGCAATAATCTGTCTTGAAAGTATCAGTTTATTGAAATCCAAGACCTGAGTTCAGCAATTTTTTTCCCCCCCATTGTTTCTAAACAACCACTCACCAAAATGCGCCTTTGCTTTTCTTTACTTGCTAGAAAACTCAAATTGTGTGACTCGGGCATAAGATTTAAACCTTTTCCTGCAAAAGTATGAAACACAAGATACTTTAAAAAGTGGATTAATAACTTATGATCATCTGGAATAATTAGTAAGCTCTAAATCTGACTTCAGAACCTGAAAATAACGCTGCTTTCTGCTCTGACCGACTTGATTTCTGTTAAAAGAAACATTAAACAATGGTGTTTAAATCAGATGCAGAATCAGCTAAATGAGCCGCATTTGCAAAATGAGTTATAAATCGCCTTTAGCAAAGCTAATAGTTTGAGACCTCCCAAAAAGTATTTAAAGATGTGATCAAATGGCGTATGAAGCTGTATGAAATGAAATTTTAATGTAGCTTGCTGCAACTCTGTGTGATGTGAATGGAAAATATTTGGCCAACATTTACTGTCAGTCATTTATTGCAGAGACAAAACAATTTTTGTAAAGTTTTATCTACCAAACTTTAGGTAGGTAAAGTTTTGTATTTCTCCAACCTGTAGGGTTTTTTAGATGCGTGACCAGAATTTTTGCCCTTCCCACACTTGTTGCTGCACACTGCAAGATAGCTAGCTAAAAAGAAAGGGGATACGACCCATTCTGGTCACTTGAAAGAACTTTCAAGTGACCAGAAAGTTCTTTCAAGTGACATTTCAGGTTGCAGTCGTCATGCAGTGATGGAGAAACTAAAAGGAACGCAACCCATCATTCATTGTTGTAAAGCAACTTTAAAACTATAGAAGGCATCCGACTGCTGGCCAGCTAACAAACCAGGAAGCCCAACTAGCCAGGTAATAACAGTTTGTTAAACTTGCGTTACGGAATAAAGAGTAGAAATATACAACAAATTCTGCCCAAAACGCACATTTACCAAAATATGATGACGTTTAGTGGTGCTTATCGTTTCTTCAGTTTTTGCAGCAACAAATGACAAAAATCATAGGTCATCTGGATGTAAATATTGTTTTTGCAATAACGGGAACAAGTTTTGCTGAACCTGATTCAAGGCCGTGACAGTCTTACACCTGAATTGTCTAGAATTGACAGAAGTCAGATTTGAAATTTGTCACCAAAAACACAAACCAAGAGCCAAATGTACTTAAAGCTCTGTTCTGTGTTTTTGATTCATAGCTCCAAAAAGCCTAAATACAATCAAACGATCATTTTACAGTTGAGTTTCACACTTTAGTTGCACATTGTAGTCAAGTGTGTGGCCAATTTTCCTTCCAAAATGTCCTCCCTCTTATGTTTCTCCACAACAGATGTTGCATCACCGAGAGGCCGATCTCCTCCCATCAGTGTCCCTCTGGGTGCAGCTGTCCATCCCACGCTGCCTTTTCTAATTCACCCATCAATCCTTTATCTTGATTTAATGACCCATACCACCAAAAGCCTAAAAAAACAAAACAAAAAAAACATCTAAAATTTTCCAGTCAACTCACCCCTTCAAATCCCCTCAAATATGCATTTTAGTACAGCGCAGAAAAGGTTTGATGCAACTCAGACATACAAAGTGCTCCCTCAGCTTGAGTTTCATCTGCTTCTAATAAACACGTTTTTGGAATATTTGGGGTAATGGATTATAATCGCCCCCTCCCGAACCTCCAGCCCTCCCACCCCCCACTTCTCCCCTGCTTCATATTTCCTCCTCTAACGAGAGCAATTATCAAGCCATTAATGAGGGAGACATAAAATGTGGGAACAGAAAAAAAAAAAGAAGGATGGTTGTGGTGTTTGAAGAACACACAAGGAAAGCTATTGCATGAGGAATAAATATGCAAGTTGAATTAAAAGGAGCGTCGTAAAAAATTTTAAGAGGTCAAAAAAAAAAGAGAAAGAAAAATAGCCTTCTTCTCTGGAAACGTCTGACACAATGACAGAAGTACTGCTGAATAAGGAGGTATGGAATCCATCACTGACACACATTAGAATAATACAGAATTTTTTTTGCCACTCATCTTTTTTATTTTCCTGGGCGAAAATGTTATGGAAATAAAAAAATAAAAAAACTGTAAGCTTGAGTCATTCTGCAAAAATCATGCAGAGCAAGGCGAACTACGAGAGCCTGCATCAAACAGAAAAGAAACACTGAAGGACCATTTTGCATTTTATTTTCTTAAATGTTCAACTTAATTACTATCTGTTTAAATGTTAATTGAATAAACACTCACAATGAAAGCCTCGATTTAAGTTTTGGGCGGCACAAAATGCATTTAAAACCCACTTCAAGAAACATATTAGGTGGGTGTACAGCTGAGGAGACCACACACTCCCAGCACAGACTGTGTTCACTTTACTAGCGCACATGGAGGACAAATGTCATGCACTCGGTAGCCTCTGATTGACAAAGCGCACATAAAAGTTGATTTATTAAGACAGGGGTTTAATGTAAAGGGTGTGTAGTAGAGGTTTAAGGGTCTTTCCGGGGGTCTCAGGCTGATGACATCTCTCCTGAGTGAATTCATTTGATTTAAAAGCGGATTTAATTGGATAGCAGGTTAATTAAACCTGGTGGGAAAGTTTCCAGAGAATTCAAACAAACAAGTTGGTGAAATGACCAAGTCTCTTTCATCAAAACAAGCAGTGGATCCAAGTTGGATTTCATTTCTAGAATTGGAATCAATTATTAGATGAGCCTAACTAGCCTAGAAAATGTATATTGCTCTCCTGTGGATCAATTATAATTACACACAGCAAGCATAGATCTACTTTAAATAAAAAATAATAATGTGCTGACTGAATCCACGTGAATTTATAAAACAGAGAATAGGATATAGCCTATATAGGTAAACAAATGTCAAAGCACTTCAAAATTCTATATTTCTACCCCTAATAAGCTGCTTTAATTTATTTGGAATTACCAAATTCTTATATATTATACTCATATTCTCATTTTAAATGACATTTTAAATGCCACAGTTCATCCTTTTGTGTTCAAGCAAATAAATAAATAATATTTTTTGGGTGAATCAACAGTAAGCATTTCAAAACAAAGCTATAACATCTTAACTTTTAAATGTTGGCCTTTTGACATTTTTGTTTTGTGTAGTTTAAGAATTTTAAGTTTAATAAGTCTCATTGTTACTAAATCTTGAAAAAATTATCAAAACAAATCTGTTTTTTAAGTACCAAATTCCCTTGAAATAATCTGTGTTTTGGAGGAAAAAGTCAGTTATAACAGCTAATTTAAGTAAAATTAATAGGTTTTACTGCGCTTCCCAAATCTTCATATCCTTGCATAAAATTCGGCATACATAAATGCTCATTATCACTCACTGTATGGTCGTCGTCAGTCCTTAAAATCCAACTAGAGAGGCAGCGCCAAATCAAACCAGAGATCGGTGTGCTACAAAAATACACAGCTGCGGCTAATAAAATCAAGCTAATAACGGCTCCGTTTGATCCAGGTGTGGAAAGTGGAGCACTAAAATTACAATACAGTCCTAATGGGAGAGGGGAGAACAACAAAACGGCTAATTATTAATGCTCAGGCGAATGCTTAATCGGACATATTAATAATTTTATTAGCTGCAGCTGCGTTTAGCCAACTGTGGGATTGTGGGTAAGTAATTGTTGGCGTTAAGAACTGAAAACGTTCAAGTTTCTAGAAGTTAAATTGGACTTGTTTATGTCAATTTGAGTAAAAAACAATGTATCTTGTTGTAAAATATTTTGTCAAGTTTTGGACAAAATGTCATTTATTGCCATTCTGGCCCATTTTTGTTTGCTTTAAAACTAGGACTACTTAGGTTTTGAACTATTTCTCTGTTTTATGCTAAACTTAAAATTGCTGCATTTATTTTCAGAACAAACAAAGCAACTACCTTTAATATTTTCTTAAATTTTGAAAACCAGAAGCAGACAGTAGGTATTGTGTAGTGACCAGCCATTAAGTGTTAATAAGAATAACTGCTTCAATGAAAACTGATGACAAAAATATAATGTATTTGATGCATTTGCCTGTAGTTGGCCAAATTATAACAAATGTCAAAACACCTGACAGGTTCAATTCATATGCAGTTACATAGAGAGAAAGATAATATTGCCAGAAAAGTATATAATTGGAGCAATTCTTATTTTGCAGGGTTTTCCAGAAGTTCACATAAGTGCTTCATAAAAAAAAAGAAGAAAAACAAGCAAATTTCTCAATTCCACGCCTGATGGAAAAGTTCCCAGCAAACGCTCACTCACTTTTTAGGAAGTCGCTGTGCACGCCGGGCGACAAACTCCATCCATTGGTGAAAATGAGTGAATCCAGCCTGGAAGAAATATGAATTTCCCAATGTTTCCCTCTTTTTTCTTGATAGAACGCAGAGCCGGAGATGCACAGAGGAGGAGTGACAAGGGCAGACTGCTGCTGCCAGGGTAAGGAGATGTAAAATGACACATGTAGAGAAGGGAAGGAGGGAGGGAACAAGAGGAGGGAGGGAAATCCTGAGGCAAAACAACATGTATGAACAACTGCATATTTTTTCCCTTCCAAACAAATAATTAAAAAAACATTCTTTTAAGGTAAAAACAAAAACAAAAAAAAAGCACCAAGTAAATGTTTAACTTGAGATCTTGTAAGCTCGGATGGAATTTGAAGCGCTTCTTAATTATTTCAAACCATAAATGAGTAATGTGATGACAGATTTAGAAAAGCTTATTAATGTCCCAGATGCTGTGATGGCAGGAGAACAGGAGGAGAGGGGGGAAAAAAATATGATGGAAGGTGATTAATATGTGAACGTCACACCTTGATACTGTATAATTAGAAGTGGGTGCATCTGACTGAACATCTATAATTTTCAAGAAAATACTGAAGTTTTGACCATTTTTTAGAAGTTTCATCTGGGCTTCACATCACTCTCAGACTTTGTCCCTCTGCTGGTGAAATGGGAAACTATAAAACATACTTTAATTTCCTTGACACCACTTTTTTGGAAACAGGCTGGAATGTTCACATTCCTGTTTCCTTAATACAATATTCCCACAATCCCTTGTGCAGCCAGTGCCTCTTCATTTCTGACACTTTTTTGTAATGTATTCTTTTGCATTCATTAACATATGCCTATAGGTACATCTAAAACAAACTAGAATATCGTGAAAAATAATTTTTCTCACTCATTTTCGAAAGCAAAGATGAAGATGACGTCAAAGTTAAATGTAATAGTTCAGTAAATGGCTTTATTTAGGAAAGAGACACAAGTTAGCAGAGTAGTGCTGAGTCAGGAGGATTTTCTTTTGGAAAGGGACAACATTTAGAGAACACGGATATAATGACGGTAATGGTCCTGTCCATTGCATTCCCAGTAACAGAAAGAAAAGTAAACAGTAAAACGCATGACCAGCAGTACTTTCTATGTCAAAAAAATAAATAACTCCTGAGTCAGGAGTACCTTTTTATTTAAAAGATCACCTAATTTTTCATTTTTTTTATTGATTTCTTTAATAAAGGGCTAGTAGTCAGTTTTATGATCTATTTTAGTAGTACATTTTTAATTGTTTCATGAGTTGTTATTAGTCTTTCTGCATATTGTGGTGGTTTTTTTTATGGGAATGACTTCACAGGATCCATGTTGTTACTCATTTGCAGGAAGTATGTGGCAGCTGGCCCAGCATGACTGGGAACAGAAGGGAAAGAAATAACATGACTGGTCAGAGGTTAAAATGCCTCAGCTAATAAATCATCAAAAAAAAATATTAAAAAAAATATATATGTCCTTTTCTTTTTAAGGAGGGCAATAAAAATTAGGCCATCCTGATCGGGACTTCCCAAATATGCGCTGTCGGTTCATCGCTGGCTTGTCCAAATCACAGGCCTGCTGCTAACCAACAGCGTGGTCAGCAGTTTTTGATTTATTTAAGATGGAGGAATCGTCACCTATCATTACCACTCAGCCCGTCTGCCTCCTCCTCTGTGGTTTTCGTCGCTGCCAACACTCCACCTGTGCAGCATCATCTTAAACGTGTTTGACATTCCACCGCAAGTCACTCAGCATCATGTAGGCTTCGCAGTGGCTTCCCAAGGCTTGAATGAAAGCAAGCCAGGGTCTTAACCTGCTTCAGCGGAGAGTCATGTTGTTCATCATCAGGCACTCCTGATTGTGTTTATGTTACCTAACTTACACACTGTGTATGAACTCAGGAGCAAGCGCTTAAAACGATCAGAAAAGTCAACTCCCATTTCTATATCTTTATAGCTGTAATGTTCCTCTACAAAATTGATATTAAAGCATTTAAAGTCAGGAAATAACACATTTAGATTTTTTTATTTGTATTATTTTGTGTGGGTCTGGTTGCATTATGGTGTCAGAGAAAATAATTTTGACTATTCCTCCATTGACTTAGATCACATGTTGTTGAAGCAATTTTTAAGTAAAAAGACGCGTTAGAGATAAGAAAATAGCATTGAATGTACAGAGGGGGGGATTGTTGTGTACCTAAATGTTCAAAGTTGGTCCTGATACTTAGAAAAATACTTGATAATCAATAACATTTTCAATACCACAGGATTATTTTCAAAAATGTAATCAATAGAGCTATAAAATAATGTTATTTTGAGGCAAGTCAGCAACCACATAGATAAAAAGAAAAATGTGAAAAACATTATTATTTTTATTTATTGTATTATGTTTAAAAATAGACATATAGGGAAGTATGCACCTTGATTACAGTAGTTCAGTTATTTGGAAAATTGCTTTTTTTTTTGGCTGGAGACGTTGAAGAAACTTCATGCAGTGCTGTATGTAGCTGATGAATGGAAAGTTTGGTGGCAGGAAAAACTATGGGACTAAAATGTACAGTGGCAACAGGGATGGCAGATTAGAAGCATCTTACTTGAGGTTAAGGTGAAAAAGGCTCAGGCAATTTATCTTTTCAGATTTCATTTCACCTAAAAATGTATGTCCCAGAGTCTGGATAAACACTGGACAGGCACAGGATCCAAGTTGGATGGGAACCAGTGTGAAGTTTCCACAATCAGTGATGATGGATCAGTGCATTGATCCACTGTAGTTTATCATTCCACATGTACAGAAACAAATACACACAGATTGCAAATAACCATGGGAAAAACAACAAGACACAATAAACTAGATGTGCAATAAAACCCATCTGTTATAACCTCAAATCATTTTTTTGACTCAAAAATAGAGAAATTTCCTGTTTGTGTTGCAGCTTTAACCAGAATAGTTATAATTTCTTCCCTAACAAATGTTGATCCAGCAGGAAACCTTAACAGGACCCCAGACTGCAGTAGGGTTAAGTGGCCTCCATGATGGTAGAAATAGAAATGCTGCCTCACTGTGGCGACTCTGTGGTAACGACGATGAACCAATGAGGGTGCTGCGTTTCCAAACTTGGATTCGTAACTTACCAAAACTGTAACTTCTGATTTTTTTAAGTAAAAAATGTCCGCATATTCTTATATTTCCAGAACACAATTTATTAAGTTAAAAACAGAAATTATATAAATATGTTTTGCAGCATATTTTGATTGTTAAAAGTGTGTTGTTTTCTGATTTAATTGAAAGCAGTCCAACTGTTATTTTGTTCCTCTTTTTTTTCCCAATCTAAGCATAAATTTAAACAGAAAAATCACGTTAGAGGCGTCTGTTTGTGTTACGGTTTAGTCAGCGCACAGACAGCTGGCAGGTTGATTTCTTTTTTCCCTCCCACTGCATGAGAAATCCAAGACAACAGAAAACCTCTTTTTGTTTGAAATTGTGTACAATCATCAAAGAGTGTGAGGTTTCCATTGGTCAGTGGTTGAACTTCTTCTTTTTTCTTTTTTTTTTTGTGGAGTAATTTCTCATCTTTTCTCTGGGGCGGGGGGAACACGAGCAGCAGTGGAACCATGGAGTCATATTTTGGATCTGGTTCCCATGACAAAGCACTTGTCTCAATTACAGAGGGCTCAGATGGCATAAAAGAGGCCAAAATGAGTCTTTACATAAACACATGCGAATATACATCAAAGGAGACCACAAACAACAATCCTTGTGTGACCCTGCATCTTAAAAAAACAACAAAAAACACTTCAGTTTGAAGGATTAAATATCTGATTAGAATACTGCAGGATTTCAATGCATAGTTGTGTAAGTGTGTGCCTCTTAAGTCCTGCAAGTCTTTACCAGATTTATGAGTTTTTGTTTGAAAACTTTTTCTTCTGGTTAAGCCATTGGCACATAAAGAATATAAAAAATTTTGGGAATTCAAACTAAATTAAGACAAATAAAAGTCTAGTGTGAGGCAATTTGTCATGGGAATAAGGAACAAAATAGTTTTATTTTTCCTATTCAGTGTTTCAATTTTTTTGAAGCCTCTATACATTGTTTGGACCGTCTGGGGATTTTAAAACAATAGCTTAAAAAATCTAAACTGAAACTTAAGCACCTAATTCTGGTTTTGAATCCAGTTCACATTCAGATTCTTCTTGCTGCAAGGCAACAGTGTTACCAACTGTGCCACCAGGCAGTCGTAGTTACACCATTCTGGACGAAAAATAGTTAAATAAAATCATTAAAAGCCATAATTAACAAAGAGGAGCTTCTGTAAAGTTAATAATTCAAACCTGAGGATGGGAACAATCTTTATTTTCTCCAATTCCCAGAATTCCCCTAATTTGTTTCTAAAACCACTGAAGTGCCAAACACATGAAGTAAAACTGCTTCGCAAGTTTATTATCAGATTTCATACAGAGTGCTCATGAGAACAGCTTAAAAACATCATATTTACATTGTAACATGGCAAATTCAGGCAGACTGTTCATCATGCAGTAAGTCGTGTTGCCTCCGTCGGTTCAGATCTGATTTAAAGTCCCGTCACACAGACGGCCGTCCCTCATCGACGAAGCTGAGCTGCACGTCATGCAGGTTCAGTATGGGCATCTGGGAGTTTGTTGTTGCCGTGCTGGAGGTTTGGAAAAAGGGCTGGATGTGTGAGTGGGATGCTGCTGGGAGGGTCAGGGTCTGCAGCTTGGTGCCTCGTTCTGATAAATCCACCAGGAGAGGAGTGGTGACCGATGGGAGGGAGGGGATAGAGGACGAAAGGCAGGGGTGTGACACAGCAGCGTGCTCCTGAGGGGAGCTGTTGAGCGAAGGGGGAGCTGAGCGATGAGAGAGCGGGGGAGTGGGGTGGATCTGCTGGGAGGTAGGGGGAGGGGAGATGGTTAGGGAGCAATGGAGGGGATCAAACTGCCCCTGAAATTCGCCGCCCGTGTCCAGCCGGGGTGAGTGGAGGTCAGTTTCGTTTTGTCTGTCCGGCGGATCCGCAGGAGCCTGTTGGGTTAAAACCATGGGGCCTGGCGAACAGCAGCGAGGGGACACGCTGGGGGGCGGAGTCACAGTGCAGGGCATCAGCAGCATGGACGAGTTGTGGAAGAGAGGCTTGAGGAGGCGGGTCATTTCCTGCAGCTCCTGACTCACAGCTGTTACCTGGCGTGAGAGGACGCACATCTGGGGAAAGAGATGAGAGATGGAGGAGAATCACTGCAAGTTGTTGAGCATTTGTGCAAAATCACTGGGCAATTAATGAAGTCAGACAGCAACCATTTGATGTTTTATTAGGATTTCATGGCAAAAAACACAAAATCTTACCAAATATTTGGTCTAGTTTCTAGTACAAATACCTTTGTACACTTGAAATAAGACAATAAATTAATACAGCATTTTGTATTTACTCAGATGATCTTAGTCTGATTTTAAAATGAGTCTTATATCTGAAACATTTAAAGGATAGAAAATGACCTGTATCACATATTCATCCCCCAGGAAAACACAAACCTGCTCATTAAAAGTTCCTGGGCACTTGAATGAACTAAAAATAAATAAAGTAAATAACATCTGTGCTTCTTTCTGTAAAAATATATCATGAAGATTTCACATTTCACATTTTTAGAAGGGGGAGCAAATTTACCTCATGTTTTAGCTTTTCAATAGTCTCCATGGTGTCACCTCCGTCCTGGGCTCCTGGATCGACATAACAGTGAGTTAAAACAGGAAGCTGTTAAACGTAGATCGACCTATTTATTGCTTTTTGTAGTAATTTTTGTGCAAACTGTCACCTGGAGTGGCTAAATCAGGGCTGGAGAGAAAACTCTGCGTCGCACTGAGAGAAAAGTCAAACCTCTGAGCTGAGCTGGTGTGGTTTTCAGTCTCAATCCCATCCACAAACCTGAAGATTCACAGCAAAAAAGATCCGTAGTCATCTCAAACTGAGGAATCCTGGTCAGTGAGCGAGAATCAAGCTTGATTTAAATAACTATTATGCAGTAAGAAAGAAGTTCCACATGGGGGCAGCAGATAGTTTAAAACAACGACACACCCTGCATTTGACTAGAATCAAGATGTACCATATTAACGCAAAAAAGACGCTTAGACTCCACAGCAGACGAAAAAAAGAAACACTAATTAGATTTAGCATCAGACTTGATAGAGAGTAGAGGGTCGTCATTAGTGCTGTAGAGATGCTGTAATAATAAACCAATCCCACAGAGCTCTATTAAAGTTCTAATTAGAGATCTAATTGAGGCACAGCCAGAGACTATCAGCAAACATTTCAATTAAAATTTTTACTCTCGACTTGATTCATGATTTAATCCACTGCCTCTCCTAATGGCGGACTCAAAACTTCTCCTCAGGGCTGCAAAAACAACGCCCATCCCTCTGGGAGCAGGAATAGCCTCAGTCAATTTATGCTAATGAGACAGTTTGCAGAGAAAGGTGACAGTGCTAATGGTCGCACTGTAATCGTCTGTGCAGGAATTTCCAACCAAAACATTGTGTCTGAGTCCTGGGGGATTTCTGATAAGCAGCATTTATAGTTGTGCCTAAAATGACAGAATTCATGTAAAAAGTAGGCATTTTGCAAATAAGATGCAGTTTCAGGACCAATAAATGGTTTTATTGGCCCCATAATCTGTGTTTGGTGTAAAACACCTCAAATACCTGGACTGCTCATAGTAACATTTGGTTGCATTTAAATATATGGTGATATTCTCTGAAACATTCAGAGAAGAGGTCACAAACTAGACAAAGATTTCTCAGGAATCCTTTGGTTACAAATGCCTGGCTGACTGTTGAAGACTTGTATCAAGATCTAAACATACACAGGACATACCTAAGCTTGAAGGTGAACTCCAAGCCGTTCACCACTGTTGACCCAAAAAGCACAAGAAAACTTGCCTCCAATTTGCTTACAACTACATCAATAAGCCAAAAAGAAACTGAAACTCATCAGTTTTAAGATGAAGCTTATGATGAAAAGAACATTGTGTCCATTTGGAGGCATGGTGGTGGCTGAGTGATGATGGGTCTACTCTGGTTCCGCTGATACTGGAAACCACGTAGCCTTCCAGAAGAAGTTGATAAGCTAATGAAGATACTTCTTGTCTGTGGTGTGGCTGAAACTGATGGTGGAGGTGCAGAAACCTCTAATTTTTAATAACTTCCCACTCACCTTAATCACCTTGGTGATTTAGGAAACTAACGCTTCAATTTAGTTTCCTCTACTAGAGACTGTGAGTTTGAGGATTTCGCTGTTTCTTAGCTGTTCCTTGGACTCTGGCCTAACCATTAGACATGGATTCCATATATGTTCAAAGTTTCCCAGATGACATCCAGGTCATGGCCAGACAAGTATATTGCACGGACGATACCTGTGGTATCGTTCCTGCATCCTGATGTGGTCTGAGAGCGCGGTGCCACTGTCTAGGTCCAGGTTACAAAAGTAAACAAAACGCCACTGAGACTTCTCAAGTCTTTTCAGAAGAAGAAACGCTTCAGGATCCTGAAAACATTGTAGCCTTGCAACCTGCCTCTATTTTTTTTTTATCTCAATGCCAGAGACTTCCTGCACCTGCCTAAAAATGCATCATTACAAGGAGAGCTTTTCTGAGACGTTGTCCAGCTGTCAAAAGATGGAAGGTCAGAGGTCTTGCTCAGCGACAGCAGATGATGGACTGTTGGAGAGAAGCAGCACACACCTGCATGACAATTACCAGCCATATATATATCTGCAGACCTGAAGTGTGTTTCTGAGTGGCCTAGATTCACAATCCGTCTTCTGGGATTTTATGAATGGGTTTACTTCTACACTAGACAGAGATGTGACTGTAAAACAGTAAGATATATGCAAAGGTTCTTTACATTTTTAAAACATATAATGAAAACATTCATGAAAGAATTTCTAGATGACTGACTCCTACTAACCCATATCAATGCCGGGGTGAAGTTCAACAGAGATGGGAGGTAATTGGCTCCTTACCGAGGGCTGAGGTCCGGCTGCAGGCAGCTGAAGCTCACTACGGGAATCTGCAGGCTGGAGGGTCGAGCCGGCTCACTTATCGGCCTGAAAGGTCGCGGTGGCAGCAGCGGGGAGCGCAGAGGAGAGCGCAGAGGAGAGCGCAGACCTCGGCCCAACCTCCCCAAGGACGAGATCTTTGGCAGAGGAGAGTGTTCCCCTTCAGACCCGGACCCCTCTTCGTCCTCCTTGATGGAGGGGAGTTTCTTCACAAGGCCTCCGTTGCTCTCATAGTCTGTCTGGATGGAGAAAATCACAAATTGGAGAGACATTCTTGTCCTCTGTTCTAAAACGGATTCTCATATTCTTAACAACTTACAGCTGCTGTTCGGCAACCTCTTTTACTTAGTTATGATAAAACAAGAGTAATGACCAAAAACACTGCATGTAAAACAAATACTACAATGCTTAATTGTGTCCCTTTCTTAGAAGATATACCTCTTGGTACCGTTGCCTCTACTGCATCGTTTCCATGAGTGCTATTTTGTAGTCTTGTCAATTCAGAAGAGCCATTTCCACCATCGATTGAACTTTTACTGAACAGGCCAGGTTAAACTGAAATAAATAACTTGTGTGACAACTTTGATGCCCTTGTTGTTGCTGTTTTCTTGTTTAGATCGAGCTATAACAAGATGCATTGCAGCTATTACATTTGTTTACTCTTTGTTTGTCCTTTTCATAGAAAATACTCAAGCTATGAAGAAGTGTGGGGAAGAGACACCAGCTGCAAGTATTTTAAAAACTCACTGCCAGATCGGAGACAACACTGAACTGTAAGTTTTCCTGAGTTTAAACTAAACATTTTGGGTTCTTTGTCCTAGTTGAGGTTACCAGGTTTAAAGTATTACTCACCTTGGCCATGCTGTATGTATGGCCAAGGTCACACATTTAAGAAATATACCTAATTTCTCTTATTATAATCACTTACAAAAACCTGCAATGCTAAATGTCCCTATAATGTTGCACATACTCAACGGTCTCTTTATTAGGTACACATAGTGTTATGTTTTTTTATTCATTATTTGTTCCTTTACAGTAATAATCTTATATTTTTGAAACATCTCATGCCTCTATGGTTGCTGTCATTTCCCTTTTCAATCAGGAGGGGGTGCAGCTGAGTCACTAAAAGTAAAAGTGAAAGGGAAGGAAACCATTCACAAGAGCCGCATTAACGCTGATGTCCATTCAGCTTACAGACAGCACTGCAAAGAAGCATCTCCATTGAAAATCAAGCAGGCATGGAAATCATTTGAGTTCTTAAGATGAAAAATGCAAAGGGCCTCGTTTAGTTTGCAAATCCCAACAAGTTGCATTAAAGCAGACCTGCAGTCAGCATGTTGCTACATGCAGACGTGTTATTTTTTTGTTGTTTTGGGGGTGGGGGTCTGCACAGCTGCACAGCTGATTAAAACACAGCTCTCATTCTTCCCTTCACTCTTTATCCATCTCCCTCTGTCACCCTTGTCACACCCACTGTTTGCCATCATCTCCATCCAGTTCTTGGCTCACATGCCCGACTGGTATTTATAGATCACAGAGGTTTAATTTTAGCAGAGGTTTGCTTCTGGAGGAGCAGTTGGGGGGTGGTGGGGATTGAAGAAGGGACTATTTAGAATCAAGTGTCTGTTTATATGAGAGCAGCACGTGTCACCTCAAAAAGCAGCATGCCAACATAATAATGCATGTTTTCAGGTGTAAATGCGTGTATTCTGTGAGGGTAATCATGCACGGTGACATGCAGACACCATGCATGCTTTTGTGAGCTGAAATATGGCCAGGAGCAGTTTTGCATTCCACACTGAGGATGAACTTTCCGTCTTTGTGCAAGGACAAATCTGCTGGGCTTCGCTGTGTAGGTCTATGAAATGTAATGTGGGATTCTCTGCACAGTCACATCGTGGCCGCTGCAGTGGCATGATGTTAATAATTTAATCTCAAGGTGAAGCATGGCTTGAGGTAAGGGTAGGGGGTGAGGTTAAGCCTTCAGGAGAAGAGTCTAATAGATCTAGACGCGGTAAAGACACGGCTGTGACTCTGTGTGGTGGCACGTGAATGCAAATATCAGCGAGTTTCTTCCTCTTTTCCTCCCCTGCCACTTCCCTTCATTCCTGATGTTCTATCGTCTTGTCTCCATCTGGTTGGTGCTCTATTTTTATCCAGTTAGAGATGACCCTGTCCCTCCCCCACCCATCTGACGGTGCTATTTTTAGTCTCTTACCGCGGTCGATTGAGGATGCACCACTGAATTCCCTGCACGTGCATATGTATGTCGCATGTAATATGCTTACTCCTTTGCAGGCAATTTTCCCTCTTTCTAAATTTTTACCCAGATTTTTAGAAGATCATAGCTGTTTTCATTTTGCTCTTTATCAACTGAAACGCTGTGCAGTTGTGATTTTGTTGTAATACTGTAAATTAATCACAAAACAAAGATTTTTACTGCAGCGGGGCTTCATATAGCACAGCTTGAATGGAATTAGAGGACTGACAGCACTCTCTGGCAGACATGAAGCTGAAGTCAGGAGATCAGCTCAGCTGGCATAAAGACGGGCAATGAGTGGAAGGAGCATCAGGGCAGAAAAGAGTTGGGTGAATAACCTCCACCTGGCTGCTGGTTGTGGCTCCATCTTGGTTTGCACGCTTCTAGTTCATGTTCTTGGTTTATATTTATTAAAATGTGTATTATTTATATTATTGCCACACATAAAGGTGTATTTTGTTAAATTCCTGTAAGTATGTGTCTCAACCTTTCTGGGGTGAAAGTTCAATACTTTGCACACAGTCTATTAACATCCCTCAAATGGACAAAGAATCGTTTGCTATGTTAATCATGAAAAAGCAATGTCAGCCCCTATAAGCATTTAGCATGCGGGAAACTTCATACTTCAGGTTTCTTGTATCGGATCCTTCCATCCTGAGCGTTGCTTTGTTCTGGCTGGCAGTGTTTCAGAATAAGAGCTGCTCCCTTTGATGTGCAGGTTTTTTTTCTTTTTAATTAAAGCCGTCTCTTGCTTTCCACCTGCTTACCTCCTGGCTCCACAACACCAAACCTGCAGTTGCACCTGTGAGATTATGATTTCTGAAATTAAACAGCGTCGTCTGCACACAAAATAAAACTGCCAATACCTTACATAACATCTCTGTAAGTTTATGCATTGTACCGCATAACTTTCTCTTTTAGTGAATGGTTTTCAGCAGTTTGGAAGTGGTTATCCACCTTCTTCTACTGCAGATTTTCCTTCCACTCAACTTCCCGATAATATCTCAAGACCCAGCACTCTGTCAACCTCTGTAATATCAAAGTCTGTGTGCCATGAATCAAATTAGTTTCACTGAAGTAAAATCACTTCTTTGTGATATTTCCGTTTATTGAAAATGCACTTCTGTAACTTCTGAGGTGAAAAAATAAACCTTGGAACATGCTGCGGTGATATTTTAATTCTTAAGCCACGGGTGCATATTTCCCTCTTTCTTGATGCTTCCCTGGAATCACTGCTCTAATTAACATGTTTACTCACAGAGAAAATGTGACCTAGCTGTTTCCAACAGAAGCTGGTCATTCATGTGTAGACTACAGCTGAGATTCGATGCTACATTCCCAGCATCTGAATCCGCAGCTCGGGTCTGTCATCTGTTGGCGGCCTCTCAAGCAGAAGCCGTGGATTCCTCTGTTCACCCCCCACACACACAGACCAGATGGCTAATCCTTCTCAACTGCAAAGGCATTGTGTAAAAAAAAAAAAAAAAAAAAAAATTGGAGGAAGAGGAGTTTGTAGATTAGGAAAGTCTAAGATAGAGAGGGTGCTGTGAGCGGTCATGCAGGAGGTAGAAAAATAAACCCTGATCAAACATCTTCAGTTGGGCAAAAGTGGGATCCGGATGTTAGCTGTAAAGAGTGGAGAGCCGTGAAATGCTACTATTTGTTACAAAATCAGTTTCTCTTCTGCAAATAAAACGTGGAACACCTTCCCAGGAGAAGCCGGCCAACCAAAATTACTCCAGGGAGCGCATCAGCATTTGATCCAGGAGGTCACAGATGAACCCTGAACCCTGCAGACCTCACTCGACCCCTGACGAAAGACATATAAGTTTGTGATCTTAATCTAAAGCACACTTGGATTATGCAAAAATCAAGGTTTTGGACCACCTTTCATCATATTTGGACTCTTCCGCTGAAGAGTGGAATTGCCACTCGTGTGTATTTTCTGAATTTGTGTTACTTTCGCCTCTCTATACTTTACATATTTATGCTTTAAGTCTGTACTCAGTGACTGGCCAGATTTGTGAACCCAATCTGGCCAGTAAAGCAGATCCTAATTGTGAAATTCATTTGAGACGATTAGCCTAACCTAAACAAGCCGTTCATGCTTGAAAAGTTTCCTAAAAAAAAAAAAAACATTCTGGAAGGAGGAATGGGTCAAAAATCCTCTACATCACTTTTTTTTAAATTAAGTATTTAATTTACTCAACTTAAACATTTAAGTGTGACACCAAAAAAAAAAAAGAAAGAAGCAAAAACAGGAGAAATCTCTGCATGTGATTGAAGGCGCAATCAACAATCAGCGAACAAAGTTAAAAAAAATGTAAGGGTAATTTGGATCACTGTAATTGAACTGGTGGAAACACTATGAATTTGCTGATTAAAATGAAAGCAGGCTGTTAAAAGCTCTTGATAGCAGCAGGTGGATAAGCGGGACCCAGAAAGAGCAAATGAAATGGTAACCGGAAAGTCGGTTGTCTTCGCAGTTCCAGACAAATCTTCTGACGTTTCTGCATCTGATGGGAACACAATAGAGCGTGCCAAACGAGGAGACAGCTGCTCAGCAGAGGTGGAACATGCTGAGGGGATTTTATACTCCGTCTGGCTGAGGATGACTTTTCTCCTGTGTTTCTTAGGAGACGAGTGCAAGTTTAAACTTGAGGATTCTGCGTTTTGTCAAGTCCAGTTTATTTGTGTCAAACATTTCAGCAGCAAGGCGGTGCAAAGTGCTTTACCTCATAAGAACATCACAGTCACCCTTAATGAAACAAGCAACAGACATTAAATTTTGTCAGCTGTGTTGGCGCCCCTTGAGGTTCTCCACGTTGTAAAGTCCATAGACGTCAATGTACATTATTAGGACTCTTCTCATTCTGGTTCTATTTGTTGCAAATTATTAGTGTGTAATATTGAAGAGAAAGGAAACATGTTTTTCAATCTTTTTACAAATAAAAAACTGTTTTTTGGGGGTAATTTCTTTGGTTTTTGCTAGTCTTTTGATGGTATGTCTCCACCAGCTCTATAAAACAGCAGTCAGCTCAGTAAGCTTGGCTCTTGCGACAAATTGAGGCTTGGAGTTAGATCTGGACTTTGACTGGGCCATTCCAGTACATATGGTTTGATCCAAACCATTCCATTCATCTCAGTCTCAGTCTTCAACTTAACCAGTTCTTCTTTCTATGCTGAATGCTATCCCCACAGCATGACGCTGCCTCCACCAGGTTTCGCCACAGAGCACTTTCCATTTAGGCCAAAAAGGTTGCTTTTGGGTTCATCAGACCAGAGAACCTTTTCATCTGCTTTTCTTCATGCTTGTGACAAACTGCAAAAAGCACTTCTTTTTGCTTGCTGCTCTTCATTGTTCCAGCGAAAAATGGTGCAGCGTCAGACTGAGAACCGACCAGAAAGTAGCAGCAGCTTTGAGAGAGTCTTTGAAACTTTCAATTAAAACTTAAGAAGGATTACTGGAAGGTCTCCCCTACTGGAAGCAAGATGCAGAGATATGAGTAATGGCTTGTGCACAGAACAGTCCTGCACACTGTGTGGTATGTTGTGATTCATTTTTCAATCTCTAACCCAGTGATTTGACCTCAAGCCACACTAGGAGCCAAAGTCGTCCTTATCACAAACCTTACCTCAACCTAAAACTTCTAATTTCTGAGTCTAATTAGAAATATGGTCCTTGTTTGTTGTCATCAGTGGATTCATATTGTTGCTTAAGAACTCAGTGGCTATTGCCTCCCTTGTTCTGCACCCCTAACCAATCAAAATGCTGAAAATCATCTCAGAGCAGTCCTAACTCAGCATGAACCACACATGCACACAAGTCATAGAAAACTTGTTATATTTTTTAAAATCTTGCACTCCCTTCTCTTTATACTGCCGTCCTTGCCAACAAAATGTACCTCGGTGCTGTGTCCCTCTCGCAGGTTGTACGTCAGGTCGTGCTGGATCTCGGTGATGAACTTTTGGGCGTAGTCGGGGTAGAGACAGAGCACCTCGCGGAGCCCTTTGAGGCTGATGTACTGCAGGTCGCAGTAGGTGAGGGCCTTCACGCAGGCGTTGGTCTTAATCACCTCCTCCTGGGTGAGGCAGTCGGAGCCGATCAGGTCACCCCGACCTTAGAGGGAGAGACACAGGGACTTGAAGGCGAGCGTGAAAAGAAACTGTCTGAGAAAATCTTTTCTTTTTTCCCACTGACGTGTCTCGTAACACGAATTATTACACTCAGTGTGTTGTGGTTTTTAAATCATGCATGGCAAGGAAGGATTGGTATTAAGAGTTCAACAATGATATGAACAATTATTGAATTATTAATACCTTCTAAAGTTTTTCACAGTTTGCCACCTTAAAGCCACAAATTTTAATGCATATTGTCTGAATCTTGTAAAGAGGAAGGATCATTTCAACACTGAACAGAATAAATGCCATGTTATACGTGGACAAACTGAAATACAAGCAAATCTGTATGCGCAATAATTTGGTTCTGTAAGTGTTCACAATCTTGAACTAACACCATGCCGATTAACCTTTTGATTCAGTTTTGGGATTCACCGCTCTTTCTCTGGAGTCTGTCAGAATCCCACATTTTACACATTCTGCTGTTAGAGAGGACATGCAAGTCCTTACATTATGAGACCATCCTTTCTCCAGATATTTTAATTCTCCCTTAACTTTCCCTCTTTTGAAGATTGGTGTTCAACTGTGAAGATGAAAAAAATCCAATCTCTCTTCATCTTCCTTGCACACACCAGAGGCTTTTAGGTAAAAAAAAAAACCTGATTGGTCCCGTTGAGTTGTATCTGCAGGGGTTAGGAACAACAACCAAAATAACTAAAATACAAACAACTATTTACTCATTAGGTGACTTTCAAGAGATTTATCAGGTTTTTGTTTGTACAAAACTTTCGAAGCCTTGACTGATTGTGGTCTCTCTTCTGTGCAGAGCAAAGCGTTGGAAAGCAAAGTGGCCCAGTGTTACTCGTTGTTTCTGCCTCCTTTCTTTGCGCACCGTTTCCACCTGCGCCGCAAAGCCGAAGTGGCACTGCCAAAGCCGCTCAGTGCTCACGTGGTTATGTAAGGGAGAACAACAAGGAAGAGAAATAGCACATGCATTTCCTAATTCTCCTTTTGCACAGGAGAGTGTCGTGCGTGTGTGTGTGTTTGTGTTTCTGGGAAAACACACAAGGAGGAGGGAGCAGGAAGAGCTCAGTGCTGCTGTTTTAATAACCACATGCCGGCACACGAGCATCAAACTAATGAGCACGGCATCTATCCTCTGTGGGCAGCGCTCATTTTATTATTTACAGCAGTTAGGCCTTTGGTTTAAAAAGCTGCGTTGCTAATTTTCGGTCGGCGCTCTGTTTGAGGCTGAACTGTTTCCAGGACTGTTTGGGATTCTGTTTGTGCTTCTGTATTCTGTTTTATCCTTGTTCTGTGGACGGGAAGGAGTGTCAGTGTTCACGTTGCGGGACATGACCCTGGAGAGGCTCTTTTATCTGGAGGAGCAATACTGACACACGTCTGAGGCTTTTCAACAAAGGAGGAAATGTGTAGCTTTTATTTTTTTCACTCATTATTTTCTTCGGTTATGAATCTTTTTTGTCCTTTTTTAGCGTTTTGAATTACAGGTCTCACTTCTGCTAACAGTTTCTTTACTTTTTGCTCTTTTTTTTTGTCATGTTTTAGTTCAGCAAACAAATTTTTAAGATTGAACTTCTAAAAGCAGTTTTCAAATGATGATTCCAGTTTTTGGGAAAAACAGCTATATTACCCAATCTGACCCTGTGTGGAAAAACAAGCGCCCCTCTCGTTAAGCCACAAACTGGGATTGGTTTTTTTGTTTGTTATTTTTTAAAATTTCAGTTAGAATTCAAGAGATTACTAAAACACCACTTGTCTCACAACATGAAGAAGGCAGAAAGCGAAACTTTGAGACTCGGAAATCTGTTTGGACCGGAGCTGAATTTGCAAACGGGAATTAATTTTCCAGCGTTAACCCCTGATACCAACATTTAGAGTTTAACCAGTGTCTGAAAGTGGGTTTACATTTCACATTCATGCAGCTTAAAGTTTGTTATCAAGACCTCAGGGCTCTGTTAACTCATATGTTAATTGTTTTTCCAGAGGGGCAGCTTAATACCAACATTACTGCAGTTTTGTGAATCCTGAGCCTGGGCTTGATTAGGTTCTGACTCTGTAAAGCATTGAATGATCAATGACTTCATCAGAGCTTCTTTTTCTCATGTGTCTTTTTTACAGGTTGCAATAGTCATTCAGAAATGTTAGTCAGAGCGGTGTTCATAGTGGTTTTTATTCTTAGATAATTGGACTCTTCTTCTTCTCGATGATGTAACATTCGCTAGGTTTTCTTGAGCCAAGCTCCAATGTGTTGGTTTTTGAGTCACCTTCCTACCGGAATCTAGGAGGGCTTCTTTGGTTTGGACTCCTTAACAAAAAAGACCTTCAAGATTCAGGTGGAAAAATGGCTCCGATTAGTGTCGGACGCCTGGTATACACTAAATCTGATGAGCTTACCGACGACTGATGAATCCTGAAGCTAATGTGGACACAAGCTTTTAATGACTGTCACTGTAAAACGGTTTCATTTACCCAGAATGGCCAGAACGGTGTTATCCTTCAGAACCTCCATAGATCCTGAGCAGACGAAGTATATCGCCTGGAGGGCGTCGCCCTGGCGGATGAGGAACTCTCCTGGAGCACTAAAGGAGGTCTTGATGATGAGCGACAGGGACCGGAGACACCCCCTGCTGGCCGACTCAAACAGCGGCAGCTGCAGCAGCTCTTTATTCAAGTGCATGGCTATGTCAGCTCTCAGCTCGTCTGGGAAGTCCTTCAGCAGCTGCGGAGAAATTCAGGAGAAAACCATCACTACATGGGCTTCACCCAAGTCTTTACTTAGCTTTAAGAGACGTCTTCTCTTTCTGCTTCGTTCTGTGGGAGGGGGGAAGTAGCAGGCAAAATTAAACCTTTCACCTTCCCACATATTCACAACTGTTACATACATCTAGCATCGTCTCGCAAACGTGCCGGTGAATGCCCACTGAAGAGAGAATTGAATATTTTATTTTTTTGCTTTATTTTGCCTCACAACAATGCTTCAAATAATAACATTTATTTTTATATCAAATTAAGATAACCTGAGTAAAATTGAATGCCTTTTTGAAGTAATTTCTACTTAAGTACTACCAGACCTACACTAGCACCTGTTGGACAACAGGTAATAGGCAGAAGATCTCCAGAATCTGTAGAAATTGATTCTGGAGATTCCAAATTGGTTGATTTGGAAAGAAAAATCCATCCATCCATCCATCCATTTTCTTTCACCCTTGTCCCTAATAGGGTCGGGAGTTGCTGGTGCCGATCTCCAGCTACGTTCTGGGCGAGAGGCGGGGTTCACCCTGGACAGGTCGCAAGTCTGTCGCAGGGCAACACAGAAACAAACAGGACAAACAACCATGCACACACACACTCACACCTGGGGAGAATTTGGAAAGACCAATTAACCTGACAGTCATGTTTTTGGACTATGGGAGGAAGCCGGAGAGAACCCACGCATGCACAGGGAGAACATGCAAACTCCGTGCAGAAAGACCCGGGCCGGGAATCGAACCCAGAACCTTCTTGCTGCAAGGCAACAGTGCTGGAAAGAAAAATCATAATTTAAATCAGGTTATCTTTGCTTTATGTTAAAATTAGTTTGATGAACTGCAAAATTTACATGTGACATGAAGAAAAGAAAAGAAAAAGAAATGTGAGGAGACAAATACTTTTTTCAGAGCACTGAAAGAAAAATTCATGCAATGCAACACAAGTTATTCCTTCTTACTACAATGTCTGCTTCCCATCATGTTAACGTTTTTTTTTTTTTTTTCAAGGATTATTTAGATTTGAATTCATGGAAAGGCCCAACCAAGTCTGAACTTCATGTCTGTTCATTAATCTGTTAAATTAAGAGTCACTCCAGCATGATGGGAGCCAAAATACAACCCAAATCCTCCCTGTCCACTGAAAGGAGGCCTCAGATCAGAATAATCCTATTGCTACATGCAAAGTCATTCCAAACGAAAACATTTTACGCTTATGACACATTTCAAAGAGTTGAAGTGATTGCTGGACAGTTGACCTTTCAAAAACCAAAAGGCCTTTCTTCTTAAAAGTATTTATATTTGCTGAATGCCACATAATGAGAGACATAATATGTCAGAGTCGTTTCTGAGTGTCTCAGCGTTTGCGTACATCACCTTGGTGAAATGTTCCATGTCTGGCTCATGCAGTTGAGTCCTCCTACCTCGCTGACGTCAATGCCGTTGTTGACGGACCAGGTTGTCTGGAAACACTCCATCATGCGCTGCTCCAAGGCCTTCGGTAGCCGATGCACACGGATGAAGTCCTTCAGGTCCTTGGTGCGGGTGTGGTAGAGGGAACGACGCGAGTACATCCTCTGAATGATGGCCGTCACATTTCCGAAAACCACAGCATGCATTAAGGCTATGGAGGGAACAGCAGAAGGGATTGAAGGGCTTTATATGTTGTTGTTTTTCGTATTTTGTTTATATTCTCCTGCCAAAACCTCCAAGAGAGGAGCATTCAAAGATTTTATAAGGCAATTATAAAATCTGATGACAAATCGGGTTCTGTCATCATACTTAGTGGTAGGTTCAGAAAACAGCATGTGTTTGCATTTGTGATGGTAGGAGCAGAAAAGCTTTGATGGTTTGGTAATGCCAGTGAGCTTTGGAGTAATCCTCCAATACAGCAAGATAATCCTCAGTACAGCTGTTGAGGTTTAGCTCACCTCCGATCAGCATGGTGCAAATCGAGAAGATCTTCTCGGAGTCGGTGTTGGCCGAGACGTTGCCAAAGCCCACGCTGGTGAGACTGCTCAGAGCGAAGTACAGCGACGTCACGTAGGAGCTCCTGACAGACGGCCCCCCGCTCAGCGTCATCCCCGAGCCGTTCAACATCCTCAGTCTGGTCCTGGTGCCGTTCCACTGGCTCGGGCCCGCCGCCCCTGTCACATTCAGCGCCTCCAGCCCCGAAGCGTTCCAGTGACTGGAGTTGGCGGCTGTCACTGAGCCATGAGGGGAATCCGAAACGCCCAGCAGGGAGGTGAGAGGAGTCAGGAAGTATGGCGTTCCCAGACGTTTGGCCAGTTCATGGAGCCAGCCTGGTGGGAGAAGAGAGACCGTCCAGAAGAGGTCGTTAGCTTAATGAGAATACATAGGTGACCTTTTCTTTGAGGTTTTGCAGTGGAAACAATGTTTGGAGAGCAGCAGGAACTTTGTCATGTTTGTGAATTCAGATAGACAGTAATGGCTCTCTAACATTTCAGGAGATGCCAGGATGCATTTATTTTGTGCGCAGATGAGATCGGTCACCTTTTCCTTTCAGTGAAACTGCAACACTTTTATTTGTTGTTTGGAAGAAAACATTGATAGAAATGGAAAAAAATAGTTAGGTAGATACAGACAGTAAGTAAATAACTTCCTAATACCGAAATGGTAAAAAGTTTGCAGCCCAAGGAAGCTCAGTTGATGGAATGGAGTCACTGACTTTGCAGCAATCCCTTCTTTTGGTGTGGAAACAAATAAGAATTTTTATGGCCTTTACTATACCAAAACTCAGATTTCTTCCTCAAGACTTTGCAGATACTTTAAGAAAGCTCTTGGGTACTTTCCAAAACTTACCATGCAAGTTCCTGAAACTATTATTTTCAGCAAAGTTCTGAAAAGGAAAATTTAAGAGCCAGGAAAGGATCTGGTGTCATCCAAGAAAGTTTGGGGAAAGTACAAAGTAAGATCCAGAATGCATCTGTTTGAGTAAAGCTGTTACAAAGTTCAGATAAAGTCACCAGCAAGTCCAATTAAAGTTTCAGTAAAGGTCCTGGTAAGCTGCAAAGTATCTGGAAAGTTAATTTGCAAGTAAATAGTAAGTTCTATGAAACTATCAGGTATGTTTCAGGAAGCACTTGGTAAGTTTTGGGAGAATTACTTTGGAGGTTTTAGGAAAATAAGCTGTAAATTATGGATTTTAATAGTAGTTCTGGCACCTCATAGTCACGACTGAGATACAAATTTGGTTACCTACATTATTTCTTTCAACCAAAGCAAGATCCTTTTGAGTGTAATGATTTATAGTGTGTAAATATATTTTCCACATTTCCTCATGCGATGAAGATTACTATTATTATTATTTTTTTCTTTCCTTTAAATTAAGAGTTTATCTTGTCTTCAGATGGTTAAATTTCACAGTGTGCTATGTTTTTAAAAAGAGTTGCTCGCACTTATCATGATTTGAAAGCAGCTGAGGGTTACAGATGAAGGATTCTGAATTTGTGATTGTATTTTGCGACGTTCTAAAAGCCATGCATGGACATACTCATTAACCCTGAGTGTAGGAGCACTGCTCTGCCCATCGGAAGCAGTTTTATCTTGCTCAATTACACACTCTCTGATTAATGGCCGACCCTCTTCACCATCTGCACTGCAGCCCACCCCCCGTCTACGGTCATATTTGCATCTAAGCAGAGACCTTTCCATTTGTTTATGACCAGTCGCAAACTTTTTTTCCCCACAGTTTTCTGATTTAAATCCCCGGAGCAGTACAGCCACTAGCTTAACATACACCTTCATTGTGTTGTTGTTTAGCACTGGTGAGCGCAGTGGGAGGGGAACGGATCTCCAGAATTAGAAGTGTTTTCTCAGGAAGAGAACAGGCAAACGCCTAATGCTTGGATGTTCTGCTGGAAAGTAATTCACAATGAAGGCTCATCTTACGTCTGGTGATACATGAGCTTTCTGGAAGGTTCAACAATTGAGTTTCTAAATACCAGAGAGAGACGCTGAAATATGTACGTCAGTACTTTTGACATTTCACTGAGCCTCAAGGAAAAAACGTCAGACTTTGGACAACAGATGAAGAAGACAAGATGATGGTTGATCATCAGGACGAATGAGGAGGAACTTCATTATGTTAGTTGTTCTATGGTGGAACATCCATCCATCTATCCATCCATCCAAGCAGACTGATAGACCAACCTATGTCCCAGGAGGCGGGGTTATTGGTCTCAATCTCGCTGCGCCCGATGAAGTACCAGACACAGGCCATCCAGTGTGCCAGGAGGGCGAATGTGGACATGAGCAGCGTGAGGACCACAGCGCTGTACTGGGAGTAACGATCCAGCTTCTGCAGGAGGCGAAGAAGCCGAAGGAGACGCACCGTCTTCAGCAGGTGGACCCCAAAGTTCTGGGCAGAGGTAGAAGTCCAATAAAATGAAAAAAATAAGAAGAATTGGATATTAGGAAGTGATTATTTATTCTGAGATGGAGTAGCTTGTTTTGAGTGACTTTAGTCAGCCTGCAGTCAGAAAACTTTAGTAATTAGAATCACTCCTGTTTTTAAGCATTTAGAAATGCTGTACAGGCTTATAATAGATCAAATAAGCATCTGATCAGAGATTAGTGATGTATAAATATGTTTATGCTGAAACTGGGACCCTGTTGCAGTTATCATAAATGGGATTTTCCTGCAGCATCATGTTTGTTTGAGTAGCAACAGGTGGTCTGAAAACTAAATCTGCTTGTGCTGCAGTTGCAGCTGCAGCTGAGCGGTGGATCTCTGCAGCTATTCCAGAGCTGCCATGAGCAACCTGGCTGCTTTTTTTATTTTCATTGGTGAAATGCACTACGTTGTGTTGGTTTATCACATAAACTCTAGATAAAATACAATCAAATTCCATTGCTGTGACTCAACACAATGTGGAAAAGTTGCAGGGTTATGAATTTATTGTATATTCTCTGATGTGTAATAATTTCATTGCCATTTATTTTGTAGAAATCTAAAAGATCTTGTGATGCTCCCTACAGTTCAGTTTGCATTTCCAACAGCTTGCATCCGCTTGGCATCATTTATTTAATCTGGTTCCTTTAAACTGTAATTTATCCTCAGCCTCCTCATTTGTCAGCCTAATCACCAGCCAGCTAATGAGGAGTTACACAATGACGCTTGAATTTTTCTGGGGGTTTTTTCTGCCTTGAAGCAACAGTAAAACACATTTTGAAAGAGCTGGAATTCATGGAAATATTGTTGTCCACACTCTAATTGCACGCACTTGATATGATTTTGTTGCCATGGTGTTATCCGAACATTTGCTTTATTTAAAGTCTCCTTAAGTCAATGCCTGTAGAGAGACTAACAGCAGGGGAAGGCTACCGGGGGTACAAAAGAATGACGTCTGCACACACAAGAAAGGTCTGTCAGCTTATGGACGTCTTTGAATGCGTCAGACTCACCACACTGATGTTGAAGGCGTACAGGAGGTCAAAGGGCAAGGCTGCAATCAGATCCACAAACAGCCAGGAGGTGACGTAATGAATGCAAATGGAGCGGGCGTCGTACACGACCTGCCCCGATGTGCTAACGTAGGTCGTTCTGAAATTTAGGACAATATCTGCAACGTAAACACGGAGTGTATGAACAGACAGGCGGCGACAATCACTTACTTCTGCTGCACAAAATATTGGTACGTACGCTTATTTTTAAAACGTAATGTTTTACCATGCGGGAAATTTTCAGCAAAAACTAGTAGCTTAGCTGGTGAACTTTAATGAAACGAGGAGGATTGCAAATCAACAAAGCTTTTATGTCAATCAAAAATAACTGAAGAAATCCAACTTTCATTTTTTTAGTTATTTTAGTCCCAAGACACTCAGAAAACATGGAAGAATTCATATGTGTACGACAAACTATCAGTGAGTACTGAGTATTTCTCCTTCCCAAACAGAAGTTATCTTTCCATACCATACTCCTGGCCAGGCACCACAAAGTTCACTCTCAGGTTGACCCAGATTACAGATATGAAAAAATGAAACTCAGGGGCAAACTGTGTTCACCCAGACCTGGAGTTTGTTACAGATGGGATGTGAGCTTGACCTGGTTTGTGAAATCATTCAGGGAAATAAATCACTCGGACAGTCAACAGCAAATTGTGACAGAGGGAGATGTTTCAAGGGCTGAGGGTAACGGATAACATATGCTGCATAAACTGTGCAGCGCTTCAAGGAATCCGATTACATGGCAGACCTCAAATTTGTGGTGTTGCGAAGGAAATAATAAGATGAAGGTGGAGTACAATCCATCATAAAAAAATAACCAAGAATGAAAGATCAGTAATGCTTCTGCCAAAGTAAAACAATTTCATTGAATAAATAAATACATATGAGACATAGAAACCTTACCGATGATGAAAAGTATCTCCACCAAGATGTCACTGACACTCGGAGGGTTTCTGGCCGCTGAGGCGCCGTCTTCTCTTATCTCCACAGCGGTGAAGCAGACGTTGTAGGGAACAGTGACCGCTACGTAGAAGGTGGCCAGAAGGATGAGCCAGTCCCAACCGGCCTTGAACGCACCGTAGTGAAGGAGGATGAAGCGGGACTTTTGGACGTCGGCCACCTTATACTCTGGGATTGGGTTGGCATTGGCTCCGAGAACACTCTTCAAACAGAGAAGCAAAACATCACCCTAGAAACCATGAAAGCTTGGAAGGCTCAAAACAAATACTTGTTCTAATGGGTCATCCCTTCAGTCTCTACCACCCATCCACCTGGATTACAAAAGATGTTCAAACACAGTATATCTTACATTGTTGATTTTCAGTTTGCTCTTGGTTTTGTCCTGTTTCTGGAGATGACCAGACAGATGGTAGAGGACGGCCCGACTGCGCCGGCGCTCCATGTTGCACCCAGAGGGCCGATTGACCTGATGGACCTCCAGGCCTGTTTCCTCATCTGAAAAAAATCCACAAAAAAGTCCAACATGCCAACTTATTCATGGCTCAGTATTCACGTAAAACCACAGAACAGTTTGCAAATACTGAACCACGACTTGTACATGATACATTATTAAATCTTATTAAGTCTTGCCTCCCTTGACTTCCATATAAATACTTGAAAAAAAGAAAAAGGTTATGGTTTTAAACAGCATCCCCAAAGCTTTCATTGGTCTCAGTTTTTGCATTTTCAGGCCTCAGCCTCTTTCAGTGTTGCATTTATCCGTTGCTTCTTCTAATTGCATTACAAAGGCAGGAAGCAGCTCTGTGGAAACGCAATGCTATCTTCTTACAACCCTCTGCTGCTGTTGCAGGAATTAGTTACTGTGGTTGTCAAAGAGCCAAGCAGTGTCTTGCAGGAATGCGCAACCGTTGACTGCGGCGGGAAGGACTGGGGAATCCGGAGCGTTGATGAAAGTTTTCTTGGCCTTTCCTCGCAGGGAAAGGCCAGATTTTCTCATGAACAAGCTGTATCAAAACAATCACATCCTCAGAACAATCCTATTCCTTCTGGAAGCGTAAAGATTCTGGGTGAGGGAGAAAAACTTGCAGAAAGAATTGCCACATTTTCAGAAGTTTGTATTTGAATATGAGTATTTGATCTTCATTCAGTTCTAATCCCCAGAAAGAAAAGATGCAGCCTGAACTTTTCCTACAACTCCTGTATTTACAAGTGAAATGCCACAGAATATTTTTTTATTGCACAGTGTCCACGTTTTAATGTATTTAGCATATTGGCCTGGCTGTCTTCATGCACAAATATCACTACTTTGGCATGTTTATTCACCAAAATGGGAGGAAGTCCTGAGCAGAAAGAAGGATTCATAATCGAAGTGAAACAGCTGGAAGAACCCAATAAATTTCTGAATTTTTTTTTTTTACCGCTTATCAAACTCCCTTCTTAATAAAAGCTCAGCTGCAATCCCTCCACTGAATCATTTCATGTGAATTACAGTGGAATTGGATTTTTTTTTCTTTCTTTTTCTCATTTTCTCGCTCACCGGTGTCAGAATCATTGCTCCGGTCCAGGTCCTTATTTTCCGTGATGTCCTTGTGCGAGACCAGGAAGAGGACCACCTCGCTCTTCTCATTCTTGATGGGAACTATGTCCAGTAGACACCAGAACTTGGAGCCTTTTGTTGAAGAAGTGCAAACATGAACATCATTTTTTAAATATATATATCTATATGTTTGGATCGAAGATGATTGAGTGTGACGGCGCCTTCCCCTTACCGCTCTTCTTGTACAGAACGATCTCAGTCTTGAACTCCCGCCGTTCGTCCAGAGCCTTTTGCATCTGTGAGGTGATCCGGTCGCTGGTCTCGCCGCCGTACAGGAAGTGACACATGCAGCTCTTCTGCATCAACTCGCCGCGGGCGAAGCCGGTCAGCTCGCAGAAGCCATCGGAGCAATAGACGATGGGAAAGACGGACTGGACCTGTGCGTTTCCAAGAACGAAGTTGCTGTCTGGGTAGAGAGAAGAAAATGAAGAGCACAGAGAGAAAGAAAAGACAGTTAGAGGCACCACAAGGTTCTTGTTTTTTTGTTGTTGCTTTTTTCCCTTCACACTTAGTTGCTTCATATCATCACTCAAATTTATTTTGTGTCAGACAATGATAAGCTTGGTAAAAACATTTTTTCTTTTGGACAGATGAGTCACAAACCTACTGACACAATCAAAATCAGACTGACAACGTAAAGCAGTCTGACAGAACAAATTCATGAACAAATAACAAAAAAAAAAAAATCATTAAAAGGTCTGCAGGTCATCAGTTCTTGAATTTGTTCTGTCTCAGCTAAGGTCAGAGTTCAACAATAAGGAAGATTGACTATGTGGAAGTTGCATCCTCAGGAGAGCGCCAACGTTCATTTACCAAAAAAAGAGCAATTTGAATAATCTTCAAGGCTTTTGGGAAAATATTTGTTTTTGTATTGATGAGACAACAGTTGATGTGCATAAACCGTGTAAATGTGATGGAAAACAAAAACAATAGCATCATGTAATGCTGTGTTTACATGACGCCACAGAAATGCGTAATTTTCAGAAGAAACATCTGGACTTTCCTTCCCGCTGTTCATAAACAAAACCAGCCGGAAGAATGTGGGGCAATTGTGAAGCACCTCTTTAAAGATGAATTGCGCGACTCGCACCATCATGATTTATCAAGTTGAGAGGTCTTGACCTACAATTTCCCCAGGATTTCATGCTAATTCACAGAAGGCAACATTTATGCAAAAACATCCTCTCTTAGTCTCCTTCTACATTTGGGTCTATGCTCTAGAAAGCAATTCATGCTAATTCACAGAAGGCAACATTTATGCAAAAACATCCTCTCTTAGTCTCCTTCTACATTTGGGTCTATGCTCTAGAAAGCAATTCATCCCACTTCGAAGGCGAGTCTTTGAGGAGAATTTAGCAAGCCTCCTGATTTTCAATCAACTCCACATCACTTTCATTCTCTTTTGTTTCTCTTCTTATCCGTTTTAGTTCACGTCACCTCTGCTCTACCACCTCTATTCCCTTTGCAACGTTTATTTTAGAGAAGCCTTGCTGCAAAAATCTGAAAATATATTGCTTTGGGCTACAAAGAGAACCTGTAGCTATCGGGCAAAGGGGGTTATAAAAAGTAATCTGTGCATGTCATCAGCCTGCAGCTATCATAGCATTAACAGTGTTCACAAGGTTTCTACAAAGAGGTAGATAATTGTCGGGATTTGGAAATTGTTCTTCGCAATTCAGTTTTTATACACATATTTATTCCCACACTAATAAAGGGATTTTCTCCCCAAGATTTTAAAGTTTTCCACTGGCACTGATTGCGAATCAAAACGACTGCATGCTTGTGAACAACCATAAAGTTATCAGGCAGTGATAAAAGCCGCAGTTTTGACATGCGACTTGACAGCCTGAGGTATTGGAACAATCTGGACTGAGGACATAATGAAATGTAAAGAGGTGAAACCGACAACTCGTACAGCAGGAGGCATTCATTTCCCAGGGAGATAATTAAAGTCCCAACGTAAATGAATCTGGAGGACCGGAGCGCTCACTTTGAAGAATGCGAGCAATAAAAAGACAGACGGAACAGGCAGGAGAATAAATGATGGGAGCGAGAAGACGAGCGGACAGAGCAGAGATCAGCAGAGATGATGAACAGCGGATAATGAAGTTTTATGATTTGTATGTTAACACAGAGTGTTAATCTGACAAACAGCCTCTCGGTGCTGAACGAAGCACATGAGGAAGGAGGAAGTTTTGGTGCTTGTATGTGAGAATTGCTCATTACAACAAAATGGACTTATAAGTGATACGCTTCTAAAGTTAGAATACATATTTAAAGATTTTATCTGTGATTTTTTTTTTTTAGGTATGAAAAAGCAAATAATATGTGTTCCTGGAGTTTAAAGTGAGTGGTATTATTTATACAGGAGCTGATAATGGGTTATATGGTAAATGGTTTTCTTTTGAACAAAAATGATAAAAATTATAATATCAAATCTTTACCTTTAGATTTGATTTTGTTTATCTGTGACAATGAGTTATGCACCTTGTGTCCTACTTGTTGTTAACACAAGTATTGCAACAAGTGTGGCCTTTGCTGGGTATTTTCACTTTTTCTTTTTATTTACCTCTCTTTGATCAAACATTTGTTGCTTTTAAACGTGCTTCATGAATAAGTCAGATTGGATCTTTGGCCTCGAGCAAAAACGGATCTGAAGCAGATGAAACAGTGACTGCTAACATCCTCTCTTCAAAACCCCACTTAAAAAGGATCTGGCTTGTCCCTGTCTATTCACCCGATAGAGCGGTAAACTTTCACTTTAATAATTTTAATAATTTTCTATTAATCTTTTTCCCACCTTCGATCTACTACTCAGGTCTTGCAAATATACTAGAGATCTCCAAGCAGTAGAGGAATTTGGCACAGAACGCAAAGTGCAGTGAGTCAGACGGATTTACGCCGACAACAGCGGCGGCGTTGTCGTCTCCTTGAGCGTGTCATTTCCACCAGGTGTGCTAAATAGACAGGGGAAAGGCTGTAATATTGTCTGATTGTTCAAGAGGCTGTGTGATGAAGCAGGGGGCGGAGGCTCACTGTGATTCTGAGCCATAAGTATGACGCCGCCAGAGACTTTAGAGAGTGTGAGAGAGTATAATAGGATTGGATGAATCACTTTGCAGAGGAAAAAAAAAAGTCTTGTGCTTTTGGGATGATTAACTGGCAGAAAAGATGGACATTGTATTGCTTAGGGAAAGTAACCCAGACTTTGCTTGAATTGTGGCTTAATGTTTTATTATTATTATTATCATTATTATTGAGAATATGTCAACCAAATTATTACTGTTTCATTTAATAGTTCAGCCAGGCAAAAAAGGAGCATTTTAAGAGATTATTCTGATTTTTTTTATTTTTATAGTGGGATTCTCTTGAGAGATTATGGGCAGTAAATATCTTACCTGTAGGAGATAACTCCAAAGTATCCATGTCAAAGATGTTAAAGTCCTAAAACTAGTTATTTTAAGACTTTATTTTTCCACTTTCAAATATTCATATTTGACCTGAGATTTTATTAAAATGAAGAATGAAATTCTACCATTATAGGGGTATTAAAATAAATTAGGCTAAATGCCAATTATAGCCACACCTTTCAGATTTTTACATGAAAACCATTCTAAAACAATGAATCTTTTTTTTCCATATTTCACAACTTCACACAACTATGTGTTGATCTGCCATGTGATATCCTAAAAATATAAGTTATATGTTCTAGTTGTGGCTTGACAAAATGTAAAAAATAAAAATCAACAAGTATTGCACTCAAAGACATTTGTATGTTAACTCCTGTTGCAATAAATGCAAGAACACACAATAATACAAAATCAGATATTTGCATTTAAATATTTTAAATTGTTTCCACTAATTGATCCATTTGTTTTGTTTTGTTTGTAAAAAAAATATAAAAAATCTGGTTACACTATCTTTGCTCCATTGCTTCCCTCCTGGCTTTTGGTTCTGATCATTTCTTCTTTCATTCAGTGCCTGCTCTCTCCCCAGGCGCCAGGCAGGTCCGTCCCATCCTCACTGCAATCTGGGTGTAATAACGATGAGATGAACTACAAACCCCCGTCACGCTCAGCCGCTGAGCTCAGGGAACCCCAATAAACCCTGGTGCTTACACTGCGGCTGTGACAGCCAGGCTCACCAACGTTGGCGGCCGACCCAATACACGACCGCAATCGACGCAAAGAACTGAACAGTTTCAGTTTTAAGGTGAGAACATCGTGATATGATGCCACACGTAATCAAAAGAAAAAAGATTTGAGTTTAGTAAACAAAACTCAAATATGATCCATTACACACACAAGTGAAAACACAAATTCACTTTCTCAGTAAGTTCTAGTTACATAATACCAATAAAAATACAGAGATGTCATGTTCAGGCCACCTGCGAGAAGGTCTGTGCTAAAATAAGCTGGCTGTTCACAAGCATATGAATGGAAAATCGAGTGGAAGGAAAACGTGTGGAAGAAACAGTTGCAAAAATTGATGATTTGTGGGAGATTTACAAGGGATGGACTGACAATGAAGCATGCCGGTGGTAGTGTGATGGTTTTTGACATTCATTTCAAGTCCAGTGGGTTTTGTAACAGAACAATGATCTGCAGGTTCACCTCTAAACTGCCTGAAACACTCCCAAGTGTGACTGAATTACAAGGATTCTGTAAAGTAGAGTGAGCCAAAATTTCTCCACAGTGATTTTCACAATAGCTTGAGAGCAACTGTTTCACTTCCTTTATCAGATTTTTAAAATGCGATGCCTTTTCGATGATGAAGTTTCCCTAGCTTTCCAAAGCAATTTCAAAACAATCCTCTTGATTCTACTAATGCTAACAGGAGATATGTTGTGTTAGCATTCATCTTCACCGCTCTGTCTCTAATGTGCGACCTACATAACGACATAAAACTATGCATTCGTCGTTTGGTTGCCCTGGATTGCATCATGCACATTGGAAGACTTCAATCATGATTATTTTTTTGCTGTTATCTCAAACCTGCACAGCGTACGGAAGCTGTCATGCTGAGCAGAGGTCGCTCAGCATGACATAGTTTTGAACTGGTACTGCGGTTCAGGTGCACTGGGACCGTTAGCGTCTGAATTAGAGATCCTAAATACCAAACATGAGTGCTGATTTCCTTGTTAACAGATCAGATTGTTAGTTATTTGATCCATGGTGCACCTGTTCCTTCAGGAGAAGAGGATTAATTTCCCTTCAGGATCAATAAAGTACCTTTGATTTTGATTTGATACTTGGTTGTTTGATGTAAAAACCATCTTGTTGGTCACTTGATTATACTTTTCCATGACATAAAACAAAGGAACATAGTGGGATCATAGTTTAACCAGTATTTCAAGAAATTGCAAGGTGTTTGCATAAAAGTGAGTTGCTGTTCAGTGGCCAGACTTTTTTTGTGTGTTATAACACAAATCTGTTGTGTCCCATTTTTCAGATGTTGGTAAAATAGTTAAAGCATCTTCAGAATCCTAATAATTTAAGTCTTTTGAAATAACATCATTGCACCATTTTGGTGAATTACAATCAGATGCAGCTTGTGTCAGAGTGCTTTTAAATTTCTCCATAGGTTGCTGGTGTGTTAGGTCTCCAAAACAATCCCCACTCTTATTTATCAGAACTTCCTTCTTACTGGATACATTTTAGTTTCTACAAAACTAAAATTTGTCTTGGAGATTTTCCTCTCACTTCTTTGGCCTTTTATTCATTTTAGTTTTGCTTTGATCCCCAAGTTCAGCATTTCAAAAAGTATCATCACCAGCTAACCAGCACACCAACCTCTCAATGCAAAGTGAAACCTTTTTCTGATTAAACACTTGAAATGAGAGAGCAGAGAAGCACATTACAGAGGAATCCAAATGAATCAGAGGAGGCAAAATTATCAGCAGCCTTCTCCTCGAGCTCTTGGGAATACAAAATCAGCCTCACTTATCTACCTGCAGAAAACACCTGCAGTCTGTCGGGGCGATGCGGGGTTAGCCCGGATAACGGCTTCATTCGGTTTTTGCTTGCAGCTGACTGCAGATGTGAGGCTCAAGCCACATCTATGTCACCAGGAATCGAGGAGGAAAGAAGATGGATTGTGACGAACCAGATATGAATCTAATTGAATGAACTGAACTGAATTAGGAAGACTTGTTGGTTTAAATTCTCAAACTGGACTATAGAACTCTTTTTGATAGTTTTTTAAGACATGTTGACACAATTTACTAAAAACAGCTTTTAAAATTGCTCAGCTTGCAAAATATATGAAACCGTTTGTTAATCTTGCTCAGCTTAAGCTTAGCAATTGCTAATGAAGACAAACTGTCACCATCAACAATGAGCACAGAAGACGTAAGATGTAAATTAATATGGGTAGTGATTATTGATTAACTTTTAAGACAGATAGAAGACATAATTCTCCCAGATATCCCTGATCGTCAGTATTTGACTGATTATTCCATCTTACGGAAGCAAAAATATGACTGCGGCCAACACCAGCAATGTTTATATGTATATAAATACATAAATATACATTTCGTTTGGTTTGGATCTCCATTTCAGAACAGAGCACCTCCATGCTTGTTGGCATGCACCTTCAGGACCTCGTTACGTAAGACGCTTAAACTGGAACAATGACAGTTTGCGTGTTGATTGACAGGAGTCTCTTTACACTAAATGTGGGGTTAATACTCAGAGGGATGAGCTAGGATTTGCAGCAAGAGCAAACCAGGTGAATAGTGTTTGGATGAGAGATATTTGACGGTGTTAATGAATGACCCCAAAAAGCCTCTCATTGTGTTGCTTCAAAGCTACTCTGTCGCTCCGATGATTGTTATTTTGGGAACCAAGAATTTCCAAGTCTTCCAAGACTTGGAAATTTAGCTCCGCGGATGTTCTGACTGAGAGGAATCGGTGGAGGATTTAAGCCTGCAGATGTGCGAAGCTGGGAAGAAACGCACAACCAAGGCTTGCGGCCGACTCCGAGGCGAAGGCTGATTGAAAGTCGATGAAAACCGGAGTCAAAAAACGACTCAGGGCATCGCCAGATCGGATAGGAAATGATTAAATCTTTTAAAAACGACACACTGTAGCGACAGAAGTGGGAAAAAGCTGTCAATTTCAGGCTCTAAAATTGACTGTTGGAGCCTGACAGTCAATTTCACTTTCCCACACCCCCTACCTGTCCTGCCCTCACAACCAACCGACTGACTGACTGACTGACTGGCTGGCATGTCTGGATGTGGATTAAAAGCGGCGCTGTGTGGAAGCATGATGGACAGTTGTCAGCATACACCTGAGAATAAATTACAAATCTGCATTAATTACCACTATAGATTAAAGGACAGTAATATATTATGCAGGAGCAGAATGTATTCTCTCCACAGATGCTGCCAGGAGACCACACATTTGCATAGTAAAAGTGATGACCTGGTTTTTCCACTGAATTGAGTTTTTTTGGGGGGGTGAGGGAAGGCAAACTTGCTCTCAATTTTAAAAGGTAAAACTTTGACAGAGCCTCAAACATGTTCTGGTTTGTCTTCTAATTCTGGAGACAAAATGTAAACCATTAATTTTTCTCTTGTTGTTTTCTGCCTTATCTCCGTCGCTGATCTGTTTCTAGGAATTGTGTTGGATCTTATACATTAGGTTTGTAGTGTACTGAATTTATTATGACTATAGTTGAATGTAATTCGCATTTGATGAGATTGACCAACATAAAGTAGTGCGTAATTGTGATGAAGCTGCAAAAGGATACACAATTATTATCATTCTCAGTATACAGTGATTGCACCTTGACCTTTTCTTTTTGTGCATTTCTATCAACTTTGTGGCCAGCATCAATTTCTCCATTAGATTTAGATCCAGACTTTGATTGGACCACTCTAAATGCTTCAACCTAAACAGTTCCATAAGTCATGGTTGTTTTCCTGCTGGCCATCATGATGCTACCGCCACCGTGTTTCTAACAGCACTTTCATTTTGCCTTCATGTTTCTCCTCCATGGCTTTCCTTATGACTTTTAAATTACAAACGTTTGGACTTTAATTTTTATTTAGGTTATCGCCTTTGTTGGCGAAGACCGTGTGCACAAACAAGGAATTATAATATGTATGAACACTGTTTACTTAAATAAAGATAAGTTGGAATAGTTGGTTGCACTGGGTTCTCTCTAGATTACAGATTCTTATTTGCAAAAGCGACCTTCTTCACTTCTCCACTACTTTATGTTGGTTTATCACATGCAGTCGCCATAAACTGAGTTGATGTTGGTAGTTTAAATGTTGAAAAATATATGATTACTTCTCTCCATTCTATATGTTTTAATCTTTTGTGAAAATCCTTGTAGATTAGCCAAGGATTAGCACTTCTTGTGTCCATTTTTTAACATTTTTCACAACTTCTTTGCTGCATGCATAAGCAGGAATATCTCTGTTTTCATATTAGCAACACTAGTTTACTTCTTTGGATTAATTCCACCATGCTGATTTATTTCTCCAATCAGCAGGTTTTGTTTTGTTTTTGTTTTTTTTCCCGAGTTTCATATTTCTACAATAAACAAATCTGACCAACAGCAGATATAAAAGAAGTCCTTAAGTGATAGGAAAGGCGGTTTCGCGCTGAAATACAGAGACCGGTGCACTCACGGGTCCCATCGAACCGAGTGGCGATGGTGTCCAAGAAGGTGTTCTGAGGTGCGATCAGACCCCGCATCACCGGCATCCGGGAGCGCGTCGAGCCGCGTCTCTCCCTGCGCTCCGAGCCATGGCTCTCCGAGGCGGTGGCCACGAAGCCCGGCAGGAACCTGGAGGAGTTCCCCGGCGCTCCTCCCAAGCCCTGGAGGAGGGCGCCGAGGCGAGACAGCCGGGACTCCACTGTCCGTGGTTGTTTCCGCCGAGCACCGCGCGGGTGATCCCGGCTCACGGAGGTGCAGAGATGGAGCCGCTGGAGGGATGGAGGGGATGGAGGGGACCGCAGCGAGGATGGTCACATTTACGCACGGATGTGCTGCAGTGCCACCCCTCTTACCTCCCCCTTTGCCTCTCTCCTCCTTTGCAGCTCAAACACTTTCTCCACTCCAAACATTCGCCCTCCTCAGCATGCTGACTGAAGAAGCTTTTCCTTTCTCCTTTTTTCCTTTTCCTCCCTCCCCCATATTTCTGTCTCTTTAAAATTCAGTCTTTTCCTCACCTTCCATTCTTTATTCTCCTGGTGAATGCTGATGAAGGTTTAATAATAAAAAGTGTTATTGTTATATTATTATTATTAATAAAATACTACCATCGCAGTCTGTCGCGTTTCACACTTGAAGCTGCTGAATTTGTCACTTCCAGAACAAAATGAGCAACTCAGTCAGGATTTGGCATATTACAAAGATTCCTCAAGATTAAATTCATTTTGCAATTAATGTTAATTTTTCATGTAAGAGTTTCCAAAGAGAACTTCCAGCCTCGGTATCATCATATGGAGATATTTCCATATTATTTTATTTAAGCTATTATCTCAGGGATTATGGATTATGAACCCATGAAATCCTACAGGATGGGTGAGAGGAAACAGGTAATCTGAATAAGAATATACAGGAAAAGAAAAGCTACAAACAAGTGAGGATGGACGGGACTGAAATGAGGTCAGGTTTGACGTCCTCTGTAGTATTTATTTTGATAAGAATAAAAGTTTTAGCATCAGCAGGCGCTCACAGATTATAACATTTAAGAAGTGAGTTTATTCACACCAATGATAAATGACCTTAACATAAACTCATCATTCTCTGCAGGACAACAATCAATAACATGGAAGATTTTAGCATTAGATTGCAATTGTTAATTCTTTGTTCAACTTTTATTTTTTTTCAACAAGATTTAGTTCTGAGCTGCCATAGAAGATGGTTGATTTTCTGAAAACACAACTTAAGTTGTGCATTAAAGAAATAAATCTAACACTTCTGTTTTACGTTTATGCAGTTTGACCAGCTGGTATTTTGATGTCGATTCTGAAGCTTTCCATTTGCTCTCCAGGTGCATCTCAGCGTGAAGCATTCAATTTTCTTTCCTGACATTGGACATCATCCGAGTCAACTGATGATGATTGAGGCAACACCGGATGGAGCCACCTGGTGAGGATCAGTTGGTTGTTTACCATAATATATATAGTTTTTGCCAGGCGATCACTTTTTGGCAGAAGCAGCAGATAAGATTCTGCAGGAAACATCAGGACGTCTTGTCTTAATTGCAGACACCGATCAAATTTCTATTAGTGTTTTATTGCGATTTGACTTGAAATGGCTGCAAAAAGACCTTCGAAGATAAACTTTGCCTTTTCCAATATGCTGCTTGGCACTCTTCCCTGTGGTTTATTATTGGCAGATTTTCCAGAAAACCATTCTGGGTTGCCGCTCATCGTCTTCCTGCTGCACAACAGAATCCAAATAAACCTCTCCGAAGGAGGACTTTAAGTAAGCTCAGTGTAAATACCATAAAACTGATGTATTTCTTCCATCTCAGCCTGTGGCTGTCTTGGACTGACCAGAACTTTCATCCATTTTTGTTATGAAAAGCCATGAGGGAATCCCTGCTTGATTTAGAATGCCTCTTATATAACAAAAGCATCACTTTGTCATCACTTCAGAGTGTCTGGAACATCAAGGCTCTAAAGTTTTCACACCTGCTGCACTTTAGCTACTTCGGGATTCCCAAACGTCTCTAGGAGAGGAAACCAGCCATAAGTGAACTTCTGTTCCAATTACTTTCAAAACAAAAAGCAAGTTATGTTTGATGTCACTCAGTGCTTTTCTCATTACATGCTGAGATATAGACACATCGACTCATGCAAGAATTGAGCTTGAGCAAGAATTATCTGCTTTGCAGATTTCTTCTTTTTTTGCGCTTTTGTCACACTTGAATGTTCAAAAGAATTTAATCTCCATGTACCTGCAGCAGCTGTAAGAATGAAGGAAAAGCAGGCGCACAGGATGACAGGCGTCTTGTGGGGCAGAGGGGACTTCCTCATGAAGGACAGGCCTCTCAAATGGGGGACAGAAGACGGAGACTGGGGGTCGTGGGTGAGGTTTTGTGAAGATGCAGTGGTGAGGAAAATTGGCTGCTGGTAGGTTAAAATAAAAATAGATTTGCTCATCAGATTCTCGCCACTCTTATTTTGCTCCTCTTCATGCCATTTGCAGCCCATAAGTTGAATTGGCAAGAAGCTACTGCCATCTGCAGGAAATTACGCTCAATTGAAACAAATGTAGAGGTGGAGAGCTCGAGGTATGGCAAGCTATTTGAATATTTATTCCATAATCACTACCAAAAGTGATGTCTAATAAAACATTCCATCTAACTAACATAAACAAACAAGTGGAAGATTTTGTGTTAGTTAAGTATTTGGGTTAAAAAGCCAAACATGTCAACTGCAAACATAAAACTATCAGCTGTTCACAACTTTCTGTTGGTATATTATAGAAAAACTGACTAAAGTATGTTTGAGGTTGTCTGTGTGTAAACATATATAGAAAAAAGTTTAAGGCGTATTAAAACATTTGCAGAGGGCATATTAAAATCCAAAGTAAAAAGATTATGTTTATTCAAAAGTGTAAAGGTGAAAATATAAAGTTGAACTACAGTCTGCAGTTCAACAGTAACTTTCACCTTTTTTCTATTTGAAAAATAAATAAATAAATAAAATAAAAATCTTATCTCTTTTTGTAGTTGAAACTTTCTACCAGTAGAGGTCAGTGTAGGATTGATCGATGCTGCAGTGCACTATTTTTGGCATATTGAGCCTTCTCCTATTTTATTATCATTAATTTTTAGGTGATTATTCTGCATTAGGATTTTACCCTGAAATAATTTGGCCTGGTTAAACTATTTTCTCCACATTTTTAAAAAGAAAAAGCTAATAATTTCCCTTGTACTCACAAAAAAATACATTTTGCTTTACTTTAATTAGCAATTTTCAACTGGTTTTCCTCAGAAGAGTTATGTATTTTAAATTTATTATATGTTTATTTATATATATTTGTTTTTTTTACTTTATATATGATATATTTGACAAATTGACAAAACAATAATATCCAATTTTCAAACTTATTCTGTTGGCATTTTTATAGCATTCTTAATATTTTGTTCAGCACATTCATGCCTCAATAAAAGGCCTCTAAAGGACATGCTTACTTTGGACACTATTAATTTACAGATTTATCAAAACTTTTATCTATTTGCTTTTTTTTTTTTTTTTTTTTTTTTGACTATTTAATTTTTTATTGTTTTTAACTTTCATTCTTTTTTCTTTTTTTTGTATTTTAGCCCATAAACGAAGAGAGTAATATAACATATTTTCCAGAATACTTTGTTTTGATGTAAGTCATCTGGCCTTGAGCGCGCGCGCTATTGGACCAGCATCTGGCGCGCGTCTCCGCCTCCCTCCCATCACTCCAGCCGCTCGCTCGCGCCCGCCGAGGATGCGTGCGACGGAGGAGCGCCGTCGCACCGCTCGCCCGGTCCCGAGCTCGTTCCCTCCTCTCCGAAGCAGAGAGATTCTCTCCGCAGACGCGACAACAATGGGAGGACTGGACGCGCGTGGCGGCTCCCGCTCCATCTTACTATAATTCACACCGTCGCACTTGGCTTTATTCCCGGCGAAAATGGCGACGGGGGCAGGCTGGCAGCCTCCGTACAACACCTCGACCAGCAACAGCAAATATACCCAGTCTCCGACAGGGTCCGGCATGTTTTACGACGGGAGCTTAACGCTGGAATACACCCCAGACCTGCATCTGAAGATGAGCAAGAAGATAGCCCAGCTAACAAAGGTATGTGCGTGGAAGTGAGTGGATGACGTAGGGTGTAGTGGTTAAGTCATTATGAGCAGGTGGGGATGGAGATGGAGTAGTACTGGTGTGGGATGTGATGCTATTTGTAAACATGGTCTTCTACAGTTATGGAGCTTGTAAACATCTTAACTCTGCAACATGCATCAGTTTTGTAAGCATATTTCCATGTTTCTGCATCAAGCTTCACGAATAAGATTTAGATTTTACTTGTTAATTTTGAAATTGGTGCAACACAATCCAGGAGTATACCTAAATTTGTGCACGTCAGCACATCATAGTTTACTCTAATCACGTTCCATATAGTCAATAAGCCATTGATGCAAATATTTCTGGTGACTATCCCTGCTTAACCTGTGTGTGGTTCTCCTCCAAAGCCAGGAGAACCGATCTGAATTATGTAATCTGTGGAGGGGTTGCAGGGGCTCGGCTGAGCTGCTTCTTTGTTGTCTCCACCTGAAAACCGTTGGAGGATGCAGAGATATTATGAGATTCAAGGTGGCAGCTCCGTTTAGAGCTTCGGGGCTTCTGGTGTGATGGCGTTGCACCAAGAGGGACAAGAGCAGGAATGGAAAACGGGAGATTTACATAACAGTTACAGCGATATTATAAACCCGGAGTGGGCATGGGGATGACGATGTAGGATTAGTGTCTGGGTAGCGGCACAAAAAATTAAAATTGACACTAGGGTGATGATGTTGGGACTAAAATCAAATCTTGTCTGGATGTTTTCCACCTGTTTCCAAACAGTTAAATGGAAATTCAACTTGAAAAACCCTCCAATTCATTAAAATGTTTAATAATAAACTTCTCAAGTTGCTTCATTTTCAGTAAAAAAAACTGACAGATTTACTGCTGTTCATAGCAGAATAGTTTTAATTTAGTCACATTTGATGGTTTTTGGGCTTGAGCGTTCTACTTGATCACACGCCACAGCAGATTTAAGCTTGGGCTTTGACTATGCCACTTTAAAAAACATTCTGTTGGAATAGTGTTTTGAATTAGGTGAGCTTAAGATCATCATCTGATTGTGAGATGGTGCTCTTCAGATTTTTTTATTTTTATTATTATTTTTTTTTAGAAATTACAACAAATTGTTCAGATCCTGAAGCAGGAATGCCATCACATGACCATGTGAACTACTTTTCATGAATTGGGATGTTTTATTTCTGTTTTACCCTCACGATTCCCCCTGTGTATTGGATTATTCTCGGTAGGGGATCTCCAGCTATAGACTGAAAACTCAGTGAAGATTTCTGTTCTCCAGCTTTTGTCCACATCTTTCAACTTCATATCTAGGCTTTGCTCACTTCAGTGGCTGGCTTGCAGCTGTGGATTCCACTGGAGCAGCAAAGCGGAACATGCTGCGTCTTGAGCTGTAGGTTTTAAAATATGGGACAACAGAAAGCAACATTTTGGAGAAATTTCTGATTCGCTGTGTAATGCATTTCAGTCTGAAAGCATTTTTGGTGTAAGAGATTTGCTGTATGTTGCTAAAAATTTCCATGATCTGGTGCATGAAAACATTGGACCAACAGGCATCTCCCCCTGAGAAACGGGCTTTCATTAATTCTTTAATTACAGAATATAATGTTAATCCTCTGAAAACAATGAGAGCACAGACGTAGAGTTACATTAGGGGCACATGCTGCAGTTGTTCTCCTAAACATTTCTGGCCTTTCTCTCCAGCTCAATCAATAGCCGCTGACTGTGGCCTCAGAAGCCTCCCTCCTCGGTGAGCTGTTGTCATTTTCCTTATTCAGCCGCATCCATCCTTCGCAGAGCAGCTCCGTACTTGACATCTAGATCTTGATAAAAGTAGCGCGATACTAAATCCAATTTATTATGGACGCATTGGACGAGAATATGCTATTGGCTGCTTTTTGCTGCTTTTAATGAGAGGCCTCGTTGATTTGTAGTGTCATAATCTTTTAAGTGAACCCTTCCCATTGAGGGATTTCTATCACAGAGCTATCAATTTTATCTGTTTTTTCTCTCTAAAAGTTAGATGACTCTTTTTTTTTTTTTTCAAAAATCTGAAAACAGATGTCAGTTTTAGTTTAACTTTATTACTTTTCAGATTTAAACATTTCACTTAAGGTTTATTTTTAAAATCATCTTGCATCGCCGGGTAAATTTTATTTCATAGCAGTGGCAACAATTGTAGCGCTTTGAATTGAAAAGATTGCTGAGCCTTGACTTACCCCATTACCAATATGTCAGTCAATGCCAGATGGTGATGAAAATACAAAATCTCAGTGCTCTGTCTGCCGTTTTCTGTCATTTCTTGGGGATTTTTCTACTAAAATATATGCAAAGAAACCACGAGGCACCGGGTCCAAGCTGGACTTTGAACGCTTTCAGTCGTATTCCCCAGAAAAAAATATTTGAGCTCTTTTTGTTTTAACACGTTTCCTGCCTAAACTCCAGCTACATCGTCATGCTGCAGTATGTCAGAGCTCAGGATAACGAGTTCAGTCAACAGTGGAGTTTAGGATACCAGGGGATGTTTGACGGCTTTGCCAAATGATTATTTGTTGAGCGGCGTTTATCAGGAATATGTTTCACCCTCTGACAGGATTTAATTGCACTTGAATTGAAAGATTGCAGGAGAATATTTATGCAAAGCCAGCTTTAGCCCAAACACTCCTGCAAGGTGCCTTCATTCCTCTGAGATGGTGAAACAAAGTAGAAAGAGAAACTGGAGAGAGAGAGAGATAAAGAACAAAAAGAGGGAGAGATAAAAGGATGAAAGCACAAGGAGAGTGAGGAGCTGGAGATGAAAGCAGCAGGCATGCCAGAGTCATTAAAATAATCATGTATAATTGAAGGAACATTTCCATGGGTGACTCAATGCTGGGAATTCGAGCTCAGAGTCAAGGAGAGGAGAAAATCCACCTTCAGTTCCTCTACTGAGTCGATCCACGATTCACCACTGAAGAAGAACATTGGAGCAGGAAATCCACCTCAGCAGAAATCTTTCTGCTCTGGATGTTGAGTGTATGTGTAAAAGTTTATAGGTTGTTGATTCATTGCTTTCTGTCTCCTTAAGACTGTAGAGGTAAAGATGTTTTCTTTGGATCTTTTGGTTCGGACTCAGATGCCCATAAGAAAGAGAGATTGGGTATTTTTTAAAATCCTTTTCAGTTTTGTTTTATGTTTTCTTAGAGATACATCCCCACTAGCTTCCATTAATTTTTTTTTTCTCTGGAGATGTGGTTTCAATTTTATTCATGGCTGTTAACTATAAAACACAAAGGAGGACAAATGCACTGTACGTTTTTCAGTTCGAGTTAGTTTGTTCCTGTTTATACATTTTTTATGTCCTTTACACATTACAGATCATTTTTTTCTGTTAAACTCCAATAAATGCTGCTGATTAAATGCCAGGGTTTCCCCCAGTGTATTATAAGCCTGGCAGGCCCCCAGGCTTTAATTGTGCCCCCACCAGACTAAGCATTGCTTATTTTTTGAAGTCTTCTTAAAATGTTTGCATTTTTAGAGACTTTATAGCTGGTGCTTTGGCATTAATCTTCCAATCTTTTAATAACACATTTATCAAGTGATACTTCAAATTTCCTGTCAACTTTAAACATTTTTAACTCAAAAACACGATGGGTTGCTGAATGAATGAATGAATGACTGCCAATATACATTTGCAGACTAATGGTGGAAGGTTTTAGTTTTGATTGGAAATATGGTCGTCAAATTGGTGCATCTTGGCATCTAGGATTTTTTTAACATATTTAAAATATTAATAAATACTATCAGACCCTCCATTCACTCTGGAGAAAACGCTGAGAAATGTTAAAAATTAGGACACCGGTCTGCCTTTTTGCAAGTCCTCAAGCTCCTTAAATGACAGGGAAAAAAATGAATGGTCATAAAGTAGATACCTAAAGTGACTATATGCATTTATAACCTACGGCGATGTAGCGTTACAGGTTGAAAGATGGCGCCCGTCTGGTGTCATCATGTTGTTTTGATTCATTAGAGACTTTAGTTCTGGATGGAAAACTTGCGAACATTTCTTCAAAAGCGATTACACGTCGAAGTATTGATGTATTGCGTCACCTCAGAAAGCTTTTACGAAACCGCCACTGCTGCATCGATTTAAAAGTGGCGTTAAATGTCAGAAAGTCATTAATCTTTCTTCTCTAGTGGACATCACAAGCCTGTCTAATGCATGTTGTACAGTATGTTTAAGTGAAACCCTTTTTAACTTCACCTGTTACTGAAGCAAATTTTGGACCGTCTGGTTCTGACAGGTCCGCGTTTCAGCTGACCGTGACCGAACATTAGCTGCTCTCCGGGGGCTTCAATTTGTTGGAGCTTAAGCGTTTCAAAGCTTCTGCAGATCATTTACCTCCAGCACTCATAAAAACCTGCCTATATTTCTGAGAGCGAGCGCAAGCATGACTGACAAGATGTTATTCACTTAAGCCTGTGCATGGAGAGTGCACCAGGAAGAGGAGGGGATATCCTGTATCCATATTGGAGCTTGTGCCGGGGACAAATTTCTCCTCATGTTTTGTCATGTCATCATAGTGACTTGATTGAGTCAGGTTCATCTGATTGGTTGTGAAAAGTCCACATCTTTTCCACAAGGATGGAGAAAAACTCGGGGAAAAAGGTTGGGTTTTATTTTACATCACTTAGTGCGGCAAAGCTTTGCCTGCCTACAGTCTGGAACATGTTTGCCTCTTTCACTGATGTTATTGGTATTGATTTTTGCACAGTTGATCTTCTTTTTTCCCCTCCCCCATCCTTCTCTGTACAACTATCGATCCTGCATTGAAGCTGTTAATAAGAGCTTTCGTTCCCATCTCCATGCTGTCATCTCCTTCTGCCTCTAGGTAATTTATGCGCTCAACACCAAGAACGACGAACACGAGGAGGAAATCGAGTCTCTGAAAGAAGCCCACGAGGATGAGGTATGCTGTCTGGTCTCCGCTCTGTGTGTGTATTGTTTTCCAGAACTGTAACTTTCTAATATTGAATTAGTAAAAGAAAAGTTGAGTCATTTGGAGCCACTTTATGAATAAAAGATGAAGCAAAAGTTGTCTGTACCTGCTGGGATTCATTTTAACTTTTGAGAAACAAAAGTTATTTTTACTTATTTGTCAGTGGTGCAGACGGCTTGTGGAAGAGAAGTGAATATGTAAGTTATGAACATGTAATCAGCATCTTGATACGCCTGGATCATCACTAACAAAGATTGAACAATATTTGAGAGAGGCCTTTTGTGTTTGTCGAGGAAGTCTTAGCGTTTTGAATGTTGGATTTATATTTTTGTTGAATATATGACAGCAATGTGATTTTAAAAAGTTGAGCATTAGGATCTTGACATCTTAAAATTGTGAGTTTTTCAATCAGTTACCAAAAGAAAACAATTTTGAGAGCTGTTTTACAGATGCTTATATAAAGAAATTAATCTGTGGCAGCATCATGCTGCTTCAGTTTTTATTTTATTTTATTTTAGTTTAGTTTACTTTCAGATTGAAGTAATTTATCTTGGGTTTAATCACAAGCTGTTCCAGATACTAGCCAGTTCTGATGGAGCATGCAGTTCAGCTCATCCTCCCTCAGGCATTTTGTTTAAATGTCACCTACTACAACACAATAGCTGCAGTAACATCTTCCTCTGTACGACTGTTCACTCATAAATCTCATTTTATCAGTGTAGAGTCCAGAATCAACCCTAAGCCAATAAAATGCAACACACAGGCGACTGTCTGCAGTGGTTTGCCTCAAACACTTCAGTTTCATTAAAGGAGCGAAGAAGCTCAGGCTTTTTGAAAGTTGTTTAAATGTTTGTTTTTATTAGGATTTACTCCCAAGAGAAGCTTGAGGTTCACCATGAAATATCGTGTTTATGTAATTTGTTCTGAAACTTGTGTTTTCAAGAAGAGGCTTTTCTCTCCTGCAAACATTTCATTAAGGCGACAAGTCCTGCGTGTTGCTTCTTTAATAATATTTATTTCTTATTGCCCTTTTTTTTTTTTTGAATCGTGCCAGCTATGTCAAAACAAATTCCATTTGCTTTTGCTCAGGTCCAACACATAGTGATAGAAACCAGAGACAAGATCATGCAGTACAAGAGCAAAATGGCGGATGAAGCGGACCTGCGGCGGCGGCTGGCCAGTCTGGAGGAATCTGTGGAACTGCACGACCACATGAAGAGACAGGTCACAGAACGCCGCCGGCGTCTACGGCTTTGCAGACAGAAAACTTCACATGTGTCCGTTACATCGACTGATCTCTTTTTTTAATTTATTTTTATTGCCAGGCCTTGGCAGAGTTCGAAATGTACAGGCAGAGGATGGAGGACTCGCAGCTCTGCACCGAGGCCCAGCATACGCAGAGAGTGGTTTCCATGAGCAGAGAGGTACGGCCTTTTAAAGAAGCTTCAGGGACGCAGTGAAACCTTGAGGCTGCAAAGTATGAAAACGGATTTGTGCCACGCTATTCATGCTTAAAAATTATAGCAATGCTAAAGTTGCGTAATTAAACTTCAACGCCATTGATGTAAAAAGATATAGTCCTAAAATATCGATTCATTACACACAACACAACACATTTATTTCTCTTATTTTGGTGTTTATGGCTCACAGTTAATAAAAAACCCAAATTCACACATCCAGGAAATTAGCATAGTAACTAAAAGCCGCTTTAGAAGAAGGATTTGTAATTGACAAATGTTATGTTTTGGCCCTATCAAGTTAAGATAACTTCAAATATTTACTAATAATCAGGGAGAAGGTAAAAAAAAGAAAAAAGTCATGCTGTTCCACACTACTTCCTGTATTTTAAAAAGTCCTAATGAGCCATTATGTAACCCGTAATGGAATATTTTACCTACTTAAGAGCCAAAAGTCAGTAAAGAAACATAAGTGCCCCAGAAAACGAGCATCGCATGTCAGAGGCAGCTTTGATCTCTCCCTTTGCTGCTTGGTTCCTCTTTTTTATTTTAATTATTTTTTATGAGTCCTAAAACTGAATTGCCGCTTTGAGCAAATTTGCATAATTTTCAGAGTGTTTGTTTACACAATACTTCAGGCAGGAAGTGAAAGTTTGTTTTGGATTAATTTACTCCAGCAACTTAAAAAAAAAAGAAAAGAAATTAGTTGAGACTGAAATTGTGAAAATTGCACAAAAGTGGATGAGAATAAAAGGCAAGAAATATCACATCATGTCATATCATATCACACCACCTGCAAAACAATCATATTGTTTGATTTGATGACAATTGGAATAAATGGATAATTTAACTGTATTGTGGTGAGGCTGAGTAGGCTCAGTTCACTGTCACTGTGTTGGCAGCAGTGTTCATCTTGCACCCCATCAGAACTTCATGAACCGGAACCAGCCTGCTCGGGTCACAAAGCATTACATCACACGTTATATTTTTACATGTTTTTCATTCAGATCTTGAAGGCAGCAGGGAGGGCCGCAGAGTAGCTTTCAAAATGTAACTGTAGTGTCACACCGCTTGAACTTTCCCTCTTTTTCCACAACTTTGAAGAGTTTTTTTTGTAGGATTTCATGTGTTGCGGCTAAACAATGTACCATATAACAATTTTTTAATTTTGTTTTTATTCTTTTGCAAATGAAAGATGTGAGAGAGTGCATTACTCGGAGTTCCTAGACTGGAAAGTGATTATTTTGGTCTTGATATGTGTGGAAAAAGAAATACATTTTAGAAAAGTATTTGGATTCCCACACTATATTTCCTATTCCTTCCTTCTTTCCTTCCTTCTTTTCTTACTTCCTTCCTTCCTTGCCCCACCCTCCCTCACTCCCTCCTTCCTTCCTCCACCCTCCCTCACTCCCTCCTTCCCTTCCTTCCTTTCCTTTCTTCCACCCTCCCTCACTCCCTCCATCCCTCCTTGCCTTCCTTCCTTCCTTGTGCCCTACCTTCCTTCAATCTGTCATTTCTCTCCTTCCCTCTGCCCCTCTGTGCCCGTTTTCTTGTATCCTTTCTTCCTTACTGTTTCTTTCTTTTCTTTTCTTACTTCTTTTCCTTCTTTTTGTATTTTGAAATCATTATAAATAACTAAAACTGGATTTTGAACATGAAAATGTGCAAAATCTATATAGTATTCAGCCCTACAAAGTCGATACTTTGTAGAATCATCTTTTGCTATCAGCTTTGTACATCTGGAGATTGAACGTTTTTGACTCAAGCTTAGTCAGATTGCAACTATGAACATTTATTTTCCAGTTTTTCCACTGATGCTTTGACTTTTTGGTTTTTACTTTGACTAGGTCATTCTAGTGCATAAATATGCTCTGATCTAAACTATTTCATTGTATCTCTGGCTATATGTTTATGGTTGTCGTTCAGCTTGTCAATACTGAAGAAAAGTATTTGCATAGTGGTTTTAATCTGGGGAAATTGTGGAAAAGCTCGAGCGCTGTGAACACTGAAGACCCTGCATGCACTCATGGCACACAGAGGGCTTTAACCTTCTTATTTCTCTTGGTCGTCAGTGAAAGTACGAACAGAATAGATCATGTTTCGTGGTTTCAATAGGTGGAAGAGATGCGTCGCGATTTTGAGGAGAAGCTTCGGGTGTTCAGCCAGGCTCAGGCCCAGTTTGAGGCAGATAAGCGGCGAGCGCTGGACGAGCTGAGGGCCACCCACCGACACGAGGTGGAGGAGCTCCGCAACAACCAGCAGAACCACACCGCCACCTCTGCCGAGGACCAGGAGAAACTGGCCGAGCTGCATAGACAAGAGGTGGGCCACGACTATGAGACACAGGAAGCTAGGTGTGCAGTTAAGGAGCCACATTCTTGATTGGCTCGGCTTACTCCGAAGATCCTACGCTTAGTAATTTAGCTGGAATTGCTGTACAGTTTTTGAGGATTTCTTTTCTTTTGTTTTTTAATAAAAACTGAAAAAAACAACAGCTTTACTGGTGCTGTTGTTGGCTTACAAGCATAATTTAAACTAAAAGTGGTTGTAATTCTGATCATAGACCTTTCGTTTTTATGCATGTCATCCCATTTTTTTTATCTCGCCTCGTTTTATCACATGCCTTAAAAAGCATTAGGCGGAAATAAAACAGTGGGCAGTCCTCAAATGTTTTCTGGTTTAGTTGCCGAAAATCTCCGTTTGCATTCTGGCAACCTGGAGCTACTGGCACGCTGGAGTACAACAAACAGATTTTCTTTCCACTTCTCCCACTCCGTGTGTAGGTGGAGGCTTTGATGGAGAGGGTGGAGGAGCTGACGAAAGATAAAGTCCGTCTGGTGGAGGAGTACGAGGCCAAGCTGGCCAAGGCTCAGGAGTATTACGAGCGCGAGCTGGAGGCCATGAGGCGGACGCACCAGCTGACCACAGAGAACCTGCTGGCTTGGAAAAGGACAGAGGTGACGGGGCGAAACTAAAAACCAAACAACTCATTCTTCTTCTTCTTCTTCTTCTTCTTCTTCTTTTGCCGTGTGTAATACGTCTCCGCTCCCGTTTAGGTGGAGCTGCGGAAGGAGTTCCAGGCTCAGGAGGCGGCGCTGCAGCGGTCGCTGTCCAAGCTGAGGAGCGAGCTGCAGAAAGCTCAGGAGGAGGCCCGGGAGAACCGGGACAAGACCAACAGGCTGCAGACATCGCTGGCCAACGCAGAGGGAACCATTAAGGTGCGTCAAAGTGAACAAATTATATTTAAAAACCTCATGAAATCGATTTAATTTGGTTGTTTTAGTGTGAAAAACGGCTAAAATCTTTAAGAAGTATAAATAATTTTACAGACACTAGGTTAGATAGGTTTGCAATATTATGAGTATTTTCCTTTTTGGGCTCAATTAGGTTGTCATTTCACATCAAAAATGCATAAAATTGTGCAAGAATCCCCCTTTATCTGGTTACACTCTGGTGAAAGTGGGTTAAATTGAATGAAAAACCACTGCTGAGAACAAAAGCAGAAGTAAAAGCCTCTGGGTGGAATCTGTTTTCGAGCAGGAGGAAAGGTAATGTAGTGTGCTCTGACAGAGCTGCAGGCTCCTGCGCACAGGAGAGGCTCAAACGGTAGCATCACGAGTGTGTGTGTGTGTGTGTGTGTGTGTGTGTGTCTGGGTGTGTGTGCGTTGCAGAACCTGCACAAGCAGCTGGAAGAAGCCATCCAGGATGGAGAAATCTGGGTGATGCAGCTGAAGGACACCGAGTATGAACTGGAGAGCAGCAGGGAACGGGTGCAGCAGCAGGCCACAGAAATCCTCCACAAAGCCAGTAAGACGTTACTCTGAAGTAGATTTCTAAGTCTGGACTGCTCATGAAATTTTGTCCAAGAAGAGTACTGGCGTTTAAAAGCTGTAGACGAATCACAGAAAGCATTGGTAGACTCATGATGGGGTTTAAATTTTAATCTAGAGAAGAGCTTGTAAAGTTTAAAACCTGAAAGAGCATTTCTAACTCTTATAACCAGTTTACTTATGTTAAAAGGAAGCATATAAAGAATTTAAAAATTATATATAAAAGCATTGATGCATGTTATGGTGCTGCAGTGATTATGGTTCATCTGATGTTTTATATGTTTGTAGTTCATATTCTGTCTTGATCTGAACTTCTGCATCGGGAGGAATTTACTGTACAGTCGACAGTGTTTGCAGATTTTTTATTTTGTGCAACGTAACTTGAGATTATTTGTGTTCAATTTGCAGAGCATTTCTTGAAATATTTGCTAATTAATTTGTCATAATGTAAGTTGACTTTGAAACTATGTTACAGTAGTTAAGGTTTAAAGGTTAAGGTATATTTGGTAGATCTGTCTGTTTCTATCCATTCTGGGGTTTTTTCAGGTTCCTCATTTAAAGCTTGACATCATGAATAAATGGTTAAGTTTGAATTAATACTCTAAACATTTTAGTTACGCCACATAATTCAACACAGTTCTGCTGAGATGACTAAATAGCATATTATTCGTTTTTAGTTTCAAGAGCTGATCTGTATCCACGGCGACCCATCAGCTGAGCTCAAACAAACCTGGCGTTAATGCTGGAATGCTTTTGAAAAGGTATTAAAGTTACAGATGCACCGTCTAATATCTGCATTGGTTCCAATGTTGAGAAAAATTCTAGATCTGGAATTGGTGACACATATAAGAGCAGATCCACAGAGTGTAATTCGACACTGAACCATTTCACAGAAGGTTTTTATTTTTTACGTTTGACCAAGGTAGTCAACCTACTGTTTTTGTCATTTTGAGTCTCTTTATGATTTATTTTATGTTTGCTTTTCTACTCCTAATTGCACTGACTGAATAAATTAAAGTTGTTTTTATATATTTGACCAAGCTTGTGAAGCTATTTGTGTATCTAAGTGTGCTGTGCTGGTGCAGAGTTACCAGATAAAGTTGTGATTCAATACATTTGTCTCTGGGTTTTAAAAAAGTAACATTTTATGTCAATTCAGTTGTTTTTCTGTGTCAAATCGGTATCGGCCGGTACTGATCCTCAGATATCGGTATTGGTATCAGAAGTAAGAAAAAGTGTGTCACTGTATCCCTAATTAAAATAAATGTTAGAGTTGGAAAATATCTGGTTTTATTGGATAAAACACATAAACTAGAGGGGAGAGTAAAGATGCTGCTCAAACCACAGGGCTAATTATGATTACTTTCAATTTAGAAGTATAATTTGGGAGCATAATTATGAGGTAAAAGATCCCAAACCAGATATCTGAAGGGCGCCACAGGAGAACTACGCAGCTGAAATGATTTGTTTTGGTCTTGTGTCTGATTCTGGTTTTTGACTCTGATGTTTCCAGGTCAGATTGGTTCGCTGCAGGCCACCCAGATGGCTCATGAGGCGACCATCAGGAACTTGGACCAGGAGCAGAGTCGCCTCAAGGAGAAGATCGGACGGCTGGAGGAGGAGAGGGAGGCCCTGCTGAACCAGAGCCAGGCCGCCAGCGACCAGCACAAGCAGCAGGTGCTCAAACTGGAGCAGGTACGACCTTTCCCCGTCCGCCGCCGCGAGGAAGAAGGATGGAGGAAACAAAACATTCAAACAGAGTGTCCTTTCTCCGCGCATCAGTCTCTTCGGGACGAGCACCAGGGCTATGAGAAGGAGCTCTCCAGGCTGAGGGCTCACTACGAGGAGGAGACGCTGCGCTTTAAGGAGGCTCAGGTCCGAGCGCTGGAGGAGCTGGAGGAGAAGCACCGGGCGCTGACGGAGGAGGCCCTGCAGGAGAAGGAGGATGAGAAGAAACTCCTTGTTACGGTGAGGCTGATATAGGACTGGGCAGCACGGATTTAGAATTTTATTATGATATTTTGTGGTACTATTGTGAAAACCAAAAAAATTGTTAAAAATGCTTTTTATGACTTGTTTTTTTTTTAGTGTCTGTATGGCTGTGACTGCATAGTGCAGCTTTCATAACACCAAAACAACAAATGTAGCTCTAGAAAAACATTCCCATATAAATCCTCTTCATTTAAAGAACATTTAATCGTATTTTCCTATTCACTGATACTCTTGTGGACAAACAATAGAAATAATAGTAAAAATAACATAATACTATCAGTTTTTATTTTTCAAAATGAACTGAAATGCATTGAAACACAAAAAATCTAAATTCATATGACTTTTATTTTCAATTTTTAGCGCATTTTACTGGTTATTTGATAGAACAACACAGAGTACATGGGAATTGTTAGTAGCCAAATCAAATTCTTGTTTGTAACAGAATGTGAAAAGTGTATTTAGCCCTGTTTATCATGCAGCAAAACCCAAAAGACTTGCAGCTGTAATTGCATTTAAACGCAACACTCTACAAAGTATAAATTCAGGGGGGGGGAAATGCAAATGCATGCAAAAATATGAAAACCATTCATTATTTTTCTCCCACTTCACAGTTGCACTCTGCTTTGTGTTGGTCCGTCATAGAAAATCCAAATCCAGAGTTTGTTTTTAGTAGCCTTTGAAAAAATGAGAAAGTTGAAAGTGGTGTGAATTTGAATGTGATTTAAAACAGTAAGTCATGTTGCGCAGCCGTTTCATTTTCCCCTCACATCGTCCCGATCTGTTCCAGGAACTGAGCAAAACCATCAGCCGGCTGCACACATCTAATTAGGTCAACTTTAAGGCTAAAGCTTGAAAAACCGCATCAGCTCCGTTTGTTTCCCGCTGCGTCTTTCACCCTGTCATCAGTTCGTCTCTCCCCCGCCCTTTGCATTCTTCCTCCTTTGTGTCTCAGTTTAAAGTGGCTGTGTGAGAGGAATACAAATGTCCTCCCTGCTGGAGGAGCAGGAAGAACTACTGATCACATTATGCAGGTTAAATTAATTTAACCTGGACCATTTACTGTGACAGTGTCCTCTTTTTTTTCTACCTGCACTGGAACATCGATGCTGCTTTTTTTCTTTCCTTGCTGTTTAATCTGATCTCTTATAAAGAAGACAAGATCACTCTCAGCTGTTGTCGGTCCACTTTTGTGCTTTTATTGCATTTCTCTCTGAATACACATTGTATATTTACTAGAATTTCTTTCTGTATTTTATTAATACACCGAGGTGAACTAAGTTTGTTTGCAACAGAGAGCAAAAAAATTAAATTAGTTCATTTTTGTTTGTCCTTTTTTATGATCAACTCTGATTCTAAAGACAATCCAGATACAAGAAGACGTTTTGGAAGTGGAGATCAAATTTAAATTAGATTAGGATAAATCACAGTGCAAGAAGTTGTAGATTTTTTTACTCTCTTTGCCTTTTCTTTTATTCTAAACAGTCTCTTTCTAATTAATCTACTGGAATCAGGAACATAAAATGTGCCAACCTTTGTAAAAGTATTTTGACTTAACATTTTCTTCAAGCCGAGCTGTGGATTTCTGCTGCTCCTCCAAAGTTACCAAACAAAATGTTAGTTGCTAAAAATCGGACAGCAGCTCTTGAATAAAGAGCCATCTTGTCGCTGTGAATTAACCAAGTTTCGAGTGATTTTCACCCCTCTGCCTGTCTCCTGCCACATTCTCCCACTGCATCCCATCTCTTAGCTCCTCATGATTTGAATTTATTTTTGATTTTCTCTCACTCATTGCATTTTCTGCTCCAGTTCTGACCAGCATTATTTCTCTGATGCCCACCTCATTGCTCCAAACAACCTTAATCTGAATTTCTTACACTAGAGAGGCAAGCAAGCACTTTTTAGCACCACCTATAACTCTGTAAGTCCATCTCTGCAGCATGTCGTTTGGCCCTAAAGTCCCTTTAAGCTAAAGCGTTGGATGAAAATAAAGTTGAAATTCTTCTTCTGCATTTAGCTCATTTGCTACATCTGTTTTTCTTGCCTCTTATGCTCCTAGTGTATTACAGTCACCAACTTTTTATTTAAATGCCTGAATCCATTTTAAAACCAAATGGGAAGCAGATTGAGATTTAACTCTGGTTTTCCAAAATATGGTGAAAAATGGACATTAAGCTTCTGCAGCCGCCGTCACACAGAGCAGGATTTAGCCATGTTAAAAATTTGAGTGCTACACTTTGAAACAAGGCCTATGCAAGGACACCAATGCATTTCAATGAGTTAGTCCATTGTCAAAATGACGCAATAAGCTACAAAGAGTATGTAGCTGAGGTGAAACTTGCTAAGGGGCAAGTATTTTGACATGCACGCTCACATATATACACATTAATATACATGAGCTTAAGACAAGCGCCTCTGTTGTCACTTGTGGTAAAGATTTCTGCTCAGCTCCCATCTGGCCTGCATGAAATGAGCTCTTGCTTTGCGGTTTGTCCGCCTTACAGACAGGAATGCTCCTGCGGTCACACCTTCGCGATTCAGAGCGTTAGCTATGTTTGTAAATTACTCGCCAAATCAATATTTGTCCAGCTGAGGCTGCAGACTTTCAGGGATTTAAAATTGTGCAATAAAACACCCAGATGGAAACGCCTGTTTTGCGGTCGCTTCATCTAGTTGGGGGGAAAAAAGTCAAGGTGGATCTAAGGCGGCAGTTTGCAGTCGATTTTTATGCATAATGTCACATCTGCTTCAATAAATCCATACGAGACAATACATTAAGGAAGAGCAAGTACAGCAGAAATGACATGAATAACATGAGTTTTACACGCGCTTATAAATATTTAGCGACACGAATTCAGCCTAATTAATAGTATCCGAAAGGAAAGAGGAAAAAGCCGCTTCTGTTGCACAGAAATGCTTTGTGTGTTTTTATAAAGTAGCACACGTGGATGAATTATCAGGAATAAATAAGGAACAGCGAGAAGCGGACACGAGGAGGAGATTTTCACAAGAGAAACTCCGAGTGGCCCAGAAAAGGATTTGATGCTTCGGCTTGAAGGATTAAACGGAGTTGTCGCTTCCACCAGACGGCCTTTGAAAGTGTAAATGGCAAGTCATGTGTCTCCTCTGCATCCAGTAACGCTCTGCTTCACCGAACGGCTGCCAGGCCGCCATACTACTTCACAAATGGGATTTACAGTATTGGCGGCTTATTAAATCAGCTGTTTGTTTGTTTTTTTTCTGTGTAGATTTTATTTTTAGTTTATTGAAGGGTAAACGGGCCACCAAGCCTTCACTGTCTGTGCAGGGAGCTGATAAATTGTATCAGGAGGATGAATGAAACGCACTTTTCAGGGCCGATTCATTTAAATCTCACTGCTTCTTCTTCTTGCCTTTTCCTCTTCTGTCCAGAAAATGAGTCAGGAGTTTGAGATTAAGCGTCTGTCCTTAGAGGAGCAGAGAGATCGCGTCCAGCAACAACTGGACAACTTGAAAGACGAGCTCACCGCCAAACTCAACATGGCCAATCAGGAGGTGGGAAATGATTCCTACGCGTCCGATACTTTCCCAGTGACAATGCGGTGACCTCTTGGTCGGTTCCTCTTCAGGTGTCCCACCTGCAGGAGATCGTGAGGGAGGGGGAGCAGAACCTGAATTCGGCTCAGACGCAGATAAGCTGCCTGAAGGAAACCCAGGAGAAGCTGCGGATAGAGCTGGACGCAACCAGAGGCCGCGTGCGGGAGACCAGCAACCTGCTCACTGACCTACAGGTGAGCGTCGGCGTCGCAGATCTCCGGACGTTCCTGATTTTCATGGTTTTTATGGTATTCTTGGTATGATATTCTTGGTATGGTATTCTTATTTATATGTACATCAGAAAATGTTATTTTTATATCACGCATAACTGCAAAGTGACATTTAAATTAAAATTTTAATGTCAGAAGTGGGTGAAGTTTCCAAAAATTGTGCTTAAGTAAGAGTAGTGATACTTTATAACTAAATTCTTAAAGTAAAAATAAAAAGAACAGTGTAATAAGATCAATATCGGAAATATTTGGACCTACAAGTTCAGGATAATCAATTATATGTAAAGGTTTTACATTTCTTCAACAGCAGAAAAAGAAATATATTCTTATATCAAAGTGCCACACTTGGATATCTGTGATTTGGAGTTCATAGAAGGAGAAATCCACTGGAACAATCCTATAAACGGGATTTTCCACTAAGAAAATCTGAGAAATCTCTCCAATCCCGACCTCTAAAGTCTCCCATGTCTGTATCTTCAGCACAGATTCTTCCACTAGAATCAGAATTAAGCTTTTATCAATCTCAAACGGGGTTTTGTGGAATCGCTGCTAAATTTGTCATATATTTTTATTTTAAATATGTTCCAGATCTGGATAAGTATGTAAAATAATAATAATAGTGTGCAAAAAGACTTGTGTAATTTCTTCTTTCTTTCATTTTCATTCCTTCCTTTATTTCCCTGCATCACTGCATCCTTTTTCCTTCCTGTCCTCCCATTGTCTCTGTTTCGTCTTTCCTTCTCTCTTCCCTTCTTCTTTCCTTTGCCACAATAAAACCCTTTTTCAGATTTGAAAGCAATAGAAGCAGACTAAGAAAATATTTGTAGCACCAGTTATTCACTTATACCTCTTTCTTGCATCTATAGTTGCATTATAGATGCATAATTGTTGACAAACTTAGTAATATTTTGTAAAACGCAGGCTGCAAGATATTAGAAAACCCTCGGTCTGCTGCTAAAATTAATCTGATCATTAGAAACATTTAATAAAGTGGACATTCTATGCAAGGCAGAGTTATTAATATCAAAGTTTGCTGTTGCATTAATTACTTGTGTGGATTTTTTCAAGTTTAATCCAACAAATGTAGACCAGGACTTGGACCCTGTAACTCTTGAGAGACGCCGCCACTTCCTTGAACTTCTCTTTAACCCCTCTCCCGCTGATTTGACGTCGCAGACGTGCAGTGAGTTTGCAGATGATGGGTAGAGGACTGAAACACATTTGGAAAGCATAACGGGAGGAAATGAAAGGAACAAGTGCAGCGCAAAAGGCCAGCTGTGGGATAATGATGATGAAGCTATTATGAGTTGAGTGTCTGAAAGGAACTGTGAGCATATATGTAGTGGGGAACATGCTGTGTACATTTTAATGCTAATTCTGACCATCGATACCATAGTGCGTTTTTACTCCATTATAATAATTTTCCTGCTGCTTGAATGAAAAAGTAAATGAGGGAGACGTGGATTGCAACAGAGAGAATGAAGAGGGAGAGATGAAATGAGAAGCAATAATTAGCTGAAATTGCAGTGGTCTGCTTTTCTGTCTTAATAGTGCCTGTGTCTATATAAAGGAGGGATTTGGCAGAACTGAATGCAGGATTTTACCTTTTATTCGTTTTTTAGCTCATTGCGTTATAGACAAAAGCACAAAACCGACTGGGGCCAGATTTACTTTAAAATTAGAACATGCTTTGTTTTGTGGGGACTGAAGCTGGTTGGTTCTGTTGGATGAACTGAAAAAGAAGCCGAAAAAGTCAGCAAGTTTTCTATTTTTTTACTTTAATCACCTTTACCTATAGTGATGTTCATCATATTACCTAAGGTAAGTACCAGAAAAGAAACCGATTTTGATGCGGCCAAAAAAAACAGATATATTTTTGTGCAGCTTTGGCTTAATTATTGCTCTCATGCTGTTGTCAGAGCAGTAATTAAGCTAATGACCTTTTAAAGTAAGAAATGAGTGGGGAGACAATTAAACACATGCATAATTGCACCAATGGTTTAGTGATGACTCCTTCTAGTCAGGAGATAAATGTAAACAAACTCTGGAGTGAGAACAGCTTTTCTGGAAAATAAAATGACTATGCATTATTAATTGCTGCAATAACCCAGTAAATGATTCCAGTCATGATAAAGAGCTAGTTTAACTTAAAACAGCTGAGACGTTATCATGAATCTATGCAGAAATAATCATTTTCAAGCCTCTCTGCTATCAGTTTCTTCTTTATGTCTTTTTCTTTATCCTGAAAGTGACATTTTATGTAGAAAAACAAACATCTGAGACCTGCTAAATCTTATTTAGATGCAACAAAATGTAAAATGTCATCCCGTCATAATTAGTCCTCCGAAGCAGCAGAGTTTGGATTTACCCACTCAAGCAGCGCTTCCCCTCGCAGCTAAAAATAAGAGCATTTAAAGGTCTTATAATGAGCTCATCAGCACTGAGCTCTGAATCCTCTTCAGCTGCTGGAAATGACTGACCTGATGAAGTTTGCATCAAAACCAGCACTTTAAAAATGGAGATGGAGGTTGAGGTGGTGTGTATTTTTTATTTTTTATTTTTTAAAAGCCTTTTCTGCTTAATTCAGAAAAAAAAGATACAAGAATGCAGCTGAATTCCCCTGTTTGTGCTCGTAGGAGGAGATTGAGACCCAGAAGCAGCAGCATGATGCCAGGGTGATGGCCATCCGCACGGAGGAGAAACAGAAGATCGACAAGATGGCAGACGACTTGGATCAGAAGTGGAGAGACGCTCTGCGGTGAGGAGGAAACGAATCCCATCTCATCCCTGTCAGCCTGTCGGTCTCAGCTGTGTCGTTTTGATTTTTCTATTTGTTTTCTGTCACTTCTCACCCTCCTGCTACCGTTACCCTTATTATCAGAGGGAGACGGCTTCTTGCTCAAGAACAGACGGCTACTAATGAGAAGGAATAAAAACAAACTCCTAATTTTCCCGATTGATGAAATGTTTCCAGATCGACTTATACCAGCTGAACAATAAACAGACAAGCACAGCATGTTAACGCATCTCAATAATTTCCTTTGACGGATACAATTTGTTTTTTTTAAATGACGAGAATAAAGTCAAAATTAATACATTATTTTTGTATTATATGAGTAACACAACTACAACTTGTAATAGTATAAGTCGTAAATTTTACTTAATTCTCATATGACTTTATTCTCATATTATGACTTTGTTTTCATATAATTATGACTTTATTCTCATAGAACTTGATTCTGGTATTTTAACTTCATTCTTGTAATATTATATTGTAATGTTATCATTATATTATTGTACAAGTACATTCTCATTATACTATGAGTTTATTCTCATGATATGACATTATTCTTATCAATTTATGACTTTATTCTGGTAATTTTATGTTTTGTTTCTTTTCTTTCCTTAGTTTTAATATGACATAAGTGTACAGTATCGCTAAAAACCTAATTTGTTTCATTAATTCAATTGAAACTGTGAAACTAATAAATACATCTTGTTAAATAGTTCCGACTTTAGTCCTGAAAAACAGGATTTAATCTCTCCAAAAGTTACAAAAGTCACTCAAGACCAACAAACAGGGATTTTTAATACAGGAATGGGATTGTATGTAATGTATCCAACGATATTAATGGAAAGTCCAGTGGAAGAAAAATCTGTATTTTTAGCTACAAGTCACAATCATCAAAATGAGCTAAAAAAATATGTGAACCTGTGTAACGTTTCTATCTACGCCATTCTCCAGGGAGGAAGTGCGTTTGTTGAAGGAGGAGCTGAGCGAGGAGTACGAAGCCGACAAACAGGCGGCTCTCAGTCAGCTTTCCCAACAGAAGGAGCTGGAGCTGATGGCGTCACGAGAAGCCTGGCAGAGGAAAGTGGAAGATCTGCTGGAGCAGGTAAAACATGGTGGCACTCAGGGTTAGTGAAATGTTATAAAGCCTAAGGTCGTGACCCCTTCTCTTCTGCATTTTTGCCTCTAAATTCCCAAAGAAATTGTTGAAAACTGAGCAAAAATAAACCTGTCAAAACTTAAACCTGACTGCATAAAAGAAACCCAAATGGAAAACATCTCTGCAGGAAACGATAAAAGTGAAACAACGAGCAAGTTGATTTGAAGAAACATTAGAAACAAACCAACTCTCTGTTTCTCTCTCCATTTCATTTTCTGAACCAAAGTAAAATAAAAGCCAGAAGTTTGACACTGAGCTCTGGTTTCCCTGAAAAAGTGGGCAGTGAGTCATTCCACACTGAATAAGGTATGAAAGCATAAACAAGCTAACAGGCTTTAAAAAAAAAATTAACTGCATATGAACCACAAAAATGGGATTTTGTTTCTGCAGCGAAAATGATTATAAGGAACAAATGTAGACAGAATGAAAGGCTGTTGGAAATAGTAAGCTAAATTTGGTCCAGATGGGAGTGGGAGGACGGATTTCTTGATCTTTTCTTTGGTTTTGCTGAACAAAGCGATAACCTTTGACCCCTCTGCCTCGTCGGGAGCGTCTGAGTGACAGCTCCACTTGACGTGGCGGTCTGTTGACAGGCTGAGGCAGAATGGCCTGTCAGAGGAGACAGACATGCAACCAATCTCACATTCACAGGCTTCCCATTCTGCTAGTGACTTTTTTAACTCCAGTTTTGTAATTTGACTGTTAAAGCAGCAAGAAATTAGTTAGAAAAATCAGGGATTTAATTTGTTGTTCCAGGTTTACTCTTCTTCGCTCACAGCAATGTATAAAACCTTGTTTTTATAACTTTTTCTTTGCCACAGCAACATGTTTTTAGCTCTGTGAGGACTTGCATATTCATGCTGCATGTTATCCTAAAAAAGACCTGGAGTGTGTGTGTGTGTGTGTGTGTTTGAAACCGATAGTGTATTCGTTTTCTCGAACCCCTGCAGCTACTGTTTTGCTTTTTTATTAGAATTTAAAATTAGCAGAGGAAGGACGGTTGGAGGTGTTGGGGTCGTTTTCTTCAGAGGGACGACTATTTCCTCCTTAGACTCGTGTCACTGTTCCTGGGAAGCACGCTGCCTCTGGGTAATTCAGAGCTTCACTGAGTCACAGCGGAGACTTGAAAGAGGCACGTCTGGATTTTACCACAATGCTGCCTGCCGCCTGATAAACATTTTATGTCAGGTTTGAGCCAGACGAGCACGATTTCACCTTCTGTTAAGATTGCTTTTAGTTAGTTTTTTTTTGTTTTGGACAATTTCAGTATACTGCAGAAAATTTCCTTCTTAGGATATGGATCATTTGCAAAACACATGTTTCTTTGCATTTGTCATTTTGTTTTTGGTCAAATTTTTCTGTGAATTTGAACTTAGACTTCAGACAAACTCGATGTTGCGTTTTGCATTGAGCATTTACTATAAAAACGCTAAATAATTTAGTTATCGTTTTATAAATACAAACTGGAAGATGTTTCTCCTGTCTGAAGGATATCGTGTTCTCCTGATGATTTCTGTTGCCAACTTTTTTGTGTATGAATAAAACATATTTTGCAGATCAAATAGGAGTAAAAAAAAACAACTTTCATGTCAAATATTGGAGAATGACTTGAAGAAATAGACCCTGTTTATCTACGATCTGTATCAACATATTTATTTGCTCTGCCAACTCAACAGCTACAAAAACAACAAATGGAGGAAAAAAAATTAATTTCTGGTGAATGAAAAATGGTTGCAGGACTTTAAATCATTTTCCTCATTCTAAAAACAAGAATAGATTAGACCTACAAACCTCTTTCTCTTAACTCTTGAGCAAACAATAAACTCTTCATAAAACTTATGTTTAAGTTAGTTTCATTAATATTCAGTTCATTAAACATAAACATTTCTATCTGTGCTGTACAATGTACTTTGACTGTTTAGGACTATTTACCTTCGGTTGAGAGTTTTCTTGCTTGATTTAATCGTTACTAAATAGATTTTGGTGTTGCTTGTTGTAAAATCAATTATTGATGACATTAATTACTCATCCCGTTTACATCTCGGATTCTGCAGTCAATCTGGTAATTGTGTTTGCGGCCTGCATAGCAGCCAGCCTCTGCCCTGCGCTCTGCCAGAAACGAGACGCTCCGACTCGACGGCGAGTTGAGGGAAACGTGCTCATCCGTTGCGTCGCGTTGACAGTTGTTGACAGCCGCGCACAAAGCTGCCATCTTGTTTTCAAGCCTCCATTCACGCACCGATCAAAGAAGAAAGCCATTGGAGAGACGTCGTTTGCTTCCACAGAGCAAGGTGGGAGATTTCTGCTGCTTATGCACGAAGATTTTCCAAAGTTCGTTTTAAATCCAGACGTAAACACCGCTCATGTCTACTCGAGCGTTAATTAAACACCACGAGAGAGAGAGGAATGCTCAACTTCTGTCTCACAGCTTTCCTCTTAGCTGCAAACAAATTGTACAATGCACTTTCAGACTGGATATAAATATTGTATCATGTGTGCTGAATGCAGTGATCTTAACTGTATTGACCTAGTTACAGCTCCGCAGAACCACCAGCAGAACTGCAGGCTCAGAGAATCCTGTAAGGCGAGAATGACCTCATGACGACATGAGCTGTTGGCTCTTATTTGTTAAATCAGGCTCCCGTCTTCACATGATCTACGTTTGAGGATTTATCTCTCTGCACTGTTGACTCCGTTCACTAATTAATTGTTCCAGGAGTTAATTAGCCGTGCTTTTATTTCAGCGCTAACAGGTTCTGCATCAGTGATGCCCACGTGTGGCAGGCTGAACTCGCAACCCCAGCTTGCTTTTCAGCTGTTCATTTCACTAACTGTTTCCATGGAGACTCCATAACATGATGAGTCAGGTTGATGTTTACGTCCAGCATGAATAAATCACAGTCGTTTTGGGCTTTGATGCAGCCATAGTACCACTGCTTATGTGTATTACAACCTTTGACTCAGAGAGATTGATGTGCAAGTTTGAATTTGTTGGAAGATTTCTCTGACACACTGGGTCAAAAGTTTACATGCCATTAATAGTTGTTTAGGATATTTAGCCTAAGCCAGATTTAGGGTAAATCTGGTTACAAGCGTTGCCTTGAAGCTTGAAAGTTAGGTGTTTAACTCTTAACCAAGGTGGATTTGCATATTTTTCTCTTACAGATTAAAAATGTGGATGCAAATTATTTTCAAAAACTTAAAAGCATGGTCCCAATGCTGACTAGTAGAATGGATTTAAATGTATTATTTTCCAGGTATATTTATTTCCACACTATATTCCCCTAGATATTCCTTCCTTCCCTTCTTCCTTTCCTCTGTTCTTTTACTTCCAACATTTCTTCCTTCATTCCTCCTGCCATCTCAGTTGTGCATGTTTCAGTGTTTAAAAGAAGTTATTTAGAGAACATGAAAGTCTTCCAGTGTTGCAGGCATGGCTGGATGTGCCATTATTATCTATAATGACATCTTTTTCATTAAGATATTTTAATTACCAGAGTCTCACCCCAGGCTGCAGCTCGTGTGTGTGTAGGGGTTTGTGCTCTAGAGTGTGTTTAATTATAAACCAGAAGCTCGGAGGCTGCAGAACATATTTGCTTTATTCTCCCTGTGAATTCGAAGGACTTTTTGTAAGGCGAGCAGGTCAGCTGGCTGCTCGTCTTTAAATCTTCAGCTAGTGAAAAAGCTCACAAACGTTTTCTCAATCCTAATTTCCCCCATCCTCTCATTTTAAATCCATCTTACTCTTGTACTTCTACACCGATAAATCCTGCTGGGGGATTTAACATCGGCGGCTGAGGAACCAGAGCCGACTCTCTCAGAAACTCTTGCCAGTCAGAGCTGCTAGCATCTCAAGCTGTTTGTGCACAAAAAACCCACTTGGCTTGTTATTCAGCGAACGGCGCTAATGCTGCTCTTCTGACTGGCTGTTAGAGCAATATGAAGAGCAGTGAAATCCCAGCTTTTAGCTCTAATCTTTGCGTCTATCAACATCAGTGTCAGAAATCTGGACTATCTCTGATGAGGATTATCAAGTGCAGGAGCGAATCATGAAAATGTTGATCTGTTTAAATGAACTGCTGTGCATTTTCTGAAAATCAGGCCTTTTTCTGCACCAAAGAAGTTCAGCGTTAGCATATTTGCTCCATATGTTAGAGGTGTTTCATGTCTATGATTCTATTTCAGGCATTAAATATGTTTTGTGTTCCTTTTTTGTGCAGATATCGCTCCTGAAACAGTCCCTGGAGCTCCAGCTGTCACAGTCTCAGTCCGCTCTCCAGCAGCTGCAGTCTCAATTCAACCAGGAGAGGGAGCTGCTGAGCCAACAGCTTAAAGGTTTGTCTGAAAGTCGTCTCTTCGTTTCAAGATTATTTATTTAGCTCTGTAAGTTAAGCGAAACATTAAACGCGCTCGAACTTTCATCCCACATATCAGCTGGAGTCATTTTTGCAGAAAACCGAAATAAAATTTAAAAATAAAGCATCCATCAAAGTTTAAAATCCAAAATAATGTTTTGCAAATGTTTTCATTTCCCTTGATTACATGTTACGAGCAACAAGTTCAACATTTAGTGTGATTTTTATGTGATCAAAGAAGTGGAAAGAAAATCACAATTTTTAAAATTTTTAGAAAAAAATATCTGAAAAGTGTGGCATAGAAATTTAAATATCACATAATTAAGATTTATGTTGGTCTGTCACTTTAAGCCCTCAAATCAAAGTTTATGGTTATGATGTAGTGAAAAATAAAATTTCTCCCTCACGTTAAATCTTTGTCCTTTCGGCCATGTTGCCATGTGATGCTAACTGCTAACAGAAACAGAAACTTTTCCCGTTTTCCATCTGCAGAGATGCAGAGGGAACATCAGAGGAGGGAACATCGGTTACAGGAGGCCCACTGCTGCGCCCTCAGCACCATGGAGGAGGCCCGGCAGCACCAGATCAGAGTATGACTCTTTAGACCACATTTCACACAAATAAGCTCTTGCTGCCCTTCGCAGCAGCTGCTGTACCTCTTCTATCTGTAATCAGCAAAAGTCAGGAGAAGGTAAATCCCATTTATGAGAGTAAGAAAAAAAAAAATTAGCTAGCATCCAGCTTGATTGGTTGCCTCAAGAGGCCTCCAGTGAATGGTGTCAACCCGAAGTCATTTCCTTCTGAGAGGAAATTAAAACCTCTTTCTGTCTGGAGGGTGTAATCATCGCTGTTGCTTTTGCAATTTGTTTTTTTTTCCCAGTTTAGTATTAAAGTGTCATGATTGTGTTTGCATGGAGCAGCTATGGGAAACAGCTTCAGTAGGAGATGCTGTGCAAACAACTACAGGCTGATTAAGGGAAAAGCCTCCCTGTGTTTTAGTGTTTTTTAATGAAATGAAGACAAATATTCATGTTGCATTTGGCAACCCTCAATGGAGAATCACCAGTTGGGTATTTATTGGTGCCCAAATCCTAAAAATGAATGTTACTGAGGTATTTTTATAAAATGCTTTCCTTGAAGTATTAATGTGACATGCCTACTTTGGAGTACAGTGTAGGATGCGTCATGCTGTGGGCCTGTTTGTCTCCCAAGAACCCTAGAAACAAGGTCAGAGTGAACATGTCAGGAGATTTTAAATAAAAATCTGCCAGTAAACTGAAGATTAGCAGCAACTGGGTATTTTTGGAGAATAAAATAAAAAATAATAATAATAATTTAAAAAACTGCAGATAAGGATGTGCCAGATGTCTGTTTTATAGTTTAGTTTGTCCTTGTAGAGACTGTGTAAAAGCAAATGCTCATTTATGTAAATGGGTTGTGAAATTGATCTTATTTGACCTGCGGCTTCATCTCTGTGAGTCACAATTTCAAAGAGGAGTCTAAACTTTAATTTTCGACCTTGGTGTTTCTTCTCTGCCCTCTGCAGGCCCTGGAGGAGCGTCTGAAGCAGGAGCAGAGGGAGGAGGTCCATGCTCTGAAGGAGGCCCACAGGAGAACCCTGGAAATCCTCAGGCAGCAGTCAGATCAGGAGCTGCAGACGCTCAGATTCGAACTGGAGGATGAGGGGAAAGCGAAGCTGGGTAAAAAGAGCACTTCCCTTTTAAAACTTCACTTTTAGCTTTGATTGTTTTTTGCATTTTTTTCACCACAATGGTAGTGTTTTTATTCAGAATCCACCTTATTTTCCTTTTCCTCAACTACAGCTGAAGAGGAGCACAGCCAGACGGTGGCACAGTAGAAAAGTTAAACATATATTTACATTTTAGTGACTTGTTTTGCTTTTATTACTCTCCTAATTGGAATAGTGCAACTGTGTTGGGATGGAAGGTGTGGAAATCATTATGTTCTGTATGTAGGAGTCTTTAACCATTTACGTCTCTCTGGCAGCATCTCTCCGAGCAGAACTGAACCACCTCCATGCCACGGCCATCGAGCACCTGAAGCAAATCCACCTCAAGGAAAACAGCGCAGTTAAGAGGGAGCTGGAGAAGGCGATGGAGCACAGCCACCAGCAGGTAACCGTGAACGTTTCTGCTTGAACCTCCCAGGTTTGTCTGGAAGTGGTCGTTTGACAGGATCGATCCGCCCGTTTTACTTTTCAGGAGCAAGAACTCCTGGTTCGCATCTCCGACCTGCAGGGGGAGCTGTGTTCCCGTAGCAACCGCATCACCGATCTGGACCACGAAATCCACTCTCTTAACGAGACCATCAACACTCTGACCAGAGAGCTGGAGATAAAGGGCAAAGAGGTGCTGCGAGTTCGCAGCGAAGCCAAACATCAGATAAGGTAGAAACTCCTGCAGGTCGCCATCAGATGTTTCGTTAAAATGTGCATCGTCGCGCTAGCGGAGGAGTGACTCGACACAAACTGACCCAGTTTGTAAAACAGAAATCCGAACACAAATCATCGGGGAGTAATTATCTGAAGAACACAGCATCCAGAGATGCTTTGAAACTGCAGGTTTTAATTACAGCAGGAAAAGAAATAAATGAATGCTGGGTTTCTTCTCTTTTTTTAATCTTTTTTATGAAGCTTCAACTTCAAAACATGTTCCTTCTGTTTGCACAGAAAGCATATAAAACCCAAACATACCCTCATTAAAAGGAAAAGTTTTTGTGTGGAAAAACTGGGAATGATTTCAGAACTTGTTGCGGTTTTAATCCCATACAAACATTGAAAAACAAGCAAATCGGGGGGAAGAATCTAAATTTTCTACTTAACGTTTATTGAAGCAACATAAACTTAAACCCCAGTTTTGAGTCTCTCTTTGTACCCGCCTGTCTTCAATTAAAGAGAATCTGCTCTGTCGAAAACAAAGTTTTTGATGTCCTTGTACTATTTTCTTTTTCTTTGTACCATGACTTCACACAACAAAAATACTCATGTTTGGCTGAGGAGCAAGGACGAACAAAATACCTCCAGATTTTCAACACACAGACTCAACGATAGATGAAAAACAAAAGTTAGTATCCAGCCGAAAATCTCCTGAAGTGATTCCAGCAATCTGTGAAAAGCTGCAGGCTGACATTAAAACCCGGCACAGGTTAAATCGAGTATGACAGGCAAGAGATAAATATATATACTACAGTCGTTATCCATCTTTAAACATTAAATAGTGCTTGTTTGATATCATAAATACTCTTTTAATGATTTTTTTTAACGCATGTTGTGAGGCTGCTGCTCTGATAGCACAAATTATTTAAAGACTTTCAGACACTAATGGTCAAGCAATGCTCAGCAGCCTGTGTTATTAACCTGCCTTCAGTAATTCAGCCTTTTCTGTAATATGTGACTATGCCGTTTTTCGTTTTTGCTTCAATTGCAGACAGGCAAATTAATACCCTGACACAGTAGCCATGGTTACCACTTCTTTTAAGCTCTGAGGGACTAAATTCGCTCCAGCTCCTTTACCTTCCAGCCAAATTCAGTTTGCAGCTGCACATCTGCTGTCGCCCAGTAAGATTAAATAAAACGTGGTAATTGTTCCCCAGCTGGAGTTTAGTTAAATTAGATCGACTAAAATATCATAACGGTGGATAAATCCCTATTATGAAGTGTAAACTTTGCTCGGGCAAATCTGCGCCTTATCTCTGGGGCTAACGCTGAACCATATCCGCCTCCGCCGCAGAGCGCATGAACAGGACCTCATGAAGAGGCACGAGAGGGATCTGGATGAGCTGAAAGTGGTTCATCACAGAGAGGCGCAGATTATGCTGGCTGACTTCAATAAGGCCCAGGAGGTTCTCAAAGACAAGATTTCTGCTCTGCAAATCCTGTAAGTCGCAATAGCTCTCCTCCGTCATGGCGATTACCTGTCTGTTCAGAGCTGCTTCTTATTTAGAGGCAAAGTTTGATGTATTTCAATGTTTCTTTGTTTTTGTTTTTTGGCTTGTGTGTTTCCTTTGTGCGCAGGTTGGAGGGTACGGAGGAGAAGCTGAGAAACAGAGAAAGCCGACCGGAAGATCTGCATCTCATCGCAGAGCTCAGAGAGATGGTGACCGAAAGAGAAGCTCTGGTTAAGAAACTCGTTGTGAGTAAACATTGAGTAAACACGTTCTGAATGCACTTATTTAATCATTTTCCACGTCTGAATAAAACAGAAACAAAGTTAGGGCTTTCTGGCTATATTCCTAAAATATAAAAAATATGAATGACAAAGAAAACTGAGTCCTTTGTGCATGTATTTATAGTTAAATGTAATCTTTTTAGCTTTATTTCAGTTGTATTCAAGCTTGCTGCTCATGATACTTGTGATAAGTATGTATAAATATTCTTTATAGCTAGTAGATCTAACAAACCGGCACCATACAGAGGGTTTTAAGAGTACTGTACTTGGCTGTAATGGTAGTTATTAAGTTAACTTAAGACTAATTGATGGGGGTAAGAGTTTGGATACTTTGTAACATCAAACCTGTTGCTGCAGGATGACAAGAAGTTCTACCAGCTGGAGTTGGTGAACAGAGAGACGGGCTTCAACAAGGTCTTCAATTCCAGTGCCAACGTCGGTGTCATCAACCCTCTTATCAAGGTGAGCGCTCTCTTCACCTCCCTTCGTGATTAACCGCAGTCGCTATGAAATATGGAAAAGTATGGAGTTGGTGTTCTCCAAGTCAGGATAGTCGAGGAAAATTTTAAATTAATTCTGAAAAGATTTACGTGATATTAGATTTATTATTCAGAGCATAGTTATCGCAGATTGGTAATAGAAGTTGCTAAAAAAAAAAGTGGAGGTTTGTTATACAAATTTTGCATAAAAGATATTATGGAAAGTGAGCGCGTCTGTACAGGCAGTGATTTTATTTTATAACTTTACTCTTCTTGTCTGATGGATCAAGCCTTGTTGTTTTAATAGCAGATTATATTGTAAAAGCATTTTGTGTGCTTCACTTTCTTTTCTCTTCATAACGTTCAAGCTCAGCATTCTGTCTCATTATGTCAGTAAACCATTTGTCTCACTACAAATCAGCTAAAGGGAAAATCTTACAAAAATTAGCATATAAGTTACATTTTTCTCTCAAAATGTAATTCTTTTATTGGATTAGGGTTAGGATCAACAGTTTGAGGTCCATGCAGTCAGAGAAACCTCTTACTTTGCGTCTTTAATCACATTAAAAACACATTAAGCTGTAGAACATTAGCATTAATACCTGTAAGTAGAAAACTGCCATATTAAAACCAAACTGCATGTCTTTCTTTGTCTTTTGCAGGTTAAAAGACTTAAAAATGTCAGGAAATGCTAAAAGTTTAGTTTAATTTCTTTTTGCCTAACTTGCTGTTGTTTTCTTTTACATATTTGTGACAAAATATTTACAGAATACCTACAAATAACTTATTTTTAACAACATAGTACAGAAGCACAAAAACAAAGCATTTTTTTTATTACACTGTTAGATTCTAGCTGCCAACTTTTCTTATGTTCTCCTTTAAATTGTTAATTTTTGTAGAGAATTACTGACATTCAACGCTCTGCAGTGTCAACTGTCTGTGAGAGACGCACAATGTAAAACACACAGAAACACATGGTTATAATCTGCAGCTCAGGGTTTAGCACCATTTGATGGCAAATAAAAAACACTCACTGGAAGATTTTTCACCGTAAAACTTAAAAAAGGGGAAAACATCAACATTTCTCCACTTTGTGTGCTTAATTTATTTTGCAGTCCTCCCAGGTTCCCTTCCATCATCCAGAATCAGGGCTGTCACTATGCAACTTAGCATAATTACCCCCCATTGATCCGCACGGAACAAGACGAGCCAGAATAATAATTCATCTCCATTGATTAAGCTTCTGTATTATATTGAAATCGATCGGCGCAAAACCAGGAGATGGCCTGAACGTCCGTCTGCTGCTCTGATAGAAAAGCGAAACACTCATTTCTTGTTTTTGTGCTTCTGATACCCGCATGTCGTCTCCACTTTGAAGCACAAATTGACGTGGTTTTGCTTCGAATCCTGCAGCCTTTGCGAAGCCCGCTCGCTCGCATCCTTCCATCAAGTCTGTTGTTAGGTGTGATATCGGCTTACAGAGCTGCTCATCACCCTTTCATGTGTTTGCGCACAGCTGTCACAGCCGCCGCCGCCGAGAGACAATAACGCTTGATTTCGAGTCACAGCATCAGCTCATCATCTCCTCGTTTTCTGTCCTCCCTGTCCTGTGGGCTGCTGGTGTTGAATAACATCTCAACTACACCCCCGCCTCCAAAATGTAGTAGAAAATTAGAGAATTTCTGATGAAGCTGTGAGAGCTTTTGTTGCTGCAGCAAGGAAACGAGAGAAGATTTTAACCTGATTTATGCGAATCAAGCAGCATCTTTGTAAGTTGTTTGAGGTTTTCCAAAATGTGAAAGTTGAGGTACAAAAGATCACAACCATGTCAGGTAGGTTAAGTTTTAGGTGTGTTTGTCAGGTTTTCTCTTCACCATCCTAGCTACGTTGCCGTTGGTAACACCGATTCCCTGCGTCTGACCCACTTTTATCTCACAGACTATCAACGTGGTTAAACTGGCTCTTTGTATTTTGGGCTGAATTTGGAGTGAAGGAGTTGCTTGTGAAGCTTGGATTTCAGTTTTTGCTTTATTATTTCTCTCTGTTTCAATCAGTTTTTGCCCTCCTTCACATTTTGTGACGTTACAACCAGAATCGTCCGTGTATTTGTTTCTGTTGGGACGGCAGACTGTACAGCCACGTGTTGGTGGGATTACATTTCACATCAAGTTTCACTGATGCAGCAAATTATTCTTTATGTAAATCCATAACCAACCCACCTCCTCACCATACTGCTATGATGCATTAGACATTAATTCACCCCCTTCACGCTGTTTCTTACCATTAATGTTGAGCTCATCACAGATGGCAGGAGGTAAAAACCTTGTGCTGCCTCTTTCGATTACACAAAGTTAATGAGATGAGGAGGAACTGGATTCATTTTGTAAGAAGCGAAGCTGAAACAGAGCAGATGTTGGAGGGTTTTGCGTCACCTTAGAGCAGCGTTTCTTAATTCCAGTCCTCAGGCCCCCCTGCTCTGCATGTTTTAGATGTACCTCTATTCCAAAACAGCTGATTCAAATGATTGCATGACCATGAAGTGCTACAGAAGCCTGTTAATCACCCATATATTCAATCCAGGTGTGTGGCATAAGGGAAACACCTAAAACATGTAGGGTAGGGGGCGGGAAAGAGGATCCTCTCAAGCTCTTCCTGCTTCAGCTCTCACTAGAAACAGCCGGGCTCTGCATCATCGCGGTTGTCATAGCGTCATCCTCATCGACATGGGAACACGAGGGTCAAATGTGAAACTGGACAGCATCAGTAATCTAGAGCTGCTTGGTCAAATCTGAAGTTTGTAGCATTTGCAACCAGTTTTAGCGATTTTTAGGGTTCATAAGCTGTCTGGAAAAGTGCAGGTTCCAAACTGAATGTGGACACAGTTGAAATACCTGCTTTAGAGTCATATTTTTATATATATATATATATATATATATATATATATATATATATATATATATATATATATATATTGTGTTCAAGCCTTAAACTTAGACAAAAACTAGTTTAAGTTATGAAATTTTGACTTGAAAATGAGGAGAAACTCTGAGTTTAAGATGGTCTTCCTGTGAAACATAAGGCATTAAATGCTGAATTACTGTATTAGTCAACTGTATTTTTTTTAGGTTGACACATTTTTTTTCTCTATGACAATTTAACTCTGCTTTTTTTATTTCTCCAGAGTTTGACATTCATTCACAGTTTGGCGCCGTTTTTGTTTCCTTGTTACACATGTGACAAGTCTTCATGTGCTTTTGTATGGAGTTGGGGAAGAACAAGAGCTTGTGTAATTTTGCACAAACCTTTTTATCGCCCATGAATATTTGAGAATCTGATAAAAGCACGGAGGAACAGAGCTGTGAGTTTGCCTGAGGCTTTAGAAAGCATCACAAGAGCAGATAAATATTCCAATTACTGAGACGATTCACCTCATGAGAGCGGAGGTTGTGTTTAAATCAGAAATGTTTTGCTGTCAAGTCCATTTAAACCAGCATTTAACCCACATCAGCTCGCTAGCCAGCATTCATGTGTCGCCTCTCTGTGTGTCTGTAGTCAAAAACAGGCAGCCAATCAGATCAGCGCCTCACCAGCTTCCCTAGCCATTCAGCTCTCCGATTCGTCAGCCCTCCCACCATGAGCCACGAAGGCCAGGAGGAAGTGGGGCGGGAGGAGGGGGAGGTAGGACCAGGAGGCCGCTTTGCGCTTCCTCACTCCCCCCTGCAGAGGTCCCTCCCGAGACATAAGAAAGCCCTGCCACTGTTCAGCCCTCTTCCTCCTCCTTCTTCTTCTCCTCTACCTCAACATCCTCTTCCTCATCCCCCACACCATCCCATGCCGAGCCTCGCTCCTCCTCATGCTCCTCAGGATCCCCTCGCGCAGCATCAGGGCCTGCAGAGCTGTGGGAGGTGAGAAATGATGTGAGTTCCTGCCGCCGCTGCAACTCTCCACTTTGGTTTTCACTGCAAACAGATCACGTGTTCACGTCCGCCGCACCTCCACCACCCGCATCTCTGACATCACTCGTCTCGTTTAGTTCTGTCTTCAATGCCCAAAACTGTCACTGAGCAGCTCACGGGTTTACTGAACACACAGTCGCTTTGCAGACCCATTCCTCCTGAGACTTTTCTCATTTATTTACGTTGTAAGCTGAAGTTGTTCTGGATTATTCTGAGGTTTTATGTGATAAAGCAACAGAGTCATCCAACCATCCATTATCCATTTATCCATGCAACAAATTATAGCACAGTCTAGCCATCCATCTATTCATTCATCCTCCCTCCATATTCATCTGTCCTCCACTGTTGGCCTGTCACATAAAATCATACTAAGCTTATTAAGGATTAGTTTTTAACAAGAACAAAAGTGAAGTCCCAGAAGACATGAATAATGCTAACACATTGACCACTTTTTGTGCAAGTTTGAGTGCCGGAAAATGTCCCAACCGGCTCCTGTTGCATCGTTCAATCTACAGCTTTCAGGTTTCAGTGACATCAGTCAGCATGCTCGTGAAGTTTTAAGACAAAGTGCCAGCTAAATGTAGTCCTTTATGATCACGCTGAGCATTAATAGAGTGTAGCGAAACTAAAACACGGGCCAGGCGGGATTGAAATTAGAATTTTAATTTGGGCCTGGAGCCATCACGGAGCCCGGCTCCGATCGACTCATTTCACACAGCGCTGCAGTCTTTTGCAGCCAGACTTCATTAGATCAGGGTCAATACACAAAAATAATGAAAGCGTAAGCCCCTGTTTTGATCCACTGTGTCTGAACATCCCTTTTTTTTTTCTCGTCCAGCCTCCCCATTTCGACACCGCGGACCGTTTTGTCTCTCATCCTTAACTTTCATCTCCATCTGCTGCTGGTTGCAAATAACTAAAAGAGAAGATAGGTGGGAAACTCAAAACTTTGCAAGTTCAAATCAGTCTCAGTGGGACCTGAAAGAGAGAAAACTGCACTGCGGCAGCTTAGGAGTTGGAAAACTTGAAAGAAAGAGAAGGGGGGGAGAAAAAAGAGAAGAGCAGCAGCTGCTGCCTCTGTCTTCAGTGGACACAAAGCAAACAGATGAAGGAGCGCTGCTCGCTACTGCTGATTAGAAATCACTGGAAGGTTTTGCCGTCGGGGGGAATAGACTGCATCTGACTCAAGGAGTTGGTGTGAAACCTGAGGATTTTGTTTTTGGGCCATTTTTATCCATCTTAAGCCGTCTGTGGATCCCTCATCACTGTATTCTGTCACCGGTTCAGTCCGCAATTACAACACACGAGCCGATCACCGTTACTTTCTGCCGTCTCTGTCTTTCTTTCCCTCCTCTTCTTCTTAAGAGCTGTTATGTCTCTTCGTTTCCCCGCAGCCTTCCTGAAGCCGGCGTTCCCACACCATCCGACTCGAGAGGGATCGAGGCAGAAAAAGTCAAAGAATATGTCCCGAAAGAGGAAGACTTGTACTCGCTGTACTTCTCTTTCTGACTGGCAAAAAAAAACACACACACACACACACAAAAAAAAACAAAAAAAAAAACACCCCAGTTCTGTCAAAAAATTTAAATAAAGTAATGGGACAGGGAGCTAAAGTGTGACGGTGACTCAAACGGCGCGATTCGAGTCGCTTGATGGGTTGAGATAACAGACATCCGGTCCTCATATGAGCATTTCACGTTTCCAGTCTGATTTTTTTCACCTTTGGGCTTCCGTACATGGTGAGCATGACGACGAGCAGTGCCTCATCATTTTTAAAAGATAGTAAATTTAGAAATAAGGTGTCTGTTGAAACCAGGCTATTATCTTCACTTTATTTAAAAGTGCTTTTTTTCTAATCTTGCATCAAATTAGAATAAACTTTTAGTTGTTTTAGGTGAATTAGGATATAAAAAAAACATTTTTTATTTACTAAAAGCCAAAAATGGGGAGTTTTAAAATTTTCTTAACACATTTGACCCCAAAACACACTGACCTCTGGGTCACAGAAGCCGTGAACAAACCAATGGCAGCTCCTTGCCACAAAAAGTAAAATCTTACCTTCATCTGCTCACCAGAGTTCAGGTGATTTGTTCTTTTTTTTTTTTTTTTTGGCAATTGTCATTTCAACAATAGATTCTCTGATCATCCTGGAGCTGATTATTGATTTTGCCTTTGTCACTTACTCGATTGGCAAACCGACAGAACAGTTTTCTGTTGTTTTTTTTCCATTTGAACGCATTTCAGATGACGTTCAGAGAGTTTTGTCCGGTTTTCATTCTACACGTCCAACATTTGTTGCCTTCATCCTTAAGTCTTTTTAAGGATTTTTAAAAGAAACAATTGAACAAAATCAGCTGCTTTCACCTCATGACTGAGTCTATTGGTTTTCTATTACTCTACTACACCTTGTTTTCCATGTAGAAACCAGTAATCGATCTATTTTTGTTTTTAACTCGGATCTGTCTGCCTCCATGCTCGTGTGTATCTCCGACTGCATCATTCATGTTGGTTCTGGTTGTGCTTTTTGGCCTCTGTAGTAAAAACTACACCAGCAAACAAACAACAAAGTAAGAGCCTCGCTTCAGCCCGCTGTCCCAGTGCTTTGCCTGTGTACATACAGTACATGTGTGAAGGTCGTTTTCGAACGCCAGAGCTCACCGAGGGGCGCTCGGTTTACGCTTTCAGTCGTCCATAACAGTCTCAGGAGGAGAAACGCGCAGACGAGCTGAACCAAGCATCCCCCGTATTTTTATTATCTCACTATTTGTAATGTATGAACACTGTTTTTCCTGTGGTCTGTTTGTTGGGACCAGAGATGTAAAGAGGAAGAGTTCTGCCTTTTTTTTTTTTTGTTATTTAACGCCAACGAGGGTTTAGTCCAAGTTTAACGACAAGCGTCAACGTTTGGTGTCCGGGTCTGAACTTCTCTGCTGCATGTCTCTGGCTGTGCGGACAGACCACAGAGCATGTGAAAACAGACACACTCATGCTGCTCTCATTCACTTGAAATACTCATATCTTCTCAGTGTACCGTCCCATTTTTCTTTCTTTTTTTTACTTTTTTCAAACTCAAAGGTTTACATAGCCATCGTGCTGGACTCCATTCAGAAATCTGTACAGTTTTTTCCAAGCTGCATGCTCATCTTCAACCTCACAGAGGCTCGGTTTGTCCTCGGAAAGAGTTTGACGCGTAAACGTGTTAATTCAGTCCAATGTCTTCCTTTAGAGAGCTAGTAGATGCCGCAGGAAGTGTTTGAAGTAATACCAACTAAATCAGAAAATCTGCTAATTTAAACGTCTTCTGATTAGACTCTTAATTTGATGCTTCATTAAATGATTTAGCACCCTCCATGTTTTGTGGCACTCCTATTCTTAATAATTACTCCAACCATCTGAAAGTAGCATAGCTGAAAAACCAAATCACGTTTCTTAGCGTTAAATAGATTTTTGATTTTCCCCTCTCAATAAGTGCAGCTCATGGTTTTTCCTACTTTTTTGAAGTCTTAAAGTGTTTACACATCTTTACTAGAGGTGCCAATAAAAAACCCCAAAAAGCAGAGGGTGCTGTCTAAATTTTCCCGGGCCTAATTCAACAGTTCCTGAAACACTTTAAACATCACAGAGGATCCAGGAATCTGTCCTGTGTGTCACGAATGAAGCATCCAGTCTCTGAAGTTGAGCTGAATGTGCTAACCTGGTGAAATTGTAAATATTTGTATGTAAAAATGAAGGAATAAAGGCGAGTTCAGAGGATCTTAATGGGATTGAGGTCCAGATACACTGAACCACAGCTGGTTCATTGCTCCATGCACACTGTGAAGTTTAGATTAATTTAATGACTATATAAAATATGGGCATTTTATCTTAGATATCTGCACTGTAATGTGCAGGAGTCCTTAATTTTTTAGCTTAATATATTATCTCAACAGTTTTTGCTTTTAATTTTCCTCCTGAAGCTCCTATTATGAATGGTTAAAGGAGCATTGCGATGTTTGTAACGCATTTTCAAACCGTTATATTAAATGTTTTAAGATGTTGTTTATTTTATTGTATTTTTTTACTCTGTTATTTATTTATTGTTTCAAAAGTTTACAGAACTGAAATTAATAGGATTGTTTAACTGAACTGAAAGTGGTCTGAAGTTAACATGAAGCTCATAATTGCATATCTGTCAAGCCCTTTTTGAAGTAAACACATTGCAGTTATAACAATATTTATATTTATATCACTTCTGTTGTATGTTATGGAACAATAAAACACTGATTGTGAGCAATGAACTAGTTTGGGATGTGATTTTCAGTTAGAACTTCTTCCTGTAGAAATTATAACTAAACACTTTTTATTCGGGGAAATGTTGCAACACTAGAGAAAAAGATTCTTGACACAACAAACGACTACGGTTTATTTTCAAGGTAAAGTTTAGAAAGAGCAGTAGATGATTTATGACAATTTTGAACATCCTCCAATTTAATGTTTTGCCACTAGATGGCGCCAATTAGCTTTACGTTTTTTTCCTGTGGCATAGTTTTGTCCTTACTGTTGTTGCATTTCAGGGCAGAATTCGTATTTATAATGTGTTTGCATTTTGTTCCTTGAGCCTTTTGGGACAGAAATCCATCCACAGCATCACAGGTCCACTACCATGCCTGGCAATAAGCATGAACTGCTCTGTGTTGGAGGTTTCAGGTGGGAGTTCCTTTCATTTTCCTGTTCTGATAAAGAATCAGGTTAAAGCAGCTTCTCCCAGGAAGTCCTGCTGTCAACCAATCACACGTCAGAACACGTCAATTAAGTGGAAACCCACCAATCAGCTCCGAGCTTCCAGCTGAAGACTGAATTGAAAGCTGAACACATCAGATTTTTGCAAATATGTAATTTTTGTGTTTATTCTGTGCTTGACACATCTTTCTTACAGAAATTATGGAAAACGAAAACATTCTTCATCTTAAATGTTTGTGTATAAGCTGACAAGCACATAATTTAAATCTTCTTAGCTAATGAGACAGTTTTTTTTCCTCTTGAGGACTAAAACTACAATTTACGTCACATCTTGTTGCTTCAGTGTGTAGCTGGACGGTACCGCAGCGAATCTCACACACATTTCAAATAGTTTGGTTTTTCATGCAATTTCTCACAACAAAGCATGAGAATTTGAAATTTGACTGCAGTCTTGTGTGTTACATGCATAATGTGATGTTAGTGCATTTGAAGTTATTAATTTGCACACTTTAAAACTGCTTTATTGGAGATGGATTTGTCAATTTAGCGAGTGAATTAGAAGCCTTTAGTGGCATAAACATGAAGGACTTAGTTGAAACATTTCATGGATGTTTTATGAAAGACATTAAAAATAAAACAATGAAATTTAGTCTCGATGACTTTATCAAATTCTGCTTCAGCTGCTCTACTCTTCTTTTTCTATTTTGAGAATCCTCAACCTTTCACAGCTTTAGCCGTGCTTTGGACCTTCTTCATTTTACATGTAGCTTGTGTACATTTTAGCGCCACCTTTTGGACGCAGCTGTATTAGCACTTATTTGATTAAAATCCCGGAGACTGTAGATGAAGAGTGGTGTGTATCTGTGTGTGTTTGTCACTGCTGATGTTGCATAGTTGTGTATTGCTTTTTTTTAATATAAGACTGTTTAATATATTTGTAATGTTGGTTATTTTCAAGAAGACCCAACAGGAAACACATCGAAACCACTGACTGATCATCATCAGAAATGTGTTTTATGGAAGGTCTGTCGGTATTTATTTGTTCTATTCCAATGAAAATGTGGAGATAAGTAAACATAATTATATTTTTGGGTTCAAACCCCCAAAAATATCATTAATATTTGAACCTGAAGTAGTTTTAAAGCACTGACATGTTTAGGGTGAGGGGAAAAATCAATTCATAATCCTTTACAATAGGTTTTAGGAACTGCAGGAGAGAACATCTTGAAGATTGTCTCTCAGTCAGAGCAGGCAATCATAAAAATGTTCATGCAACAGGAAGCAAACCTCAGAGATGCATGAATGTTTCCCACTTCATGTGCATCGTGTTTAATGTCGCTTATACACAGTGCGGTCAGAAAATGCAGTGCATACACACAAACAGGATCAAAGATGATAAAACGGAATAAGAGAAGCAGAAATATAATGACTTATTCTTTTAAAAAATCTGATTTTTCTCCAAAATCCCCCTTTTTTGTCAGCGGTTGAGCTCTGCCAGGCTCTGCATGTGTCCCTCTCTGCTCTCAGCTGCTCAGCAGGACGATGATGTAGATGAGCAGCAGGCAGATGAGGATGAGTGTGAAGTTGACAAACAGCTCCTGCAGGTTCCTCTTGGCCTGGGGGTTCACCTCGATCTGAGATGCTCGACGGATGGCCGACTTGGTCATGTGCTGGACGCGCTCCATGAGGGCGGCGGGTCAGTGGGGGTCCGGGAGCTGGGGCGGTTCAGTCCGGCTGGTGAAGCTGGAAGCGGTAAACTCTCTTGCCTGTTCTTTGCGGCGACTGTTATCTATTTTAAAAAAAAGAGAGGGAGAAAGTTTTTGTCTCTAGTTCACCATATAGACACGCAATTTGACATTTAGATAGTAAATTTACATATTAAAATTGGTTTATTTCCCAAAACTGCAGTGGAATTTTTTTTTTTACACAACAGAAGTCACATGATCAACAACTGGATGTTACCACTGGTGTAAACCACGAAGAAGAAAACAGGAAGTGGTTGGATAGTGAAGTGTACTTATTCTGAGTACAAACTCGCATGTAATTCTAATGACATTACTCACTTAATAGAAAGACTACAATTTCAAAATTGTTTTTCTTACATTTTTTTTTGACAGCAAGAATACTGACAAAGCTTTCCTTACATTTTGCAATGCAAACAGCTATTCTCCTTTTCATTGCAGCCTCTCCAGGTTGAGATATGTGACCCCCGTGTCCTTCAGCGCCGGGTGTGACGATAACAGAGCTGCAAATGTGCGCCAGCTGAGGCCCAATGAAGTGCTAATCTCTGCTCTGTCTGGAGAAATGTCAAGACCACAGAGCGCTGGAGCCATTGTTGCAAGCAGGCATGTAAAAGGGACAAAGTGCCTGGTGATAGAGCCGTGCTTTACTGCGGTTCTACCGTCTGAACTGGGGCTTTCCTGGGATCAGTGCTGTAAGGTCACTGTGGTTCCAGTGGTTCCTGGGAACCACTTGTAGGGTAGCACTGAGAAATTTCTATTTATAACTAGAAAAATAGTTATAAAATGGTGGATATAATTTGCACTGCAAACCCTGAAGAACTAAACCCTTGTCCGTAGCGGTTTAAAGATTTGCATCTGACTTGATTTTTGCCACAACTATCTAAGTGGTGATAAGAACCAACTTTTCAGTTTCACAAGATTTCAACACATCTTTTTCATGCTTTCACTTTTCTTTCTTCCTTCCTCTCCTAATCTGCCTTTAAGTCACTTGTTAACACTTAAGACCTTCATCCCTCATGAAATGAGGCGAAGTTCAAGAGAAGTCGGTCGTCCGTAGGAAGATGCTCAGAGGGTTTTTACTCTTAAGCTCTGATAACTGACAATAAACACTTGTTCTGTAAGCCAGAACATGATTACGACAGAAACAAGCCATCGCGTTTTGTTTTCCATGAGATTCTCTTAGAGATTACCACAGTCCTGCAGGAGGGATTTACTTCACTCTGCTGCCATTTATGGGATTTTCATGCTGTCCTGGAGGAAAACCTGAATATTTCATTTTCACAAAGCTCTCCCATCTCTTTGGAGATTTTATATTTTTTGGGGGGATGTAAAATGTGACGCCGTACTCAGGAAGAACACATACTCAAAAGATTTTGAGCCTTTCATCTCAGAGCTATAGCTGAGATTTCAGATCCTTAATTAGTTTTTTTTGTTTTGCAATCCTGCAGGATCAGTAGCTGTAACAACTCATAAGGACTGTGGTTTGTGTTCAGGTATTTTACATCTACTTGTGTCAAAAATATCCCCACTCCTTGACTGAAATCAATGCAGGGCAGTGCATAAATGTGAAAGGAAGAATAAGGATACATTTCTTTTAAAGAAATAATAATCTGAAAGTGTGGCATGCATTTATATTCTGCTTTACCTGAGTGGAGTACGGCAGAATTGTTCCCACTTTTTTCCAGTTATTTGGAAAACAGCTCAAGCTCAGTCTGTGAACACAGATTTTCAAGTCTTTTGCCATTGTTTTAGGTCTGAACTTTGACTAGGCCATAGTAACACCTGTTTAAGATTTAATCTAAGCCAAATCTGCCTGAATGTTTGGAAAGTGAGCCTCAAATCCCATCTTCCAATTTTTACTGTAATAAGTTCTTTTTTAAAGGTCTTTAATTCATGTTTGGAACTTTTTTTTGTCCTGGCGCCATCTAGTGGCATGTTTTCCCTTTCTACCACCTAAACAGGAAAAATCCTCCGTTGTATCATAACCTTATTACAAACTCTGTTTTTAGTTTGTGTTGTTTCACGATTGGTTTCTACGGTTACATTATAAACTGCTGGGTTGATACTGAGCACTTCATGTATTTATTTATGTTTTTCTTGCTCTCCCCTAAACCGTTTCCTTGTCATCACTCGGCCCTCTGCTCTTTTGTTTTGCACATCTCGTGTTTCAGAGGATCAAACGGACACAGCTGCTCTGTCTCCAGGGATTGGTCCGTCTGTTAATAACCGGCGGTAAAAACGAAGCGCAGGTGGACAAATCGCAGAGGATGGGCTGCCCTTCACTTCAATGTTAAGTGAGTTAACGCTGCACTACATCGTCCTGAGGCTCTGAGAACTCGCCTGCTAGGAAAACGGAGGCTGCTGTCTGAGAACAGATGGGTCGGGGCTGACCCTGACATTTGACCTGAACTTTCTAACTTTAACTGATTCCAGCCATGAGTTAAGAGCTGAACAGGAAGGACATCAGAGATGATGTAAATACGTGTGTGAATTATGTGAAGAGTTAAATATGTGAGGAAACTCAAATAATTGGAGTTTATTTCTATTTCCAGACTTCATTCCCATCTTACTTCCTAAATTGGTTTCTTTGTTTCTTCCTTGTCAACTTCTTTCCTTCCTTGTGTCTTTCCTTCCTTCCTTTTGTTAGTTTCTCCTTCTTTCTGTCCTCTTTTTATTTCCTTGCCTATGTTCTCTTCCTTTCATATTTCCTTCTATCCTTGTATTTCCACTTCCTTCCTACAAAATTATTTGTAGATTAACACTTGTATGACACCTAATTGTATCAGATTTTCTGTTAATTTGCCCTTTTTATATCCACTTTTGTCTCATCAGTTCCCAGAACATTTTTCCAAAAGTTTGAATATTTTTGGTAAATGCCTAGGAACTCTCCCATGGACGCCATTTATGTCCAGTCTCTCTCTCTTTTTTTTGTTGTTCTTAACGACAAGAGAAGTCCGTTTGTTGTTGTTTAAATTGTTAATTGTGACCTTTGACCTTAAGCTTAGGAAAGGCTTTATAACTCCTTCCAGACTTTTGAACATTTTCTCACCTTTTCTGAAATGTTCTGAAACCTTTTACCCTACTTCATGTTGTCAGGCAGGTTCTATTTAAGACATTTCTTGACTCCCTAGACCTGGGTGTGGCCAAAAAGTTTATTTGTTCAGTTATTTTATGAATTAACAAAATGGTGGTGACCTAAATGTTTCAGGCCAACATTTGAATTGGACAAAACATGTATTTGATCCCTTTTCAGTATCATATTTGAAGAGTTTTTTGTTTTTTAAATTTTAGATAAATGTTATTGTGAAAGCACACCTCTGCAGAGCAGTAACATTTTCATGCCGCTCTGATCTGGAGCGCCCTGAAGTCTCAGAGATGCCAGTCATTCCTCCGGTGTGACTTTTATCTGCGTGTGTGTCAGCACATGCAGCTGTTGTGTTGAGCGTCACACACACAGGTACAAACACATCCTGAAAGGATCGCTGCACTTTACCGACAAAACATTTAGTGTGTTTGGTTTGATGCGTTTGTTGGCGGGAACTTTTACGCATCAACCTGACCGACACCTCGGCGTTATGTAGGTTAGTCAGATGCTCGTACTTTCTGATGCCGAACTAATATTTAAACTGGAGCAGCAGCAGGTTTGGAACCAGCTATCAGGATGTCATTCTGCACACCCAGACATTTAAAGGAAGCAAATGTTCATCAAACGGATTGTTCTGTCTAAGATGACTTCGACGACTCTACACCCCTACAAGTCTCAGATAAGGTCAGAGGTCACCTCAACAAGAAGAAAGAGAGACAAATGACCTCTATGGAGGAGTTAGAAGAAACGTCTTAATGATCTCTAACACTTTCAGGATCATTTTAAAGGTGAAGGTTTTCTGAAGTCATGAAAACATCATGAAGACCTCCGGCGTGGTCTGCGGCTGCTTTGCGGTTTCAGGAGAAAACCTTGAGGTCAGAATGTCCAACCATCAGCTTGTGACCTTAAGCTCAAGTACCAAGGAGTTACACAGAAGGACGATGAGTCAAAGCAAAACAGCGAGTCCAATTTTGAATGGCAGAGATAGAGAGTTTTCAGAGACCCAGTCAAAGTCCATACTTTAATTTGATTGAGAGTTAAACAGGTGGAGCTAAAGCTGTTCCATCGTGTTCATTTTCTATTAGCAGTTAAAAGTTTAGGAAGGTGAACACTTTCCCACAGTTGTGTAAAAATCGTCCTCACTTATTTTTCTATATTTAGCTATGAAAACATTTAATCTTGCAACCAAAATTAAAAAGTGGTCAATGTTGTGGAGGAGACAAGCTTCCCACTGGACTATACAAATCAACACCAAATGCTCGTTCTTCAGTTTCCAACAGATCCATGTGGTGAAGTCTAATATGATTTCCTTTCCTTATGATTGCAGAGATTAGATTCAGCTGATTTGGCTCCTCATCGCTCCGAAATAAGATCATGTGACTCCCGTTTTAGGAGTCCAGGGAGCGAGTGTTTATCCCTCTGGGAGGTTCAGTCCAGTTTCCATCCCCCTGCTGTTCCTCTTCTGTTTACTCTAAGTGAACACTGTCATTTTTACAAGAGGCAGCGATTCATCTCAGCATCGCAACGTTAAACATCGCCTCCTTACCCGCCAGATCAAATCTAACTTTGGCGATCCGTGGTGCTGTTTCTCATTTTCCTGCTCATCCCCCTGTTAAATCCAAAGTCGTTTCCTAACTTCCTGAAATCGAGGGGAGGCAAAAGTTGGTAGAGGATGCTGAGTCTTACCTTGCAGAGATGAGAGCAGTTGGAGCTGGAGACAGTAACGTCAGATATGCAGCGCTCCGCAAGGCTGGAAACACTGAGGAGGAGACAGGAGGAGCAGAGAGAGAGAAAGAGGAGGAGGGAGAGATGGAGGGAGGGAGGGAGGGAGGGAGGACATCCCAGAGAGGATTTTAAGAGAGCCAGGATACCAAATTTGTATTTGCTGAACCGAACATGCTCAGTTTAGCTGAACTGGAACAGAGAGGAAACTGGAATCAAACCCACATCTTCACCCACTGACTCCACTGTCACCCCGAATTTTTATATGTGAAAACTTTTGAAAATTGTTGTGAAACCAGGAACAATCATTCTTTTGTTTTGTGTTTTTCACCCATAACAAGAACCACTAAAGTCAGTGCAAAGACCACTGGTGGTATTTCTGACAAATATATGACATTTGCTGTCATTTTGCACATTGATTTATTATCTACCAGAAACAAAACTTTACACCCATGTTGATGTGTGGGTGGGATCACTTTCGGAGTATCTTTAACTACAGTTTGCATTTAAATTTTTACTTGTGTAATTTAATTTTATGAAGTGTCTCACCACTTTTGAGTCAAATTTCTGGATGCTCTCCCTAGTGAAGTGTGAAGAATAGACTTGTTAAAACTCAACATTCACACCTGCAGGTGTCAGACAATCTTTATTTTGCCTCATTTATATTTATATGAATTGCTTTCATACAAATACTGTCGGTCCACCTGGAGTAATTGTTAAATATATAATTATTTTTGATCAGTTACTTCAAACTAGTGTTGTTTCTTGATAGTCTTTTAAAAAACTACTTCTTTCTGTCTCATATGTTAATCTGATTTGTGTGTCAGAGCCATACAATATTCTCATCTTGACCCGAGTTTCCTCCTCCTGTCCGCCAGGTAACAAATGGGTCACTGTGTTTGGACGGCTCCTTTTGTTTAAAGCGTCCCGCTCCATGACGCATCGCAGAGATCCCTGACAACCTGGCGCGCAGTCAGAGACCGCAGCTGGACCCTCTCTATTGTCTTCATCCTCCTGGCAGACACGCACGGGTAACTCAACAGCTGATGACACGTCTAAATATACAACTTTGACGATGACCGCACCGATAAACAGCCCCGGGGTTTTTTTTTGGTGAGGCCAAGAATCCCGTCGCTTTAAGATTCACGCTCGGTTTAACGCGCCGACCTTTTTCTCCTTTAGAGCCAAACGCACATGTCCTGGAGTCCTGGACATCGTCGCTGGACAAAAAAAACAAAAAAAACTGGAGAGAGCGAGACTGTCGAAAAAGTCCGGAAAAAGTAAAAATAACCCGGACGACTCGTCCCAGGAAACATCCCAGCTGCCTCTGCGTGTAAATAGGCTGTCAGTCACGTAAAGCGCAGTCAGATTATTGCTGATAATCTCTCACTTGTACCTGTCACACTGATACAGTGATGAGGGGGATATTTACATCCTTAATAGATTTCTGGTGGCATTTTCACTTTCAGTCTAATTGAACTGGTTACCCGATTAACTACTAAAGGATGTGGGACTGCTTCCATGCTCTGGGATGTTGACAACTTTCCACACGTGTGTACACTATCCCTGCTATCTAGTTGGGGAAAGAAATACTTGAATTCATATTTTTAAGATTATAATTGACAATTAAGATTAAAGTTTTTATTGATATATATTTTATTGAGTCGCCAGATGAGTCAGGAGGTAAAACATTTGCTTTTCTTGGTTGAAGTGACAGGACAGTGGTTAGTGATGGACCCGAAGTGAATATATTTTAGAGGAATTTCCTTCAATCCGGGAACAGAAGAGGTGTGAACAGTCCAGTTTTTTTTTTTTTTTTTTTTCACAAGCAGCAGTAAAAGGTTCAAACAAAAAATAATTACAACCCCTTTACCCCCTGACGCTGTGTCAGGTTCCTTCTAGGTGATAATAAACACAAACCAAAAGTCTAGAAATATCTCTGGGATTCCTTTTTAAATCATCATGTTCTTCCTGTTCCCTGTGACCTTGCGAAGATGTTTATTTTTATAGCGGAAAAGTAATTACACAAAGTCTTACCAGGAGGAAAATAGTTTTCCCTTCTCTGTTTTTTTTTTTCTTTCTTTCCTTCTCTTTTCTTTTCTCTCCTTTTCTTCTCTTTTTTCAGTCAGAGGAGTGGCTCTGCTGTGCAGCCTTACATGGTGAAATACCACACAGCTCAAAGCCGGGCTGAAAGCAGAGAGGAAAAAGGCGGAAAACTGCAGTCGGCTCAAGAAAACAGACAGCGCCGATAAGGGCCTAGTCAAAGACTGGCATGTTTAATCACCTCTGATCAAAGTGCAGCTTGCATAATGAAAACTAGAAAGGCTCTTACTCTAATATTTTCTTTCTAAATCAGTAAAGTTGTGCTGGATGTTTGCAGAACTCACAGGAACGTTCTGCTTGTTTTCTCTTATGTTTGGATGTTCATGCGATTTTTTACATTCATAAAAACTTTTTTGCTTCTTCCGCTGAAGCCAGCTTTGCTGTGTTTCTGACTTGCGCTGGGCTTCTGATAACATGCCAACAATTTGTCGCTTTAATCACACTCAGCTGACTCTTCAATGCAATTTCACAAAGATTGAGTTATGGGACAACTAAAGTTCAAAACCTGGGGATTTTTTAAGCTGAGACAAAGAAGTTTTACTAAACACAGCAACAGCTTTCTGAAAACAGTGAAGACCACGTGCTTTTTACGGTTTGTAATTTAATGCTCTCCTGCCTGTCGAAACACATCCCGGCTCAACATTTGGCAACAATTTGACCACATATGTTTAACCCAAGACTCAAACCAAACTAGCGACTGTTTGATCTTGCGCTGAAATGTGTCTGTCACATCATTACGAATCCAGTAGTTGTGTCACAGTGACAAAGAAATTGACTTTAAGCAGTTTTACTGAGGCACAACAAAAGCCAAAAGTAACCACTGCCTTCTGTGTTTGGGGCACCGTTCCAGCACACTCCCACCTGTGTGTTTGCATCGTGCAGCAACACTGCAAAAAGCAGCCACTGCTGCTCAAGGTTCAAAATAAAAGCCCACAAAGCCCCGGCACCTGATCTGTGTGGTCCCTTCACTAAAATAATCACCCAAATCCAGGGCCTCCAAAGGACGGCATTCCCCAGTGATGCTTGTCTACGATCAGTCAAATTCACAAGGCCCCCGGACCCGGGGGTCCCTAAAAATAATAACACTAAGCCGGTTCTTAGACACACACTGTCCCTCCAAAAATGGAAATTCAGACTCACTGAAAGTATTCAAACTAACCTAAGATCATTTGACAGCACTGCTCATTGTTTGTGTGTGAGGAGCAGGGCATGAAGGGGGTTACCTCAGGTTTTATGTGCTAAGAAGTTGTAACAACTTAAACTGAGCCTGAAAATGTGAATAGTCACACTATTCACATTTTTCACATGAAGGCATGTTTCAGTAAACTACAACTACACAAGGTGAGATTAACTTAGAAAGTTTTTTTTCCCCTTTAATAAATGGCATTTTGAAAACTGTATTTTGTATGTACGTGGGTTATTTTTGTCTGATAAGGACATTTATCTCATGATCCAAAACATTTAAGGGATAAAAACACACAAAAAAGAACCAATCCACAGTCTACACTCAAATGCTCTTTTCTCTAAAGTTAATTTAACTAATAAATCAGAGAATTATTAAGCAGAATGCCAATGAACCTGTAGCTTTGTTCCTCCGGTGAAGTCAGGGAGGATTACAGGAAGCATGCTGCACACAGCCCAGGAGACTAACAATGTAACTAGCTGCTCTTATCGGTGGCCTTCAGTGGGCATTCTTTCCACTGATACAGTATTGTCATCACATCAGGCCTATTAAAAGACTCCCTATTCTCAACAGCCGCTTTAAAACACAACAAGGCAGCCTGGATAATACCAGGTTCCTGTGAAAAGATGCTCTCATTCTAAACTCATTTGAGTTTAGAATGAGAGCATCCTTCAGTGTGTTTGCATATCTTGCAAACACTCTTTCAAAATGCCAACTTAAACGTCACCAAGATAGTTTAATGTTGAACCGCCTATAACATTCCAATAAACCGTAAAGATGCTGGTTTCAGTCGACAGTGTGTAATCTACATAGTATAATCTATTCAGCATTATGTTTCCTCTCCTCAAATGCATTGAAATCTGAATGGAAATCTGAAATCTAGACCACATAAACAGCTAGAACTGCTGAACCACATGTTTTGTATATATGCATCCACTGTTTCCAGTGGATGCATATATAGTGGGATCCCCAGTGGGATCCTCCAGCTTACTCTGGAGGATCCCAGCGCGTTCCCAGGCTAGAAGCAACTTATAAAGTTTGACCAGTGAGTTAAAGGTCTGCCTTCTCCCATTGGGACATTCCCAGAAAACCTCCAAAAGAAGACATGTTTTGTCTATGATCCATAGCTCAAGACCCTATGAGGTATGGTAAGAGAACGTAGACCAATAAATCAAGACATCGGCTGGTTCTTCAGTATCACAGACTCTCCATCTTGAGAGTCTAAGATGGACTCTCAAGATGGAGTGAGACTGAAGCAGTCCTTACCGCAATCTGACACCGTGGCCTCAGACTTACACCCATCAGGTTACACTGGAGGTGCAGAGCATTAGGAATGTTACTGTTAAGTCTTACTTCCTGCTACACACTCAACACTCTCGTTCTTCCATCTTCATCCTTGTCTGATGAATGCCACACCACTACGCTCCCTGACTTCCTCTGTCACTGAGATCTCCATCAGGTGAAAGTTCATCCAAGAGGCCAGATACGTTACTGGAAAATCGCCATGCCTGAAGGTAGCAATAACAGATGTACAGCATGACTTGAAAGAGGAGTTTATTTGTTAATAGGACTTGAACAGGTGGAAAGAGACCAGCGGGGAGGATCGACTAATGTTCACGCTTTAATGGAAGGTAAGTGGTTACCTTTGAACCGATTTTACATGTGAGGAGATGGCCGTGTGGTTCTTAAAAGAGCGAGAAGCTGGACGAAGGAGTAAGTGAGTTCACTAAGATTGAGTTCAGCAGAGAGATGAGAATGTTAACTGGTTGGTTTCCTGTTTTAGGTCCTAGCCAGTGGTGATGGTGAACTTTGAACAGTGGACTGGCACAGGAGGAGCTTAATGGTGAATCCTGAGCGGTGAGAAAAGCGAACACCTTACCGTTTATACTTTATTGTGATTGCTGTAAATGAGTGGTGCCCAAAGTTGGTCCTGAAGGACCGGCATCCTGCATGTTTTAGTTCTCTCCTTTGTTTAACGCTCCTGGATCAAATGATGGCTCATTAGACGACCTAAGAAGAACATTGACATGCTGAATAGGTTGTTACTATCACCAGGGAGGGAAGTAGGACATGCAGGATTTCGGTCCTCCAGGACCGACTTTGGGCACCCCTGCTGTAAATTATATATTATCTTTTTGCTGTGAACATGTGAAAACAAGGTCAAATTCCTTGTTTGTGAACACAGTTCTGACCTTTAAAGATGTTTTCTCTCTTGTCTGATGAATGCCAGAACTTATCATCTTTCGTTTCCCAGTAGTTTACTGGCTAAACTATTAGTAGCTATGAGGATGTTGCTGGTTACAAGTTCTCTTTCTTCTGACTTTGCTTTGCTAACCCTGACTCCTGCTTCCTGAAAATAAGTAACAAAAAGAGCAGATATGAATGTATCTATTGGGTCTCCAGTTCGACACAGGACGGGAAGACGTAGCTTTAGTCACAGTCTTTGATATTCCTCCAGTCTCCTGTTTGAACTTGACTTATTCCTCCTCTTAATGTTCTGACTGTAACTTTTTCTTAAAGAAACCTTTGTTAATGAAGAAGCTTTCTGTTCATCACAGCTGATGCGAGACTGAGAGCGTTTGACATAACACACATCAAATATCTAATTTATTGTTGTTATCCAGAGCTGTGTGATTTGATTAACAGTTTTTTTTTAGCTCTGGTTGGCTGTTCACAGCAAGACGGAGGAGCACGATTGGACGATTGGGCGTCTGAAGGGTTTGTGGGGAGTCTTTGACTTATGTTTGGACGAGTTGGACTGGACCAGTGGAAAAATATCTGATCTATTTATAAAGGCCCATTTAACTGAAATGGGTCATCTGTGGCCAGCACCAGAACACAGTCCACATGTCGACCTCCATAACGAATATGTTTGTTGACATAATGCCACACAAAAAAGTCAAGTTTCATCACAGATTGTCTCAGAGATTTTCCTTTATGCTTTTATTTTTGCATCCATTATTCCTATAGCCTGCTTGGACTTTTTCTTGAACTTTTTCTATATTTTGGCTCATTACAATCACAAACCTCCACATATTTTAATGGGACTTTAGTAGGTGGGTTGTGTTTAACTGTAACGTCGAACAAAAACAACTTCTCGTTTTTTCAAATGTGAAAACAAAAACCTGAAAAGTGTGGCACACAGCTGTATTCTACCCCATTCGTACCCCCTAAATTAAATCCAAAGCAACCAGTTTCCTTCACCAGTCACTTTATTTACTTTATACCCAGTTTGCAGTTTTCAAGGAACCAAATAAAGGGCACAGCAAATATGTAAATGTAAAATTTTATAATCTGAAGTCCTTATTGTAAAGCAAAGCAAGTTTCTGCTTTGTGCTACACTTAATTTCTAACTGGAGGGATCCGGGTTATTGTTGAATATCTTAACTGCATGCAGAGGTGGTAAAACAGCGCCACCCTGAGGAGAACAATATGAACTGTGGTCATATTGTTGGTGACGTCACCCTTCTGCTGCTTTTTTTGGTTTTCTGTTAAATGTATCTTTATGTTAAATTATAATATGATGTGTCATTTACTGTGGTTCTCTTAGCCTTATGATCACACTTTACTCAGAACAAAATGGTGCAACGACAGTCTAACACTAATATGCATGAGTCAAAGTAGTCATATGTCTTTTTACACATTTAATATTTGGCAAAATAGCAACAAAAAAAATCATATTTGTCATTAGTGGTTATAAATAGGTGGCTTCGTTTTACTTGAAGAAGATGCGCTCTCTCAAATTTCATCCAAAAATAACGACTCCATTTTCTTAGAATCATCTTTTAGAAACTTGGAAGAGTTTCCGCAACCAGCAGGTTGGTCAATTCACAAATTGACAGCAATGAGTCAAAAAAAAAACAAAACAAAAAAAAACAGATGAAGCAAAAAAGAAAAAGAAAGAAAAAAGACTGAAGGAGGACAGCATAACCTTTTGTCATCAGAAGTTTCCAAGACGGTCCAAATTTGGACTTCCTTTGTGAAATTGCAGCCTTTATATCGAACAGAATAGAAATGCAAATGTTCTTAATTGTCCCTCAGTGGGGGAGTAAATAAATCTAATGGATTTGAATCAGAGATCTTATTGTCTGTGACGCATAATGAGGCTGGAAGGGGGAAAAAAAATGATAAACAAAGAAATTGAAAGGTTTTATGAGTTAAAGGTGTTATCAAAACCAGGAAACACAAACCTCTGAAACCACAAGGAGAATCCTACTTCATTAAAACAACTGAACTCATGTGAAACTGAGATAAGGAAGAACCAAAACAGAAAATAAAATATAACATTTTACCTAGAGACAAACATTTACTATCTACTAGATGATCAGTCGTGATTTTGGATACTTTTTACCCTCTCAAAATATCTTAGGTGACTAAAATACGGCAACAACCCTGTGTCGCACTAAAGGCGACACAGGGTTAAAATAAAAAAAATATTTTTTAGATTTTAACTCATAAAAGGTTGAAAGTCATGCATCGTTTCCTTCAGCTCAGCTCCACTTTCTGTTGGTTCCGTCAACGTTCGTGATGCGAGAACTCCAACAGGAACGCTGCGCAAGGCTGTGCATTTTTATTTTTATTCTTATGGGGTTTTTTTACAGAACAACACAGATAGGAAAAACAAGCATCACATCTGCTGGCCGGGTTTAGGCTGTGAAACCACAAGCAGATAACCTCTCGCTGTTGCTTGTGAGGGTGTGAAAAGTCTCCCCTCTCGGTGGGACACTGCAACCCACCTTGTAACACGTTAAGTGACAGTTTGCAACCACTCAAACTATGAGATATAAGGCGGGTAAAATCACTGTAATTCAACTTTTATTTGAGTATTGCTTGTACAATAATTTTTTTTAGACATTTCTGGCAACTTTAATAATTTCTAGTATTAAAATAAAGCTTATTGTTTCTTCCTTTGTGCCCTGAGGGCGCTTGCTTTGCTCTGCTTCAGTTTAAGGTCTAAAAAGTTCATGTTGCTGCTTCTAAAGATGCTTGCTGATGGTGTTTTCCTCTTTATGACACCAGAGGAAGTGTGCACTGTAAAAAAAAAAATTTAAAGAAGAAAGAAAAGAAACGAGCACTGCAGCACGCACCTCTGGCAAGGCAGGAAATGACCTCGATGTTGGAAAGTTCTGCTCAAAGTGATGAGGGCAATGAAGACGATGGCCTCGCTGCTGAGCGTCTGTGTGTTTCTGCTCTGCTGCTCCGCCGCCGTCGCCTCCCAAGGTATGAAATATTGGTCTTTTTATTGAGAATTTGAAGAAGTGGATCAGATGATGTGTGATTGTGTTTTTGTTTCTTTAACTTTATGTTTTTATCTGCAGATAAAAGCAAAATTCTAAAGCAGATTAGTGAACCCATCAAAACCAAACTGAACTGCAGCTTTTAAAAAAGTAATTGTTGTATTGTCTAGGTAACATTTTACAGAAAAACAAAAACTCTGATATTTTTATTTTATTTGAACAATTGAATGGTTACGTAATTAAACGCTTTCAGTTCACAAACCTTAATAAGATGCTTCCTGTGAGTTGATGTGGTCTCCAGGTGTTGAGATCAAAAGAGTTATTTTTTTTTCTCAATTTATTCTGATGGTTTCACTCAAATATTTAAGCTTTTATGTGAAATTTGCTCCCTGGCTCTGCAACAGATTCATCTTTTTCTTAAAAAAAAAACAATCCAAAGTGTTTGTAGGGGAAATAAATGAAAACAAGAGTAATAATTTCACATTTTTTCTCACCTTTACTGTCTTTCGTATTCTGCAACATTTTACTGAGACGAACACAAATCAGATAAGCTGCAAATTTGAAACCAGAATTGTGCAGCGACGTCAATGCATAAGATTCCACCCCCATATAATAACTTTAGACTTTTAACTCAGATAATTTGAATCTTCCTCTTTTGTTGAATCTCACATGTCGCTTTTCGTCTTCAGCCTGAACTTTTTACAATTTCATCCACTTTGGAAAACAGAAAAAATTCTAGTGCCTTCTGTAAATAAGGGTTTTATAGCCGTGTCAAAATGCTCTGACTTCGATCGTAGGCGGATTTTATTTCCACCAGGCCCACATCAAACGTTGCAGATGTGGAAGAATCAAAGTCGATTGCATAAAAGTTTGCGTTGGTCTTTAAATTCGATCTTTAAAATATAATTCTTACTTTGCTGGGCACACTAGATGCCAGAGATGCAACATTTTGGTGTTGAACAAAACACAGAATTGATATTTCTGTTAAATATAGGTCACTTATTTTCTTTTATTCAGTTGTAACAGTGTCATGTTGGTTTAGTAGAATCAGTGGAGGGGAGGACAGTTTAGTCATAACAGCGTTTTGTTTTTCAGACCTGGTTGAAACCTGTTTTTACTTTCATTGCTCTTTCTGGTTTAAAGGATGCAGCCATTGTGTTGCAACAAACTGAAGTCTACTGCTGAACTGACTCTGCTGTTTTTCTGATCCAAAGGTTGTGAGCAGCTTGTTGCAGTGGGTGGAAACTTCGATGTTGCTCTGGGATACAAACTAGAAACTACTGATACACTGAAGTGGACTTTTAATAACACAATAATATTTTATAAAAAACCAGGAAGAATAGCTAAAGGTAAAAATGATGATATTAATGAGGATGGATCCCTCAAACTGACAAATCTGAAGTTGGATCAAGAAGGACGTTACACCAGTGAGGTTTATGATAGGAATGGAATAAAACTGGCCTCAAAGACCACAATGTTATGTGTACTAGGTAGGTACAAAATTGGTTACATATCCGTCAACAATAACTTCTATTTTCTGTTTTTCATCGTCCAGTTATTAAATGACTTTAATTTCCCATCGGTTCATGTAGCTGTGATTCCTGAAGCGGTCAAACATGTGCCGCTCATGTTATTATTTTTACGAGGTCGCTGTTATTAATGTGTCATGTTTGAACCCACTCAGACCCCGTGATGAAGCCCACAGTAGATATAGCCTGTCAGGCCTCGGAGGTCGTCTTTACCTGCAGTCACGATCCGGTAAGGACAATTTTTTGGTCTATTATTTAAAAAAAAAACCAACAACAACAAGATAATAATAATATGGAGTTAAAATACAAATACCATATTTTCCTGATTGTTATTCTTCATGATTTTCTAATCTTTTTTTTTTTTTTGTTATTCTTTTTATCAGCAACCTGATGGTGCTAAACGATATGACACCATACATTACAAATGGTTCCAGAATGACGATATGATGAGCAACGGCACAGAAATCTCTATAAAACGGAAAGTTGCAGAAACTAAAAACCTGCCTGTTTCCTGTGAAGTTAGCAACAAAGTCAGCTCTGCAAAAAGTGACTCTCTGATTCACACCTGCATTGGTAAGAATGTCACCATCACTGCTATGTTTATGAGAAACTAGTAGCTCGTTATTTTGAAGTAAATTAAACCTAAATTAATCTTCCAGCCTGTGTTTGATCCATCAAAGCTAACTTGATTTCTATTTGTTGTTGTGAAATGAAGTTAGTAAAGAAACTTGCTGTATTGTTTGTCAGGATTAACATTTTTCATCAATCTAAAATGTTTTTTTTTTAATCTAATTGTATTAGAACCTGTGAAAAAGCCAGAAATAAATGGAACATGTAAAGATTCAGACCTCATTCTTACCTGCCTTGCAGCTCAGGTGAGATTTTATTATTATTATTATTTTGTTAAAAGCAACTTTAGAGCCTTTTCGTGTAACTTTAGAAACTTTTAATAGTCCTCAAATTCTCGGGAATCATCTGGGATGTAAATTAACAATTTCCACTGCTGAAAGCAGAAATCTCTTTTGCACTCTGAAGTTATTTCTTCTCATTTAATTCAAGTCGCCCTGAAATGTTTCCCCCATTCAGCCTGAACCTCAGTTAACCCCTGATGGTCTCTTAACCATATTTTGACCTCATTCTCATGCAGCAGCCTGATGACGCGCAGTACAAGTGGCTCCAGGATGGAGAAGTCATCATCAACGAAACCAAAACGTCTCTTACTATAAACTCTGCAGAAAGCAGAAACATGAATTTCTCCTGTGAAGTTTACAACCAGGCCAGTTCTGAAAAAAGTGTCTCTTTTAGTCATCACTGTGTTGTCTCTAGTAAGTATATTCAGCATCTGTTACATTATTAATCTAGCTAATAGCCTTTTCTGCATCTATAAATTGGAATATTCACAATAATAAACTGTATGTTACATCAAAATGAGGCGTGTGTTTCTAATTTTATACTGTGATTCTTTTATCTAAGCTTTTCTCGGCCTCCCAGAGGAGATCTTTGGAATTGACATCTGGATTTTTATTGGCGGTGCAGCAGGTCTGCTTCACTGAAATACACTCAGATGAACCTCAACAGAAGTAAACATGTATAAATCATATATTTTCATTCATGCATTTCTGTTTTTTTGTGTGTTTTCCTCTGTTTTAGGTCTTTTAGTTCTGATCATCATCGTTATCATTTTGTGTTGTCTTCAGTGTAAGAAGAAAAGAGGGGAGATCGGTAAAGTGTTTCATCCACTTCTATTTGTCTGAATTCAAAGTTCAAACTCTTAATTAATGTAGACTTATTAAAATCAGCATAAGCTAATTTAATTAACTCACCATCATCCACTGCTTCCTATTCATTTCTGATATTAAATCTCTGGAGTACCCCAAGGCTTGCTGCTCGGCCCAATTTCATTGATTTGCTTTTATTGCAAAATTAAACAAAACATATCAAATTTCTCATTTTTGTTCAGACTTTTAACAAAATATTTGACAATGTAACAATTTCAACCATTAGGTTTTGTTTTTTGGGTTTTTTTTAAACTGTGATTAATTGGCATTTTAAAGAAAAGTTACAAAAAGTGGAACCGACAACAAATCAAAAGTCTGTTTAGACTTAAGACTAAAAATAAAGCTAATATAATATAAAAATGCATAATGTTTGTGGGAGTTCAATGACAGTAAATCATATTAGAAAATAAAATATAGGTTTAAATTCTTGAAAACAAATAAAAATGAAGAACATATGAATGGTTATTCTTGAACATTCTGCCTAACCAATATGTCTCCCTTCTGGTTTGATCAATAAAAGTTGATCAAATCATTAATATTCATTATGTCAGAACTAGAAAATAAAAACTCAGCTCTACTTCAGAGTTTTGATTTTGACACATCCTTCCTCTGTGACTGCTGATTAACGCCTGCTGCTGTTTTCTGACCAGATGAGGAGGAGCTCGAGTACCGAGCAGGACGGTCTTCATCACCAGCGTATTGCTCTCACTGATCATCCTCCTCTTCATCACCATCATCACCAAGCTGCAGCTCTTTACAAACATTTCCATAATATTATATATTTTTTAATCTGTATGACTTGAGTCAAGCATTTCCTGCAGTTTGCTGAACTTTTGACCTGATCCTCCTGGTGAAACACGTACTAATTCAAAGATAACTTTTCTTATTTTCTGGCATATAATGAAGTGAAAGGTTGTTTTTTTTATAACATAAATGTAAATATCTAGGTTCAAACTATGCATATGTTTATATATATATATATATATTCTGTGAAGATTCCAGCTTCATTAGTTGTGTAATTTGTTCTGCTAATGAACAGACAGCAGTTTTCTTTATCATTTTTTAAAGTCATATTATTTTTATTTTATGAATATTTTTAATTAATTGAATTCAGTGTTCTAAGTTTCTGTGAATTTTCTTTTTTTCTTTTTTTAGCTGCAAGCTTTGATCATCAAACTTAGTGTGAATCATCACTTTTTGTGTAAAATATTCAGTTTTTATTCTTAATTATTCAAACTAGTTTCACGACGATGACGAGTTGAAGTCTCTGTTGGCTTGTGTCGCAATAAATAAAAGTGAAAGTAAACTTTTAATTCCTTTAAATGCTGTCAAAATCCTCCAACTGAGTACATTTAATAAACATATTTATACAAACTGCCATTTTGATAGAAGCAGCTAGAGAGCAGCAAAGTCTTTTGATATTTTTTAGACTTTATTCAGTTCAGAAAATGTTATGAAAGTTTGAGAAACAGAGAATCAGTGCTGGCTGGGAGGTTTGGGTTCTGGCTAAATAACATGATTGTCCATGAAAAGCAGAAGCAGAACTATAGAGGGTGGCTACTGAGATAGAAAAAAATGTTGTTTGCAGTGATTTTTCTGACCAATCTGATATTTCACAAAGCAGCTTCATCAGAGATCCTTCCTCTCTGCAGCTGTAACCATCATCACTCCTATTAAACTCTATAAGTTGTTTACATCCTTGCAGTTTGTTTTTTTTTTAACTTCGAGGAAATAGTCTGGTTATGTTTGCACAAATTTTTTTGCCGCTTGCACATTTTGGATGATCAGTTTTCAGGCATGAAAACTCATCAAAACGTTTCAGCCACTAATGTTGATGAACATTTCATTGAATGTCTTCATGTTATTTAAATTAAATGCTTCTCTTTGCACTGAGAAACCTTCATCAAGTATGCGAAGCCACAGAAGTGGTTATACATGCAATGTAGTGACTTATGAGATCGTGTTTTGAAGTGTTACCAACTCTTCCAATGAGTTCTGAGTGCAGATTGACTGTAGTTGCAAATAAACAGACTTACCTTTCTGTCAATTTTGTTTTGTTGAGACGATGATCTCATATGTAACGCTGTAGACTGTAATTGTCGTGCTTCTCTGAAGTGTTACCTACTGCATTCCAATGAGTTCTGAGCTTTGCAGATTCCACTGTCCAGTTGCAAATAACCAGAGCTGTTACATATGTCTGTGGCAGGAATGTTCTTGATTTTGTTGACTGATTGAGTCTCAATGTGAGAAGATGGCTGTCGGACTCTGTAATTGTGTGTTGCTCCTCTGCTGTTCTCGTCGCATCCCAATTGTACCGGCTTTGAGTTCCTTAATCCACTCAACAGAGCTTGTGTGCATAAATGGTTGTGGCAGGAAATGTTCTTGATGAAGTTGTTCTGTTGAGTCCAATGTGAGGAAGATGGCGTCGGACTCTGTGCTGTGTTGTACTTCTACAACTCTTAATTGACATCTGGTCCACTTTTACCACATTTTGAGGTACCGTCTGTTCCTTAAATCCCTTCACAGTGTTGATACAAGCGGACGTAAAATACAGTTTTTATACTAAATAATTAATATATTGTCTTATGTTTGTACTTCTACAATTTTAATTGACATCTGGTCCAACTTTTACCAACATTTTGATTTTTCTTGTACAGAACTGATGACAATGAGTTATTGCTAGACTGTGAGGTTCCATCTATGAAATGTCCATCTTCTCTTAACCCTGCTCTTCTTCTACTGTTTTATTTTCCTTTCTTATCCAAAGATTGTGACCAGTTTGCTGCAGTGGGTGGAAACGTCAATGTTCCTCTTGGATACCAACTAAAACCTACCGATACTCTGAAGTGGAAGTTAAACGGCTTCATAATATTTCATAAAAGACCAGGAAGGATTTCTATTGGCAAAGAAAGTGACATTGATGCAGACGGATCCCTTCAACTGGTAAACCTGTCGAAGAACCAAGCAGGACTTTATACCTCTGATGTTTTTGATGACAATGGAAAAGCGCTGATCCTAAACAGCACAAATCTCTGTGTACTGGGTAGGTCCAAAATGTCTGATCTGTTTGTCATGGTTTTTATATTTCCTCAATAACGTCTCGTCTCTTTGCTCCAATCAAACCTCATCAGATCCTGTGAAGAAGCCTAAAGTAAATGCAACATGTCAGGATGGAAACGTGAAATTTCACTGCTTTCTTGGTCCAGTAAGTATTTATTTTTATGACTTTTCAACCAAAATACCACGAGAGTCATAATTATATCCAGTTATTTCTGTCTCATGTGGTCCTGTCAAAGTAAAAGTCACAGTAAATCATTGCGATGTGATAGTCTGGCTCTGCTGAAGTTGAGGTAATTGGTCCTGAACAGTGTGTCTCTGTCTTGAATGTTTTTCTTGACCTATTTGTTGTCTATTATTTCCTCCAGCAACCTGAGGATGTGAAGTACGAGTGGCTCCAGAACGGAGCCAAGATGGAGGAAAGTCATTTGACTTTTGAGATGAAAGCAGCAGAAACTAAAGACCACAAATTTGTTTGCAGAGTTTTCAATGAAGCCAGTTCTGAAACCAGTGATCCTATTGCTAATAGTTGCACTAAAATAGGTCAGTATTTATGTTGTGGTCATTATGGCTAAAAGCTGAACAACAAGCTTGAGCTAATAACTACTAGCTAATAACAGGATGCAATAGCAATGACCTTCCTAGTGAATTTTCTTTTGGGAGGGTTATTTATTGTTTTTTATGATGACAATGAGTTATTGCTAGACTGTGAGGTTCCATCTATGAAATGTCCATCTTCTCTTAACCCTGCTCTTCTTCTACTGTTTTATTTTCCTTTCTAATCCAAAGATTGTGACCAGTTTGCTGCAGTGGGTGGAAACGTCAATGTTCCTCTAGGATACCAACTAAAACCCACCAATACTCTGAAGTGGAAGTTAAACGGCTTCATAATATTTCATAAAAGACCAGGAAGGATTTCTATTGGCAAAGAAAGTGACATTGATGCAGACGGATCCCTTCAACTGGTAAACCTGTCGAAGAACCAAGCAGGACTTTATACCTCTGATGTTTTTGATGACAATGGAAAAGCGCTGATCCTAAACAGCACAAATCTCTGTGTACTGGGTAGGTCCAAAATGTCTGATCTGTTTGTCATGGTTTTTATATTTCCTCAATAACGTCTCGTCTCTTTGCTCCAATCAAACCTCATCAGATCCTGTGAAGAAGCCTAAAGTAAATGCAACATGTCAGGATGGAAACGTGAAATTTCACTGCTTTCTTAGTCCAGTAAGTATTTATTTTTATGACTTTTCAACCAAAATACCACGAGAGTCATAATTATATCCAGTTATTTCTGTCTCATGTGGTCCTGTCAAAGTAAAAGTCACAGTAAATCATTGCGATGTGATAGTCTGGCTCTGCTGAAGTTGAGGTAATTGGTCCTGAACAGTGTGTCTCTGTCTTGAATGTTTTTCTTGACCTATTTGTTGTCTTTTATTTCCTCCAGCAACCTGAGGATGTGAAGTACGAGTGGCTCCAGAACGGAGCCAAGATGGAGGAAAGTCATTTGACTTTTGAGATGAAAGCAGCAGAAACTAAAGACCACAAATTTGTTTGCAGAGTTTTCAATGAAGCCAGTTCTGAAACCAGTGATCCTATTGCTAATAGTTGCACTAAAATAGGTCAGTATTTATGTTGTGGTCATTATGGCTAAAAGCTGAACAACAAGCTTGAGCTAATAACTACTAGCTAATACAGGATGCAATAGCAATGACCTTCCTAGTAATTTTCTTTTGGAGGGTTATTTATTGTTTTTTATGATGACAATGAGTTATTGCTAACTGTGAGGTTCCATCTATGAAATGTCCATCTTCTCTTAACCCTGCTCTTCTTCTACTGTTTTATTTTCCTTTCTAATCCAAAGATTGTGACCAGTTTGCTGCAGTGGGTGGAAACGTCAATGTTCCTCTAGGATACCAACTAAACCCACCAATACTCTGAAGTGGAAGTTAAACGGCTTCATAATATTTCATAAAAGACCAGGAAGGATTTCTATTGGCAAAGAAAGTGACATTGATGCAGACGGATCCCTTCAACTGGTAAACCTGTCGAAGAACCAAGCAGGACTTTATACCTCTGATGTTTTTGATGACAATGGAAAAGCGCTGATCCTAAACAGCACAAATCTCTGTGTACTGGGTAGGTCCAAATGTCTGATCTGTTTGTCATGGTTTTTATATTTCCTCAATAACGTCTCGTCTCTTTGCTCCAATCAAACCTCATCAGATCCTGTGAAGAAGCCTAAAGTAAATGCAACATGTCAGGATGGAAACGTGAAATTTCACTGCTTTCTTGTCCAGTAAGTATTTATTTTTATGACTTTTCAACCAAAAACCACAGAGTCATAATTATATCCAGTTATTTCTGTCTCATGTGGTCCTGTCAAAGTAAAAGTCACAGTAAATCATTGCGATGTGATAGTCTGGCTCTGCTGAAGTTGAGGTAATTGGTCCTGAACAGTGTGTCTCTGTCTTGAATGTTTTTCTTGACCTATTTGTTGTCTATTATTTCCTCCAGCAACCTGAGGATGTGAAGTACGAGTGGCTCCAGAACGGAGCCAAGATGGAGGAAAGTCATTTGACTTTTGAGATGAAAGCAGGGGGGGGGGGGGGGGGGGGGGGGGGGGGGGGGGGGGGGGGGGGGGGGGGGGGGGGGGGGGGGGGGGGGGGAAGTTGAGGTAATTGGTCCTGAACAGTGTTCTCTGTCTTGAATGTTTTTCTTGACCTATTTGTTGTTTTTATTTCCTCCAGCAACCTGAGGATGTGAAGTACGGTGGCTCCAGAACGGAGCCAAGATGGAGGAAAGTCATTTGACTTTTGAGATGAAAGCAGCAGAAACTAAAGACCACAAATTTGTTTGCAGAGTTTTCAATGAAGCCGTTCTGAAACCAGTGATCCTATTGCTAATAGTTGCACTAAAATAGGTCAGTATTTATGTTGTGGTCATTATGGCTAAAAGCTGAACAACAAGCTTGAGCTAATAACTACTAGCTAATAACAGGATGCAATAGCAATGACCTTCCTAGTAATTTTCTTTTGGGAGGGTTATTTATTGTTTTTTATGATGACAATGAGTTATTGCTAAATGTGAGGTTCCATCTATGAAATGTCCATTTCTCTTAACCCTGCTCTTCTTCTACTGTTTTATTTTCCTTTCTAATCCAAAGATTGTGACCAGTTTGCTGCAGTGGGGGAAACGTCAATGTTCCTCTAGGATACCAACTAAAACCCACCAATACTCTGAAGTGGAAGTTAAACGGCTTCATAATATTTCATAAAAGCCAGGAAGGATTTCTATTGGCAAAGAAAGTGACATTGATGCAGACGGATCCCTTCAACGGTAAACCTGTCGAAGAACCAAGCAGGACTTTATACCTCTGATGTTTTTGATGACAATGGAAAAGCGCTGATCCTAAACAGCACAAATCTCTGTGTACTGGGTAGGTCCAAAATGTCTGATCTGTTTGTCATGGTTTTTATATTTCCTCAATAACGTCTCGTCTCTTTGCTCCAATCAAACCTCATCAGATCCTGTGAAGAAGCCTAAAGTAAATGCAACATGTCAGGATGGAAACGTGAAATTTCACTGCTTTCTTGGTCCAGTAAGTATATTTTTATGACTTTTCAACCAAAATACCACGAGAGTCATAATTATATCCAGTTATTTCTGTCTCATGTGGTCCTGTCAAAGTAAAAGTCACAGTAAATCATTGCGATGTGATAGTCTGGCTCTGCTGAAGTTGAGGTAATTGGTCCTGAACAGTGTGTCTCTGTCTTGAATGTTTTTCTTGACCTATTTGTTGTCTATTATTTCCTCCAGCAACCTGAGGATGTGAAGTACGAGTGGCTCCAGAACGGAGCCAAGATGGAGGAAAGTCATTTGACTTTTGAGATGAAAGCAGCAGAAACTAAAGACCACAAATTTGTTTGCAGAGTTTTCAATGAAGCCAGTTCTGAAACCAGTGATCCTATTGCTAATAGTTGCACTAAAATAGGTCAGTATTTATGTTGTGGTCATTATGGCTAAAAGCTGAACAACAAGCTTGAGCTAATAACTACTAGCTAATAACAGGATGCAATAGCAATGACCTTCCTAGTAAATTTTCTTTTGGGAGGGTTATTTATTGTTTTTTATGATGACAATGAGTTATTGCTATAATGTGAGGTTCAATCTATGAAATGTCCATTTTCTCTTAACCCTGCTCTTCTTCTACTGTTTTATTTTCCTTTCTTATCCAAAGATTGTGATCAGTTTGCTGCAGTGGGTGGAAACGTCAATGTTCCTCTAGGATACCAACTAAAACCCACCAATACTCTGAAGTGGGAGTTTAATGGAAACACAATATTTTATAAAAGATCTGCAGAGATAGTTGTTGGTAAAACAGACAATATAAATGAAGATGGTTCCCTTAAACTGATAAATGTGACAGAGAGCCAAATGGGACGCTACACCTCAGAGGTTTTTGATAAAACTAGGAAAGAGCGAAACATGAAGGAAACAAACCTCTGTGTGATGGGTAGGTATGGATGAAATAGCAATGACCTTCCTAGTAAAGTTTATTTATTTATTTGGTTATTTATTGTTTTTTAAAGGTTTCCCAGAAGAACTGCGTGGAAATTGTTCCTGGGTTTTTTATGGATTCAGAGTTGGTATGTTTCTAAATTGACATAAATACATGAAATACACTAAAATGCCCATAAATCATGAACATTTTAAATGCTATAATGTTTCTAGTTGTTGTTCTTCTGCTGATCGTCACTGTCACTGTTTGCTGTGTCCGAGTTAAAAGGAAAAGGAAGACGCAACTGAAGAGTAATTATTTCATTTTATTGATCAGTTATAAAGAATAAAAACTATGTAGATTAAAGGAGAAATTATCTTAAAGATCTACAAAGAAATAAATTACAATCATAACTATGTTCTGTGTTTGTCCTCTGACTTCCTGTCAGGTTTAAAATAATGTCTTCACTAATTTCTGTCTTTAATCCCTGAACAGACGATGTTGAGCTTCCTTTGAAGCAGACCGATACCGAGCAGCCATCATCATCACCATCTTCGTCCTCTTCCTAACCATCATCCTCCTCATCAGTTCCAGCCATGAGCCAAACAATATTTCTATTCGCTCAGCCGGTGCTGCCCAAAGATCTGTACATTAAAGACTCTCAGACAAATAATTTTGTCCTTGTGGGATTGAAACGAGCAATAAAATGTAACGAATGAAATGTAAAAGCAAATAAAAATACTTGGTGTTACATAAAAGCAGATATGGGGCCTTTTGAATCACTTCCTTTCTAAACTAACAGTGACGTGAGAGAGATGTGAGCTGAAACAGGAAATAAGCTCAGAAAGTTCTTCGGCCAAATGTGACAATGAAGACAACGGCGTCACTCTCTGTCGTCGCTGTGTGTTTGTTCTGCTGTTCCGCTGTTGCCTCACAAGGTACCAATCTGATATTAAAATCACTTTTTAATGTTGCTGCAGGTTGATTTTGTGGAGATCTGGCTTTTCTAGAGTTACAAATGGACACTGAAATTTGAAATATTTGTTCAAATTTAATGTCATTCAGCTGCTGAAAACCTGAAGCTCTAGAAAATGTAGTGACTCAGTCAACCTGGAAGTTTCTGTGAAGTTAAACTCAAGGAAAGCCGTAAATCAAAAGGACACTGATCCAAATCTACATGTGAATTGCTTCCTTGTTTTCATAATTCACATTTATTTTGTCACGACAAAACCAGGAACAAGTCCAGCCAGAAATAAAGTCACATAGGAATAAATAATAATAATAATAATGATAATATTAGCGAGAAAACAGGCCTCAAAGTTTGTCCTTTGACCCAGTGAGCTAACGGGTGTGTTTCTGAAGGGTTGTATTTCCTCAAACATTCACCCTATTGGCTGAAACCAAAATCATGTGATTAGCCAATGAAACCCAGTATGTCAATCAGCTGTGAGTTTTTTCCACATTCTGAAACGGATCAAATGTACAAACTGAATTCAAATACAAAGCTTACCTCAAAATCTCTGAAACTAATATTTAAAACTATTGAAGTGGCTTCTTAATAACTTCAACTAGTAAACTTTGTAATAAAGGAAAATCCCTATTTTCTCAGAAATTAGTGTTTTTGTTGTTTTTTACTATTTTCTTTGTTTCTGGCCTGGTGACTTGTTCCATTTTCTACACATTGACATTTCTTGTATCTATATCAATCAGTGTTTTTACATGCTTTCTTAACCTTTATTGGTAGAGATGGTTGTTGATTATCTAATGTCCATAATCAAACAATCTTTTCTTTTTTTCTGGTCCAAAGGTTGTGACCAGTTTGCTGCAGTGGGTGGAAGCTTCATTGTTCCTCTGGGATACAAACTAAAACCTCCTGATACTCTGAGGTGGACGTTTAATGGCATCACAATATTTTATAAAAGAGCAGTAATGTTCATTGCTGGGGAAAAGGATGATATTAATCAAGACGGCTCCCTGAAACTGACAAATCTGAAGAAGGACCAAGCAGGACTTTATACCGGTGAGGTTTTTGATCGAGGTGGAAGACCACAGACCACCAGGAACATAAATTTATGTGTGCTGGGTAGGTACAAAAATATTTCTACATAGCTTCCTGAACATCTAGTCACATTTGAAATCTTTGTTTTTTCTTTATTTCCTCACTATTGTTGTCCAAATAGTAAATATTAAGTTCTCGGCAGGCTGTCGATCCACCAGAAGATCTTAAACACCTGCAGAATATCAGCATATTATCCTTAATATGGTCATGTGTTTGATCTAATTGAACGTTCTCAGATCCTGTGAAGAAGCCGGAAGTAAAAGCAACATGTCAGGATGGAAATGTGATCTTTCACTGTGTTTCTGGGGTGGTAAGACTTTGGTTTAACATCTTTTTAACCACGAACCACAGGACTTTCTGTGGAGCTTTTAATGTTTTAGAAAATTCCAGACAGTTTTGAGCTCAATTAGTCATATTCTTTATGAATATGACTAAACAATTCAAGTATTCTGCCATATTTAAAATGCAAAATCAGCATCTCACATGGCTCTGCCAAAGTAAAAACCACAGGAAATGATTTAAATACGTATCAAATATATCATTGACTGATTTTCACGCTGGTTTCCGTTCTGAGTTGCGTTTTAATTTCCCCATAGCAACCTGCTGATGCCGAGCGCCAGTGGCTTCAGAACGGCGTTGAGATGAAGGAAAACAGACGGTCGTTTGAAACGAAAGCAGAGGAAACCAAAGGAGGCAAATTTGTTTGCAAAGTCTCCAACAAACTGAGCTCTGAAACCAGTGAGCCTGTCATTCATAACTGTGCAAAGACGGGTAGGAATGTCGTCGTCTTCACCGTGGCGAATAGCTGCTGTTTGACAACCTAAAATAAGACAGAATAATCATAACTTCCCCTCTAATTATGTGACTTGAAAAGTTTTTCACCTGTATTGCTTTTAAAGGATCTCCAGATGAACTGACCGGAATAAATATCTGGGTTTTAACTGGTGCCAGAGTTGGTATGTTTGTAGATTAAATTTCAGTTTATATACATCATATATATTTTTGATAGTACAGTCTCTGATGTTTTTTTCTGTGGTTTTTCCAGGTTTTATCGTTGTGCTGACCGTCCTCGTCTCCGTTTGTTTTGTCCGAGTTGAAAAGAAAATGACGAAGGGACTGAAAGGTGATGTTTTTATTTTCATTTTTAAAAAATCGCTTGTTGAAAGTAAGAATTTATTGCAAAACTTATTAGAGACCTGTTAAATACCACTATCTACTGTTCTCTATAAATGACCAGATCAAAAGCTCAGTCTGGACTTTCTCCCATTGACTTGGATTCCCTCCAGTAGAACTTTAACTGGGCCAATCAGCAATCAGAAGAAAACGTTGACAATGATGTCAATTTTCTGCACTGTTTTAGAATTGAAAAAAAAGGTCAAATTGTTTAGCTAATGTAAATTATGCAGCCAAGGAGCAAACTCACTTGTTTATTTTATTATTATTTGTTTCTGTTTGCTCAGTTTTATTCAGCTTTGCTTCCTAATTTATGTTTGATTTTTCATCTCTCAGCTGATGAGGAGGAGCTTCCTTTGCAGCGGATCGAAACAGAGCATCACAGTCATGATCCTCTTCAGTCTCATCACCTCCAGTCATGAGGCAATGTTTTTTTTATTTTTTTACATGCATTTCTTTTTCCTGTCTCTGATTTGACATGTACCCGTTTTGCAAAAATCAAAACAGGCTTTGTGTCGCAACCATCTGAACGTTTTAGGAACTACAATGCGGAAGCATTAAAACTCATTGAAGTTTGTGATCTTGACTGATTTGAAAATCTTTTCAAGAGTTTTAACCAGTCAGTTTTGTCATTTTGGATGTAGAAACACAAAATATGTTTCTTCGAACTGTTTATTATTTAGTGAAGATACTATGTGAATACTTTGAAAGTAAAAATAAAGTAATATTTCAATTGTTGATTTGTTTGGTTGGGGGTATCATGTTGAACAACCTTATTGCTGAAATCTGCTCTAAACATGAACTTGACTGATTGATAGATTGAAAACAAAAATGTTTTATTTTAATTACTCAACATTTTATACATGCCACTGTTTATATCCTTATTGTATCAATAAACATTTTTGTTTGAACAGCTATAAAAAGGTTTGTTTATGGTTTTATATTAAAGTAAAAGCTCGTTTACTCGACCCTACACCCCTGGAGGGCCGGTTCGCCAAGGGCCCCAAACAGGCTAGGACCGCCTCTGTGTGCAGAAATATTTTATTACTGTGAGATTTTGCTAGTAATTTTCAACCTGCAAGATAAAGAGAGGAAAAAGAATCTACTGTATCTTAATTGTGTGGCCATAAATAAGGAAATTTTGTAAAATTTTGATGCCAATCTTGATCTCAGAGAGTTCAGAACAAAGGAGCTTCAATAGTTTATAATAAGATTTTGAGGTCAACAACACCTACAGGCCTCTTTCCGAGCTTCATTTTTTGGTGGTTACAGCTTAAATGATGTCAATCTTGAGTAATTATATTTAGTCAATAAGGAAAGAGAAGTAAATAAAGACACACACCTCTTCTTCTAAAAATGGCACTTCCTATTCGCTGTCTTTGTTCTCGCAGTTTGGAAAGTAGACAAGTGGGGCCTCTTGGATCACTTCCTTTCAAAACCAAGACTTCGCGTCGCACAACGTGAGCAATACGAGCTGCTGTGACAGGAAATAAGCTCGATGATGGAAAGTTCTTCTTTTCAGCCAAGTGTGAGGAGGACGACGATGAAGATGGCACGGGTTTCTGTCGTCTTGGTGTTTCTTCTCTGCTGCTCCGCCGTCGCCTCCCAAGGTACCAAACTAATGAAGAAATCACTTTTCACTGCTGGAAGGGGAAGATGAAACATTTGTTTTAAGGATAATGTTTAATTTCAGTCGTTTGTTCTCAGTTAGAGGATTTCTAGATCTTTAACCTCTTTCGTTTTCATGTTTTCTGAAGCAGATATTTGCTCTTTTACGCGTCTAAAATACAGATTAATTCATTTGTCATGTTTTCATCTGTTTGTTTAGGTTTTCAAGAAAAGAGATTAAACTTTTATACAAAATGTACTGCCTTGGAATGATAGGAAACTAGTTAATTTCTCAAAGAAAAGTTTTATCCCTTAATTGAGACAGGTCAATGAAGTTATTTCTATTCAGGTTTTTCACATTTTTACTTTTATTGAATAATGTATCTTTAGCAACTGGTGGAGAAAACATAAAAGCTTCATGAAAGCTTTTCTCTGGATTTGTTAAAGTTTTCCAATATCTGTTCTTCCCTCTGATGTATTTTATGCTTCTTTTTTTACATTTTATTTCATTTTTCATAAAAATTGGTTAGTTTGGAGTTAAAAGTAAAAACATTACAAGAATCAGAGTTAGGGGAAGAGATCTCTAGTCGACAGAAAGAGGTGCTGCTGGTGGTGGCGTTGGTCTGAAACGAGGTTACAGCGGACAAACAGGAAGATATGCAGATCGTAAAAAACCACAATGCTAACATTATTCTTTGGTCCATTTTGGCTCTAAACTATATGTTAAATTGCAACCATCAATGCAGAAAGAGCAATATTTCTTTGAATATGATATTTAAAGTGCAATGCATGCAGATTTTGCATTGCATTAATGTTTTTTATAGATTGGAAAAATTTGCTGGTTTTGTTCTTGCACTCGATGCTCAAAACTTCATATGTTTTTATGCTAACACTCATAAAGTGTGATGAAGGCCAAGAGTCCGGAAATGTGGCTAACTCAGTACAGCATCATGGGAGAGACTTCCTGGTGTCTAAAATAAAAAAATGTAAAAAATTATAATTTATTGTTGATCCAAACAGTCAATTTAATCTACAAATACATCTTTTTCTCTTTGTTCGACGTTAAATCAGACTCAGCGTTTCTTATTTCAGCTGAGTTCGAATTTTGTAGGCCTCTTCACACACACACACGCACGCACACGCACACACACCTTTTCAGATCTTCACACCGCCTCTCCATTGGACTCAGATCATGGCTTTTTGATGGCCACTCCAAAACATTCACTTTGTTGTTCTAAAGCTACTTTGTAGCCATTTTGGCTGTAAATTGAGGTTCATTGTCTATTAGAAAGACCAAACAGTGGCGAAGATTTTACTTATTGATGTCTTTTGATTTTGTTTCAATATTTCCATATAATTTTCTTTCCTCATGATGTCATCTGTTTTATAAAGTGCACCAGTTCACTATGTTTCCTGGCATTTAGAAAACAGAAATCATTTTGATGATTGTATCTCAGCAAAAACAAGAGAAATTTGGTCTGATTTAACTTCAGTGTTTGAATATTTTTATTCAGAGTTCGTAAGTATCTTCTGAATAAGGAGACATGTTTCTGGTAATCACAGAGGAAAGTGGGCTGGATCTTCTAGCTGAGCTGTTGCTCCTCTAAAGGTCATGGACTTCATAACTTTGCATCTTCTGATTCTGGTTTGAAACTAAACCAAAGCGTCCAGCATCTGCTGGAGGTTTCCTGCAGGTTCTGTGCAGATAAACCCGTTTGGTTTAGCTGCCGACTCGTCTTTGTGCTACGAGGAAAATAACTTCTCTTTTCCTCAGACCGTCACGATGTGTTCAGATTTTTCTTGTCACACTTTAATTAACTGGAAGGATTCAGAGATTGTGAGATCAGCTTTGAGGTCAGAAGCTCAATTGTTTTGGTTACATTTGGGAAGGATTGTGGTTTTTGATGAAATATCCAGAGGTCAGTCGGTCAGAGGTTCCTGCTTCTTTGCACAATTTATTTTAATTTTTATTCTTCTGGTCTAATTGGTCTTAAGAGCAGCTTGCCATAAGGAGGAACTGTGTTCTTATTTTATACATCTTCTTATTATCATACTGACAGATTTTATATGAAACGGTGACTCAGGAAACAGTTAATTCACTGCGGGTTTAACCTCACAGAGATTGAAACTCCTTCAAAGTTATTTAGTAATTGCGTACCATTTCTGTTCTTTAGAACTTTTGTTATGACTGAGAAAAGTTTGCATCCACCAGAGGAAGTTTATTTTTAATATTAAACCAGCAAAATGACGCCGCAGCAGTAGTAGAAGGGAGTTCAGGCTTGACTTTAAAGTCAGAGAACCCTGTGGGAGTGTGTGCCGCTCAGTTTCTGTGGTCAAAGCAGAGAAAACAGGATGCAACACTCGCACCATCCAACAGCAGCGAGACGCTGAAACAAAAGACTCAACGCAGAAAGCTGCAGAGTTTCATTTTGTCTCAAGGGCTTTGAATCCCAGCTAAACACTAAATGAAGGTAGTGCAAAAAATATTAGTGTTGCTCCCTCAAAATAGAAAGAAAGACAAAACCTAATGCTGCACATCACCCTAAACTTGCCAGCTCTACGGGAAAGCATGGTGGAGACAGCGTCATGCTGTGGGGAATTTTTTTTAATAATTATTTCAGCAGGAGTATAATGGCTTAGAGCTAAACGGAGCTGAATACAAGGCAACCGTGGAAGAAAAGTGGTTAGATGTTGGAAAAGGTTGTTATCTTGAGTAAAGACAAACGTAAAACCTGCAGCCGTAACTCCAGCTGATGACGGTTCTGGAGAACCTTTTCTTTTTTTCATCTGCAAGCAAAATTGAAAACCATGTACACAATCGTTTTATTAATGCATTGAGCAAATTCATAATTTTATTAATCCTATCTGACTTAAAAGACACAAAGTTTAGTTTGCTTTATGGTCAGACAGTGAGAACAATGTGTAGTTATTCAATGGACATAAATGTCTGGTGTCATTACATATACAAAGACAGCAAAATGTGACTTTACCAAAGGGTAGGAATATTTTTGTTTTTCATTTTATCTGGTGCTCAGAAGTGGTTGTTGCATCCTGGTCTTAGAAGCAGGTTCTGGAACTGTTCTAGCTTCCTGCGGGTGTACACGACTGCCTGTGGTTTTGTCAACAGCAGCTCCACCAACAGGCTGGATTAGGTTTGAGCTCCTTTCATCATCGACGGTCAAAGATGAAGGCTCCCTAAAGACACTGGAGGGTCTATAATATGTCCATCTTCTTAAAACACTGATTTTTTTCTTTCTTTTTCTTTCCACTCCAAAGGTTGTGACCAGACTCTTGCAGAGGGCCAAAACTTCAATGTTCCTCTGGACAACAAAGGAACATCTGTTGACATTCTTAAGTGGAAATTTAATGGCACCATAATATGTCATAGAAGAAACAATATGTTTGTTGTTGGTAAGGCTGATGATATTAATAAAGATGGATCCCTCAAACTGACCAATCTGAAGAAGAACGAATCAGGACTTTATGTTCCTGAGATTTTTGATCAAAATGGAAAATCACAGACCCTGAAGAGCACAAAGCTGTGTGTAGTGGGTAGGTACAAAATGTCTTTTAGTTGCACAAGTGTCTCTCTGTTTACCTCAGTAAATATGTATGTTAATATTTAAAAGAATCTGCTTGTTAAGCTGACTGGTTTCTTTATGATTTTGAATATTTCCTCAATAACGTCTCGTCTCTTTGCTCTAATCAAACCTCGTCAGATTCTGTGAAGAAGCCAAAACTAACTGCAACATGTCAGAGTGAAAAAGTAAAGTTTGTATGCGAGCTTGATCAGGTAAGAACTTTTTTTTGTTTGTTTTATATCTTTTTAGCTAATAAGCACAAGTTACAGTAAATTTCTTTGAAGCTTCAAATGTTTTCGGAAAATCCAAACTTTAAATGCTCGTCAAAACTCACATGTTAAAGTTTCTTAAAATGATTATTCACTAGCATTTCTTTTGCTGTTTAGCAGTAGAAATGCTTTTGCTACTTAACTACGTTTAGTAGTAGATTATCTGTAAAACCTCCCGTTTTTATCTCATAGGCCATGTTGAGTGAAAAGCCACAGGAAATCATTAGGATATTATATATATTTTGGTTCTATTGAGATTTTCTATTTATATACCCTTAATATGATTTGAAAAATATCATGTCTTTAAATTGCCCTGAACAGCTTGACTCTGTTTTTCAGTTTTTCTTGAATTTTCCAGTCAGTCTTGTATTCTTATTTTTCTTCAGCAACCTCCGATGTGACTGTTGAATGGTTCCAGAACAAAGGAAAAATAACGAGTAAACAAAGGAATGTTCTTGAAAAGAAGATTGCAGAGTTGAAAAAAGACCCATTGATTTGCAAAGTTTCAAACAAAGTCAGTTCAGCAGAAAGTGAAGCCGTCATTCAAAGTTGCAGTATCACAAGTAAGTATAATGGTGAAAACTGCTGTTGCTCCATAATAACTTCGTATCTAAAACAAGGTGGAACAATTTTTTTTTGTTTTTTTCTCAGCAGTAAAAAGTGACTACTTGTGATACATTTCTCATATGTTTTAATCATTGTGATCAGTAAAGCATATTTAATTTCTACATGCTTTTCTTTTTGAAGGTTTTTCATGTCCCCTCAGTATTGATGGTGTCGCAGATGAATTGTGTTGGGGTTTGATAGGTGGTGGAGGAGGTACGTTTTCAGATTCCTTTGACATAAACTATTTTTTTTAATCATTGACTACACTCCCGTTGAATACTGGGATAAATAATTGTATTCAATGTATCTTTAGACGCTGTCTGCGGCTGGGAGCAGTATAAATACGGGTTCTATACTAGCCTAGTTGCTTAAAAGCATCTCTGATTTTTGCCATATTTATTCTCCAAAGACATGGGATATAATAGATAATAAAAAACTCTAAAATCTCTGATAACGTGATGATTTAAAGGAATCATTTGAATCATGCCACTGGCGATTTACTTCAAATATGTTTCAGTAGTTAGCTTTGAATGAAACAACCTAATTCAATTTTTTAAATGTTTTGATTTGCATCACTGATATCATTTCTTATCATCTTCATCAGGTATTGTTTTATTGCTGATCATCGTTGTCATTTTTTGCTGCATCCGAACTAAGAGAACAAGGAAACTACGCCTACAAGGTATATATCTTATTATATCAATCGTGTCGATAGTCTCGTCATTAATGGCTGATGGAAGCAGCAGTAACTGATTCAATGATCTGGTCTTAAAACTTATGGAGAACCCTAAGCACCTTATTTTTTGAACAGATGAGGAGGAGCTCCGCTTGGAGTGGACCAACACCAATCACAATCCCAATCATCCGCCTCTTCCTGACCATCCTCCTCCTCATCATCCCAATCGCCATCATCATCACCACCATCACAACCACCACCAGCAGCAAGAGCAGCAACAGGCACCGGGCAACACCGGCCCTCGACAGAGCCGCTCCAAGCAAAACCGCCAACCTCGAGCCCGAGCCCCTGAACCCAACGGCCAACCTCAGCCCAGCCCACGGAGAACCGGACAGGTAGGAGCCGCTGGTTCCTTAAGGGCTCTAGTTCTGACTTTGACTAGATTGCTAAGATTCAGTTATTACTTGATCTGAGCCTGCGTGTCTTCAACTGGCATATATATATTTTTTGTCTGACATTTTGGTTTTCACTTCCTTTAGCCACAGAAACCTGCCAGTGACGCCGATGACGAGCAGCCTCCTCCTCTTCCTCAGCCCCGGAAGAAGGGCCCCAAAACTCAACTAGATTAAAAATCATCTGAGATAAAGTTAGACACAGACCTTTTATTCCTCCTGACTTTCTGGGCTGCTCCACTTTAATAGGTTTTTTTTTTGTGTGTGTGTTCAAACTAAAAAAAAACATCAGTTTATGCAGATTAACAAACTACAACCTGCGCTATAGTTGAAAAGCTTTAACGCTGAACTCAAACTAAAAATGTTCAAACTCTGTCTGACTCATGTTAAAATGTCACTTTTCATATTTTCTATAGAGGATAAATCAACTTTCCAATATATTGATGGGAACTTCCTGTCAGCTGGCTGAAAGTCAGCTTGCTGTTCCTTGACAAATTTCACTGTTTTACTTCAAGGCACTTCTTAAATAAGAGTTAAATACTTATCTAGTTAGTATTTAGTCATTCATCAATCTCCTACAGTCAGTGCTGTTTTCATACATCTGCTAACATGTAAAGCAATGACTCATCAAGACTAAAAATATCCTTTTAAAGAGGTTTCTGGCCGTTTTAAACAATTTAACGCATCAATTAAATTATCGAAAAGCCCTACCGAGATAAATATAGTTGATTTCAAGTCCTTTAAAAATTATTTCAAAAGTTTTCAGACCAGCAACTGAACACATCAGACAGTCTATAACTGATTTCCAGCAACTGCAGCTGCATTTCTTTAACTTCGTTCTTTTTTAACCCGTTAAATGTGTGGCTCAACGGGTTCACACATTTGGTAGTGTGTGATTACTAACACATGAATTGTCCCCGACGCTGATGTCAGCGTCTATATTTCTAAAGAAGCTTGAAAGCTGGATGGGTAGAGCAGGAAAACCACACTTTACAAAGTAGATGATAAAAAAACGGTGGTCTCAGGCCTGAGCCTTGCAGAACGCCTATTAAAATGTTAAGGAACCTACAAATTGAACCATCTGTCTGTACATATTCAGATCTATCGCACAATTAGTTATATCAAGAGTCTTTGCATCATTAAGTCAAGTAAATGTATCTAAAATAACAGTAATAAATGTCATAAATAGTATCATATATTTTAACATGTTCAATTACTTTTGCGGTATTATGAATAATTTATGCATTTCTGTATATTTGAAACTGATCATGTCATTTTTGTTTGTTGTAAATGTTTCAAAACCAGGAGAATATCTATGTATATTTGCAACTTTTTTTATTTTCTAAGAGAAAATGAAAACAGAACTTGTGAGGGACAGATTGTATTTTGTGGATACATTTTTAAGTTCCTGCGTAGTTTTTCGAACTATGTGTTCAAACAATGTTGTCATATAACTAATGAATCCTCTCAGTCCAAAATGTACTATCACAGAGCATCATGTGTTTAGTTTGCAAATGGTGGCCATCAGTAGAGATAGGCTTTATCTTTCTGTTTTGTTAGCATATGTTTTAGGAAAGCAAATGTTGCATTTGAAAACTTGCAATGTGTTTATTGTTCTCGTGTCTTCTGGTGTGCCTGAAGGCTCCAGCTGATTGGTGAGCTTCCATTTAGCCAAACTATCTAACTTCAGCCTCCAGATTTGTTTGTCTTTGTCTGCTTCTGTTTTCCATTTAAATGCTACTTGTGGTTAAGCACATTAAGGTACATTAAGGTTGTTCTGAGTTTTCCCACATCACGACAACATATGTGAATTGCCTTTATCTGTTGTTATATACAGAAGACAAAAAGGACCTTGTCTTTGTCCCATCCCTTCATGCTGTAATTTTTTTGTTCTGTTTGTATTTTTAAAAGTACAAAAATAAAATATATATATATATCATGGTAGCAACTGGGATTTGACTTTTTTTTTCAGACTGACATTTTCACCTTTGCAGGCGGCTTCATTTTCAGGTTGAGTGTGCAACCCAGTGATGTCTGCATCTTTCACCATATCCTGTGTATTTTTGCTGAAAATGTGTTTGTGGTTTGCTGCTCTGTGTGCATTCGCAGCGCGCCAAGTGCAAGATCGCTATCGTGCCTTTTGTGTCAACCTGGAGAGGTTTTCCTGCAATGGGAGCAGTCATTTTGACCGCAATTCAGATGGTTTTGTTGTTGTTTTTGTTTTCCCTCATTAGTCTTTGCATTCTGATTACCGGTGAGACTCAGAGGGATCTGGTAACTGGGAAGGAGTTAGTCACATTTGGTGCATCGGGGTCAAACACTGCTGCATGTCAACACCCACACACAAGAGACTTTGTCATCCAGTCACAATGTTTAATCATGTTCACACTTTTCAAGAAAAATAAAACAGAATTAGCATCTTTAAAGGCTGTGGTATTCACACTTTGCAAGTTGCTATAGAGAAATAATGAAGCCTGCCTGCCAGTAAAAGATCAATGCAGTTGTTTTCTGTCAGTTAGCTTCTGTTTCTTTGACAGTTCTCATCGTTTTTGAAGATAATCTAGATGTTTCTAGGCTTATCTCAAGATAAGATACGATTCTATGCTGGAGGATGGTGATTTTCTTTTTTAAAAAACATCATTTGAATACTAAACCACCATTGGCTGTGAAGAGACCATCATCTGCGTAACACTGATACCTTTAGATTCTCATGGTCAAAACCTGAGTCAGTAAAGTAGTTGTTTTTTTTTTTTTTATTTAGTGTGGCACATTTTGCAAAATAAATTAAAAATATTTATGTTTTTGTTTAGTTTTCTATATTTTTTAAAATCATTTATACAACCATGATTAGCATGGTGGCATACATTTTTATGCAGCCAGAGTTTTATGGAAGATATTCGATTGTTTTATTTGGTTCGACGTCCGCATGTAAATCTGTAGCTGCCAACAGATGATCATCCACACAACATGGCAGATCATGTTATGTTTTCATCACTTGAGGAAGGCCCGAGGGCCAGAGCATAACTTTTTATGCTTATCTTTAGGAAATGTTGCTACTTCTCCTGGAGAATGATGACTGTGACTAATGTGAAGAAAATATTTAGTCAGCAAAGAAATCCAGACTTCTGCAGAGTCTGGATTCTGCAGAAACATTTCACAACTAAAGTTTTATGCAGAACCATTTATGTTGTCGATACATTTCCATCTGAAACATGAAGCTTGATGGGAGCACTAGCTCCCTCAGGTGGCTGTTTTTCTGAACTGCAGCAACACAAGGAAAAAAAACACTCAGCCTGAGGTTGGTAGACAGTAACAAAAAAGTTTCTACAAAACATCAGGGGTCTTCTAATAACAGTTTTACAGAATCACATTTTATTTTACAGTTTGGATTTTCTGACAAACATTAAGTGCAAAGTGAGTGTGAGAAGTTTCAGCCGGTGAAAAGCCACAACACTCTCTGATCTATTTTTAGTTTTTTTTTCTGCTTCCTTTGTGGACTCAGGTTGAAACCAAAGGTGTCGAGAGGTGAGGGCTGGTACGTTACTTCCTGTGCAAACAAATATTTTGATTGCGATCAAAAATATCAACACTTGTGTACAAGTTTAATAAATTAGAAGCAGAAGAAGAGCGTGTTGGGTGAAGATCGTGGAAAGCTCAAAAGAGATGGGGGGGCCTTAATAATTTGAAAACAAACTTTTTCTAACTTTTTATTAACTTTAAATGGACTGACTCCCGTTGTAGATAACTACTAAAAGACTCATAATTTTCTCCACTTCTTTTGATTTGTCTCTCATTTTGTTGTTGGTACACCTGAATTTCCCTGCTGAGGGACAATAAAGTTTATTTTATTTTAGTCATTTTTGTATTTTTAGGGTGAAAGAAAAAATGTCTCGTAAGTGGTAAGTCAGTTTTGGAGACCAGAAAACTGACAGTTGCAAACAAAGTCATTTTCTGAGTGGAAAATTATTTTGTCATGTTGCATCATTTTGTCCCTGATTTTGTCCCTCAGGACGGCACTGCTGCCATAGCAACTGCATCTTACTTTATTTGTGCCAATTTCCTGGTTTATGTCTCTCTTTCTCTCTCTCTTATTTCCTCGCCATTAATTGCAAACAAGATTTACTCATTTGCAAAAAAAAGTTTTTATTCTTCATTGACAAACGAATTTATTCAAGCCCACGTTGATGCATTTCAGCAATAATCCAGAAACATGACCACTCATTATCCTGGAGCTCTCACTCCCTCTGGTGCCGGACTTTGGAACTGCACAGACTTGATATAAATGACAAAAAGAAAACAAGAAAAAACACACAGGGGTTAAAAAAGTAAATAAAAAATAATTAGGAAGCAACTTTGGTTGGCTGTCAGGAAAAAAATGGCTCATAATCTCCATTATGACTTCTGTTGTGTTGTCCAAAATCAATGAATCATAAATAAACAGCAGAATTTAGTGCACGAGTTTTGATTTGTTTGGTGGTTTGAACAGGAAGATTTGTCAAAGAGAAAAATGTAGTGGTGTAGTGTTGCACAACTTGTTCATAGCCAGAAGATGGCGATCTAACGTCATTTCAGCTGCGCTCTAAATCACCACAGGTGAATCAGAGGTGCTATCTTATGAATGAAATGTTCATGTCCTATTCAAAGTATGTAACTAAAATAAATCAGATTGCCAGAGAATGCTCTAACCTCTGTGTTTCGTTTGCTGTGTTGCAGCAGATGCTAAATTGTAGAGACTGAATTCGCACACACACTCTAACTAACACACACGTAGTGAATAGGAAAAGCAACCTTTGACCCTAAGGTTGCAACCCGAAACTCCTCCTTCCTCCTCCTCTGCCTGCAGAGAGGCTGACTGAGGCATGAACTTCGACCTGTATAGCGGCTCTGGGTAAATTCCCTGCATGGGCCTGAACGCAGGCCTGGAGCTGACAACAGGAGTGCGTCATCGCTGGAGAAAAGGGCGGCCATCAGAGAGAAAGTGAAACATGACAGCTTGTCTTGCACAACGACTGTCATCTTGGAATTTCCTTACATTAGAATGACAAGCGTGTTTTCCCAGAGAGTGAGCTGCCGGCACACACCATCATACTGCCTCCACTAAAAACTGCTGTCCAGCATTGGAGAGTCAATTATAGTGCACTGATGTGTTTTTGTGGCAATTGTGGCTCCATTTAATTGGGAAATAAACTGGATTTCCAATGGTGGAATATTTATAGCCAATAAATATAGCTGACACAAAGCAATTAGTAATATTTCCAATTAAAAGTGGCATTTCTTCAAAAGTAATTGGTAAAACGTCTACTCAAGCACTAACTGATGAAATTATCAATTGTTTACTAATGATTACGTCATCAGATGGACCAACAATTTTGATATTTTGAGGACCAAAATGACAATAATTAGGAGAAGTAACAAAAATAACAATTAGTCAAAAGAAAACTGTAATAAATCAGTTCCTTTCAATAAAATAGAGCATGTACAATTTTAACAAAAAACTGAGTTTTTGGTTTAGACATGTTTGTTTTTTTTATCACACTAGTGATACTTCATGATAAAATCACTCAAGTAAAACTAAAAAGTACAACGTAAAAAAAAAAAATACTCTTAAAAGTACATTTTTAAATGTAAATGTAACTGGTTCCCACCCAACTTTTGTCGGTGAGTCATAATATGTCATGAAAAGTGTCAGTAGCTCCACCTGGGACCTCCCTGCTTCCTCCTTGCTCACCTAACTTCCGGCCTCTCTCTCTCTCTCTCTCTCTCTGTGTCTCTCTAATCAGCCTGAGTCAGTCTCTGGATGTGTGCGCGTCGTTTCCCACACTATTAAAAGCAGCTCGGTCATGTCAGCGTGTGGGAAATCGTGGGAACGCTCGCGCCGGGTCTTCATTTCTGTGGATTAGGACTCGCTGGGTGTGCGCTCGTTTTCTGGGCTGTTTCTTTTTTTTTTTTGCGGCTTCGCTCGGGGTGTGAGCGGACTGACCGCCAAGAGTTTCATTAGGATTTGACCCTCCGTCTACGGGAGGGCTGTTTTTTTTGTTGTTTTTTTTCTTGTCCCAGCACAGGACAAAGGACGTGGGGAAATTAAGGACTAAACAGGGACAACAGAGTGGGAGAGTGGTGAACATGGATCCCGGTTTCCTTACACTCGCCTTTGGTCTCGTATTCATCGGTAAGAAACCTCTCTATTTGCTTGATTGTTAGTGACTGATTAACTCCTATGGCTCGTGTCAGCCTGGAAGTTGTACGGAATCCCCTTTGGGAATATGCGAATTTAAACTCTTTTGTCATTTCGCACGCTCATGAGTTAGTAATTAAGTTATTTAAAACAAAATCGCCTTTGATACAGCCTATCAGATGATTCGGCATACATAGAAGTGTAATAATGTCTTTATTTGAATGCATTTTAAACTTAAACCACTGTTACCTGGTGGTAGCGGCTGGTAAGCGCTTCAAAATTTGGATGAAACGAATCAGCGACTGCAGCTAAAAAAAACTGTGAAATTAGGTATGTTTTATCGTTGTTTGTTGTTTTTCTTTTACCCGAACTGACAATGAGAACCACAAAGCAAAATGTAAAGCAATACGTTTTAATTTCTACTAACCATTATGCAAATAGAGGGAAATGATCTAAAAACGCAGTTGTCCTAAATGGAATTTGGTGTGTGAGAAATGATCAGCTAAGTCTTCAATTTATGACTGGCAAACATGTAATATTACAGTGGAATCACCTTCTTTTGGTTTTGATCACATCTACCAGTTAAATAAATCAAATATGAGTTTAATCAGGTAGTAATACCCTTTATATCTGCAATATGCCTGAGTTAATGAAAGGCTATTAAATTTTCTGCATTTTAAGGTTTTAAATGTGTTTCTTGTTACCAGGTGCTGCAAACCTTTTTTAATTTTAAAGGGAGAAATTCACTACAACTAACATTGAGTTTAATTTCCATATTTTTTATGTTCTTAATAGTGTTTAATGACAAACCAACACAAAGTTGGGGAAAAAATTGAATAAACCAGTTATTTACTGATTTTCCAGTAAATAACTGGAAAATCAGCAGAATTCTTTGTTATCTATACATACTAAATAAAAAATAAACAATTTTTAGTGGTTTGGGTTTACCACTTGTATATATTAGATGTAAAAACATCTAAAATATACAAGTGAATTTTATCCTAGAGGTGTCATTAAGGGCATGCTATAAATGTGAGAAAGTAACATCCATGTTGTGCTTTACGTAACCTAAGTCAGGTGACAAAATCATCAACTGCTGAAATTACAGAGTCATCAGCAAAACATGAGAGTAGAGCAGATTCTGCACAGAGTAGGAGTTCATCTACAGGGATAAATTGGGGGAATATCTCTCAGCAAAGTAAGATTATTGGCTCACACTGACTCAAACTGCACTCCTACAAGTCCTGTTTCTTTACCGTCTGCAGTGAGACGTTAGAGTTGTTGCATTTTCCCTGTTTTTGCTTATTTTCTCAGGCTAACCTTTCATTTGCCTGTCGGACTGCGTTTCCCCCCCGAGACCAATTTGTCCAGAGTGAGAGGACGGGGCCCCATTAGCCAGCCTTTAGTCAAAGCGAGCCGGCCTCTGTGACGAACAGCATCGTTTGTTTCTGTTTTGCCAACGTCGCCTCTGTCACCGCGGTTACAGCGCAGCCGCTGAGCCGGTTTTACCCTGCAGGAGACAGAGTAGGGACTTGTTCCCTGGCCTACCTGAGTGCTGAAGTCGCCATATGCTGATGGCTTTACAGTGGGCTTCTCCGACGTAAGAGCAGGGGAGAGTTGGCTTAAATTAGTTCAGGGAAAGACGATCATATGTTGCCGGCACGCATGCGGTTTTGCATTTCTGCTCTTATGCATGCACCAGATCTTGCAGAAGCTGCAGCTGTGATCTTTTAGCTTCTAAACTAAAGTTTATTAGTGCTCACAGCATTAATTTTCCTTTTTATCTGAGCTGCAGTATTAGTTCCTGTTTGGTGGTTGCCAAAATATCACATACAGTCAGACTCACATGAGAAAGAAGAAGAAGACTTCTGCTGTTGAGACTTCTGCTTTAATGTCGCTGCCAGACTGTATAATTTCTCTCCTGGAATAAACCGAGTGCATCAGCACAGCTTTTTAGTCATTTATGAGCTGAATCCAGCCTCTAACAAACAGATTTTGATGATCCTGTCATGTTTTCTCACACATTTCTCCAGAATCAGCATAAAAATAAAACAAAAACTACTAATATCGATCAAGTTTTCAGGTGATATGTATGCAGAAACCAATAGGGATCAGGTTTTGCTTCGAGCTGCAGGAATCTATAAAGTGCATGTTTTCAAATGCTGGTTTTTCTAAAATGGTTTGTTTTGGTTTTACAACATCGATTTATGTTTATTTAATGACCCTGAGGTCAGGCCGGCAGAAAGAACTGCTGAAGTAGAACAAACACTCTGTGTAGCTGTTTGAGCTCAAATCAGAAATGTAAACCAAATGTGAACTCAAACTATACACATATGCATAAAAAAACAATCATTGACTTCATTTTTAGCTTCCAGCTCAAATCGGATTGGAAAATTCAAATTCAAATTGATAAGAGAGGAATTGTGTGGGTAAAACATGCGGCTGCCAGTCTGGCTTATCAGGCCTTGGTTTGCTTCTAACTGAACAAACAGTGTCTGCGTAAAGGACACAGCTGCTTTGTTTACTCCTGCCACTACTGTTGAAAATTTGCCTCAACTTTTTACACCTTAAAAAGTCGGGGGGGGGGGGGGGGGGGAAACCCACCAAAAAAACCCATTTGAGCTGTGATTGTTTAACATCACGGCCCACGCTGGATTTGCTTCCTTCGCCGTGTGAATCACACTGTGGGCATGCTAAAGGCTCAGCAGCTAAACGGTTAAAGATGAATCCAGCTATGGGGCACCTCCAGCATGAACCGGGCTTCTTATTTTACAACATCTTGACTCCTCAGAAGCAGAAGAAGCCCACACTCTGCAGGCTCACAGAAATAACAGCTGGCTCCCTTCCATGAGCTCCAAAAGAGACGAACTCCTCAGTTTCACTGAGAGGCCTCTTAATCTGGGCATCTTTAAACCAAAACCAATTTAGTGTTCAGTTTTAGACCCAACGAGGACAATCAGATGGCAGCAACTCGGTGCATTTAGCATCTAGACGAGGTGAAGATTTTTAAAGCGTCCTACTGTGTTTTTGTTTTTCCAGTTAAAAAATGTTTCAAGTTGAATTTAACTTTGAAAATATGACTAATTGTGTTAATGTGTGGAACGGTAAAGACAGGAAGTGGTTATATATATGTTCACATAATTACCACGCTATGTTGCCATAGAGATTCTTTAACCCGTCCTTGCTTTCACTGTTACTGGTGCATTTAAAAAAAAAAAAAAAAAAAGCTAAGTATAATAAACAAACAATGCTCAGCCTGGTGGGGGCACTAATACAGCCTGGCAACCCGCCAGGCTCATAATACCCCGAGGCAAACCCTGCATGTGGAAAGGTATGCTGGGACAAAGCAGCTCCGTTAGGTTAGTTCTGATTTGTTCTTTTTCTTAGACTTTTGTTCATCTTTGAACATCTTTCTAACCGTACTGCGAGATGGGGAAATTTAAAATGTTGCCAAAGCAAATGAGGTGGGCTAGCAATTGGGCAACAGCTGACAACGTCATCCAGCTGTGTTACTGTTGAATGTTGTGTCATCTGACCAGATATTAAGTTGCTGGCATGACTGTCGTGACTCAACAGTCTTCAGTCAGAGGCCTGTTTTGATTTGTTGGAAGGCTGACTGCTATCAGAGGTCCTTCCTTCTTGCAGAATCACTGTCCTCAGTTACTTTCTGAAGATATTTGGATGATATGAATTACAGCAATATTCGGGATATAGAGTAATCTTTGAGTTGAATGCAACACACCCACTGTACTGTGCTAAAGAATTGCACCTGGTTTGAGAAAAGCAGCAAAAATTCAAATAAAGGTTTTGAAGGAGCGTCACAATGCCTGGAGATGTATTTACCTAAAAAAATTACATCAAAGTGTGGCTTCTTAGAAAAAAACTGGAACAAAATGAGGGATGAGTCAGCATAATGCGTCAGAATCAACGCACAGAAAGTTAAAAAGTGCAGCCCATGCTCGACTGGCTTTTGCATCGTGTCATTACGAACGTCCCTGGTCCGTGTTTCCCTCAGGTCACAACATGCCCAGCCTGTGTCGAGTCTTGGTATCAGTTGTACGTGTTGAAACAGAGTTACAGCGTGAAAACATCACCCGCCTCCCTCTGAAGTACGAAACTCCACCTGTGAGCCGTTCAGGGAGCCACAGGCTGACTTTACCACCTGATTTGTCCGCATTTTGTTTGTAGCTTCAACAAAAAAAACGCCGTACAGAACCCAACATAAATGTCCACACATCAACTTTAAATTTTTAACATGGATATATGGGTGTTAAGTGCTGAACAAGTCTCTGTTGTGTATTAAAGAGCTAATCTGTGGTGTTTTGTCTGTCCTTCCAGGTGGATGCTCGGCCCGTGTGGTGACTGTGTCTCCTGGTCCGTTAATCAGGGTGGAAGGTCAGCCTGTCTCCATCAGGTGTGACGTCAACGACTATGGAGGACCTAGTGAGCAGGTGATGTCTTGGCGTTTATGCTAATTGTTGTTTTTGCTCCGTCAAAAATGATTAACCACAGTGATGATGGACGATTGTTTGATTAAATGAAGAAGCGGGACCAGAAAATGTCGGTTCTCAGACTGAACGTCAGTGTTCTCCTCCTCTACCCTGCAGGATTTTGATTGGGAGATGTCCAGGGACGAAACCGGGCCAAAGATGCGAATCATCTCCACCTTCGAATCCGGCTTCTCGGACCCTATGTTCAGCAGGCGTGTCGCGTCCGGTGACATCTCGGTGGTGCGTCTCCAGGACAACGAGGCGGAGCTAAAGATCGCCGAGGTGAAGCTGACGGACGCCGGTTTCTACCTCTGCCGAACGCCGAGTACCGACCCGACCACCAGCGGCAACTACAACGCTCAGGTCCAGCTCAGGGGTAAGAAGGGAAGAAATCTGAGTGAAGGCAACATTTTTCCATTTAACTCTGTCCAAGCATCCCCACATCATACTGCTGCCACCACCGTATTTCACAGTAGGGTTTTCACAGTTCTGGTTTTCTGCCACACATGGCTGTGTTGGTTCATTTAGCAGCTTTCTCCATTCCTCACTAGTGCTTTGCTAACTATCTATTTATATCCTCCTGCACACACGCTGTGTGAACGCTGGTTGTAGACAATTACTGGCCTGCACACAGACATGGAGCACACACTCTGGTGGTGGAGAGCAGATGTCAGGTGGGAGTATTTGGCTTGTGTCAAATTAGAACCAGGGGGATGGAGATTTGGAGAGAATCTAAATGAATCTAAATGAGTCGAACAAATGATTGTTCGACTGAAAACATTGGACGAAGCTGTGTCATTCAGCACAATGAGGGTTTATATTTTTCCAATTAATTTCTAATTCTGTGTTGGCTAATTATTGTAGCATTTTTGCAACTTAAAAGCAATGCAGGTTCAGATCATTAAGTTGCAAACACTTTTGATCCATTGCAAGGATTAGCGGTAAAAGTGCTACGGCCACTGTTGTTTCATGATAACGTTGTAGAGACTAGTGATAAGTCTAACAGATGTTTGTGCCACGTTGCTACGCTAGTGCTGCTTTGCATTGCAAAATATTTCGTTTGTGGCTCTGTTATTTTGAAATTATTAACGAAAGTTTAAGAGTAGGTCAAGAAAGGCCAGTCAGGCCGGCCCGCATCACCTGCACAAAGGTTCAACTCAATAAATTTCAACAGCATCAGAGATCTGCTGGGATTAGCGCTAAGTGTGCTAAATGTTTTCAAAGTTAGTAAAAATGCTAAACTCCTAATCAAAACATTAGCTTGTCTATTAGCGGGTTAGCTGAAGCTTGTTTCCCAGTAACCTTGTTGATTCTGGTGAAAAATCGAGCAAACGTTTCTGCGACGTTGCTACGCTGGTGCTGCTTTGCATTGCAAAATGTTTATTATGTGACGCCATCATTTTGAAATTATTAATAAGAGTTCAAGGGGAGATCAAGAAAGGTCAGTCAGGCCCTCTCACATTACCTAAGTCAAACTAAATACATACAGTCAATGCTGTGTTTGTGCTGTTAGCATTTTTCTGGGGTTTCCTTTCCCAGCATCTTGGGAAATGCCAAACATGAAACTAAAATCACTTCAGAGAAGGTTCTTGTTTAATACAGAACAACTCATTTAATTACAGAAACTGAACTAAAAACAAATCCACCTCAATTTGTTTGCAGTCGTTATAAAGAGGAAGTATTATGCCAGTAGACCATGGCAACAACCGGTTAGGCAACAGTTCACCCAGCTGAGATAGTACTTTTTGGGGGTTTTTTTTTTGTTTTTTTATCTGATGAATGACCTTTGAAACTCAAACTCCATTTGATCTCAACCTGCCTGATCCCAGAGATCAACTGCGACACTTCCTCATCTCACAGCACAATGTCGAAAACACAATCGGTGTTGATGTGCACACCAGAGCCTCGGCGGATTCTGATTTTACATAAACTGTGACGAACTGGCTTGAAGCTTGGACCGTTGACGAAGTTGACCATGCCCTCTTCACATATTTTCAGCTGTTTTCTCTTGGTTTTAATTGGCTTTCCATTTCACAATTAAGAACAAGCTTTCTGTTTGGAAGCTCAGGCCCTGAAAACCGAACCCCCTCCCAGCTCAGTACATTTATTTCCTTTAAAGAAGAAGAATAAAAAAACAACAAAAAACCCATCTTGCGTGGGAGGAGAAAGATGGGATCTTTCTCGCTCAGAAGCCTACATCTTAAGAGATGAAGTGACGGAGAGCGTAATCAGACAGCAGGTTAGTTATCTCCATAATGCACCATCATGTTCAGCTGCTCTCTGCTTCCCAGCACAGCTCCCCAGACACCTTGTTAAATTTAGACCCGAATTAACAAGGCGTCCGTGTTTGCATGCGAGCGAGCTCGTCGTGTGCATGCTAAGCATATGTATTAGCATTCGCAGTGATTTACACGCAGGTATCTGCTTGCGTACTTCAAGTCACGATTAGTCAGATTTCCACCGGTTGAGAGCTGAACGCGCGGCGTTCTCGTTGCTACGGCGAGGATGCTTGGTTATGTAAGAACAAGGGAAGTTTGCTGAGCCTTTTAATTTGAATGGGCAGAACAAAACACAATTATTTGCACCTTCCCTGTTATGTACAATAGATACTCTGTTCAGTGCAGCAGGTTTCAGAGAGCTCCCCAAACATCAAAATGGATCCATCTTACGATTATTATTATATTTTGATAACTTTTAGGGACTCTGGTATTGGCTTGGTTCCATTGACTCCATTTTTTTTCTTGACTTCCTACAGTTTGTTGAGATGAGATAATCCTAAAATACCAAATACAGAATGGCAGAAAAGGCAAGCTTGACATCCTGGCATTTCAAAGTAATAAGATTATCAGGAAAAACGAGGAGGAGAAGGGCTTGTTTTTCTGATTTAATGAAGCTGTTATGTCTGTTTCCTGCCAGACAGCATTGTTTTCTCAAGATGATGAAGTAACTTGAGAAAACAAGTTATTTCTCAGTTAACGATGCTAAAGTAAACTCTTGGTTAATATCTTGACAAGCTGATATAATGAAGCTGTAAGGAAGATGAAAATGAACTCCAAATCTAGAGATAATTAAACAGGAATCCAAGTAAATCAAATGGAAAATAAGGTTTTCTCAAGCTAGTAACATAAAAAAAACAAAAAACATTGAGATATTGTATGTTTTTATTGATCACTTTAGTAAACAGATCAAAATAAACCTGTGTTTTCATTTTCATTTATGAGTTGGACTAAAAAAATAAATAAAAATTGGAGTATTGTTCTTTGTTTTTTCAGACCGAATGCATCCAAAGCAAAGTCTGTCTTATGGGATGTAAATGTGCCATCCGTGTAATTCCAACAATGCACAACCATGTTCTTCTTATTCTGGGCCATCTGCCTCTTGTTGGCCACATTTTCAACATGACTAGAGTCGCTTTCCAAACCGGACAAATTTAGAGACGAAGCTCATGAACACTGGGAGCTGCTGGGACTTTGATGGGGCTAAAATAATGAGCTTCATTCTCCGATGGAGGAGGTTCAGATTTACAATTTATTTATGTCGATAGCATGCATTACATGGTTGTTGTTCATTGTAAAAATGCTGCGCTTTTGTCACAAGATGTTTGAATAACTCAGATCATGAGACAAATAAAACCTCAAAAAAACTAAAATGAACGGCTTGTCCGTGATTTTGTTCATAACTACCTGCTATTCTGTCAGATAAGGTGGTGGCAGTATCATGCTGTGGGAATCAGAAAAACCCAACGGGCTAAAAACCAGAGTTTTTGAAGGTTTCCATTGAAATGTGCATGTTACAGTTTCTGTGAACCCACTTTATTCAAAATTTGATGTCAAACATCAGACCTTTAAAACTGATGTTGTGCTTGAACCACCAAATTCGAACATCATGCAACACAGAAACTCCATCATAAAGTGAATATTCATATTATCCATTGAGGATAATTGGAAACTTGCAGGGATTTGGAGACTTGGCAAACGGGAACTCTTTCCAGACATTTAAGAGCGCTCGAGGTAAGCCTCATCTGCCGTTGATTTTCCTGGGTTGAGAATGACTGCTTGTGGTTCAACTGTGACCTCTGCTCAAACTTGACATGAATGATATAGCTCTTCACCAATAACTGCTAAAACAGTATTTGACGTAATTAAATTAAAACGTTCATAATGTGTCCATTATGTATTTCCTCTTAAAACCTGAAAAAAATGTTAAAACAGAAAACTCTGAAAGACGATGGTGTTCAGATGAGCGATTGAAAACGAGTGACTCGTCCCTTTTGTTTTTGTGCTTGTGACACATTGTGTTAAAAATCCAAACATGTTGGTGGAGCTAATGAAGCAGAGCCCGCATGCAGACAGGCAAACCCCACTGTGAGGTTACCATTCGACATTATTAACCCCCCGTACCCCCGCTGCTCACGTTCCGATCCTCAAAGCATCCTTCTGTTCCCTCACTTTTCCCCGTTGCGAAACAATGAGATGTGGATTCAACTTCGTAAAGGGGAAAGAAAAAAGACACCCCGGTTTTTATTTCAGACTTCTCAAAGTGAGTGTGGTTGATTTCAGGAAGAGAATGGTCTCGGTGGTGTCACAGGCCGCTTCGTCAGAACCTGCTCGCTGCATTTAGCTGCGAATTCAAAACAAAACAAGTCCAGCATAAAAGAGTTGAGATAAATGTTGTGTGGAAGTGAAAGGGAGAGTTTATCGAGTTACCTGAACACTCCCTGGGTGTGTTTTATGCTGCACCTGCAATCAGATGTTTACTGCCTTCTCCCGGAACCGTTTCTTTACTTTGTTTCTGCTTTTAGCGGTGGCCCTGCTCATGTTACTGCAAGCGGATTTACCAGCAAAGCTTGAATTATTTCTTATGAGGTGTGTGAATTGTCTGTTTAGTGACGTAGAAATGTCTAAAGGTCATCTTAGTTTGAGTTCATTGCTCCACCTTGTTAATGTCTCACCAACGGCTGAGAGACTGAGTCATTACCCTTCAGTATAACTTGAATTATTTACCAAAGAAATGTTCCTGTTACTTCTGTGTATAAGATCTCACCGAGACTTATTAAAAAAAAAAAAAAAGTCGAGAGACGCACAGAAATTGTAAATGTCTTGCATTTTCCTTTTTTTTTTTTGTTTGTGATATTGTAAACCAGAAATGCTGCTGCTAATGACTTAAAATAGCATTTTTAGAGTTCTGTAAGCACACAGTGTCAATATATTACTAGAAAAACCCCTTACTAAAAAATGAAAATGTTCTTATAAATGTAAGTTTCTTCTGAAACATGATGCATCGAGCTTGAGGAAGAAGAACGGAGCTAAATAACCATGGAGGATGACCTGTGTGGTTGCACATGGTTCTAAAATGAATGTTCATTGTTTTTTATATGGTTAGCGTTTGACTCATTCATAAAGTCCTGTCTTTCTGTTTTTCCCCCATTAGTTATCCCCAACACCCTCAAGGTGACCCCCCAGACTCCGCCCACGGTCATCCAAGAGGGACACGACCTCACGCTTTCCTGCAACGCCACGCGAGAACTGACCTTCCCGTCCCTGACCTACCTGTCTGTCACCTGGTTGGTGAAAACCGGCGGCGGTGGCTCTGAGGAAATCCTCACGTTTGGCCCCCAGGGAGACGTTGTCACGGGTTCAAGGTTCACTCGCCGCTACCTTGACGGGGGCCTCCGGCTGGTTCCCGGCAGGAACGGCGCGTTCGAGCTGGTGATTTCCAGGGTCACCGCGTCTGACGAAGGGACGTACGAGTGCACGGGGTCTGAATGGACGCATGAGAGCGGAGGGAAGTGGACGAAGATTGTGGAAAGCTCCAAGGAGATGGGAGCCGTTTCCGTCACGCCTACAAGTAAGAAAATCTTCCCCGAGTTTGTGTTTTTAAGTCTTTTCTTTTTACCAGTAAACTACCAAATATGGAGTCTGAAATGGTTCCTTGTTAAAGAGTGAGCTTAGCAGCTGCCTCCTAATCACTGCTTCAGGCTTTAGGCTACATTAGACACAATTTGTGTTAGAATCTCATTCCCAAATGTTGGCAGTCAGACTGCATTGTGGGTAATGTAAGCAGCAGGCTTTAACAAATGGGAAGAATGTGTGAAAAGAAAAGATGCCTGTGACTGCACAACAGATTTTAGAGCAGTGCTCAGATAAATGCTGCTTGTATCATCGGTTTGCTCTTTTATGGCCATTTTTATGTGGACAATTTAGATGAATTTATTTTGTCTGTGTGGAAAATGTTGGATTTATTTACACCCAATGCTTGTGTGCAAAACTGTCCATTTTTTTTTTGTCAGGCTCTAACAAGTTTCAATGTATTTTATTGAGCTTTTTGTGAGAGAGCAATATAAAGCAGTGCATGATTGTGAGATCGACGGTTTGACAATCTGTCAGCAGCTCGTAGTTGTGCAGAAACCTGAGAAATGAGAAGACGGATGGAACTAAACACATGTCAACCCTGATGGAAAGTCTGGAGAATAGAGGCGCACCGTCCACCAGCGAGAACTGTTGTAAACATACTGCTAGAGCTAGATACTAAAAACAAATCAAAACTCCCCTTTTTATGCTTTATTAAAGAAATCTTTGTTGAATTTCCTTTAAGGTTGTGCTCTACTTTCTCTTAGTCTATCATAAAATCTCAAAAATGTGCAATGTAGGTTGTGGATGTCAGAAGAATTGAAAAAGTAGAGTATTTTTGCAAGGCCCTGTGTCCATTTTCTGCTAGGATTGTGAGACGCCAGCGCTAACACAAGGTATCCTCAAATTGTTTCTCTGTGAGGTGAAAGATGAGTGTTGAAGGAACACAGAGAAAGGGAGAGTTAATTTGAAACTTGCTTGAATGGCGTGTAGAATCAATCTGTGTCGAATGGCACTTCATCAAAAAAAAAAAAAAAAAAAAGAGAAAGAGTGACTCATTGCGTCCGTTGCTCATAAGCCCGATTGCCTTGTGGAGGAAATCAATTCCTGCCGGTCTGTGCCTTGACGCTCTGCGCTTTATTGCACTCCCCGGGCTCCGTTTGTCCTTCGCCTCGAATCTGAATACCTTTTAGTTCTGTTGCTTAAAACGGATCAAAGCTGGTTGGCAGCCTGCCTTCAAAGGACGCCTTTAAATGAAAACTCTGCAGAGTGAGGCTCGTGTGTCATCAAGATATCTCCGCAACAGATAGTTTGAATATCCGGGCTGTTCGTTTTGGGGTCGCCACGCGAAGGAGCGGCTCTTTGTGCTGACGAGTTGGAAGACAAGAAGTGTGAGAAGAGCGAGGGACGTGGGAGAGTTCCCAGCCCGTTGTGTGGCGCTCTTTGTTTTAGAGGGATCCTCTTCACCGAACCTCTCTCTACTCTCCATCTTGCTCTCTCCCAGGAGGTTCACGACCCTAAAATGGCCCTCTTTCTGCCTTATCCTGTCTGCACAGAGGCCCTGCTAGACACAATCGTTCACTGAAGTTGCTATGGAGACCATATCTTCTATCTCTCTAGGTTACCATATCCTCTTAAGTGCTGGAGAGCAACCCAGTGATTTCTAATGAAACCAAACATGAACCGCACAACCAGGTCTAGGACTCGAGTCATTGTGGCTTCATATTGACTTACTGGCTTTGGTAAAGAGGATGAGAAAAGTCAAACAGAGTCTGCTTTGTCCCTTTTGTCCTCCTCCAGACACCACACAGAGACTCCTTCCCGTCTTACTTGCTTTGCCGTTGCTACTAGAGATAATATTCAAACCGCTGATCCTATTGATGGTGTAAAGATACACAAGAAAGACTGACGTTTTTAATATACCAGCCATTTTTTTTTTAATCATCGGATGGGACTGTAAATGTCATCTCGAGCATCTCTGCTGAAAGAACGCCATGGGAAAGAGAGTCTGCCTTTCACCCTTCAGTTTCCAGTTGTTGCTCGATTTTTAAAGCCGTATCAGAGATTATGTTTTGTCATATAGTTTCTGTCAAACACTTATGATCAAATAGACTCATAAAATTAAACAATGTTGCATTGTTCCATCATTTGGACACCTCTAAATGAAATTAGTGTTATGCTAGCCACTCAGCTAGCCACTCAGCTAGCTTGCTAGCTACAGGCTCAGCTACCATAACAGAGAGCCTCCTGAACGTTTACTTACTTTTGGATAAGGATTGTATTTATAAACTCCTCTATCACTTGTTCAAAAACTGGTCCAACTAAAACGTGAATTCAGAACTCGTTCAGCTGGACACACAGTTAGCGTAATGCTAGCTTTCATTTTTGAGCACTATGCTAGCAAGCCAAGCTATTGTAATGTTTATTTTTGAGGCATTTCATTGGAATCAAAAATGAAAATTTTCCCTTATCAAGAACCAAAACATTTGAAGTTGGTATGATTCTGTTTTGTTGTTTTTTTTTACCTGTTTTGCAAAAAACAAACAAATCAGTTTTGTGCAACTTTAATCTGGATCTTGTGCTTTTCTTCTGTCCTAAGATCGTTCCCTCAATGTGAAAGCTTCATCTTTGCCTTCCTCGCAATCCTCCACTTCACTGCTACTGTCTCCCGGCAACACGCTGACACTCCTCTGCCGCGTCGCCGCCGACAACCTGCGCGTCCTCTCCCTGGAGGTGACCTGGCTGGCCGACGATCGCGAAATCATCACCGTGAACCGCAGCGGCGTGGTGAGCGCCAACGCGGCCTCGAAACGAGGCGAGGCGAGCCTGGAGAAGACCGGAGACAGCGACTACAGTTTGGCGGTCAGGGACGTGAGCGGCAGGGACGGCGGGATCTATACCTGCCGGGTTCAAGCCTTTATTGAGGAAGGACGTATCACTGGAGGTGGAGCAGGGCGGTGGCACAAGGTGGCGGAGAAGACCTCCAACCCCGTGACTGTGAAGGTCACCGAAATCAGTAAGTAACATGCTGTTATGTGATGACTGAATGACGAGCTTTGTTTAAGCGATTTGGAGACTTGCATACACTATATAAAAAGATACAAAACCAACTCAGACTTTGAATGGGCCAAAGTTCCAGCAAAGTGGGATTTAAATGCATTTACAGTGACTGTTAGAACTTAAATAAAGTCTAATAAAATGTTTAAAATACCCATCTCTAGTATTCTGATGGTTACATAATTTTGGTAATCATTAAGGTCCTCCAAAGGGAAAGGTTTACTCATATTTAGTGCCAGAAAGAGGGGGAGTGGTACACATCTTTTTATACAGTGCAAGTCATGTGCTTCCAGTTGTATGTCCTGCTACGTCTTGTTTCTGAAACAAGGAACGACTGCAAACGCAATGTTGAACGTTTCAGGAAGTGCTCTCACGCAGTGCCTCACCCCAAAATCCTGTTAGAAATGATGATAAAATTTAGTTTATTAATGTATTCTGGAAGTGTTTCTCTCGTCTGAGTCCTGAAGCGAGATGAATATTTAATAAGCTGCACAGCTTGATTTTTGGGGCTTTAAATTAGAGCAACAGAGTCGATTGCTGTATGGTGTTGCCGTGGAAGTCCAATTACGCTTTAATTACCGTCGGCATTGAGACTCAAGACCAGTTCTAAGACTACAGCTCTGTTTACTTTCCGTTTACGTGTAAACCAGCGAGAGTACAGTAACTCCGTATTGTTTCGCGTGCGGACGTTGCTGCAGAGCTGCGTGCGACTGTAGAATCTCAAGGGGAAACTCTCTAATCCTCCAGTCACCCTGCCGGCTCCCGCTGCGAGGACGATTGATTAGTCATGGCTTTCCTGCTGTCTGCTACCTCTGGTTGAGCTGTTGCTGTGTGCGGCGGCGTGCGCGCGCCGCTGCTCTGATCCTGCCTCCGAGAGCGGCGATGTCAAACACGGTCGACACAGCAATCAATTACCAGCATGGTGGGTGGTCCCACTGTCTGTGGCGGTTTGGCGTTTCAGTTTTCATTCCTTCTGTTTGAATCTTAACGTTGTGCTGATTCTTTATGTTTTTTTCCCCTCTCTTTACATCAAGAAGTGGCTTTCTGGCAAGGTTATGTGTGGGGGCAATTAGTTAGTGGAATTAGCTTTATTATCCCCGGCTAAATATGCAAAATAAGAGAAACAAGATCATCATTCAAACTTACTTTAAAGGTTGTTTTGTAATTGGACTTTTAAACAATCGTCGGGAGAAGAGGAACTCCGTAAATAAATCGGGCATAAAACCGTAGTCTTCAGTCAGAAGCTTCTTCAGATTTGCTGCAACCCTGACTGCTACCAGAGATCTTTTAATTAAATTTTCCTTTGGGTTATGTTAAGTATAGATTTTTAAAAAAAGTTTTGTATTGACTGCTAAGCACCAAACTTCTGTGGCTGCAAAACAAGCCCACATCATCACCCCTCCACCACCATGCTTGACAGTAGGTAATTGGTGTATGTTCGAACAAAAGCTGAGTTAATTTAGACATTACAACCAAATTTTATTCATTTGGCCTTACAATCACTTAATTGCGAACAGTAAAGTGCATTTAATTACATTTCATCTTAAACTCTAGATTTTAAGATGATTTTTCTTTTTTCTGTCTGTGGTATTACTTCCTGTTGCGGCTACCTGTAATTATACAGGTTTGTAAATGAAAAATTCTGCAATACTGAAACTAAAGTATCAGCAAAAAGTAACTGTTGATTTTATCCAGGCTGTTTAGCCAATATGAGTAGAAATTAAAGTTTTGATGCAAAAGCGAATGCAGAAATATCAAAACAGCTGCTCCTGCATTCCTGACAAATTCCCAGTCCCCTCATCTAAAAGAAATAAATTGACTTTAATGAAGAAATGTTCCTCATCATAATCACTCTGCTGCTTCGCTGCATTTTACTGGTTTGGGGAATTCTCGCCGGTTATGCGTTAGCTTTCACTTTATCGTTGGGAAGTGGAATTAGTCTTTTTGTTCACCATCTCATTTGGGTGAATTGCCTGGCCTGGAGAGAATAAAACTATATTTATGGAGTCCGGTTGGTTTGTTGTTTTTTTTTGTTTTTTTTTTGTGCTTCTTGGCTGCAGTATTGTCAGATCAGATCAAAACGCCTCATTTTCTCCCTCAGTGGAATTTTGGGTGAATCGGTTGCCAGATATTGCCGGCATCAAAAAGGAAACTGGGAAATTTATACTTCATGGACACTCAGGCAACATGTCACTGAGCAGCGAATCTGTGCACGTTAGGTTAGTGGTGTTCATGCTGGTTTTTTTGCTTTACTGATTATTGATTATGATCATTAAGTCTGGATGTTCAAAGCACTTTTTAATACAATCCTAAGTAACTATTTGAGCTGCAGAAGCTTTTTTTTCCTGTTGTATGTCAGACAACATGGCCGATCTTCATCCGCTTCAGTGGACATTGTCCGACCATGACCCTGTTTCCAATTCAATGGTTTTCTTTCATTGGTCCATTTTTTTTTTTGTTGTTGTTTAAAATTGGATTGCTGCAGGCTGGGAAAATCTAACAAGAGCTTGCAGATGTGTTGACCCGGTCGTCCATCCACCACGTTTTGCATATTTTAAGAGTTGCATTCGTTGGCCCTTTGTTTTTGTTTCCAACGTTAAAATTAATACAGTCAAAATCAATGGCTGATCAGTTTTGTTGTTTTTTTTCTCCTTTATAATAAAAGTTTTATGTTGTACCTGGTGTAGTTTTAAACAGTTTGTAAAAAAACATCTATTTATATTTGTTTTATATCTTCCCTGCAATAAAATATTTATTAACAGCCTGAGAAACTTCATAGTTCGTCGATAAAAATAGTGGAATAAAAACCTTTTAAAGTTCACAAAGTTGCTTAAATGAAATGAAACTAACTCAAAGTTGCAGCTTGAGACAATTTGTGGAAAATACTCACAGCTTCTTATATTTTGCTTTACAAAACCCAGTTTTAATCATAAAATCTCGGTTTTGGTGAAGTAACTTGAAGTAGCTTTATAGTAAGAGTCTCGATTTAACAGCATGTATTCAACTTCTGGCTTTCCAGTGGATGGATGCTGGATTTGGACATTTGAGCAACAATTTGAAGAAAACGACACAAATTTCTCTTAAACTCTTGCAGGATATTTACACAAATGTTCAGAATACCAGTAGAGCCCTTCGAAAGATGTATTTTCTTCAAAACGCCTGAGAAAGTAAGGAAAAACGCAAAACAACAATACAGACAACTCTGATTGGCTACCTTTTGTGATGTCACCAGAGGAATGTGTGAATGGAAGCTTACCTTCGGATTAAATGACGATAAAAACAGAACATGAGACTCTGTTCTGTGGGTGACGAGCTGCATCTTAATTAAGTTTTGTTGAATTATTCATTTATTTATTCATTTTTTACAGTAAACTCTTGACTGATAGCTTTAACACCATTCAGCATCAAAGCCATGTTGGTTGCATTTTGTTCCCATTTTAGAGTAATTTAAGAAATGCCGGCGGCTGACTCATCAAATCATTAAACACATACATTTGATTAAAACCACCCTGTCTGTGTGGACGAAGCTGTGTGTCTGTGCGTGTGTGTGTGTGTGCCGGCTCCACCGCATCCTGTGCTGTATGTCAGCGGGAGCCGTTAGTTAAAATAACAGCATCTCTCTTCTCCGTACCCAGAAGATTCCTCCGGCCTTCAGGTTCAGTGTTGCATTTCGAAATACCAGCCGGGCTCTCCGGGTGTAGCCACCATCCAAAGTCGATTCGCATGAGGGCAAAGCTGATATATCAAACGGCACCATCACAGTCATTTGTGCTCAAGCTCGCTGCTAATGCATAGCTGCATGCATGAGTGTGTCTGCAGGGTTCAAGTAGTTTTGTTACTGCAGAGTAAATGCCACATAAACTGCCTTCTGTGTGCCCCACATACTGAGGGTAACCTCTTGCGTTGTAGCCTGAGGGCGCGCATTCCTTAATGCACACACACCAATGGATGACCACTTCTAATTGACCAAATAATGTGTATTAGATAAAACTATCTGCGTGTCGACCAGTCACTTCCTGTTCTGGTGATCCGAAGCCCGAAAAGTTTCTTCCCCTTTTTGTTCCCATGGCGATTAGCTCAGGGCACGGCCTTGCAGGGAGCGCAATAAGACTTGGAGAACTAGTTTAGGAGGTCCCCTTTGGCAGAAACACACACATGCGTGCGGAAACCCTCGGCCGTGCCTCCCCCAGCGAAGCGTGTTGTGTCAGCTGGAGTTATTCTCATGTCACTTAAAAAAGGGCAGCTTAAGTTTTCTTATGGATGTTTTTTGTTGTTGTTTTTTCAATGAATGTACAGTGTCTTGAAAAATTTTCGTACCGATTTAAACTTTTCTACATTTTTTTTTTGTCCGTTCTACATTTTTTATGTCTGAAAGTAGAAAATATTTGCTTCAGAAACATTTTCCCCCCAGATTCTTCATCTTTTTAGTTCGTTCTCCTTTTAAATTATATTTTCTAAGTTTTTTTTTTTTTTTTTTTTTTTTCCTTGAGTAAAAACAACTAAGCGAGTGTCTGATGGTAAAGATGTTTTCCCGTTCCGCTGGCATGCGTTTGTATTCATCTTCCTTTACTTTCTCGCCTCTCTGAATAAAATCCATCCTAATTAGCAAATAGTTCATCTTTGTAGTTTAATCTGTGGAATTTAATAACAAGAACTGCAAAGTACCACAGCTGCCTGCACACGCTATACTCGTGTTTGTTGAGTGTCTCCTGCGGTGAAGCCAACAACTTGCAGTTGGACTAGTGTGTTTGTGTTGGCGCACAGCTGTGCAGGAGGTCAAAGTTCAACCAGAAAGTTGAATGTTTTTTGCAGACTCTTCTTTTGTTTCCTCTTGTTTTTGGTTAAATAATTTTCTCTAATCCTTGCAGTGTTAGCGAAGGAGTTTGTGTTTTTCCTACCCACATTCCGGCTCGTTTGACACGCATTTCCAAACAGACAGGTGTCCGCACGCTTGTGCCGTAACAGCATTTCGCTTCCCGACATTGGCAGTTGAAAGGAATTTGATGGCAGGCCGTGTTAGAGGAACGCTCTAGGCTCTTCTTATCTTCACGTGAGGCTTTCACTGCATGCAGTTTTGCAGCTCAAATAGCCATTGCATTATTGTCACAGTGACGTTTATTGCGTGACCGGGTTTGGCTTCTTGGGACAACAACTTGCATCAGATTAACAAATATGTCAAAATTCAAAAAGCGCTCGGAGGAAAATCAGAGTTGAAATAACTGTTGGTTCAGCCCCCGTTGGAGGTCACAACCCCCTTCTTCTCTGTCGGAAGTGCTACCAACGAAGAAGAGAGTCGGTGTCCAGTTGGCATTTTTTAATTGATACTACATACTACTGGCATAGTTAAGCAAATAAAATAAATGTCTATTGTTATGGGGATAAAGAATAAGAAAACGTCAAAGTGAACAAGTTCATATCTGTTTGATACAATGCAATTTTAGTCTTAATATGCAATAATAAAAACGTGTGATCAAATAAAAAGTCTAAAATGGTATATTTTTATAAAAATGTTAGTACTGTAATGTCTGTTAAATGGCTCCATGGTGTCACTGCACTATAAATACTGCAGAAAAAAAAAGTGTTTGTCTTTTGTAACATTAAACTATCATTTTGGTCACATTTTATGCAGATGACACTGTTGACAATAAAAAGAGCTTAATCCAGCTGATTGGCAAAGTTGATGGCTAAACGCCTTTGAGCCGAGTATGAGTTTAACTTTATTTCACTCAGGATTAGCTGTGGAAAACACTAAAAATAATTCCCGTAGTTTCCTGAACTTGGTGAAAATTTATCCTTCAAAGTTCAAGCAGCTGAATTCCAGCTTCTCTCTCGGCTGCAGGCCTGCGGTTTTGAAATCTCAGCTTTCACCCTGTTTGGCGCCCGTCTGTCCCCCTGAAACACCTTCACTCTTCCGTGGCCGTTTGTCCGTGTGAAATGAATATTTGATAGATTTCCACATTCTTCCCGTCACGTCTTACAGCTGTCTCTACGAGTCAGGAGTGAAACATATCAAGCGTTCAAGCTTTAGAGCATATGCGATTTAACATTTCAGGTTGGTTTCAAAGTGGCGAGTGATCAATATTTAATTTTTTTGAAATGTCAAGTGAAATGTAAGCCCACAGATCTCGGCGGGGTTGGATGTCTGTGTTTCATCTCTTCGATGAGGGTCAGCCCGTTATTTTCTGTTTGTCCTTGGAGACGCGCTGCGTCTTAACAAACAGCAGGAACGACTCAACCGGCTTTTTATCCCCCTATCCGTTACTACGTCTCACACACACACACACACACACACACACACACACATAAGCCCTCACATGGCAGTGAAACCGGATCGTCTCTTGTGCCTTTTCCTCGGTTTGGGTGAATGCACTCCTCTGCTCTTTCTTCAACAGTTGAGAGGTCAAATCTCAGCCCGGCTCAACAACGACAGCCAGCGCGACGCTCACAGGTTCCCTCCCCGTCTCCTTTGTGATGATAGGAGTGTTGCTACGATGGCAGGCGGCCCACCTGTAATTGAGCCAGAGCGGGGAAAAAAAGGCAATCGGATTCCGGTAAAAGTCCAGGGTCACGCCTCCTGAACAAACATTCAAACCTGACTAATATGAGAATACGAACACATGGGCGTGGGTCGATTTCTGTTTATTTTTTTGTTCTAAACTTACTAAAAATCTGCATCATATTCTTCTTGTTGAAGCTGTTCACTGAGAAGTTGAGCGAAATCCGTAAAACTTTTCTTTAGCCCCTTTAAGCCGTCAGTCAGCTGTGTTTGCCGGTCGCTTATCCAACGGAGGAGGGGAAAACATATTGTTCCTTGAAAAAACAAATCCTATTTCAAAAACCAAATGATCACCACAAGCAAGGTAATTACAGGGTCTGCTGTTGAAACAAATATCCTCCACCAGACAGAAAGATTACCTGGCTTAGAGAGACCACAACTGTCAAAACATGAGTTTTTTTTTCTGTTATTGGTGACACAAGAATAGGAGATTATGAAATGTTGATCTGTAGGGTGTCTACAGTCTGGAAAAGTGTGAACTGGATTCTAGTCTTCCAGATTTGGAAACGTTTGGGAAAACAAATGTGGAAAAATATTTGACTTTCTGGATTTGATATTTCATGGCGGCACATCGTTGACTGGCTCCATTTCATATCCAGAAGCCAAACAGTTTTGTACCCATATGAATTTGCCTTCTGAGTTTAGCATTTTATTGAAATTGTGAAGATAATCACAAGAAATGTCCAGATCTCTTCATTTAAATGTATCTCACATTATTTTAGGATTAATTTGTGGTCGTTTTGTTCCTCAGTTGGAACAGTGGACCCAGATGAGATATTACCTCTGAATTAATCCAGAATAACTCTTATTTCCCAGTTGCAGATCCTTGTTTCATCCCCGGTAGACCGAGCAGATTCCAGATTTTCCTCTGATTGATGGATGACGCAAAACAGTCTGCAGCAGATGGCTTGTTTTAGGACTTGTTCCAAAATAGTAATAATAATAATAAAAAATTTTTAAAAAGTGAAAATGCTGAAGCGATCAAATGACCCGCAGCTTTCATACGCCTAATGTAAACACAGAGGTAAACCATTATGATTTATGGTTTTATCTCATTAGGACCTTTTTATAGCGTTGAAATATGGAGTTCTTCAGAAAATCAATCATCTCATGAAAGGTTTTTAATCTTTCTCTCCTTTATTAGGATACAATGTTCAATTTGTTCTAAAAGGTTTAAAGGGTACAAAGAGCATCCTCTATGCTGTTACACCACCATGTCGTTTATTCCCAGATCTGAGGCCAGTTTACCGGTCCAGGTCATGTTCTTCCAATCTGTTACGGTTCCGTTTCAATGGTCCAGAGTGAATCATAGCCTCAGCTTCCGATTTTTTTTTTTTTTTTGCTACTCTACAGAACGAGCCGTGCATCTTGCGGGAGTGGTCAGTTTCTTCAGTTGAAGCTGGAGATAAATGGGCATTATGCACTGAGCATCCAAACCTGGCAACCCGAGACTCCACATCCGCCGCGCGGCCGTGCAGCTTAGCTAAATAAGGCGAGGCTTGGGCGCATGTGAGAGGGGCACGTGGCTAATTGGCAGAGAAGCTTCACACATTCTCATTGATCAAAGTGTGTGTGTTTCAGAGCAGATGGTGACAGTGCATGAGTCAGTGTGTGTGTGTGGGTGTGTGTGTGTGTGTGTGTGTGTGTGTGACGTCCAACTGACATCACCCGCACCGCTAGCGGTGCCAAACTCGCTCTGGTGCACCTGTATTTATAGCTTTGATCTGTGTGTGTTTACTGACTTGTACCTGATGTGGTGAAGCTGGTTTATGTCAAGTCCCCCCTTCTTCTGCTACAGTGAGTGTGTACTGCATAGACATACACACCATGTGTTTCAGTGGCGATCATGGTGTGTGTTTCCTGCTCATTGACGTGTAAAGCAGCAATCTGGATGTCTGGCTGTGAGGACCTGCCTCACCGCCCACACACACTCACTATTAACGCTGCGATACACACCTCTTCTCGCACAGTTAACTGTGTTACTTCAGGTCTATTTATGGTCCTCTGGCTCAGACAGCCAGCTCTACTTTATCCTGACACCAACTAAATTAAAAAAAAAAAAACACACACACACACAGGAATCACTTTGCATTCATAAGCTGATGTTGAACTGCTGGAAACTGACAAATCGCTGGCGTGTCGGACACAGAGGGAAGATCTGCCGCTCTGGGTGAAGCATGGGAACTCTGGTTGTTATCAGGTTGGAGTGTCACCCTATCAGGCTCCTTGCTTCAATTAAATTTCAGCCTGGTTGGCAACAGGACCATAAAACACACTCCACACAGTCCTGAGAGTTGGAGAGAAGATGGATCTCTCTGAAGCACAACTTGCCCCTAAATAAAATTGCTGTACATCATGAAAAGTAGGGAAGAAGCATCAGCAAAGTTGTGTTTGGCCAATAATTTCTTTAACATAACAATGCATTTTGGCAGTTTGTGAAGGAAAATGGATTTTGCTGCTTGTACAGCCAAGCAGAACTTGCAGAGTAGAGGTGAGGGTTGGCATATCGGTCACTGGACTCTTGTCATCATTGGAGGTAAAAATTGTAGGGAAAGCAATCTGGCAGTACTGCATTTGTACTGCAACTCCTAAGGAGTTGGATGTCAGGCTTTTGTGGCTGTGTGTGGTTCTCCTATGCACCATCAAGACCTCTGTCAAACTGATATGTCTTGTTTCTTCTCCTGTTATGGTGTATCTAAGCCATTACGTCAAGCACAATGTGATGGAGTTAATTTTTTCCTTCCTCACTCTTTTCTCCTCAGAGCCGAACTTCACGCTGACCCTGGAAGCCACGACGAAGCCCCAGAAGACCGGCGAACCCATAGAGCTCTCCTGTGACGTGACCAACATCTTCCAGCTACCACCAGGGGGCAGACTGGCTGTCAGATGGGAGCACATCGGTCTTCCTGGTACTGCACAGTAATTACTCTTTTCCTTTTAAGCTGAAAACTCTGTTCTAGGTGCATTTACTGATTCTATCAAATCACTAATAGATAAGGGGACAAATGCTCCGCCCCCGAAGCTCATTGGCTCCTTGGACGCCTACGGCAACCTGGAGTCGAATTCGGCGTACAAAGACAGGCTGGACAGCGGACTGTTGGGTCTGAGCAGAGCCCGACCCAACACGTTCAAACTGCGGTTTCTCCGCACACAGGTAAGAAGATAATCACCTCAACCAGAGGATCCGACAACGCAGCGCTCAGTTCAATCCTGTTAAAACGACGTTTTATCCCTTTGCAGAAGGTCGACATGGGCCAGTATGTGTGCACCGTCTCTGCCTGGAGTGTTAGCAGCCAGGGGGAGGTGGTGCAGGCCGCCGAGTACAAAAGCTCGCCGCTGACCGTACAGTGGGACACCAAAAGTAAGCCACTTTCAGAACTCCGCCTCACATCCGCTTTTATGACCGTTTTATTTGATTTTATCAAACAAAACCCGTCTGGGATCTCGAACTGAGAAGTCGAGGCTGTTCTTTTGTTTAACTTAATGGCTGCAGATTAAATTCTGAGCACTTCTGGTTCAAAGAGAGTTTTAACGTCTGCAGCTTTGAGTAGCCTTGAGTGCTTTAGATGTAATGATTGAAAATACCAAAGCAACACCAGTGAAAGGTAGCATTTTCAGCTTTCGCTCTGATTTTGTAGCTGCAGTTTCCAGACTTCACAGAGAAATCCCACAAAAGACAACTTGTTGTCTAAGCTCCTCACCCACAATGCACGCACACATTTACTTCCTGCCCGTCGAGAACTTTCTGACCTCGGCTTATCTAATCGGGCCATGATGTCATCACATTTCCAAGTCTGCCTGCGTCAGTGCCTGTTTTAGAAAATAAAAGGCAAGGTTCCTATGTAGTCTGTAAAAGTCCGGAATTTTATTTCAGCATTTTCCAGGTCTGGAGAAGTTTGGAAAATGAAAGTACGAGTACAAAAAGCCTACAATAGAAACATCCTCCATGATTTCATAATGAACTGCAGTATTAAAGTATTAAAATCTCAGTTAACTTAAGTCTTTTCAAACCCAGGAAACGTTCTGTTTGACCTCTTCTAAAGTTGATTTAAGGTCTGCTTGCGGTTTTTAGGCCCCACTCTCAACGTCGCGGCCAAAACCATCCGTCACGTCTCTGTGGGCGGGGCTACCTTTGAGATGAGCTGCTCCGCCGTCACCAAGAACATCGGGGACTGGATCGGCTTCGCCGTGTACATCCAATCACAGAGCAGCATAGAAGGCGGCGTCAAAACCATCATGTCCCTCAGCCCCGACAACGTGGTGCAGATCACTGACTCATCCAGGAGGTACACACACACCATCCCTCACCTTAAACAACACACTCCGAAGTTTGATTCTGATGTTGTCCTTCAACCTGCTCCCACAGCGACAATCTGGTTCTTTCCAAAACCGGTTCGGGAGAGTTCCACTTCCGCCTGGAGGGCGTCCAGGTGTCCGACAAAGGTTACTACTGGTGCAACGTCACGGCTTTCACCAAACAGCAGCCTGATCAGTCCTGGACCACCGCCGCCACGTCTGAGTCCAACAAAGTCAACATCAACTTTCAGGAAAACGGTTCGTCCACATGCTTCTTCTTCTTTCTTTTTTTTTTAACTTAGTTTATCTGTTCACCTCATAGCCTTCTAAGGTCATCGAAAAGGAGATTTATTTCAAAATATTAGTTCAAAAACTTTAAATTCTCGATAAAGTCCGTACAGACTGAGATGGTTCAAGTATTTATTGCTGTTAATTTAGAGGATAAACACAGATTAAGTTTTACAGACTAATACATAAGACCAGTTCTGGCTGGATCCTTGCATGTTTTTGGAAAGTTTAGTGGAAGAAAAAACTGTGCCAGCAAAAGTTCTGCAGGAACATCTTGGAGTTTTGTGATGCAAGAATTCAGAAGACAAATCCGATATCAAGAAAAGCAAGATGTGATGTGCTGCTGTTATTTATCTAATATTGGAGAATTTATTGTAATTTATTAAGCAGAATTTGCTTTAAGATGTTTAAAGGAGAATCACATTTCATTTTAAAGCGGATAAAACGCAAAAACAGAACCATCATCAGCTCACTGGCTCATTAGAAACGGACTCCTGCTCTCTGACCCGCTCATTCTTTTTAAATATCGCTGATATGGCGTCCCAGCAGGAGCTCTGTAAGAGAGCCATCTCATTTAACAAAAATCCAGCAAAATCCATCATTTCAAAACAAACAAAATACTTTCCTGTTTGCAGCTGCATTCATTAATTATTCAAAGCCATTTTGCAGCCTTTCAGTGATTTATTTGCTTTCATAAAAGTCCTCAGATCATTAGTGAGTGAACTAATGATGGGACTAAAGTCCTGCAGTAAGTGAAAGAAAGATGGAAAAGGCTCCTTTTTTCTGTTTCCTAACACATTACAAACACATCCTCCATCCACTCGCGTGTAAAATGAAGTCCCTAATAACGTGCAAAAAAGCACACACACACCTAGAGCTCTTTGACGCCCACCACTGCCACTGGCCTACTTATTGTCTTTTGATCTGACTGGGAAGTTGGAAACTAAAAGAGGAAACTGGATGGGAGGCGAGGAGGTGATGCCGTGGACGAGGAGAGAAAAAGGAGTAGAAGAAGAAAGGTTTGTTGGTGGGAAAGTAATCTGAGTACAAGAAAACGTAGAGAGGAAGATGGAAGGGTAGATAAAAGTTGGAAATGTTTGTGGTTATGAGAGTAAGCAAAGAAAATGGAAATGAGTTGAAACTTTACGATAAGACATTAAAATGAATAAGTTCTATTTGTGAGCCAATAAGGTGCAAGAAGCTAACAAAGTTTGTAAAATCACGTGCATAAAAGTGTTTAGCTTAGGCTTCATTCATAAAAGTCTTTGCGTATTAAATGTAATCACATTAAACAACCCTCAAGTCCAGTGCTTGCGTCTGTTTTTGTCTCAGCAGGTGCCAAAACAAACAAAAAAGAACCCGTCTAGACATTCCTCCAAACAAGGAGATCTTAATATTTGTGTGAAATATATATTTTTAATGAGATTTTGAAATCAAAGAATGGGTCCAAATGTGAAATTCCCACATGTCAATATAGATATCTAGAGATATCGTGCAATTTTCTAGTTGCAAACGGGGATAGTCTTTCAGAAGACTATTTGCTCCAAACGTTTAAATTACACTTTTGCTCCCGGTCAGAACTCTGCTTTGGAGCGGCTTGTGTCCCAGATTTGTTCCTCCACATCGGATGCCACATTTTTGAATTATCTCCACGATATTTGGAGGAAGCAAAGATGCTTATAGGCTGTGGGAGTGGAGCGACGACATGCGAGACACGTGGAGAACCAGATGATAAACCCAGCACTGCGTTCCCGTCTCTGGGGAATTCAGGAGCCTTCAGCTCCATGTACATCTCACACTTTTTGTCCCTGCTCATCCATCCTTCCCCGTCTCCTCTCTCTCTCTCTGGGACGTCTTCAAAGCGAAGCCCTTTGGCCAATCAGCCGGCTGCGAAGATCTACACCGCCGCTTTCGTTTCTTTTTTTTTTTTTTTCTGTCTCCGCTCGCTTAAATGTGTGTGGAATCTTTCAAATGTGTGTCCAAGTGGAATATTTTAAGTTGACCTCCCCTCCATCCTCCTGCTAACACACAAACACACCCACGTAAACAGTGTGTCAGTGTCAATGTGAGCTGGTGGAGAGCCCCCATATGCTCGCCTGAGGGGATGGAAGCTCAGCTCTTCCACTCCTTCCTCCAGCTGTATCCTCAACGTTTCGGAGGTGTTGTCCTGTTTCTGAGTGTATGGAAATGTAAAAACCTCGCTCACACATTTCCCGTCAAGTATTTCAGCTCGAATGCGATCTGGCAGAACCGCAAATATGGAGTGGCTGCAGAGAAAAGACTGGATTGCTACAAAAGGGTTTTTTATTTTCTGGTTGAAGTGCATTCATAGTGAACCTTTATGTGTTTTTCACTCTGCTTTTTTTGCTACATTTGCAAAAAAAAAAAAAAAAAAATGTAGTAAGTAAGAATTTAAGACATTTTCCCTGCTTTTGGATTCCAACTCCTTTACTCTACTCTTTGTAAATGTCCCCTGAGAAAACCAGTGAGCATCACGATGAGCAAGGAACACAGCAAGAATATCAGAGAGAAAGCTTTGGAAATTATTTAAAGCAACGGGTTTAAGTTATAAAACAAGATCTTCCAGCGATCGGACATGACGCAGCTCTCTGATAAACGTAGTGTTTGAAACCAACAAGCCAGGCTCTGCTTCTGCCAAAGGTTCTTTCCTGTTAAAAAGTCAGTTTTCCACTGTGTTTCCATTATAACCATTGAGTTTTCCCAACTCTCTGGATCTGATTTTGTAATTTAGAAACATTTTTACTCTTTAGATCTCCTTCTGGATGCCCTGAAAGCACAGCTAGCATGTCAGGAATTCCTCTTTGGCTGTTTTACAACACTTGTAAATGAACTGGGTCTCATGAATTTATACATCAAAATCAGACTTTCTGTGACAGACGATTGGACTGGAGTTCACCAAGCAGTCGGTCGATCTCTCCATCTGCCTCGCAACAACCCATCTGCCTTTAACGCTCGGCTAGAGGCCAAACTACTACAAGTCTAGTTCACATGTGCAACAATCATAGCCTAACCCAACCTGTCTTATCAATGCCGTTCTGCTTTTCCTTTCACTTAACGTTTCCAGTTGAAATTCACATTTTCTATACACTATGTAAACTATGTATCTGTCTGCGCAAGCGAAGGATCACTCCCATCAACGGGCTGCACAGTTCTTTAAACTTTCATCTCAACATGGTCTCCCTTTGTTTCAGATGCGGTCATCAGCGACTCGCATTCGTAGACGTGACGGGACTCGTTTGTTGCCACAAAAAGCATTTTTAGCAAGATAAGAAATAGCAGCTTTTAGGGAAGGAAAGAACAAAATGTATCAGATTCGTCCCCCAGCCTCCTCCCTCCGACTTAAAAATAAAATTAAAACTCTGATGACATGTGAGGTCCCACAAATCCAGCAGAAAGGGACTGAACAAACAGAAATATAAGCTTTTCACAACATTACGGGTTTTTTTGTTTTGAAGCACCGAAGGTCAGCGCTGCTTTTAACACATTTCACCGTACGACTGGGCGGACTTGGCTGCACTTTCTTTCGCTCCTTCCGCTGGGAGTATCCACTTGAAGCGCTCGGCATGCGAAAAGAAAAATGCATTGAATAATTTACATGTAAAACATGAGTGAAATGGAGACCAAACCCAGCAAACAGCTGAGAGTCTGAAGGTTTTTGCAACGTTTACAGCATCTGACTGGGTGTGTTGGTTCAGAATGTTTTTTTTTTGTTTTTTTTTATTCCCCCCCCCCCCCTCTAAATATCAGATAAATCAACCCCCTTTTCCCTTTTTTAAGAGTGTGTTTACTCTCTGAAATGTGCTGTTTCCCCTCGGGGGGGCAACGTGGGTTTAAAAGATTCAGTTTAAATGAGTCTTTTTGATCACTTCCTCTGATGTGTGGAGGCCGTTGTTAAATGTTAAGCTGACTAGAAACGATGCGCTTGGTGTTCGCAGGGCCGTCCTTCTCCGTCAAAATCCACTCCGACGCCAGCAGCGTCTATCCGTGGGAAACGGCCAAGATGGAGTGCTCCGTCGGCGTCTCCGGATCTTCGCCAAAAAGCGGCGGCGCGAACTCTCAGACAGGTAAAACACACATTGCTGCTCCTCTCGCACGCTCCTTAATTAATTTATTTTTTTCACGTCTTCAGCAACAAACATTTCCACTCATTACCTCTGAGCTCTTCTGTCGGCAGCTGTGTTCGTCTCTGTCCACATTATCCTGTTCCTGCATTTGTTTGTTGATCATCCATCCATCACTTTGACCAGACACTTATTCATCTGTAAATCATTTTCACTAACCATCTATCTAGAGATCATCCATCCATCTGTTGGTCGATCGATATCCATTTGTTGATTGTCCATCCATCCATCCATTTACCGGTTCGTCAATCATCTGTCCAACCATCCATCCATTCATTTATCAGTTCATCCATCTATTGGTTTGTCCATTTATTCGTTCAGCCATCAAAACTTTTATCTTCCTGATGTGCAAAATTAGTGACTGCTTACTGATGTTTCTAATAAGCCAGTTAATCATAATCACAATGACGACACACGACTTCATCAACCACTAGAGCTGTTTTTAGATCCAATATTTCTTGTAACAAATAGACGACAGATGTTTAATGTTTAAAGTCAGGTGATGTGTCTGAAAGTAAACTCCAAAGGTCCGCATTTATCATTTTATCAGCGTGACATTAAATTATAGCCATAAAAGATTATTTGCATGTCATCTCTACCACAAATATTGATAAGCGTTGGAGGCTCTATATGTAAAAGGATATACTGCAGTAAGTGAACAGTCGGATACCAAAAAATTCCCGTCGGAGTTGAGATGTACTGGGGCTTTCAGAGTTTGGAAACCATCTGAGATGCCGCCTTCTGTTTAACCTTTAAAGTGTCTCCTCTTGCTCTTCCCCATCTCTTCTTCTTCCTCATGTGGCATCATGCTGAACTCCCAACTGCCTGCTGCCCATCTGTCACCGTTCCTCTCCACTTCCTCTTCCTCCTACCTTTAGCCGAAGATTTGCTTTTTATGTTTTTATGTGTTGTTTTTTTTTATTGCGGTTGCTACCTTCATATGTATACGCAAACCCGATTTGCTGCACCTGTGGACCTCTGCTGAGTGAACGCAGGGGCTGTTCTTTTGCCTGTACATAAAAACACGTTTCCTCGCAGCGGGGGAGACCTGCAGGGGTTAGTGGGTTGCTGCCTTCAAAGTGTGCACTCGCAGACAGCTGCGCCGTGGAAGGGAAGCAAGCTTGTCGCTGTGACACACGTGTTTACTGAAAATGGGGCCTTTTTTTTTCAGTAAGTTATTCAGATCTGTACTGAGACGTGACATTTTAACCTGAGGGCTTTTATTTTACAAGCGCTCTACTGGAAACAACACATTTCCCCCCGCCAGACGTAAACTGTGAAAAACGTATTGTTTTATGAGGACCTGCTTACTAGAGGCGTAGTGATGCATCCAACTCTCTAGAAAGGATGAGTCATAAGATCCAGATGAGATTTTAGCAACATTTTTGACTGAAACTTGTAATACTTGTAATACTCTCTTTTATTTTTTTAGATTAAAGGTTTCACAAACTGTTGTAAAATCGGTCCACAATATAATTTTACAGCCAAAAATAAAAGCCTCTGAACTGCCTCTTTTTATAATTTGCCAAAAGGATTAAAGGCTGCAAACATTTAAAAACATGAGTTAAAAGAGTCAATATTAGATATAGGCATATTTTGCTCAGGTTTAAAGTGACAGACACTGTCACTTGTCACTTGTCACTTGTGCATCCTCGGTGCACAAGTGAGCATTAATACAGATCCTTTACAAAATACAAAATGTTGTGGCTGGTGTTTTACACTCACTAGCGCTCATATATGTAAGTCAGGGTGGAATCCAACACCAGTAAATGGATATAATTATTTATATTCTTGTTCATTCATGCTCTTTGCATTTCTCTTTTCAATGATTTTCTGTCTTAGCCGTGCTTTTCGACTTGGCCTATTAATAAATGAACGCTCAATTCATCCAGATAATCTGCTTGTTCAATTAGAAAAATCGCTCTTCTTTTTATATCATTAAGGATCTTTAACAGCTGTGACTCTTTCATCTGTTTCACATTCATACTGTCTCAGTATGTTGGTCAAAGAGCTTAATTCTATTGCTACCGCAGCCTCATTTGTGTTCTGCTTAATCCATGGAGATTATTTTTGATGTCAAATAAACAGCGTGAATGGTATCAATTTGTGAAACTGGCTTGTTTGCTAATGATGAAAAAAAAGCTCTGCACTGCTCTAACCTGTCATCAAGAAGCAACAAACATTACAGCTGGTATTTAGGAGCAGTTATAATTAGAAAATGCAGGTTTCTGAGAGATTTGGATGGGGAAACGTTGCTAGGGACGCACTTTGATGGCAGTTCAGAGCTGAGACTGAACAATGGAAATGGTGTCATCATAGTTTACCCAACAGAGCAAATCCAGATCTAAGTCACCCTACTTTCCCCCAGCTGAATAAATTTAGTTCATTTGAATTTTTGATGGGTACCAAATAAATTAGGAAACACTCCAGGAACACACAGCCTTGTGGTTTTGTTTGTAAAGAAAGCTGATTACTAAGATAAACAACTTGTTTATATTTTGTCAGCGATCTAGTTGTCAAGGAAACATGGTAAATACAATGGATCCTTTATTTGTGGGGGTTGGAGACAAAAACCGCCCTCGATTGAAGTTAGTTTGTCAACTCTTACAGTTGCCTATTGCCTATTTAGTTCAAACACTAAATGTACCTTAATATTGATTGTGGAAATCGTCTTGGCATTATTGCAGAAGCTAATATCTACAGTCTCCCTTTTCTCCACGCTTTGAGGTTCAGCCAATCAGTGGCAAGGAAAATGAATGTCACTGCAGCCAGTAGTGTGTCAAGTAACATCACGACTTCATATTTCAGCTTCCTCAGCTTAATTTTCTTTTGAATATTTTAGAAAAAAAAAATCCTCAATTGCTTCCTTCAGAAGTTGCCTATTTTGTAAAAATAGTACGGAAAAGGTGACCTTTGTGGAAGAGTGGAGATAGAAAGACAACAGAAGTCACATTTGTAGTGAAGGGAGGATGGATGGAGGAAAACCTGTTGGAAGTTGTTGGACTGGTTTTAGATCAAAACATGTTAATGAGTTGGAATGGCATCAGCCTAAAGCTAATTCACTGCAGATGATTTTACATCTAAAGATGTAAAACCATCTGCAGAGATGGTTTTACAAAATGACTCAATGTGTTGGTCCATCCCAGAAAATCCCAATAAAGAGCATGCAGGTGGATTACTGGCTACAGAGAAAGCAAATCACAGATGGTTTCATGTGAGTCATTCGATCATGTGGCCAATGAGGAAACTCAAATGAACTAATGTCAACAAAGGTGAGGCGTTTATGTTTATAAAGCTTAAGAGAGCATCATCGTCAGATGCTAACACGCTTCCTGTTGACAGGCGTGGCACCACGTTACACCGTAAAGCTGTACCTTTGTTCCTAGAAGAACTTGTTTTTGAGAATTACGAGTCGGTGTACTTCCAGTTGGAGTTGGACTTTGGAAGTCTTTGTTGGAGCGCATCACAAGCTTCAGCAAAGGTTGAGCAACAGTGACGAAGTGAATAGCTGAGCAGAGAACATTCCTCTTCCCTCCTGTCGGAGCTTGTCTTTACGAGACTTTCTGGAAAACGAAGAAAATATCTCCTGTGATTCATGGTCATGGTTTTGAGTCAGCTCTTTGTTAGGAAACTGATAAACGTCTCATAAGGAAATGGATTGCTCCGCGTGGCACACAGGTCATTTCCTGATATGCTTTTGAAAGAAGTTCCTGAGGGTAATTACAAGATTTCAGAATGACTGAAATGTCCTTAACCTACTGGATTGGAAGCATTCAAAGCTCCTGCCCCTTGCGATTTTCTTTTACTTTACTCTGAAGCTTCACTTGACAGCATCAGGTTGTGAGATTTACCTATTTTTCTTATTGTTGGGCATTTTGGTTGAACTTCAGAGGCTTTTATGTCTTTGAAAGGGCAAAGCGTTCATTACCAACCACTTCTCCTTCCTGTCTTCATATTTACTGTATAGGTGCAGTAGAGGAGCAATATTTGGGAACCCAGGTGCGCCAAAGAAATTAAGACTTTACACCCTTGTATTCATCATGCAGTGACATACTCTTACTTTTTAATCAAAAGAACATAGAGAATGGAAAATATTTGAATGTCCAGATATTATCCCCTATCCCAATGCCTATAGGTTACATCCCTCCATCTATTCATTCATTATCTATTCATTTTTCACTTGTCCTTCCAATAATGTACTGACTGACTGTTCCCTCAAGTGCCTGTGTGTCTTTGTCATTCTGTCCAGTGACTGTCCTTCCAGTCATACATCAACCAGCTAACCTTCCATTTGTCCGTCTGTCTTTCACTCCGTCCCTACTGGTCCCCCAGTTTGTCTTTTTGTCCCTCTGCTCATTCGTCCGTCTACCTGACCCTCACTTTATCCATCCATCTGTCCCTTTTTTCGTCAATCTGTTCAGCGACAACAGTGATTTCTATCTTTGTTAAAGGGCCATTCCACTATTTACGAAGGGCTGCTTTTGATCGTACTCTCCTTTCTCCACTTAGAAAACTAAAATGAATATAAAGTGTTTTCTAATCTCGTTCTGGGCAAAACAATCTTCCGTATCCTCTCTTCCCGTAAGTTAGATGTTTACGTCAACAAATTTAGCTTCCTTGTATTTCCCTTCTCAGTGGCAGCGTCACTGACCGGCTCACTTTGGTCCCTTCGTCGTCAAACTTGAGTCAAGGACTAAATGACAGCTGAAGCTGATTTCAGCAGTTTCCCCTTTTACCATTTTCCAATTAGTAACCCTAAATAGACTATAGTTGTGGGTGTTTGCGTCCATCCCATACACGATTAAACTGTTTAAAATTGCCTTAGATGTTAATTCTCCAGCGTTCTATTATAGAAAATGTTATTCTGAACCATCCTAACAGCATGGTTAGGAGAAATCACCTTTTCTTTTCTAAGCCTCCAGTTTATTATTCAGGTGTAAAACCCTCTGGGAGCCTTTTTAGACTTATAACTTGTTAATTTCCTCTTAGCACTTCCACAGAAAGATGCCCCCACACGGCAGCTGGTGATTTTCTTGAGTCCTGTGTTGTGTGGGTGCCTGAAAGAAGGTCAGACATGATTATTAGCTTTGGCTTTTACTTGCATTCAATGCTTCCACGGCCTTCTGTCTGGAATGGTCTCCACAAAGAGCGAAATGTGGACAAATGTGTCAGACTGCTCATTAACTGAGGATTTCATATTTGTTCTTGTCCTTGTTTGAAAATTACAGCTCATCTTTGTGCTGATTTGCTTATATTTAGAGACTATTTTAAAAAAAATGCTAATAACCAACAAAGATGGCCTCTAAATACAAAAATCTGCTTTTCAGTTATTTGATTTATTTTAATGGGTTATTATTATGTGTTTTTCAGTTATTTTCCAGGATGTCCAGAAAGTCCACAGAGTATTTTTATAAAATAATTATTTTGAAATCCCGAATGGAGGCCATCTTTTTTTTTTTTTTTTTTTTTTCCCTTAAGCATTTTTCATACAGTATTAGAATTGCTCTTTAGGTGCAAATAAACAAATCGATTCCTTTATAAAATGAGAAAATAAACATTTCATTGCCTAGAATGCAACAACATTTCTTGATTGTTGATAAAGTTTGCATCTGCTGCTAAAGAAAACAAAACTTTCAAACATCAACATGTGGAAAGCTCAGTCTTTTCTGCATTTGGATTAAACAATTATTAATAACAACTTTGATGCCTTTTAAAAAAGTCAAATCTTCACTTTACTATCTCGTGTTTGCTCCTATTGTCGGCTTTATTTACTTATTTATTTATTTTGGTGATCTGCAACCTTTAAGTGGGACAAATGTCCTTAATAGCTCATATAAACAGAAAGCCACTGTGTTTCTTCCTTCTGCTTGCTTTCTCCTTTGAGTTTGTCAGCGTGCAGCCACACGCCGACCCGGCGTTCATTACAGACTGGAATGAATGGCATGTTATTGCAGCCTCAGACGCCTGTCAAACGCTGCACACTTGAAATCAGTAGTTGGACGGGGGATGACATCACCATTAGAGATGGGGTTTTTTTTTTCTGCGTTTTGAAGCACTGCCTCTGACTCTGTGACAGTTTTTTCTCCCTCTCTTGTTTCCCTCACTCTGAAATTCTTTTGTAAAAATAACAGTATACCACCCTGTTCCTCCTGGGAAAAAAATAAAGCTTTGTTGCTTGCTGCGTCTCAGACACAGACTTAATGTTGTTTTCTCTTTGCCTACAAAGAAAGCAGCCGCCATTATCAAGCATAGACGTTGGGCTCGAAAACCTGACATTTTTTTCATTTATGTAAGAGCATAAAATAGTGTGGACAAGTCAAAGCAGGCTGAAAACCTGCAGGTATTCTTCCAAGAAAAAAAGGGGAGCAGTTTTGGAGAGAGCTGCTGGTGAAATCTAGAATCTCGGTTCCCAGCATTCAGCCACGTTGGCTCAGCATCCAACACTGTGTGTGTCTGCCAAAAGTCTCCCGTAAAGACATTTTAATTTGAAACAATGAAAGTATTGTGTATTTTTTTATATACAATCCTTATTTTTAAGTGCAGTTGTATCCCAGTTCCAGAAAAAAAATCATTTTAAATCTAGATTTTGATTTGAACACTTTTTTCTTTCCAACTACAGTTAAAATGTTAGACTTTATTTTGCATATTTATTGGTTCTAATATAGTTGAAGTTCTGTTTTTAGAATCCTCCTAAGTTGCAAAATCAATAATGATACAAATAAATTAGTATTTCTGCTGTTTTCCGGTTAAATTAACTTCCAACTTTGACTCCACGTCAACTTTCTTCTTAAATTTGTAACCCTAAATAAGTAAATGTAGAGATGAAGGAGTGAAAAACCTAAAAAGTTGAAGGTCGACGCGATGCAATAGATACACCGGTGCCTCTTCTCTTAGCTCCACATTCAGTCTCTCCAAATTACCCAGCTTTCTTTGCAAGGCCGCCAGGCAGCCGTTAATTAGCCAATCTCACGCTCCGTTAGCCGGCCGGGGAGACAGAACGAGGTAGAGGAAGAATAGATTGCGAGTTGGAGAGAAGGTTGGGGTAAGTTGGAGGAAAGGAGAAGGGACCAAGTGTGAGCATTAAAGGGAACGAGGGTGAAAGAGAGTGAAAAGAGGAGGCGGGAGGGAGGAGAGGCTGGAGAACAGTGCGCCGCTTCCTAACAGGGAGAAACGAGGAGTGGATCTGAAGTGGTGAGGGAAGAGAGGGTTGAAGTGGTGAGAACGGATGGTGGAAAATGATTCTCACTCCATTAGCGAATCCCACTGAACCAAGAACAGCTGGGGATCAAAAACATGACCTGAATTAATTCAGGAACTGTCAGTTCACGTCACACTTTGCAGCTTTAATATTTGCTCACACTCTGCCGCGAAGGCTGCCGGTACGCTTTAATTGGAGAAAGCGCCCTGATGGGCTGTTAATAAAAGCTTTGTCAACAAATCTTTATTAAAATAGTTTAAATGAGAGGAAAGAAACTTTGGGAACATTCTTCAAAGATGGTGAAAATTCTCACAGTTAATTAAACGCATTTGCAACATAATAATCATAAAAAAGTATTTTATTCTAAGCTATTGTTGGATGATTCAAACTAACTTTTTATCTGTGAAGATGCAGTATAATCCACTTGTGTGAGCGTCAGTCTGCTTAAACTGTAGTAATTTTCAAAAACTTTAGTGCAAAGCCATCTAAATTTATAATTGACTAAATAAAAGAAGCATTTTAATGTTGCTCAGAAGCTCAAATTTCCATTTTTATGTCCAGGACTTCTCAACTCTCATGCAGTTTGGACTAATTGAATCTATTTTTAAGGCCACAAGGGAGAAAGAGGTTAAATTAAAAAGTTAAGTTAATGATTTTTGCCTTTCTTTTTATGGAAAGTGGTCAGATTAGTGCAATTCACACCACCTTCATTTTGCCTCAGAAGTCAAGCATGAGGATGACAAAGTAAACTGATTGACTTAGAAAAATAGTTTTGTTGCTCATTGCTATTAATGATTACAAAATATAGTTGGGACACATATTTAGGTAAAAAAATTCCTCATTGTCTTGGATTAAATTAGCCTAAACTTTGTCTGTTTTAGAAATGTATGGAAAGTCAATTATGTCATGGCTTTGCAAGGCTTTAATTGGTTGATTCAGAGCACTTGGAAAAAATCAACTCAAAACTCACTAGTCACACTAAATAAGTCCTGCGCCAACATGAGCTGAAAGGCCGCTCTGTTAGGAAGAAGCCGTTATTCAAAAATGATTTGGTCGTCATGGCTTCTTTGCAGATCTCTGTTTTAGTACAAGCAAGAGACGGCAAATGGCTCTGCAAACGTTTTCAGGGAAAAATAAATAAAAAAGTCAGCACACATCTGCCAGCGACCGACCTTAAGAGGAACGCAGATGAAGGGTATAAAAGCTGCAAACCGAGAGCGAGAAGAGACGAGTGGTGACAATGAAGCGCAAATTGAAAACGCAGAGCCGTTAGCGTCGCGAGGCGGCGGGGGGGTTCGGCAAAGCACCACAATAATTTTCACTCCATTAGCCGTTTGAGTTAAACAGAAATGGGAGACGACGACGACCCGGCTCGTTCGTTTAAAAGGCCGGCTTGGGCGGCGGCAGGAAGAGGAAGACTGTGGTTTTTAAACGAAGCGTTCAAAGCAGAAAGGTGACTCGTTGTGGCAGCAGACGGGAGCATTAAAGCTCACCTGTTGATGGAGAATTGCTGTGGGAATCCGTGAAGATGTTCCATCACCTGAAAGAGACGATTCCTACAAAACTCAACACATTGTGTTGTATTGTAGCGTTCATTGATTCAAACCTTGAGATGGAGATTTAAAAGTATTTTGAGTTTGAAACAAAGTGTTCGTCTCTGTTAGGGTCGAAGTTCATGATTCAAAAATGAAGAGGGAAAGTGGACGAACATGGAGGTCAAAGGCCAAACCCACAGAAAACTGTTTTTAAAAACTAGCTTTAACTTTTCACACAGTTTATTTTCTTTCATATGAACTAAATGGCACATTTAAAGCATTTGTAGACATGATGTATTTTCCTTTATTACTCATTTCTGCCCTGAATAATGGAATAATAAAACCCTTACCCTGCTAATGAGACCATTTGAAGAGAAAAGGATTCGAAACTCACATTTTTCAAACGCTGGGAATCTGAAAAACGTAGGGGTTTTCCTCGCGAAGCCCGCGTGGAGCGAAGCGTTTTGTTGAAAGGGCTGGCGGATGCAAAATATCCCGAAATATGAAACGAAGCCTGCCTTCGTTTGCCGGTGCTTCTCATTAAGCATGCTGCGAGTAACGAGGGAAACTCACTTTCCCAGAGGCTTTGTTTCTCTGAAGCTAAATGGTGTTTTTATAGTGTTTAGTATTCTACTCTTCCAGCACTGTCCTGCTTTATGGAGCGGAGAACACACACACACACACACACACACACACACTCGTATGTTCATTAGTAGCAGTAGTCGTAATTGACGTTCTTTTGTGCTGGTGTGTCAGGCAGTTTTCAACTCCTTGGACCCTCCTCGAGGGATTAATCCAAAGAAATCCAATCAGACCGTCTTCATTTACACCGACGGCCATTTTAGTTTTATTAGCCAGGTTTTTCTATTAGAGACTCACTGTGGAGAGACCCCCCCACACCCCACACTCCCGCCCCTCCCTTCCCTTTTCTTCCTGCTTAATGAAGCTGCTGCACCAGTTAAACTCGGGCTGGAACACTGGGGCCGTTTCAACAAATCCAAAACCTACGCTCAAAGCCCTCGGAGATTACACAAGAAAAGCCAGCGGTCCGGAGCCGCGTCTCGGTTTGTTTTCTCACAAATCTCGACATGAGGGGAAGATCACAGCTTGTGGACCAAATCCTTCACCATTTTTTTATTATTATTATTATTTTTATATCTATGTTGCACTGAGTTGCGCACATGAAAGGTGACTGAGGCAGTTTTGTGAAGACTGAGAAATGAGAGCTTCAGGGAGATGTTCAAATACTGTTTGACGATCCAGCAAGCGTTCCTGTTTTCTTTTTTTTTTTTTTTTTCCTGAGCATGCTACCGCCTTTTATGTTGAGATATAACATGTCAGACTGCGGAGCAGCTATTACTCGACACGGATGGATTCCTGTTGCAAACTCCCAAGTACACGGCTGCTCAAGTGGCCCTGCAAAGCTTAAACATTTGTGCAAAAACACACAGCAATAATCTCAGGCTTCTCGCTGCATTTTGCTCCGAGATGTTGCGCTCGCTGTTGATTTATCGCTGCGTATTAAAACCAAATAATCTCCCCCGTCCCCTTGTCACTGTAAGCTCTCCTCAATCCCCTCCCCTCACTCTTCGCCGGCAAGAACAAAGAAAGTTACGGGCAGACTCGGCGAGAAGGCAGCGGCTTTCTAATAATAGCCTGAACGTCGGTGTCGTCACCAACACGAGCAACTGGAGTTCACACGTCAGTCCTGAGGAATTATGCAAAACGTGTCTTTGATCGTTGGGGGGTAAAGTGGGAACTAACCTTGTTAGAGTAAGGAAAACACTTCCTGCCCTTAGCTGAGCAGCTAAATGATGTAATTAGGAGAAAGTGAGGCCATTATTTTCCATAGAAACCACCAGAGATGATATGAGGCTGAAAACTGACCGGCAAAAGTTTGTGGGACCTAAAAGATCTTGTTAAAGTTCAAGTTTTTCTTTTTTTTAAAAATTAGATTAAAAGTTTATATGTAGTGGTCATAGTGGATTAAATTATGTAATTTGGCGTTAAGGATCGATTTGAACCTTAAAAACCAGAATCTAACCTTTCCTTTGGCAGAACCACTAAACTCTGATCACTTTGGTAGGTAAACCTGTAAGGTTTCTTGTTAAAACATGAAAATGAGTCAATTATATGTCAGCGAATGTGTATTTCATCATGATGAAGTCCAAACCTGAGTCTTCTCTTATTTCAACCCAAACTAGAATTTCCAGACAGATTTATTTATTTATTTATTTATTTTGTAAAAGCGACATAAAATTTGACAATCAGTTGGATTTATACCTAAAACACAGAAGCTGATTATTAGAATAAAAGATGAAGTTTGGATAAAGCGTTGTTGTCTCCATTGTTCTTCACGCGTTGCACAAAGTAGGTCGCTACGTTTTTATATAACTTTCTTCTTCAAGTGTAGCTTTGAGGAACTTGATGGTGTGAGAGCTCTTCGCTCTTCGAGTCTGGAGGGTTGTGTGTGTGTGTGTGTGTGTGGTGTGTGTGTATGTGTGTGTGTGTTGGTCAGTTGACCTCTTTCACCTTCCCTCTTAGTGTCGCTTCCTGTTTTCTCCTCTTTGGTTGGACGGAGCGCTCGGCCACTGGCCTCTAAGGAGGAGAACTCGGCCCCCTCCCTGCGCTGTCCCAACGCATCTCCATCACCGCTTTCATCACTGTAACCAGCGAATTAGTCGGCTCTTAACAAGTCTTTGTTGGGTTCCTCATGCAGGAGCTGCAATATTTGTTTTGGGAAGATGTTACAGCGTCTCCTTTTGGCTCAGTCGGACAAAGTTTAGACTTTAAACTCCAACTAGAACCAAAGGCTTATTTTAATATTCATTTTTCCGTTCACCCATCTGTCCATCATTTGGTCATTGGTCCAGACGTCAGATTTTGTGTTTATGAGTCTAGCTTTCATCAGTTCTTAAAATTTATGGTGACATTTTGTTTTTATCTGGAATTTATAGTTTGTTTAAATTTAATAAAGACAAATTCCCAGCGCTCCGAGTCGTTTTCACTGAATCTAAAAACTAGAAACTGAACTCTTTAGATGTTTTTTCTGACTTTTAATAAAAACAGTTTTGGCCGTCAGAAGGTTGCCTCGCGACCCGCCCGTCGTCCTGTGGGTCGATTTGATCCGGATCGGGCCTCCTGCTGTGATCCATCTGCCATGTCCTCATGCCGCCTCTTCCCTCCGATCTGACCGCGTTTGCATCGAGTTCACACTTCCTTTTTCATCCATTTCCACTCGCTTCCTATCAGACTGAAGATGCTAATCCCGTGCGACCTTTCCTATCCGGAGGTCGTCACCCAGACGATCGGCAGATTATGGAACGTTTTCTGTCTGAGTAGATTAGCTCCTAATTTGGTTGAACTTTTTACAACTTTGAATTTACTTTTCTGAATGGCACAATTTATTTATATATATATATATATATATTAAACACTGTAATTCCATTTCTAGGTATTGAAGGAACTTTTTTATATATTTTTTTCTGTCCTGAATAAAGTGCGGTCTTGCTGGGAGACCCTTTGCTTCGGGGTTCTGCTGCCAGACGTGGAGACAAATCGGCGGTTATTGCAGCTGCTGCTACTCCTGATTTTTAATGATGTCGCTCTTGAATATTAAAACCATTATGGAAGATAGAGGGCGAGGAGAGAGGAGGGAGAGAAAAAGGAAAAAAATTGCAGTGTGATTTATTATTCTGCTCTGGGTGAGTCTCCTGCTCTCCTCCGTCTCTCTCTTCATTACATTCATCCGTTCTTTCTCTCCCTCGTTTCTTCATCTCTGTCGTCTTTCGTAATTGTTTTTCATTATTGTATTTTTTTTTTTTTTTTTGTCTGTTTTTCTTGGATTGTTGTTGGCAAATGTTCCTTTTTATTATTTCTCTCTCTCTCTCTCGGTTTTGCCGATTTGTCACCCCAATGACAGAGGATGACTCAGGCTCTGTGGGGTTTTATTCTGTGTGTGTGTGTGTGTGTGTAGGAGGCGCTGTGCTAATAGTCCCTCTCTCCCTGACAGACTAATGAGTAGTTTGGGCTCCCGTCTATCACGCGCTCTCCGTTTCCCTTCCTACCTCTGGCTCTTGGAAATGATGAGCTCACTCGCACCCGCTTTCCAGAGACTGCACCTAATGTGACGAATTCTTTCAAACTTGTCTCTTTTTTTTTTATTATTATTATTCTCTCTCTCTTTCTCTGTCTCTGTTGTCATGGCTGTCACTGTCTTTGTGAAGCTCATCCATCTCTGTCTTCTGTGTAGTGAAAGAAACAGCTGGTTAACGTGGTCATTTGAGTGAAAATGCAGCAACTGGGAGCAGCTTATATGGGAAGAAGACCTTCTGCGAATGTTCGAGTCACCTGGGGTCGTTTATAATGCTGGAACAATAAGGAGAACAAATAAAATAGTTAAAATAGTGCATTTGAAGGACTATTTGTTCTACCTTTAATTTGACATAAATGCTGTACAACTAGACTGAAAAAACACATTTGGTTGAGCTACATGTGTTCAGTCTTGCAAAACGTCTTTAACTTATCTGAAGAAGTTTTACATTCCCAAAAATATACTTAAATTTATACAAAAATTATCTAAGTAGTAGTGGAGATTTTTCGTAGAGAATATGTCATGTATTATAAAAATGGAGCTTGGGAAACTAAAATACAAAGGCACAATGCTACTTGTGGCACACCAACCATTTTCCTTGGTGCTGATTGGCTGAACCTGAAATAACTGGGATAACGAAGACTGTAGATGTTAACTGCGCTGAAGCGGTTTCCGATGTAGTTATTGCAGCATATTAAAGGTATTTAGTGATTAAATTTAGAGTTTTGAGAAGTATTTGTGGGTGGTTTTCGTCTGCAAACCCAGAGAATATCAGAGATCTTCTGTCATTTTTCCTGTCAATTTGTAAAAAAAAAAAAAAAAAATTTAGAATTGAGCTTCAACCTTCAGTCTGTTTTGAACAGAAACTGAATATCGTAGCGGCTCTTCTTGTCGCTAACTGCTTTTCTTTTCCGCGTTTCCCCCCGCAGAGGAGTTGGCGTACGAGGTGAGGTGGTTTTTCACGCGGCTGCGCGGCGAACAGACCACCAGTCCGGTGGTCAGCGTGGACCGCTTCGGCGTCATGACCAAGTCCAGCCGCAACTCGTCCAGCGACGTCTCTATAGAGCGCAAGGACGCCAGCGCCTACATGCTCAACATTTTCGGCACTCAGGACAGGTGAGAGTCAAACCTCCAACCCTCTGACCGTTTTTACTCGTCTCTGATATTTCTGCTTCATCATGATTATCATGCCTCGAGTCTCAACTGTGGCGTCTAAATGAGTTTTCTGTGCTTTCCAGTGACAGCGGTGAGTACCACTGCATGGTGACTCCGTGGTACAAGTCGGCCTCATCGGGACTTTGGACTCAGGATAGAGATTATACCTCTGGCAAAGTCTTCCTCTCCGTCAAATTTGCAGGTGAAGAAATGTTTTAAAAAATCACCAGATTTACAAAATAAGCAGTGGAGCATAAAAACTCCTGCAGAACCTGGATTATTTTGTTATAAGCAATTGTTCTCTCTGTTTTTCTGCAGTATGGGACTCCTTAAAGCTACCTCTGCTATATGGTGCATCAGCCTCTCTGGGTAATATTGAAACTAAATATCAAATGATTCATTGATATTTAGTAGTTGTTGTTTTCTTTTCTCTTTTTTTGTCTTTCACGTCAGTTAACTCCAAAAGTGCTGCACACCATCTGTAAATAATCATTTTTCTGCAGTAAAATGCATATCCTAGCTACACATGGTTTACACATTTCTAGCACAAATGCTAACAATAACATATATTTCAATTTTTTTCTGATTTTATCCTTATCGCTCCCTTATTTTCAGTTATTTTATCACCACGTTTCCAAGATCGTCATCCAAATTCACTCCACCCATATCTTCCCAGACGTTTTCATATTTATTTTATTCAATTTTTTTCAACTGCGTAGATGCCAACCCAATTCAGATCCGATCGGCTGCTTTAAACTGCAAATAAACTATCATAATAATTCAGTGTTAGCTGACGCTCACGTCTTAAATCGACTCATCTTCACTCTAAAGTCACACTCTGCATTTTTAATCTTCCAGCTTTATATTTTATTTGGTCTGCAGGTGTGGGCGTCTTCTCTCTGCTCCTGGGTCTGATTTGCGCCCGGTGCTGCTGCCGCAACACGGCGCACACCCCCCGCTCGCGCAGCAAGCTGATGGACCTCGAGATGGACTGACAAACACTTTCCCCTGCGCCCGCCCACTGCAGCGCCCACAAGAAGCACCACGCGCCGAACAGACACACTCCCGTCGACGACTTCTGGGACACCCACTTGTTTGCCGCCGACGGGCGCTGGGAGTGAGTCCGTCGTTTCGGGATCCTGACCGACCAATCACAGTGCTTATTTTTTTTAAATAAAATGAAATCTAATAAAGGTGCTTTTTGTGGGGGACTTCTCGGCTCTGCAGTGGAGGCGCAGGGGACTTTCACGCTTGCTCCATGGAGAAATAGCCTTTCAGACTTCTGCTTCGTTTTTGAGTACATTTTGTTTTCCCAACAGGATTTCTATCTTTTTTTGAGAAACTCTGAGGAAACCGGAGCTTCTGAGATGTCACTGCCCGCTGGGACTAGAGGATCTCTGCACAGATCTGCAGCCTCTCTAACCACTAGGAATAACAAAAAAAGAAGCGCTCAGGCTGGATTACTTTCTTTTTCCAGATGCCAAGGCTCATCGCAAAGTACAACTTTTTTTTTTCTCTTCTTTGTCTTGTTTTAAATAGTGGATGAACCACGAAAAGGTCCAAGGCTGGATTAATGGAACCTGGATTTCTCCGATTTCTTTCGTTTTGAAGCCTGAGCCTTCCTTCTGCCATGGAGGAGTTTGTGGCGTAAACATGAAAATAAAAAAATAACGAGAGGCATTGCACTACCATCCCAGAGTGATCCTATTTTAACAAAAAAGGAAAATAACTAACTTTATTGTCAAGACTTTCTTTTTTTTTTTTTTTTTTTTAATTGAGAGATTTTAAAGTGACATTAAAGAGACATTTTTAAGCTTTACAAAAAGATATGCAGTCGGTGTGTTTGTGCGTGAGATATACTGTACACGGTGCCAATATTTGTGGAGTGTGCTTAGTTCAGATTGCCGGACCGACACTTGAACAGTCGCTCCCAGCGGCGGCGGAAAACACTCCTCTTTTCTAAGTATTCAGAAATGTATCCAGATGTTATTTTTGCCTGAGTCTTGTGTGTGTTTTGTACAGTGTATGAGTGCTGTGCGACAAAAGGGTTGCATGTACTGTTTAGTAACAGTATGATGTTTGTCATGAGCAACATAAATCTTTCTCCTTCCCCACTAAAAAGCCTGCTGCTTTCAGATGTTAGAAACCGGCTGCTGAGAACGCTAGCCGGCGTGAGCACACGATGCTAATTCAGGATAACACAAGAAACTCGATTGCTTTTTTTTTATTATTATTATTTGCATTAATCATAGTTTATAATTTTGCATGTCCATGAGTCTCACGTGTTTTAATTTTTTTAAATAGTTTTTTTTTTTTTTTTTAATAAATGTGCTTAGCTTGGATTTGTTTAGCATAAAGACGAAAAGCAGGGAGATGGCTAAATTAGCTTGCTAACATGAATCACATGGGCAACCTATTTTTGTTAAGTGACTATTAAACAGCTTTTTGGCCACGATATGAACCCCAATTTTTATAATTTTTGTAACATTTATGAAACTGTGAAAGTTTTGCTTTCCAAAACTATAACTTTTTACCTCAACTAGTAGTTAGCCTAATGAAATTATGCTAGGTTCTACCCCACGTCAAGCTGGATTTTATGCAATTTTTAAGATGGACTATGATTCACCTCAAAATAGGCTTTATCCCTGTTTAAGCTAGGCTTCACCTGACTTCAAGCTGTTGCCTGTGGGTCTGTCAAAATTCAGGGGCGACATTTGAAGGTTGGTTATGTCACAACAATATCCAAATTCAGAGGCCTCTCCAAATGGGCCCCACAAAAAAAGTCTTTGTTTTTTCTTCTGCAGAGTTCAAGGACAGATACAATTTCATGCTGTGTATCAGGATGGGTTGTTACCCACTACAGGCTAGGCTATAACCTGCATCAAGCTAGGCTATGCTATGTCCTGCTTTAACCCGTTTAATCCCACCGGCAACAATTGCTGCCAGACATTTTAGCAGCTAATTGAAGTTTTTAAATCAAATAATAGATCGTCTAAGGAATATCAATTTTATGTATCTAGTGTGAAAGGTCACATGACCAGACCTCTTTACTTCCTGCTTGTAATGCTGGAGGTAAATATGTGTCACAAATGTGCACAAGAGGAAGTCAGTAAAATTCTTTCATAAAAAAATATTAATTATTTTGAACATCTGTTCTTTCTGATATATAAAGAAAATTGTATTTATTGATTCGTCTTTTTATCATAAAGAGTGAATGTAAGAGTGGCAACAATTGTTGCTGCTAGCATAATACACAGATAGCACTATGCTACGTGTTTGTAGCTTTGCTGTTTATTCCATGTCTTGCTGTTCCCACACAGCTTCAAACTGTCAGATATTTTAGATCTTTTAGGCCTGCATCTTCTCAGATGCAGATTTGTTCATACTAACATTTTCACCTGATTTTTGTCTCATTGCTGAAATGACCAAGTGAGGTCAAAGGTCGCTTGGCACATTGAGACAATGGCATCTGCAGGATGTGGCATTGAATTTTTATGCATCTAAAATATTTCTGAAAACCATTCTTTGTCATAATAAGTTATGCATGTCATAATTTTTCTTATTTTTTATATGCATAAATAGATCTGAGTTATTCGAACTATGCAGTCTCCCACCAGCAACAATTGTTGCCAAGTGTAAAACCTACATTTTCACTAACATAACCAACATAAAATGTAATAATTCATAAATATCATGTGTTAGGGAGGTCCAAGGATTGAAATGCACGCATTTATTTTGCAGGAAAAAAATTAGATTTGGGATTAAACGGGTTAATATGTGCAAAAACACATGCATATGTTCAGTTTTGCTCAATTCTTTACTGATGGCTGTTAGTTGAAACGCTAGCCAGAAAACATTTGGAAAATGTAACTTCTAATATTTCCTTAAATTATTTAATACATTTAGCTTTTTATTATGGTTTGCTCTATACCAGGCTTGCTGTATCATTGGTGTTTATGTTGCAGATTTTTATTTTTGAGAGAGAAGAGCAGAGGAGGGACAAAAATGTTGGTTGAATCAGTTTATACAACAAAACCTGACGGATCTGTTTTCTGTTATTTTTTTCATTAGCAGTTGAATGAACTTGTGGTGATTGGCACGTCATGTTGACTGGTGTGTGAACACACTGTCACAGCTCCACCGTCAACATAAAGTGACAGAGTTTCAGTCCAGACCCACCAGGAGGCGACCAGCCTCTTCCTGAACTGAGAGGAAACTGTTGATGTACAAAGAGATGTTTTTAAAGTGAATTTTAATCAAATATTTAAGAGCAATAATCAGGTTACAGCTCAGAGAACGATGCACTCTCAGCCAGAGCTACAACACTCCAAGATGAGGAGATGATTAATTTATTTACCTGTTGTCCATTCAATTAAGAAGTTTTTTTTTTTTTTTTGTTCTTCTGAGACGACAAGTCTGAAAGTATTATTCCAACCACAATCCTGTAAAAACATTCTTCCAAACGTTGTCGTTCGTAAGGCCGAATTTGACCCGGATCCAAAACCCAGAAGCAGAACGTTGATTTTGGAAAACCAAACGCAGCCTGGATGATCACTTCCCTGATTGATGGTGACTTTTCTTTCCTGTAAGGTGTGTGCGCTTCTTTCTGCTGAGTTTTTCAGGATCAGTTTTTGCCCTCCTCAGCAAGCGGCTGTATAAAAATAATGATAATAATGATAATAATAATGCTTCGTGCCAAATGTTCCCAACTTCACACCGCAGGAAGTAGCGTTGATGCTCACCACTGAACTTGTCCCAGGAAGGCTTCCATATTGTCTTTTTTTTGTTTGTTTTTATAGCAGTTAATATGATAAATCATGATGATTTTTTTTTTAATAAATAGATTTGTGATATGGACTCTTCCTGGTGCTTTTTCTTGTCTCTGCTTTTTAAAATGTAGAGTTTACATCAGATGTTTCCATAGACGGCATAAAAAAATTAAAAAAAACATTTTGTCCTCTTGGTGGCATTAAATCAGACTAAACTCCCTGAATCAGGTCAGTTTTACTGTTTGTGTCTTCTGTCTTGCCACCTGTTGTCATAATCCCTAAATTGTCTAAAAAAAAAATGTTGATTTGATACACAGATTTATTTATTATCCATTTTGCTTGTGGTTCGTCAGTGGTTTTGGATTCATCAGTGTCTTGTCTTTGACATCACCAGGACTTGTTTTAACAGATCTGTACAGTCGGCAGACTGCGCTGGGTTTGTTTAAAAAAAAAAAAAAAAGAGGGCAAATGTTTACCCATTCCTTTGCTGCGCTGGCACCGGATGAAAGTTTACTTAGAAGTTGTTTCTGGGTTTCCATGGGAGTCGTTTCCTCGCTGACTGGGTCACTGGGTTTGTTTCATTTCTAATCCAGCATGTTCTTTTCTCTCTCTATAAATGTATGGTCTTAATCTGGGCTTTTGTTGGAGAAACAAGACACAAAGTTGAATCTGAAAATGTGATCCAATCAATACCACCAGGGCCGGCACAAGCCTTTTAGCAGCCCTGATCAGATTCTTATTTGACAGACGCTTCATCATTCCGGTACCATTAAACAGCTCCTGCCGTTAGCGTCATTTGTATTTAACTTACATCGTACCGCTGTTGTGATTGGCGATTCATTTTTGTAGCAAACTAAATATGTGATTTGGATTATGAAGCTCAGGGTGTCATTTAAGCGTGCCATATTATTTGTAACCATCTCAAAGTTACAGCCGATAAATGCTGAATTTAACAAGTTTAATATTTTTCTATTTCTCCATTGTATTTGCACAGCAACCATAAAAATAGATTTTCCACATGTAAATATTTATTTACATATGTATGGAGAGATTTGTTTTTTTTTTTTTCAGAATCTTTCCTTGCTCTTGGGGGCCCCCTGGTGGTATGGAGGCCTTAAGCAGCTGCTTAACATGCATATACTCTTTGGGTCAGCTGTTGAAAAAAGGAAACAAAAATCTATGGTTATCCGATCGAACATATTGATGATTATAGTCAGAATTGTAACATTTGAAGGTTAAAATGTAGAATATGCATTTGCTCTATGCTCTTTGGTTTCAGAGCCTCTGTTGGAGCCAGCATGTGAGTCCTGAGTGATTGGACTAGGCCACCGTTTTCAACATGCACAACTCTTTATTTTGTATCAGTTCATCTCTGCAGCTCTTGATTTAAATGCAGATGAGCTTCCTGATTTTTAATTTTTGCACCTCTTTAACAATCTCTCCATCCTCTTCCCTCTCATCTTCAGCTCATGTTGAGCTGACAGGGATGAAAAGAGCCACTTTTGATTGGCTGCTGGCTTTTTCTAACATGCACTTGTTCTCTCTCAGGGTCTGTTTGACCCATTTTCCTGTCCCTGCATGTGCGTGTTCATGGGCCATTTGTTAATGCGGCCTTGTCACAACCGTTATCTGCTTTTAATTGAATCCGAGACGAACGTGATTAGAATAAGCAACCGACACGGAAGAGAGATCTCCGTTTTTTCGCCGCTGATTTGGAGGTATGTCCCCCTCCCCTCCTGCTTTTGCTTCATCTGGAGGGATGCTCCACATACAAAACAAGAAGAAGAAAAAAAATAAAAATCAGAAGGAAAAAATTTCAAATTTTAGCAGCACACCGAAGCGTGTGAGCAGCCTGTTCTCCCCAGAGCCCACCACAGGCGACGCGTCTTCTGGTTTTGGTTGTAATCGGCGCTGAAGTCAACAGCATCTCCTGATGTCAACACACACACCCCCACACACACACACACACACTTCCTGTATAAACCTCTAAACACGCTGTTAGCATCTCAGATGGGGGAAATTGATAACTAACTGGAGTCGGGGGTGTTTGTGCCAATCGTCTGGCCTTACTATTTCTACCATCAACTTTGAATAGAATATAGAAAGTACACCTGGCCCAACTTTCTGTAATTTTCTGTAATTATTTTTTTTACATATATATAGCCCCATAATATGGAAAACAATGTGATTTTATACACTTGAAGGACATAAATAATCTTGTTTTACTTGTTAGACTCGAAAGCTAAACGAAGACGAGTTTCAAACGAAGGTTGTCACAGAGACCTGTGTGTCTATCAAATGTGGGTCACTGTGTTTGAAAAAAGAAACTTCATCGGCACCAGACGACGTCTGAGTGTGTGAACAGTCTGTGTGTCTGCAGTCTGGCTTTCATCAGCCAATTCCCAGAGCAAACGAATCGCCAACAATCACATCTCGTGTCGGGGTCAAAGGTTGCCACGTGAACACTCGTTAGTGACTTAAGCAGGAAATGAAAGCCATATAGTAAACTCTAATGCACTTTCTGAGCTTCTAGAGTTTCGAGCGAACGCAGAAATTTTGTTTTAGGAGAAGCCAGAATGGAAAGTAATGATCTTGAAGACAAATACCACTATTTTTTTTTCTAGAACATTTCTGAGATCAATCTCAAAAGCCTTTTGTTTTCTCTCTCTCTCTCAAATTCCTGAGATAAATCTCAAAATGTCTTCGTTCTTCGGTGGAAATGTTCTCCTCCCTTGTTTTTCTAGCTCCAGTCTCCTGCCTGGATTTCCTGCTTCTTCTCAAGCGATCTCTTTTATTTTAATTGTGGAAGCGGCGGCAGCGTCTTATTGGACAGGGAGAGCTGGGAGAGAGTTAGCTGACCCCGAGGAGCAAATGTTAATGCAGTGTGTGTGCGCGCGCAGGAATGCACCGGCCACCGCTCTTATCTCCATTGGCCTCACCATGGAAACGACGTCAACATACAAATTCATAGAGCTGGGGGGAAACAACTCCTGTACGAACTGATAGGTAGGTGTGTGTGTGTGTGTGTGTGTGTGTGTGTGATGTATTATTAGTTGGGAGATATTTGACCTCACCTCTCTGGTGCATTTCACAGACTGGAAGACTCGGATACGAACTTCAGCGCAGTTTAAATCATTTCCAGTCACTTTTATGCTCTGCAGGCTCTCGCTCAGTCGATTCATTAAACATTAAAATGCACTTTAAGGATCTGATTCTCTCACAGACAGATGGAAGAATAAGAAGAAACAGAAAGGGGAGGGAAGCAGGGCTGTGAAAAATATTTCTTCTGTTTCTGCTTTTCCACATTTAATTATAAAAAAGTGATTTTATTTATGAACTTTTATTAAGAACAATATATCTAAACTACGCTAAAAGTCATCACCCTACATAGCTAAATAATCATCTCTTAACTAATTAACCTTAATGATAATAGATTTAGATAATAGATTTCTCTAGAGTGAAGTGAAGATCTGATTACAACCAGACCTTCAGAATCAAGTAATCTCTTAACTAGGACCTGCCTGACATCATGAAGTAGGCTAAAAGGTTTGAAAAAGCAGCACTTCTTACCCTACATTCAAGATCTACATTCAAGAACTACTGAGAAATATTGATGGTTCTGGAAAGAGTTATAAAGTCATTTCTGAGCTTTTAAGGAGTTAGAGAAGCACACTTGGAACCATTATTGACTAAAGGAGAGAACTTGAAACAGAATTAAAAAGCAGCTGGCCGAGCAAAACTACTCCAGGAGATCAGAGAAGAACCAAAACCTTCGCAGGCTTCACTCAGAGTCTGCTCTCTATCAAAACATCCTAAAACGAGAAAGTGGGATTGAGTTATTGACGACTGGATAGAAATCGTCCAGAGCAGACACACCAGTCCTCCAACACGGCATCTCCTTGTACGGCTGTGACTCTACAGCTGCGTCTCTCTGCCAGCCACTACATCCTCTCATGTATACACAAATAAGTGGTGTCATCACTCTTCCTGAAAGACGAGCCAGCACCAACTGCAAAAGCTGCCTCACATCACAGCCAACTAAAACTAAGAGATGGCCGATAGGTGTGAACACGACGTAAGGAAGTAATGGCTGACTGGGATCTGTGGTCAGAAAAAGATCAACTGGTTTAAGGAAACTTGGATCTAAATGGACCAAAAGTTTCCTCTACGCTCTGAAGGAATCGTGAATCTTTTTTTTTTTTTTTTTGACTCTGTGACAAGCAGACAAAATGTTAACTACTTCCAGCTTTAATGTTGCCTGTCTTTGGTTTTCTTGATTCATCTTGAGTTTTACAAAGACTCTCCGTCAGTTCATGGTTCCGTATTTGCAGGTTTTTCTGTAGAACTTGACCTAAAAAGGAGAAGAGCCGATCTAAAATTCTTGAGAGAAAATGTAGCCTGGGAAGGAGAAACACCTGGACGAAATGCTGCTTGACGTGCGATTGGCTGGTGTTTCAAAAGCAGCCAATCCGTAAGAGTCATTCACTTTGCTTGTCCCTGATTGGCTGATCTGCGCTGGCCTGTGATAAGGAAGCTTCTGCGGTTGTGCTAAGAGAGTTTCCACTGTGCATCATTGAATATTAATTTATATTTGGTATTAAAATAAGCAGTTGTAAGAGTGTTTTGAGCCAATCTTAAGTATTCAGATTTCAGCTGTTCTTGGGCAGCTCTGGTTCCCATGGATACCTGGGATACGCTTCACATATCAAAAGTTGGGGATTCAGATATGAACTTTCTGGACCTGGTTTGGAGTAAAACTCCCTTTAGAAACATCTCAGGACGGCGAGGAGCCTTAGACACGCACTCTGTTCGCTGTGTGTAATGTGTATAGACAAGCTGGCTGTGTCTCCATGGCTGCGGGGATCAGAGTTAATTCTCCATGAGGGAGAACATGAGTTAAGTCAGAGTGACTCCAGCATCAGCGCGCTGATATTAACGTCTCAACGCTCCACAGCTGCACTAAATGACATATTTAAAATTAACGATGCTGTGCCCTTTATTTATTTATCTATTTATTCATTTTTGCTCTAATGTGGGGTCAACTTGAGGTCAATTGTGACGTTTGACCCCGCGTTGCTGACTGGGCCGCGTCTGGACGTAGAGATGTGGGTTGGCTCCCCTTTCCTAGTGGGATGCGGAGTCTGTGCGGTCGAGGCTCCATCAATCTCTGCATTTCATGCTGATCTAAACCCTGGAAGTGGAGCGGAGGCGGCAGAAAACATGTCACACTTCAAACACCGTTACCAGCCCGTAGAGACCGCACCTCATTACACACACGGCTCACACTTTCAATTACACAATGTAAATAGAAACTGCCAGGGCGCGGATTTCACTGGGTCAAAGTTCTCCGTGTCTTATGTTAGCCGTCTTCAAAACCTTTGGTGAATTTTTGATGATTTTGCTGGCCGTCTCTCTGTCGCTTCGGCATATATTACCAGTTTATTAGTGTTATTAACCACAGTTTGTTTTTAATTGTAGGCCTAAAATGGCAACAGCAATTCAGGAGACTCTTAAGTAGTTTTGAAATTATGGAAGAGGAATAAATCCCATTTGGCTTTTGCATTTCTTTTTAAGGCGAATAAATGATTTGACAAATTACATGTATGGGCAAAAGCCTGTAACACTCCTGGGCTACAGGGTGGACCCCTGGGAACCGGGGTCCGGGATCACAGCTGTGGGTATTTGTGGCCCCGTGGGGGTGTTTGAGACCCCTTCCTAAGCCAATTAGGATTAGGAATAGATATTTCAATTTCCGAAGCTGTCGTTTCTTTAAAATATTTTACATAATCTCTACTAAAAAGAAATCTGTGAAAAGGCTAATTTTCTGTGGGTCACGTTCCATAAAACAATCTACAAATTGGTGAATCCACAAATATGGAACCACAGATTTCTGTAAACAGAAAGAGATTATTTTATTGGTAAAGTGACGTAACAACCAAACGCTCTGGGGAAAAACACACAGGACAGTTTATGCTGCTGCAGTTTATAATTCGCAGACCATCCAAACAACTTCTGGGGTTGTTTGTGAGCATAAAGTTGATCAGGAAAAAGATCTTGTACTGCTGGGGTTTGGGGTTGTGCGCATCAGAGAAATACTGCTAGTCAAAACTGGAGTTGAAATTGCAATGTCAACCTCAATGATGGCAGAATTTATTGGGGGGTTTTTGTTGTTGTTGTTGTTTTTAAATACAGCTTTTTATTCTTACAATTATTTCCCTTGTACGGTAAATGTACAGGCAAAGTCAGCTCACCAAGAAACACTTTTATAATCTCTCCGCACAGGAGGCCGGTTTATTAGATCTCCAAGCTTCTGCTCTCAAACACGTTTCTTCTCATTGATTAAGTCATCATATAAATCTTTATTTTATGAACTGAAATTCAAGCTGGAGACTTTATTATTACTTTTCCATGTCGGCAGTGAATGTGCTGGCAGCTCTATTACCCCTGACTCGTCTCGTGTTTGCAGCAATTTTCATGACGTGAATTATTTATTCAATGACCCGCCTCAAAACCTTATGTACGACAAAAAGCACATTCCGTCCAGGTATTTCTGAATTCAGATATAACTCTGACTTTCAGCGTGCAAATTTCAAGAGAAATTGAAAATCTTTGCAACTGTACAAATGACTCTCTTAATAGATACATATGTTTTTTTTAAAGTGGAACTGGTGAAGGTTTTCAGCTTAACAGTGTGTTGTAATGAAACTTTATCTCTGAATTAATGAGTGCTTGAAAATACTTAGACATTTAAGCACTTTATTTACACACACACACTTCCCACATTCCTTAATCCGCTCCAGTGTGCACAACACAGATCATTGTGCATGAATTATATGACGCTTTATAGAGAGTCTGAACCCGTAATTATCATCGTGGCCGATAATTATTCTGCTTGTTGTGATGCTGCTCGGATGCTCTGTTGCAGCCTGAGGCCGGCGTGCATTAACCTCTTTTCCACTCGTCTTTTTTCATCACACAGTGAGGAGCGTCGGGTCTCAGGGTGGACGGTGGCCAGCAGGGCGTCGGTCTTCAGCAAAGTCAAACTTCCTGTTTGAGAGGATTTGCATGAACAGCTCTCAGATTTCAAATGCACCGTGAAATATTTGGGTTAAACATCTTTAAATCTGTCAGTTAAATAGTTTAACGTTGTTATTTGCAGCTGTTTTCATCATCGCCATAAGAGCTAAATGATGTGGTTAGATTTAGGAACAAGGCTTTCAACATGCCACATGTGCACCAGGTCAAGGGAAGCACAAAAGTCAAAATGTAGCTTGAAATATTGTAAATAGTAAAAGGCAACAGCAATGTGCAACTAGCCAATAAGTTCCTGGAAATTAGGCAGCAAAACGTCTGGAAATACTTTCTGAAGTATTTCCAGACGTATGTAGTATTTCCAGAAAGATGTTTGATAATTTTACCAAAGAGAAACTAAGATTTCCCAGAAAACACCTTGTAGGTTGAAGAAAAATTATAACTACAACTTCCAGTATACCAAAAGTCAGATTCCTTGGAAGTGTTTGAGAAAGTAATCTGTGAACTTACAGGAAGTAATCTGTGATTTTTATTTTCCTGAGAAAGTGCCTGAATTTTAGGGACACAACTTGTCATAATAAAAAAGAAATCCACAAAAAAAGCTTCAAACCCAGATAAAGTAATCTTGTAAGAATCTAGTACCTGGTTACGAACCGCAGCATAAATACAAGACAGATCCCAAATGCACGGTGGCATTTCTGTAAAGTAAATCACAAGTTTCCTGTAGTTTATCAAGACGTAAACATGCGTCATCTGGGAAAGTAAAACTTAAGTGCCAGAAAATACACGCATCGCCCAGTTCACCAAACAATTTTTAACAAAGAACAAACTCTTCCCAATTTATAGTCTGTTCCTCTCATGTTTGCTGGAAATGAATTGGAAGGCGGTCAATATTTTTGGCTTTTACATTGCAGCAAAAGGACACACATGCTTCTGGATTCCCAGAACCCAACTTATTTTAAGGTGGCCTTGAACTGTGTTTCTGAGTGGAAAACATCTGAGAACTACTTGCAAAGGAAAATCGATGAGGATATTTTGGAAGTGACTCTCAAAGTCGTCTTCCTACAAAGTGGTTGGTTGAGGTCGATACTGTTAGATCAAGAAAAAATAAATAACTCAAGGTTTCAATTTAAAACCCTGAAGATGATCATTGAGGATTCTCAAATTCTCCTCAAACAAAGATAAAAGTTGTCAATTTTGACTCCAAAGCTTTGGCTCTTTTACCTTTTATTCTGTCCTTATGCAGAAGCAGTTTCACTGCCAGGCATTTATGCCCAATTTTTTTTTTTACTAATGTGGAGTTTGTTTTATGTTCCATTTTCTGCTCAATGATCCACTGCAGCATCAGAGCTCTGTCTCTCTCTCTCTCTCTCTCTCTCTCTCTCTCTGTCTGTCAGATTCCTCGGTTCGGGTCTCCCACATATCCGAGGAGAAGTCAGACTGAGCCCGGGGGCGCCGGAAACTCCCGAGCTCCTTTCATATTCAAACCGTGCCTCATGTTTCCTGTGCCACCTGAACAGCTCCCTGTTCTCCTGGGAGAATAGGGCTCTAACCTGTCGCAGCATCTCTCCTCTGTGTCAGGTCTGACGCCACAGACGCAGGACGTAAAGGTGAGTTTCCCTGTGGTTCATTTCGCAAACTGCTCTCTGCTCACATCCGAACAGATGTCTTCACCCGCCCCCAGTGAAACCAGTGTCAGCTCCCTCACAGCTGGAGGTTTGCAGCTCCTCAACAACTCGCCTCCATGACCGGAGGACCTGTTCTAAACATAACTTCGGCGATGGAGACAAAGGATGTTTTTCCTCAGCGCTGCCTGCAGCTGCAGCGCTTTTTGTTTTTTGCCGGTAATGAATCATTAAGGCTGCGACTGCGGAGTTTAAACATCCAAGAAGTGTGAATCACTGAGATGTTTTTTCCTGCAGGTGCTGCACTTAAAGGTTTCCCCGAGAAGAAAAGCCTACACCAAAAAAATAAAAATACACCAACATCCACTCAGAACCCCAGTCAAGGTACAGATAGTGTAAAGACGGCTGACTTCCCTCAGTTTGACTGCAGTCATCCAGTAATTAGTGCCTCAGCTGGTGGCGGAAATGAAGCGTTTTGGAGCCACATTCATTTACAGCGTCTCAATATGTTTATTATGAAGTTACATTCCAAATGCAACAATGACTGCAGCACCATTAGTATTTATTATTCTTATTAAAACTAAACATTTAACTATGATCTAATGGTCCGTGGCATCATATATCTATTTTAATGATGTGAGTTCTTGCGTTAAAGTGGAAAAATTTACACTTTTCACAACCCAGGCTCTTTTTTGGAGCGTTTACAGGGTTTTTGTTGTTGTTGTTGTTGTTTGGAAAACCAGAGAGCAGAGAGCAGTTTGCGAAAACCATTTCAAAAACCTCCCAAACGTAACGTCACAAATCAGCACCGAGCAACCCAAGTGAAGCTCCAGCAGCTTTGGTGTCGCTGCTCTCTGTGCTGTACAATGGCTGCTGGAAAAGACAAGTGTTTTGCTGTTCAGAAACCACTTGCTGCATTCTTGGTAGTTGTGCAGGAGGCCCCACTTCTGCTTTCCCAAGGCGTACAGTTGTATAATCGCACATCTGTTTTTTTTGTCATTTTCACGTGCAGTGTAAAAGTTGAGCTGTGGGGGGCGTGGCCAGCAGCAGTTTACATGGATTTAAAGTGACAGGAGGCCATTTTGGCATTGTGTTAACCCACAACAACCAGCAGACTGCAGAATCTCCTGCTTCTATCAATGCTTGCAGATGACAAACTAATTAATACAGTGCTGTAGTGGAAGAAGCTTGTCGACATGCCTAATTTGTATCTTTGATGCATTTACGCTGTGCCTCAAAGAGCATAAATATTGGCGCTCCTGCAGCGCACTGAGGCTATTTGAGTCCACACGCATTCACTGTCGCTGAGGTCAGCTCACTCACATACAGCAGCTGACTGCCCTTCGTCACTCAGATTGTCCAGATGACTGGGAGGACCCAGGAATGACTGGATTAACCTGCAGAGACCAGACGGAGGCCGGGCGGAGGGTTAGTGGGTCCTGCTCCAGTCTTCCTTTCATTCTTTCATTGACTTTTTGTGCACCACAGAACCCACTCTTGCCTTGCAAGTTGCAAGATGTGGTCTGCTTTCAGTTTCTTTTGGTGCATTTTAATTTGGAAAAACGATCAGTTTATTTATTTTTTTTCTTGAAATGTTCTCTTTTTTTCTGTCCTTTTTAAAACTACAAACTGTAGCCTCCCTTTGATTTCCCCTCAGATCCGAAAATGATTTGTTGAATATTTTATTTCTATGTTTCATTATCTCTATTAATTTTCCCCCTGAGTGCCCTTTATCTTCCAAATAGTTGGGCTAATTAAAATAAAAAATAGGCAGATGTTGGTTCCTACCCGACGCCGGCAGGAGGGACCGGAGGAGGGCCTGCTGCGTTGAAATCATATTGACTCAGAACAGGAATTAGATTTTTATTTTATGACTTTACAGATAATCTCATTTATAATAAAAACGCTGCAGGGTGTGAAAGTTTAGACCTTTCCCAGTTTCTTTCAGGATTTTCTGGCAATGTCTGCATAGCTTTAAAACTAACAAATAGTTAGTTTTAACTCTAGGACATTGTGACCGGATCCTCCAAATATTTTTTCCACCTCCAGCCCAAGTCTTCAGTCTTAACCAAAGATGGCTGTGGGATGTCCTTGTTTTCTCTTTCTAAGTAGTCGCCCTTCATCAGAAAGTCCAATTCTTGCACTGCAGCATTATGCATTATACATACGAAACCAAACCCATTAAGATAATATGGAATATTTCTGAATGGTGGTTCAGATGATCGGCTGCGAGGTTACAGAAGAAAACAAAACAACAAAAACGACAAGAAAAAAAGAAAGGATTTTATTTATACTCCTGCATCCATCTGTCAAGTTCTGTCTTTGCTCTTGGAGAGAGAAAATGCTGCCCTGGCATTCGGTGTCAGCATGTTTGCGCGAGTGTGTTGAAGTCGGGGTTTGTATGTGTGTGATATAGGATCGAATGCTCCCCAGACAATAAGATGCCTATATCTAAGATAACCGAGGGAAACTGTGCGGCAAAGGACAATGAAGGAGTTTCAGAAACAGAAGACGTTCCTGTCGCTTTGTATACTTTCCTTTATTTTGTTCAAATAAAGAAATTCATTGCTTCTTCCCATTCACAGCCATAGACTTTAATGTCTTTGCAGATGCGGTTTGTTCAAAGGGAAAGCATCCGTACTTGCTGAGGGCAAAATTTCCGCGGCTCAACTCTCTGGGGTGGCTGCTGTTTCATTCTCCTCTACATGACGCCTGCAGGCAGGGCAGTCAATCAAATCCACTTTGTCTATGAAGTCACCCTGCTGCAGGTCGCGCAGATTGACGTCTGGTAACGTCCTGCCGAAATAACCACAGGATCCTGGAGAAGAAAATAACTTACCTCCACTGAACCCGAACCTCAATTTACAAAAGATATCGACCCAATCAAGTTTTCCAGTGAAGAAAAAGGCGTTGCTGTGCAGAAGTGATCAAAGTGTCGCGTCGTACAGTTTCAGGTTACGTTGCGCATGGATTGGGCGTCCCTGCTGAGTGACAATGGTTTGCCAAGATTCTTCAATGTCCACGTGGGTTTATGGATGGCTGTGGTGTGGAGGAATCATCATGAAGAGAAACTGAAAGGTCAAGGTCATTCAATGATCCTTCATGCCTTCTGTGTTTAGATTTCCTCGCTCTACCTGTGGTCCCGTCCACACGGACACAGCCTGCAGCCTGTCTGCATCAAGCAAGCGGCTATTTTTATTTTTCTTTCTAAACATGTGTCTTGCTTAGACCTCTCTGATTTATTTTATTTTTTAAATGTGGGTCTCTGTTGAGAGAAAGACACTACATTTTGCAAAGTATTTTTCTCTAGTTTCTAGTACTATCATGGATTCATAAATAAAGTTCAGGGTAAATTCGGCTTCACCTGTAAAGGGAAGAAAAGTTTGAGTGTCTTATTTCTGTGGATGCTCATTTTCTTTTGCTTCAGACTGTGAGAGAGTCCCACAGTGCCTCAATCTGTCAGAGGTTTTATTTGCTGAGGTCACAAAGCCGCATGTGTGTGTTTCAGCGGCTTCTCTGTCAAACACGCCACACCAAAATACCCTTACTGTCTCCTCGGTACAGTCCACTTCACGCTTTCTCACACATTTTACCATGGCAACAATGCCACCGTTCATGCAGTAGTACTGACATGGGGTTATAAAGATTTTTTACAACTTATTTCACTGCAACGATGACAATCAATGGCACCGCACAGTAAAGAAAGAGCTGATTTAGAAGGAGAGAGTCTGGAATACTTCCGATGGGAAAAGTAGCTGAGGTAAAACACAAAGTCCAACTTTTACACTGAACTTTTATTTTTTAACGCCTGACTTTAACCCCACCAAAATATCCCTTTAACATCAGTGCTAGAGAAACAGGAAAATCTTAAACATCAACACTGAAGGACAATAAGGACATTAGTGAAAGAGTTATCCCAAAAACGACCCTTGATGGTTTAAATGGGACAATGTTTTTTTTTATATAAAAAATCAAAAGCATGGTTACAAGCATGAGACACGGTGGTGGAGGTATCATGTTTTAAGACTGTTTCCTGTCATAAAAATAACAATTGGTTCATCCTTCAGCATTTGGTCACAATCTATCTTTCATATGCTATCTAATGAACAGGATATTGCTGAATGTAGCATAAAATAAAATGCTACCATTTTTCAATCTAAGGTTAAAATGTCAATTGTCTTATCATGTGACATCCTAAACCGTGTACAACCTCATTCTTCACCAAAGTGACTCCATATTTCTTCCTGTTTTTCCCAAATTTAATCATGTTTTTCATTTAGCCGGGGGACATACACACTCACTCCTTGACGACGACAAACATGTTGGGAGTGATATTTTTTCTTCCCTTTTCCGTCAGCATTTGATTCCCTTTGCCATCTGCTGTCGCCAGCAACTCCTCAAGCCGCCGCTCCGTTCGGAAGAATGGTGCTTCTGGTCTTCTCTCTCAAGAAATCCCCTCCTGCCCCGCCTTTGAGGTAGGAAATTTACCATTTTTTACCACCAACTCCTTATCTTCCTGTTATTCCTTTAGTGATAATATGGTGTCTTATTAGTCTGAAGTCTACAGCTACCAGCTCAGAGTATAAATGTAGTTGTGTTTATCTGTTTGTGTCTGTCAATCATCCTAGCAGAAGCATTGAGGACTTGCAGCGTTGCTGAAGGATGCAACTGTTTCTAATGTGATGCGTTGTTTTTGTTTTTGTTTTTCTCAGCAGGGAAGGCCGTCTCTGCACATTTGATTGACGCTACCACTTCCTTAAATTTCATTTCAGTGCTTTTACCACGACAAAAAATATATATATATATGTCCATGAATTTTTGATGGGTGAAGAAAAAAAACAAACATTGCCTCTCTTTTTTCAGGCGTTTGACAAGATGTTCAAAGCCTGTAGTGAAATAAAAACACACACACGTCTAGATGGGCTTACAGTTTGCAATCAATCCACAATTCCAAAGTTCAGTCGTTTTCAAACTGTAGTTTTGTTCTGCACAGAAATAATCGACCTTAAAGAGTCCAAATAAGCCTCAGATACAATAATATTCAAAATAATTTCTCTTCATTTAATATGAGATTATATCACCATCTACAGGCTAAGACGTGGAACGGCAATAATCTACAGTACATTGAGATTACTAGATGCAGTGATCAAGATCATATAGGGAAGATTATTTGCTTTTACAAACTGTTGACTAATATTATCTTGGAGTTTTTGAGCAGGTCATATTTTTAGGCCAGTACCACCAACAAAACTAAAAGGAAAACGGGGACACAGCGCCCCCTGGTGGCCAAATGTGAAAATAAATGATTGGTGGACAGTAATCTTATTTCATCAGAATGTAATTGTGGGCTCTGAAATGAGATCTTTAATGGGGCACAACATTGTAATTTTTTGTTTTCGGCTAAACAAAGGACTAATTTGGAGATATATAGTATACAAAACAGCCAAAATGCCTTGAAAGAAGAATGAAAAATATATAACAGCAAAAAAAAAAATCACTCGAATTTCTAGATTTTGCAAAGGAAAAGTGGCTTAGAGACAGGCCTATAAAAACCAAAACTATGGGATATATTAGAGGTTTTTTTTTTTCCTTTTATTTGAGGTTGGAACGTGACTGCCTAAAGTTCTCACTTCACACAAGCAAATCCTTGAAACTTATGTTTTATGTAATTCAAGAGAAAAAATTCTTCTAAAATATTCCAGATTTTGAGATCAGCAACCTTTACTTCTGATGCACTGAACTGCAACCTCATCTGTCTTGTGATCTTGACGACGGTGTCAACCAGCTCGGCTCTTCTGCAAACTGCAAAATCATGGTGTTGTGTGCAGAAACAGGACATTCCACATCATGTTAAGGTTTTTCCATGGGTGTTGAATATGGGTATTAAACCTGATAGTATGTATAAAGACCCTTTAACATTGCAAAGGCAGATGCAGAAGAAATATTGACATCCAACGGGGGAAAAAAAGAGAAAGAAAAATTCAAATTTATGAATGCAAAGCTCAAATATAGCATGTAAGAATCACGCGCAAACAACACGCATTCAGCGTTGCAGATCAGTGACCAGTCAGGCAGCGTTCACGTTCTGAGGACTCACCTGTTTTGGACGTTTATGTGTAACTTTTGTTCCTAGTAGAGGGGTGGGCACAGTGCACAGCTGTGTCTACAATTATTTATGTCATTAAACAATGACATAAATATTATTTATGTCTTTAAATAAATAATATCTAATGACATAAATTAAATATTATTAAATCACTGAAACAACTTTTGTTTCAGTGGTTTAAATCACCCATGAACATTTTTACTTATCGAAGACAAGTAAAATGTTGTTCAGGAAGCAGTTTAAAAGCAGCTGCAGTGACTTTTAGTCGACTGAAGGTCATGAGGGGTTTTTCGTTTGCATTCACTCTCCTGACCACAGAAATAATGAAAGCTTTCTCAGGTTTTGCAGCGACATGGGTCTCCTCCCATTCCATCCTCACGGCCTACTTAGGTGACAATGCTGCTGCTGTGGGTGGAGCTCTTTCTCCTTTTAAGCTGAGGGACCCGGTAGTTTCTGGCGCAGAGGGACTCCAACCACTCCACCTGCTGGAGGCAACAGAAAGGAAGGTAAGTCTCATATAAGTTAACTGCAGTGCAACAAAATAACAAATTTTAATCAGAAGCGTGATTTGGTAGATGTTAATGAACTTTAAGCTGAAAAAACCAAACATGGGCCATTTTAATTGATTATAATATGCAGAAGGAGTATGTTTTGTCATAGAAATACTCCAAAGTTTTTTTAATTTGGTAAAACTCATAAGAAGTCCCAACAATATTTATTCTATTTTTAGGTTTTGTTTCTTTTTAGATTTATGCCATCATACCCATCTTTGTTGCGTTCTTCCTTCGTGTCTTAACTTTTGTTTTACGTAGTACTGCTTTAGAGAACAACAAGAAATCAGTCGTGTTTGTGTTGTGTGGAGTTAGTACGAGCAGTGTAGCACAGCTCGCTACACAAGAAGTTAGAACAGAATTTTGACATGGAAATGACTTCAAAATTCCCTCTTGTTGTGGATGACTGACAGCAAAATAAAGCTGGCACTGCTGATCTGAGTTTCAAAGTGTTTCAATTACAAACAACTGCTTATTTTAGAAACACTTTGCACCTTTTTATTTCAAGACTTTTGTAGTTGATGTCTTCCGAACGTTGCTCTGAGCTTCGTTGCAGCGCAGAAATCAAACACTCGTTCTCACGCACACCCCACTGAGAACTGTTGACAGTGGCTACTGAAACCTTCACAGGTGAGAAAACGTTTGGGTGTTGCTGTAATTGGATCCCACATCTGCAAATACAGAAACTTGTTTCTGCAAAATCCACTCCGAAATTTTTTCCAGAACTGTGGAAAATTTCTGAATGCGCACTTTCATTTCAGTGCAAATTCCTGGCCAATTAACCCAATTTTTGACAAATTATCTCTAATGGTGAGTATGTCCACCTGGTAGCTTTTCCTGTACAAGGATGCCATTTACAAACCTGAGGTTGTTTCCCGTCAATTCTGTGCTTCTAAAGCACCAAATCTAAATAAACCAATTTTTTGAGCCTGTAAATTCAAGAAGGGTCGCTTAGAGTTGAGGTAATTAGCCAAGGTAAACCCTTCAATATTTTTGTACTAAGATACCAAATTGCCACGAGTTTGGTTTTAATTCTGTTGCAGTTAGATTCGCTTTGAGACTGCAGAGTTTGCCCATCTGCAGGAAAACCAGATGCTAATAATCTGCTGTGATCTCTATTTGATAAACCACAAGGTTTTCACTTTCAGTTGACTTGTTTTGATCTTTCTTCAACCTCAAAGTGTTCATATTGTGATTCCAAAGAGTCACAATTTTGGGTCATCAACTATTTGTGCTCCTTTGGCGTTTCAGTTTGTAGAGTCACAAAGTAAAAAAATAACAGCTATAATTTGGTTTATTTAACTACATATTTCTTGATGTGGGTGTTTTCAATGTCATATTGAAATAGGACTTTCTTAGTTACTTTCCAAATCAAGTAATGAGTAATTGAACGAAGTTACTTTTTCAAAGTTATTATGCCATCATGGAGCCTTCCTGGCTGGTCGCTGCTTGTTGTGCGGCTTATTTTAGCATGAGCTGCACGACACGATGCCACTGGTAGTAAGCTGAGTGAGAAACCAGTCCAAGTTCAAAGAAAAGCCTATTGAACTATTGATTCACACTACTTTATAGGATTAGAGTGAAGTGCTTGGTGCAATACTAAAATGCACTATTGAATCGTGTTTGTTCTTTTCTTGCAGGATGTGAACTTTCTCCTGAGATCTCGTTTGGTAAAACCATCCACCGACCTTTCTGTGAGCTGATAAATGTTTAGCCACACCGACTTTCCAAAGCGAGCCACTAATTACTAAAGATCAGAAGTTAATTATAAAATCATATACTTAGATGTGATTCTGAAAATTATATCTTAGGTCGTTGTTTTTGTAAATACAGACCAAAACTTGGCTCAAAAGACAGGTCATCTAAGCGATCTAAGAGGTCTTCAACCATGGCTACCAATGCCACCATGGAAACAGCAGACATTGTTGTTATCGTAATTTACTTCATCATGGTGCTCGGGATCGGCTTCGCGGCAATGCGAAAATCCAACACAGGCACGGTGAGCGGCTACTTCCTGGCTGGTCGCTCCATGAACTGGTTCGCCGTGGGAGCGTCTCTCTTCGTCAGCAACGTCGGAACTGAGCATTTCATTGGACTCGCCGGGTCAGGAGCTGCCAGCGGGTTTAGCGTGGCTGCGTGGGAATTCAACGCTCTACTGCTGCTTCAGTTACTGGGCTGGGTGTTCATCCCTGTGTACATTCACTGTCATGTCTATACCATGCCAGAGTACCTGTCCAAGCGATTCGGAGGGAAGCGCCTGAAAGTGTATTTTGCAGTTTTGACTCTGGTGCTTTACATCTTCACCAAGTTGTCTGTGGACCTGTATTCAGGTGCCTTGTTCATCCAGGAGTCCTTAGGGTGGAACCTTTATGTATCCATCATCGTCCTCATCATCACGACAGCTGCGCTGACGGTCACTGGAGGTCTGGTCGCTGTCATCTACACAGACACGGTCCAAGCGATTCTGATGATCGTCGGAGCGCTCTGTCTGACAGGCATCAGCTTCGCCAAAGTCGGCGGCCTTGAAGGTCACTTTTTCCACAGATTTATACTTTTTTAAAATCAATTTACAGCTAAAGTGGTGCATGCTAATGCTTGTCTTTGTTTGTCCATTTTAGGGCTAAAAGAAAAGTACATGCAGGCCAGTCCAAACATCACTGCCATTCTTCTGTCTTCACCTAATCTGACATATTCTGAATCCTGTGAGCATCATCTCCACCCAAAACCAAATGCTCTGAAAATCCTGAGAGGCCCAAACGATCCAGATATGCCCTGGCCTGGTTTCTTGCTGGGTCAGACCACTGCCTCAATCTGGTACTTTTCCTCTCTAACATTTAATTCCTAGACCACAAACTTCTCAAAGACAGTCTAACTTTTACCGTTATTACAATCACAATCCAACCCCAATGAGCAACTGAAGCAGAATTAACCGCCGCCTATCGTTTCTGCTTTGTAACTCATTACACTGAGCCAGCTTTTTTTTTAATTATTATTTACTATGTTCATATGAGACCTAAAATGCAGATGATATATGGAGATTATGCTTAAATGATTTGATTTATGATCTATGAAAGACAGAGCGTATAAAAAAGAAAACTGTGTTTGTTTGCCATGTTTTGTGATTTATCTTCATTTCTTGTGTCAAACCAGAGTCAGTGCTTGCTTGATTTGACCAGTTTACCAAATAATGCATGGTTTGTTTGCCTTTTCAAATGTTGCTTCCCTATTAAACAACTTCAAAACACGCGTTTCAGGTACTGGTGTGCAGATCAGGTGATCGTACAACGAGTTCTGGCCGCAAAGAACATTGTTCATGCCAAAGGGTCGACCATCATGTCAGGCTTCCTCAAAACTCTCCCCATGTTTATCATGGTCATGCCAGGTAGAGACATCTTATTGCATTTTGAAGAACCAAATCCCGACTGCTTGAATCATCCATCACCTCATGTGTGTGTTTATCTTAATTCCAGGGATGATTTCCAGGGTTTTATTTCCTGACCAGTTGGCGTGCATCGGCCCAGACCACTGCATGCAGGTGTGCGGTTCTGCCGCCGGCTGCAGCAACGTGGCGTACCCTCGCCTCGTCATGACGGTGATGCCCGTCGGTCTTCGCGGCTTAATGATGGCGGCCATGATTGCTGCTCTGATGAGCGACTTGGACTCGATCTTCAACTCTGCGAGCACCATATTCACGCTGGACATTTACAAAATGCTGCGGAAGGACGCGTCGCACAAGGAGCTGTTGATAACCGGCAGGCTTTTTGTCGTCCTTATGGTGGCCCTCAGCATTGCTTGGGTGCCGGTTGTCATCGAAATGCAAGGGGGACAAATGTTTTACTATATCCAAGAGGTGTCCGATTATTTAACGCCTCCTGTGGCGGCGCTGTTCCTGCTCGGGGTTCTGTGGCAGCGCTGCAACGAGACCGGAGCCTTCTGGGGTGGAGTGGTCGGCTCTGCTCTCGGCGCTCTGCGGTTACTCTTAGCCGTAGTTTACAGAGAACCGTACTGCGGCCAGCCGGATGAGCGACCGTCCTTCGTCAAAGAAATCCATTTTATGTATGTGGCGGCCATCTTGTTTTGGGTATCAGCTATAACGGCTGTCGCTGTGAGTCTCTGCACGCCTCCGCCGGAAGAACGGCTAATCAGAACCACCACTCTGTGGGGGTTAAGGCAGAGAAAGAAGTCTAACACACTAACAATAGATCAAGGTGAAGGAAACCTTAACAAAACAAACGCAACTGGAAATGGAGGCGGTGTTGTTGGTGAAGAAACGCTCCATAGCCACCAAAACAAGCTCAGGAGCACTGATGGTAGAGATGAAAACGCTCAATCGACCAATGGGAACATCATCCCAACCTGGTCATCACTACAGGAAGACATAGCTGAGCCTATGCTGGAGGGCGATGGAGATGGGAGAGAAGTGAAGGATGTGGAAGAGGGGAAGGAATGCTGTTTGGGGGACAGAGGAGACTCTGTGAAAGTTTGTGGGGGTATTTGTGGCCACCGGAAGAAATCTCTACAAGCTCGGGTCATTACAGCTCAGGAGCAGGAGAGGATGGTAAATGAGCTTCTGTACGAACCACCCACAACCAGAATCATACTAAACACAGCACTGGTACTGATTTGTGTGGTTGGGATCTTTCTTTATTTGTATTTCTCCTTATAGACAGCAAAAAATGTCTTAAAACGAGGCACTGCTCCTAAATTTATTATGTCCCTGAATTTACGGAAATTTTATGACACCATGATGTGGCATATAGTACAAATGTAAAATCTGATTATCTGTAAGGTATTTACTGTAAAACCTACACAGATGGATGTAAATTGATTGTCTTTATTGTAAAACGTCATTGTGAACTGTAACCCAGATGGGTAGTTTTTATTAAAATGATTTCAAATTTTGTTTCTATCACTCACAACTTTTGACATGTTTCCCAGAATGTCCAACACTATAAAATGAGACTGAACTTAACACTTTGTTGAGTGTACATGCTCTGAAATTTAATATTTTTGTTTATTTTGGACATAAGTAGTTCAACTGGGTTCAGTGAAGCAGAGGAAATGGAAAATATTGAAGGTTTTTGATCAGATGTTGTGACAGAGACGTGAACACAACCCCTGTTACATGAATTAAACCCCACCAGCCAATCACGGGACACCTTCCTGCACCAGTGGAAATTTACAGATTTGAAATGGAAAGTTTACTTGTCAACTTTTATGCAGTTGAAAACTGTACAGCTCATTTTCAGCAACAAGCCAAATCAAAGTACTGTACATGATAAAATGGAAACAATAAACAAGCAAAACCATTACATTGCAATGGCACCTCCAGAGAAATCTCACCAGCAGTTGTAACCTTCTTGAATGATTGTGCTTTCCATTATTTCACTGTCAATATGGTTGCTAACCAGCTTTTCTAAAGGTTCTTGTATTAAAGACAACTCATCCTAGATTAGGATGTTGTTGTCTGTGAGAATAAGATGCGCATGGGCACACACTCTTAGTATTGGTGGTTTAAAACCAACAAGTTGCTGGGAAATGACATGGCTTTTTTATTTATTTCAACCACTTCCTGGAACAAACTGGGTTTGGTTGACCCATAAACGGCATGAAGTGTAAATGAAGCTTTTAAAATGCAGCACCTCTTTAGTGAGGTGTGCTTTATGAATGTGTACCAGTAAATCCCCAATTCATATTACATTAAAAAAAAAAATCTGAAGAACTTTCCCATCAGTCCACCTGAGGGTTGACTTTCAGTAATTTTGACCTCAGGAAAAGTAACACCTCTGAACATTTTCTTCACAGGTGCTGCTTAGGAAATTACAAATCTAATGTGTGTGTTTACTTTTATAAAAGATCAACCCAGTTGGGTTGGAGGCCATCGTCTGGCCCATTTAGTTCTGTTGTGATCAGAACCCGTCAAGGCAGACCAGAGAGTTACGCTCAATCTCATGCAATTTAAACAGAAATACAGTCTGCTGTCGAGTCTTTATCTCATTTTAACACGTCAAACCCACACAGTTTATTTCTTGTCTACATGATTCTGAGAATGTTTTTTTTTTTTTTGCTCACAATTTGATTTTATGCAGTGAGTAGCAAACCCTGAAACATGGTGAGTTTCAGTTTTTAAAATATTTTTTTTCTCTGGCAATGAGGTGCAGCAATTGATAAGCTTCAATAGAAAGCAACAGTAAGATGTTGTGATTGATAAGCACTAAGATCTCATAAGTAATAATCTGACTAAATGTTCAAAACACCATGACTATGTCTTAAGTTTCAGACCATTTTATGACTTATATCATAAAAGAGTACATATTAAATAGAGAAAAGGGTCTCAGTGTTAAATTGAGGCACTAAATTTGTTCCTAAAATTAGGTGTTGGAGGAGAATGCCAGTAATATGCTGCAAAAAAAGCAAAAGCTATGTCACAAATTCAAAACCAAAACAAGGTCGGTTAATCAAGATTTAGTGTATCAAACCACATAATTAATTAAAAAACTTCTAATATGTATTTTAAAGGGCAAATGTCAATATATATATGTGTGTAATTATATATTCATCCTTCCATATATACATGTATTTACACCGATTTGATTCGATTAAAGTTTTTGGAAATTGCCTAATAAAGATCTCATTTTTAAGTTGTTAATATCGCGAGAACAAATCTTTAAAATCTCGCGATGTCTAGAAAAAAATAATAACATTTTGGATGTGTTGTCAAGTTGGCTGCATTTAGAGATAAACAAGAGGTATAGAAGCCGGATACTTTTAAACAAAGCAAAATTATTTAAGTTAATTGTAGCTAATGCCATTATTATATTAATTGTATAATTAACTGACTAATTTACATAATTATATTTTTTCACAATAGATATATTTTTTACATTTACCTCCTTTTATTTTGAAAGTACCGGATGTGTATGTACGTTTTAAGGCTGCTCGCTTGACCGACCGCGGACTGGTTCTTCTCTGCCTCAGCTGAAGAACAAACCGACGCAGCTGGGTTTGCATCAAGTATCAACCCTTGACGCCTAAATAGAGGAATTTACCATCACTTCAAATTCAACCGCAGCATTTTTGCAGAGTTAAAAAGAAACAGAGGGAAATGAAATAAGTGTCAACTCGCCGTAACCACAGAAACCCGCTAGAGGCAAAGAAGCCAAAACAAAACATCAAAACCCGGCAAACAAAGAGGTCCTTTTTTCAACGCCAACATTTTTCCGCCATATTCAATAGTTATGAGTCATGTGGCCGTCGAAAATGCCCACGGTCTAGAGCAGCAGGTAAGCCGTGCCAGTTTGGAGTGTCAGAAGTGGTTCTTGGAAAGTGGGACAGCAGCGAGGATAAACATTAGCTTGCCGGCTAGCCTGGTACCGTTAGCGAGATGCTATCGCGCTAGCTAGCTCGGGGTGCGTTTGAATCTTTCACTCGGAAGAGACTCCGCTCAGTCACTTAACCACAACTCTGAATTTATCTGTACTGTCTCTTTATATTGTTCAAAACCAATAATTAAAATAAATGTAGTATTTCAGGTTTTATCACTGAAGAAAAATGTTTGTTTTTGCGAAGCCACGCATCACTCTTAAACCCGTCAGCTTCTCCGTGTTGAACATATTCAACGCACCTTTCGAACTGTTACGTTCACTGCGTTTTGTGTTGCAGCTCAATACAGTGATAAAACGCAGGTACGAGAAAAATACAGCTAAAGTGAGCCTTGCAAATCAACAATGCGGGCTTTTACACCCGAAACCCGGGTGACTGGAACTATAATCAGTATGGTGGTGTTGATGGTATTTACCCGTTCAGTAAATTTCTTCTGCGTCATCAAAAACGTCGCTGTCTGGTCAGGCAGTTTGGATAGCAACAGAAAAGTACTGCATGTACTTAAATGATATTTTGACTCTAAAAAGCCCTCTAAATGTTTCTTTGTGGCAAATATGCACGTTTTCAACACTTGTAAGAATGCAAAATAAATGGAAAGCTGCATTGGGAACAATTTGTTCAGTGTCATCCCCGACTCTGCAAAAGCAAATGAATTGATAAAACCTCTTTCATCCTGCAGCAGCAATGAGATTTATGCAGTTTTGTCAGTCTGTTTTAAAATATGCTATTTTTTTTTATTATTTTATTTTATTTTTTAATTGAATGAACTGTGTGAAATAAGTTAATTTAGAAAGAGTTTGCAAAAATATTGATCACAGTAAGTTTAATTTAAGGTAAAAACGTGCATATTTTGAATGTGATGGAATTAACAAACTTGAACGCTAAAATTAGTTAGAAAATGAATAACTATCATGTGCATAAGTGCAAAGCATGTTTTTTGCTCAAAATCGGAGTATTGTAACAGTGAACACAAATATGCAGTGTGCAAACTGCCTCTAAATCAATTTCTCCCATTATTTTCTATTTTCAGCTTATGCAAACTTTCATATCCACATTTTGATGAATTTTGGAGCTGAATAGTTACAAAATTGGTCTCATTTTACATATAGTTAGACTTTATTATAATTAAATGTATTATATTCTTGAAGCCTTTGTTGCACTGTTTTATGATTTTCTGATCCTGTATGAGCCAGTTCATTGTCACCCAATCTGAGTAATGAAATAAAAGTTTGGTTGACGACGTGAGAGCATGTCTACATTTAATAGTTCTTAGTTGTTATGTTTTTTAACGTTTTGTCGTCAGCATTTCGGTTTATAGTGTTTTTGGTTGTGTAACGCGCTCGTGTGTTTCTGCTCTGGTTCTCCAGCTCGCTGTCCTAGACTTGAGTGCTCCAGATGGACAAGGCGGAGGTACTAACAGTAAGACGTAGACATGTCTTTGTTGCCGTTCCCTGCTTTTTATTTCACCTTGGGTAAAAACAAACAGTGAAACAAACTCCGTCCCAAAAGTTGACTTTTACCTCAGCTTAATTTTAGGAGGTGCTGCATTTGGAAAAGAAAGAAATCGGTTTGTTTTTCCCAAACTGATTTCTTTTACAAGGATTTTTTTTTGTAATTGCTCCAAGTTAAGTTTAAAAGCCAACTAGAATAGCCAAACATTATTTGGTGTTACTCCTATTTAATGAGTTTAATCATCTGAACAGATCCGTTTCCTGTTTGTAAAGATGTACACGTCTTATCGCAGTTAAATTGGTTATTCCACTCTAAAAGACTTGCATTGTTCAGTTCACATGGATGGAAGTTCAGAGCTGATTCACAATGATCTTCTCTTTTTACGTTGCAAACCTGGCTAGCTAGCAGGGGTGTAAAAACTTTCCTTATCCACCAAAAGGAACAGCCTGGGCTCGTAAACAATGTTTTGTGATTGTGTTTGTCCAGGGCGATACGTTCCTCCACATTTACGGAACAAAGACGCATCCAAGAACGGTGAGAAAAGTCAGATTTTCGCAGGAGTGTGTTACCCTCATGTTTTGTCAGCGACAGTTGTCACATTATATGAATTAAGCTTTTTAGAAAGCGTCTCAGTTTATTTTGATTGTTGATTTGTAGGCTTTTGTGTGAATCTGCAGGAAATCTTTGTGGTTGTTGAAATGTTTTTTGTGTTGCTGACCATAAGCACAATATAAAAACTAACTTGTCGCGTGTTTGTCAGTGGGAAACGCTTTTGCTGCTGGACGACCGGGGGGGTACACCATAGCGCCCGCAGCAAACTGTGAGTAACTCTGAGTGTTAACCTCGTCACAAATGTGCAGGACAAGTGAAATTATCTTTAGATTTCACCCGATGATGCAGAAGTTGAAGAAAATCTCATATTTTCTTCTATTAATTTACTTAATCTGTATCTAACTTGTCAAAATACAAAAAATAATTTCAACTTGACCATTTTTTTGATTAGGATTCCCTCTGTTCATAATCCTGCTGATGCAGTGCTTGTTGTAATATTTCTTAATTTCCCTCTTTTTCTCCCCTCAGACGGTTGGGACGCAGGGCGCAACAACTTTGTGAATGGCTACCATGACAACCGCATCACCGGCAACTCGTTCAACCGTGGCCCGCCACGCATGGAGCGTGGGCGAGGCGGTGTTGCGGGAGGCGGTTACCGTGGCAACAGGGGCGGGGCGTTCAACCCCATTAACCCCGCGCAACCCATAAGCTTCGGTGGGTTTGACACCAGCTGTGTCGCAGAAATACATAGTTAAACGTTTCCATGGGAAATTCTCCTAATTTTTTGTTATTTTTTATTTTTTTATGTCTCTTATTAGATGCCGGTGGCTGGAACACAGCCAAAGACGCCTACAGCAGCTTTGGCAACAACCGTGGAAAGTCTGCGTTTTTCAACGACAGAGGCAACGCCAACAGAGGAAGGCAGGCAACGCAGCCGCTTTCGGACACACCCGTTGGATCAGAAAACCCTAAAGAGTCAACTTTCCAATTTGTTCCCGGTGCTCAGGTTCGATCACGGTGGATTCAGTGGTGGCGGAGGAGGAAACAGCCGCTGGGTGGAGGAGTCCAGGGACGATGGCGACTGGTCCAAGCCGCTGCCGCGTAACGAGCGACTGGAACAGTGAGTACAGAAACAACTACACTTCCTGTGGGAGGGGATGTGTTCCTGGTGGCAACACAAAGTTGTTGTTGTTTTTTTTGTTGTTGTTTTTAAGTGGGGAGAATAAATACATTCAGTTTATTGCTCAATATTAAACTACCTCCTAGTACTTAAGAATACTGCTTAGGACCTTAACTGTTTAACCAAAGGAAAACAACTGCATTTACATTACAGATGTGTGTAAGACTTTGTCAATATTCCACAATTTTGTAATTGCATTGTCTCCATTCAATAAGAAACACAATTGAAATCACATGTGAATAAGTTTGTTGATGTGACAAGCCATTAAAAAAACATGATGCTCCATCATCTTTCTTTAATGGCCAGTTATTGTCTTCTTGTGGCAACGTCCAGTTGCTGAGCTGAGTTGTGTCAGCGCAGCTGTAGAAAGGTTTAAAAGTATGCGAATATTTCTCTGAGACCAGTCTGGGCCCCGTCTCTGCAGTGAGCTGTTCTCCGGCAGCAACACCGGGATCAACTTTGAGAAATACGACGACATTCCCGTTGAGGCTACAGGACAAAACAGCCCTCATCACATCGAGAGTGTACGCCGCTCACATCGAATCAGACGTTAACCCAGGACCCTTCCACATCTGGACGCGTGTAATTCTCTCGTTTCCTGTTCTAATAGTTCCAAGATGTCGACATGGGTGAGATTATCATGGGCAACATTGCTCTGAGCCGCTACACCAGACCAACTCCTGTGCAGAAATACGCTATTCCCATCGTGAAATCCAAGAGAGACCTCATGGCCTGCGCACAGACGGGTAACAACAACACGAAAGAGGACATAGATGTGCTCTAGATTGAGATCCCAAACTGTGATGTGGCATAAATTTGACCTCGTGTTGTCAGGATCTGGAAAGACGGCCGCGTTCCTGCTTCCAATTCTCAGCCAGATCTACACAGACGGACCAGGAGAAGCTCTGAATGCAGCCAAAGCCTCAGGACAGGTCAGAAAAGCTAGTTCCCACACATTAGGATGAAAACTCAATTGAGCTTTGAATGTAAAACCGTAGTGACAATAACTGGCCTTCCTGTACAGTTGGACCACAGAAACCTTGTCATACTTTTTGTAACTGCTGGAGAAAGTCCCTCTGCCCACACCGCTGAACAATGCTCCTCTTTTTTGGAAAGTAAAAACTCCCGCTGTCTTTAAAATGAAACCTTTATTGTTCCATCTACCACTGAGTGATTTAAAAACCGCAAAGTTGCGTGGCTACCATCAATAGACCGTAAAACATAAGCTTAATAAGGAAGAAAACAACAACGTTAAAATATTTTAACGCAATTAATCGCTTTTTAGGTTTTTGCATGCAAAAGTTCAAGGGTGAACCCTTTGTATTTGTGTGTTTCAAAATGACTTTTATCTTCCAAAATTAGGGCGGGGCACATATTTATGACTCTTGCTGATTAAGTTATATTTACAAAAGCTAAATAAATTTAAAACAAAAAGACATTATGTAGCACAAATTGAAGCCCTATGTGAATGTGATGTTCACGTTCTATGATGATTGTTTTAGGAAAACGGGAAGTATGGCCGGCGTAAGCAGTACCCCATCGCCCTCGTACTGGCCCCAACCAGAGAACTGGCGCTGCAGATCTACGACGAAGCCAGGAAGGCACGTAAACATTATGCTCGCAAATTACAGCGAGGCAAGAGGTAGAAAATGAAGAAAGACTTATGTTTTGCGTCGCAGTTTTCGTACCGCTCCAGAGTGCGTCCCTGTGTGGTGTACGGCGGGGCAGACATTGGCCAACAGATTAGAGACCTGGAGAGAGGCTGCCACCTGCTGGTAGCAACACCTGGCAGACTGGTGGACATGATGGAGAGAGGCAAGATCGGACTGGACTACTGCAAGTAAGACGGAAGAAGTGGAAGATGAAAGACGTCCTGGATGCTTCCCTTGCTCAAACTTTTTTTCCTTTCCTTTAGCTACTTGGTGCTAGATGAGGCGGACCGCATGCTGGACATGGGCTTTGAACCACAGATAAGACGCATCGTGGAGCAGGACACCATGCCACACAAAGGCATCAGACAGACCTTGATGTTCAGCGCCACGTTTCCTAAAGAGATCCAGGTGTGTTTGTTGCGACTCCAGTTCCCGGCTCTCCTGCCAGCTCCTGAACGGCTGCCAGAACAGAGTTCACTCGAGGACAGGAGACTGGCAAGACATTGAGTTCCTTTTAAAAAGTAGCCTGATGAAATAAACGCTTTTGCTTCCGCTGCAGATCCTGGCGAGGGATTTTCTGGAGGATTACATCTTTCTGGCAGTGGGCAGAGTGGGCTCCACCTCGGAGAACATCACACAGAAGGTGGTGTGGGTTGAAGAGAGCGATAAGAGATCTTTCCTACTGGATCTGCTCAGTGCTACAGGTTAGAAATCTTAATTAAAATGGGAAGTTTTGCATGAGGACATAAGAGTAAACACAGCAGGATTTTCTCATTTCTTCTCTAAATATTCAGACACCATTGTGAACTGATTGTCTACCTGCCTTAATGTAGCGTTCTGCCTTTTCTAGCACACATAAACAAACTGTGCTGTATGTGTTTTTGCAGTCGTGCCGTATTTATCCCATCTCACTCCATTGCATTGTTGCACGTCTTGTCTTAGCAAGCCAGCACGACTTTTACCGTCAACACTGTTTTACACGTGTTTTCCCTTCGTAACATCTCTAATATAAATACACTCACACAATTATAAGTGGCTAAGATAAAATTCAGACAAAGTTTTTGGTTTTGTTGCGATAGCGGAGAAAATGTGTTTCCTTTGACTAATTTAGTGCACTTGAGGCATTAACGCTGACTCGGATTAGGAATAGTTGTAAAACTTTGATGTGGTTTTATCCCAAGTCATCCCCAACGAGGTACAGGACAATACTGGAGACAACGTAGAGAAACCTGGTAAGATCTACATTTAAGACGTTTCTAAATCTGTCATTTCATGTTTTGCATAAGTTTGCTTGACCCTCATTATATACGTTTTTGTGGATGGAGAATCGTTTTTTCATTTAATTTGGGCTTTGTGTACCATCTCACGTACTGAAATACACGAGCCAGTTTCCTTTTTTAAAGATGCCGTAGCATCTTTATGCACTGTGTGTTTCTTCATGTCAGACCTGGAGCCTTGATGGAGAGAATCTGGTCATGATGATGGGGTCTTTTTAGGCAAACAAGTGATTTTTAGTGGAGGAAACGTTCAGCACTTTGGACCAAGTCTTGACATCAATGGCTTTAATAGTTCCTGCATGAAAACTCCCACATTATGTTGATCTTTTTGTTTTTGTTTACAAAAAAGCATTAAGTGTTTAATGTGATGCTCAGTATCACTCAGTAAGCCTGTATGTCTCACACCACAGAATGGGAGACCCTCATCTGGCTCCGAAAACAGAATTCAATGTTTTACTCGTTAAAAAAAAAAAAAGACATGATGTGAAATCTTTGCGTTTCCAAATGTTAGTCTTCATTCTCTTATCTAAAAGATGAAATCAGCTGTCCATTAACAATTGTAACAATTCTTTTATCCATTCTGGGTTTGTTTGTCCTGCGGTCCTTCATGCATCCGTGTATCTTTTCAATCATAAACCAATCTCTGGTCTAATGTCCAATCGTTTGTTCACCATTTGGTCTTCATCCATTCTTTGCTCCATCAGGTGTCCGTCTGGTGGTTTTTAGCAGGTTTCATATCTAAAGCCTGACCACTGTAGTCAATCTGAAATGAATTCAGTGGAACTTTTCTACCCATGCGATATAAAATGGGCTAAAACATCCTGGAGACTCTCGAAGAGGACAGAACCTTGACATGAGACGTGTTGGACCTGTGTCATTGGCGGTGTGACGCATTTAACCGATCCAAATTTCACTTGTTACTTTTGAGCTCAAGTCTTTCACAGCAATATGTTTTCACATCACCGCCAGATGTTTTTGTTTCATTTATGGCCATAAAATGAATGTCGGCACCCAGTTCTGAAGCTCCAGGTCTGCTTTATGTTGCATCAGACTTGAAGTTCCTTTTAATTTAGATGAATCTCTCCCATCACCTTAAGTTCAATTAGAATTTGTAACTGGTTTGTTTTTGTCTTTGCTGACCAGGTAAGGACTCCCTGACCCTCGTCTTTGTGGAGACCAAGAAAGGAGCGGACGCCTTGGAGGACTTTCTGTACCGGGAGGGCTATGCTTGCACCAGTATCCACGGCGACCGCTCCCAGAGAGACCGCGAGGAGGCACTGAACCAGTTCAGATCGGGAAAGTGCCCCATCCTTGTCGCCACGGCGGTCAGTAAAACGACAAACCATGCTTTCAAAGAGTGAGAGCGCACTGCAGGTTTATAATCTAAATTATTATCTTTTGTTGGCCAGGTTGCAGCTCGAGGTCTGGACATCTCCAACGTGAAACATGTTATTAACTTCGACCTTCCAAGTGACATAGAGGAGTACGTCCATCGCATCGGACGTACGGGGCGAGTGGGAAACCTGGGTCAGTGAGCGGCTCTGAAAACCGATTCACTGCGGCTCCCAGCTAACAAACGACAAATTCTAATGAATCTGCGCGCTGTCTGTTCTCCGCAGGGCTGGCCACGTCATTCTTCAACGACAAAAACGGGAACATCACAAAGGACCTGCTGGACATCCTGGTAGAGGCTAAACAGGAGGTTCCTTCATGGCTGGAGAGCCTGGCCTATGAACACCAGCACAAGAGTAGCAACAGGGGGCGCTCTAAGAGGTGAGGAACAGCTACTGTCCTGGCATCGTTTTGGAGTAAAATTGTCAGAAAGCTGTGCTTAATTCCACGTCGTCGACAGGTTCTCTGGTGGTTTCGGAGCTCGGGATTACCGCCAGACGGCCGCCGGGGGCAACGCCGGCGGGTTCGGGGGGCGGGGAGGACGCAACCAGCAGGGACACGGAGGAAACCGTGGCTTCGGAGGAGGTAGAGAATGTTGCAGCATTTATACTGCGATTAAACGACACGCAGGCGACTAAGGCGGTTGTTCACATCAACAGGTGGTTTCGGCAACTTCTACACAAGCGACGGCTACGGAGGAAATTACTCCCACTCTCAAGTGGATTGGTGGGGAAACTAGGTGTCTCCATTCCATCTCTACTCATCTTTCTTTCCTCCTTTGACTCCTTTTCCATCATTTCTCCCCAACCATGTCATCCACATCCCATCCGTCTCGTCACCTCTACTATTCCCTGGAACCTACATGCATGTTATTAAACTATTTATACTCATTTATATATCCCCTCCTTCTAGTCCCAGTCAGTCATGTCTTTTATTAGCTTTAGATTCTCTCGTGCTTTCCATCTTCATTTTGTTTCCTTTACGTTCTTGATCTCTCCTGGTAAAGTTGGCCACTTTTATAAAGGATTTTGTTTTGTTACTTCCTGACAAAGTTCGAGTTGTTCTCAAAGCCCCTCATATAGGACGATTTACAGACATCTATAGGCAGGGCAACATTCTTTATTGTTTTAATTTTTCTTTGTGACCTTTAGATTTGAGTTTTAGCTTCATGTTTACCAGTCAGGCAGGCTCCCTGTGTAACTTTGTATTTAAGCGCATGGCCATGTTGTAAATCACCGGCCAAAAATTTTGTAAAACGCGGAGCTGGGTGAGACGGCAAGGCAAAATGTCCGACATAGGAACTTTGTTTTTTCCTTTATTTCTAACCTGGAGTTGTCCGCTTTTTAAAGCATCGATATTGGAGTTACTGATGTCTGCCGAAGAAAACGACAAACTGAACCCACCTAACTCCTAACCAGTGAAATGTCAGTTTTGCCCACTAGAAGGCGCTTGTTAAAACTTGATTTCTTCAACTCCAACCAACAATGTAGAGAATCTTTTTGTTTCTGTACTGTGCCTTTAAGAATTGAAACTCTGTCTGTTGCTTTTCTCACTATAATACCTAACTGGCTGCAAGTATAGTTTTTAAAGGTTACCGTATTTAATGTCATGTGTGGGTTTAAACGCACACTTCTTCTTCATTCCCGTTTGGGCAGAGACAAACTAGGCTTGAACTAAATCAAACCTTGGCAAAAAAAACCTAAAAAGAAAACACAAAACGAAAACTAAAACGGACGTAACGAGGAAAGCTGAAACTCCTCATGTCCTCTTAGAGGTAGAAGAAAAAAATCACCAAATGAGCTGTTTTTCCCTGAAGCTTATAACCTCTGTAGAGAGATTTGAACTTTTTCTCGACTTGGTTGTAGGGTTTTTTTTTGGGGGGGGACACTCATTTTTTTTGCGTCAAATCCAGAGCTCAAACTCGAGCTAGCAGCTTGGTTTCCCACAGCATTTTGTCACTAATTGTCGCCCTCCATTCCTCTGGCGTCATTAACTGTTAGCTAAATCTGATCCAGGAGTTTCTTGGTCGTGTTAAAGTAAAATAAACAAACAAACAAAACTTTAACATCCAAAATTGATAGTTTTTCTTTATCCGACTCTTAGTGCCGCCATGCTTTTGGGAAACCGAATCTGCTTGCACCTCAAACCTCAGTCTTAGTTCTTAAAATCCTCCTTCAACTCTCAAAAGTAAGTTAAAGGAAAAAAAAAAAACCCAAAACAAAACATGCTCACTCTATCCTGGAGAGTTAAACAAAAAGCCTTCTCTTCAATAACTCTTTCCAGTTTTAGTTTTATTTTTTTTTATTACTTTGTCCGGTCCTTCAAATCTGTTGAGGTAAAGCGTTGGAATTGATTTTTTTTTTTTTTTTTTTTTTTTTTTACTGTAGTGACAACTGGGGCTTCCGGACGATGAGACGCTGCATTTCCAGAGCACATTATAGCCACAGAGCGAGTCGATACCTTCTTGTTGACATTTTGTCCAAACTAAGCTACCATCTTGCAGAGGTACCACCTGGTTAAAAACATCCTCACCTTGTTTTTGAGGCTCATTTAACTGCGTTAACTGGTAAAGTTAAAGCAGTCTGAACCAGAGCTGCTAAAATGTGCTGGTGGAAAAGCGGCATCCCCGGGGAAGTCCTGCTTGGCTCTGTCGCAGAAGGAAATCTCAAGGAGAAAGCCGACTCTGCGCCGACATTATCTGCACTTTGTTTACTTGATTTAAAAAAAAAAAAAAACCCAACAAAAAAACACATGTAAATAGTTGCAAACTTGAAGCGAAACCAGAGGGATTTCCACAGAAAATGTGACGGATTAGAGGCGTGCAAAACTCGGATCACTCAACACGGACCAGACTGTGTCTGGAAGGCTTTGTCCAGAGCTGCGGTGGATGGAGATGAGTAACGTTTCCTGCAGTGTAATTCGTTAATTTGGGCTCATAACTTCCTAAATTGCCCACTGCCTCTGACAAAGCCGGACCAAGACAATAAAACATATGCAAGTGTTGTTGTTTTTTTTGGTCAAGGAGTTAAAAATGCAGAGCAGAGTGCTCTAAATCTAAAGCAGGCTTTAATGATAAACACCAGACATGTTTAATTTTTATTTCCGTTTTAATTTTTCTTCAGTTTCTTTTAAACGCGTAATTCTTTAGCTCCAGTTCCCTCACATCTGCTCTGCCGGGATGTAATGGAAACTAGTTGGCTTTATCACGATAAACAGAGTTTTCCACTGAGAATAGAGGACAGCTGTTACAGGATGCAACGTCGCACTCCACCCCGTCTTATTAGTTGCTCTTTATATCCACTTATTAAATAAATTAAAAAAAGCAAAAAAAAAAAAAAAAAAAACCCAACAAAACTTAAGTTGCATTCTCGGCTTCATTTGTCAAAAATAAATGGACCTTAATGAAGTCTGATTAAATTAAGAGCGCAAACACTTGTTATGCTCGGATGTTTTTAGCCTATCAGGGTTTTGTTTTTCCTCGCAGCAATGGTTGATAGTCTCCATATTAAACTTCTTCAGCATATAACCAGCACCGAGATAGGATCCGTAAAGGTACAATAAGTTGCTAATGACAATCAAGTTTAAAATTCCCGCGTGAGCAGAACTCTTTCCGTCGCATGTCCAGTCATTTCGCCGCCATCTCGACATGCAGAGGTTTTGTCATGCAGCTGCCCGACTTCAACATTGTCTTCCACAATGATGAAATATTCCCAGAACCGAACCACTATTCAGCTGTTGGAAATGCCCTCCACTACCAACCTTGAACTTTGACCTTGCTGTGAGCGGTGTTACTGTTGATATATTTACTGTCGGAGTAGGGATACTGTTGGTGTTTGTTACTTGAATCCAAAGCGGCTGCTGCATCCAAGCAGACGTTCTTTAAGCTTCTGCGTTATTGTTCTAAATGCTTGGATCACGTTCTTTGATTGAGTACAGTGCAGGGTCTAGAAGCTGCTGTGCCTTCTACTGACCACTAGAGGGCAATGAAGGAACAAGCACTTTGTTGGCAGCTGCATGTTTTGATATACTAATTTTCTTTTAAATTGTAAACAGTGGAAGTTGAATGTTTAGCGTTTACGTTTAGAGGCCACTCCTGTCCAATAGAAGTCGGATATGCAATGCATGTGCGTCTCATGAGCAAAATTCACTGTTAGTTGCATTTACCAAATAAATCAAGCTAGAGCAATGCTTCACTACCACTGTGCCCCCGAATCTCAAACCTTAATACTGCTTGGCACTCAAATTTCTACCAAAGTGAAATAAAGTTCTGTCGCTTGCTCAGATTATGTACTTGGATTTCTTGATTTTTACTTTCAAACTTATTTTGCTACATCTAAATAAAACCGTTAGCATGCCTCGTGCTAACGGACTGTCTGATTTCCAAAACGTGCATAGTGCCTTGTAACGACTGAATAACTGACTCGCATATTGGTTAGGGCTGGGTATGTTTTCAGTTGGATATGACGTCCAAACTTATTGCTCTCTCAATATGAAACTGTAGGTGTGTAAGTGTTATATCTCTGCATGTGAATGTCACAGATTGACTACCTCAAGGTATGAGCGCAACAAGCAGAAGGGCATTTAGAGAACTCGCCATCTTCAAAGCTGGTGGGCCTCATTGAATGCCTCTTTGTACAAAAAATAAATAAAATAAATTAGTTTATCCTTGTGTCGCCACTTTACAAAGTTCAATAAATTTCAGTACTGGTAGGTTTTGCAGTCGCGCTACAATAAAGCAGCCGTTTGGCACAAGCTCTTCCAGGCACAAATTAATTCTGGTGCTGCTCAAGCGTGTAAAATTATTTTGTGCCATTAACGTTCCATCTTGGAACAGATTCTTAGCTTTCTCGCCACATTTCTTCAGGAACTTTGGTCGTGTTTTTTAGAGTCCCAATTGGAGTCGTACAAGGTCGACTCTTAGTGGCTCGCTGTCATTTACGGCACTACTACCGACACATCTAGCACTTTAAAAGATTGAAACGCCTGCGAATCCCGTGTTGCGTTGCTTGCTAATTTGAAACTGCTAGCGTTCTAACATGCTAACTGCAGTTATCGCAACATGTACAAGTATTGTGAGTTTACTCTTGACCTGTACCTATGCAGAATCCATCGTAGGCATTTATTTCCCACCCCCACACACCCCGTCAGCGAGTGTGCGCGTAAGATATGAATATAGCTAATTTATCCAGATCATTTCAAAAACACTCTGTTTTGTTTTTTTGACTAAAACCCTTCTCGTTCCCAAATCCAGCACTTTAATTTTTTATTGTTGTTTGTAAAACCCATCGATGCCTTATATTAGTGGTGAATACCCAGCCCTAAAGGAGCAGAAGGCTGTTTGTTCCTGATGCGCTCATCATTTACGCTGATGACTCTGTGCTCTCCAAGTTATTCGCAGGAGTGTTTTTTTTTTGTTTTTTTTAAAGACACGAAGAACAATTAATGGTGCTATGCTCCCATTGCTGCGGCCTGCAGGCCTCCCTGTTGTAAAATGACTTTAAGTCAACAGAGTTTTGCAGAAAATGCTGTTTGGTTAAGGCTTGTTTGTGTTGAGTCTTATGTAGCACACGTCCTTCACGCCTCTGAGAGGTTTTTCCGACTGAAGGTATCCGTCGTGTAGCACAGCCAGGCGAGGTTTGCCCACAGTTTAATGTGGTTTGTGTTTGTTGCAAGGAAAGGTCCTTCTAGAGAGGAAACCGTTTTTATTTTTAACTTTTTATTTTCTTTAGGGATTTTGTTTTGTTTTGTTTTTCATGGGACCAGGTGGAGCTCCAGTCAACAGCAACTGTAGGATTCAACTGTTTTGCCGCGTTCCTGAGTCTACTTTCGCTGCTAGTTTGTGTAATTTATCAAGCATTTTTGGGGCGATATGTTTATTTTTGTAAGCCTAAATACATAAAGTTGATGTTTTACAAAGTGACTTGACCAAAAGACAGTAAACAAAAACACTGGCACTTGAATGTTGAATGTCATTGGTATGAGTGGAGACAAAAAAAAAAAAGAAATCTCTATTTTTCTGGGGTAGTGTGAGCTTTTTAATGTTAAAAAAAAAATAAAGATGCAATGAGTGGGGGTTTGTCACTCATTATGTCACTGTAACAGGAAGTGCTGGTTTGTGCTTTCTTTTGAAGAGTGCCAAAATCACTCTGGTTTATTTCCATACTTAAAACTGGAACCCGTGAGGCGTTCAGGTCCCTCCGAAGAATTTCCTTTTACTTTTTTTCTTCAGGATCACCCTAAAACCAAAGTGTTGATTTATTACCATCACCATCTGTTAATATTAAAAGTCTTGGCCAGAACCTTTTTATTATAATCACACAAATTCTAAACACAAAATATCCTCCATTGTTAATGAAATAAAGTCCAAATTGTTCCAAGAACTGCGTCTAAGTGAAGCACCGGTCGTCGTGTTGCACGTTACCGTGACATATGAAGTGAAACACCCCGCACAGGTTACCTTAAGTCATATTTATGATCCATAAACCTGTTTGTGCGACAGGCTCCGTCGCTAATATTCGCATAAAACGATCTCCGATTGGCAAACGGATTTGATTAACTTCCAAATATGCCAAGGTTTGGATAAAAAAAAAAAAAAATGTTATGATTAAAGACCATTTTGTAAAAAATAAAAAAGTAACATGCAGTACAAAAAAAGTATCCAGATTCTCTTCAAGTCAGTTTTACTTTTTAGGGATTTTTTTTTTTTTTTTTATTATTATTTTTATTATTTTGGAATCGTAACTGCCCTTCTCCCTCTTCTTGTTAATACCCTCGTTGTTAATGTTTGGCAAGTGGCCGTCTTTAAAGTCTCCATCACGCAGAATTGACTGTGGTTCTATTGCTACGTTGTTGTGATTTGCATATTTTCAGGCAACAAGTGCATCGATGCTGTCACAGGAGAGTTTCTGGCCAGTCAGGAAAAAAAAAATTGACTTTTTTTTTTAAACTTTTATTTTGTTTTTTTTTTCTTTCTTTTTTTTTTTTTTTTTTTTTTTTTTGAGCAAACTAATTGCACAAAAGCAACTTTGTTGTGACTTTCTCTGTTAAGGAAAAAAAAAAAAGACTGCAATCTAAATAATAACAATAAAAAAGTGGAGGTATGTTTCTGAATGACTGTTGTTTTAGCGGGTGTATTTAAAAGACTTTGGGAGTCCAGTGCTGTCTTCATCACTGATTGGCCAGACCGCTCGACGTGATCTAGCAGAAGCACCAGCCTGGTAGTTAGTATTTGCTTTATGTATTAGTTTAGCAAGTGTGCACGAAGAGCACTGCACGAAAAAAAAAAAAAAAAAAAAAAAATCTGTGCAACTATTCCGATTTTACCACAATTAAAGGTTTGGATTTGCAGATGTGATCAGTGTCCGGGTTGGTTTCTTCTTGCCATATCACCGTTAAACACCAAGAAGAGGAAAAATACTCGTCTTAAATTGAGCAAAGAATTATTTATTACAAAACTCGAGGCGTTGATTTACAAGCGGCAACAGTTGGGCTCAGCCTTTACTGTCGTCTGGCACATTCAAAACATAATGAACATCATTTTGTTCCTGAGCTGAATAATGGGCCATAGCTGTTACAAATCTCACGGAGAGGGAAACGGGTCTTCCTGTCAGTCAAGCTGCAGGACAAACTATGCCTGGTCATTTGTTTGAGGTGTTTTCAGGCTGGTCCTTATCGACGTCCAACCAGAAGTCTGGGTTGTCTTGGTACCACTTCACTGAAAGGGAAGCGCACAGAAAACAGGACGGGTAAGTATGCAACGGCAGAAGAGAATCCATGTTTTAGGGTGTCCATCCAGCCTTGAATATAGAAAACAATGGACTTCAGTAATGAAACTCTGATCATTTCACACGGAACGGATTATTAAACCTGTTTGTCTGATGCCTTCAGCCCAGGACGTCTCTTCTCTCCAGCCCAGCCGCTGCAGCTTCTCACTCCTGATTGGGTAACGAAGGTCGACCTGCGGCCTATCAGATCAAGAAAGAAAATTCATTAACGGGAAATATCTTTGAAAGTATTAAATGCACTGTATTGTGTGAAATTTACTCTTGCTATTTCCTGAAGGTAGGGGGGGGGGGGGGGAACCCTTTGCATTAACATAATTTCCTAACCTGCTGGAGACGAACTCAATCCAGTCATTCACTTCAGATTCGGTCACGTTCTTTACCTGGAGGAAGCAGAAACTGTTTCAATTCTGAAACCGACTGATGCGTCACAGTTTCACGAGACCCACCATCCTAACGAGCTCCCTCGCCAGCTGCACGATGGGAATCTCGACGCTTGTTCCCACGTTGTACACGTCTCCCACCGTCCCTTTCTCCAGAACCAGCAGGAAGGCCCGGACGGCGTCGCTGACGAACAGGAAGTGGCGGGACATGGGCAGGGTTCCTTGAATGGTGCTGCAGCAGGAAGAACGCGTCATTTGGCTTGTAAGGTGAGGTACGCTTGGTAAGTTTGACCACACCTACCATTTGTTGTTGTTTTGCAGCAAGGTGAGAAACCTTGGAATCACCTGAAACATTTGGAGCAAATTAAAATCCTCAGACTTATTCATCTTAATTCCTTGAAATAGCTATAGATTAGCTGTACCTTCTCTGTGAACTGCCTGGGTCCGTAGATGTTGTTGCTCCTGGTGATAATAATCGGAAACTTGGAAAAACAAAGTGACGTTATTAATCTCAAGATTAAAAATAAATTAATAAATTAAATGGAAAAACTCCAGACCTGATACTTGTCCCAGTAGGACCTGACCAGATACTCAGCTGCTGCTTTAGTAGCAGCGTACGGATTGGTCGGCCTCAGCGGACAGCCCTCGTCAAACGCCTAAAAAAAAAAAAAGAAAAGAGAAACGCAACCTGATCCGGAGTCCGACCTGGTTGAAAATAAACATTAAAACCTTACGGACCTCCTCCAGGCTGGTTCCGTACACTTCGTCCGTGCTGACATAGACGAAGCGATGCGGCCGGTGTAGAGCCCGGTGGGCGGCATCCAGCAGAACCCTGGTTCCGTCGACGTTGACCCGCTGGAAAACGGAGGGGCACTCGAACGAGGACTCTGAGGGCGGGAAGACAAGGAGGGTGTAAAGAACAGGACTGAACTGCTTATGAAGCGAAATCTGAACGGACGCTGCTCACCAACATGAGTTTTAGCTGCCAGGTGAAAGATGACGTCAATGTTTTCAGTGATGAAGATATGATTCACCAACTGTGGGTTACACACGTCTCCCTGTTCAGCATGCAGGCACAAAATACAAGATGTTTTATTTGTTTTGCAATTTAAAAAAAAACGAGAAAGGCACATTTTTACCTGAATGAAAGCGTAATTGTCTCTGTTTTCAAGTTCTTCCAGACTCCTAGGACTGCAGCAGTAATCCAACTGCAAAATTAGACCTGAATTATTCCAGCAGTTCTTTTGGAAAAGGATTCATAAACAATAAAACATGGTGTCCAAACATAGTCGCGTCAAAAGTAGGTCAAAATTATATTTTTTCCAGATTGAAAATGCAAATCTTTTCTCTTCTTTTACCCACTCAACCACAAACTAAATGTATTATTAGTTTTAAGAAAAGGAATGCTTAAAAAATTAAGCAATGTATTTTGTAATTTGGTCTAATGTAAACGAAAGGCATGCAGTTTCCATAATTTTAGAGAGGGTTTTTTTCTAAATCTTTTCCTAGTCTCGAAAATTCAATGTTCACAAGCAGAATTCGGATTGTTCTTTTATTTTAAATACTTGTCTTATTTAGCCAAGCGTAATAAATTGTACAATATTCACATGAAGAAGTCACAGATTCCACCATCAGTTTTTGGCAAGAACTGTTCATCCACCTCATTTGTTTTTGCTTCGCTACTTTAAATATCTCTGGCAGGCAGAAAGATGTTGGCGTAGGGGAAGTAACCCTTGACATTTCTGATTATTTCTCATTCCCATCATCTCCAATCCGGTAAAATTGTAATCTGTGCTGCTTAAAATACTTCTCCCAGATGTTTCTCCATCTAATATTAACTTAAACTGTGTTACAAATAAAAAATGGGCGAAAACTGATCTGACACTTTTTCTGTCACAAAAAGCCCATTAAAGCAGATATAGTGGTCGTGATAAATGATGTACGCGTTCTTGCCGACTTACAATATCCAAGTTAATAATCCTCCATTCTGGGTAAGTGGCGACCAGCGAACACACCAGATAAGAGCCACTGCAAATATCGAAATCAGAACCATTTGAAATATTTGTACGTCACTTGCGTGCAGCGTTATAACAGAAAACTGAGGCAAAGGGTTCCCCATATAGTTCAGCTTTTATCATAGTTTTAACATGAACTTACATGAATCCAGACCCTCCTGTCACCAAAACCGTTCTTTTAAAGTTCATCCTCTGCTCTTCCTAAAGCTGTCATTTCTATTTTAGCCATAAAAACATTTTTTTTTGACGGACAATACAGAAGTTCTTCATTTTCTTCCGTAGAGGGATTGTGCCATGCACGACAGTTGCAAGCTACTTAACGGCAGTGTTGACACGTTGAAAATAGGCGGTGCGTTTCTGCGTTGGACACCGCTCTCCGCAATTTGATTGGGTAAAGTGTGTGACGTAAGATGACTCCCACGGTCTGGTTGGGTAAATCCTGAGTCAATCGAACTGTCAGCAGTAAAAGGAATGAAAGGCAAGCATTTCAAGCGAGACAAAATGTTTGAGTATCCGGTATTCTTTTCAAAGTAAGTCTCAGTGGCTCCAGTTGTTTAAATAGTAATTTTTTTGTGTAAGAATAATGCGACATAGGTGCTATTTAGTACATTCGATACATTTTGCATCCATCTCTGTGGCTTCCACTGACTTTTACAGAAATTATTACAGTAGATTGGAAGTGAATTGGAATTGATTAAAAGTTCTGTGAATTTGTATCTGCAAAATTATCCAATTCGGTTTAATTATGAAATGTGTGAAAGCGTTAACGTCGTCGTTGGACAAATTGTTTTTATTTTTCGCCGTCAACGGTCCATTTCCTGTTCAGTACTTGCTAACCACGGTTAGCTCGACGCCGCTGCTTTACTTCTGGCTTCGTGGCTCATTGAACTGATTAGGCCGACGTTTTATTTTCCCTTTCATCGTTTCCACGCAAACGTGGGGGGGAAAATGTCGCGTTTGTCGGCGACCCTCGCCGTCGCGCTGCTGCTCAGCCTGAAGGCTTCGGGGAAAACCGTGAGGGGGGTCTTCAGGAGCGGAGCGGCGAGGCAGGAAAATGGCCAGTTCATCACGAAATTCATGTACCAAGGTAACGGTGCTGATGTGCAGCTGTGGCCGCGAACGTGTCACTCCAGCTCGAGTACAAGCTGCTCATCTGTCAAGGGTTCTTGATTAAAAAAAAAAAAAAAAGTCACTGCTTCCGTTCATTTGTCATGTCTTATTGTCTACATATAAAGGTGAAACTAACTGACTAATCATTAACTTGGACTAGTAATGTCTGCAGTGATTATCATCATCGTCACCAACTCTCTTCATCCTCCTGGGACCCTGGACTTATAATTCAGTAGTTTTGGTTTTATGTTTACTGTTTTAGTAGAAATTCTATATTTACATACTTGATTCCCCTTAAGTTGAGAAGTCTATTTTGTTGTTGTTCACGTTCCTTTAAAATGTTATTTATTGTTTTATGCTAAGTGAAGATATGGAGGAAAAAAATAGTTACATAAATTTAGCAACTCCTTTTAAATAAAATATTACTAAGTGTTTAAAAAAAAAAAAAAATGTAGAAAGCATCTGATATTTTCTTGACTTGTTTCATTGTAGGAGGTGACGGAGGGCTGTTGGTGTGTCGGCTGGACAACCCGTCCCTGGGAACAGAGAAGGAGGCCAGGCTGCTGCTGTACCAGGACATGGACTCGGACCTGGACAACCTGAGCTGCTCCCAGCGACTCAGCAGAGCCCAGTTCACCAGTAAGTGTTGTAGTTTATTACTACGGAGAGATGAAGACGCCATTGACTGATGTTTTCCTCGCCACCGCCCGCTTCAGTTTCCCTCAGCCAGGAGGAACACAACCAGACGATCCCTCGTCAGTCCTCGCCCACACCCTGGCAGGTGCTGTACGCCGACAGATACACGTGCGAGGTAACTGGGAATGATGCGCGTCTTCACGGACATAAAGTTCAAGGCACAACTTTTGGGACGAGGAAATATTCCCATTGTTTGTTTTCTCGTCAGGAAAGCTCAGCGACGCCGTCGTACGCCGACCTTGGTTTCACTCTCCTGCTGTTCAACCCCGACTCTGCCGGGAACCCGCTGGATCACTTTAGCGCAGAGGAAGCAGGTCAGACGACCCTGAGGCACGATGCCGGCCATGTTTGTAGTTCCTGGGGTGTAATCGTACACAAATGTGTTTTTCTCAGGGCTGCACAGTTTCTACTTCCTCCTGCTGCTCGCCTACTTTATCGCCTGCTGCATCTACTTCCAGCCTCTGTATCAGGCGCTGAAGAAAGGGGGCCCCATGCACACGGTCCTCAAGGTGCTGACCACGGCCCTGGCTCTGCAAGGCTGCTCCGCCCTGTGCAACTACATCCACCTGGCCAGGTAGCCTCCATCTAACCGTCCTATAGAAATATCCACCACGAAGAGTTTTACTTTCAGAAACGAGCGATTAGAAAATATTGGACTCTTTCACGATATTCTATCTGTAAGTGTTTGATTGCTGTGATGCACACAAATGTTGAACCACTCATTATTGATGCCAGAAGGTCAATACAAAGTCAGTTTTTTTGCTTCTGTACACTCTCCTGTTTTCTGCGGAGAAAGAAAAACAAATCAGAATCGAGCTTCAAATATGAAGGGTTTTGAACCGAGCTTGATTCTTTTAAGTTGAACTAAAAATGTGTCATCTGGCGTCCGGCAGGTTCTCCAGAGACGGTACTGGGATCCCCCTGATGGGCAGCCTGGCAGAGTGTACGTTAGGCTCCACGCCTCACCTTAACTCTACTCACACATCAATTAAACAACGCCACCTTTAGTCACGTCTTCTCTGCGCTTCTGTGTGTGTCGCCGTGCAGTCTGGGACACGGTGTCCCAGGTGTCCATGCTGTACATGCTGCTGAGCCTGTGTATGGGCTGGACTCTGAGTCGAGGCAGGAAGCCGCAGTCCAGACCTCTGCAGTGGGAGCGCTCCCCGGCGTCCACGGCCGTCGCCGTCGGCGGCGTGGTCACACAGGTACCAGCTTAAGGTTTTATGTGGCCAGGGTTTGTTACGATTGGTATGATTGGTGGTTTTTGTCCACAAAGAAGTTGATATCATCAGTCATGACAGGCAAGGAGCAATTCGATGCGTAGCCTACACGTTGACCCGATGTGTGGTTCCCAGGGAGTCCTGTTGCTGTGGGAGCAGTACTCTGAGTCAGAGAGCGAACACCACAGCTATCACGCTCAACGTAGCCTAGCAGGTCTCCTCCTCCTGGCTCTGAGAGTGGCGCTGTCCCTCCTGCTGGCCTCCATCCTCTACCAGATCGTCTCCACAGAGAGGAGCACCCTGAAGAGAGACTTCTACCTCTGCTTCGCTAAGGTGACGACCCTAAGCTCCACCGGCAGCCTCCGAGCCCGACAGCCACCTAACCTCCGGGTCGTCTTCTCTCCGCAGGGCTGCTTCCTGTGGTTCCTTTGTCACCCCAGCCTCGTCCTGATGTCTGTGGTCTTCAACGACCACCAGAGGGAAAAGGTGCGAGACTACAACGTCCAGAATGTCACTGTCCGCTACCTGAAATCGGTCTTCATTACCTCTGTCACGACCGTTTGTTCTGTAGGTCATCACCATCGGCGTGATCCTCTGCCAGTCCATCTCCATGGTGATCCTCTACCAGCTCTTTCTGTCCCGCTCGCTCTATTGGGAGGTGTCCTCCCTCTCCTCTGTGTCTTTGCCGCTCACTATGTCCAGAACGAACAACAGGGGGCGCCTATGAGCACAGATCCCGAGGTTATGGCGAGAACTGAAGCGTCTGAGACGCAGCAGGAGACGTCCCCCCCCCGCACCGTCGTCTGTCCCACGTTAGAGCGACCATAGAGCCGTGGACAGAGGACAGTACTTACTGCAACATACTACCTCTGACTTCTAACTGGAGCCTCTGGGATGCAAAATGCATGGCCAAGCACGCGTCAGCTGGCGAGGTAGACGTCAGCAGAAAACCACGATAAAGAATTTGAGAGAGCGTAAAATCACAAGCAATCACGATCAGGTTATGTTTATAGGCTTTACCTGCAAATTGCCGAGTCAGCCAGGATTGGGGCAGTATGCATGCAGATAGGCTTCCCCGCAACAGTTTTAATTCCCCTTCTACCACAAACCCGAGCTCATGTTATTAGCATTTTATGTGATAGACGAACATGAAATAAAGTGGAGCGTAACTGTGAAGTGGAAGGACAAAAAATGGCGTTCCGGGGTGTCGGTTTCAGTTTCCCGATAAGCAAAAGTTCAATTTTGGTCTCACCTGAGGCCGTTACAGATCACCTGGGTTTATTCTGAAACGTAAGTACAAATTAATGGACGCTGTTCACTAATTGCTAGTAAAGACAACGGATCGTATTCCAGGGTATCAGGGTTAAGGGAGACGAAAAGAAATGTACGCCACTTCTACGGTGGTGTGCAATAAATGTTTAGACCCGTACTAATAAAGACTAATTAAATGTCATTAATCAGAGAATTTTGAATCTTTTTTTCGTCTTTTGGTTCTACTCTGAATCTCAGATTTATGTTAATGTCAGAACTATTTTGTTTCTCAGCAAGATTCGAGACTTTGAGAGAAATTAAAGCAGCATGCGTCTTTGTATAGTCAAAGTGAATGTTATGTTATTATGATTATTTCTATGTCACAAAAGCTGTACTGTTATTTAACTGTCTGAGCCGACCGCATGCGAGATGCAAATCAATGAAATGACTCTCTGCAGCCACAGCGAAGTGCACGACTCTGAATTGGCAGAAATGGTGAGTTTACTGAAAATTATTTTTTATTTTTTTTATTTATTTTTTTTACAAGAATGTATTTACACTGTGTAAATACATTCCTGTGATTTTTTTTTCCTTTTTCTTCTATCGGGCGAAATCTGATGTTACGTTTGTGTCAAAACAAAACAGAGGATGGTGGGATCATGTCTTGTTGTTTGAAGTTGTGAGGGAGATATAATTGGAAAAACAAAGATGGAGAACAGGTGCCAAGAAAGAAACTGACGTATTTATTTGTCTGTTTATTTTTTAAGTGATTTAAAAGAGAAAAAAAAAGAGGCAGCGACCAACGCCACTACTTCTCATTCTGTTTGTTCAGAGACTTCTGCATAATATTTATAAATATACTTGAATGTCAGCTGTTTCAAATGCGCGTAATGATATTGGTCCATATTGCTTTGCACCGAAACAGTGCACGTGTCAACCATTGCGTTATGTTTTATACTGCAGCACAGAGACAATCTAGTATTCAGTGTAATTATTCCAACTTGAATGTCCATGTCTGGTATAATTTATGTCTCTTGTGGAAATAAAACGAGCAAACGTGGCAACTGTAATGAGTTGACTGAAATTGATAAGATTTTAAAAAATTTAAAACTAAACATTTTTCAGTTAATATCGTCATGGAGACCACGTGCTAAGGAGCTGCAGAGACGATGTTAGAAAAATATCCAATGTAATATATTTAATTCTGTAAAATGGTCTTAAATACACTGCTCAAAAAAATAAAGGGAACACTCAAATAACACATCCTAGATGGACAGTTTGATTTCACAGAAGTTCGATTTACTTGGGATTATATTGTGTTGTTTAAGTGTTCCCTTTATTTTTTTTGAGCAGTATAGTTATCATAAACATCAATGTAATGCAACTGCGTTGACTTGCATTAAGTTGATGTTTAATGTAGCAAGTGTGTAGCTTAGCACACTTGCAGTTTAGCACACTTGCTACCGTACAAGTATGCTGAAGTAGTGTAGCACACTTGTAATGCATGCACTACTTTATATAAATTTAAAACGGCGTGTTTTATAACCAAAAAAAATTCGTTAACCCAGAATAACCCAAACCTAAATGAAAACATTTATGCGACGAAAAGACAATAAATGAAAGTTCGTCACGAACAGGATTCGAACCTGTGCGGGGAAACCCCATTGGATTTCGAGTCCAACGCCTTAACCTCTCGGCCACCGTGACTACGCATGCCCTAATACGTCATTACGTCACCATATAAATGTTTCCGGATTGAAAGCGTATACTGTTAGCCAACACGCTAATGGACACAATTACTGTTCGACCAGATGTAACACGAGTTAAAATGTCTTTGTGCCGTCATGCCTCCAAGTTTTTAGTATTTGTAAGAAATGATTTGCTTTTTAACATGTCACCCTACCTCGTTAATGCTGCATGTCTTTCGCTACTTTCTTTCTGGAAGTTTCAAGGTAGAGCCAGTGTGTATCCGAAATTAGTTGCGCTCTCTGCCTGGTGGTGCATTCAAAGCCACTTAGTGAAAGTTATCACTAAACATTTGACAGCAATTTAAATTCCATAAGTAGTTCACCATCCTTACTACGTTATCAAAGGTAACGTCTTTTTATGTTAGCACCACTAACTATAATGACTAATAACACGGTTTGACTATTTTAAACTGTACTTTGAGGAAAAGTTCTTATCTGTCACGAACGCCTCACAGGTGACTGTTCGAACAAACGTCATTTCTATTGGTCTATCTGTCTAAGCCCCGCCTCCTTCTGAAGAGCATTAATAGCGCTTGCGCATAGCAGGGGAGAGAAGCACTACAGCAACGAAAATGATCAACTGGAAGGTAAATATTGTAAAAAAGCATTTATTCTAATTATGATGATTATTTGTGTTTATTCGCTAAGCAGCTTAGCTTCCTTTAAAGCCGCCAGTGATTGACATTGCTTTTTAAATTGTTGCTAAACATAATGCTAATGTGGTCAGAGCTAACGAAACAGCTATTAAATCTGATGCACATTAGTCAGAATGCTGCAGTATCAGATTTTGGGAGGAAGATCTGATCTTGCTTCTTGTGGCTGTATAGAATGTATGGGCTGTAGCTTTTAATACACACGGTGCAGCTGCTTCTCTCTCTCATGCAGCCTCCCCTCTCAAATTCACTTCCTCCTGCAGAAGACAGCTGCTGCAGGAGGATCACAGAGAGGGGAGGAGACGTTTCTGATTATTCCAGACATTTCTCCTCCATCACAGTATTTAAAAAGCCACCAAAAGCCTTCTAAAATGACTTTGTCGATTCGCTTTTCCAGGCCCTAGACAACGTCCCCCTCCTCCTCTACATCCTGGCCCTGAAGACGCTGCTGCTGTGCTTGGCCTTCGCCGGGGTCAAGATTTACCAGAGCAGGAAAGCCGAGGAGGCACTGAAGAAGCAGCAGGCCGAGAGGAGGAGGCTGGCCCAGCAGACCCAGGAACTCATCGACAACCTGAAGGAGGACTGAGGAAGTCCAGAGGAGCAGGTCCCGCTTTGACTCAAACGAACCGACTGATTATCATCCAGTTTGGACGAATGTACAGAAATCTTTTCTTTTCTCTTCCTGATCAGAACCAGGTCCTCCCGACGAGTCGGAGAAGCAGAAAGAAAGAGGTGAATCTGGAGAGTCGCTCTTCAGCACTGGGATGTAGATTTCACGAGTTTTACTCCATATTGACTGACTGTTTTTTTTTTTTTAAATGTATATATAAGAAGAAAGGAAAACAGACTCTATTCAGACATGGAAGAACTGCCTGGCTGTCACTCATGGTCTGAGCTGAGCTGTATCTACACGTGTGGCTGAGTTTTCACTGCCTGAAATATTTTAGCCCTTATTTTTCTAACGATATTAAATAATTTGCTCCATATCATTGTTTTTGAGTCTGTTTTTTTTTGTTGTTTTTTTTTTTTGGTCAATAGAAGTTGATTGGATCATGAAAATAATTGTTTGAAATCCATGTGTTTGTGTAAAAGAAAAAAAAAAACGTCTACGGAGCGTAAGAATTTATTTATTTATTTTTTTTAACCTTTTGTTAAACAGCAGAGGGCGCTGCTGCGTTCTCTGTTGTTTAAAAGCAGGCTGACAAACAACCAAAGAAAAGTGACGCTATGGTTTTCAAAATCTGTTTTCATTTTGGGCTAATTGTCTCATGTCCATTTTCGTCTTTAAGCCCTCGTTTCATGTTTTATGTTGAAGGCGCTGCTTTCCTTCCTCTTTCAGTGTCACACCAGATTCCTTTTTGTAATCAACTCTCCTGCAGACTTGTTATGTTTTCCTGGTTGATTCGCTTTAAACTGTAAGTATTTCTGTTCATTTATTGAAGAAGTAACCGAGTCCTGCATCCTGTTACTTTCAGGTCCCTCATTCCTCCTGCCTTGTTTTCCTATCAGATGATCCGTCTATAATTATTGTCTAGCACTTCTGTGTTATAAGTAAATGGATTTGAATAGTAGTTAATATAGTTGATCATATGAATTGCATAAGTTATTGGATCATTTAGTGTTTTTATTACAGTGAGATGTTTTACTGCAAATGAACATCCATGTCTAAAGCGTTGCCATAAAAACAGGCAAAGGGCAGGATTAAGATATTTTTGTCTCGTCAAACAAAAAAGACGTAGACATTTTGTAAGGGTAAAACTTTTAAAAAGCGGTTATTTCAGATTCCAAGCAATGACTTTATTTGGACTGAGATGCTACAAGAAACGAGCCTAAGCCAAAACAAGATGGCAGTGTTAAGAAGGCTCAAAAGAAAAGGCTCTCTGAAAGTGTAGACATGTAGACAGTATAGTGTCAGGTCAATGCTTCATTTTAAAATTTTAAATCTGACAAAAGAAAAGTAATGTCTTCTACTATTTTGTTATTCTTGAAGAAACAAATTGTTGTAAGTTTTTGCTCTTTATGGCTAACTATAAAATGTCCAATATAGCAAGAATGAAACTGTTGTTTGTGTTGGTCTAGAAGGAAAAGTAGCTTTTAGTATGTTGTGGCAATGGGAACGTAAACGTTTACCTTTGCATTTCAGAAAAGTAGAAGTGCAGGAGGGAAACGGTTTCACAAATTCATTCAAATCCAATTTGTTTTATGTTGAAGAGCGCAGGATTCTGAGCTTGTTGTCAAAAATTAGAAATGGTGAAAAAGTGAAAATCAAAGAAGAGTCTGGTGGTTACATTTCTTCTCCGATTTGCTTTATTGTTTGTCAATATGATTTCCAAACTGCAGAAAAGGCTTTATTTCAAATAGTAATTGATGAGCAAAAGGTTCCAAATGGAAAAGTTGTTACAGATGTCAGTTGTCGTTGCTTGTACAGAACATTGCTGCAGCACAAAGTGGAAAATTAGCCATAATTTTTTGTTTTCACGACTTTAGCCAGGTGATAAGGCACACGGTTTTGATCACACAAGACTGTCACGCTAGATGCTCGACCTCTGACAGCTTCGTATTTGCAACGAGGGTATTTGTATGGCCAACCAGAACTTTTACAAGCAATGATTTCAAGATCTATATCCAGTGTTTGACGGGAATTGCCGAAGTTGCAGATTCCGGTAAGGACCCCTTCTGGGTCCAAAAAGAAAGTATTGATTGGTTTGCATCGTCTTTGAGGTTTATTTATGTTTTTCATGTTGCCATTGCAGCTGAAGGAATCCGTGCCGGTGACGACGTGTTTGTGGAAGAAGTCGAGAGCCTGGCAGATGTCGGCCGCATAGAGAGCGAGGATGAGGACGGCCACAACCTGGATCTTCATGGTTTCCTGTCGTGGGATATGAACATGCTGAAAGCAATTTCTCCTCATTGTCAGTGTGTGTCCACTGACTGATTTATGAGACTAACATTGTACACTCATTCTAATTAATTCAACAAGACTTTACCTGGGCTTTTATATTCCCAATTGTTTATTTAAAATAGCTTGCAGATACCAAGATCAGGATTTTCCTGGATGGTACTGATTTTCAGTTCTTTTTAGTTTTGTTTGATGATCTGCAAAACAAAGGAGAAAAATATTCAGTGTTTTAATTAGAAGTGTTAAATGAAACATCAATAGTCATAAGAAAATTCTACTTGGTGTTATTGTAAATGGGGGGGAAAAAACACATAATAGCAGGTTTGGAAAAAATTTGATTAAAAAAAAACAAAAAACAACGCTTTGATTTTTGCTCCCATACAGATTTAGACAAAAATAATAAAACTGCCAAAAGATTAGCAGGATGAAATCCACTGCAGAACAGACCCAGATCCTTCATAGAGAAGCAACGGAGCAGTTTTAACTGTCCTTTAATGTTTTATTTTCTGTTTTACTCACCTGCTTAGATGTGTTTGGGTTTGAAAGGTCTTGCTGTAGAACCAGAACGTTGATGAAGTTCACAGTGAAGATGACTCTGGTGAACCTGAAGTCTGGATCTACTTGAACCCTTTTTATTCAGTTCAAGGAAGGGAAGTCTCTTATGTAATATGGACTAGCAAAAAAAAACATAGCGTTGACGTGAAGTAGCAGTGAACGCCATGTTGTTGACGTAGCACCGATGCGATAGGATCGGTTTGCACAGTGGTGATATTTGTTTTTTAAGTTTTGTTGATCAATCAGATCTCGCCAGAGTCACGTATTATAGGATGAGAGTGTAACTTCACTTTCTCTAATTTCTTTATGTAGGATTGAAAGTTGCTCTGCTTTAAGGAAAACCAGAAAAAGCACGAAGAAGAACCGAGCCAGGTGTGACACACAAACACAGAGAGGAACTGTGCTCTGCGTTGTCAGTGAAAGTTGCAAAAGTGAACCCCAATCTTGCATGACTCATTTTTCACAAAATAGATGAAATGGAAAAAAAAAAAAAAAGAGTTGCTTCACATTGAGAACATCAACATGGTACACAGTCATTTTGAATAACATATGATGAAATTCTGCATCTGTCACTTTGCATTCTTTCTTTCTTTATTTATTACTGGTGGAGAGAGAAAGATGAAGGTGATCAACATTTACCTGTTTCAAATGGCTAACAATGTCATTTGTTAAGATTAAATGGAAAAAATCCCAAAGAAGTCACATACCAGATGTTATGTTTCCCTTTTCAGGTGACTCTGTTGGTAGACTTGGTTGTCTGAAGCACAGACTGCTGAAGATCTTCAATGGTGGAAAGTTTCTGAAGCTGCAGTGTAACTGATCTGGGCTTGTTATCTAGCATCCAGGTGAGACCAGTTTACCCAATTTGAATAAAGATAAACCCATATCGTAACAGAAATCAGTAAAAACTAGCACATTGTAAGACGGGAATGTGGGTTATGCAAAACCTTTAAGGTCGGGGAAATTCACAGAAAAGTCCTTTTATTGTTGTTGCACACAAGGAGCCAGGATCGTCTCTTTAGTTGGAACTGTTCTTCACCAAATGAGGCCAGAAATGCAGAGATTCACACAGAAGGTAGTTATAACTGATTCCAGAATTGCAGCTAAAAATATGAAACAGAGTAAAAGTTAGGGTTCCTACTGTAGTGTCAGGTCAATTAAAGAAGCATAATTTTAAATGTGTAAATCGGACAAAAGAAAAAAAAAGCAGTTAGGTAGTTAAATTTTTAGTGTTATGTTTGTGTTGGTAAAGTAAGAAAATGAGGTGTTAGTACTTTGTGGCAATGGGAATGTAAAGAACGCTTGGCATTTAAGAAAAGCCGAAGTAAAGAGGGAGACGGTTTGACAAATTAATTCAAATCCAATTGGTTTTATCTTGAAGTTTGCAGATCTGCTTTGAATGAAGGAGGATTCTGAGCCTCTCAGCAGATCCAGTTGAAACCAGATATTTGCATATGTGGTATGAAACGACATGTAGCTTTTTCATTTTATGTCTGTTAGGATTATTAAAATACAACTTATTTGAGAAATGCTAGAAATGGAGAAATCTTTGTCAGGTTATCAGGTTTTTGTGTCACGTCTTCAGATGGATAATGGATGAAAGATGAGAACCAGTTTCATGATTCTGAAACTGATGAGAAGAAGCTTGTAAGATGTGGAGACTCAAACGGAGTTGGTAGAAACAACAAAGTTTTTGTGGAAGATTAAAACTGTCAAGACTTTTCCTTCTTCTTCTGCTGGCGGTTTATTGTAATATAATTTTTAAGTTGTTGTTTTCTGAAACACTATATGTAGTGGCTGATGATCAACATAAACACAAGACAGCTCTTTGTTAAGCAGTAGGTTCATAATAATGGCTTTATTCTGTTTGCACTTTGAGGGAAAGACATATTTGTTGGGGGGGTTTTATACAGCAAAAAATGCAAGACATGGTTGTTTCTTAATATGCATTAAAAGGTATATATATATATATATATATATATATATATATATATATATTATATATAGTAAGTATCTTTAATTGTGAAAAGTTTGTAAGAAAAAATTAGCATCTTGTTGTAAAGCATTTTCCTCCCCATGATCTTTTGCGTAGTGCACCGGTACACCATCCAGGCAACTCACAACAATGACTCTGTTATTCAGACTTCTTCCCTTGTATTCACATTTGGGCTTCCTGGCTTGTTTCTTGACTGTACAAACCACGACTCTGAACTTCTTCTTGCTCTCTGTGTAATGGCTTCCTTTGTTATAAATGCCTTGACCTGTACAGATAGCCTTGACCTCCTTGGCGTCAGCGACAATGAACGTGTTGGTCTTCTTGCAGATGTTGTCGTCGTCGTAGATGTTCTTGCGCTTCATGGTCGCCGTGCATTTAGTGGCGCCATGTTTTTGTCCACGTGCTGCCTTTTGAACTTCTCGTAGCGGGCCTGCGCATTGTTCTCCAGGTCCAGGGCTCTGGTTGCGTTTGCGAACTCTGAGGCGGTGGCTTGCAGGGGGAGCAAGCAGACGAGCAGGCAGAATGGCAGGACTGCCATGATTCTGAAAGAAGATGGAGTAATTAAAAAAGAATTTGAGACAAATGTAGTTTTGCTCAAAGACGAAAGATTCAAGCTGTAGATGAAGTTGCCTCTTATTTAAGAAAATGTGTGTGTTTGAGGTTGGAAAAATACTGCTTTGTAGTCTAAAAATGTGAAACGTTTGACTTTATGGTAATTTCTGATTGATTTTAGCAAATAGGAGCTACGTTACCTGGTCCAAAATGAGTGAAGCACTTTTTCCAGACGGACAAGAGGCAAACAGAGAATGAAGTCGTCTTCTGTTGTAGTCGGTGAGGTGTCAGACAACAAAGTAATGCTCCAAAGTGTGTGTCCTTTAAAGGAGGAGTTTCTATTTGAAGGTGGAACTCTTCTGCTGCTAAATGTACACGTAACGATACACAATTAGTGTAAAGCAAGCTGACTGGCTGTTTAAGCCCGCCATGATCAATATTTATAATGTGTTAATCTGCATAAGAACACGCAATTGGCTGCATAGAAAGTGGTTCGTGGCAGGCAGGACCACCAGCTAAAAATATTTGTACTGAATCAAACCAGTAAGTTGAGTTATGAGAAGGTGACGAAGGGAGGGAAACAAACATGGCCGACCACAAACCAGAGCTGCTGAGAGTCTCTTTTCATGCATCTTGAAAAGGAAGTCAGATAAGATTTAAAAGGAATAAAGCTGGCAGGAAAAATAGACAGAAGTAGCATCTTAATATTGGATATAATGTAAAGACTAAAAACGACTCTCAGCTGTTTTGCAGTGGGGAGATTTATCGTGAACAGAGTGGGTGGAGGATTTTTACTTAAAGGACCACAAAACCACACCTGCAGCAGCAGTCACACATGCACGACCTGCATAGATTGAGCAAACACACTGAATGTTGTGTTTACCTACAGGGAAGTTTGAAGTGGAGCTATAGGTGTTATAAATTTATAGTGAAACACTGTTTTGGCAAAACAGTAACTACAACTCATGGTGTTGACGACAGGAATAAATATGCTGTTGACTGTTTCACCTTCCAAAAAAGAGATGGACTGTAGTGGAGGTGTTAGTTTATTAGTCAAACTATTATAAAGCGGTTTTCCCTGACAGTACACAAAGCTTTGGTCTTAATGCTGAGGCTTAAAGTGTCTGGTTAGATGATAAAACAGACCGATGGAGACAATGTCACTTTGAACATCTGTGACTACAGAGGGTTGTTGTAGTTGCCGATGACTATCAGTCTGACCACAAGAACCACCCCTGTTTACAAGAACTGAAGCTTCAGGACTATTGTAGGAAATTTTAGGCCATTATCTGAAAACGGGGCCACTTTTTGTTGTATTACATAAACTAGAAGGGATGGATGGCAAAACCAGTTATGGAGAACAGAACAAGTTTCTAGATGTGTAGACTTTAGCGTGCATGCTATCTGATGTAGGTCCGATGTCATTGTGGTGAAATTAATTCCAGTGTGACACAGAGAAATGTGCATTTAAAGAAAGTGCGAGTGATTTTACTGAAGCCACAATGAAATGTATTATTATTATTATTATTATGAAGATGAGTGAAAGATGGCGTCACGGGTTGGATAGCAGCGCTATCAGAGATGTAGGAGGAAAAAAAACCCACAAGTTCAAAAGCCATTGGTGGTGAAAAGTGGTATGTTTTGTTTGCAGTTTAGAAAAAGTAAAAATAGTGAAAATAAAAGAAGAGTCTGGTGGTTACATTTCTTCTCCAATGTGCTTTATGTGTAGTCAAAATTATTTCCAAATTGCAGATGAATAATGTAAATGATGAGCAAAAGGTTCCAAATGGAAAAGTTGTTACAGATGTCAGTTGTCGCTGCTTGTACAGAACATTGCTGCAGCACAAAGTGGAAAATTAACCATAATTTGTGTTTTTCACGACTTTAGCCAGGTGATGAGCCACACGGTTTTGATCACACAAGACTGTAACGCTAGATGCTGGACTTCTGACAGCTCCGTATTTTCAACGAGGGTATTTGTTTGGCTTTTTAAAAGTATTACAGAGAATGATTTCGAGATCATATCCAGTGTTTTGACGGACTTTGCCGAAGTTTCAGATAAGGACCCCTCCTGGGTCCAAGAAGAAAGTATCGATTGGTTTGCATCGTCTTTGAGGTTTATTTATGTTTTTCATGTTGCCATTGCAGCTGAAGGAATCCGTGCCGGTGACGACGTGTTTGTGGAAGAAGTCGAGAGCCTGGCAGATGTCGGCCGCAGCCTGGATCTTCATGGTCATGTTTGTTTCCTGTTGTGGGAAAAATAATTCAAAAACTTATTTCATATAAATGAGAGCAGGTCAAGTGATACAACCACTTACATGTATGTTTGTTTGTTTGTATTCTCCTGCTTAGATGTGTGTTTGGGTTTGAAAGGTCTTGCTGTAGAACCAGAACGTTGATGAAGTTCACAGTGAAGATGACTCTGGTGAACCTGAAGTCTGGATCTACTTGAACCCTTTTTATTCAGTTCAAGGAAGGGAAGTCTCTTATGTAATATGGACCAGAAAAAAAGAACACAATGCAGACATGAAATAGCAGTGAACGCCATGTTGCTAAGTAGCACAGATGCGATAGGATTGGTTTGTGAACTGTCTGTTTTGAAAGTTTTGTGGATGGATGAGGTATTGCCAGAATCATGTGTTCTAAGATGAGTTTATAACTGTACTTTCTATAGTTTGTTTTTGTGGGATGTGAAGTTGCTCTGATGTAAGGAGAAGCAGGGAAAAAAAAAAAGTAGGGGGGAGGGGGGCAAAACAAAAACTGAGTCAGGTGTGACACACAAACACAGAGAGGAACTAGACTCTGCGTTGTCAGTGGAAGTTGCCAAAGTGATCCCCAATTTTGCATGACTCACTTCCACAAAATGGATGAAATCAAAAAGCAAATTGTATCAACATGGAACACAGTCATTTTGTTGAATGTATCATGAAATTCTGCATTGGTCACTTTGCATTCGGTCTGGATTTATTTGTAATTGTCAGCATCAATGTTCACAATGATTGTCCGCACTGTGATATCTTGGTGTAATTGTTTTTCTCCATCTCTGTTTTTGCAGGTGTAGAAGCAGACTTCCAGGGTTGTAATCTGTTGAAGCACATTTCAGAAGCAACAGGTTTTTTTTGTACTGGTTAATTTTCAGCAAATTATAATGTCTGTTTGGAGTGAAGGAAGTGATCAATGAGGGTTTTATATTCAATAACAGGAAGGTACCACCAATGTCGACCGAGTGTGGCTTTTGTCACCTTGTTGTTTTCCATTTTGCGCAACTTAAACCGAAGCAAAAGTAATGAGTCATTTGGTAGTGCCTCAAAGGATATAGCTGGTGTTTCAGCAGAGTGGCTGTGCATAAAGTAATAGTCCATGAAAGACATAATTTATTATTGTTAGTTGCCCATCTAAGACTGGTGCTTGAAAAATCCATGGCCATAATTTGTACATGTAAGAAAATACTAGATTTTTGTGATATTGCTAGAGCTCATTAAATATGTATTTAATATTGGTGACCAAATGGGCAAATCAAGAAATCAATTTGATGACATTGTGGTGGCCCTTTAAATGTGACTTCCTCTTTTGAACATGGAAATGCTCAATTTCCTACGGTGTTGTGAATCAGAAATGTAATGTGATATGTACTTTTTTGTGTGTTTTGTAAAGTAATGGATTTGAACATGATCTGTGGGCAGATGTCAATAAAAAAAGGAATGTGGAAAAAAATGTGCCTAAGCAGAAGTAGGCACAAATCTTTACAGATTATCAGGAAGTTGGTGGGTATTAATCTAAAAATCCCATGAAGTACCAAATGAAGCATGAATGTTTGCTTAATTTACAGCTATAAAGAAAGTAGATATTGTGATTAGCACTTTCACAAGGGTCATGTGAGTATTTGAACTCATGTCCTTTATCCCTAATGTCTGAAGTCTTAATCTGTGGACTACACAATATTCCACATTGTAGAGGTGTGATGGCATATTTATATATTGTAGTGGCAATGGTGACTGAAAGAGGCTCACAACATTGAGATGTAGTCTAAAATTTAACTGTTTAGAACCAGAATATGTAAAATATGAGCAACTGATGTCATGTGTAAAGATGCTTTTTGTAATGCCATTCATTAAAAGGTATAGTTGATGTCAAAGTAATGTTGTGGTGTTTGATGATGTTTTAGTGTGAACTTTTCCAAGTGCTTGGTTGGTGCACTGGAAAGAGACTGTGCTCTGGTAGTGCAGGTTGTTGGTTCAAGACCGGCTTAAGGCATGGTTTTAAATTTGAACATGGAAGACTGGTTTGTTGGTATTTGTAGAAGTTGGAGCATCAGGTTTGGCAGATGCTTGTGTGGCACAGTGGATAGAGACTCGGTTTGAGTTCTCATGGTTCTTAGTTCAAGACCTGCTGAAGGTATGGTTTTACATTTGAACATGGAAGAGTGATGTGGGATTAGTATGAGTTGGAGCATCAGGTTTGGCAGATGCTTGTGTGGCACAGTGGATAGAGACTGGGTTTCAGTTCTGATGGTTCTTAGTTCAAGACCTGTGTAAGGTATGGTTTTCAGTTTTAACATGGAAGACTGGGTTGTTGGTATTTGTACAAGTTCGAGCACTGGGTTTGGCAGGTGCTTGGTTGGCACAGTGGATAAGAAGTCTGGTGTGGTATGGTCTGGTTCTCAAGGTACTGAGTTCAAGACTGGTATATGGAATGAAGGAGAGTTGCTGGGGTTGAATTGAATCTGTGGTCAGTAGGATCTGGCCAGGTGACCAGGGGGTGGACCAGCATGAAGGGAGAGTAGAGAGTAGAGAGTAGAGAGTAGAGAGTAGAGAGTAGAGAGTACAGAGTACAGATAAAATGGTCGATAGACAAAAATTTTACACAAACAACCTGAAGTGCAATATGTTGCCTTTATTCACACTGTTAGTTTGACAAAATGTTACAAATGTGGAACTGGATTTTTCGCCTCCAACTCCATTTCTAAATACTTTGAGGCCAGATGTTACCACAGGATGCAGTAAAGAGGAGAGAAGGTCACGCCCCCCCTTCATAAATAAAGCATCCTCATCTGTTGTAGCTGCCCAGAAAATCTACAAGCAAGCAAACATTCAGGTAACATGATGGCAAGACAAAACCAAAAACAACTCATGCAGAAAACTAGTATTTAACAAAAAACCTCATGCATAATAGTTAGCTGAACATAGTTCAGATTATCAGATGTGTCATAAGCACAATGCCACGAAGAGGCATTACTTTGGGCCCACGCTCAGTCGCCACACTGACACACGGTGCCAGGAAGCCAGAGGGAAGGCGCTTCTTAAATAAACACAAACAATTCTCTCTCAGTATTTTTGTACAATGTGTCACTATGGTCTATGAAGCAACAGGAGGGTAGCTCACTGAAGCTACCCTCCTTGGTAGCCATTTTGAACTTCAAATGGGGGTTTTCATTCTTTCCAATTTCACTTTTTGGGGTTTTTTCCTAAGTGCTTATTTGTAATTACATGGCAAAACATCATCGGGGTGGAAACAAATCTGAAGAAACTTTCATCTAAACCATGCTCAATGCTCTATAGTATTTTGACTAGCAGTTTTCCCAAAAATATAAATAAATACTCATCTATTTACTTCAATCCTAATCATTTTGACTGTATATACCACTGGGATTTACAAAACATTATCTTGTCTATCCCAAATAAATGATCCAATTAAATAGAGTTCATCAATTACTGTCAGGTGTGTACGTGTGATTAACATAATGCTATTTGGGCATTAGAGAAATTCAAAATGGCCACAGGGCTATCATCTGATTATTTTTATCATGAATGAACTCTACTGGGAGAAATCGTTTTCAGTTCATCCATTACAACTTCTTACTTAAATAAAAACAAATAAACAGAGAATGGAGATTCAAAAATGTAGTGATCCCAACCTTACAGTACAATCAGGCTGTCAATCACTACATGTTCCTTTAATGATTATTTACAGAAGCTTCCACTGTTATTGCCCACCCTGCTGTCGATGTGTAAAAAGAGCCAGGATGTTCAACAATACTGTTAAATTGATTTCTGCTTACACATCTTTACCAGCGTAGCCAATAACCAAACACAACAAGTAATGTAGTTGATACCTAAACATAGTAGGTGTACAACTATCTTTCAAATAAATATATTCAAATCAATTGTCACAGAGCTATTTTTAAGAATAAAAGTAGTAAAATTGCAATTACAACAAGAACAGTTGTCATTTCGCATTACATCAAGTCCATGTACTGTATATAATGTCAGCCACTTAGTTCATGATACAATTTGTATCAAACAGGGTTTTTCTCCGTCTAGCGTGATTTCAGCCGGGCTCTGCTCCAGGCGACAGCAGACTCTACTGCCCCCGAAAGCAAAATGAAGGAAACGGTTAAATATATTTACACTTGCTGTCGACGATGCGCCTGAACCGAAGCGGGAAACCAGAATTGACCCAGAAGTCTGGGGCTTACAGAGAGAATGACAGAGATGTCCCTTACTAAAACTAAGGTACACAGGACAGGGTCACCCATCTCTACGGCTTAAAACTCTGACCAAAAAAGACTGCCGTCTCAAGAAGACGACGTTTTGAACACCTTTTTTTTCACTATCATGGAAAAATAAAACCCCAGCAAACAACACAATACATACACACACACACACACACACACCACACACACACTCACTGACTAAAACATTGATGCAGGAAAACAGACAAACTAACCAGTGAATGAACCGTAGCATAAACATCATTAATCTGTAAATACATAGTTTTGAAGCGTCTTTAAACTAATTTCCAAGCACGCCGCACATGTTCACTTTAACCTAAACAACTGCTTTTCTGCCAATTTCTCTAAACAGCCTTATCCAGTAAAAGCTAATTCTTATTGACAACATCAAGCGTATATGATATAAAAGTTAGGGTTCATGTTCTTTGAAGTACAAAGAGTTAAGTAACTGAATTATTAAATGTTAGCCAACTGTCCTGTAGCTTCACTTCATCATAATTTCATAGAAACAAAAGAAAAGTTTGAATACTCTGTAGGAAAGACCAGCAGTTTTGGATAAAAAGCTGAAAATGTGTTTTAGCATCCTAGAAAACCATTACAACAGTATTTTGTGTTACCAAAAGTACAATACATCCGTGTATCGTACTTGTTTCATCATTGACATTAGCGTCTCCCACGTATTTTCTTAAAGGAGCAGTGTTATGTAAAATAGACTCTTAAGAGCTTTACATCTAACCATGATGTTATTCCGTCATCAAAAACATGCCGAGAAACCTCTTTGATTCTTTCATGCATGTTTGATTCAATTAAAACTTTTTGAAGTAATATTTCACACCCATAATAGAGCATTTTCATCATTACTATATGTCTGAAAATATATAATACTGCCCCTTTAAGACTGCACCTACGTTGCTTCAAAGTTCTTGCCTTATTTCTTTTGCTGTTTCCAAACAGGAGGGGATTCTTCAGTAGCCACTTTGAGCTTTCTCTGCCAAGATGGCGGCAGCCAGCTGCTGGGGGTCCGTGACATGGAGGCTCCTGGCCATCACACGCCTCACCAGCTCCGAGGGGAAGATGTTGCAAAGGTCGACATACACCTTCTCCCTCACGTCTTCGTAGCGGCCGTGCACGGGGGACTCGGGGTGCTGCGGCCCGTACGGAGGAGGGTGTGACGGAAGGGCGAGGTGGGAGCTGTGACGCGTGTAAGGAGGGTGGGGAGAGAGGACCGGTGGCGGCGGGTGGCCCAGGTAACGTGTCGGGGACGGGTGCAGAGCCGGGTGAGACGAGCTGTAGCCCTCTTGAGGCCACGGTGCGGGGTGCCAGCATGACTGATGCGAATCTGGCAGACTCTGGTAGGCTGACGGCTCGTACCTCGACGGCGGGAGTGACGGCTGTCTGTAATAGGTCTCCCAGCTGGGCAGCGTTTTCGGCCGATGGTGGTGGTGGTGGTGGTGGTGGTGGTGGTGAGACGCAGAGAGATGTTCGTACAGATGCGAGTCGGAGACGCTTTCGCTGCGAGTGGGGGCCAGGCAGCGGCCGACGGGAGATCCAGCTCCCGGTTGACGGTTGGACTGGGGCAGAGAGTGGTAGTCGCCGGGGCAGCTGGAGCGGGCAGCTAGCGGCTGGTGTTGGAGGTGAGGAGGCAGAGGGTAAAGGGGTCGCTTTGAGGGTCCCTCTGGCGGAGGCTGCTCATGAACACAGCTCTGCCCACACGCAGCATTCAGATGGTAGGGATGAACGGCTGGATTAGAGGTGTGGTTGTGTTGGATGCTTGGGTAATCTGCCGCGTGCAGACTGCACAGCTCGTGGTTAGAAGCGATGTGATGAGGGTACAGCCGGCCAGCGGGGTTTGGGAAGTGAACGCTTTCTTCTAATAAAGGTTCTGGGGGGCATCCGGGACAGGATCGGTCGCTATACGAGTCACTGCTACCGCAACTGATGCTGCTTTCGCTCCCGCATTCTGAACCCGCGGAGCCCATGGAGCCGTGCCGCGGCTCCGGATCGTGGCGGCAGTCCGGGCTTCGTCGGGAGGACAGGCTCAGGCCAGAGTAGGCCCGTGTTACAGAGTAGTAGCTTAAGTCTGGAGTCTCACAGTGAGGGTAGAGATCGTGGCCGGGAGCCGGTAGATGTGTCCCTGCTCTGGACTGCTGGTCTTGCAAAAGACCGAAACCAGGTGACGGTCCTGCCAGGGCTGAAGACGCAGCTAAACCTCCGCCGCAGCTGATGCTGCTGGTAGAACTGCTACTGCTGCTCCCACCTATGTTGCTCTTCTGGCTCTCTAGTCTACTTTTCACCAGCAGCTTCTCCTCAGCTTCACTGTACGACAGAGCTCGGATGCTGGGATCCGATTGCCTTTTTGGGGCACCGTTTTTTGCCTCGATGGTGCCAGCTGGCACACTGTGGCTCTTCACCAGCCCAGCATCCCCCTGGTTCTTGGAGGGGACGCAGCTCTTGGCACTGGCACGCAACTCGTCGGCCACGGCGCGCTGAGGCTGAGCTCCTCTCTCTGGGTGGTAGTACTTGCACTTGTGGCCGTACGTGCACTTTTTCCCTAAAACAGAGAGTCGGAGAGAGAGAGAGAGAGAGAGAGAGAGATGAGGAGCTGTGTGTTTTCAGCAGCTAAACCCAATATAGCAAACCAATAAGTCTGTCATTTGGTTCGGGCAAACACCTCCATTCTGCCAGACACCAGTCCTGCAAGACCTACTTCAGACACCACTGCTTTAAGTGGATTGTATTTGGATACATTGACTAATTTTTCCTGTTGTTTCCTCACCGTATGGACACGGTTGTTTCTTCTGCTCAGGCAGGATTGGCCTCTTCCTCAAGAAGTTGTCCAGGCTGGGGCCGTGACGTCCCAGAGGGTCATCTGGAGGCATAAATCTGAAACAAAGGGTTCATTTAAAGGCTGCTAATCCTTTTTCGACCTCTGGTTCTTTCTTGAGGTGCAAGAAAGAACCAATATTCTTTGCAAATGACGTTCTACAAACTTCTATTTGGTTTCTACATTGAAACTAGAGACCAACACGTCACTATTCTTTTGCAGCAAAATCCTTACTTGTCATTGACAAAGGAATACATCAGCAGCCGCTCATCTATGAACTTCTTCCACTCTGGCTTTTCATTAGCCAGGTCTCTGTAGTTGTCATTGGAGACGATGACGCCGTCTGACTCATAAGCCAGCTTGACGATGAAGCGATCGTCATAGCAGACCACGCGCCGGCCTTGGACGCGCCGCGAGGGGGTGAAGACCAGGATTTTTTCTTTCTCGAGGCGCCGCAGGATCTCCTGATCTGAGGAAGTGGGAAAAATTCAGGTGACGGACGCAAAACAGAGAGAAGGAATTGCACTGCTTGAAGAAAATCTTTCTGTTTTCACCTACCTGTTATGGGAGCATCAGGGCGGGACTGCTCTTTCCTCCAAGCAGGCACGAAAACCGTGATTTCCTGATGGCCGCGCTCCACAAACCAGTCTACAGCCAGCTGGATGCCCTGACAGGAAAACACCTCCTTGTTTCCATGACTGTAACCAAAAACACGTTTTTATATGTATTATAAATGTTACATTTGTGTTCTTAAGATGATATTTGCCTTGTTTGACTTAAAGTTCCTGATTCCATTCAATCAAACTTCACAATAATCCCAGTGTATCATACGCCTGTCGGGCCACGCATTTAACTGGGTATACTGGTCAGAGCGTTCCTTCTCACCTCATGGCCACGTTGCTGCCGTCCACCACGATTGGTCGCAGGTTGTCCTGGTCACAGACAGACTCAGGGGGCGGTGGAGAGTCCGATCTCTGCCCGTCTAGCCCGTCGGAGCAGCCGCAAGACGAGGATGATGAAGACGATGAGGTAGACGTCAATATTCCCGCTGGCTGCTCGCTGTCGGGTTTGGTGCCCAGTTTGACCAGTTCGCCCAGTATGTCGTTGATGAGGGTGTCGGGTCCGAGCTTGGACAGCACCTGGTGCACGGTCTCTTCAGAGTAACCCAGCTTCAAGGCAAACTCCAGCTTCGCCTGGTAGTCCTTCCCTGCCAGCTTGGCCTCTGGTTCCGGTGCGGGGGAGTCGGCTGGAGGCTCGGGCGGTTCCCGCTCCGGTTCTCCTGAGGGAGGCTCCAGAGGCCCCTCCGTGCCCAGATCTACACATGGCGTGCGGCACAGCGGCTGGTGGGTGTTTTTACTGGAAGTGTAGCTGACCTCTCCTCCGTCTGACTCTGCTGTGGCCGGCGGCGCCGTCTTGCACTCGCCCTCGGACCCGCCGCTCTCCTCCGGAGGGGAACCAACAGCGGTGGTGGCGGTGAAGCTCTCCGCCTGCTCCTCCATAGCAGGGGGTCCGTCGAGGCCGCCAGCCTGCCGGTCGGCCCCTGCTACGTGGAGATACTCCAGGTCCGGCGCCAGGTCGAGGACTGCTCCCGCCTCCACATGGTCCTTCTGGCCCATGGATCCGTCACAGACATCCAGCACACCGGGCCGAGCAGCGCTCCTTCACAAAGCTCCGCTCATCTGAGTCTGACGGGGGAGACGAGGAGGAGTTAATCACTTTAAGCAATATTTTCCCCGTCATCCAAGCTAGCGTTCATAGATATGTGGCATGCTATAGTTTACATGTGCGCAGTGCTGGAAGGCAAAAGGAGTATTCTATTACTGATCATCCGTAGCATCGTTAACACAATGAAACCTGGAGAAGCGCACATTATTAACCCGGTGCGGCACTGCAGAGGACAAAATAACGCAGAAACATTCTTGAACAACCGAGAACCACTCGTATTCTTTTCCGCTCGCGCTCTCTATGTCCACCTGTTGCCACAGCAACTGACTGACAACAACGTCATGATGTGTTAGGACTCAACATAGAAAAAAAAACACAACATTTCCTACACAAAGTGCACAACATTCACTCTCTTACAGTTCCATGTTTCTGAGTTTATGTTTATTTTCTGATTATTAACAATCAGAAATAACACAGTGGTGCGTAGATTAGCTAATTTAAACAACTTCTCTGCTGATGATTTCTCAGAGAGAAATCAAATTCTGCTCAACATAAGGTTGTCAAAGTCAAGCTAGCATAACTAACCTACTTCCCTTTTCTTTGTTTTTTTTTTTTTTTTTTTAATTAAAATGTTTTCCTGACCTTCTTATCAACTTACTATAGTGTTGACAATTAGTTGCAAAGCATTGCATCCATTTTTCTTTTATATATTGTGTGCCTTTGACTACTTGATAGCCAAAACCAATTCCAGTCATAATTTGCTAGCAGTTTTCTGCTTTTGAAAAACAATCTTACCAAATGAAAATGTATTTTTTCTATTTTTGTTTCTGTACATTTATATCATAATCTGCTTTGGTTCTGATTGCGTGCTGCACACAAAGAACCAAAGGGGCCCCTCACTGTAATTAATTAATGAATTAATGGAGTTCCCCCCTCCCCCCAAGAATCTGATCTCGGTATGTTTTAAAAAGCGCTGTGCCACAGCACATTAATCTACAGAGCAACACAGGATGAACCACTTTATCTGAAAACAAGACATCCAGCCGTTAACCCACCCCCCATTCAGTCAACCTTATAATTAAGGTCCATATGCTCCCTCCCACCCCGAGGCGCTACAAATATCTGGCAAAACCTGCATGTTACCACCTCAAAATAAACTCCCTGACTGCATTTATCTTTAATGGCACATGCCTGTTAATGGTAAAGCTGTTCACAGATGCAACAATTTGGCCATTTTTAGCTCAAAAATCTCACATTTTCCAGCAGCTGCTGCCTGAAAAAGTTCCTCCTGTAAGAGGAAATTGTTTTTCCTCTGCTTTCATGTCAGGCTGCTACTTTTTAAGAAAGAGCTGGTAACAACAAGGCTCAACTTTTTTTTTTTTTACACTTTTCAGCTGTGAAAATATGTTGGATTTTCCTCAAAACATGCAAAGACTGCTGTGTACAATTACTAAGAGAAGAAAAGTGGCTGCAGATAATTTGAATTATAGTACAACTATCTAATTATGCAAACTGTCATACAAAACCAGTGTTTAGATCAGAGTTGCAGAGCAGCAAATAGCATCTAAAACCACTCTTTGAAGAAACTTGCATTACATGAGTTGCAACATTTAACTTCTCATATGGATCAACAACATTTTTTTTTACTTGAATTGCACTTAAAAAGGAAAATTGGAATTTGCTAAAGTCAGACGTCTTCCACAAAAAACAATTCTGTTTGTAAACATTAGAATATTTTGGCATATTCATAAGCATTGAAGTTGTAATTTCAGAGTTTTTACTCGATGAAAAGCACTCAAAGGTGTTTTTCTGCCACAACAGAATGAAGTCAAGTGGGAAGAAGTTTGACAATGAAAGAAAGACGCTAGATGTTTCTCCTTGACGTCCATTTAAGCCTGAAAATGTATTAATGACGAGCACAAAGAGACGGCTGATTTGGAGAAACCTTACAAAGGTTTTTACAGGAAATATTTGCAATTAAACTTAGACAAATAATTTAAAAATATGCCAATGTTTAGTGCACATGAGGCGGAAGTCTGGATTTTTTTTGCCTGAAAACAAGTCAAACATGATCAGGACAAAGCAGACGAGGGGAGGTGAGGCGACTCGGAGCTGCTGGGAGGAGGGGGGAGCAGGGTGGAGAGCATTTTATGAAACAGGAGCTGCCGAGCTACTGTTGCTAAGCTACAGCTGCTGAAAGCATGCCAAGATAGGAGCGTTCAACCGGCTACCCGAGCAAAAAAAATAAAAAATAAAAAGTCCTATATGGGGGACGAGCTGGGCTTATTAAGTGTGCCTCACTGACAATAGAGCTGCAGCGGTGATTAGGATCGAGGCCTTGGCATTTACCACTGTGGGCGTCGATGATGCCCCAGAGCAAATGAACAAGATCCACCTCACAAGGTGACTCATCCACATACAAAGAGTGAGGCCACATTTTATTTTCAAGGATGCTCTTCTCTCAGGTCCAACAACAAGCATCACATCAGCAGAACCCGAGGATACAAGCAGTTGAATCAACAACCCTGCTGCTGACAAGCAAACTGAGTGAATATGCTGGAAAACAGGAGAGCTGCTAATGTTGTATTGGCAGAGTTCATGGATGAAGACACACACACACACACACACACACACACACACACAAATCAAATGCAAACTACTGAAGGTGCAAAAATGGACAATGAATCTGATTCAGAATCCCAGAAAATCCAAAAACATTAAACATTCATCATTAACTCTTATTATTTGGATTTTTTTCAGTGTCGGATTTTCAAGTCATCCGGCTTTCAGTGCAACATGAAAGCGTCAAACGAGGCCCCCTCTCTTAACCGGTGGGCGAATCCTCAAACGTCGCTGGCTGTGATGGAGCCGCTGATGAATATGTAACACGCTCCTTTAAGCGAGAGTGCGCAGAGGAGTGGAGGGGAGGGACGGCTTAAAAAGGCGGTTTTTTGTTTGGCGGCGCATGGCTGCATGGACCGCCGTGCTAAAGTTAGTGTAGAAAAAAAAGAAAAAGGCAGAATCAGGAGCAGAGTGTGTGTGACATCGGTCTCCATATACTTCATTCAGACTAATTCGTTAAAAATAAATAAATCTTGAGAAACACAAATTGAGCTGCAAATACTTGTTTCGGCTTCTGATCTTTGGAATTTAGCAACATGTGGGGGACGGGTTTTCTGGTCTGAGTTGACCAGAAAACTTGTAGCATACAGTTTAGATCTCTTATTAGATCTTGTCTCGTTTGATAAAAATATTGCAGCTTTCTGTCATGTGAAACATACAAGACACCGTATGAAATCTGCACCCAAACAATCATTTCAACATGTTAGCTTTCACAGCAAGAGCTTGCGGTTAGGATATGATGACTCAGCATTTTGAAGGATGTTTCTCTATATGGAAAATATTCAAAAAAAATATTCAGAGGCTTTTATGGACATGCTGTCAATAAACCTTTAATTGCCACTGTTTTTCTGACTTATTATTGTCAAATTGTTTGTATTTTATCATTGATTTCTTTGTCTGTTGCCTTTCTTGACCATTGTGTTCTTGCGTATTACCTGAAAAAGGTCTCAAAATAACAATATTATGATTTATCGCAATAACTTCTGGGATTGCCATAAAAATGGGTTGTTTTCCTAACAGGTCTATTTATTAGAACAAAAAAGGTTGAATCTCTCATGCACACATCCTGACTGTGTTGCAAAACGTCTCCGATGTCAGAGTCAGTTCGGTTCAGGGGAATAATTGTGAGATTGCCAGCAGAAAGGTGGAGGGTTCAGATCACTCACCAGAGCCAGACGGACCTGGGCGTCTCATTTCCACATATTTAAATCCTCGCTGAGCGGATGAGGGTAAACGCTGCAGGTGAAATGGACACAAGTCGGGAGCCAAAGCTGCTCCATCCAAGCACCTTCCAGAGCGAGACGGACGGCGTCCTCCAGCAGTGCCGGCTGCACAATGAGCGGCCGGACAGATGGAGCAACAATACCCGCCGTCGCCTGGTTTGAAGTGGGAGCTTCTTCACCAATCGGAGAGCTGCAGGTTTACACCGAGACATGAGGAGGGGGAGGGGAGTGGCTCTGGGCAGATGCCTGCTTCCCTAAGGCACGCGTACTCTCCAACACACACTCTCCTGTCCCGAGCCTGAAAGGGGGGCTTCCCCTGTGTGGCCGATGAATCGAGGAGGGGAGGGCCGGCCAACAATAGAGCCACACAAAGGGAGGCTGGGGAGGGCAGCTGCAGCGTGGGGAACACCTGGCTAGGGAGCGCCACAGTCACTCTTCTCTCTTTTGTTTCAGGCTGGGGGTTGCCGAGTCCTTGACAAGGGATCGCTTTTTCAAGATCAGATGTTCTCTGAAAATCACTAATGATCTTGATGTAACTGAAGAAGAGAGGAAGCTAAATATGCTTTGGAGAGTCAGTCCACTTCTGAAGAAAGTGCAACAAGGCTGCCTAAACCTACCCAGGCCAGGAAATGTTTCCATTGATGAACAAATGATTCCCTTTACTGGTCGATGTCCGTCCGTCAATTCGTTCCTGGCAAGCCAAATCCAACCGGATTGAAGGTGTTTGTTCTCGCTACTCCAACTGGAATTGTATTGGATTTTGAAGTCTACCAAGGAAAAAACACCTTCGTCGGCAGAGACACAGGACTTGGAATAGGAGCAAATGCAGTTCTTCGGTTGACTGAGTCCATTCCCAGGGGAACTCACCTGTACTTGACAGGTATGATGAAAATGTCAACTGTGGTGCTGTTGATGATTTCTCTGTAAACAAATGACACTTATTTAACTTTTTTGTGTTTGTGTCTGTCTGTCTAGGTACTTCACCTCAATAAAACTACTGGATAAATTGCTAGAAATGGGTCTGCCTGCAAGTGGAACACTGATGAAAAATAGACTCCCAAAGGATTGTAACATTACATCTGATAAAGAGTTGTTGAAACAAGGAAGAGGCTCCTCCGTAATGGTGACAAGGAAGCATCCTGAACTGGCTGTGACAAAATGGGTTGACAATAAACCTGTACTCATGGCATCAACAGTGCATGGAATAGAGCCCAGGATACCCGGACCAGATGGTCACTGAAAGACAAAAGGCATGTTCAAGTGTCCGACCTGCAGTGGTGGCAGAGTACAACACCAACATGGGTGGGGTTGATATGTGTGATAGAATGCTTAGCTTTTATAGAATGGCTAACCGCACAAGGAAGTGGACTGTACGCACAATCCTACACTTCTTCGATCTGGCCATCACCAACTCCTGGTTACAGTATAAGGAAGACAGCCAAGCTTTGGCACAACCTATGAAGAAAACTCCCAATACCATGACTTCAAACTGCTCTTAGGTGAGGAACTGATTGCCCAGGGGCAGTCAGGCCAACCCAATCCAATTGAATCTGATGCGTCGAATGATGAGGAGTACGTTCCATCACAGAAGAGAAGGAGGCCCCAGCCAGATAAGGAAGTGAGAAAGTATGGAGCTGTCCTTTGCCACAGATGATGGACAATCCTAATACTTCCAGGTGCAGAGCAGAAGGGTGCACTGGAAAAACCTACAAAAGTGCATCAAATGCAACATGTACCTCTGCATCTCAAAAAGAAGAACTGCTTTATGGACTACCACAAACCAAAACAGAACTAACACACCTCATTAAACTACACTAATCGGCTTGCTTTTGATAAGTTGAATGAGGTGCCTGGAAATCTGAACCACTGGCTTAAATGATGTAGCCATTTGAAATTTACAGCACTAAAGATTGTCAGAGTTCAGAGGTAAATGTATGCCTCGAAATGTGTTCATATTTGCCACAAGAGAGTCCCGATGTCCTCTCCAAAGGACATACTCTAAAAAATAAATAAAAACATGTTTTGAAATTTTTTCAATTGTAGTGATGTTTTTTAACTCCAAAGAGTCATGTAGTGTAAAAAAAAAAGAAATTCAAAAACTTTTTTTTCTCTGGGTCTCAGGAGGATATGGGGGACGAGCTGGGCTTATTAAGTGTGCCTCACTGACAATAGAGCTGCAGCGGTGATTAGGATCGAGGCCTTGGCATTTACCACTGTGGGCGTCGATGATGCCCCAGAGCAAATGAACAAGATCCACCTCACAAGGTGACTCATCCACATACAAAGAGTGAGGCCACATTTTATTTTCAAGGATGCTCTTCTCTCAGGTCCAACAACAAGCATCACATCAGCAGAACCCGAGGATACAAGCAGTTGAATCAACAACCCTGCTGCTGACAAGCAAACTGAGTGAATATGCTGGAAAACAGGAGAGCTGCTAATGTTGTATTGGCAGAGTTCATGGATGAAGACACACACACACACACACACACACACACACACGCACACACACACACACACAAATCAAATGCAAACTACTGAAGGTGCAAAAATGGACAATGAATCTGATTCAGAATCCCAGAAAATCCAAAAACATTAAACATTCATCATTAACTCTTATTATTTGGATTTTTTTCAGTGTCGGATTTTCAAGTCATCCGGCTTTCAGTGCAACATGAAAGCGTCAAACGAGGCCCCCCTCTCTTAACCGGTGGGCGAATCCTTCAAACGTCGCTGGCTGTGATGGAGCCGCTGATGAATATGTAACACGCTCCTTTCAGCGAGAGTGTGCAGAGGAGTGGAGGGGAGGGACGGCTTAAAAAGGCGGTTTTTTGTTTGGCGGCGCATGGCTGCATGGACCGCCGTGCTAAAGTTAGTGTAGAAAAAAAAGAAAAAGGCAGAATCAGGAGCAGAGTGTGTGTGACATCGGTCTCCATATACTTCATTCAGACTAATTCGTTAAAAATAAATAAATCTTGAGAAACACAAATTGAGCTGCAAATACTTGTTTCGGCTTCTGATCTTTGGAATTTAGCAACATGTGGGGGACGGGTTTTCTGGTCTGAGTTGACCAGAAAACTTGTAGCATACAGTTTAGATCTCTTATTAGATCTTGTCTCGTTTGATAAAAATATTGCAGCTTTCTGTCATGTGAAACATACAAGACACCGTATGAAATCTGCACCCAAACAATCATTTCAACATGTTAGCTTTCACAGCAAGAGCTTGCGGTTAGGATATGATGACTCAGCATTTTGAAGGATGTTTCTCTATATGGAAAATATTCAAAAAAAATATTCAGAGGCTTTTATGGACATGCTGTCAATAAACCTTTAATTGCCACTGTTTTTCTGACTTATTATTGTCAAATTGTTTGTATTTTATCATTGATTTCTTTGTCTGTTGCCTTTCTTGACCATTGTGTTCTTGCGTATTACCTGAAAAAGGTCTCAAAATAACAATATTATGATTTATCGCAATAACTTCTGGGATTGCCATAAAAATGGGTTGTTTTCCTAACAGGTTATTTATTAGAACAAAAAAGGTTGAATCTCTCATGCACACATCCTGACTGTGTTGCAAAACGTCTCCGATGTCAGAGTCAGTTCGGTTCAGGGGAATAATTGTGAGATTGCCAGCAGAAAGGTGGAGGGTTCAGATCACTCACCAGAGCCAGACGGACCTGGGCGTCTCATTTCCACATATTTAAATCCTCGCTGAGCGGATGAGGGTAAACGCTGCAGGTGAAATGGACACAAGTCGGGAGCCAAAGCTGCTCCATCCAAGCACCTTCCAGAGCGAGACGGACGGCGTCCTCCAGCAGTGCCGGCTGCACAATGAGCGGCCGGACAGATGGAGCAACAATACCCGCCGTCGCCTGGTTTGAAGTGGGAGCTTCTTCACCAATCGGAGAGCTGCAGGTTTACACCGAGACATGAGGAGGGGGAGGGGAGTGGCTCTGGGCAGATGCCTGCTTCCCTAAGGCACGCGTACTCTCCAACACACACTCTCCTGTCCCGAGCCTGAAAGGGGGGCTTCCCCTGTGTGGCCGATGAATCGAGGAGGGGAGGGCCGGCCAACAATAGAGCCACACAAAGGGAGGCTGGGGAGGGCAGCTGCAGCGTGGGGAACACCTGGCTAGGGAGCGCCACAGTCACTCTTCTCTCTTTTGTTTCAGGCTGGGGGTGGCGCTGCCCGGGAGGGCAGAGAGACAGGCTGAACCGCCCGGCCAGGCCTTGAAGGATGGGGCCGGATGAGCTTAAGCAGGAGAGAAACGCAAAGTTGGGGAGTTCAAGAAGTTTATGTCCCTCTTCTGCATTGTTGTGGCACACTTCGGCTAGATGATGACTGGGAAACACAAATCTTTTCTCCTCTTTATCTCCATGACGCCCAGAGAGCCTCTGGCTCATCGTAAACATGGCAGCATCATGGAGCAAAAACAAGAAAACGCAGTATGAATTAAAAAACAACACACTGAACTAATGGATAATTTAGTAATCGATTATTCAATTGATTCTGACAATAAACTGGACAAAACATTGGCATTCTGCAGATTTTTCATTTAACCACATTTTTTATACAGTATTAGAAATAGAAAACAAGCATTTTATTGCCTAAAACATAATGGCAACATTCCTTTCTGTGAATTTGAACCAACTGAAGCCGAAACTGACAATATTTACAGACAAAGGAGTTTTTTTTTTATTTTTATTTTTTTTTTATTTTTTCTTAAATCTTAAATGCAACATGTATATAAATTTTGTTGAGTCTGGCCTTTGTTACTGCTCTGAATAAGTTGTATTTTTCACCAAAATACTTTTTTTTTTTTTTTTTTAAATCTGCATAGTCCACAATTAATTGATTACTAAATTAGTTGATTATTTTAATAATCAATTCATCACAAATAATTGCTTCGGCCTAACTTTACATCCCCTTTGCCTCAAATTTCTAGATCTGAACTTTTGATTTCTACAGAGACAATTTAAGTCAGGATGGATGAGTTTAATTATGTAATCATCGATTGTCGGTGATCGGATGTTCTGCTCTGAGGGTCAGATAAAGAAAACTGTTGCACCAGGAGATTTTCCCCAAACTACTTCACTTTTACTTATGAAAACGGAGCAGAGCTGAAGTTTCCTCATGCATTATTGATGTAAACCGGCGCTTCTCAATTCCAGTCCTCAGGCTCCTCCTGCTCTGCATGTTTTAGATGTACCTCTATTCCAGAACAGCTGATTCAAATGATTGCATGATCATCAAGTGCTACAGAAGCCTGTTAATCACCCACATATTCAAACCAGGTGTGTGGCGTAAGGGAAACACCTAAAACATGTAGGGCAGGGTGGGCGTGAGGTCCGGAATTGAGAAACACTAATGTAAAGTCACAAATGTGCAGCTTAGATATACATTTCTGCAGACACCGCATGGACAAACCTAGCAAACAAGACAGAAGGTAGTTTGTCGGAGAGCATAATCACCACACTAAGGTTTAATTTAAATACGTCTACTTCAAACATAATGCATGTTTTGGATATAAACACAAAGCAGGTGGAAGAAACTGACACATGCAGAATCTCGGCCTTCTTCAGTCCACAACATTTATGCTCTTATTTCCAGATATGCATTTAAAAAAAAAAAAAAAGGTTATGACAACACCCCCTCAACAATCTGCTCCACTATCCATATTAACGACGTAGGGGAGGGCCCGCGCAGAGGCGCGTGGCCGCCGCACAAACCCAACGCCGTCACGACCTCCCCTCCCAGCCTCCACCCGCACCAACACGCAGCTCCTCCGGCGAGCGAGTCCGCTCAGCTCACCGCCAGACTCGGCCACTTACCCGGTCAGGGACGCCGCTGCACCAGTTCGGGGCGAAAACGAGCAAAACCTCCCATCCTGGGCCGGAGACGAACGCAACAAAACATCCGGCCGGGGCTGCAGCGTGACCCAACCAGCCTCCGTCGAGCTGATGGAACGACAAAGTAATTTCCGGTCTGGAGTTTCACAATAAATTCTAAGCGTTTAGTTTTGTTACAAAAACGAGGCAAAAGCTGACATTAAGCATACATATATATATATATATATATATTTATCATACATCAGTTTAAATATCTTAAATACGTTTACTAAGATAAAACGCTTAAGTCTCAATTTTCAAAAATACAACCAAGATAAACAGGAAGCAGTTAAGTGTTAAAACTCATTTACAAAACTGGCCTTCTGCTTGAGGAGCAATAGCCCCCTCTAGTGGTTAGACTGAAATACTACGAGTGATATTTTTATTATGGCTGGCCTTAAATCCAAAAATAAAGTTGGATAAACGCACCAGCCCTAAAGCCACTCATCAAGCACATTCAAAAGGTCCAATCGGCACTTTATTAGTTATTCATCCTTCATAGAAAGTGACTTCATCTTACAAGTAATATTTCAGCACAATATTATAATAACCGATTTTAAGTCAGTAAATCCTTAATATTGGTTTAAAAAAACAATACTTCCACTGGTAGATTATTTGATTTATAACAAGACATTTTTCCCATGTTGTAACTGAAGTAATACAAGTACTTTTTTTTTTATCAATATTCAAGAAGTATTGACTTAAAACAAGCTCCTATATCTTCCTAAAGTTACTTGAAATCAAAATTACATAAATTCTTTGAATAGATTATTAGCCACTTCTTACTTGTCCTAAGCAAGCTGTAGTTTCAGCATTTCTTGGACCAACCTAGACATTTTCAGAACAATGACAACTCTGTAAATCACTTCTGATTTTATTCAATGGAGGAAAAAAAAAAAACAAAAAAAAAAAAAAGACTTTCAGTAAAACACAGTAATCCCCATAGTACACACAGAGAAGACATAAATTAGAGGCACGGCAGAGTGACGTTTAAGGGAAAACGTGTCACCTGGGTAGTGGAAAACATCTCCTGCCACACGGCCGGCGGCCTGCTGTGCACTGTGAAGGATGCAGAGGAATCGAGTGAAATGACACTGTGGACTTATTGAGCAGAAGTTGATTATCCCTGCACAGAAACGTCTAAATGATAATACAAAGAGGGTTACAAAATACAAAACAGGGGAGGGGGAGTCTAGCCTAAAAATAAACCATAAATATTCATACTGACACACACTGGTTTAAAAACGATTAAAGCAAAACAAAAGGAAAAACATCTGCTTCTGTAAACATTTTGAACGTAAGGTGTGCATTACAATTTCAAAACCACTGCAGAAATGTCCGAAACAAAGACTAAGTAAAAAGAAAATTTATCTGAAGTGGTTCTGTAACACTGCTGTGAGAACGAGTGATTTTATCAACCCAAGACTACAAAAAAAAAAAAAGCACCTAATATTGATCCCATCACCCTCAGACGCACCTGAAGGCACCGTCTGACAGCAAAGACTGCTAGGAAGTCGTGTTGTCTGAATGAAAGCACAGATGCGTTTTAACTGTGGAAAGGGCAGGGAGGTGAAGTGAAGAATGGGCTTCAGATATGAAACGTAAAACATATGTTTGGTTTGGATGCTTTTTGATCTGGACATGATTACGTAAACAACCAAGCGTCGTTAAAAAGAGGTCCAAGATTAGGTGACGTGGCTGGTTTTACGAGTTCCAGCAGTACACAACATCCAAATGTCTTCAGGGTTTAGCTCCAATTTAAAGATCGACGGGGAACCCTTCTAAGGCAACCGTAAAGCTACAGATGAAGCCAGAACGGGTAAATGTCCCGATTGCGCAGAGAGACGACGAGCCGATTCTCATTCCCTTTTTCCAGCCCGTCATCCTGCTAATCCTGCATGCTAATTCACAGTTTAACCCTAGCCCTACTTGGAACTAATATAAAAAGAAATAAAACATAGGATGAATGTCACATTTCTGGATGCGTTTACTTTGTGTGTTTTTATATTTCCAGTAGAAAAAACCCCCCCAAAAAAAACAAAACCTGACGACAGCAGAGTCAAACCAAACAACTTCATGAGAAAGTTAGAGCCCTAAAAATATTACAGATTGAGGATAAATAGTGTGGATTTTTCCTTTACAGCTCATCTGATGTGTCCTGCTTTGTTGCCGTTTATTTATATGCAGCAAGTCACATACAAAATATACAGTGTATTTAAAAAAAACAATAAAAACTGGGTGTAATTTTGCGTCGTGACGTCACCAACGGGGATACTGTCAAACATAACTTACAGCACAATGAGGCAAAGTGGTAAAAGTGACTGGAAAACCTGCACGAGTCTGTAGTTGGTATGTACACGCTGCTGTACCCTGTGTTTAACAGATAAATCAAAGGTCCCTATAGGAGTTTTCACTTTAAGGCGAACAAAGTGAAGACGCAGATTCGCACGTCAAGCACCGGTCAGAGGGGAGGACTGGAGTTGTTCAGAAACATGCTTGACAGGGAGGTCAACAGCTACACAAGTTCTGGCACATCAAGTTTTGTTTTTTCCAAAACAGCAAAAGCTGCCTCTTGTCGACCCCTCCGGACAATTTGTTAATTACATACAAGTTTTACCGTGACACAAAAGAAATCGATTACCATTGTTCCCTCAGTGGAGATGGAGGAAAGCGCAGGGCAGCGAGGCCACTACAGACCTAAAGGTGACAAACCTAACACGCCTCCATTCGTTCCTGCTTTATTTTCATGGTTACAGTCCAATCTGTGGTTGGTTTTGCCTGAGCGTGTGAGAGGGAGCTCCTCCGGGTCAGGCTCAGGACGGTTTGTCGTCGGCTCGTCGCTGCGTGGGCGAGGTCGTCTCGTTGGTTACCAGCTCATGAGGGAGGAGCGTCCCAGGGTCATAAAATACACCTGGCTGGCGCCGCCTTGACGCACGGAGGCGAAAAAGACCTAAAGAAACAACAACAAAAACTAAATGATGGTTTGGGTGGAACAATAGACAGAAATACCAAAAAAGTAAAACTAAAGTACTGATCAAGAGAGAAGTGCTACTATTTCATTCTGACCTTGTCATTCCTCTCGCAAAGAAATTTAAGTCTCTGGGCTCTTTTGTGCATAAAGACGCCATCCAGGTGTCCCGTCTCCACCGAGCGGATCTCGATAGCCTTCTCCCCCCAGCCCATTATCTGGTTTGACCTAATGTAGGCTGGAGCAGAACAAGGAGCGTGTTACCTTCGTGAGCTTAGTTTAAATTAAATGTATTTAGTTTCTGTTTGGGAACGCCTTCTCACCCACTGACGTCGGCATTTCCCCCCACTGCAGCACCACGTCCTTGGTTATGCGTCCGTAGGTGTTGACGTAGACGCCCTCGTCCTCGTAGCACACCAGCAGCTCGATGCCGTCCGTGTTGGGGAGGATGATGATGGCGTGGCACTGAATGTTGGTCTGGATCTGCAGAAACAGGAAATGAGGCGGTAAAGAGCGGAAAACTGACGCCGTGGCTTCACGGTCCGGGCCTGAACGCTTACGTGCGTGGGCAGGTAGATGTCGTAGACGGCGCCGGAATCCACGTCGACGGCGTGGAAGCCTGAGCAGGAGCCGTAGATGACCTTTAACCTCTGACCCTCCTCCACGGTCAAGTCGACCAGCAGAGGCTTGTGCACGAGGTCGCCAAAAGACTAAAGACCAGCCAGGTGTGTGTTAGATTCAGAGAGGAAACCGATGTTTTCAGAATCAGGTTGTAATGTGACTAAATGTGAAAGTTTCAGGGATAAAAATCCTTCGACTAGAAAATTGAATCTGTCATGCTCCTTACTTTGAATGCCATGAATTTATGGTAGGGTTTGGGAGCCCAGGCGTACACTTCCACAGAGTTCTTCAGGGCCAACACCAAAAACTTAATCCTCTCGTATTTCACTACAATGTTAAAAAAAAAAACAAACAAAAAAAAAAAGAACAAATTTCAGGTACTTGTCTAATATAAGACTTTTCAAAGGATTTCTGGTTCACAAATAAGATTTACATAAATATCATTTATTAAGAAAAATTTAAAAACATACCGACTTTGTAGTGGACGCAGCCCTCGAGGTCGCCCACATTCACCCAGCCCTGTTTCTTCTCCACTTCAGGGTCGTTGTGCAAAATCTTGTTCCTGAGCCACGACAGGTAGTACACTCGCAGCTTGTTCTTTTTACCTGCAACGACCCAGAGTAGAACCATAGAACCAGCTTTGAGTAGAAAGTAAACCGATTCTGAATTTGGAAATCCCTGAGAGACTGGTGCGGTCCTCACCTGATATGGTGACCAGAACGTTGAGTCCCTCCAAGACGTCCATCTGCTGGATGCGACGCCGGTTAATCAGTGGGTAGACTTTTCCCTGACCACTTCGGTCCAGTAGCATCAGCCCACTCTCTGTCCCGACCAGCAGGTTCACTCCTGAAACAAACAACAAATCAACCAACCTGTCCAGGTCAAAGTCAACCGGCTCACATTTTTTACATTTTATCTTAACGCCTACCCCAGAGTGCTGCACACAGGATCTCAGAGTTGAACCTCTTCTTGTATTTGCGGATCTCTGGAGTGTCGCTCGGTGGGCGCGTGTTGACAGGGTTGACGTTGACCACCGATCCTTTACGGGACGGGTCGGACCTCAGCGGGTCAGCGAGCCGACCTTCTTGACCAAATCCAGCTGGAGGAGGCAGACAGAAGCAGTTCTGGTTGGACTTTTGTTTTTTTTTAATATAAATATACAACACTCTCAATCCAAACCTGTGATTAGGGGCTAATATGTGCAAAAGGCTTTCAAATAAACCGGACTTTGTTTGGAGATGCTTCATATAAAACATAGAAATGTTCTATTAAACATTTCTTGCCATTTTAAGACTTCTAGATGCCAAATAGAAACATGTCTTGAACTGTACATAACAGTAAGGAGGTACATTTTCCAAATATTCATCCAATATTTAAAATAATACAGAGTCAAATCCAAACAATACAAATAATTATACACAGACTGTTTCAATATTTCACAACATGGCCGCCTTACCCATGTTGTTAAGGGAGCTGCCGCTGGATGGAGATATCTGAAGAAGACGAGGGTCAATGAAGGGCGTGAACGATGAAGAGGACTTGTGTTTGGACATGGAGTTGTTCTCCGACTGGGACTGGAAGATATTTAACGATAAGAAAGAAACAAGAGTTTTAAATAGGAAAGCAGCTCTGAACTACTCAGACGAAGCTGGAAGAAGAAGAGATTTGAAAACCGTGTCTGAAATGAAATCACACTAAACTTCTCCTGTTTTTGGTCAGACATTATTTAGCAAATCTTAACACTGAGCGTCAGAAAATGACATTTTTTAAAACTTGCATTTAATTAAACTTACAATTTCAGCAGGAAAAATATCTGAGTAAATTTGGAAACTTTAATCTTACTATTTATGTTTATTTATACATTTTGCACACAAAAGAAAGTCTTCTACCACTTTCCATTGATGTTGTGTTTTTGTGTGCGTTTTCTATAAACAGATGAAAGTGGCTAAATTATGTCATTACTTTTGACATTTAGCAAATACAAATAATTCTGTCGATTCTACCTAAAACAGGAAAAGTTCAGTCAGATTTAAAGTCAGATGGCGAGAACAACAAAGTTGTTTTCTTTAACACACCATCAATAAATTCTTACAAAACCACTTCAAGCTGAACTTTATCGACACAAACGGGCAGTAAAACATGTTTAAACACGTGCAAAATGTTAGTTTTTCAGAGACAGGCGAGAGAAGAAACATTTTAAATGAAACAAAGGGAACAATAAGAACTGAGCTGAAGGAAATTAAAGTCTTTCCAGGCAGAGGCCGCTGTGATTTGTTAGAGGAAAAACAAAGATTTCTTAAATCACAAGAAATGCAGGTCATTGTAGTCGCAATCATCTCGCCGACGTTAATCCAAAGATCCGGTTTAGTTTCCGCCACATTCCGCTAGCCGGAGGCGCCGATTTTAGCGTCAGTTTGATGCAGTGGATTTGTGTAGCAGGAAAGAAGAAAAACGCAGGAGCTCAGGGATTAAAACCAGGTGTCAGTCGAGTCGGACGGAGGCAAAAGTGAAGCCAGGAGGATGCAGACAGGAACCAACAGCCAAGGACTGCACAGTCGGGACAGACAGGACCAGATGTGTTCATGCTAGCTGTAAATTATTTTGTTTTATTAGGCCTTGCAATACCGTTTAAAATAAAATTGGACTTTTTTTTTTTCCTGACCAGATTTGATTTGATTTGATTTTTTTTTTTTTTTGCTTTATTTCTAAAAAAGACAAATAGAACATATTTTTTCAAACAGTGGCTTATATTTCAAACATCCCTTCTGTGAGAATTTTGGTTGAATTGTGAGAATATAATCATAACATTAGCACAATTCACCAGAAGAATGTCATAAAAGTTCTTTTAATGAGTAAAAAGCTTGAATAATTACTTTAATAAAATTACTACTTCACTGGACTTTATTCTGTAGATATTAAGACTCTATTCTTGTAACATTATGACTATTTTCTCCAAACATTTTTTTTATATTTTGCCATAAAGTTGACCTGAATTCAAAGCTCAAACAGAAACTCCTCTAAAACAAGATGGCTGCCCTGAGTGTACTCAGGGCAGTCAACTACTGAAACCCAAAAACTAAATCTTTAAAAACAAATAATTTGATTAACTGACAAAAACTGATTCATCCCCCAGTCCTAGTTTTACACCATTAAATGTTTAGTTGAACTCAACCTCTCCACATCTGAGCCTGTTTATTCCCAAACCGTCCGTTCCTTGTTTGTTTGCCTCTGTGGTGTGAGGGCGACATACCTCTATGGCAGTGAGCTCGTCCAGGGGAATCTGGGAGCACATTCCAGGACTGGCCTGGCTAGAGGATGACTGGAAGGAGGAGGAGGAGGAGGAGGAGGGAGACATGGAGATGGAGATGGAGGAAAGGATGGCTGTAGAAGAGGAAGGGGAGTGATGGCTCTGCTGGATAAGGTCTGGCAGGTGGTGAATGCGGCCCGGAAAGCCGTTTTTCTCCGGGACGCCCTGACTGGGGCCAGAGCCGGGCGAGGAAGAGGAGGAAGATGAGAGACTGACTGACCGCTTTGTGTCAGCTGTGCTCTGGAAGCAAGAACAGGCACACTTGGGCTCGAGCAAGCAGGTGGAGAGGAAGAGGAACTGCAGATTTCAGGGCTTTGAAACTTTTTGTCCAGACGCAAAAGTATTCACACCCCGTCCGATTTTTTTTTTTTTTTTTTACATAGTTTAAATCAGATGTGCAAAAAGTAAAGAATCTTTGTAAAGTTGAATGAAAGATGTTTGTGATATTTTACAATGGGAATAAAACTATACATTAAACTGTTAAAATATACTAATTCGCTCTGCGATGGATTAGTATTTCTTAAAATGTACTGAATTGTGTTGCAGTTTTATATTTGCTATTTGTAGCGATTGTATTGTATTTGTGTCGTTCTTTTGTTTTTAGAAAGACAACAGATGAAAAACAGCCTTTTGGATAATTCTGGCATATTTTCAGAAACATTAAGCTGATGGTAAGTTGATGGTAATATTACACATATGTTTAGAGTAGCCCAGTTAAAGTCCAGACCTGAAAACAATTGAGATTCTTAAAATTACAGCTTCATAGATACTTTCTATTCAGTCCAAATCGGTTTGTTGTTTTTGGGTGAAATGTGGCAAAACACAAAAAAGTTCAAAGGGTGTGAATACTTGAGCAAATTATTGCATAATCCAGTCATTTATCTTTGAAGAGCAACACCACCGGCTGTAAACGCAAGCTGCATTTTAACAACAAGATCAGTGAAGGTGGAACATCACAACACAATCAACATGCAGCAAAACAAGGCAGAGAGGAGAATGAATAACATGGAGCCTGGGCAGAGGAAATGAAAACTGGATTTCTGTCAAATTAAAACATTTTTTGCTTCAGTAAGGAAGGTTTTCTACCTGTCTGATGACCAGGGTGCCATCTTTGGAGGGGGTGGTGGCTTGTTCGCTCTCCAGGTCTTCCACCAGCATGGTCTTAGCTGAATCGGTCTCTCCGTTGCTCAGCCTCCTGCAAGGGGTCAGAGGAGGGTCAGGACCAGTCAGATCAGTTTGGGCATTCTGAGCTTCCAGACTTTCCCCAGACTCAACTTTCCAGTTTTCAGTCCTTTGTGTTCATTTTAAATATCTGAAATACTAAAGTTTGCTTGAATTTATGATGGGTATCTGCAGTTTTTCAATATGGAACCTGGAGAAAACTGACACAAAATTACAACAAAGCAAACCAGAAAATCAGGACTGGAAGAGAGACAAAAAGGCAGAAGGAAAGGAAGAATGAAGGAAGGATTCAATGATGGAAGTAGAGAGGCAAGGAAAAAAAAAGGCACCAGTTAGGAAGGAAGAAAAGACTGAAGGACATAAGAAATTGATCAAAGAATGAAGATGCTAGTTTAAACCAACATATAAAAATCTTCCATATATTTATTTTTCTGAGGCTAACATTTCCTTTTGGTGAAACACTTTGACTCACCCGGTCCTGGAGTCCTCAGCTCCTGAGGTGGACTCCTCTCCCAAATCCTGGTCCACCTCCTCGTCCTCCTCATCCGTGGTGCCGGAGTCGTCGCTCGATGACGAGTAGTCGGTCACCTTGTGAGGAGGCCGCACGTCCTCCACCGCACGCAGCTCCTTGGCCAGAGCGGTCAGGTCCTGCAAGGACAGATTAAAGACTCCTCAATCTAAAGCCACACCAATTTCTACAAGTTGGCAGAGATCTAATCAGGTGAGTTTACTGCATTTCTAGGTTCAAACAGGTTGTTTAGAGGCAAACTCAGCCTTGGAGTCAGTAAAAATGTCACCAAGATGCATTGAGACTGTCTTAGGAGCATATAATCAGGAACCTCATGATTCAGTTTTATAAGGTCAAGCACAAGCAGGAAAAGGGAGGGAACATTTCCCCGACATGCTCGACAAAACAAACTGCAATCTGATCCGACAACAAGGCCAGGTGAGATTAGGAGCCGCTCCGACGTGGAGGGAAGTAGCAGGAGTGTGTCTGCATACAAATCCAGATTCAGGAAGATGCAGCTGAGGGTTAAGCCGCTTTGTGTTGATGGTGAGCGGTGAACAGGAGGCAGGCATGAGAGAAGCTGCTGCTGCATCATCATCATCATCGTTCACATTTACTTGTGCAATGCAGGGAGAGGAGTGAAGGTGCAGTCATAATGGGTTCCTACACATCGTTCATGGAAATATGTTGAACTTTCCCAAACTTTGGTTTCTGGAGCTCCCAGTTCTTTGGGATCATTTTAAAATTTAACATAAGTTCACTGTGAAATATGGCCGACATTTCTACACTTGACAGAATCCGACAAAACAAAGACTGGAAGGAAATAAGGTCTTAACAAAGGAAGGAAGGGAGAATTAAAGAAAGAAGGGAGGGAAAAAGAACAAAGGACAAGAAAATGGAAGGAAGGATGGAGGACACACGGAAGGAAATAGTAACCGGAAGGACATGCAGAAGGAAAGGAGAAGGGGCAACAGCATCTAACAAAATGGGAAAAGAAATAAAGTCTGTAAAAACGCATATTTAAAGTTTTCCCATATTTACCCCAAACTCAAAAACCCAGGTAGAAAATCTAAGCTTTTCCAAAGTGTGTAGGAACCCCAAGCATAACAAGGATGTGATGACGCAAATGCATGAACGACGCTTACCATGTCACCCTGGGTTGGAAAATTAAGAGTGGCAGAAAACAAAGGAGGATGAGAGAAAAATAAAAACAGGTTCCAGCTGTTCCCCATCAAGGATTGCAATCAGGGTTTTGATTTTCCTGTCAGTTTTGATCAACTTCTGGACATCTGAGCAGTAAAAACCAGGCTGAGGAAACACTTTGACTCGTAAAATCTGCATATCTAGACCCGGAAAATTTTAGTAATTCTACACTTTCCAGGGCTTTTCTTACAGATTAGTCTCCATTTTCTAAAGCACAGTGTTCTCATATATATATTTTTTTTTTTTTTTTTGGAAAAAGTAATCAATAGGGTAAAAAAAACAAACCGTTTTTTGATCTATTGTGATCATGAATTATTTGTTTATGATCTAAATATAACTATTGCTTAATTTTTCACATTTTTATCTTTCACACGAGGAATAAAGTTGGGAAATTGACACTTTTTTTTTTTTTACAAGTTTTTATTGAGATTGAGAACTTACGGCTGGTCGAGTGGGCCTGGAGGAGTTCTTCTCTTCTTGTTTTTTTGGGATGTTGTCCGGACGCTGCAAAGGCGAGCCTTCGGATTTAGACGAAGCTTTATGAAAACAAAACAGCATCAGTGAGAAGAAACGCAACATGGAAAGAGGCTGCTTTTAATCTAGGATTAAAAGCAATCACGGTTTGGTAGTAAAGTATGTGACATCTGAACAGTACCAGGTGACTCACAACGTGGCCTGAAACGGTCACCCGGACTGGCCTGGGAGCTGGCGTTTGAGCCCGAGGAGCTGCCGCTGCCGGGCCGAGACTGCAGCTTCTCCACTCTGTCCCACAGGGGGCGCTGCTCCACATTACTTTTTTTGGACATTTTAAATTAGTCTAAAATTTTTACATAATTCCTCACGGTTGGATAAATTAAATTTGTCCGTCACTGACCTGCCGACGCTCCTCTGGTTGGGCTGAGACGGCAGCGGGGACTCTCTGCGAGACAACACGGGAGACCTGGATGTTGTCCTCACTGGTACCTGTCAGAGACAGCCAAAGGCGTTTCCAATAAATGTTTTCTTTTGCTTCTGTTCTCACAAATTAGTCACAATTTGAAAGTACCTTTTTTTTTTTTTTTTTTTGCATTTATTCAGATTTGATTTTTACCAGAGGTGGGTAGAGAATTCAAAAATTTGACTTCAGACGGCAGCAAAATCTCTCAGAGAAAGTATAAGTAAAAAATAGATGTCCAAGAAATTACTGGAGTAAAAAGTATTTGGTAAAAAGTTTTGGTTATTTTAAGGACCAAAACCAGAATAGTTAATTTAAAAAACAGCAAAATAAAATCTGGTGAATCTTTGGTTAGAACAAGTTGGTTCTAAATTCATTGAAGTTAATCACAGTAGGCAGAGCATCCAGAAATTTCTCTCAAGAGTTGCGACGCTTTATAATACTCAAAGTATCGCTTTCTACTTTCAAGTAAAAGTAGAAATGACATTGTAATAAAACTACTCTAAAAGTATACCTTTTCAAAAGGTTACTCAAACAAATGTAAGTAGTTACTCCCCTACTCTGGATTTTACGTTGAAGGGAAGACACTTTTCCAACAGAATCTGGACCAGAAAAGGACTTGAGAGCATGAAAATAAAAATAAAATGAGAAGAAAAGCAACCCGTTCACTATGACGTAATGAGCAACACATGAGCCCTTTAAACCATCTGAATCATAAAGTCCTTTGTAGTGACTGGGTTTTGTTACGTCAATTCTAATGCATTTTATGAGTTTCCTCTGCTGTGACTAAAACGAGATTAAACAAACAAAGGCAGACGGAAAGAGTGAAGGACGATGTGAGAGGAGGAGGCTGACAGCGAGGGCAGGAGGGGAGTGGGATAAGAGCGGCCCTCGCCAGCTCCTTACCTTGGGAGGAACCTCCTCGCCGCTGGTCTGGCGTTCGAGCCGGGTCTGGGCCTGGGGGTGGTGGAGGGGAGGTTGGGGTTGGGGGTCGGGGCGTACAGGCAATGGGTGGTGGTGATGGTGCGGGTCCTGGGAGCGCAGGTGAAGCTGTGCAAAGCTAGAGCTCACGCCGCCAGACTCGCTGAAGGACTGGGAGCGAGAGACCACGGGCGGAGGAGGAGAGGGGGCCGCACTGTTGCTGCTCTTTAGAGCAGCCAGGTGGGACCACTGGACCTTTTAGGGAGTGAGGGAGAGGAGGGGAAGCGAAACAAGCAGACAACACAGTGAGACACGAGGGGAAGATGCGTGAGGTTTACCACCTACATGTGCTTTGATAGATAGACATGCAGACACAGAACAACACAAAACAATGCATCCCTCATTTAGATAACACTTCATTGTTGCATTTCTTTTGCTCAAATTTATTTTTGTTTCCGACCAGTCCCATTAATAAACCTTCAAGTTTGGGTCAATTGCATACAACGTCAACTTAAGTTGTCGAAATTACTCAGAAAAGATTTCCAAGCAGGAAAAAGTATGGAGGAGAGGAGGAGGAGGAGGAGGAGGAAGGAGTTACCTGAGGCTCCATGGGTCGGTGCATGGCGGAGGCCTCCGAAGCCGAGCCGCCGTTGGAGTAAGGTTCAGAGGAGCGGGGAGGCAGAGGGGGCTGCTTGGAAGGAGGGGCGGACTGAGGGGAGCCCTGAAAGTTTTTACGGAAACGCTCGTCAGCCTGAAGACGACAAACATGGGATGAAGGCTTGGGGATATTTTCATGGATGAACCAAATCTGACAGAGAAAGGAACTACAGGTGAAAGTGACAACAATTGCCACCAAAGTAGTAAAATGTAGTTCCCATCTCCTTGTCTTCATTTTTTTTAATAAAGGCAAATGGTGAGAAAGACATTAACATGCTGGAAACTCAGAAATAGACACATTTGAACCACAAAAACATAAAATCACTGGAAGATTATTTTACTTGTAATATGGGAAAAATGTCTTGTTCCCATATTACTAGTAAAATAATCTTCCAGTGGTGACTAGCACTTTTTAATCAACATTAAGGAAGTATTTACTTAAAATAAGCTTGCTGAAGATTTACTTGTATATAAGATTTATCTTATTCCAAGTGTACAAAGATATTTGCAAATCATAAATCCTTTGTAAGATTTTGTGTTTTTGCAGCGTGCAAACAGATACACATCTGTAAATACAAAAGGCCAGCGTGAAGAAAGTCGACGGTTAAAGACAGACGAGGGGCTCCTTGCAGACGGGACAGGCTCTGCGTGTTAGTTCGGGCCTCAGTCGTCTGCATGCATCTTTGGTTACACACCGACAGCCTTTCAGGCAACGTTCAGAGGCAGAAACTTTCATTCAAACCTAAAAATTTCTTTACCACCTCCATATACAATAAACAAAAAAACATTAAGGAAACTATTTGTGTGTGTCAGATAGTGCCTCTATAATTATAGTGTGTGAAGGCAAGCAAGTGGAAGCTGAAAAGAGCAGGCAGCGGGGCAGAGAGAGCCAGGGAGGAGGTTCACCTCTCTGATTGGCTGAGGGGGATGAGCGGCAGCCTCCAAACTTTCTGCCTGGGGAGCTTTAGAGTCAGTGGGGGTTTCAGTAACAGGGGGGCTGCTCTCATCACTCCCATCTTGCTCTGCTAGCTGGGACTTAGCGCCGTCTCCGGGGACAACCAGAGGGGCTTTTGTGGACTCGGAAGCAGCGGCGTCAAGGCCCTCGGCTTTAGGGGACGGGGTGTGGGCTCCGTCGGGGGGCAGGGTGGAGGTCTGTGGGGGTTTGCTAAGGTCTAGTGGGGGGTTTGTCTTGTCACCAGGCTGCGGTTTGGACTCATGCTGCAGCGACAGCAGGTAGGCCTGCTCCTGCTGCAAGCGCTTATGCAGGCGCTCTGCCTTGCGCTGCTCCTCCAGCTCACGCCACTTGAACTCCTGTTGCAGAGCGCGGTGGTGGAAACACATGAGCTACTGCTGTTTTGTTTGATTCAGCCTTTATTATAAAACAGATGCATGACACAAACTAAAAGAAATACAAAAACACAACGAGTCTTCCATGGAAACCTGAAATTAGGCCGTCAGCGTGAGGTGCAGTGCTTCTAAATACATCCGCACTCTTTAAACTTTCCCACATTTTGCCCCATGAATGCAAACTTTGATGCATTTCTATGAAACTTTTATGGGAAAAACTAAAGTGACACATGATTGTGAAACGGAGCGAAAAAGCTCACACTTACTTTTCTTTATCATAAAAACCTTAAAGGTGTGGAATACTGTAAAACTAATTTTCTAGTCTAGTTTCTAGTGCAAATATCTCCGTACAATTGACAGAACTAACTTGCAAGTAACTTTTCCGCACAATTTAAGTCAATAATGCCTGAATGCAGATTGAAACTAACAGTTCCACAGACAGAATATCTCACTTATAACAAGATGTTTTCCTGTGCTACAAGTGAAAATCTGCCAGTGAAATTAGTACTTTTAAAAAAAAAAAATCACTATTGAGAAAATCTTGACATAAAACAGTCTCCAATATCTTGCTGAAAAGTTACGTGCTAGTTAGTTTTTTTCCATCTCAAGTGCATCAAGATATTTGCTCTAGAAACTTTAAAACAATTTAAGATTTTGTGATCTTGCAGTGCATGCTTTTTGTATTTAGCCCCTTTACACTGATGCTGCTAAATAAATTCCTGGTCAACCAATTCCTTCAGAAAAAAGCTAGAATGGGGCGTGTCAGGGTTTCAAGAAACATGGGAAAGAGTCTAAAACCCAGCACACACACTGTTTTACCATGGAGAAATAAATGACAAAGTAAGTGTTGACACTGTGTGTGTGTGTGTGTGTGTGTCTGACAAACTCACCAGCAACATGGCCTGTTCTCGGAGCAGCTGCTCCTGCAGTTTCTCCAGGTGCCGCTGCTCCTCCTCCAGCTGACGGCGGATGTACTCCTGCTAGCCAAACGGAGCACCAGAACAAAAATTAAGACCAGAATTTCACAATCCAACTTCATATCATCTGATATTTTAGATTAAATTCCCAGAATGTGAATAAGTTAACCTGTTCGCGGTCATTCCTCCTCTTCTCCTCCTCGGCTCGCCGGCGCTCCTCCTCCTCTTTACGCCGGCGATCCATCTCCTCCATTCGCCTCTTCTCCTCCTGCTCCCGCCGGCGCTGCTCGCGCTCCTGTTGCCTCCTCATCTCCCGCTCCCGTCTCTGTTGCTGCAGATTTAAAAGAAACACGTTAACGTTTCCGAAAAGCGACCCCACCCTCGCCGCTCTGCATCAAAACCCCCCCCAAAAAAACATCCAACCTCTTCTAGCCGCCGTCTCTGCTCCTTCTGTTGTTCGATGCGTTTCTGTCTTTCGGCCAGTAGTTGGCGCTTGTACTCCTCCTGCTCACGGAGCTGCTGCTCCTGGAGGAGCTGCTGGTGGCGGAGCGCCTCTGACCGCTCCTTGTTCTCCTGCTGCAGGCGGATGAAGTCGCGCCGCAGAGTCGACTCTCCCGGCACGTTGACGATAGAGCTGCATGCGGCGGAGAAGAGGAGAAAACTGTTAGAGTTACAAGAGGAAGATGTCAGGAGATGATGAAGTTAGTAGACAGTACCTCGGCTCTCCTTCCTGCTCTGGAGGATCCTCTTCCTCATCCTCGCTGCCGCTGTACTCGTATTCGGTTTCATCTGTACGTAAAACAACATTTTGCTTTAACGGACTGCATGAAACCCGTCGCTAAGCTCTAAAAAGAACAAACCAAGCCTCACCCTTCTCTCCTCTCTTCTTCTTGGTGCGGTCGATGTGGTCTTTGAGCTGGATCCTGACCTGCCGTTCATTGGGCTGGTCCCGGATGAAGGGATGCTTCAGCAGCTGCTCGGTCGGAGGCCGCTGCGTGTAGTTCTTCACCAGACAGCTCTCTATGAAGCTGAAAAACTTCTTGGACCTGCAGAAAATACAGAGGAGCATCATGGGAAAGTGAAAATAAGACAGGAGGAGCTGGATGAATAGTATGTGCTCCAAGGGCAAAACGGAAAAGGTTAATAAGTGATTATTTCTTAATTGATGAAAAGGTCCAGATATCTAGATTAAAACCTGATTGATGAGCTCGTCGGCTCACCCTTTGACCACTCAAGCTCTTATTGTCATCATCCTGCTGGAAATATCTCACTCTGAATCAGCTTGAGGAGAAGTAAGGTCGTCCCTTTTGTAGCCACGCTCTGTCAGCGTCAGTAAAATGAGAACATCCTCATCGCTCCTACAACTTCCTTAATTTACTTTAAACTTAAATCACACCATGGAGCAATCAATTTGTGGTAAGTAACCAAAAAAATTTAAGATCTAGAGTCGAGAGAAGAAGAAATTTGGGTTATTTCTGCTGCCAGGACAGGTGCAGCACAGATGTTCAGCTCAGCTCCAAAATGTTTGGATCTAAGCCTCTGTAGCTGCCTGAGATAAAAATCTGACTGCACATAAAAAGAGAAAGCAACGAAAGCTTCACCGTAAGTTGAAACAAGCCAACTTAAGATGGCAGCATGAAAGTGAATCGGAAGGGATTCAGAAATATTCACCAAGACCAACTAAAGACATCAGTTTTACGTGAAACTTACCATTTTTTGGATTTGAGCCTCGGAGGAGGGTTTCTTGGGATGAGGAAGAGCGCTCGCATGGGATGCATGTCGCAAAGCGCTGCGAGGCGAGTCATAAATTCATTAGGGATCAAAGAAATCAACAGGCTAAATAAATAAAGCTGCAAAACAAACACTCACGCGGCGCGCCCTCTGCCATCTCGATCGCAGTGATGCCACAGGACCACAGATCGCTCTGCAACGCAGCAAACATTCCCATGAAGCAAACCCGGACGGGTGCAGGAACATATCAACGAGGACGCATTCTGAGCGCTCAACCCTTACTCGGTAATCATACGTGGCATCTGGGTTCTCGTCACAAGCGATGACCTCCGGGGCCATCCAATATGGAGTCCCGATGAATGTGTTTCTCCTCCCGACTGTCCGATCCAGCTGGGCACTCACACCGAAATCCACTGGAGAGGAAACGGTGTGAAAACTGGTGGAATACGACTACGTAGGGTTGTCGAAGTGCACAGATGTCGATTTAGGAACTCACCCAGCTTTACTTCAGCGTTCTCAGTCAGCAGGACGTTCTGGCCTTTGATGTCACGGTGGATCACATGGTGGGCGTGTAAGTGGGCCAAACCCTGAGGAAGGTAGACCGATTACATTGATGGAACAAAACATAAACAGGCAGTCTGAAAAGTGTGGCATGCATTTAGAGCTGAAACGTTTAATCGAATTAATCGACTACTGAAATAATCGTCAAGTAGTCAGATTACAAATAAAAAGGCAATTTGCTGGAAAAAACACATGTTCAGAGCAGTAATCAAGTCAAAACTGCACAAAACACATATTTTTGAAATAGAAATAAATTTTCTTAATGTGATGCTGCAACCAGTTGATAAAGAAGCTTACTCTAAGAATCTCTCTGGAAATGTAGGCAATCCAGTCTTCCTTCAACTGGTTTCCCTTTGTGTTCTTCACCAGGTCTGTGATCGAACCAGCACCACAAAACTCCATCACCAGCTGCAAAAACACACATCATCAGTGGACACCAGACAACAACATGAACTTTGTAATCCAGGAAGGCAGCAGGGCTTACCCAGAGCTGGTCGTCATGTCCCGGGGGACTCTTCTTAATGAAAGCACCGTAGTAGGTGGCTATGTTTCTGTGGTGGGAGTACTTCTTAAGCATGTTGATCTCCAGTTTAATTTCCTCCTCTTCATCCTGTACATACAAGATTAAGGCAAACAGAAACATCCTGGTTAGAAAAAAAAACAAGTATTTGTTGTAATCACTAAAGAGGAGCCGGTCTTAAATGATCTAATAGGTGCCAATTCATCAGATTTTCTAGATGTTCATATAAAATACAGAATAATATGGCAGGCAGTGCTGCAGTCGACAGGAATTTAAATATGAAACCTGGAAAAACTGAAAGTGCAAAAATTTAAGGGAAGACACCCGGAAGAAAAGGATGGAAGGGACGAAGGGAAGGAAAGAAGCAAGGAAGCAAGCAAGAAAGAAAGGAACAAAGGAAGGAAGAAAGGAAGGAGGAAGGAAGGGAGGGACAAAGGAAGGACGGAAGGAATGAAGCAAGGAAGAAAGGGAGGAAAAAAATAAGGAATGGAATAAAGAGGGAAAGAAGGAAATGAGGAAGGGCAGAAAAGAAAGAAGGAAGGGTAGAAAATAGATATTAGGGTATGGGATAAAGAAGTAAGGAAGCAGTAAGGATAAAGGGGATAAAGGAAAGAAAGGAAGAGCCTTGTGTTAAGAAACATAAAGGAAAAAGGAAGTAAAGAAAGGAAGGGCAACTCTGAGGCAGTGGAACGAAAGATAACGTCTCAAAATACAAATATTTTCTTAATACTTCCTCATTTTCCATATGTAACCAGATCTGGAAACACTCAAATCAAATTCCAGACCAGAGCCCTAGGAATCCTTATTAAAATGTTAAGCTCTGTGAAAACAGCAAGGTTAAACTTCACCCACTGGATGAGCGTTTTTTTTTTATCATTGTCTATGTCTAGGAGAACCACATTGCTCTGAAAACAAGGCGGACGTTTTTGTCACCGGGCAAATGATTCCTTTGTTTGGGGATTAATGACGCATGAGTGACTCATGTAGCAAGTTAAACAGATTGATGGTTACATCTGTGAAATATGTACAACAGCTTTTTAGCTGCTTTTATCCTGATCAGAAGGCGCGCAGAGCAGAAAGCTGAGAATACTGATGTGAAAATCTACCTGAAACATGATGAGCGAAGGATTACGAGAATGGGGGAGTGATAAATCAGCAGGAAATGGAACAAAGAAGAAGAATGATGCATCATATAAAGAATGCAGCGTCGAAGTTTGTTGTTTTAAGCAGTGATGCAGCTAATTCCATATTAACGCTACAGTTAATGTCTGCAGGAAATGACCTTTCATACTAATAACCTCCACTACCAACTCGTCATAATAACGGTGCAAACTTGTTGCTTTCACCCAACAGCAACTTGACACTGATTAATGATGACACACTAATTGAACGCATGCAGAGAGCAGCCTGTGAGTGCTTTGCTGTATTGCGTACATGACCTCTCTTAAAAAGCACAAAGCGAAGAACGGAGGGGGGCTGAACGGTGATGGTTTTTATATTTGACAACTTATTTTGAATAAAACCAAAATAAAAGCAATGATCTGTGCAGACACGACTTCTTCCCGCAAGTCTTTGTCAGCGGTAGCAAAATGGCAGATGAGCATCTATGCGGGCGGCCATACTGCTGCTGCATGAGTCGTTTGAGTTGACGTAAGCGTTTCTGCCGAGAAAGACCCTCGCTGCTCCCCCTCCCCATCCCTTCTCTCTGTGTGCTGCCGCGCAGCTGTTGAATTATCACACCCCCGGCTGTGAAAGCCCCGCTGCCACAAGTCACATGGTGAGGGGGAAGAAAGAAACTCGCATGGCGATGTGTCTAGAGGAGGAAAACGCAGGCAGACGGGCTGTGGTCGAACGGCGAGGAACAATAGATCGACACTCTCTGAAGATGGCATTTATCCGGTACCGGCTCAGATAACTGAAGCTAAATAAAAGCATCAAAACATCCTACAACTTCACTGCCTTTTAGACAGTCAAAGTGATTTGATCTTTCTTGTCAGCATTAGAATTAAAACCATCTTTCTTGGGCAAACTCATAGTTCATTAATTAGCATGTAATCACCTCCACACCAAGCTGCATCGACGCATTAACTCATTTAAAAGGCACACCAACCAAGAACTGACATCATTTCAGGCTTGGACTGGACAAGTCAGTAAAAATACATAATAACAATAGACACATGATCGGACGGACGGATATTGCATAATATATTCCTTTTTATTGTTGTTATTCTCTATTCTAATTTTGGGTTTCAATTAGCCCCTCGCCATAAATATTAAATGAACCAAAATTAATGCGTGCGATACATCATTCCACCAACAAATTAATTTAACTTTTTTTATTGAAATTTCTGAAATTATTAAACTTTTTGAGCATATTTTGATGTATTTTGATGCTCCTGTATGTTGTGTACATGTGAGTAGGACTAATTGTGATTCTTCTTCTTCCAATGTTATTGTACTATGACAATCCCAATGCCAATCACTGTCAAATACTGCATTAGATGGATGTTAAAGGCCTAACCCAAAAAGTTATCGATTATTTAAACATTTTGATGGAAGATAAATTGTTTCAGAAACTATTGCGATAAACTGTGGTATTGTCGTTTTGAGACCAATTTCAACCAATGTAGCGTTTAATGGAACCCTTTCAAAGGTAAAGTTTCATTTCCAGAGAAGATTTAAGGCATTTTAAATATCTAAAATAAACACACAAAACAATCGAAACAAATAAAATGGATGATAGAGTCTGACAAAAACAAAATTACCCTTCAAAACATATAATTAGGATCAAACGGGTAAAACAGACAACAATGCCAGTTAGGAATTTTATCACAAAAAGTACAAACTAGTTCATACTGTGTCATTATTTTTCAAGAGATTGTTTTTTCACTATTAAGGGGCAGCATCACTTGAAAGATTACACAAACAAGTGTGCAAATGAAAATTATTGCGCTCATTTTAATTTAATGTGCAATTAATTGATTTGTAGGTTATTATAACAAGGTTAGCTTGTACAAATCTTTATAAACACATGATCATCTCAGAGAGTCATCTGTTTTTAGCTCTTGGGTTGTTTGGCTGGATTTAAGAATGTGGAGCAGCGATGAGAAATTGGGTCAGCTTGACCCCAGACTTGGAGATACATCAACAGTTTTAAATCTTTAAAACTCCACATTTCTAACCATATGTCACACATTTATAGTGTAATATTTAGGAATATAAAGTTTTGAATAAGGACTATAGTTAATAAAAACACCAGGGGAGGTCTACAAGGTAGTTACATCATGTCAGAACATGATGAATCAATAAATTATTCGCTGGATAGAAAAATAATGCATGTAATTTTTACGATCATCGTCTGGGAACACTCACCTGTTCATACTTGTTCTAAGCCTACACAACTGGTTATCAGCTGGTGTCAAGAGATGTGAGAGCCATGCTTTCTGCTTTACACGACAGGTGAGCTTCATTTTAAAAGCAGCATTGTTGGCCTTTGGTTACAACACACAATGAAAGGCACTCCTACAGTATCGTCAGAAAGTCCAGGTGGAGGTTGGGTAACATTTTAGTTAACAGGATACGATTATCAGTCGAGCAGATTTCTGATTCATCGCTCTGCTGACTCAAGCAAGGCGCGGCAGGTGGAAAGTCAGAGCCTCATGGAGTCGGATCCTAACTTTTGACAGAGTAGTGCTGATCACAGCAGGGATCATTGTGGCTGTGGGACTCTGGATGAAAATGAGGGGGATTCAATGGGTCGTGGTGAGCCTTACCTCTGTGACGTCCATGACTTTGATGGCAGCCAGCTGTCCAGTCTTGACATGTCGCCCCTGAAGAGAGTAAAAAACTAAAGTAAAAATGTGAGATTTCTGTTGAATAAACTGAACACTTAGTTTTGTAAAAACAGCTTCGTTGTTCATCTTTCACTCTGAGTCCCTGGATTAAGATGAGCTATTAGAGCCAATGTAGATATTGAAGTAAAAAAAATATATAAATTGGCCAAGGATGATGGTAATTTAAGTAGATGTACATTTGAGTTTACAATGCTAAAAAATGTCCCTTCTGTTGTGGAATTAGAAAATAAATTATTGGAAATTTACAACATTTCAACATTAGAAGATGTAATGAAATATTTGGCAAGACATACAAAAAACAACTAATTTCCTGAATCTATAGTGGCCCGAATGCTCCACTGTGCACAGGCATGTAAATTTATAAATCTGTGCTCTACATTTTTGTACTACAAGTTTATTTTAAAAATGCATTATTCCAATAAACAAAAATTGCAATAATTTCCCCCCTAATTCTGCAAAGCTTTGCACATTAAATAACTGTTTAGAAATAAATTGCTGCAAATTTTTTTTGATACCCCCGGCTCAGTTAGGCATCAAGAGAACTTAAAATAAAAAATATGCGTCTTCATTTGTCTTTATACCACCGAGTTGTATATTTATGACAAATAAAATTGAAAAGAATTTAAAAGAGATGTGTTTTAACAAAAAAAAAAAAAAAAAAAAAAAAAAGATAATACAATTAGCAGAAACATTTGCTGCTGTTCCACCAAATAATAAGACTCAGGCTTTAGGTGTCTATTTATTTAATGCTGCAATCAGTTGTTTTATATGGCAATCCCTACAGGTTTCAAATCTCCAGTGCCCTAGATATGACTGTATGAATCCAACATTCCCAGACTTCTCTGTTCTCCCAGCACCCTGCTGCCACTCCTTACATAAACAAAGGACAGAAATAGAGGCCTCTTTACATCAACCCCCTCCTTTACCAAACCCTGGGAGGAGATAAAACGTGGGACATTTCTGGGAGCTGGCCACATCGGTATTCCCCTCATCTTAGAGACAACACTGGAGCGATACTGCATCACTGTCGGACACTCCACACACATACTGCGGAGTGGTTTCTTACTGGGGCTGAGAAACCGGCCCCAGTAACACCATTGTTTTGAGAAACAAACAAACAAAAAAAAAGTAATGTGTATTTCAGATGAATAAAAATTAAAAATGCTCTTCAAATTCAAACCTTTCAGCAACTTCTAAAACGAAGCAGATTGTTTTGAGAGTTGTGATTTACTTTGAATATACATAAAATATTTTCCAATGATAATTTAACTATTGATCAATAATTCAATATGTATTACTGTTGTCTGTTTAGGTAGAAATACAAAACAATAAATAAATTAAAAGGAGGTTTATCAACAACCTCACATAAGAAGAAAAAAAAATTATGTTGAAGAGCTGATCAAAACTCAAACTCGAGCAATACTTTGAAATAATTGTAATTCCAATAATGTATTTTTGAAATGATTTCTTGAAAAGTTTTTAACAAATGTCTTTGTTAAGAACTTCAGCTTTCCTACATCATTCAATGAATGAATGAATATTGAATAAACCACCAGACTTATCTTTTGCCATAAATAAGGAACCGTTCTCAAAGGTTCTATCAATTACAGCAGATTTTATATATGTATTCAATACATATTCAACAAGTGACCAATCTCTTAAGAATATTTATTGACTATCAGCCAATCACACCAGGTTTATGGTTGACATCTGGCATCTGCAAGATCAGAAAATCTGAATTTGATTTCAACACATGGTGACTACTGAAGGCCAAATCCCTTAAATCTGATACATTTGAATGCAACCTCTGATGTTCGCCATTTTAAATCTTCTAATCTAGAACTATCATACACATTGTTAAAATAGTAAAATTTCAAATATTTTACTGTGCAAAGCTGTGACAAGTTAGCAAAATGTCTGTTCAAGTGGGTTCATTCCTAATAGTTAAAATCTGTGCCTTGAAATGGATGTCAGGATGTTCATCTGCCGTTCTCCCTCCCAACAATCCCGCCTCCGTGAAACTGAAGTATTTATGGTCACATAATGTTTCCAAATGTTTTCTAGCGTCTGGGACGGTTATCCGATCCTCAAGGTTATTGCTCTGATGCCACAAAGCAACGGGGTGGTTACACTTCATTAGTGCAACGAATGACGAAATAGTCCACTTCACAGTCATGCTCAATGTTAGAAAAGAAGTTGTTTTTGTCCCTCATTTATTTATTGTCCCTATAATAGATTAAACCATCTGGATGCTTTGAAGTTAGAGCCATAGTGCACAAGAAATCAGCAGTAAATCAGCTAGAATAAATTGAGGTTGTCTTGTTAGATAATCAGTTTAAATACACCGTCAGTAAGCTAATCATAAAACCTAAATAACCTGGAGAAATAGCCAGACCAGATTTAACAGCTATGGCTTATAGATTCTGGTTAAGTCACTAAAAATCTTTACTTGAATTATGTTGTTCAAGTTTGTTTTGTTTGTGCAGCTATTTTTTTAAGACTCAGACTATTTTTTGTGGAAGGTCTTGAATTTTCTTCTTTTTTTTATTTGAAGTTCATGCATTGTATTTACTGCATCAAACGACTCTTGACTCCAAACTATTTTAAGTGAAATTTCTCCCAATTTAGTGAAGCTTAAAGTGACAGTGGTAAACATCAAAATATCAACAGGTCCCATCAAAACATAGAGCAAACTTGTCGATATGTTAACTTCTGTTAACATGCTGACATGCCATTATATACTATTCATTCATATACATTCTCCTTCCCTAAATGCTACAATGTAAAGTGATGTGTGCAATTATGACTTAGCAGGTCAAAAAAGTTCAAGATTTAGGCAGATTTCTAGCAGCTGGCTTGAATATTTTAAATATCATTAATCTATGAGTCATGCAGCTGAAACCTCCTTTAATAGTGTTGGTTAACAAAGCTGACTAATTTCATGTCAGTGCTGATTAACATCAGTGTCATCCCCCCTGCTGCAACCCAAACCCAAACTATTGAGTAACTAAAGTTAATTATACGTTTTAGTTTTAAGTAAGAGCCTCTGCATGAATATCAGTCGGGTTCTCGTCCAAACACGGCAAAATTGGCAGTAAAAACGTATTTTACACTGTACTTTACCACCGTCTGCCATCAAAGACGGGACATTGGAACTCAGACGGGCTTAAATGATAAGTAGATCAAAAATTAAAGCATGTTGTGTTGTGAAATCACTTTCATGGAGGAATGTATGCAAGGAAAACTTATTTGGGAGTGGGAGTACACAAATGATAAGACACAGCGGCCGGCTACTCAGTGTTGCAATGGTAATCTGTGGGAATATACTGAAGAAACAAATCATCCAGGCCCTGGGGAGGTTCACCACTAATGGCTCACTGGAGTCCTGAAGCCAAAGAAATTGCCTTATGAGTATTTCTTTTTACTTTTAAGTAGGGCTGTAATTAATGTTTATGTTAGTAACTCCAGTAATCGATTGTTCTGATGATTAATTGATGAAAAAAAGGAAAAATCTTCAAATGTTTTTATTGAACCACTATTTTATAAAATATTACAACTATATTAAAAGATACAAATGAAAATGTATTTTTACATATGAAAAATAAACAGTAGATCTGAACTGGGTGAAGTTAAAACTTAGGTTTTGGCTAAAACAGGTGTTTTTTATTTTTGTTTTTTTTAATCTTAAATCAAAAAGGTATGTTTTTTGGTTTCTTTTTTTTCCAGCTTTGGCTCAAGTATTATTCTGAATATGTTGGGGTTTTCTCAGAAAATTGACTTTTTCAAGTCTTTATGCTCCAGCTAATGATTAATCGATTACTAAATTAGTTGACAATTATGTCAGTAATTGATTAATCGCGATTACCGTAATCATTTCAGTCCTAGTTTGGCGTGCGATTTAACCTACTTCAAGTTATCAGACAAGAACTATTAGAATTAACAAATGTTTCTAAACATTATGGCCAAATCAATCAAGCAACATTTTGTGATTTTAGAAGTGGTGCAGTAATAAACTGCTTTTGCATTTACTCATTTGTGTTTATGCATTCAGGGTATTTTTTTTTTATTTTAACATTTGCACAACAACAGTAAACAAGACATCTGAAAGGGGGCTAATGCTATTTCACCATGCTGTAGCTTTTAGAATCACCAGAGATTCATCAGAGCCCTGCTATTAGGCACTCTTGAAGCAGAAATCAAGGCGTGGCTGTGGAGAGGGTTATCTGAGGCACTAAGTTATCACTCAGCCCTCCCTGGCCTCCATCTCTACTCCCTCAATCATAGCTCCTCTTAACCATGGCCAGATGTGCTGCTGGCCTCTCTCCAGCTCAGCATTAGGCCACTGAATGGCTTAGAGTCTTAAGAGCCAAAGATATTAGCTAAAAAGACAGAAAAAAAAGGTAATCCACCCTCTTCTATGAGAGCTCAGTCATTAAATTTGGGGAGAAATCTCACTCAGCAGTAGGGCGGCGATAAGAAGGCTGCTCTAAAATAAAGCTGCTGACATGAATAGCTTGGAGAATATAAACTTTCAAGTTATTTTAGAAGAAAACAGACACCGTGTCTGGATTGTTTCACCATGAGTACTAATGGCAAATTTGTAAGGTAGAAGCATAAAATGTAACCATTGAAAATCGGTGCTGGGAAACAACTAGTTTGTTTTAACCATGCAAAATGTTTCATACTTATCAGTTTTCTCGGTCCATGGGCTAATATCTGCTTCAAGACTTCAACATTTTCGCTAAATGATTTTCAAGAAGGTGAAAAACATTGTTTGTTCAAACATTATTTGTTGCTGTTTGAGGACAGAACTGTCGGATGAGAGGAGTGAGGAGGAAGTTCAAGCCATCGATCGTAATGGGAAAGGATCATATTCCCTCATCTCATGTCTCTAACAATACTACTAGAGGTTTAATATGACGCAGAAAAAGCAAAAGAGGTCGATTAGCAGTGTTTGCCAACAATTGATGCTGTCATCCAGAACATGTTACTGTGGAATATGCTCTCTGCTGCTTAGAAATTTAGTTGTTTGCATGCCAGGGCAGTCATGAAACCATTAATATAGTCTTCAGTCAGAGGGTTTTTCCATTTTCGTTGCAAGACCAACTGCTACTGGAGAATCCTCTTGTCCACAGCATCACCATTCACAACGCCTCTTTGAAGATACTTGGTTACAATTTACGGCAATATTTAACTTTCCTTTATGTTTTAATTTAACATGAATTCTCCAGAAGGTTTCTGCTACAAGGGGTTTGTTTTAACATCTAAGGTGACATTTTGAACTTTGAGAGCAAGTAGGTGGGATTCAACTCGCAGCATCTATCTGCCTTTGGAAATTTAACATATCTATTTTCAGACCGTTCACCCACACTCACCCCTCTGCCTACGGCTTTTCCAACATGCATCAAATAAGTCCGGACTAGAGAAATGATCAGGCCACAGCAGGTAGAAACACACGAGTCCGAGCTTGTCGCTGGATCTGACAGGGTTTGGTTTTTTTTTCTCTTTTTCTCTCTGCTGCCTCATACATCACACTGACCCAGTTCTCACAGACTGCCTCCCTGAAGACACACAGCCAGCGATAAGGAGGCAGAGAGGGGAAGGATAACAGCGCCATGAGACCAGAAGAACAGTTGGATACAAAGAGCAAACAGACATATAGAGAGCTGGGAAAGAACCAGAACAAGAGGGCGATTTATCTGTTTGATTGATTGATTGATTGGTTGGTTGAAATTAGCAAAAATGAGGGTGCCAGCAAAAAAAAAAAAAAAACAAAACAAAACAATGAAAAAAGCTGAAAAAAGGTAGATGTCAAATTTGTTTTCTTGCCAGCGGCACTAAGCAATTATTGCATGATAAATTAAAACAAGCTTGGTAATTTTCATTTTGATTAACATTTTTTAAGGTAATATTGTGTGTGCTTTTTAACGTACTTATTGTTTTTGGTTGGCGTGTTTTATTTTGGATAATTTGCCATTTAGGACGCTCCACGTCAAACTTACACACTTCACCAAATCAAGTTTTCAGAGTTCTTAGTTGTCTGGTAGCCATTTATTAAATAATCAGTGCAAATGTTTTTGCAGTGGCTAAGCCTTAAAATGTGGACCTGGTAAAAATAAATGGATGGACGGATAAATTGGCAGAACGGAAGACCGAGAGGAACCTTGAAAAGTTTTACTCCTCTCGCAACATCCAACTTTGCTGACAGAAGAGTTTCCTCTCTGGGCAGAAGAAGAGCATCTTCCCTCCCACCACCTCGCCAGTTCACTTTGGTAATGAGGCATCTCAATGGGACAGTAGCATGTACACACAGACAAACACAGAGAGTTCTGTTCGGGCAATGTGACCCGTCAGGTGACACGCTACGTCTTGTGACACCAATTAGGGAGAAGGGTCACTGTGGGGGCGAAGAGGACAAAAGAGATACACACTGTGCAGGGTGAAAACGAGAAGAGTTTCTCACAATGTTTCACACATGTCACAAGAAGAAACAGAACGAGATCAGATACAATCCTTCAATAATGAGGAATGTGGACAGCAGAAAGAGTAAAGTAGTTCTAACACAAGATACCAGGACTGGTTGCCAGCCAACACCCCCCTATTCTGACCTAAAACCTCCTCAGCCAATCAGCAGCCAGGATTTTTACAACTGAGCTCTATTCAGCAAAAATTAATTAGGCAAGCAGGCAAGACGAGCTGCTGGGTTCAGCAAAGACCTCTAGACCGCTGCTTTGCAACACAACAATCACCAATACCAATAGTGAGTAATAAAGATCAATTCAACATATAATTTGTTTTTGCATTGTAACATACAGCAAATCTTCTCTTGTTTCCTATTGAATCCTAGTTACTTAAATTACTAGAATGCCCATAACCTGAACTGGGATGCTTATTGACAACTGGTGGATCAATACTTCTCGACTGGCAAAGTTCTTGCATCTGTCGGACATTTTTACAAACTGCTGAAGAAAGCGTGACTTTCAGGGCTGTGTGTGGAAACCCTGCATGCAGCTGCAGAGGGGTCGATGAGGATTAACCTCCAGTCTGGTGACATCTACCACCCCCAGCACTAACGCAACTTTACTGAATGCTTCAAGCATTAGAAAGCTCAAACATGTTTGCTCTGTATGTCAAATTGCAGTTTCAGTGTGTGCAAGAGTGTAATAACAGTAGACTGCTTGAGCACCGTATTTGGTAGGTTCTTCTCTGCTTGTCAGTTATAGACTATTATTGGCCTTTCACCTGATCTGGTTTTGTCTTTAATGCTCCCATTTGATGTAGATTTTAGTGACCAAGAGGATGAAGTTGCCAGTGCAGGCGACATTGTGACAGTAGAAAAGAAAGACTGAAGAAAATGTTGGTTAATCGCAATGGATATCACTTATTTTTTCAAAATATGCCCTAACTGTACAATCAAACACTGAAACCCCGCTTATTTGCAGATTTTTCTTCTGAATTTAACTAAAATTATTAGTAGAAAATTCACCTAGCCGCAAATATTATGTAGATATTGGTTGGGGTTTTAAAAGCAGCCAATTCGGGAGAACCATTCATTTTCCTTGGTGTGGATTGGCAGTAATCCTAAGTGCAGAAATAACAAAGTCTGTGATTGTTAGCTTCCGCTGCAGTGCCAAGAAAGTTTACACTTTGCATATTATGATCAATTTGGTGTTTGATGGATAAACAATCAGAAGGATATGTGGACAGATGGATGAACCAACATTTACACAAAAGGACAGGAAATACAATTTTTCCCCATGCTTATTATGCAAACTACATTGTAAGCTTGCTCAAATTGGAAATAAATACAGAATTTGCTCCAACCACTGCCCTGTGGTACAAAACAAGTATCACACAGCCCATATGGGTGGTGGGCCTTTAAACAGATTGAAGGAGAGGTTCATCAGCAGCTCAGATTGTGCCCATCAGGCAGAGCTCGCCCCCCAAGGACAACTGTCTGATTCTGAGGGCAGGGGCGAGGCTGCCACTCCGATTGGCAGAGCAAACAAAGGGAAAAGATGAACCACACGAGCTACAAAGCTGCAGAGATTCTCCAGATTTAACCAGAGATCTGCCGGAAACAACGTTTCTATTCTTCTGAAACTGGGCATTCTGATGCTAATTTTCTAAAAGCAGAAGTGTGAAAATAACAGGACACGTAAGTTGGCACACGCATAGCAGACAGGTCAACATGGGCGCTGTGGGCTCGTGCGTGACTATATATGGTGATTCTGTACTGCAGGGAGAATCTTCTCTGCATACCACTTGCAATTCAAGGATTCATGTTCCTCTCAGGCTTATCTTGGGTCATTTTTTCCTTCTTTTGAGTCATGATATCTAAAGAGAGGCCCCAGACTTGGTACACTCAGTCAGTCAGTGCCACTGATAAGCAGGGAGAGCTTAGAAAGAAGTTCTTTGTCTAACACATGAGCATGTAAAAACATTGAGGTCAAATATTTGGAAATACGGTGACTAATGGAAGAGAATATGAAATGTAACTTCCAGACAACTGGATAGTTCACACATGATAGAAGTGTCGACAGATATCTGTACAGTCAGGAGGACATCAGAAAATATTGTGTAATCAAGGGAGCAGATCACAATCTGATTAGAAAACAACTTAAATATTAGTTTGTAAGCTTATTAATGCAGATCCTGAACTCAAATTTATCTCCATCAGTTTACACACCAATCAGCTAACTGTCCAAACCAACATAAGTGATTTAAAGTGTGCTTTTTAACCCTAAAGCAATTTTCATTAAGGCTGTCTGTCAAAAACAGAGGGGGGTTGTGGGGGGGATTGCTTTGCTGTGTTTTCAGAAGCTGACTATAATCTGGCACCTCTCCAGGGGCGATGGCTGTTATCCTGACAGACCGAGCAGGTTTAGAGAGACAGGAGCACAGCATGGCCACGAAAACATTTGAATGGCATTTTAAGACCAGGAAATCAGGTTCTTCCTTCGTTTTTACAGCGTAAAGTTATAATATCTTCACAGATTTCTATATTCTTGTTTATAGCCAGTTTTGCAGAAATACAACCACAGAGTTAATAGACTTCATTCTAAAATGGTTGCACATTTTAGAATTTGAAGTGGCTATGAAATCTTGTCAATATCTTTTTTCATTTCTGGATCTTGACCCACGTCAGATCAGTGATTTTTTAAAATATATTTATCAATTTATGTCAGCAGATGTCAGTCTTCCATATGGAACATAAATTACTTACTAATTTTTACTATGCAAGGCTTTTACACATCTTCAAAACATGAGCTTTGTATTCCTTCTTTATATTTCCACTTAAACCAGATTTCTCACCACCACTTTAAATTATTTTCTTCCACTGCAATTGGTGCCATAAAACAACAACAGAAGAAGAACTACGGCAGCAGTGCGGAAAAGTAGCAGCTATGGGAGCAGGTTGGAGTGGCATTCATGTTTTATTCAGTAGCTTTCATCTTCTTGAATCGTACATGTTTGAAAAGGATCGCATTAAGCGTTGGCCATTAAGACAAAATTAAAACAGGGTCTGCAGATATGTGCTGCCCTTTAGATTTGACCTTATAACCAAACTGATCTAAAATTTCATTAGACTAAAGTATTATGTGTCGCTATTGGAGATCTAGCCTACTTCACGTTGTCCGTCAGGTTCTATTCAAGTGATTTTATTCTGAAGGACTAAAGTAGGTGCAAGTGTGGCAGCTGTTAATAGATACATCATGATTTACCAAAGGATGGCAAATGCTTTTTCATTGAAAACATGACATTTATCTGATTAAAATCTATATGATTATCAGAAACATTTTAAGTGCTATAAAGAGCTGTTTTTAGTAAAAACAGAAGATGCTGTCAAATTATAAGGGTGGGCGAAAAGTTTTAACACCGTATTTTGTGGCACTATTGTGATAATGATTAAAGTCATGAAAAAAAACTATTTATTACTTCATATTTAGAAGCTGTGAATGGGTGTCACATTAAATGTATCCCCAGAAACACAAACGGTGCTCTTGAAAAACATTCCCATTTGTGATACGCGGCTTCAGGACATTGGTCACAGAAAGAAGCCTGATTTATATAAATTGTAGCTGCATTTAGTTATATTTTCAAATTTATTGTTGCTTTCATTGAATGAATAGTACGAGTAACAATCCTGACAATACTGATAGTTTTGAGCATCTTAGACATCATTAATGAAAGTTTGACACAACAATGAATCTAAATTATTACAAGGTCTTTACTATGATAAATTCAGAAACCTTTTATGAAAATGTCTCAGAAAGAACAAGCTCAAACACATTGTGACAACAGAAAAGAAAAAAAAAACAAATCTGGGGGAGAAACAGCGCTTGCAAAGTGTGACCAAGCAGTGGACAAAGCAGAAAAGGCCTCAGAGGGAGGACAAAACTCCTCCCAGTTTTCAGTTAGAGGGGAGCCTGTTGTGATTATTCAGTCGGTTGGACTTTGAAACCTGCAGACAAACGCCTCCTTTCTACAGACCCCAGCGACTGACAGAGCGAGAGACCCAAAACGGCCGCGGAGACAAGCCGAGCTTTGTGGGTTCTGTCTGGAGCCGGACAGCTGCTCCTCTCTCAGTCGCAAACGCCACATCCCTCCGGCCAGTTCGCTAATCGACAGCCGATCGACAGGAAGCCGCTGCAGCAGAGCTCCAGCACTTGGCAGCGACTTCACTGGAGACAGTTTGGGCTTATCTCATGAAGGCTGCCTGCAACTACTACATCTTTTGTGTCAACTGCGAGCTAAGCTGACAACTGTGAGCTCCGTTCTCACATGGTGACGTTCGCAAATAGAATTAGTGCCGAACACTGAATGTAGAAAGAGATTAAATGGTCAAAAAAAAAAAAAAAAAGAGGGAGAGGCTCTAATTCCCTTCTCCATGATATGTTGAGTTTAAAAGCATGTGGTGGGAATGTAACATTGAAAGAGTTGACTTCAAGTAGTCACGTGAGCGCAATTTCAAGGAGGGGACAGACTGGGAGTTTATTATGCTGGAGCGACTGAATGGAGGTCACTGGAGCACCGCCGAAAGCCTACACAAAACAGCATTAACCCTCAATGCCACGGTTTGAACTGGACATATCTGCTGGGTAATGCCATTTAGTAATCCGGCTGCAAGAAGAAGAAAAAAAAAACTCAATATGCATAAAAAGATGAATCCATTCCTGCTTGGCGATGTCTTTCAGCAGTAAGGAATGCAACACTGAGTGCAGATGAACAAGCAAAACAGAATTAGTCAACAAATCAGGAAAATGTTTCTTGGTTTTGTTGTAAATAAACAGAAAACGTAAAGATACTGACCAGACTTTAGTTTATATATATATATATAAACTATAAAACTATATATATATATATAAACCATATATATATATATATATATATATATATATATATATATATATGGTTTTTTACCAACCGACATGTTTTCAAATTGTTCCCCATTTTAAAAAAATACTGAATTGAGAGAAAAACAGGCATCCAAAAGACAAGCAAGAAAACCTACATGTTTCTGATGACATCACAAAAGGCAGATCCTATCGTTTACCATTCCTTATAGCACATTCTCCTTATTTGCAAGTTTTTAATTCAAATTTCTCTGTCAAAGTTCTTCACTTTTATCCTGTATCGTTGCATCAGTGTGTTTGAGTCGTATGAGGGAACACAGAATGGATTTGGCAACATTAAAACAGTTCATCACCAATGCAGACTAATTTTCATTCTTAAAGATCTTGAGCAACTGTCTATTGAGATGACGTTCAAGCACTGCTGAATCACATGCTGCCGCTGCCAAAAGTGATACAGGACCACTTGTAATGATCCCACTTGACCCCACCTTGCATGCACCTGCAGCACCGCCCACGTCATTGCCATGCCAACACAACAGAGGAAGCTACAAGTTAAGACTTCATGGAGGAGCACCGTTTTCAGATGAACTTGTACATAAACCAAATCAGAGGGGTGCATTCAAACTGGTAAATGAACAGTTCAGAAGACAATCCCAGGTGGGAGATTGTTTGAGTGAACATTTGTTATTTGGAACACACACAAAAAATAGAAATCCACAATTACATGGTTCTTAAAAACAGCTCTGTAGGCTACAGTGCCACAACTCTCATTGATAACTGCTTGATATCAGGAAAAGATCAAATATGCAATAATGTAGGAGGAAGTTGCCATGACAATTTGACAGGCACTTAAACCAAAACCAAAACTGAATTCATCATTTCTGTCCCAGCAGCATTAATTACTGAAAAATATGTTTTTTCTATATATATAAATTTTCCCAGAACATCTAAATGTTCTAGAAACAAAGTCTTTAGATACACATATATGATGAGCCAATATAACTGCTGTCCAAGTAGTACTATAGAATATCCGTAGTGTAAACTATTGAAGTGATAATAAATGTAATTTAAAATGCAATAAATAAATTGAAATTTTACTGTCTTGTATGCAAACTATTGATAGATGTTATCACTAAGATGAAAATGTCACGACGTTCTGTGTAAGGGTATGAACTTCTGAATATTTAACAGCAATTTCAAAATATGATGTTTATTTATGTATTATTTACAATATAATTTTTGTAGTCCAGCTATATTTTATTAACATTGGATTTTTAGAATTTATTTCTGATTTAGGAAATAAATCCTAAATTTAGGATTTAGGATTTATCCACATATACTAAATGTGCGCTAAATCCTTTGTCAGTTACCTGAATAAACACTGAAAAATAAGTTAAGTTAAAATGTCATAATCTGAGCAATCTCCTGTTAAAAGTATAAATCATGTTTCACCCCAGGAAATGTTGCATCTACATGATCTCGGCATGATTTTAAGTCCTTTTAATACTCCTTTAGTTTGTGACATCCGACTCTTGGAGGTTTTGCCTACATTAAAGTAAGGGCTTCTTATCTACTCTTTTGTTATGCAAGATGGGTGATGCATCAGAGTTTACATGGTCTGATTCAGCCATTAACCCTCACCTCCCAGGCCAACTCTTAACAATAACACCAGAGGGAAAAGCCCTGCTCCTTCTCCCTCCATGTGGTCCAACCTAACCATCCAGCCTATTGTCCCTTCCTTTGTTCTTAAGAGTTTAAAACAGAAAAAAAAAAAAAAAAAAAACAGATTAGATGAAAACAGGACAGGCCATGCCTCCAACCAACCTTGTATACTTGTCCATAGGTGCCATTTCCAACCACCTCCACCAGCTCAAATATCCCAGCCGGATCCTGCAGTAGAGAAAAAGGACAGGGTGATTCAGTAAGGACTGCTGCTGCATCTTAAAACTGATAACATTGTCCGGTGTCCGCCAGCTGTTGCGCCCTGGTCTCCCCTACATGCCAAACGCATCTCGAACAAAGGAAAATCAGACACTGGCAACACCTCGACGAGCCTCGGCGCTCGTTTCAAAGCATCTTTAGCGCACAAAAACCCGCTGAAACCTGCTCATGTAAAGCGCTTTAAACAGAGGACGCCTTACGGAGAAACATGAAATAAAGAAGAGGCAAAAAAAGAGCAGGAAAAACATCGTCTCGGGTCCCCAGCACTCACCCGCAATGAAGCCAAGTCTATGTCTACCAGACTTTTAGCCGGAGAGTCGTTCGCCATCTTTTCAGATAAAAGCCGGGCTTCCCTGTGACTCTACTAAATGTGGCCGCTGTATCATTTGCGAGGGTTTTTTCCTTGGCAGATAAATTAAACATACGGCGCCGGGTATTCCCGTCAAAGGAATCCGCTCTTCGGCAGCAGGCGCTCGGCTCCAGCTACTCCATGTTGAGGTGGCAGCGGGCTCCCTGTGTGCTGCTGCTGCTGCCTCGCCGCTGCGGTCAAGCTAACGGTCAATGTCTGACTTCCGCTGGGCCGTTTCAAAATAAAAGCATCTAATCTGTTCATGAAAGATACATTTTATTAGCCTACATGTAATATATTTTTTGATATGTATGGAAACTGTATAGACAAGCATATTTTACTGCAATCAAAATAGAAAATAAACAGGTTATATACGTACAAATAAATAAATACAAATAAATACGAATAATCATTTGTGCCTGTTATTTGTTGCTTTTTTCAAGCATCATTAGAATTTAGTTCATGTATTATTTATAAGTGGGTCTTTGTGTATATTTGAGAAAAATCTGAAAACAACATCAAGTCACTATAAGATTGGAGAAAATGGTTTGTTGAATAAAGTAAGTAGAAAGTATATCGAAGAGAAAGTAACCACATTAAGAAGCAAAATATATTTCTTTCAAATCTATTTGTTTTTGCATTTTGTTTGCAAGTTGCTTGTATCCGATAACTCTCAGCAATTTTTTAGCGTCCTGCCTCTTTAAAACAAGTTATTACTTTAATCAGATTGGTATTTTACCACAATCCATAAGACCTCAAATGTACTTTTGTGAGTGTTATATTGTTTTTGGGCTATTCTTGTGTAGCTGCATGTATGTTTTTTCATAAATGTGCTTTTACTCCCTCATGTTCTCTTTATGTTCATCTGTTCATAATATTGTAATTTTTTAGAAAGTCTATTCTTTATATTAAACCACACTTTGCACATGATTTTGCCTTTTTCCTTCTTGTATTTAGGTGCTTTATCATTTTAAAATTTGACACGTCTAATATGAGTATTTTTTTGCCTCTCATTTCTCAGGTTTTAAATCTCTTTGCAATTTTACTATTAATGCTTGTAAAAATACAAAAAACAATTATAAGGATGTGTCTAGGTTAAATCTACAGTAATATTGGATTCATTTTCAACCAATCTATTGTTATTTTCCTACTTAGCAATGTATTTTTCCTCTTTTACTGTTTCATGGTAACATCAGGAACTCCGTCGGTTTCTTTTATGCTGAAGGTGAAGCCACCCCAGCAGAGCTTCTCTTCTGTCTGCTTTCCTCTGGCTTCACGCTGATTTAGAAGAGAATCCCTCAAACACAGGAAGCCGGTTGGCTGCACACAGAGAGATTAGGGCTGGGTCTCTCCTCAGTGAGCGTGGATACAGTGATGATAACACACAATTCCTGCCTGATGTCCAACCGACATCAGCCCGCACGGCTGGTGTTTACACAAAGCACGTCGGTGGGCAGACAGGTGAGATGAGGGCAGACGCCACATGAATATGTGCACATTGACCTGCAATATTCACACTGGTGAGCACGGGTGTGGCAGATGAGCAGAATCAGGAGGGCTGTTGTGTCTGGATAGACACATTGGAGAGCTTTCGGAGAAAAAGTAAATAAGGATTTTTTTTTGCTACAATAACTTCCAGAACTGATTAGTATCTTCATAGTAAACAAGTTAAAACTCAGTAAGGTTTTGCAGGTGAGTCAGTTGTACTAAAAACTCTCATTTCTGCAAACATCACTCAGTTTGTCGATGCAGTTCAATCCCGGCTCTGCGTCTTTATCTCAAGCCATTCTGCAGCTGCACCAATAGTCATAAATCCTTTAAGTGCGCTACATGCCGTCATGCTCTGAATGCTTTCTAACAAAGCAAAAGCAAAAGGCAGGATGTCAGTTAATTACCACCATAATACAGTGAAAGGTCCAAACAGAGAAAGACAATCTGTTGCTTGAACAAACTTTACCAAGACATGCAAATAAAAAAGACAGGAGGAACCAGTAGGGCAGGCTGGGGGGAGGAGGGGAAAGCAACAAAGCTGAGGGAGAAAATGCAGAGAACTTTTCATTCAATATATTTTATTTAGTAGACAAACACAAGGTAGTTTGTAAATGTAAAGTAAAAGAAAATCTGAAAAGTGTGACATGCATTTATATTTTTATAATTAACAACCCAAGCTTTCAGTGACTTGCATTGTCCAATCCATCGTCTGAACACGGAAAGAGTATGCTACAATATACACTCTGTGTTGTGGATACCAAACATCCTCCAGCCCACTTGAGACTGGGGTGGAGGTTTCCCATCCGTAAACAAGTTAAAACATTTAATCAGTGTCATAATTAATGATTTGGACACAGAGAACTGCACCTTCAGTGCTCAAAAACCACTATTCTATTACTTTTAGATGTTCACAGATGTTCTACATACAGTCTGGCTGATTTTTGCACTTAAAAAAAATGAGCTAAAGTTTAATAATTTCCTCCTGCTTCACAAGCAGCACTTTTTTGTTGTCGAAATATCATAAAATCCAATTCAAACATTTGCAGCTTGTGGTTGCAACGTGACAAAATGGGGAAAAGTTCAATATTTATGACTATAACAGTGTAAAACATGACTAACGCTTAGTAAATTAGTCTAAAAAAACAAAGTACCAGAAATCAAGCGCGAAAATTCAGCAGATAATAAATGTAAACTCTGTTCCTTGTGTTGATGTGATTAGTGTCATTTTATGTCTGGGATGTTTGTTTTGCCCACAGAACAGATGACATTTATTAATCCAATATTTCACAGCAACAGCCTGAAGTGGTGGCAGTGAGATCAAGGGTTCATTGGAGTTCAAAGCTGATGTCATTGATAATCAAGTATTTACCGCCACCTCGTGGATGTTTGGCATCACTGCATTAATGACTTAAACCCTGATGTAGCTGGAGGTTTCAATATATTTTTTTAAAGATTAATATCTGAGATGCTTGTTTGCGATATTTATTAGGTAGAAATTGCATCTTCAAGTTGTCCACTTTGCTTTTGTTTTGTGAATTGTCACAGCAGTTTTTTTGGGACAATGCCAAATGTCAAAAGTGAATCCAAAACAGACATACAAGGTTTGTCATGTGTCCCTTTAAATCGTTTGCACAAAATTCAAAAACACAACAAATTAAAACCACCACGCAGGTATTTTACACCTTTATTTTAAACCCAGTCTGTGAAACACAACTACCCACAGGGAGCCAATAATGCTTTAAAACTTGCAGCCACTCGTCACCAAAGTCCTAATATAAATATCAACATTTCATAATTTTTTTAATTGCAAGTCATGTTAAGAGCATTTAAGTGTTACACTTCTTGTAGAAAAAAAAAGTAGCTTTCAAAATCCAGTGTCGGCACAAAGGGAGTCAGTTTTTCAGTTCATTATTACACCCATATTAACCTTCCATGGGTTGTTTTTTTTTTCCATTGACAAGACATTTGTTTGCCTCAGTTGAAGCAAACTTCATTAATATAAAAATGTAAAAAAGTTAAGCCATAAAAACCTTAATGAAAAACCACAAGTGCTCAGTTTGCTCTTCAAAGAGGACCTTCAACTGTAACAGAACTGCACAGGTGCATCTGAAAACATCACCAAGGAGTTGAAATAGTTTACTAAACATTATTAAATTTGTTTAATTAATCTACATAGTACACATGGTTCAACTGAAATACTGAAATAAACTTTTAAAGGGGCAGTTTTGTGGGGTTTTTTAGGTGAGATTGAAGGGTTTCCTGAAACATGCATTAAATAATCAAGGCAAAACTCCTGGTATGTTTTTGATGAGGGAATAACATTATAACATAATGTAAAGCTAAAAAAAAGTCAATTTGAAATAAAACCACCCCTTCAATTGTATTCTAATTTACTGAGATGCACCTGCAGCATCATCCACAACGAATCCCTGAATCAGGAGATCCAAACAGTGCAATAATGTAGCTACATTTACAGGACTATATGCCTGTATAACAGATGATAAAAAGTCAAACATGATTATTAAATATAAAATCGTTACCTGTGTTCTTCGTTTGATTTACACCTCATTAATTAATTATCATATTGCCTACTTTCTTTCAGTAAAATGATAATTCTGCAGAATTCTCAACACAGCTCACCCCAATTACTCCAACAAAACCATTGGAATAAAAGTAGGCAATACATTTTAAAGTCTGCTCTTCCTATGGCAGCAAGGATGCTAAACTCCAGCACCCCGGTTTAGTTTTTCCATTCAGTTAAGTAAAAACTCTGGCGTCGGGTAACCAAACAGCTGGAAGTCGCCGTGGTATCGTGCATAAAGACGCCTGATGTCCCGCTTGCTGATCCCTGAGAAGTAGTGCTCCACCTTGGTCCTGTTGTAGCGCGTGATGCCCGGAGGGATGGCCGGGTACGACACCAGCTGGTGGATGCCGGCCGTTCTCAGGATGAACGCCGCGTCGTGCTCCAGGGTCTCGTGGTGTCCGACCACGCTGTAGTTTATCTCGCACGGCGCGCACAGCTCCGCGTACGTCACCCAGTGGATGATGTGCTCCCCGAACTGCCGGTCCATCCGCCGGCGGCCCTCGGCATCTCCCAGGTAACGAACAAAGTCCTCGAAGTGCAGGCCGGAGGCGGCCAGGTCGCTCTCGCGGTGGATCTTGCGGTATTTGCGTATGATGGCTGGCGCAATGTCGTGCTTGTACCAGGGCTCGAAGCGCGGGTTCTTCACAAACTTGTCCTTGAACGCAGAAATGAGGCGTTCGAAGGGATCTCTCACGATGAAGAACTTAAAGTAAGAGTTTAGTCTGGTGAAGCACACAGCAAGGATTAACAAGTTAATTTGAAAAACTCCCACGAGAGATAAAGTGTGCGCGCAAACGAAACTTAAAATACAGGAAAACATTCGGAGGAAAATCCAGGTTTAGTCACTGCTGTGTCATAAATTCTCCAACTATTTATGACCGTCTTCACCTGCCTTGTGTGGATTTTATATATATCCTTCTTCTGACTGATACCTTTATGAAATTAAATCCTCTTGATTCTTTCTAAACTATGACTTTCACTGAAAGATGCAAATGTGAGTCATTGCATTGTAGGTAAGAAAATGTTTTTTTTTATTTTTTTTATTTAAAAGTGAATTTAATCATCTTGTTTATTTTAATGCATTTCTAATATTATATAAAAAGGCATAAGTAGTTAATTGAAAAATCTATAGAATGTGACAATTTATTAAAACAACTGATTGTCTTAATAAACAATCGTTAGTTGCAGCCCTAATTTCAGGAAGTTTAACAGAGGCATGTAAAATTGCACTTGCAGGAAAAAAAAAAGATTGTCTGCTGTACGCAATTTACACACAACAAACAAAACCAACCTTTGAGTTATTTCCTGCGGGGAGAATGACGATAGGCGGGGCAGGCCGTTTTTGTCGTGGTCGTGAACGAGGTTTTCTGGGATTTCCTCCACGCTGGGAAAACCTCCTGCAGCGGCAAGACAAAGCAGAAACTTCCTAAGCTTCAAGCTGATTTAAAGTACAGCTTTATCCTTGTAAATTCCCACTGTAACTCCAGTAAATGTGCATCAGTCCATGCCGTACTCACCATTGAGCACAATGAGCACCTTCTTCCACTGTGTGTTCCCCACTTTAGGCGTCTGGCAGAATAAGATCTGGCGCTTGTCGCAGACAAAGATGCGGTCCAGGACGAACTTGCTGATCGAGACGTGAGTTAAATTCCTCAGGCTGCTGTTCTTACACACGGCTGAAAGATGCTCAATTCGGCTCTCAGATATCGCCTGCCAATCTGACACGGTGGCCGCAACTGAGGGCTGAGATAATCACACAAGAACTGCCATGACTGATGGACTGAATTTCACAACAACTTTTCTTGCAAATAGGAAAGAGGTAAAAAAAATAAATGAATAAAAATATCTGAAATAAACTGCTCACCTGATGTGATGGCATTTGATTTTGCTTTAATGCGCTCGGCACTGAAGCCGGTTTCACCACCTTTGTATCTCCCACAGTCCAACTTTGAGCAGGTCGCTTCTGATATCCTAAAAAAACCAAAAACAAATGTTAAAATGACTTCTGAAAATGCGGAATAAAATGAAATAAATCATCCCTTTATCATCCTGAAATATTTCTAATACCAAAGTATGCCATCATAACAAAAAATCATCAGTTCTGAAAGAAGTCTTATCATTACAGTTTTGTATTTTTAACACAAAAGGAAGCTGAAAAAACAAGGTAAATAGATTAAAAAATGTTCATATATTGAAAGAAATGGATTAAAACAAGTATTCTTAAAATGTATAAAGTAGCACAGAGAAAATTAAAAAGTACAATAAAAACAAAAAAATATCTCCAAAAGTTTTAAGAGTTTCAAAAATTTGCTTGAAAAACAAAGGTAGAATGAACAAAATGTTACACATCGAATATTTCTTTTGATAATCTTTAGCTTTAATTACAGTAAACATTCTCTGTGACCTATAAGCTTCTGCAATGTCTCCGGATTGTTTACCATCCAGTCTTGTGATTTTTTTTCTCACCAAGATATAGTATCGACGACCGGTATCTTACCTTCAATCGTTTTAAAGCTGATGAATTTACTGACAAACATGAGGACGAGCAGGACCCAGCCACAAGCCCCGAGGAGCAGCCAGTGGTGCCGCATGATGCGCACATCAGCCCACGGCCATGGAAAGCAAACGCTCGCACCTGGACAGGTTTACAACACGCAAAATGAGACGCTTGAAACATGACGCCATCATGTGAAAGGCGAGTCAAGGAGGTATCAATGCGAAAATCGCTAAGCGGTACAAATTTCTATCAAATATTAGCATTTGTAGCTCCAGTAGTTCTTATAAAAATGCTTTAATTGGCTAGCTAGGTGTCTAGCCAGTTAGCAAGCCACGCCTGCTCGTCCCTGACGTCCCGAAAATCTTAGTTTATCTCTGCGAGGTTCATAAAAGGTGACAAAGCAGATAGTGAGCCAGGAAAGCATTTCCTCTTACCTTTATGTTGACTTATGGAGTGCGCACAGCTAAGTTAAACGAGGAGTAAACATTAGCCATTGCTATCGAAGCTAATGTGTTTTTCACTCCATCCGATCCGAGCGTAGGCAAAATGAACAGCTCCACCCAGCGATGGGACCGCGTCACTGCACCCGAGACTTGACGTCTGTTTTTCGTTCCAGATGCTCAAGACTCGCATGAATGTATTGATGTGAGAAGCTGTAGAGTTGGATAAATACTCAATGAACTTCAATTATTTTTGAAAAGGCTTGGAAACATTTTCGTCTTGTAGTTTGATGACTGACCCTTGAGTCCCAAACTGATGCAAAACAGAATCAGTTTTTCTTTCCAGTTTCTCGCTTGAAAATGGAAACTTTTGATTAAAGATATATTCATATCTTTTGTATTTTTCTATTTAATATTTTCATATCTATATTTCAGTCTAGCTTGTTTGTTTTCTCCACACCTTACTATATTCTTTGTCATTTGTTACTCTTGTTCTGCCCACTTTCTATCATGATGGCCTAAATTTCCCACTTGTGGAACAAAGTCAGAATGCTCTCAGTTCTCAAAATTATTTGCTTAAAATCCAAATTCTCACTTTTTGTCTTCCATATTTATTCAAAACTCTTAGTAACTTGGTTAAAACATAAAACAAAATAAATGCCTGTTTTAGCTTTTTTTTTCACTGGACTGTGATGAAATTTCCACAAGAAATGACTAGTAAACACTTTAGATAAGTTTTCAAATCTTAAGTTGGAAACAATTTTTCCCAAAGATAAACAACCAATAGAAGAAAATGTACACTGTCCATCATGCTCTCATTTGTATTGGTCTGACAAAACTCTAGTAAAATACATTTAAAATGTCATTGTTGTCACACGAGATTTGAGAAAATTCAGTCAATAAACATTCAGTAATTTTTATAAAGAAATGCGTCTGGACTTTTCACTGCATTCTTTATTATGGGAATAAATAAGTGACCAAAATGAGCTCAACAAAAAGACAAAGAGAAGCTTTTTTTTATTATTTTTCCATTTATTCCACAAATTTAATTTTCATCAACGTTGACAGTCTGCAGACCTGTTGAAAAATGAAGAAGAAAAATTATTATTGAACATCTGGATTGCTTGCACGGACGCTTCAGTCAGTGGCCAGAGGATTTTACCTTTGCATGTGGTGACAGGAACGTATGTGACCAGGGTGTAGAGTTTGTTGGGAGAGTCCTCATCCTCATTACGCTTCCTGGAAAGCCGTACGCGCATCCTGTATGGCACGTTCCTGCACGACACATCAGGAGAAGGCGACTCAAAGCTGCTTCAAGTGCCAAACAAGCTAAAATAAAACCTCACAGGTGTCATCTGTTTGCACCGCTACGTCCAAGTTCAGGTTTGTGGACATCTTGATTTTTTTATCAGAACAAACAGCCCAATTAAATCAGTCCAAAAATATATATGTATAAAAAAAATTCTACAGAACAATGCATCAATTCCAGAAAGCACAAAAACAATATTTTTTGAAGATAGTAGAGGTAGTAGATTCAGATCAGTATGTATGTACATGTATGTAACATATCATACCTACAATTGTCACCAACTTGAGTTAAAATTCGTCCAATATTTACCAACGATCCAACCACAAAATTAAATATTAATCTACAGCTTTTAAGCAGATTACACACATTAGTGAGATGCATTAAATCTCACTAATTTCAACAAAAAAAGTTTTCTTGATGTTAAGCATATGAATTTCCTTTTTATTTATTAGTGGAAATCAGACTGACTGACCTGATCCCCTTGCTCCACACTGCTTTGTTGAGGCGAGTGTCGATGCGGACATCGGGAGTTCCCATCTCCTTCATGGCGAACTTGCGGATCTCGTTGATGGCACGGGGAGCCCTCTTCTTGAAACCCCTACATGACACATTTCAGTCACGTTGACAGAAGAAAGGAGGACCAAATTAAATCCACACATTGTCTGATTGTTTACACAACCATTTACAGTTTAAAAGCATTTACTTTATAACTTTTTGTTCTCCATGCTCAATCAAGAATATTAAACAGTGATGTTTAATATACATCTGCATAAACACAAGCTCCTGTGTTAGCTCCTTTTAATTTTTACTGAATTTCTAATCTCTTAACAAAAATATTGAGAAGGAATCAATACGTTTAAATATTTTGACCTGTCCTAATGTTAAAAACAATATGCCAAATATGAAGTTTAATTCACCTGGCTTGATAAAGATTTCACACATTAAACAGAGGTTTCACTTAAAATATTCTGTTTTTCTGCAGTACTCACACTCCATGAATGCGCTTGTGGATATTGATGGTGTACTCTCTGGTCACCACCTCGTTAATGGCTGAACGCCCCTTCTTTTTCTCTCCTTTCTTGGTTGGGGCCATCTGGAGAACATTAATAATATATTACAGTCCCGATTTAGTTGATTTTTGAAGCAAATGCTAACACTGCAAAGCAGCTGCAACCTCAGCTAGCATCAATCTGACACAGAAAACCACCGCATTAATTTGGCAAACTACAACATTATTTAAAATAAAATATAAATTACAGTTTAAATAAACTGAAAACGTAATACAACAAATAATTTGATGAAGGACCAATTCTGTTTCTAAAACAGAGTAACCGTACTTAAGATTAGCCACGTTAGCTGAAGCCACATCTCCCGACCCCTTGCTACATCCATTGCTATAACTACCAAATCATACGTTCAACGATCCAAAACACAATGTGGTATTCTATATTGTCCTAATATACATACTTATAACGCTAAAGCGCAATATTTTTGCTTTTAAAACGCAGGATGGTGATGGATTGTAGATGATTTTGATCCCGATAAACGTACTCACCTCGGCTAGTAGCTGAGGCGGAAGTCGGAAGGACGGACCAAAATGAGAGCGGAGTAGTTGAAGGAAATGGGTCCGTTGGAAATAACATACACTAGAAACAGATAGACGAACAGTGGTTCCGAATACTGAAGAGTCAACTACAAGCATTTTATGGCAAATAATGACATCGATAAATACATATAAATACATTTGAAACGACGACTTAAAGTTAAGGAAATAAATCAATTATAATTTATATATTTAATAACCAGAAAACAAACAAGGACTTTTGCTACTGGAACTTACCCGTTTCCCTTTGTGGAAGGATGAACAGCGTTATTATAAATTAAATATAACTATTTGCTTTATTTACTGTCTGAATAACATTTTTACTTGTTTCTTTTGACTGAAAGGCGAGCAATAGTGCCTCAAATATTTTAAAATTAACCCTAATATTGATTCTGGAGCGAACCGAATAGCCTGTTGTTTTTACCTGAATTTATCAAATTAAACCAGAATTTATCTGTACATTAATTTGCTACACTCATATAAATTATTACAACTGCTGCTCTTCACTGTATTAATTACTCTTTCACAAAGCAATTTAAAAACCAAAACCGTCTCTTCAAGACCATAAGCTGGACAGTTTTTATGTCAGGGCAGGGGTGCTTTTTTTATTCCGACCCTATTTATTAATTATTTGAATATACAGAAATCATAACATGTCAAATAACTGCCTTGTATTGACTTTAAACAAAATGATGAAAATAAGTAAAATTCTTAAAGCCGAACAAAGCACATGCTGCCATCTGGTGGACATAGAAGGTAACTAACTACAAATGCTGCTCTGATTTTTGACCCAACTATCTTCTTAAATAACCTGAATGAAATTCCCAAAATTCTCAACTTGACTGAAACATTTTCAAAGGCTTCAGGACTTAAATTAAATTTAAATAAAAGTGAAATGTTGCTTCTAAAAGACTGTCCTCCATCTACCGCTTTTAATAATCCTATAAAATCCAATGTCAAAAATCTGGGTGTGCATATAAAAAAATAATACGATTTAGAACGTCTGAATATTTGGGAGAAACTTGAAAAATGTAAATCTCATTTAAATAAATGGACACACAGATTTTGATGTATTCTGGGAAGAATATTTCTCAACAAAAATGTTAAGTATTTCCAGGCTTATCCACCCTACATGCACATTAAGAAAACCCAATTCAGCAATCACATCTATCAATAGGATGGATTTTTACTTTATGCGGAAACTTCAATTTGCTACTGATGATAGCTTAGCTTATTTTGTGATGGTGAACACCTTTTCTATCAATGTGTGTATTGCAAAGCTTTGTGGGATGATGTGCATTACGGGCTTTTCCCTAAAACTCCAAACTTATCTGATTTTTTTAATGATAATTTTTGGGACCCTGAGAACAAAAAAGACATTTTAAAAGCTACTAAATGTAACAATTATTATTGGCAAAATGTTTTCTTAAAACAAAACCACCCTTACCCATTTTTCAGAAGGAACTCTGCTACCTCTTCTGATCCCTAAAATTCATCGATAAACAAGATGCAGAACTGCATCACATGATAAACAATCTTATGTTCTCTTTGTTCTTCTTTTGTCTCTTCTGTATGTTTGGAAGCAGTCTGGGGCAGATTTTTCAGGTTTGAGTACATCTGATAGCAACGCCATGTTTGTTATATGATATTAGTTTAAAAAAAACAAAAAAGGGAAAATAAAACACACAAGAAACAAATAGACGTATAGTGGTTCCAAATGCTTTAGAGTCAACTAGAAGCATGTTTTGGCAAGTAATGACACTGATAAATACATATAAAAACCTTTGAAACAACTACTTAACGTTAAGGAAATATAAAAATTGTAATTGTCAAATTTAATAACTCGAAAACAAACAAGGCACTTTTTTTTCTCCAGAACCTGTTTTTTCCGATTAAGCCAAAGTTGTATAAATTGTACGTTATTGACATTTTCATCATTTTTTTTGTTTGTTTTTTTCAGTTATTAGAATGGGAGGAGGGAGGAGAAAATAATGATTGGTTAAATGAAGGACCCACAAGGAAAAACTGAGAAAAGGAAGCAAGGGCACAAGAAAAGACAAGAAAGAAAGGAAGGACGTTCCCAGCGGTGAAAACATACCTACATTATTCCTGCTGTGCCAAACCACCATCACCATGAGCGAACTACAAACCAAGAAATACTTATCAGAATATAAAGAAATGGCTCCTACATATGGCAGGAGAAAATTTGGAAGGTTGACCTGAAGAAAAGTACAAAAGGAAGAAATCTCGTCAGACACGTATTTTCAGCTCTTCAGACTCGTCCCGATTTAACACAGCATAAGGATGTAATTCTACATTTATTTTACAATAGAAAACAAGTCAGCACCACACCAAATGTCATTACTTGTACACTTTGAAATTACACAGAGAAACTGTTTGCTAGCAGTCCCAACACTACAGCCGGATCTGTCCTCGTCTTCATGATGTCGGGTGCAACGGCAATCCTGAAACAAAGGTGGTGCGAGGGTGAAGTCGCACTGAATCCGAGGCCTCCTGTGCCGATCCACCGTGCCTCATTCACATCCTCACTGATTATTCGCTAAGCATCAGGCCTTTTCCTATAGGGAATTTCCTTTTCGGTGGGTTGACAAGGAAACTCAACATGGCAGTGTTTGCCTGCTAGTGCTTTGCACACTCTTCAGTTCAAGTCATGGAGTCACTGCCAAGCCATTCATTTCAGCTATATTAAGCACATTATACTGTTTATACAGACTAACAGAATAGATTGGCAGTGCTTTTTAGTAAGTTCATTCAAGTCTCTGCAGGATGTGGATTTTTACCTTCACAAATCTGCTCATTTGAACATGAAATGTTCCATGTTTTCACGACTGTACAAAGCAAAGAAGCCGGAAGAAGAAAAAAACCCGAAGATCAAACCATTTTAATGCACATTTATAGCAACCAATGCAGAACATACAAAAACAAACGAATAACTTCAGCCTGTTAGTCGGGGGAAGATCTGTAAATTAAAAATCACTTTTAAAACAGCACAAAAACATGAATTAGACATGTTTAATACAGAGTACACTTCTTTGGGCTCACCAGCAGGGGGTCCTAGAGTATTTTCACATGGTCATGCCCTCTTAATACTACAGAGGGCTTTTATGTAAAGAAAAGTGATGGGGAGTAGAGTTCGGATCAAGACTTTTAATGTGATTTTACTCTCAGGACACGCAAACCTCTGGTTGAGCAGCGCTCAGCTTGCTGCTGCCCGTTTCAGCAGCCTCACCTGCCGGAGCCGACCCGCTCTCTGACCTCTCCGGGGCGGAGCTCTGACCCGCCATGGTCCTTCTGAAGAGACGGATGCTCATCTGGAGCAGCTCATTGTCCACCACGGGTGTAGTGGGGTACTGCTTCATTTGACCCTATTGAAAGGAAGTTTTATTTTTTATTTCTTTACACACGCTTAACATTTTATTCATTACAAGCTAAGAAGCATTTAGTTACCTTTTCGTTTTTCAACAGCTGCCGGCGAATGGCAAAGTCCCTGCGAGCGCATAGCGCCTTACAGCAGGGTCCCAGGTTGCTCAGTAAACCGGCCCTCTCCACCCGCCTGTTCAGGGCGGCCATGTTCAGCGCTCCCAGGTCATGCTCAAAGAGCTTGTCAGCGTCTGATGTGAGACAAACGAGAGTGTAACCGATTACAAAATAATTTAAAATCAGGAGCAAATCAACATAAAATCATTTGAAAGAATAAAATAATAGAATAAAAACATCTCCTTCCCCCACTTTATTTTCCCAATTTTAAGTAGATTTAGCTAAATAATGATCATATTTAGAAAATGTTTACTTTATTCACCAATATACTTCATATGGAAAAATCTATGTTTGAGTTTATGCCATTATGGTGCAAAGAGCAGGAGACACATTGCCTTGCTTATAAACAGTTTGTATTATTGCTTTTTTACTACACAATTTATATTTACCTCATTTATCAGCTTTTTCCCCCCAATATCACATAAATCTTAGGACTAGTATTTCCAAATTCAAAACTTTAAACTTAAAATAAACATTTTCCAAAATCTCTAAGACCTATGAAATTGGATGCATATAGAAAAAAGCAAAACAGCAGGATCATCAATCAATCATTTTCAGAAAATCTAAACACACCTTTGGGATCGTCCAGCTCCGACTTGCACACCTCTTTGACTTGTTCTAAGAGTTCTGGGCCTGCGAGGCGTTTGGAAATGCCCGCCCTCAGCAGGACGGCGCCTGGCGTGAAGCGGAGCAAAGCTGCACCCGCCGCGCGCGGCTCCTGCTTCTGTTTGGGCATTAAGCTGGACCAGTCCACATCGATCACATCCAGGGGACCTGTGGACATGTGCGAGGTTAAATAGTTTTGTGACATTACTTCAAAGAATGACTGCAGAAGGGAGAAAAAGTTCGACCGCCATACCTGTGATTTTCTCCTCCTCCTGCTGATCCTCCTTTTTCTGGCTGTCGGCCAGAATTTCATCCAGCTCATCGTCGCTGATGGGTTCATACTCCTCTCCAACAGAAGCGATGGACTGCTCATCTTCTTTACCATCATCCTCTCCTAGAAAAATAATACATTTTAATTCACATGAAGAAATGCAGGAGAAGAGGAGCTGTGGTTTTTTTTGTCTTGTCTTCTCACCGTCGATGCTTTCTGTCTTCTCCGGCTCACGCTGGTCTCCAGCTGGATGGTGACTGTTGCTGGATTTCTCTGGCTCTGGAGAGCTGAAGGCTTCTCTTGGGAGAAGAGGCTCGAAGTCACTCCTCATGTCACCTCTCGCGTCTCCTCTCACTGCAGCTCTAAGGTCGCTGTGCGGCGGCAGGTCCATCATCACCCTCTCCCGTTCTCGATCTGCCCCTCGATCGCCCCGGCCGTCTCGGTCACGCTCCCTCTCGCGCTCGTGTTGCTGGATGAGGCCCTCCGGGAGCAGCCGCTCGCGCTCCCGGATGTCCCTCTCGCCCCTTAGCAGCGGTTCCCGGCCGGGACGCATCAGCATGGGGTCGCGACCTCTGCTCGGCCAGTCCCTGGGTTCTGGCTCCCAGTCTCTCTGGGGCTGGACGGGCTGCTGGAGGTGCAGCGGCGGCGGCTGCTGCTGCTGGTTCTGCTGGGGCCGGAAGTCCTTCCGATCTCGCTCTCGCTCGAAAGGCTCCCGTTCTCGACTGTCGTAGGAGCCGGCTCGCGACCTTGACCTGCCCTGCCTCTCAGAGTCCGGAGAGCTGCGTCTGGAGCTGTGGCTGCGGGAATCCTGACGGTCTGCAAAATAAGTCAGGTTGGAAAAATTTAGGGTTTTTTATCTTAATTACTGCTGTTCTTTCAGCAAATGGCCTATTTTTGAGCCTGTATTGTCCAGCTAACAATTAATTGATTACTAAATTTATTGCCAATATGTCAACAATTGATTCATCACAATTAATCTGATTAATGTCTTCTGACGGGTTATGAATCCTGACCTGAAGAGGTGCTGCGGCTGGGCTCTCCTCTCCGCAGCTGATCGATTCTGGATTTCCTCTCGCCCGCAGGAGGATCGCCCACCATCGGCCGCTCTCTCTCTCTCTCCCTCTCTCGCTCTCTGTCCCGGTCTCTGGAGTTGGAGCCCTGCAGCCGGCCACGGCGCAGGCGGGGGCCCTGAGGGTCGTCCAGGTGGGCCGACTCGCTGGAAGGCGAGCGCGGGCGGCGGGACGACGCCCGGCTCTGGTTGCTGCCCATGCTGCTGCTGCGCGCCGGCTCGGTCGGAGGTTTCCGCAGCAACGGCTGGGACATGAGCGGCTGCGGCGTCAGAGTCTGCAGCAGCATGGGGGGGTCCGGGGAGAGCAGCGGGGCGATGGGTGGCGCGCCCCCTCGGTCCCGGTCTCGACCCATCCTGTGTCCGGCACCCCTCCTCAGAGGTTCGGAGGGAGTCCTCTCAGCGGGAGGGGGCGGAGCTTGTGTGTCCGCTGCTCCTCCTCTGTCTGACTCCTCCTCATCGGACCAATCGCTGAAGTTGTTTGTTTTGGAATGTGGGGAGCGCTCAGTGTTTGTGGCAGCGACTCCGTGCCGATCTGGCCTCATGGACGGCGGTGGCGTCCGGGGGCCTCGCTTCCTCTTGCTTGGCGCCGCCTGGACGGCCGTCTCCTCCTCTGACACGTCAGATTCCCCGCCTGGCGACCGTTTCCTCTTCCTCTCATGTCCCTTCTTCTTGGCTCCTTTTCTCGGCGAATGTAAAGGCGGAGGAACGTCTGCAGACACGCTAGCTGGAGGCTCTGTGGGAGCAAGAGCGCCCCCTACAGGAACATCCTCTTCCTTACGGCCTTTTTTCACACCCTTCCTCTGCGTCTTCGTCTTCTTTTTGCCTTCCTCGTGGGACTGGGCGGTGGCGTCTTCGCTGCCAACAGGAGTCACTACAGGTGGAGGCGGTGGAGTTGATTCTCTCTGGTCTCGGACTCGGCCGCGTGAGTCTGACGTAGCATCAGGGAGGTACTCCCCCCGCCTCTCGGCTCCTCGGCCTCGATCTGCACGCGTCTCCAGCTCGTCGTGGCAGCCGCGCGCGTCCCGCTTGTCCCTGGCTCCCCGGCGATCCTCGTCTTTCCAGTAAGCGGCCTTTTCACTTGACGCGGCGCTTCGTGGCGGCGACCGAGACAAGCGGTCCTGAGGCCTCACCACCTGGCTCAGCAGACGGTGCTTATCCCCGCCTGCAAATAAAACACGGAGACGGGGGAAAATGCCAGAAATTAAATACCCTATATTAGGGCTGTAAACTACATATTTACAGACGGGCAGAAATGTTTTGGCACCCCTGATAAAGACATTTAAAAAGCCTGTAAATAAATACATTCTTTTTAATGCAGCGACAAAAACTGACTCAAACATTTACAGCATCTCAGTGTCACCCGGTCTCCATAGCAACCAACCGATGCCGCTACACTGACGAGTTTTATGGAAGCAAAGCCTAAGAAAAATGTAAAATTAAAAACATGTATTCTGTTTCTTAAGATTTCAGATAAAAGATAATGAACATTTTTAGTGCTGAATTTGACCTGGAAAGAAGAGGCTGCTGGAAAAAAAGTGTGCACAGGTACCAGGGATGACCATAGTTATGTGTATCCATGGCGACATACTGGGAGTTTTTAGAAGCATCTTCAAAGGCTGAGATAAAACTTGAATTATGACCCATTTAAAGAGAAGCAGCAAAAGCAAATGTAGAATATAATCTCCAATAATTATGGCTACTCTTAATATGTTGCTTTTTGTACATGCTTTTTTTTCTTAACTGAATAAATTAACACATAAATTAACTATTACATTTTTCAGAACAGGTTTGTACCGCTGCAGTAAAAGCTGCATTTATTTCAAGGCTTTTCTCGCATTTTTACCAACAACGCCAGCAAATGGTTGCGTCTGATTGGCTGATAAACAGAAGGGCGTATTGCCTTACACAAGCAAATCAAACAGGAGTGTGTCCTTTTCAAAAAGATTTTCCCTACTGTCAGATGGAGGCAGACACACGGGGCTGGGGAGGAGGGGCTGTGGGTGGAGCTTGGCCTGCCCGCGGCCGGTCGGGCGCTCAATTTTGTCCTCGCCGCTATTGTAGCCGTCGCTGTCCGCCGGGCTGAAGTCCCGCGCCGTTCGCTTGGGCAAAGGCTGGGGGCTGGGGCTGCTCTCCACCCGGAGCCTTTTACGACTGCAGAGAGACGACGAGAACCAAAACATCATGAATTTTTATTTTAGAAAATAATTTTATCGCCCATGCTGCAGCGTAACAACAGCTGAAACCAAGAAAATATCATTTTAATTATTTCACCTTCAAAATTTGATAATTTTATAGTGTACTTTGCTAATGTAAAATTACAAAATTTTAATTTCCTAATTATTTTATTTTTTAGGCATTTATCCCATTTTGCTTTTTAAATTACACGTCATAATCAAAATTAATATTCCTCTACTTTGTGGAGGTATACAATGCAAAAACAAAATCCTACCAAGGATGTCTGATCTAATTTTAAGTGACTTGAAAGAGGAAAAAACTTGTTTTAAGTAAATAATTCTTTAATATTCATTAGAAAAAGTTCCAGTTTCACTAGCAGATTATTTCACTTTTAACAAGACATTTTTCCCGGGTTTCAAATAAAATAATCTGCCAGTAAAACAAACACTTTTGATCAATTTGGAGATATTATTTATTTCAAACAAGATGTTGCTCAAAAATCACTTTTAAGTAAGTTTTGCCATTTTCCAAGTGTAGCTAAAAATACTTGGCAAGATTTTTAGACCATTAAACCCTCCTGCAGCGTCACTCATTAAAATCTAATTATATCTACTATTTATTTATTGTATTCATCAGATTAAGGAGATTAAAGAGGAGACTGAGATGAAGACGTGCCTCATCTTCCGCTCGTCCCTGCTGTCCTCTCTCCTCTCCCGCCTCTCCTCCCTCCCTCTCTCTCGCTCCTCCCACTCTCGCTGCCTCTCCCTCTCCCTCTGTTCTCTCTCTCTTTCCCTCTCTTTCCTTTCTCTCTCTCTCTCCCGCTCCTCCCTCTCTCTCTCTCGTTCCCTCTCCTCTCGCTCCCTCTCTCGCTCCCTCTCTCGTTCTCGTTCCTCCCTCTCCCGCTCTCTCTCTCTTTCCCGTTCTCGCTCCCTCTCTCGCTCTCTCTCCCTGGCCCGCTCCCGCTCTGCCTCTCTTTCTTTCTCTCTTTCTTTCTCTCTCTCCCTCTCTCGCTCCTTCTCTTTCTCCCTCTCTCGCTCTCTGTCTCTCTCCCGCTCTCTCTCACGCTCCCTCTCGCGGGCCCTGTCGTCCCGTCTGTCCTCCGCTCGGTCCGTCCTCCGCTCGTCCCTCTCTGACTCCTCAGATCTCCTCTGATATCTGTTTGGAGAACCTGAAAAAAAGATGGAAAATCTAAATTTTAAAGGTCATGAAGAAAAAGAAAGTAAAAGAATAAGATAAATGTAAGCGATTGAAATGTTATTGCAGATAGGAAAAGAGAAATTAAGAAAAACTCACTTAAAATACATAAAATTTATTTATTGATCTGAATTACTGGAATAAATTAAGTTCCCCACTATATTCAGATTTTTTAAAATTAAATTCCTATATATAATAAGCACAGGCTGAGTATGAATAGCAGGTAATTGTTTCCAGACATCCTTCATATTCTCTAAAGCTGACGTTCCCTGCAGCTTTCACGGCGACGCCCACCTCTGTCTCGGTTGTCACGGTGATCCCTCTCTCCATGCCCCCCCCTCCGGTCGTAGGACGAGTCTCTAGCGTGGTCTCTGCGGTCGCTCTCGTAGCGGTCCCGATCCGAGGTCCTGTCCGAGCCTCTCTCGTTGCCGCTCCGCTCCGCGCTCCGGTCCCGGACCGTGCTGCTCCGAGACTCCCAGTTGTCGTAGCCGCTGTCCAGTTGGGAGCTGCGGGAGTTTCTGTTGGAGCCTGGTGCAAGAAAAAAGAATGTAATTCAGGGTTTCTGGAGGGTTCACCAAGTCAAATTTAACATTTTTAATACCATTCATATCAGTCGATGTCAGTAATTATTAATTTCTTGTTATTTGAATACTACCAAAGTCAGATAAAGCCTTTCCTCTGTTTACATCTCTCAAAATGCTGTATGATTGTGGATCAGAGTTACTGTTACTGACTTATTGCTCAGGCTTTGGACTTAGTAAAGCTATATTAGCAGCTAGTTAGCTGCAGCCTCAGTCGTCTCGAGTTAGAACACATTGAGTGAAGATGTCAGAGTGTCTCAAACATTTGACTGACAGAAAAATCCCACAAGACAAAAATAATCTCTAATATTGCTGCCAAAATGACATTTAAGACCAGTAATTCATGTATTTAAGACCGACTCATTTTTTTAAATGAGTTTAAGATATTCTAAAGGCATAATTTTGTGTACATGAATTTAAGGATGGGTGGACATCCTGTAAATGAAGGAAGTGAATCATATGATGAGGTGTGCATTTTGTCAGACCTTTATCAGAGGCTTCGTTGGCGCGCCCCCTTCCTCTGCCGTTCCTCTCAGCTCTGTCCAACTTGCTCTCCGTCCTCCCTCCGTCGTCCCGTCCGTGACCTCGCCCATAAGCCCTGTCGTCTGGAGGCGGCTCCTCCTTCCTGTAGGCGTCACTCCGCTCCTTTTCCCTCCCACGCTCCTTCTCTCGTTCGCGATCGCGGCGTTCCAGCGACTCCCGACTGGAGCGAGTCTCCGCCTTGATCTCTCTGGAGTCCTTCAAATCCCTGCCGTCTCGGTTGTCACGGGAATCTCGGGTTGCTTCTCTCGCTCGCTCACGAGCGTCACGTCGCTCGCGAGCCTCTCTGGTCTCCCGATCATCTCGAACTTCGGAGTCGTAGTCGCGATCGTCGCGATCCTTCTCCCGTTTGCTGCGGCTCTCTGTTTATAGACAAGACACACAGGTTTAAGAGGAAATTCTAACTACAGTTGAATTCATCAGGGGAGTCTTGAGATATGCCAGAAAAAGCAAAAGATACCGTCTCTGTGGTCGTGCCTGCGCTCCTGGATAGGCGGGGTCCGATCTCGGTCGCCGCGACTTCGCTCTCTGCCCCTAGAGTGGTGGCGGGCGGGGCTGTACCTGTCGGACCGCCGGTGAGGGGAGGAGGCGTCGTGAGAGGCGGGAGGCGATCGGGAGCGACGAGAGTGGAGAGGCGAAGAAGCGGTAACCTGCACCGCCGAGCTCCGGTGGTAGGAGGGGGAGGAGGAGCGACGGCGCCGAGGGGACGGGGAGAGACGATGGGCGGAGGAGCCCGACTGGGATGAGGGGGAGTGATGGCGGGAGGAAGTGGGGCTGTGTTGGTGGCGCAGCGGGGAAGGAGACCTACGGCGACAAAACCATCCCTCATCACTACTGTTTCAATAATAGATCGGGTAAAATAGGAAGAACACTTTCCCACGGTACAATTCAGCACTTTAAGGTACAATTTCAAACTTCTCTATCACCACTTTGGAGGCAAAACCAATTTAAAGGAACTAAATCACATATAATTTATTACTGCTATCAATAATAACAGCATTTTATAAGGATGCTCCCTCAGGTTTTTGCTGCCGATTCCGATACTGATCATCCATGAGGCCGATCTCCTGGAATGGCTGTTCATTTTTCAGTTTAGGTAAAAAAATAAAAATAAAAAATTATCTGCCAATAAATTAACCAAATTTAGACATAATAGACATATTTTAAAAAATATCTAAAAAATTTTATTTTTAAGTTACATATTGCAGCTTTAAGCAGACATTCAGTGTGAGAGTTCACTGCTGGGTGCAGCAGAAACTCAGCTACGTCTGTGAAATATTTCCACAGCGCGTAGCGGCGGTCGACAAGCGAGAGCAGAACCAGCATCTTACACCGCCAGCTCAAAGACCTGAATTATTTTTCAGGTTATCTGTTTAGCTTTCTGACCGTGATGCTAATCCGGGTGAGTGTTGGTAGTTGTGCGCTGCTTTACCTACTCTCTCGCCGCTCCGGATGTCCTTATTTTCCTGCAGTGAGCCTTGATGTAGCCAAACTTCATCAAGTGCTTGTTTTTTAAATGCCAGATTAAATTTGATGTGTTGATGCATTTTGATGCGCTTCATCATCGAGGTAATTTTCCACCGCAACCTGCAAACGTCCCCATTCACTCTCAGAACATTATAGTTCCACACAACACGAGCTTGCACAGTGTGAAGGAAAGAGGAGATCAGTTGCACAGGAAACTGCGAAGTGAGATAAAGGTGAGCGGTTTTGGTGATCTGCAACAAGAGACTGTGATCGGCGATCACTGATCATACACTTTTTCACGGAAATCGGCCAATTGTGATCGGTGGCCGATCAATCGGAACACCTCTAGTATTTTACATTGTACAGAAGGGGACACTCATTGTATAAATCTGACTAGTTTGAGAAAGTTGCATAAAAATCTCAAGAAAAAATTTTCTTGCCAAATTATCTGGCATTTACCAAGAAGAAAAAATTTTGCTGATTCTAGTTGACCTAAAACAAGAGAAGTTTGGCCTGATTTACCTACAGAACGTGACAAAAAATTTAGGTGTTTTTTTATTATCTTTAAATATCTGGTTGCAACTGTACATAACGCTGTCCAAATTTAGACTTTTAATCAAGCATAGATTAAACTTCAAAACAAAACTGGGCAGTTTTAGGGTCTTCATGAGTAAAATTCAAGCATTTTCAAGGATTTCAAACGATCCTAAGCGACGCAAAAAGAAAACCTGGACAAACCTTTGAGAGGGGAAGGCTAGAGACGAGGCTTTATGGGAAGATTTGGGAGAAGCTGACTTCTTCCTAGCTGGAGGCGAAGCGTCTCTGGAGGGAGACGACACGCTGCCCGAATGCTCCTCTGACGTCAGCGCACGCTTGGCCTTGTGGGAACTCTCTGAACGATCCCTAAAAAACAGAAGAAAGCAAAGTAATTACGGCAAAAATTATGATAAAATCAATTTTGTTTAACAAATCTGGTAAATTGTGTGAATTTAAATGAGGGTTTACAAATATGTATTTAATTGCACGGCATATTAAAAATGTGGGTTGTTCTGGAAAATTAGAACAAAATCAAACAGCTTGGCCAATGTATAAAGCATGTTTGGAAAGTTTTGTAGATAAAAACTTTAACAAAGTGTCATTTTCTTCCACTTGAAGTTGGTATTTGACATAAAACAAGAAAATTAATGTTTTCATAAATTATAGACAAAGGAGAGAATAAGAAAACTTTGGTTGCCACAGCTGACCTGCGTTTCTCCTTCTTCTCTTTGTGTTTCTCCGTATCTCTGCCCCGATCTTTCCCTTCCTTCTGCTTCTCCTCGGTCTTCTCCTTGTTTTTGTGTTTGCCTTTATGCTTCTTCCCGACCACAGGAATGTCCAGCGGGACAGGGGGAGGAGGACTCGGCGTGCGGGGACCTTTTTTCTTGCTGTGGCTCGCTTTTGTTGGCCTAACAACAAAAAATACAAATTTATATAAAAACCATTGCTTTATGCGATTTCAAATGAAGTTTTGTCACTGCAAGGAGGATAAAACCATCTTCTCAAAAAGATTCCTCCATACCTGGCTGTTTCTGAAACAGCTAATGCCAGTGCTAACTTCTTCTCCTTCTTCCCAGACCCCGCCCCTTTGACTCCACCCTTGTGTTTCGGGGAGCCACTGGACTTTCTGGACACGGGCGACTCTTTGGAGCTCAGTAGCTCATCAGAGACCTGATGGATGGAAAGGATCAACTCGAGAACCACGGTAACAACCAAACTGCGTCAGAATCTCTGAGCAATCTGGCGCCTCTTACCTTCGGCAAACCCGTGCTTCTGGTTTTGGCAGGGGTCTCGTCTTTCTTGATGACTATATCTTCTCTCTTGTCCAGGTTCTCCTGCTCCAGCTGCATCAGCTCTCGCTGAATTTTCTGCCGCTTCATCTCGAGAGATAACTCGTAGTCGTAGTCGCCAATATCAGAATCTGAACGTCAAATGAGAGGAGATAAATGTTTCGTGCACAGAAACACACCAGGGATAGCATTTTATGAGACGTGAGAACATTCTGTATTATTATTATTGTTATAATGCACCTTCACGATTAGTTTCCCACTCTGCAGGCTCTTCTTCACTAGCCGGGGTACGCTCCTTTGTGATCTTTATGTCCTCCTTCTCTCTGTGTCGCCCTCTAGAGGGATCTCTCTGCTATAAAAAGCAAAACTTACAAATCACTTAAAGTGTATGTTTATAAATCGTTCTATTTATTGTTTTTGATTAATCTGGGCTTAAAACAATATCTTACGGTTCCAATCTCGAAAGAAAGAGTCATTACTGCTAGAAAAACACTCCGCAGCAGAACTTACTCTCACTGTGGGGGATGTGGGCTCGTCTAAGTCTCTCTTTAGGTTTTCCGGGTCAACATCCTGTCTTTTATTCTTCATCCTCTCCCGCAGGTCACCTGTGGGCCTCTCGGTTGTCCTGCTCGCACAAACGGATATGCTCAGCGTTTGGTTCAATGCGAGTGGAAAGAGGCACGACTCTAATCTGCACGCAGGTCTTACCGGCTGAAGGTGAATCCTTTGCTCCGTGGCTGAGTTCCATGTGTGTAGCGGCAAGTGTTGCCGTAACTGCAAGTACCGGTCTTCAGCCAATTTCTGCAGTGGCTCTGAAAAGAAACGCAGGGGTTAACTTGAGGACATTTTTCCAGACTAAAAAGAGAAAAGGTCACATTCAAAGGGATACATACTATTTTTTTTCCTTTTGTGTTTATAGCAGAAATTTCTACCCAGGTGATACATTAAATATAAAACCACTAAAAACAACATATGGATAACCAGATTTATGGATGACACATACATCAGCTGCATTACTCCCGGTGCTGGGACCGAGTCTCTCAAAGACGCTGGGCCGGCGAGAGGGGGCGGCGGGGTTGGTGGTGCTGCTGGTTGTGGCGCTGCTGCTGCTCCCGCTGTCCGAAATGGTTTTTGAATTCTCCACTGTCACCTTCCGCCTGATCTTGGACATTCTGCAGGACTGGGAAAGATTGCAGTACAGACAGATTGCTGGTTTGAGCCAATTTTTTATGTTGGACTCGCATTTTTGGTCTCGAAATGAATCAACTGTCAACATGATGCACTTTGCAAAAAAATATCAGATATTAATCAGGGATAAGATGCTTTGATGAATTATCAAAAACTCAGCAGTACATGCTCTACATCAGTCAAGATGGAAATCTATTCTATTTTTGACCTTTTATATATATATATATATATATATATATATATATATATATATATATATAGACTGTTTTATTAGTTTTTTTTTCACAAACAAGCAAAGGGGAAAAAAGAAATGCCGCTGTATTATGTTACATTCATATCATATCACCTTAAATTCTAATTTTTCTGAACGGTGGCCGAGTTTTTGTCTTAATGCTGTTGATTTTGTAACACGATAAAACACATTCCAGTAGATCTGGTTTTAATATTTCCATAAGTCATGCCTATAGAGTTGGGAGAGGAAAACAGCAATGAATGAGCAACAGATGAATCAATACAGCTCTGCGGCTCAAACAAGTTAGAATTAATGCTGCAAAGCTCAAGGTTTTCGAGTCACTTTTCATCTAAATCTCTAGTCATAATACCACACCATATTCTCATTTAATCTGCATGGGAATTCATTTGAAATATCAAGCGGTTTCGACGCCCTAGCTTTTGACAACTTCATCCGGGTAAATCCGAGCAAATTGAGGCTAAAGCTAACATTAGCATGGGCCCTGGAGCAATTTGCAGCAGAATACAGGCTAATAATGCGGATGTAGAAACCAGGTCTCACCCAGGATATTGTTTTGGTGTCGCATCTACTTTAGACTGGTCAGCGGAGTGAGCGCTTGTTAAAATAACAAGGCTTATTCTCTCAAGTCAAAGGCGAAGGCTGCCCTGAGAGGCGACATGTTGGCGGAGAGTCGCTCACCGTTCTTCTTCTATGGTATTGTATGGGGAACTGTGGAGGGAGTTGACTCAATACCGCCACCAGCGACTTTCTAAACCGTTCACTCCTCTGCTGAAGAGGGAAAAACAGACTTAATCTAAGAATTCAGAGAAAAAAGAAGAAAATAATTTCAAAGATTTAAGTCTAAACTCTTAGGAAATAAAATAGAAATGTTTACGTTAATCTAAAATTCTGATTTTAATCTCAGAGTGACTGCAGCAATCCCTATAATTTGTGCACCTTTTTCAACAACCATTTCACCTTCCACTCAATTTACCATTTATTTTTTGATGCAGCACCTCAGATAGTTTTCTCTAAAACGACCCTTTGTATCAATGAGTGTTGAGCAACTGACAAGGCATAAAACATTATGAAAAATCCCTCAGAAAATTTCTCAGAAATTCAAATTTGGTTTATTACGCTATACAATAAATAAATGTTAATTTATTGCTAAAGAAAATGTACAAATTATTTTTCTTAAATTTTTTTATGAAAAACAAGCTGCTGATCAACACTGAAAGGGGATTGGCAGACCCATCCACCATAAAGTCATGTATGTATTTTAAAAATAATACAATTGCATTAAAAAGAGGAGAAAACAAACTTCAATGAGTTTCAGTTATTTATTTACTTGTGTCATATTTTTAATATCCATTATTGTGAAATAGGTTTAAATTCCTCACTTCTTTTTGTAGATATAAACACTTTCCAACGCTTTTGTACATTTCGGCTAATGATGATGATAATGATGCTTCAGCGTATTCAGTGTCAGAAGATGTCATTCAGAAACTGCTGAAAACATTTAAATTCACAACTCAAGCTGCAGGCCCAGATTGATGGGAACTCATTGTGGCTCGGGGTTTCTCCATGACCTTCAGAGCAATGGTCTTCATCGCGAGCAGGGCTTCATTGCAAGCGCCCTGAATGTGGGACGGCGGCAGCAGGAAGCCATATCTGCCACGGTCCTGGAGCTCGAAGGTGAAGGAGTATTTAATCCCGAGGTTATACGCCCAATCATCAGAGCCACCGGGAGCCAGGTCTGCAGACAGAAAAGGTAAAGGTAATATGTGCCTTTAATAAGTCAAAGGTCAACAAATGAATATTCCTTACAAATTATCTGTGCTCCTGCTCCATATGTGTAGGTGTTCCTGTAATATCTCTTGATGTTATTTGCAGCAGTTTTGACGATATCATACTATATAAAAAAAAAAGAACAATAAAAAAATCCATATGGTTTCAGGATTTTGGGACCTTTATGTTTCAGCTGAAATAAATCAATCAGACCAGTTCACTGTGATTCTCGGCTTCATCCGTGGTGCAGGAATATGGGATGATGAGCATCTGAGAGTAGGAGTGGATGCTCAGATAGATCTGAATGGATTCCTTGTGGCTGCGCAGGAAGTTGGCGACGGCCTGAGACTCTGGCTCCGATTCAGGGAAGGAGCCGCAGTAGATTTCGTCGCAGGGATCGGGAGAAGCTCCTGTCGCTAAGTGAAGCAGATGATCAAACTGAATGAATTGTGTGTTCTTTCTTTTTTTTCTTTTACGTTTGTAAAAAACGAGAGGGATTTTTATTTTTCTGAACTTACTGCACCAGTTGGCGTCAAAGTTTCTGTTCAGGTCAACTCCGATGCAGGACGTACCCTTTTGGGGGGAACGGTTCTTCCTCCACATTCTGCTCTGAGGTAAAGAGAGAAAAAAATAAATACATTTTTTTCACACAAATTCACTCAAGCACAAAATTACCCCAGAGACACATGATGCAATTAGATCTTAAAACACAATAAATAAAGTGGAAAAATCAGGAAAGCAGAATGGCTATTTAACAAAATGGTTCAAGGTAAAAGAAAACATTCCATAAAAATGAATAAAGTTAAAGAAAAACGCAAAAAAATGTTCATCAAAGGTTCAAAAAGAAGGCTAAATGGACATAGAATACTATTAAAAAGGGTAACGCAATAGACACTATTAAAAAATAAAAAAACATTGACAAAGAGATCTAATTTGCTGTAATGAAAGACTCAAATGTACAAATTAAGAGCATGAGTTGTAAAACTCTGGAGGGGCTGCAAAGGCCCAGTGCTCAGGTGGGTGAATCTGTCACACTAAAAATCTGAGCTTTATCAAAGTGTGATAAGAATAAAAACTATAAAAAACAAACAAAGTTCACTACAAGTCGTGTAGGAAACTAAGCAAACAGTGCGTTTTCCAGATGTCCTTACATTTGTCCAGGTGTATTTGTATCCGTCTGGGTTCATGACAGGCAGGACGTAGAAGTCCATGTTGTCTAGGATCTGAGTCATTTCAGCGTTCACGTTGTAAAACGACAGCGACTGCGAAAGAAAAGAGCAGCTGGCTTTTAGATCCCTGGAACAAAAACACTCAGACATGGTTTTCGGTGCGGGGGAATCCTAAATAAAGCGCGCTCACGTAGTGGATGAAATACAAGCAGAAAGCAGGAGAGATCCACTCTCTGGCATGGATCCCACAGTCGATCCACATGGCTTTCTTGTTTGGTCTGTTATTTAGAGACAGCTGAAAAGAAACAGAAGCGTTTCAAATGACATAAATTGAACCCTGTGCTCTTAAATGCACCCTTTGTAAAGATGCGTCAAGAATTTTTTTAAAAAAAGGTTTCACTTCTATGACAGTAGCATCATCTCACAATTAAAATTTTTATTTAACTGTATAATCGAGCAGATTTAATAACTAGCTTTTAACTAGTTAAAAGCTAGATTTAATAACTAGTTAAAAGCTAGTTATTAAATCTCCATGGAAACTGTTACTTCCACCCCTAAAACTCTTTCTGCATGTGTCACAAAAAATATAAAAGAAGAATACTTAGTAAACTGAAAAAAACCCAACAATTTTTATCGTCAAATAAACGTTGGGTTTTTAGTGGTTTTGTCATGTTTTAACACAAGTAAAGATTTACCTTTAGAGCGTACAGCGGCCTTTTCTCGTATGAAGAGCCAATAAGAATAGCTTTAACTTTGTCTGGATAGTCATGGACTGTTCTGTTAATCCAGTCATAGATCTACAACAGAATAGCACAGCTATTAAAAGGAAAATAAAAAAAACTAAATATTGAGTTAGAATCTCCCACAGAGTCTCACATCCTCTAAAGTGTGGTATCTGTAGTAAAACGTGGAGCCACTTCTTGGGTCGCCGGAGTCGTTCCTCATCTGCATTTCAATGATCTCGTCAGCATTGGGCAGCATCACTCTACGATGAAGATTTCAAACATGGTTAAATGTGACAAACAAGCAGCTGTAATTCACAATAGGAGCGACATACTCATATGTAATATCGTGTCTCTGCAGCAGGTTCTTGACCGTCTCGGAGCTGTTCCCAGGAACGTAGAGGTGGACTTGTGTTAGCTCTTTGATATTGTCAGGTGAAACGGGCTGCCATAAAGCTGTCTGAGAGAAAATGTCCAATGTTATCGTCTGCTGAAAGAAAATGACCTCAAGAGGCAAGTAAACGGCAGTAAAGATGAGGACAGTTCTACCTGATGCTGGGCGGACACATTCTTCAAAATCTCCACTTCTTCTTGAGTGTTAGGGGTGATTGACAAAACTTGGCCACTGAAATAAGTGTAGAAAAAACATCAACTTACAAAAATGGATTTCACATTTACTCAAGTTATAGTCTGATAAAAATATTTGTTTGATGATCTAAGACAAAAATGCAAAAGCAGAATTAAATTGTAATACTTTGACAGGAATCTATATAACTCACCGTTGCTCTTTATGTTTACATAAGTATGTTCCTGTCTGACAAAGTGTTGTTTTCTATAGCTTATAGAAATAAAATGCATACATTTTCAAAACTGAGATCAACTAAAGCTGTTTACCTTGTTTTTGTGCATTGTCCTGTCTGTAGAAGCAGGTCAAAATTAAAAAAAATAAACAACACCCAAAGAGTCGTCATGATGAATGTCCAAGCACTGTCCAAACCGTGGGGGTAGGTACAAAATTATTGATTGAAGCTGTGTTTGTTCAAGTAAACTTTACCTTTGAGAAAACAACGAGCAGGGCAGAGATCAATAGAAAGAGTATTACTTAATTAATTATTAAACAGTGTCATATAAAGCTGTGCAATCTGAATATATGGAAAATTATCCACACATTTTTGAGTTTCCAACTCAGTTCACAATTGAAGCGCTGGCGCAGTGATACCGCCTCGCCTGTCGGTGGCGCCAGAGAGTTAACTCAATGCGGGGAGCAGAGCCGAAGAGGTTGTGACGCACGGAGCGGGCTGACGCAAAGATGTCGGCTCACGATCAGCTGGTGATGTATTTGTGTGAAATAACGAGGTAAGGCGCAAAGAAACGGCTAAAACCAGCGGATAAAAATAATTAGGGATTTAAAAAGAAATGATCCTGGTTCCTGTTTCACTTTGTGCAAAAAATATAATGGGGAAAACAGTAAAATATTGATGTTGTCTGTGCTTCTACGCATTATTAGTCTATTCAATCCATTCTAATTGTAAAAAATATGCAAGATTTTGTTGATGCATTCATGAAATCTATCCTTTCAAATTTTAGTTTTATGTCCCTGCTGTAAAGTTATGCCCCAAAACTCTGACAGTGTCACTGTGATTTAAATGGTGAAAGAATAGCATTGAAAGATTAATAAATGTTGAACTGAACAGAATCGTGTTGCCACCAACGCAGAGCTTACTCAATATTATCTGATAAAAACATAAAAAAATTACAACATACAGCTGCAAAACATATTTCTATTTTTTATTCATGAAACTTTGGACCAGATGGATATTTTTGCGCCGATTTTGCAGATTCCTCTCTTCCTGTAAACCACTCTGCAGCACCCAATGCAGCACAAACAAAGATGAGCCAAACACAAAGTGCGTGTCTTTGTTTCAGGTTGCTGTGGAAGTTGCTGCTCCCGCTGCTGCTTCTGTGCATGCTGCTGGTGGCTGTCCTTGTCCTGCTGGTGCTGGCCGTCCGTCTCTGGCTGCAGAGCAGCAGGAATGCTCGTCGGGCGCGAGAAGGTCGTCCCACAGTGGCGTTTTTCCACCCTTACTGCAACGCTGGTGGTGGGGGAGAGAGGGTGCTCTGGTGTGCCATCAGGGCTCTACAAAACAGGTAGCATTAAAAATTTAAAGAAATAGTTGTTCAGTGGGACAAAATGAAAAGATAATAGTGCTGAGTTTGGTATTTTTATTTTATGAAAGTTGCCCTTAGCATTTAATGCAACTAGGCTGTTTGCAGGTACGCGGACATCAACTTTGTGGTGTACACTGGGGACCTGGGGGTGACCGGCCAGCAGATCCTGGAGGGAGCCCGTCAGCGCTTCAACATTGTGCTGCCGCGGCCGGTCCGGTTCGTCTTCCTGCAGCACCGGGTCCTGGTGGAGCCCGGTCTGTTTCCACACTTCACCCTGCTGGGACAGAGCGTGGGGTCTATCTTCTTGGGATGGGAGGCCCTGACCGAACTGGTCCCGGACCTTTACGTCGACTCCATGGGTTACGCCTTCACCCTGCCGCTGTTTCGCTACCTGGGAGGCTGCAGTGTTGGGAGCTACGTTCACTATCCCACCATCAGCACTGACATGCTGTCTGTGGTGAGGGAGAGGAACCCAAGGTAATGCCCATCTCCTTCTACCAAACTGATGCTGCTTTCTATGCACTAAGCTAACAAAGTGCGATTGTCTCAGGTTCAACAACCCAGACTTCATCTCAAACAGTCTGTTCCTGAGCGCCTTCAAGTTGGTCTACTACTGCCTCTTCGCCGTTCTGTACGGGATGGCTGGCTCCTGCAGTGACGTCATCATGGTCAACTCCTCCTGGACCCTCGACCACATCCTGTCTCTGTGGCGCTCCCCCAACCGCACCAGCGTGGTGTACCCGCCCTGTGACGTCAGCGCCTTCCTGGACATCCCGCTGGAGGAGGACGGAGACAGGAAGTGCCACTCCATCGTTTCCGTCGGCCAGTTCAGGCCAGAGAAGGATCACCGGCTGCAGATCAGGGCCTTCAAGAAGGTTTTGGATAGAAGGAGGGAGAGGTCGGGTGTCAGTGAGGGGTTGAAGCTCGTTTTGGTAGGCGGCTGCAGGAACCAGGAAGATGAAGACAGGGTTCTCATGCTTCGGGGACTTTGCCAGGAGCTGGGCGTCGCAGACAGGGTGGAATTTAAACTAAACGTATCTTTTGAGGAGCTGAAGAGGCAGATGAGCGAAGCCACCATTGGCCTGCACACCATGTGGAATGAACACTTTGGAATAGGTAAAAAAAAAAATTGAATATCTCAAATTTGTGTATCTTAAATGAATGTCTTAAAAGTATTCAATTAATTAAAAATAATAATTTGGCTGCAGAGCTGTTCATCACAAGTCTTATTTTGTTGTGCCAGGACTCAAATCTTTACTGTTATGTCAAAATGCATTTTTATGATCAGTATTTGTAAGTTCAATTTCATTGCCAGTTTTCTGGACGATGTTCGTTTTAGCCACTGTTGCCAAACCATACAATTTATTTATCTGCATTTTTTTTTTTACATTTCTATTGTGACACATATTTCAAGTTCTGTTCGTGTTGTTAAAAATATTCTTAAATTTGATTGGGTGCGACCTGCAGGGACTCTCTTGTAAACGTGCGCTCACCATTTTCTCTTCTAGGTGTTGTGGAGTGCATGGCAGCAGGAAAGGTCATCCTGGCTCACAAGTCGGGGGGTCCGAAGCTGGACATCGTCAGACCTTTCGACGGAGGTCAAACCGGATTCCTGGCAGAAGATGAGGACAGTTACGCAGAAGCCATAGAGACGATCCTGGCTCTGCCGCCTGACAGCCGCCTGCAGATCAGACGCAACGCACGCCAGTCGGTGGCACGTTTCTCGGATCAGGAGTTTGAAGCCTGCTTCCTGGCAGCCATGGAGCCTCTAATGGGAACACTGGAGCGATGACCAGCTTTGTTTTTTTTTTTTTAAATGTCCAAGCTGAGGCATCTTCACCTTAATGCACTCGTGGCTTCATGTAGGACTGGTGTCAAATACGATTAAATCACGTCTTGAATTGAAACAGTTGAACTGAAACTGTTTTGTTACAGTGAGTCATTTAGGTGCATAAGGAGCTGCAGTGTGATGTTTGACGTTTTTGTCTGTAGTGTACATTTTGTAAAATTACCAGCGGGAACAAATTACCCTTGATCTAAAACCTGGAAAAAGAGGGTTCAAGTAATTGTTTACAAAAAATATTTCTGTCCATCAACATTAAATGTGAATAAAACAAATATACCATGTGCATTAGGATTTTATATTCATGTGTCAGTTTAAAAGGACATCTTGAAGTGTAATAAATGCACTGGAATTAGCTTTAGAATGTTTAGTTTTGTCTATTTGTGCCGTTTATTTTAAATTGAGTACATTATAGAAAAAAAACCCCAAGGTTTCTGTAAAACAATAAAGCAATTTACAGTTTTGTTGATTATAAAGTAGCTAACGCTCTCTGAATGGTTTGTTCTTTCTGGAAAGAGGTTACTCTTTCACAGGATTATATACTTTTTACATTCTCCAACCTTTGTAGGAACTCTGAATTCTCTTTCTAATATAACCCATCTCATCCACAGGTTGTAGAGTAAAATGTGACCACTAGAGGGCGGCGTAAGGCCTGTATTTCCAACCAACACCAAACTCCAAGAGATGTGAATAAATAAGGACTCTTGAGACAGGGGTTGAGGTCTGGTTTGAACATGTATATTGGGATTTTCAGTTTATATGCAAGAGGAAACATTGACTTCAACCTTCTTTGCATTTACTTCACACTTTACCACATTAATAGCTTACAAACTGCACTCTAGCAAACATCCCGTCAAGGTGGTTTAAGATATGCCCACTCAGACAAATGAGAAGCATGTTGAAGAAGTCCTTCAGCGAGGCAACTCCCTCTGCTTTAAACACCAGTTAAATTATGTGGAAATATTACTGATATGTCATCATGGCACAAAAGGACAAGTGGGGAATGGGATACTTCATGGACAGCACAAGAACCCGGAAAATAAAAGTACTGCTGCAAGGCAAGGAAACCCCTTCATGCTCCGCTTTCTAGGCACTGCTGTCCTTGTGCGCCGTCGGCTTAAGCAGCAATGGCACCATGAACAAACAAGACGGGATTCAAAGCACATTCGGTCTAATGCAAAGTCTGATGGTGGGTTATTAAATACACGGTGTAATGCTCTGTACATTAACCAGGCGAATACGTCTCCTTCAGTGTGTACTAAGATGAGATTCCAGTTTGTATTCCTGATTTCAAAAGGCGCTGGGAACCAGTGGTGATGTGGGATGAGGTCCAAAAATCAAGCCAACACACAAGGAACTCACACAGATAAACAAACACAGGCCTCCACCTCCATTTAAACACAGTTCCTCCTAATTTTGCATTAAATAATAAGAAAGGTTTTTTTCCCAAGGTGTTCGTAACGAGGCTTCCTTTACATTTGCATTTTTGTAAAAAGATCAATGAATTTTGAGAAAGTTCTGCAGATACTACAGGTGCATCTCAGTGCATTAGAACAACATCCAAAAGCTTACTTCAGTAAGTTCAGAAAGTGAAATTACACACGCACAAAAAAAAATCTATTTATGTTCATTTTGCTTATGGCTTGAAACCCAAAATTTAGGTTGCAGAAATGTTACATAAAAGCAATAAAAAGAATTTTAATTCAGAAATGTTAGCATACTGCTAAGTAAGACTTCAATCTGTTTTAAGAAAGTTAAGGTTGATTTGACAATGACCACTAACTCATCTGCATTGTTGTCTCTGTTGTCTCATCTTCCTCTTGATAGAACTCCACAGAATCTCCATTGGGGTTTACGTCAAGTGGGTTCAGGTGGTCCCAAGTCCAACTTGAAATTAAAACCAACTTAGAGACGCATGAAGTACCCTAATCTCTCCTGGTAAACTACTGTGCTGATTTTGGATTTGACAAAACATACCAGAACTCAATTTTCCTTTAATAATCTTTGGATAGAGCCAGCACCTTTAGCATTTGTGGGTTACCCATGTGGAGATGCTCAGCCTATGGTATAATATTTCTGTATTAAAATCCTTCTCTTATTTGTCGTATGTAACATTCAAATTTTCAGAGAAACTGAATTTTTTCCAAATTTTTTGAGATTCGTTAGTGTAGTAGAATCCCTTTCTTCTTGTGTATATTCGCTTCAACCCTACATGTCATTGTGACCAAACCTTTATCTGGTTTGGACAAAATTTGTTGGCCAGAATTACAAAAAACAAAAACAAAACAATGTGAAACTCATCAGTCTTTAAATTATTACATACAAAAGAAAACATGGCAGCATTCCTTAATGATCAACTACTTCACCAATATAAGTAATCATGCATGCAGACAGTGCATCCATTCATCCATCCATCTTCTTCCGCTTTATCCGGAATCGGGTTGCGGGGGTAGCAGCTTATGAAGGGAGGCCCAGACTTCCCTCTTCCCAGCCACTTGTTCCAGCTCTTACGGGGGAATCCCAAGGCGTTCCCAGGCCAACCGAGAGACATAGTCCCTCCAGCGTGTCCTGGGTCTTTCCTGGTGTCTCCTCCTGGTGGAACTTGCCCGGAACACCTCACCAGGGAGGCGTCCAGGAGGCATCCTGATCAGATGCCCGAGGCACCTCAACTGGCTGTGGAGGAGCAGTGGCTCTAGTCTGAGTCCCTCCCAGATGACTGAGCTTCTCACCGTATCTCTAAGGGAGAACCCAGCCACCCTACGGAGAAAACCCATTTCGGCCACTTGTGTCCGGGATCTCGTTCTTTCGGTCATGACCCAAAACTCATGACCATAGATGAGGGTAGGAACGTAGATCAACCGGTAAATCGAGAGCTTCGCTTTTTGACTCGTCTCTCTCTTCACCACGACGGACTGGTACAGCGCCCGCTTCACGGCAGACGCTGCACCGATCCTCCTGTCTAGCTCCAGCTCCCTTCCTCCCTCATTCGTGAACAAGATCCCGATATACTTGAACTCCTCCACTTGGGGCTGGACATTCCCCCGACCCGGAGAAGGCACTCTACCCTTTTCCAGCTCAAGGCCATGGCCTTGGATTTGGAGGCACTGATCGTCATCCCTTCCGCTTCACACTCGGCTGCGAACCGCTCCAGCGAGAGCTGCAGATCACATCCTGATGAAGCCAATAGGACCACATCATTCGCAAAAAGCAGAGATGCCATGTCCATAAAAGTGATGAAGAGAATCTGTGACAAAGGGCAGTCCTGGCGGAGTCCAACCCTCACCGGAAACACGCCAGACTTACTGCCGGCAATGCGGACCAGACTCTGACACAGGTCATACACGGAACCGACAGCCCGTATCAAAGGGCCCATTACCCCATACTCCCAGAGAACCCCCCACAGGGCTCCCCGAGGGACACGGTCGAACGCCTTCTCCATGTCCACAAAACACATGTAGACCGGTTGGACAAACTCCCATGTACCCTCCAGGACCCTGCTGAGGGTGTAGGGCTGGTCCAGTGCGCCACGACCAGGACGAAAACCACACTGCTCTTCCTGAATCTGAGGTTCCACTGTCCCACGGACCCTCCCCTCCTGGAGCCCTGAATAGACCTTGCCAGGGAGGCTTAAGAGTGTGACCCCCTATAATTGGAGCAAACCCTCTGGTCCCCCTTTTTGAACAGGGGACAACCACCCCAGTCTGCCAATCCAGGAGAACTGCCCCCGATGTCCATGCAATATTGCAGAGTCATGTCAGCCAACACAACCCTACAACATCCAGAGCTTTAAGGAATTTCAGGGCGAATCTAATCCACCCCCGGGGCCCTGCCACCGAGGAGCTTTCTAACCGCAATGCATGTTTCACTCTCATTCATACACACACAGAGACAGACACTCAACCCAGGACAACTCCAGCCTGTTATCACATGTGGTTCATGCAGTGATCAAAGCAGAAACATGTGGTTCCGATCCGTTTCTCTGTTTGTATCCAGTACGTGGCATAGCTTTATGGGAATAAAAAAAAAAGGAAAGCAAACACATGATTTGGCTCAGACCTGGATCCTTCATACCTACCTGGTCCAGTCTTAACAGTCTTGGTACTGTTTTACAAAATGCACTGTTTGGATTCGGTGGTCGGATTTGGCTTTTTGTATATACAAGATCACCAATTCATCATGATGAACCCGATAAAGTCCTATTGGCTTCATCAGGTCTCTCACAAGAGAATTTAAGAAGTTCAGGATTTCATATCCATTTAACTAATAACGTCTGTTCAGCCAGCTGCGCTGTGTCCTGATCTCAGAGTTCAACATTATCCGGTAAGTTTGGTTGCATCCCCACGTTTGGGCGGTGCAGGTGGTGGTCCTCTTCGCAATGTTGCATAGCCTGAGATGTTTCCGGACATATAGCTGTCATTTCCTCCATTGCTCTGCTTCCCCTGGTCCAGTAGCAGCTCCGGGGGTGGCGGAGGTAGCGCCATGTCATCCATGGTCCCCGCTGGGTCCAGTTTGCCGGGGAGGCCTGAGCCCTGGCGACCCACCGACTTGCGTTTCAAAGTCTGGCTGAGATCTGCCAGGAAGTTGGGCTGACCTGAGCTACCCTTTGGAGATGTGGGTGGAGGTGGAGATATGCCAGGCAGTTCCGGGGTATTGTTGCTTCGCCGCCCTAGGGTAGGCGGAGGAGTCTTTTTTAGGGAGTTCTTTGCCCATATTGAGTTGCTAACAAGGGAGACAGGCGGCGGAGGAGGGGGAGCTTGGGGTTGAGGGTTTACCACGGCTACCCTTGGGACATCACTGCCTGGAGGCGGTGGAGGAGGGAAAAGCTCAGAGACAGGGGGAGGAGGTGGAAAGAAGGCGCACTCAGGTGGAGGAGATGGAAAGTCACCACCTGCCTGTTTGGCCTGGCTTACTTTAGCTTGAAGCGCCAAAGGTAGGTTAGACAGGTTGAGCTTTCCTGGTTTAGGAGGTGCAGGAGGACCATTTGACGGGTCCTTTAAAGGAGATCCAATGGAGGAAGAGACGGGACATGGGGAAGACGGGGTGCTATTGCCCTGGGGAGCAAACTTGCTGAGCAAATTCCTCCTGGATTCCTCGTAAGAGGCTGACGAGTTGGCCTTAATGCTGGAGTTCCTCTGGGGGGTCGGAGGGGCCTTCTTACCACCGAAACTGGAGGAGCCAGAGGGCGATCTCCTCAGTGGAGAGCCCATGTTTCCAGAGGGAAGTGGTGGGGGTGGTGGCGTTGCGCCAGTGATGGGTGCTGGAGGAGGAGGTGGCGGCGGCGGTGGTGGAGGTGGTGCAGGGAAACTGTTGTTGCTCTCTGCTGGAGGAGGGGGGAACTCTGGAGACGGCAGCTGTTGGTTACCGCCAGGCTGCCATTTTGGTTTTGTTTTCACAGCAGGAGGGGAGAGTGGGGCTTTAGGGTACTCAGCTTGGTTGACTTGGGATGAAGCTCCTGGAAACTGACTTGCCAACTGCTTCACCAAAGACATGGTAGGTACAGCTCCCGTGGAAACGCTCATTGTTTTAGTCAGGCTGTGTTGCTTTGGGAGGGTAGGCGGAGGATGGGTGTGACCCTGCTGGAGGCTGAGCTGTTTCTTTAGGTGAGAAGGTGCAGGAGGGGGAGGTGGAGGTGGGGGTGGAGGCGGTGGAGTTGGAGCTGGAGGGAATGGTGATACTGGGGACATGGGCTTGGGTGCAGTTTGAGGCATAAAACCAGGAGTAAAGGTTTTGGGTGGGGCTCGAGGGGGTCCGGGGGGTCCGGGAGGAGGCGGAAACTGTGCTGGTATTGAGCACTGCTGGGGTGGCGGAGGAGGAGGTGGGGGCGGCGGTGGAGGCGGCGGAGGTGGTGGTGGTGGTGCTGGAGCAGGCGGTGGGGAGTCCTCAAGATCCCCATTGTGAGACAGCAGTTCTCGTGGCGGACTGGGAAACCGCTCCTTTAGCGCCTGCTTCAGCCCGTTGGCGTGAACAGTTTGTATCATGGGGGTTGGTGCAACAGGTGGAGGCAGAGGCGGAGGAGGAGGAAACAACATGTTGCTGGCGTGCAGCGCGGGAGGTGGTGGGATGAAGGAAGGAGGAGCAGCCGGGCTGAAAGGGCCAAATCGCAAAACTGCCATCGCGGACCCTGGGGTTGGCATTGACGGCGGAGGTGGAGGCGGAGGAGGAGGTGGGACGTTGGTCCTTGCAGCAATGTGATTTACGTTGGGCTTGATGACCTGCGCAGGTGGTGTTGGAGGTGGAGGCAGGACTTGCTTTGCCGTCGCCGGTAGCTTGTGAGAAGTCTTCTGGTTCTGCAGCCGGGTGATGGTGCTGTACTTGTACATGGTGGGGGCCGGCGAGTGGTGCGACACCATTTGCAGTGGAGGCAGTGGAGGAGGCGGCGGCGGAGGTGGTGGTGGAGGGGGAGGAGGTGGACTGGGAGCAGCAGCTGATTCCTGCTGATCGGAATTAATGCTGGGCTGCGGCTCTGGAGACTTGGGTGGCGGATGTGGAGGTTGTACCGTCTCTGGGGGTGGCGGTGGCAGCATCTGGGAAGGTGACGGAGGCTGAGGTGGTTGGATCACTGTCGGTTGTTGTGTTAAAGATGGCTGAGGTGGGTGCTGTTGCTGTGGAGGGGGAGTGAGGATGGGGTGATCCACTGAATGCTGGCTGTGATGCCGGTGGCTGTGGGATGAATGCGTTGATCCACGCGACGCCTCCATCCTGACCTGTTGAGCAAATATAAGCAATAAATAAATCACAATCTCTTATTTAACAAACATTTTAATGTCTGTGGACAGAAAATCATACTTTAGAATTCTCCTCCATCTGAGTTCCTCTCTTCCAGGCTTCAGAGAAAATGGAGCTCACCACACTCTGGGACCGGCCATGAGAGGAGGCTGTGTCTACTCCACTGTCTGAATGACCTGAATGATTGGACTGGGACTCTGACAGGATGCAAGCACAAGAATATTGGTTTCAACTTCATGCTGCACTATCAGCAGAGTCTGTGATTGGAAAATAAACTCACCAGGTATACTGGCAGAACTGGAGCCTGACCGAATGCTGGAGGTAGACAGAGATGACCAATCATAAGCTGCCTCTGTCCTCTTCATTGCTTCCTGGTAGTTCACATATAACTGCTTGCCATACTATAGATAAGTACATACTTCAAGTCATTTATGAAAATACATGTAAAGACATTGCTGATTGGCCAAAATGAACTGATTTGGACTCACCTTGGCGATGCGGATGCCATTCACCCACTGGTGCAGGGTCCGAACATCATCGCAGCAAAGGTATTTGATGTACTGAGACTTCTTCTGGATTTGGGGATGCTGATAAAGCAAATAAAAATAAATAAACAGCCCCATCTAGTGGCCACAGCTTGTATAAGACATTACAAAAGGACACAATATTTCCCACCAACAATCAGAATTTTGCTCAGTAAAAATCAAAAGGAATCAGGATTTGATATACTGTTGAAAGACCCAATGATGATCCATTTTAATCCAGATTTCAAATGAGGTAGATTGATTTAGATCAATCTCTCTCTGGTCGTATGGTTAGAAAATCAAGTTATTTTTTATGTTTTCCAGTTCCAGTTTACATCCGGGTAGCAATAATTAATTCTACTTCATCTTTGAAGATTTGTAAAGGTGTGCACATATATTTTTGATCGTTAACAAAGCACACTTGCACACTATAACAAATAAAGCACAGATTGTTTTTGTAGTTTGCAACTGCTACTTGCTTCGCAAACAACAGTGACTTTCTCCTTTACCAACTGTTTTGCAGCTATCATCAGAATAATAGATAGAAAAACACAAGTGTAGATTATTAAGAGGTTTTTCTATACATGTTAACTACCTATAAAGGTGTTAGTCAGTGATTTTCTTACCTTCAGGGCCAGGCAGTAGTCAGTAGGAGCCTTGTATTTGCTGCGATAGTCCTGTCCATAATACACATTAACATGATCCAACTGCAGGAAGCACACAAGATCTCTGGACGCCTTCAGAAACACAAGATACAATATTATTATGCATATTTCACTCATTATAACAACAACAAAACTCTTTTAAGTGATGAATTAGTAAAATAATTCCTATAGCTATCACTTTGAAAAATATACAAATTTGAACATTACAACATTCTAATCTAGATTACAACTAATTGAGAAAGAATTCCACAAAATACTATTTAAATGATGATTACATGGGGGCTTTTGAACATAGAGCATGTTTCTAAATTTTCAGATGTTAAAGAAGATAGTTTTGATGGAGTAAAAGGTTAGAAAAGGAAGATAATTTAGGGAATTTTGCACGTTGCACACATGCTTACAAAAATAAGAGCACATGTGCACTTCAGATCTGGTACCATACATAATATACGGCATGAGTTGTTTGCTTCAAATGTTCTTCAAAGTGATTCAGCACACAACAGGAAATACCTCAGAGCAGACTGTGGATCTGGTTCTCATGATCCCAACTCACATTTCTGTTTAACCCTTAAAAGTCTGGCATATAAAATGCAGATTTTTAGAAGTGTACCTGTTCAAAATTAGAAACATTGCTTGACTTTTTCTAACTGATACAGAAGGCTTTTGCAATTATGCAATTATTATAAAACAGAAAATTTCCTCCCATTAATTGTTCTTTTTTATTCAAAATGTCCAAAATTACTTGGCAACATTTTTACTGAGTACAGCAGGTTTCTAGAGAATGCAACAAGGTGTAAAAGAAGTAGATTTCTGAAATCTCACTTTAACAAAGTTTTGAGGACAGAGAGTTTTTGTTGTGCATCTCTAAATTTGCTAAAGTGTGCAAAAACTAACCCTGGGCCTTTAAAAGAAGTCAATCCATTACAGCAACTTAACATAACACCAAAACTGTGTCGTTAGCACCTGATTCCCATTGTATCACTTTTAATACAGCTCTTTCTAAATCTTCCACCTGTTTAGTAACAGGTATTTGATGTAAAAAATACACAATACTGACACAAATTATGCAAAAATGATACATGTGCATGTTATACAGCATGATATCTCAGAAGGGCTTGTATCAAAACTAATGCATTTCATAAAAGTTTATTTTTGAAAATATATGTATCTCTAACATTTTTACTTGTAACACTTTACAAAAATATGTAGTATTCTTATCTTTATAAAACTATATTTACACATAACTATGGTTATATCAAATTATACAAAAATGATGCAAATACTTGCATCAAAAATGATCTGTAGTTTTATAATAGTTATCTTTAAGTGTCACTTTTGATAGTCATAAAAGTGCTAACTTTATTAGAAAGGTAGAGGCCTCAAAAATATGTTGTGTTATAGGATTATTCACAAACACAAGTCTAAGCTGACCTTTGCTTTGCCTTTTGGGACATAATAGATCCCTGAAGCCCTGAGGAGGAAGTAACGCTTTTTCCACGACTTCTTTCCATCCTCTTTGAGCCACAGAATCCCCTCAATCTCTGGCACCGACACCGATCCACCGCAGAAGCATTCCTGAAAGGCAAAAATGAAAAAAAGAATAAAATTGTGTGATTTTCTGTTTTCATTTTCTTCTACCAGCAGTAGAAACAAAACCAAAGGTCATTTTGCACGGCTTTACCTCTAGTAGAGCTTCTTTATTCCGGTCAGCCATCTCTGATGTCTCCTTCCGCCCCAACAAATAGTTCTGAAAGGGATTGAAGGGAACAGGAAAGTGAGTTGATGACAGAGGAGGGGAGAGAAGCTAGAAACACACCTCGTCTTACGTTAAATAAATTATTCACCTCGACTCGCTTTAGAGTTTTGACCTACTTTCAAGTTCCCTCCCTGACTGGCAGCTGTGTAAGCACTCAGCATGCATAAACTATGTGATAGCGCGTGCGGCACGAGCAGATTAATGGGCGCTCACCTGGGGGTTCTTGAAGAGAGCGTACTTCTCAATGCGCTCGATGAACATGAGCTTGTTGTGGCTGTCCCGGGTCCAGTTTAACAGGTTCTCCACCAAGTTCTCATGGTCCTCAAATATACGTTCTGGAAAAGATCATCATCGTCAACATCATTAAGCGTGCTTGGTTGAGTCAGGATGAACTGCTGGCTTACCCATCTGCAGCTCCGTAATGGTTTCCACCAGAGACCAGTCCGGACTGTAGCCACAGTGAGACTTGTCCAGCAGGCTGTCCAGCACCTGTCTGACCGACTGCCGCTCATCCACCATCATGGTCTTGGAGCTCTCGTCCGACATATGGACCCGAATCACCAGCTGAGAAAGAACAGGAGAAACAATTAGTAAAGGTATTTATTGCCCTTTGTGACCAATAAAATACTGACATCTGTATTTACCAGATATATTCAACTAAATCCATCAGAAAATTCGCAAAATTTTGATGTATAAGCCCAGTAAGCAGAAATGTTATGTTAAAACCTAAATAATCGGTTTTATTATTATAAAACCGATTATAATAATAAATCGGTCATGTGTCACATGTGAAAATGACATGTGTCATTTAATGTGAAAATGTGTCATTTTCACATCACATTATGTCATTTTCACATTTCATAATGAAATGAACTGAGTGAACATTCATGTGAAAATGACTTAACAGACATTTTCACAGGTAATTTGTTCACTTAAGTTATTTGTTTTCCTTTGTTTTTAAATATCCATATATTATACACAACACACGTTTTTACAGTGATTTTTTTAGTTGATTATGAGATAGTAAACTGAAATGAATCTGTAATCGGTGTTTGTGTTTTTTTTAAAACAAGAATTAAATAAGCATATGCTTTTCCCCTTTTTTATTCACTTATTTTGTTTGTTTGTGTTGTTTTTCTCATGTCTGAAACAAATGCTAAAAATGTATAATAGTTATCTTTAAGTGTCACGTAGTCAGTTCACTGACAGCGTACACTTAGATGTTAAGCTCCAAAGTCCAATGCTATAAAATATGGCTGTTCCGAGCACATTGATGGAAAGTTTGGTGGAGGGAAAATATGGTAAACAAGCAACAAGAAACATTTGTACTTGAGTTTGAACTGTTTGTTTGGTAGCTGTTTTAGCTCTAATCTCTTTCAAAGGCCAGGCATTATTATATTTATATATTTTACAGCTACTGAGACAAATAAAACTCCTCTTAATTACAAAAAAATAACCATTTTATCCTCATGTCTGACCGACCAGTTTGTGTTACACACAGATAAACAGATATGCACCGAAAAGTCAGCATATGACTGAATTTGGACAACATTCAGTTTGATATACAAAGTTGCCGTTTGTAAACTCAATCAGTTCATTCAGGCTGCATGAAAGCAAGAGAGAGCAAGACTTCCACAGATAACAGGAACATTAAACAGCTTTCAGTATCCATCTGTTCACAAAGATGCTGAATTTGAAAATGTTGATACTTGTTTAAAAAGCTAGGGGTTGCCAAGCTAATTGCTAATTTTAAAAGCTAAAGAAAATATAAAAATATTAACGTATTTTGTCTTTGTTAAAATATTCAATTCTGTTTTGAACTCCTGAAAAAAGTTATTAAAACAAGACTTTAGGAGACTAAAAAAACATACTTTGAAACCTAATGAGGTTAAAACTTTACAATAGCTGGAGGCAAGTTTTAATCCCTACCCCTGAATCCCCACCGATAAAACGATAACTGCTTCCCGACACCTCCAACTGTTGTTTTGCCGATCCCCTTCACCCGGATGATAGAGCTGAAAGCCAAACCGGTGAAGGCACGACGACGGAGCCTCTGACATGGGGAGCCTGACCTACATTTCTCAGAATACAAACCAACCCACCCCCTTCTGAATCTCTACTGCATAAAAGTTGATGAGAAATGTTGAATTTTTAATTCAAATACAACGAAGCTGATTGAATTGCATGCATTCGGCGAATCACTGCAGCTCATGTTGCAGCTGGACCAAGCTTCCCTTTATCTGGTCGTGTCAGAGAAGAGCCCTGTTAGTTGGAACACTGCTGGGCTTCACTCATTGATCACATATAAAAAAAGGAAAACCCATTCTGCAAAATGCAGTTGTCCTCACTCACACAGTCGGCTCATTCATGTGGAGTCCAGTATCGATACATAAATGGAGGCAGAGGCTGCAGTCGTCCAGTCAAACATCGAGCAGGTTACAATGGAAGTGGGAAAAAAAAAAAAAAAAAAATCGCTGCATTGTCTTTCAATGCACAGACTGACTTCTTGCTTCCACAATCAAACGCTGCATTGACCTATTTTCCCTGCGCGTCGTTGCCTCGCCATGGATGAAGTTCAAAAGCGTATCTCACAAGATGATGAGTGTCTTAAAAGGTCGAAGGAGTTTCATGAAGACAGCTCGAGTCTGAAGGTGTTCAGAAAACCCCCCCCAAAAAAACCACATTTACCTTTTTGACCTGCGCCTCCTTAATTTTCTCCAGAGCGACACGGATCTTCTCTGCCTTGATCTTGGCGGCTTGCTCCTCCTGGATGGGCACACAGGAACATGTTTAATCCATCATGGCACACACACGGTTTCTCCCAATTTAAGCCTTTTTAAAAGTAGAAATGCCTCCAACCACATAAGGAATTTTCCCTCCATTTTCGTAGCTTACCTGCCCTCTCCAGCAAGATGCCATCATCTCCATTCTACAGGTTAGCAACGCTTACACTTGTGTAATTAATATGTTATATAACTGATGTGAATCGTTGTGGTTGCCGCTATGGCATTCCCTCAAACGTGGCACGCCATCATTCTGGATTCAAAGGAAGCTGCTGGAGCTTCCTTTGATCCTCTTAAACAATGCTAGAAGATTCCTAAAGGACGCGAGGCTGCAGATTGATGCAGGAACACTTCAAAGAGCATCTATGAATCCAGAAAAAATATAAAATCCTCGGAAGAAGTGGGAAACATTGTAAAGTTGTTCCACAATGATCGTCGGCGGGGATGAAACTGGGTGAAAGTCTGCGGCGGCGTGGGGGTTCACTGACATTCACATGTGCACCCAATGTGCACAATTTGACAAACCAAAAAAAAAAAAAAAAAGAAACGAGATAGTAGGAAGGAAGACGCCCCTCCCCCTTGCCTCATTCCTTCCTCTCTTCAGAACAGCAGCCAGGCTTTGGGAGCGTGCCCAATCGATGGAGCATAATCCCCACAAATATAGTAGGAGCCGAAGGGGTCAGCCAACCAGAGAGCTGCTTTCTCAGGACCCTCCAGCCAATCGGCGAGAGACGATGGCAGCCTCCGGTCCTGAGGCTAAGTCACAGTGGCAGGGATGTGCGGCGGTGGAATTTGGGTGAATGAGGTGCTGAATATTTGACGACGTCTACAGATGTGTTTGCAGAAAGAGGGTGAGGGGTATAAACAAGAACCACCCCCTCCTCCCTTTGACCCAGACTGTCTTTTTCACATGAGTAGCTTCAAAGCAAGCAAACATTAATGGAGTCGGAGTCGGTGTGGCCGACTCGGAGCGGCCGGCGTTCAGAGTAAGGGGGTCAGGGTGGGTTTAAACCTCTGACACTGGCATAACTCCTGTTTCTGATCCTACTCTACTGACACGCTCACACCCAGCCAGTTTTCAAGAACTCTTCTGCATAGTTGGGGCATTTCTTTTTTATTTTTACTTTGGCATCCTCACACTTTGATGTCTTTCCACACTTTCCTCGCCTTGCTCGCTCTCAGATATCAGTATTCCACATTCGCGAGTTCGTTCTCGCCGCTTGTGCATTGCAGGATTTCCCCTCTGGGTTAAACATTTATCATATCATTTATCACTTATTGCGATGATAAGAAATTGGATTTATCGCCATCGAGACAAATTTAAGTTATTGACAGTAAATAAAAGAACAAAACAATGTAATTCTATTTTCTCCACAGTTCATTCCATGAGAGCATCAATAAAATCAGGAAATTAAATTACTGAGTGCAGTTTAGAGATATTAGTGGTATTCTGAGGAAGTCAATTTCAAAATGGGAGCCAAAAGCTGTGGCAGCCACACAGTTACCAATAAAATAAGATATACGTTTTTTTTTTTGTTTTTTTTTATTGTTACCACAATATGCCACACAAAAAAAGAGATAAAGCTTTAAGTCCATATCGCCCACTTCTCTCCAAATTTCAGTTCATGATTAAATGGCTGCTAAAAAAAAAAAAATCAAGATTTAAAACTTGACTATTCCCGGGGAATTCAAAATGCCCCAAAATAAAACTTTTCTACTGTCACCACATACTTTGAGGAGGAAAAAAGGCCTAATCGAATTGTTTTGTATTAATTACATTTAGGATTAGACAGATCACAGAAACCAATCTGTTTTATGTGACAGGACTGCACAAACTGATTTATGATGAATTTCTATACAATTGTAAAAACCTCAGAGGGAGAGACTTTGTAAATCTAGCCCCAGTTTCAACTTAAAAAATGAAAAACTACTGCATTACATTGACAGATACAAGAAACATTAAACCTCAAAATGGTTGATACATTAGCTTGACAAGATTATTTCCTCATCAAACAGAAAGTAAATCAACAGTAAGCCGCATGCAGAAAAACACGGAAAGGAGAACCAACACAGATCCAAAGACAAAAGCCCCCATGCATCTGAATAATGTTTAATAAAGACCAACTCATGGTGAAGTTAATGAGGAAAAATTAATTCGATACTATTCATCAATCAAAGCCTTCACACAGATCGCCGAAAATGGCGATCTTGGTTTTCCCCAATAATAAAGATCAGGGTTCCGACACATTATTATGGTTTCCTGATACAAGTTTTCAGAGCCTATGCTCTCACCGTTATCCAGATGTCAAAAACACTAAAATCTAATTCCAAAATTTTCCAGATTGTGTCGGAACTCTGGAAGATGGGATTTTTTTCCCTCCAGCAGGCATGCAGAGACTCCACAGACATGAGGATCATGGAGTGTAAAAGGAAGTCACCTTGGTCAGGAGGTGAGAAGGCTTCCCAGCTATGCTTTTCAGAATGAGTGAGGTTTCTCGGTCCAGATAGGAATGCTTGGGTGAGGAACAGGAGATAAAAAAGAAAGAGCAGAGGAAGAGACAAAATACAGGGAAGTCAGTGCCAGATGATTATCTGAGGCTTATTAATTGCAGGTGTTGTGATTTAAAAAAAAAATAAATAAATAAATAAAGCAGGGTGGAAAAGAGAGAAGACTCTAAATAAAGCACTCAGCAGTTGTGGTTGTCGTTAGCTGCAGCTGTGGGAGCTGAGGGAAAGACTGTGTGAAGTGTGAGGCAAATTCAGATGTAATTTCACTTACAATTAAAGCTGCCTTCACACGTCATTTTACAGCAGTTTTTACATCTCATTGTTTTATGAACAAAACTGAAGTATTACAATCGTAGCGCTGCAAAAAAAAAGGGTTTCAATTGAACTAAAAATCTGAAAACCACATCCATACACAAATAAACATTTAATGTTTTTTTTTTTAAACAGGTGTAAAAGATTCCCCAAAACCCAATTTGAACACGCCACAATGTTCTGCATTTTCAATACCATAAAAGCCATTTTCCATGATTATAGCTGACTGTACTCCTCACATGCAAACTTACAGTGGCCTGGTCCACTTCACCCTCACGGGAGGTGAAGTCAAGCTGGCGTCTGGCCGGCCCACTACAGGCCCGTCGCAGTGTGACATGCTGGAAAAGTCGGAAGGTGCAGGCAGGCAGACGAGCGGGTGCGTGTGTGTTTGTGGAAAGAGGCCAACGGTAAATCAAAGGATGCAAAAAGGAACAAAGTGAACACATGCAGGAGAGTGAGGGAGACATGCAGGATAACATGGTTGTTGTGACCCTTATTTTTCTTTTTTTTTTTTCTGGACGCCTGCTTTTCTTCGAGCTTCTACAGGCTTGGAATAAAGCTGAGATTTGCTGTGCCTAAAAGCAGATTAAATGAGTCTTACCAACACTTTAGATCAGCGTTTCCCAAACTTTTTCAGGCTGAGGATTAAACACTCACAGACCACTTTAACTTTAAATTATCGCTGCAATAACAAAACATCAAAAAATGATTTTTTTTTAGTCCAATTATATTTTAGAACTGTTTGTAATTTAGAAGCAGAATAAAAGAAAAATTTAATTGAGAAACAAACATTTTCTTTCAGGAGGAAAGCCTGACGTAATCTATTATTTTATTTTAGGCGTTTAGATGCAGTTAGTCAACGTGGGGCGCAGCGCTGCTCACCATGCTATGTATTGTAACCGTGTCTTAGAAAAGTTTTAAGATACGAGAAACTGAAAACTACTCATGCAGACATGACTTTCTCTGACTACATAAGTAGTCCTGGTGTTTTCGTCAGCTTTTCTTTTGAGTGACCTAGCCACTTATCCATTATTATTATTTTTAAACACAATCCTCTGGTAAACTAATTGTACACGTCGCACTTTGAGGCTCACATCACAGCAAATAAACGGTTATTTGCATGCAGCACCTTGATGACCACAGTTTGAGAAAGACTTTCTGTACAGGTTCATCTGGTTTAGTCAGAGAGCCGGTGGTGAGTTCCAGGAGCCCAGAAAAAGTTGTTAGCATTGCAATCCAAAACTTTATAGATTGCAGTGGGTTTCATTACACAAGAGAATGCACAATACACACCAAAAACATGCAACTGAAACTATCCCCCTTGGTTATTTTGCTGTGTGTCTTTGGTTTCCGTGCAAACGTCATACCTCTGTGCTGGTCTGGTTCTGCCCCTGCGAGCTCGGACTGCCTTGCTCATCTGCCTCTCCTCCCGTCATCCCTTTATCCACATCCAGGGAGTCCATGCTGGAAGCCGAGGCGCACGCCGAATTAATGCTGGAGCGCTGCGACTGAGCCTCCTGCTCACAGGCCGTGCCCACCGAGCCGGTTCTGCGGTGCTGCCCGCCGCCGGATGATCCGGAGGAGGGCCGCCGCAAAGCTGTGGAGGACACTGAAGACGAGGAAGACGAAGTAGAAGAAGAAGAAGAAATCTGACGCGCTGCTTCATCCATGCTCAGGGAGGCCTTCTCCAGCTGGGAGGTGATGTCATCCAGGGAGATGTTGGAGGCCGCGGGTCGAGAGCTGGCGCTGCCGCCCCGAACCGTGCTGGCCGGTGATGCTCTGGCACTGCTGCTCGTGCTTCCTGAAGGAAATGTTTAAGAAAAAAACCCACTGAAAACACAGAAGTGATCTTCCACAAAAACAGTCAACTTCGACATCTTCAGAAATCCCTTTCTTTGGATTTTTTTACAAGTGGAAAACATTCTTCAGAGTCTTTAGACTCTATGTTTGCCCATTTCAACAATAAAAACACAAAACTTAAACATATTTCTATATCTTCAGATGCCAGGATAGATAGATTAAATGAATGGACACAAGAATAGATGGATGAAAACAGCCTGCTAATCTCTAGAAATAAAAAACTGGATCACAACTTCATTTACTCTTCTTCATCAACTCAACCACTTCATCCTTAATGAAGCCAATGTGGATGTGAAGGGATATTTTTGAAATTTCTAATTGAAAAACAAGCTTTAATATTCTTCAAAAACACAAAACTTAGTGAAAGAGCAAGAGATCCTTTCATAAAAAGCCTTTTGTGTGTTTTTCTGTGACTGGACAGAGTCTGACTGACTCCTGCTTCCTGTGAGCCGCTGCTCTTTTGGTCAGCCTTTTTCATTCTGAACCAGTGGAGAACAAAGCCGGCGCTCATTCTGCCCTCGCAGTGACTCATTTAAAAGTACCTATTTATCCCCAGAGTCAAACTCTAGTCTTTGTAATTCTGCTGACCTTTGATTTGCACACAAAGCAGGGGAGTAACTCATGACACAATCTCCTTAAAATGCAGCGCGCTGTAAAGAGACTGAACTACCTCCACTGTTTCCCCCTCCACTGGTGCCAGGGTGCTTGGTGCTGGCACTGCGGCCCCCGGGGCCCCTCTGTTGTCCCTTGTTCTGGCTGCGAGACGCCGAGTTTGGTTTGGAGATGGTGCTGAGCTCTTGCTCGATGGAGCAAAGGTCGGCCATGAGGGCATCCAGGTCGACGTTGTCTCCCTGATTCAGAGCCTCTGTGAAAAGATTTCACAGGGGATGGAGTAGGTTCATTATGGAGGGAACTCAATAAATTAGGACATTATTTTTGTTGTGCTGTCTTTTGACACCATTATGTCTCACCATTTATGTTGTACATAGAAAAGCGGTAGGAGAAGTTGGCTATGTTCGTCTCCTGCCTGAGAGGCGGCTTCTGCAGTGCTTTTTGTGGCCGATCATCATCCAGACTCTATGATGAATGAAAAAAAAAAAACAAACAAAAAAAAAAAAAAACAATCAGCAAACACTGAAACACAACCAAGGCAGAGGATCATAACAACCACGTCTGACTGCAATGCTCCTCAGTGTCTCACACACAGCGCTGCATATCTGCACAATGTAAAGTGAAGGGGAGAGTTGCTAGGAAACAGAGACAGGATTAGCAGTGTTACGGTTGCCATGGATACAGCCTCTTCCTTATTTCCTCCTGCCTGTCTGCCTACCTGTGTGAGCTTGTCCAGCTCACCCAGCCAGGCCCCAAACATCTTGTCCAGGTCCTGGTCCTCCTTGTCGCTGTCCTCCTCCGCCCCGTGGTCCAGCTCGTCGTCCGACACCTGATCCATCTGCACACACAACAGTTAGAAATTACCATACTATAGATTATAGGGATGGGATGAGAAGAAGTTTATTCCAGGACAACCAGTGGAAGTGATGCAGGAGAAATTAAAGGCCAAACACAACATTTAAGGCCATAATAAGGACTGAAATGTGTTAAAACTGAGGGACTTCACAGATGTTTTTAGTGATACAGCACCCCCAAGTGGACAGAAAGAGTAGCTCAGCTGAATATAAATGAAGTAATTTCATTGTAAAGCAAAAAGTTATGTCTAGAAGAGGCATTGTTTCAACATAAATAAAAGGTAAAACATAAAGAATAGGCACATACTTTTAATAGGAGTTTAGATTTTTTATTTTATTAACAACTTTTTGATTTTTAATAAAATTTTGGCAAACGTGGCGACATCACAAATCAAATACAAAACAAAATCCACAGCATACATGTGCCATTACACATCACTGGACATAAAGAGTTTATTAAATGAATTAGTTTAAAACCTAGGAGGTGAATTTCACATTGTACATAAACCTAAATTTAGCAAAATATTCAAAACAATACTTGAATATTTTAAGTAGAACATGAGGAGGAGATTCTATCAATCACAATACGGAGATCTGTAGACAGTAAATGTGAGTCAATCCTTTGGTTCAGACCAGCAATCTCCCTCCAGAGCCGTCTGATGGAATATTCCCCAGTAATCCCATTGATGTTTTAAGATGGTGTTACTGCCTCCAGTTATCCAGCCCATGTAGTGTCAGTCACCAGTTGGGTCTGTACCAAACCAGGATTAACCCCTCTGATGACCCTCATTCGTTTGATCCGATGTTTTATGCTTTTATTATTCTTGAGCTTCTACAAGAAAAGCTGTTTGAAATCCATGCTGTGCTACAGGAGAGAGGTAAAAGCTTGAAGTGTATGTGGTTCAGTTGGAGCTGAAAAGCAAAGCAATACTGGATAGCAACACAGACTGAACCACAGCAGTTGGGAGACACTTGTTACAGTGTCACATTACAGCGTTGATGATGGATAGCTTCCTGCCTTGGCATTGGGACTTGGCCCATCAGCTTGAATGAGAAGGTGAGATATGCTTGTGCAACCTAAAAAAAACCAAGTAAATCTGGGTGCGAGCATGTTTGAAATTACATCCATCCTCTCGCAAGCGAGCGTGCGAGGCGGAACAGGAAATGGCCTGGATGTGCAGAATTCCTCATTTCCCTTATGACCCGCTCCGTGTCAGGAAACTCCAGCTGTCCTTCTGTTTTCTGCACCACTTACTGGGAAGGGGAGGGATTTGAGGGTGTGGGAAGACAAGCTGAAAATGAGGTCCAGACTCCTCCACCCTTACAGCCATCAAATGGACCATTTACTGAGGCCTTGTGGTTTGCCAGTTTACCATTCAGTCATTATCATTTCTTGATTTGGGTACATGTGGCTCCAGCGACACTCACCAACACTTGTTTTATTTAACGACGCGATACTTTCGAGATTCAAATTTCTAGACTTCTAAATAAAAAATATGAATACAATAGTTTACTCTAAATTTGTGGGAGATATTTCTGCTCAGCTGGATTGGATTGTTTGAGAGGAGGACAAAAACGTATAAATTATAGACCAACAGCTGGATGAAATGAATCAATGCATCAATGGATTGATAGATGGTTAAGTGGATGACTAGTGGAGGGATGGATAAACAAAACAACAGATGGATTGATGGTTGGATAAAAGATGGACACAGCTTTTTAACAATAGGAAAAACTGTATCCATGGATTCATTTTGACTCAGAAAATACTTAGGTTCCATATTTTCAAGACCTTTACAGCCTGTCTATAACCCTGATTTAATTTACAGCAGATGAAGTGTCAGTCTTGATTAAATATAGACAAAAATGAGGTTAAAATAAAGAAAACCCCAGAGTAGCAATCAGTACATAACCTAAAACAAAAAGCTTTTAGAGAATGACTCTAGTTATGTCATCCTAATAGAATCACAGCCTCAACCAGAGATCCTGCTGCAGGTTTAAGTGAATTACCACCTGCGGCCCATCTTTTAAGCTTATGGACCATGACCTGGCCGGGATGCAGGCCTGGGAGAAAGCTGCTGTGTGTCTGGGGGTGTGTATGTGCAGGAGCATTATCACCATCGAATGCCAGCCGTGGCCTTTTCCCTCCTGATACAGAGCTACGCGATTCTTCCTTGTCTGAGCGTGACCGACATTGATCTGGATTGGACAGGGGTCTAAACTGAATGAGCAGAGGTCAAAGGACTTCCCAGAGGAGTCTCTTTTCCAAGGTCTTTTTGTGAACGATTGCTGTCGTAGCTGATGAATCAGCAAAAAAGGAATAAAGAGAAGAAAGTATAGTGTGTTTTTGTTTGAATAAGATGCACCAATGTTCCAGTCCATACGGATTATTGGTTTTCTTTTAGGTCTGGCCTGCAGAATCTGATTTTGACAGATAGTGTATTAAATCCATTTTTTACTATTTGAATTTTATCAGCCAGTCACTGCATGGCCACAGCTGATCAAGGGGAAACTGACCAAACTTAGACCAACTAACCTGTAAATTGCTAATCAGAAACAGAAAGGTAGTCTTCTTACACTGAAAAACTCTTCTCGTGAAACTAGAGAAAGTATAGCACTTAGCCCTGATAACAGCAAAGAGGTAGGAGGAGGAAAAGCAAAGGAAAAGAAATATCTATCTTTAGCCGTTCAGTTCAGAGTGTCAAGAAGATTAGAAGAGCTCAGAGTAAAGACTGTGTAACAAAAGGAAGAGATAGTGTATGTACATTTCGAATACTGCTGAAGAAATGCTTAAAAGTGTTGGATTTTTGGTCAAGCACCTCTCCCTTTGTGCACTGTGTATTTTTGTCACCAGAGAAAGTAGGTTAATAAGTGACTAACTCCCTGACTTCTAGTCACATGACTTGGAATGACTGATCCTGCCTGCGGATAATTTCACACCAAACTTGACACACATGAGGCGCCAAACCACTGACATCATGTCAGATCAAAGGATTTGGTTGATTATTTCTTTGTCATAACAATGCTTCTTGGTAATAAAGTCTTTCAATTAAATTGCACCACATCTGTATAGATTATACATTTGCGTGCGTTGTACCAGAAGAAAAAAAATCCCTTTATGTCAATCAAGCTTGTTCGGTACAATTGATTGAACTGAATATCGGCAAACAACTTTTCTTACTTTTGTACCAAGTTTATAGTGCATTTCAAAAATCAAGAGACCTACACCAGGAGGCCCCAGATCTCCTTGCTTCTTTCCATTAGTTGGAGAAAAATGCATGAAATTACATCACAGGTCAGGCTGGGTCTTCTTGGCTGAATCCTCGCTAAATTCAGTTTGTGTAATGCCGACACAGTATCCCTGACCATTTGGTTCCCATTAAAACGTAATTTGAGATCGACTAACAAGTTTTATGATTCAGCTTTCAGGCCAGACGAGTAGTAGCCTCAGGTCTGAGGAGTTTACAAGAACGGTAAGCTGCTGATGTCTCAGTTAGCAACAGGCGTGGGTCACTGGAGGATTTCATCAGCATTGAACAATCACTATGAGGAGTCCTGATTTAAAAAAAACATGGTTACATGTTCAAAAGAACTTTGAAACATGTAACCATGTAAGTCCAATCTTGCCTGATTCATAACCAGTGTTTCCAGTTAACATTCAAATACCAAAAGCTCAATAAACGTGGGTTATAAATAAATCCTTTCATATTTAAAACAGACAGGAAATACGAGGGCTGAGATGTGGAAAATTGACATAACTAAATAAACAGTTTGGTAGCCAGATACTTCCGCTTGGGCTGATTTTTCCATCAAGTATTTCTAAACAGGCTATTTCTAGATTAAATGTTGTCTCCATGAACTGAAAACTGAATCAATCTTGTTCTTATATCCATCCCCCCCATATTGCCCTCGCAATGCCACCTCCCAACTGAAAAGCCTTAACGAATCATATAATACTAGCAAAGTGAGCCAAAATTAAAGGGAAGGACTATGGAAAATAAGAGAGTGGGGAACAAGAGGTCATTAACAGAAACTCATTGAACTCTAAGAAAGCATGAGTAGCTGCTGCGGTGCTTGGCTGTAAACACAGATTGGAAATTCTTCAGACTTTAGTGGGATACAAACATTTAAAGCTCTTAAAGTCGCTGGCAGCAGATGCAGGAGTTTCACCACTGCTAGGAGTGGCTTTAAATCTGAGTATTATAGCTAATAGGCCCGTTAAGATGGTCCCCAGAACAAAGTCAGAGGAGAATAATTTGGGGACAAAGTGGTGCAATTAACCCTCCTGATGGGAAAACATATACACAAAACAATGCTAATGGTTAACATTAACTTCCAATGCTCCAAAAAGGTGAAATCACCAACATTAATGGGTCTATTTTTAAGTTGGTGTGGAGAATATTTTTCATTTTGCATGCAAAACAAAAATTACCATCAAAACTTGAGTTTCTTAATCAAGTTTATTACATTTTTGTCGTCCTAGCAGTGAGTTTAAGAGGCCCCTCATTGGTTGCTGGTCATGTTGCCCTTTTGTATTACTGCAATCCTGCTGTTTTCAGACTCAACTTCTAGATTTTTTTCGTGGCCCGTGCTACTGTTCCTCCCTTGAAAAGACAACTATTTAAGGCATGACATGCTACTTATATACAATATGGTCCAATTTGAAGGTTTTCATCCTCAACAGGACAAATTTCATCCTCCTGCTCATGTCATCCAGTATGAAATGTGCTTCCAGACAGATTATGACTCATGACTTAACACACACATGCGTCTAGTTGTCAAAATAGCCTGCATGGGATAAACTGAAGTCATAAAACAGACACTGAAATCCCAAGACATAAGAAATCACAAATGACATTCTGCATCACAATGAACCTGCTTACAAGCCTGGAAAGTCCATCTTGTGATATCGCGTGTGATGAGACTGTCAGATCGAGGCCTTTGTCAAAGAACAAAGCCTCCCTGTCTTGAATGCTTGGTCTCATTGCCACCGAGATATAAAACAGATTCGATCTCCGCAAAACGTGAGAATATCTAATTACTTCCAGGCTTATGTTTGCGACACAGATGATAGTCACTCACTCATATCCGCTGCTATTTATCCTTTCTTTCTTGTTCATGACTAAATCCAAACCACAAGAACACAGAAAATATATAGGAGTATAAACCTATCCACTCACTGTGCAACTGAAGAAACCCTCTACATATGAAAGGAGTGGCTTTTTGCTTCAACTCCAGTTTCTAACTAGCTGTGACTGACCTAAATCTTTGACCTTTAGTGTATGTGATATTCCACTCTATAGGTAACATAACAATGTTTGAGATGGATAAATATTGGGCTGATTCTAGTTAGAAAAACAAAGATGAAGCCTAAATCTGACAACTTTCTGCTTACAACTTTCTGTACATGAAAGTAAATTGTCATGTACAATTGTGCAATGTGGCTCATCTTGCAATCAGAAAGTTGTGGGTTTGATTCCAGCTTCCTGTTGATATGCCTCTAGGCAAGGCACCAAACCTCAATGTTTTTGCATCTGTGAGTCCAACTAGGCTAATGCGGCTCGACTACAGAGCACTTTAAGTGGTTATAACAACAATATAAATGTAAACTCAGTTCATTGTTAGCCGGTTTGTCTGCGTTTCATTTGACGAATATGAAAAATGACGACTTCTGGTTACAAGCGGCCAATAAGCAATAAATGAATTAATCACATGGCAAATTAAAACCAAAAGCTGGATGAAAAAAAGTCTTCAGTCTGATGCACTGGTCTTAACTACTCTTGTTTTTTAAAAGAGAGTTTTGTTTACATAGACTTTGTAATTAATTTAGTTTATTGTATTTTTGTTGGTTTATTTTAAATATTTAAAATTTCTCCCAGTTTCAGTGTGAAGAGTTTAGTACAATTTTAAGTTTATTAATCTTTGAGAATTGGTTCTTGTCTTTGTTATTGCATTACTTTGCTATTGCATTACTATTGCAACAATTTTATATTTATAGTTGTAACTTCTGCAACAATTTATTGTCCAGCAAAGGTTATTGTTCTCACAGGCCTTTTTTGAATGACATATGCTTCTCTTTTTGTATAGTTGTCTTTTATTTAGATACATTTGGAGGATTGTAATCATTTTCAGTGATGCAAAAAAACAAAAAACAAAACTGTAATCAAACACAAAATATCTGATCAGCGCTTCTTTACCATAAATATCTTAGAAGCAATAACACTCTTGTTTTCCGCTGAATATTAATGTCACTGTGTTTTCATATCAGGACTGTGGTAGTAAAAAAAGAGACAGATCACATAGAAAGGAGGGACTGTTGTGAGGAGCTGGTTAAGTGCAGCAAAGGAAGAAAGAGGTTGATGGATGGACACAATAACAGGGGAAGAGTCACCATTAGACTGTGAATAGAGTCAGAGGCTGAGCGCCAAAGCAGCGGCTCTGGCGACATCAGTCAAGCACGAGCAGCAGCCACCAATCAGACGCACACACACGGAGTCAGGATCAGCCGAGCGTGGCATGACACAGCGATCCCGGACGGTTTATACAGCCAATTAAGAAGGAGGGGTGCGTAAAGAGCTGACGGGGGCCAGAGAGAAGAGAGGCAGGCAGATGGAGAGCAAGAGCTGCACAAACCCAACCTGGAGAGGAGGGGCACAGTGGAAGTGCACGGTCACACTGGTGGGTGGGAAGTGTGAGGATGCAGCGAGCTCACCAGTATCACAGCGAGGCGAAATTCAGCAGCAATTGTCATGGCAACACATGTGCACACGCACAGATCTCTGCCACACGAGCCTAATCACCCGCTACGCTAGTTCCTTTAACCACAAACAGAAGGATCATGTGCTGGGCTCCACTGTCTGTCTGCATGGAAACATCAGCAATAAAATAAACAAGAAACACAAAGGTGATCTGTGCTAGGTGAGAGCTCTCAGAACGTCAACTCTGTTCGCTCATGAACAAACATTACAGAGAATGCATCAGCTTCCCTGGAGGGCATGAGCCCAAATGTGAAATCAATATTCCTGTCTTTTCCCTAAAGAGATCAGGTTTCATCCTGATCACACACACACACACACACACACGGGGGCTCAGGTGGTCTGCTGTAATATGTTCACACACCGACACCAACTTTTAAACATGATGCAGCTCCGCTGCTGCAGCAGCAGAGGCGGGGAACACAGAGATTATTCAGCGTTTGGTCAGTGGAGGGTTTAAATAAACCAGACTGCACCTGCAGTGTGAATTAATCAGCATCAATGCTGCTTCGAATCAATGGTTTCAGCAAACAGGTATTAAAAAGTGGCATGCCTGACAATGTTATATGCTTGAAAGCTTTTAGAGAATGTGACAGTTATTTATTCACTTCATATTTCTGTCAGCGTTTCCCCGCAAAGGCGGTCAGTTTGATTAAGCGGGCAGAAATTTATTGATGAAACAATTACATTAATCACAGTAAGCTCGGTTATTTTTGTGAGCTTCTTAGAAGGATTAACAACATTTGAGTTGCATTATGTAGTTGGTACCATTATGTTTTCAGTTTAGGGCTGCAACTATTATTATTTTAGTAGTTGATTGTTATATCGAGTATTTTGATGATTAATTGGATAAAATGTTAAAATTCTGCAGATACTTCACTTAACCACATAGGTCTTTTTTTTTTTTTTTTTTACACAATATTAGAAATACAATAAAAGATGCAAATAAAGTCATTTTTTAAGTAGGAAAACTAATTTTATTTTGAAAAATGACATATCTATAGGTAATCCTTGAGTGTATGTTTGATCAATTGTAGCAATTAAAAAGTACTGTCTGCTAATGTGTCCATATCCCTCCTGCAGCTGCTGTTTGTTTTTATCCGTCTCATCGGGCAGACCCAAAAAATTTGCCGGACTCGTTTCCAGCCATCCCTCCTCCAGCATTCCTCGCTGTGCCAGGAGAACACAATCGCATACCACATCCCCTCCAAAGGCCTTCATGGCTGCATCTCAGAACCAGCAGGAGAGATCGGCTCAAGGGTGGCGCTGTAAAAGCGCCTGAAGAAAACAGTTGCCATGATAACTGTGATCAGCTGTGCGTGATGTGCACGGCTGTGCCGACGGGCGTGCCGAGCGATACGGGCAGCTGAGTGGAGGTGTCAGTGGGAGTCTGTGAGTAACACAGAAGCAGTGTGAATCGGCAGCAAGCAGCTACAATTTTGGTTGTTTTGTTTAGCTTCTCCTATCAAAAGGTCTTGTGCTCCGTGAGTCGTCGGCTCATCACAGTCACACAATGTTAAGTCAGCAGTCTAAACACAGATTCATCTGTCTGAACGACGAAGAAAAGCAGCAGTTTTATCTTTTGCTCTGGCTGAATGAATACTGCTGGTCAGCTGGTTGAAAGGAGGCTACTACATTTTACTTTGACTTTGTTTTTAAGTAGGAATATTTGGGGCAATTCTGTATCAAAAATAGAAAACAAAATGCAGTTTGAAAAGGAGATTTTTTTAAACTGCTGCACATGACATTGAGGTACAGCTGCGACACTAAAAACCAACTTTTATACAAGTTTTATTATCAAATATGGGTACAATTGTATTAAAAATGTCTAAACCTCAAAACTGACTGTTTTCAAGTGGTTATATTGTTGTATAATATTTTTATCCAGGCATTGACAATGCCTTCTCATTTTACTTTATTCCTTTAGAAAAAAAATCAAACCAAATTGACAATCAGTTCTATACTTTCCCAATTTTTTAAATTAGTTTACTTCTGATTAAAGTACAAAAAATACAAATTGTATTTATTTCCCTTGACTGAAGCATATTGGATCATGACTTTAAACACCAAATATATAAACTGTGATTGTTGTGTACCTTTACAACCCTAGTAAAAAAGTAGAGCGCATATTTATTGGTTTTTCTGTGGAACATTACTCCAATTTATTGGTGAAAACTGGGAATGACGTCCTGTGTTAACCAACAGACCTCCATGTTATGCTATGAGAATCTCTGTCTCTTTAGTTAAGAAATAAGGTCAGTTTGACAACCAAAGATATAGACAGCAAACTTCTACATGCTATAAAGCTTTCTGCAAACCACAGCTACGATTCAACCTCACATGCTTCCACTTAAGTCAAGAATTATCTCCTTCGGTGAGGAAGACTCTCCCCTTCCCTCTCATTTAGCTTTGATTTACACAACCTTCTGGAGGCTTTTTGGGGCGTAACCTGTATGCTCCTCAAACTCTGAACTCACAACAACAAGCAAACAACACAGATCTCTATTGTCAACAGGGAATGCCACTTAGTTAAAAATGCATTTCAGTCAGATGACTGATGGTGCTGGTTTGAGAGTGTGGAGCCCCAGACATGCATGTCGGAGAGACTGCAATGTAGCCAGGACATTAGGCCACCAGAAGCAGAGCTTCACAGGAAGCTGTCTGCAGGATTCCTACACATTCTTCTAGTAGATACTCCATAATTTATGTTTATTTACAATCGTAGACACCAAAGTTCACTTATAAATTATGGCAGATATTTCTAGAGAGGGTAGGAATGTGGAAAAAAACTAAAAATGAATAGAAAGAAGGAAGAAAATATAACAAGAACGGAGGATAGCAAGAAGGAATGACAAGAAAAGTAAGGAAAAAAGGAAAGAAACTCAAGTAAGCAAGGAAAGAGGAAAGAAAAGGAGACAAGACCCATAAAAGGAAGGTAGGAAGGAGGAAAAAGGGCAAAAGGAAGGAAAGAAGGATGGGACACAAAAAGGGTGGAACAACAGAAGGAGGACACAAGATTGGGTGGTGAGGACACCAACAAGGAAGGAAGGAGGCATAAGCAGTAAGAGATGTTCACAAAGGAGGAAGGAAGGACTCCAAAAAGTAAGCAGTCGTCAAAAAGCACAAGGAAGGAAGGAAGGAAAGAAACAAGGACATGAATAAAGGGCACAACATTTTGGAAAATACTACCACACTTTCCAAAGTGTGGTAGTATTTTTTCCTCACTCCTATTTTCTCTAACCATACTCACTCAGAGCTGGAAAATACTTGGATCCCATTCCATACTTTAAAAAATTGTATAGGAACTCTGGGCTTGATGCTTTCCAGAAACCTGCCCTTTCTTTCACCACAAGGAAAAAAAGCAATGCCAGCATTTACCAACTATAATTTACAGGAACTCTTACCTCTGAAGTGGCTTTTCCTTTCTTCCTACTGAGGGTAAAGGTCAGACCACCACTCCACTCTGCGGCTGGGCTTTTATCCCCTTGAAAAAAACAAAACGGAAACCATGATCAGACATGAGCAAGTTTCTGACTGAGCCTGATGTCAACTCGCTGAAGTTGACATCACCTTTAGTCAAACGCTACAGTCTGACTTTTGTGTTTCTATTTGCACTGCAGAACAACAGAGATACTCGACAGCTGGAACGGATCGCAGCGAGTTCTCCGTCACAAGAATGCAGAGGATTAACTGGGAAGGGTGCTTGAGCGAGAGACTTAACTGTGCTCAGACAAAATGACTCGCACAGTCAGAGAAACGATCTCAGTGAAGGTCTTAAAGCAATCAGCCAGTGTTCCTGCTAACACTTCTAAATTAAAACAAGTCAACTTTTAGGGAGGAAAACTACCCTGAAAAACACGCACAGCTGGATGAAAACGATTCCATGCCTTACCCAGTAATTTCTAACGAGTCAAAGCAGAAGCCTTGCTTAAACTATTAGGTGTGTGTCAATGTGACTCATGAGTCTGCAAGTTTTAACACTCCAGTGGGTCATTAATTCACTACAGTGCTGAGTCATACATTAGGAGGTTGTTGTTGATAAAAAAAAACTACAAGTTCAGGGTAAATAAGCATTTTAAATAAGCATTTTGACAGCAGTTTTGAGGTCATTTTGAGCAGAAACAAGCCCACAGCATCACAGATTCTCAACCATACTTAAAAGTGGGGAAGAGGAACCCCAAGTATCATAGATCCTCTATTATACAATAAAGTAAAAAGTACAAAGTACTGCTAAAAAACTCAATCTTACTCATACAGGACCAACATGCTCAATCATACTGTAACTGTGATTTAGTTGTGGAGTGTATGAGAGGCAGGCAGCTGATGTTGTGGCTAACTACAGAGAAGCTGTTCCTGCTGGCCTCAGCTGTTTCTTTTGCTTTCCTGCACGCCAACTGTTGTTCAGACGCAGCATGTGGCCTTTCAGGGAAAGAAAACCAAGCGTGTGTTTTCACAGCAAACAGACTCCCTGCAACAACGCAGACGGAGTGCTGTAAAGAGATAGTATGATGACTTGAGTCATCCTTCCACACGTGCCATAAAAAAAAAAACAAAAAAACATAATTGCCCTGTTAGATTATAGGTCAGGCCGCTCTTGTAATTTGCAGACGGTCGACGCGTGATATCACTCAGTCAACACAAGGCAATTGAACAGGTGTGGCAGTGACACATGGGTCTGCGCAGCTGCAGGGAACAACAGTTGCTTCAGTCACAACAGAGAAGAGGCCGCTTCGCAGCTGCTCCGCTGCTGAAAACAAAGGCAGGTCTGCGGCACACGCGCAGACGATCAAGATCGGCTTGCCGTCAAGACGCAGGAGTGCTAAAAGAGCAGCTCAAGCTTGCTTGTATGCTCAGAAGGTAAAGTGTGTATTTAAATTAAAGTGAAGGCAACCCACTCCAAAAAATACACACCTACCCTGAGTCATCAGTTCACGTCACACACAGGGTTCAGTGTGGTGGACACAGGTGTGTCCTTGTCTCCCCGGTCTAAAAGTTCTGGTCATTTCCTGTCTGGAGCAGGAAGTGGGAAGAAGGGAAGGGCTCTGAGCGAGCAGGGGCGCTTATGATGTCACTGCAGGAAATAAAGGCAGGATTGTGTAGCGGGGGAAAGTACAGCAAACAGACGATGCCAGAGAAAGAGCACTACAGCGGTTTACAAGCATGTCTAAGATGGTGAAGTTCACACAGCAGCACACAAATTATCTGCAAACAGGATCCTCAGTTCTCCAAAGTTCTGCTTTAAGGGGGCAGTTTTTAGTAAAATCAACTTTTTTATGGCTTTATATCAAGTCATGACTTAAAAGGTAAAGGTTACTTAGCAAAAACACATAAAACTGCCCCTTTAAAATGTTTGAACCAGACATAGCTAATAACTGGACCACAGTCTGTTTTCTGAAAAAGATTTAGTTTAGCGGTGACCCTCAGCCTTCCAGTAAAGGGTTCAGAAGTCGACCATCTGCCAGCTGTTTGACGATGTGCCATAAAGTCAACCGGCGATGGGAAGGCATTAGTATTGATTAGTGGATTGCTTTTGTTTCAGGTCAAGTGCAGTCGACCTCTTCACTGGGTCAATACAAAATAAAATTTACATTTTTTTTAAAAACATCACTGCTAAGGTTGTTTGATCATCAGTGCCTTTGAATCGATATATATAGAAGGAGCGCTCCACTGTGACCTGGAAGGTCTTTCTATCAGGTATTTAAAACTCAAAGACACAAACCACCAGAAACAGGTGTGCAAAGAAAAATCCTCCCCCACAGATTAGACCACGAAAATTTAGACGTTACCATCCAGATGTCACAGCTAAAACTGAGTGAGAGTCCAACTGGAGGAAGAAAAGCTTGTGTCACATTGAGCCCTAAGCTAGCACCGAAACACACCAACTTGCACCGAACCGCTCAGCATAAATGAGGCATTTTAGCAAAACTTCACTTTAACTAGAACTATTGAAGCATTTAAATATCATGTCACATCCCTACTAAAAGCATCATGTTCCTCCCCTCTGATTGGCTAATTTGTTGTTCAAACAGGCAGCTATCTAATAAACTGGCTGGTTAAAGTACAATTTAATTAAATATGTTTTATGTTACACTGTTTTAATAAGATTTTATATTATTTTCTGAAGTCTTTAAACTTCACTATATTTCCAGTAATTGATCTGATCCTCATTTGTGCCACTCTACTCTTAGACTATGCCCTCTGATCAACCTCCAGAAGAAAATATTTATTTAGGAGCTTTATTTTTATGAAGTCCCACAGCCACATTTAATTGTTACTAAATGATGATTGTTGTGAATTGTGCTGTATCTTATGCAGCACCTCTAGAAACTTTGTTTATTTTTTAGATTTCTTCACCGTTGTTTGCTATTTTTTAACTAAAGGTGCAAAATATAATAATTTAAATGTTTTTAAAACAGGATCCTCATAATTATGTTACATGTAGATTTGAACTGGAAACAATGAAAAAGGTGAGCTTCTTTTTCGAGATCAGAGCTGAAATTCAGTTGTGAAGAAGTTATTGAGACAAGCTCTACTCTTATTTACCTTCAGCTGTTTCCCCTCATACAATATGCAGTCTGGTTCTGATTACAGTGAGCCCATCTCCACTCCTCAGTGGGATTCTCCATGCTCTTAGTGAGCACTCGCCCCCTGGAAAAACCACACATGGTGGGAATTATGGAATAATGCTGTGTCAGGAATGTTCCCACGATGGCCAGTGGGATCTAATTGAGGTCCCACTGGTTGGTTGGCAGCCGGTTGGGTTTAGCAATAACATGCATGCAACGTTGCACAGTGAAATACTTCTTGTATTAGCCCACATTTTGGACCTGCTGCTTTCGTGCTGGATCAGAGATGCTCCTTTGTGGAGATTTATTTGCGCCTGGGTTTTGCTTAACGACAAAGGAGTATTGTGTACTCCATAACCTCACCACCGGCGTGGCTCTAGAGCAGCTGATATTACACATCTCTACTCATTTACAGTGTTTTGTAAAACTGTTCACACCCTTCCAACTTTTCCACATTTAGTCAACGTAAAAGTGAAAAAGGTTTCTGCAGGTTTTAGCAACTCAAATGTAAGACCTATTTAAGACCATTATGCATGAAATTTGAGATCTGAATCACATACAAAGAAAACTGAGTATTGTATATAATAGTAGTTTTTTTTGCACAGAATGAATTGGATGGGTTGGTATCAGAAGTGAGAAATAGGCAAAGACGAATGTTGTCCAGCAGATGGGACAAATTTACACTTACCTCTGATACACACAAAAAAGCTAGATAGCTAGCTAGCAAGGGTATGCTAGCGGCTAGTTAGCGGTAGCTTCAACCACCTTGAGTCACAGATCCTGACAGAAAAGTCCCACAAGAAAAATAAATTTCATAGCATATATGAGACTGAATAGTCCCACCATCACATATTTAAGGCTAACTTATACTTTTCTAATATATTTAAGAAATTTTAAGGCCTTTATTTTACATTCATAGATTTCAAACATTTAAAGGATGTGCAGACATCTTGGTGACTGCTTTTACAAATCCCAGCTATCACCACCAGCTATCGTGGGGGTCAAGACACAACAGTGACCTTTCCCTTGAGCTCCAAAAGCAGATAAATGGGCAAACAAAAGAGCAGGTTACACTTTACTCACCAAGCGGAGTTGGCTGTGAGGCACGTGGACCAAAATAATCAGAAATCACTGGAGAGTAAGGATCAGCCAAACAAAAAGAGATTACAAACGGTACTCAGCCACCAACTTAACCCAGAAACCCGGTCAATACAACCTTGCAGTCACTTTCAAAGCTGCTGGGGTATTAGTCCGACAGATTTGGATAGAAACAGTCGCACATACACACATCGCTTTATGAGATTAAGCTTGTAAGTTTGAGTTACTGTCAAGAGATTCTGCTTCAAAAACTGTGCCAATCCACTTCTGCTACTGCAAGCACGGCCCCACAGCCTTTATTGGCCGGATTCTTTCTGCATTGTAGGTTACTGCAGTGAAACTCTAGATTCCTTCAATGTCCTCAATAAACCCTGACGTGAAAAAAATGAATAAAATAACAGAGCAGCCTCCCAGTGTTAGCTCTTACAGTAAATTCAGAGCACTACATAGAGGCATGTGAGCAAAAGAGAGGCTTCCAGATTTTGGCAGTCAATGCGAGGAAAAATACGGATGACCTCACTGTTTCCAAGTTGTTGTCTTTCGGATGAAACCTCTTCCACCCAAAGCGTTTCACATTTTCCTAACAGGTGCGCCTCTGCTTCCTCCAGCCTTTCTGATGGGGGTCACTGCTAACATCGAGTTCCCACCAATGAGCAGGGCAATCAGCCAGCTTCCGCACACTTCCTTGAGGTTTCACTGCCCACTTAAGAGCTGCCTGTCGAGGACATGAGCGGGGCAACTTTCCTGCATGTGGTTAGAAGATGCAAGAAGTGCATATTTAAAGAGTGCTCAGCCCTAGTTTTTGGATCAGAGCTGGTTTGCAGCTTGAACTAAGCACAGAAACACTTGAAACATTTGGAGGTTTTCAATAATGTATGGCTGTACCCGAGTAAACGTGTCAAGCTGCAGAACAGCTTCTGTGGCTGCAGTTGAAGAAGATGATAACTTGAAGAATCTGTTGCAGTTTTATAATTTATAGATGGGTCTAAGAGGGGGTTATGTTTAAATAAATTGAACTTTTTAGATGTGTTTTGGTTTAACTGAGCAGTTAAGTTTAGCCACAAAACAGCCACTAAATGTGTTTTATAATGATTTTTGCTGTAAATATTTTAGCCGCTCATCAGGGGAGTCTTAAATAAGGTGGTTTTCCTCCGATTCTTTCCTTGTTATATGCCAGTTGTAGTTTCTGAAAAATGTTCACGTAGATATTAGCATGTTTGATGGATTAGTTGCTTTCTTGTAGCCATTTCCTGATTTATAAGGCCCAGGACCCATCACTCTCATATGAAAGGCATGTTTTATTATCTTTCCCATTTGAAAAGTGGTTAAGATTCAGTTCAGACCTGGCAGTAACAGGGATCCTGAGTTTCACACAGGTGTGAACACGCGTAAAACAACCGGAGAACAGTTTTCTTCTTCCTCTTTGCGTGGTTCAATGTATCCAATGTTTCTGAGCCATCAATAGAAAATATCTAGATGTACCACAGGAATACAAAGGCAACGATTACCAATTAGAAGATGAAAAACATCCTGATCAGTTTATATTCAGTAATTTGTTTGTTTATGATTATTCTATAACAGAGAAGTCTTGAATATGTTTGGAGGACACTGCACCTAAAATCCAACACAATAAACTGCTCTGAGAATAGTAATACTATTCAACATTTTGTCACTAATAAACATAGTAATAATAGTAATAGATTAAACTGCATCTGATAGCCTCATAAGAAGCCACTATTACATTTTCCCCAAATAACAAATAAAGCCGAATCCTCTGTGGATTTCACTGGAATTCAACCCAGAGGTCAACGGTTCACGCAGCAACCATACGTGCTGCTCTAAACAGAGGTCGCTCACCTCAGCGTTTCAGGCCGAAAGGCGGGCATTTTGCAGTGGCGTGGGAGGAAACGGCAGTTTAATTTGTTTACATCTTTTGGGGTGACGGTTCCTCCATCACCCCAAAAACAAAAACAGAAGCAGCTTGCGCAAGTCGACACGGTGGAGTGACGAAAAGCTGTTGTGGTTTGCTGAACGTGAACTCTCCTCGGGTTCTGCTTCTATTTATCTCAATAGGAAGGGTAATCGCTATTTCATTTAATTCACTGTGGGATGTAAAGCAATCTAGTGAGTAGGGTATAAATCCTATTTCTCCATCTGCAACTCATGAATCACCTGGTCTATAACTAGGGGCCAGACAGCACAAACGTATCTCCTCTGAGTTAGCACTTTGCGCGCTCTCAGTATTGCTCCAGCTTGCCTTAAGCATTCCGTGTCATCTCCGATCCAAAGAGCCATTATCCTGAATCCGACTCCACAGACATCCCATGCCATACATCATCCCACCTCTCTACTGTTGTGGTGGAGCATAATCTAGAAGAAGAAAGAAACCAAAAGCCATAAATCACATCTTCTGCATTCTTCGCACCGATATTGGATACAGCCGCTGAAATTTCAGACGATAACTCCCACAGGGAGTGGATTTGTGTTTTATTAATCTTGGATGTAGAGATCAGATTTGGGGCAATTGCTCAACTTCATTTGTCAGCGGGTGCACAAAGCCAATCCCCCGGCGTTTACTGTCTCAGGCGTCCATCATGCTGACTGCAGGTGGGAAATTTAGCAACACACGAGGAGAGGTGCAACCAGAAACTTGAAAATGTAGTTTATCATAATTAAAACATCAGAATCCAAGCATATCATGTGTCAGAATGGACTAGTCAAAGGCCAGACCTAAATCCAATTATGAATTAGTAAAAAGATTTGAAAACATTCAATCTGACAAACACTAAGCTATTTATAAAAGAAAAATGAGAACATTTCCTACTTTTATTAGTGACAAAATGTTGAAACTATGAATCATTTTGCTTCTTTTTCAAACGTATGCGCTAGTTTGTGTTGTTTTGTCACAAATATGAAGTCTACTTTTTCATGTTTTCTCTCAGGTGGATACATTTAGCCAGCTGACAATCAGCCAGGAATGAAATGGGCCATCTGCAGTACAGTACAGGATAAAGGAAAAGGGTGAGGAGGGGGACAGAGGGTGTCACCCACCACAGAGCAGAGAGAATCGGCCACCTGCCTCTAGCTGGAGAAACTGTGGTTATTAGCTGCCTGAGCTGCTTAGACAAACATACAGGAAAAGATCGAAAATCAAGAAAACAGAATAATAATAATAATAATAATAATAATAATAATAATAATAAAAAACAATATCTTTAGGAATATTCGCTCAAGTTTTCAGATTACTGCTGAAAACACAGAGCAGAGTGAGATGATGGTCTCGTTCTGCCTGCTCTAATCAGTGGAGATCTGGCTGCAGTGTTCATCAATTCCCCGCCTCTGCACAGGCGCTTCCTGATGATGCATTAGGACCCTAAATCGTGCTGTTTTTTTTTTTTTTTTAAGGCATAATGCCTTATTGTAAGTAAATGCCTTGGAAAAGGACAGGCAACAGTGCAAACAAAAGCATAAAAGGGGTGTGATTGGACCTCAAAGTGTTTATTTCAATCAACAGAAGAGGGAATGAGCTAATCTTTGAGTGTGTGTATATGAATATGAAAAAGGCCAACAGGAAGAGCAACCTGCTATCTGCAGCAGCAGACATTTTGCAGGCTACGGGCAGCCCTGGAGACATTTGTCTTTGTTTGCAGACATTAGGGGCAGCTGCCACCAAAGGTCAGTGAAATGTTGGCAGAGCGAGGCCCTGCAGAGGCGAGAGCCACGTGCCCTGGGAAAAGCTGAGGACACGCCCACTTTTCAGCCTGTTTTTACCCAAACCTCACTGGAACAGCCATGTTTTCCTAGGTCTGCAGTTGTGGGATCCCGTTTTCATCTCCAAAGCTTTATCCTTTCACTCCTTGGTCTTTATGTTCTCTAATTTTATCTAGCAAAACGCAAAGATCTTCGCAGAACATCTGGATTTAAACTCAGATTAAATCACACAAAGTTATTTGACTGAGTAAATTTGGCTGAAAGCAAACACATAGCAAACTTTTCCGGTTTGTAAAAACATATTTCTAATTCTGCACTATCAACAAAACCCCAATGAAATACATTGATGTTTTTGGTTGACAACATGTGAAAGACCTCAAAGGGTCTGCATAGTTTCACAAGGCCCAGTATCAGGTTCTGGTCCCCCCTACCACAGTTCCCAGTTAAGCTGAGTTTGAAGTGCCATCCCCTTTATAGCTGCACCTCTGGCTGTAACACAAGCCGGGTAAACTTACACCGACCACCATCAGCACCTCCAGCTTCATCTTTTGAGCTTTTGTGAGGTGTGGTCTAGAGGGACTGACACACATGAGCAGCTTTTTGGATAACCCATCCTGTGGCTCAGAATCATTCTTGAAGCTTAAAACTTACATAAGAGGGGTCGTTCTTATCTTATCAACAACATTCCAGGGAATCAAAGAATGCTAAAAACAAGGAAAAAAATATTTTTGTAGTTTCACGAAGGAAATCAGACTGAAGTGAAACTTACAAATGCTTTTGAGCAGCTTTTATCTTGTAATACCACCTTAACTGGACTTTTATTGCAGTATACTTGAATGCATTTCCTCATCTGCGATAACCCAGTTGAGGTGAAACTCACAGGCCTGAATAAGACAAGAAAAGTTGGCTTCAACAACAAAAAAAAACAAAACAGCAAACATCCCACAGACCTTTCCATTTACACAACCCATTGTAATTAAAGTCTTCAGGAGCACTTCTGGACTGGGATGGAGCGCAGGAAATAGACGCCGCCAACAGCGCCCAAAGGAATACATCAGCGAGTTTTCCAGATGCGTTTTGGGGCATCTTTTACGTCACAACTCTGACAAGACAAAGAGGGAAATCTGATCCCGACGTGCTGCTACTTTCCTCTCGCTGCCTGCTACTTGAAGAGGGAGCGTGCAGAGAGCTGGTGGTTATTTTCAGCCCATTTAACTGCACTGTAAACGAATGGATGGTCTACATTGTTGCAGCACTGTCTCCATGCCCAGAATAATGTGCTGCTAGTCTATTTGATGCAAATCAAGCGTGCTATAAGGCCACAGATGGCCTATTATAATGTGGGGAATAAAGGCTGGGCCAAGTGGCTTTTTAGTGGCTTTTTCTCGTGTAGTTCAGCTATAAATTAAGTCATAGATTGGGGGGGAAAAAAGATGTCAGCACAGAAGGAAATAAACTAGTCATGCCAGCTTTAGTCACACACAGAAATGCATGTGTTTAACAAGTCAAATAAGAGGCAAAACATATGCAAATGAAGTGAAGTGGCTAAAAAAGAAACAAAACGCTGAATGCTGGGTAATATAGAAAAAGAGGAAGGAAAAAACAAGAAATTAATGCAAAATTGCCAAAAACAATTATTCAAAAAGAAGGGGAAAATAACCTAAATAAAACTAGAAAAGGGTGGAATTCTTAACTAGAAAATGATCAACTTCTCCGTTCATTTTCCTGGACAAAATACACTCTTGACATCTCTGTGTGTTTTCTGAAAGGATTGAAGGAGAACTGGATGAATTAGTAGAGATTTAAAATCCATCTACCGCTGTTACACCACTGAGCCACCAACAGAGGTTCCCGCAGCTCCGTGTCACCTTGCAAAGTTTGTCCAAGGTTCAACACCTGATGTTGATTTTCAAATAATTCTGATAAAAATATCCAAGCTTCACGTCCGTACCTTCATGCATGACATTGCACCATCTCATGCTGCAAGGAATACCACTGTGTGATTGGCTGCTATTGGCATGAAAGAGGAGAAACTCATGGTGTGGTCACCATCCTCCTCTGACCTCTGACCTTAACCCTATTGAGAACCTTTGGAGTTTCCTCAAGCAGAAGATCTGAGGGTGGAATACAGTTCATATCAAAACAGCAGCTCTGGGAAGATTTTCTGACATCCTGAAAAGAAATTTAAGCAGAAACTTTCCACAAACTCACAAGTTCAATGGATGCAAGAATTGTGCAGGTGATATCAAAGAAAGGGTCCAGTGTTAACATGTAACTCTGTCTGTTAAATTGTTTTTGATTGAAATAGCTTTTGATTTTTGTACCACTTAATGCTGGACATTCAAACAATGACCGTTTGCAGTTCTTTATAATCCATAAAATGTTTAGAAAACCTGCTGTGCATAATAATTTGGAACAGTACATTTTGAGTTTTTTACGTTTGAAAAAAATACTGTTCTCATGGGGAGCTTTGATCAGTAAAATTTGATTTGTACTGTAATAGTTCATGACTTGAAAATTATACTGACCATCATTTGCATTGGCCATTTAAGAAAATATCACTTGCATAATAATTTGGAACACAGTGTATTATGGGCGCCAAGTGATGCACCGTGGCATTCCTATTTCTTTTGCAATTAATCTGAAGAGGCTTCTGACTGAAGACTAAAGCTTAAAAATATGTTTGTAAGAGGTACTACAAACAATGACTTCAGAGGTAACTGAAAGGCTGCATAAATTCCACATTGCAGTGTTTTGTGAAACAAACTTTTCCTCTGCCTTATGGCGCCCATTACGCCACGGTACCCTGAGTGGAAAGCCATATCACCCATGACAACTCCTGCAGCCAGCTAGAAATATGGCTCACTAAGGTCAACCCAGGGTCACCACCTTCTTGTTGTTCAAAACACTTCATTGAAAAACAGTGGAAGACAATTTTCAAGTCATAAAGAATCATTTTACGGACTCTCCAGGCTCCAATGAGAGCTGAGCACATCATAAGGAGAACCATTGGTTAAACTGGCTGAATGTTATCCAATCTGCTGAGGCCAGCGTCACCCAACAAAGAGGATTAAACCGGTGGTGATGAGCTGCAGAGGAGGGATGGTTCATCACCGGCTCAACATGACCATAACACACAACCCGGTTATTTTGCAGCATTTCCATCATGTTGTATTCCTCAAATTCAGCAGCGAAAGCCCAAACATTGGCTCGACATCCTCCTCGGCCATTACCAGAGGCTGAGCCAGCCTCCTCCCGGTGACAGGGTGGAGGCTACATCTTTTTTTGTTTAGCTGGATGATGCGGGCAACGAGAAGAAGCTCAATTCACCCCGGATTATACTCCCGGGTAGCGTCAAAGCTTTGGCTTTTGCCAACAAAAAACGCTCCCAAACAATGAGCTCATGTTGAATCGACCCTCCCAGGAGAGCGGCGGCTCTTTTCCCAGCCGACCCAAACGCCACACAGCCCCTCTCCCTGAGAAAGGGATTGTTCAATGGCCGCAGATGAGGCTCAGACTCTCCTCATTCAAACATAAAACAGCCAACACAGAGACACACACACAGGCTAGTGTATGAGGATATATTGTTGTTGTTGTTTTTTTGTTTGTGTCTTTAAACACAAACAAGCGACTTCTTGTTTTCTTTTCCCCGAGGTCACAGTTTGGGATGGGCTAACAATGTGGATATGCAACATTAAAGCGACATTTATGGGATTTTATCTGTATAAACAGCTTTAATAAAACGGAATAAAAGCGACTAAAGACCCCTACGTGCTAGAATTGAGAATTAAATCTACTTACTGTGAAATGGGATTCACAAAGAGGCTTCCCGTTTTTCCCCTCAGAGATAATAAATAAATATCCTGGTCCTGAAGAGGAGAAAATAAACTCCTGTTACGGTGTTGGGTAATTAACAATTTAAAAATACGAGTCTATTTTAAACTGTCCTCATGTTTCCACGCGCGAACTGCAGTCCACAAATCTGTTCCCATTCCCATTCTTCTCTCCCGCAGCTGCTGGGAAGACACGCTGAGCGTCTCCGTCGTTTCCTGTCCAGCCCAGGGACGGACATGGACGCTGCCTTCAGGGGCCGTCGGAAATTACGTTTGGACAGAGGGGCATGCGTTTTGCAGAAAAAAAAGTTAACACACAACTAGATATTTTTATTAAATCTGGTCACGTTCAAAACTACAAACCTTAAAGTGTTTTTTGGTGGGGAGGGGATTTTGCATGAATCTTTTTTTTTATACCGAAAAAGTAAAATATTTTTGTGTTAATTCAGGGCCCTGGTTCTCAAACTGCGGTACATGTACCACTGGCGGTACTTGGGTTGCTTTTAGTGGTACTGTGGTGAAATTTCCGTGTTAGTTATTTGAATACTAAATACAAATTAACTACTAAAAGATTAGTTAAACAACCCAGTCAAAGTCTTGACCTAAATCCGAGAATCATGTACACAGACTCTCCGTCTAATCTTGAGCTACTTTGCGAAAAAAGCTGCAAAAAAAGTAAGAGAGGGAAACATTGTTTAATTTTCCATACACTACATAAAATCCCAATGAAATACACTGAATTTCATGTAGCGTGAAGACGCATCCTCAGGTCTGAGGTGGGTGTTGCAGATTAAAAGATTATTGTCATCCATATAGATCTCTGTCCTTCTTTCATGATTTAAATGCTTCACAATTCTACAAACAAAACAGATATTTTCTTCCAAATTAAGGTTTCTAACACCTGTTAATGTAAGTAAACTGATGCAAATGGAACCGTGAACAGTATTTTTTTTAATTTTTAAGTCAAGACAGGGTATGAAAAGGAGGTAAACCTTGTCAGGTACCAATAATGAAGCCTACAGGATGAGTTCGAACCTCCAGCAGAATGATTATAAAGTGCATTGGTGCCATCTAGTGGATCTATGTGAATGTTTCTGATCACTTCTCTCTTTTTTAACCAAGACGTTCATGCTGGCACGTTTCAGACAAGTCGTCTCCAACACCTGGTCTGAACATGCTTTTCTTGTACATGCTCCTTAGATAATGACTCATAATACTTTGTGTTTCTTAATCACTTCTCATAAACGCGTTTTTCTCTGCCTGTCAGCATTTCCTGAAGTCACACAATGTCAGGCGCATAAATGTCAGCGGAGTGTTTGCTGCTGTAAACACTCCACCCGGTTCACGGATTGGGTCACTGCCCTTTTTCGTTTTGCTGTGCAGTTGCAGAAAGGTACTTCAGACGGCCGAGCCCAAAGTGGAGATGTTTGGATGTGTTGCACAATGCTACATTAGGAGAAAGACAAATGAAAAAGGGAGAAGTGGATGCTGCAGGGTCATAATATGAACTTTTAGAAGTGACAGTACTGGCCAACTTCAGCCGCACTCACCAGTCTTTCTCTGACTAGTGAAAGTCATGGCAACTACCAAAAGTTGCCAAACAACTTTTGGTAGTTGGTAGGGAGTGTTTCGGTGTTGATCTCGGCCTACTCGAAGCAACGAGATTCTCCAGCAACTGGCAATCCCTGATTTCCACTTGTAGGAACTTAAACTGCTGGCTGAAGAATAATGGTGCCATCCCACAGCAGTGCATAACCAAACTGTTGACCAGCATGACACACATCCAAATTCACTAAACAACACCCAGCAAGAGTCAGAAGCAGACTAATCTGCAAGTTTCCTTACAAATGTTGCACCGTTTACAGGAAACTAGAGATGCTATCCAACATGTAGGCTGCAAAAGAAAACTTTTGACAAACAGAAACAGCTTCAGGACTTTGCAATAATTTTTGTTGGATGTGTGCTTTCAATCAAATAACACATAGACCCTCAAATCATTTTATATTTAAATTCTTTATGTACCTATTTGTGCCACATGTTATTTTTGTGCTAATTTTAAAGGAATCACACTTATACAACCTTATGGCTTCATTTTCCAGCAAATATGTTCTATTTCTACCAAGTAAGGGTCATCTGGGGCGCACAGAGGAAATAAAAACAACACGTATCAGAGTGTTTTGTGTGACCTGTGTGACTTTCATTTCTTCAATACATACTTCTGACAAAATAAATCGCAGAAGTTAAACAGCACACACAAAAGAAAGCAGAAGGGGAGCAAATATCTTACGATTTCTTTGTTTAATTTGTGATTCATGATCACAAGCTGTAAGTCACAGGAGGTCACAAACCCCAGGAAAGCGGAAACTTCATATGAGGAGGTGTTTTCTGCCACAGGATGTTTTCTCTCGAGAGGGCGCATGAGCTTCAGTCACTGCAGCTCTGTGGGGGAGCTTCGTTCGGGAGGTAAAGTGAGGATATGATGTATTAACATGACAAGAACACGTGCGTGGAAGCGGGGTTGACTGTATCGGGGTGACAGATCAGACTCCTCTGCAAGCACACGGCTTCATGCAGCTCGTCGCAGGAGCTTAGAGTTGGTCGGTGATGAGGGGAGATCCTTCTGCTGGAAGCAAGTTGTCGCCGTCCGTGCAGAAGTCGGGATCATGATGGGAGTTTGCTGGTTGTTAATAATCCTGCTGAGCTGCACATCATCTAGCAGATGCAATGGTAAGTTAAAAACCAACATAAGAGTTTACAAGTTACGGTAGAGATTAGAATGACTATATGAACGGTTTTCAACTTTAGTTAGGCAATTCCAAAGAACCCAATAATGTGTGGTACAAGTACAAGTCTGGTTTCATGTCTTGAATTATTGTTATTTAATATATTTATATGTTGTGTTCAACAAAAATTCAAGAAAAGCAGCAAAATATCATTCAGCAACAAAGTTAAAGCAGTCTCTGCAAACACAGTTATGCTGGAGAAAACTGAACTTGACACATAACTTTGCGATGGCACAGACGCAGCAACGCTGGGTGACTCAACTGTGCCACTCGCTTCACAAACCTGTATTTTCATCATCTCTAGGTAAAAGTGCCTAAAACGGCTGAAATCAAGCAGATTCCACTGTGGGCGTGTGGTTGCTGTGAAAAAAACATTTCCATGGTTAGACAAAATTAAAGCAACAATATCAAGAGGGATGGGTTTCTGAAGCTCTTTTGATTTGTTTAAAGGATGTTTTGAAAATATTAATTCAGAACGTACATTTAGTAATTAAGCATGAATGAAGTGTACAATTACTGCTAGAAACTGAATTAATGCTTAATCGCTTTCACATTTTTCTCTTCAGAGCAACAGTGGGACGTGCAATGCACAACAGCAGAAAGCCCCAAATATGTCTTTGTGCCTTGCCCAAACATGACCGCCGGACACGCCAAAGACAAAGACACTGAGGTGACATATAAGCTTTTCAAGAACCAAAAGGTGATTCAAGTGTGCCCCAATACTCAAAAACTGTGCAACCAAACCGATCCAGACATCCACCCAGAAAAAGACGAGAACGGGACACTTACTGGTTTCAGGCTCACAAGAAAAGCAAACCCAAAGCAAGCGATCTACATGTGTGAGGGGAGAGTGACTTACCCTCCTCCTGTAATCAGCAACAACAGTACAATCCTAATCCTCGAGGAAGGTGAATATGTCAGAGATTACATCAAAACTCATTTCAATATTAAGTGTGCATATTGTAGGATTAACTAAAAAGAAAAAAAACTTCAACATATGGTTCTTTCAGGACAAGGATGCCTGCGCAAAAGAGAAGAATGTAAAACAGACAAACCAGAAGAGCCAAAAACAGGGACACCTGTTTGGATCTGGATAGTGGTTGTTTCACTTCTTAGCACCTACAGCCTAGCAGTTACTATTATTGCCTTGATTATCTGGGTAAGTAATTCCTGAATGTCACCCATCCCAAGAAGAAAACTTAATCATTAATTGAGTTTGTTTTTTTTGTCAGTGCAAAGTCAAAATATTTCTTTTTTTTTCTTTCTTCTTTTTCTATAGAACAAAGTAAAAAAAAAGTTTCTCCACAGCTAACAATCCATTACAAAGCTTAAATATGCATTATAACCATGTAACTAAACATTTAGAAATCTGCGATGGTAGCAAAAACACCAAAAGCAGAAGCTGGATAATAAAATGTTTACCAGCAACCTTTGCAACATTTTAGTAGCTACCAAGAAGTAAACATGAGACATCTAAATGTTTGTTATGAAATGGTAATTATACATTAACTATTACCATTAATTGGGTGTTAATGCTAGACAACCTTATTGTAATTCAGCATTATGTAACTAACATTATCAAATGTTTCTAAAGCAAATATTAACAAGGAATTTAGAAACATTAAGCATAAAAATTGAGCATTTTTAAATGTAATGTAAGCATGCCGGTTACATTACATTTAAAATGTAAATGTAATGTACATTTTAATGTACATTACATTACATCTTTGAATTCAAATATTCAAAGAGAATATTTGAATTCCTGGTCGGGTGTAAAACATTCAATTTTCTCTTCAGTTCTTTTACAAGATTTAAAAAGTTGCTAAAGTGAATAATTTTAGCTGGAAATGTTTGGGGCAAGCTGGAGGTTTGTGAATGCAACTTCCAGCCAGTCTCAAAATTTGAACATCCCACTGAATGACTTTTTCACACCCAGACGGCGGCATGCTGAACGGCAGTTTTTTTGTTTTTTGCTGTTTTTTTACATAAGTCATCCAAAATTTATGCTGTTAAGCATAAAAGTGTTTCTTCTTTGGTTTTTGCACACGTGAAAACTGTGTAAGCGCAGAGCTCAGGCAAAATCATTTCTTCAATATCTAATTTTCAACATCTACCTTCTGCAAAACGTGAGGCTGGCAGCGGCTTTTGTGTGACCAAACCAAATGATGAGCAGCATGTCAGATCTATACTGCATGGATCTATATAGGCTATCCACAAAGACGGTAGAAAATAAGTGATGAAACAAATTAATACGCTATAAACATAATCCCATTTAGAAACAGACGACTAAAAATAAGTAATTGCAACTTTAAATTATTTATAATTTTTAAAAACCATGTTATAGAAATACTGAGATCCTCAAGAAATACGCCACTAGCAAGTTATTTAATTAATTATTTGATTGGCGGGAAATTTGTAAAACCTGACATTAAAAGCTTAAGCAAGTATTTATTTAACAGAAGGAACAGAAATCCTTGATATTTATGTGCTTATGAGTATTTTATTATCAAACAACATTTTTGGTGCTAATGGCTGCTAGAAAAAAATACAGATAAAGGTTGTTATCATGTAGTTATCATGTAGTGTTACCGTATTTGGGTGCTTAGCTCTCAAGCTGTAACCACCAACAGTGTCAACAACACAAATGGTTTATGAAACAAGGATCTCAGATATTTGTCAAATTGCAAGCTTGATGAAAACAAATTTATAGCTAAATAATAATAATAATAAAATCCTGTCTGAATAGGGCTACAAAACATTAGAGAAAGATGGGATAATATGTGTGAAAGTTGCAAGAGCGATATGATATCCTACAAATAAATAGACAAACGTAGATGTCTTTTTGCTTTGCACTCATGGCAAACATATACTCAGAGTGAAACATGGTGACATGTTTCACTCTGAGTATATAAGGGTGTAAGTTCCTCAGATAAAACTGGGTCAAGTTAAATAAAACTGAATTGTTCCACATATCAGTCAGATCCAAAAAAAGAATGGCTACACCTGAAAAAATATTTCCCCTAATTAGGTCTTGTATGTTTCTCGATTGAATTGCACAGGACGTATGTCACATTGACAGTAAGAGCTTGAAAATGTTTGTTCATGGTCTCCTGCGTTTTAGAAGTCTGCCAACCGAAATGGATTACAACTACATTATACACATTTTTAAAATATTTTTCCACCTCGTAAGCAAACTGCAAACACCACAGCTTGATTATACCTGTTACTTCTTCTCTACGTGTAGATTTACAACTTCAAGTTCACTGAGTCAGTTGCTTTAAATGTCTTGCAGCACAAGATGAAGGATGCAGATTCCCAGAGCGACTACATAAACACCAAACCCAGACCTCCTCCAAAACGCAGGAATAAAAGAGGACTCCAGCATCCGATACCGAAACACTTCTGATGATTCTGGATCATTTTCCTTTCCACTCCTTAACACACTTATAGTCTGAAGGACTTACAATGAATATAACCTAACTGTAATCAGTTTCTTTTCATTTTTGTGTGTTCATCTCTCGCAAAAGCAACACTTCCTTTATGTAGGTGTCTGAAACAATGATGTGTATATTAAAGACAGTGTCAGGTTTTGCTCACTTCCTGTTTCGCTCACTGTAAAAGAAAGATGTGTTCTTGGGAACCCCTATCTTTGTGGTCGAAACAGAAGGTGGTGCCTCAATGAGGGGACTCAACCACATTTAAAGAGTTTTCTTGAGTTTTTAAATCAGTGCAGCACCTTGTGGATCAACACTGACCACAACTTAAATAAATACAGTTTGACAAGCTGCAACGCCTCTTCTGCAAACATGCTCTCATTCATTTTCTGAGAATCAACAGAGACCGAACTGAGGTCGATGACTCGCGTAAACACAAGGAGCTGCAACCAGATTGAAAATAACAAGCTGCACCATTTCCTGTCTCCCAACATTTGTTTTTTTTTTTCTCTCTTCGGTTGGTGATACTTTCTGCAGACGTCGGAGCTTCAAAAGCGCGCCACCTTTACCGTGCTCACCTTGCAGTTTCTGTGCAAGCGCTCACGTTGGTTTTACTGGTTTCATTTAGTAGCAAGTTTCATTTCACAGTCACCACAAGCACTGATGGAATTAGCATAATGTTTCTGTGAAGCCTTTAAACTGATTTGGGAGTTAAGCAGATGACTAAAAACACACATAAATTATTTGTCATTTGCCAGTTATTGGCCAGTTTTTTCCATAATGACTGAATAAGCAACTCTCAGAAGAAAAGATCATCTCAAGTATTTGCTTATAAAGCAGTTTGGAATCTTAAAAATAGAATATGTTTTTATTTTTCACAAAAACTGCATTTCTAAGGAACAGCTCAGTTCTTTCGTGCCGACCAAAACAGAAAATGCATTCAAAGCCCTTCATTTTTAAACACTTTATTAATATTATTATATACAAGTTTTCATTTTGACAAACAATTAATTGGCACAATAAAATCTGAGCCATGTAAAGAGTCCTGTTTCGTGTGTTTAGGATTCTTGTGGTTGTGTTTCTGATGCGTGTTCTGGAAAAATGAGTCCTCGCATCTTATCTGTCATCTCCTCCGCAGGTAAAGATTGTAGAAGTTGCTCTGTTACCTTCAGATGAAGAATACAAATTTAAGTTTTCCTTCATCTGATAACAGCCGCTATTTCAACATACATCAACCTGCTCGCATTTTATCACCGTCACATTCCAGGATGACGTTAACAGACGTTGCCTATAGATTTTTAAATCGTACGAATTCACATCTTGCTTAATGTTCATTCAGTACATCTAATAAATTGTTAAAGTATGGCTGCGTATTAAGAAATTAAGTAACCAAACTGTTACTGAGACAACAGGGAAGATTTATGGGTAAATTAAGACAAAGGTCTCACCAAGACAGGAGTGTATCCCAGAATCTTCAGATGACGGATCTGGAGAGCGAGGGGTCCACGGGGGTGTAACGTACCAAAGCAAAAACTAGAATTTGGTGTATAAATAACAGCAATTCTAGAACACGAAACAAACAAACAAAAAAGACATGTCAGCTTTAACAAAAACTAAATAATTGGATTTGGATACAGCGGTTTGGCTGTCTTTGAGGGAGAAAACAAAAAATAAAGATAAAACTCCTTCAGTATGATTACTTACATTTTTCATGATCTTTATGGAACAATTCTTGGGTGTTTTAAAACCCTTTCTGAGTAGTTTCCCTAAATCCTATTAGATTCTAATAGAATCTAATAGGATTCTATTAGAGTGTTTACTTTGAAAATTCCATTTTTCTTTTATTTTGGTTAGAGTCTTATGTCTGGTTTTGCTTGTACCAAGCTGCTGAAGTTTTTTAATGAATCAGAAAACATATCAGTAGTCATCTGAAGATCTTTCCTGACACTTTATTGTTGGTTTTGTTAATGCTTGTATTCTTATTAAATGTTGACTACATTTACTCTAAATTATAAATATGGCTTGAAATAAACTCATGTTCAAAAGTGCTAATAAAGTTCTATGACGCATATATTCATACCAATATTACTCCAATTAAAACTGCCTGTTATGCTGCTGATATAAACATCCTCAAAAACGACTTGAATCTCCGAAAGACGTCTCACCAGAATGACTGACTGTTTTAGTCTTTTGAGTTATTCATAGTCTTTTTTTAAAGCTGCATGAGGAGAAACTTATTATGGATGCAATAAAACTGGTGTCAACTATTAATCAATAGAGGAACAACAGAACCCTACAAAAAAACTACATCTGTAGGACTATATTCTACTGTATTTACCCAGGTATTTATGGAAATATGCAACATCTTGCCATTAAATGGAAATCTATTTGGACATTTAATTGTCTAAGACATCTAACTTCACATGTTTGGACTTTGCTGCCGTAAACCGTTGTGAAAGCAGCAGTTGCACATGAGAAATCATAGCAGACATCATTACCTGGAAACATCATTACTACTTGCTTTCAGTAGCAAACTTGACCAAATATGACATAAGCATTTACCAAAAACAGAAAAACCTACCACAAACTGCAGCTCTGCAATAGCTGGGCTTAATTGTGAGACCAACCAGTCTACTGCTGCCATTTCCTTACCTTTGACTGCTCTCTGCTGGGGAAATGCTACTTGTTTCCGTCACACACGGCTGGTTTGGAAGAGGTTTTGTTACAACACCATCTGAGAGCACGAACATAAAAACACATGTGTTGAACCAGTTTGCGCACACGTCTTTCCTCCGAGACCAAGATCTTTACCTATGACGTAGAAGTTCTCTACCACCAACATTTCCTGCAGAATTGCATTTGCCTGATCTGCCACCACACTCTGCAGGCTCTTTGAGAGGCGCGGATCAACCAACAGGTTGGGAGTGGGGTTCCCCAGGACGGACGGGGGGACAATCAAGGGCTGAGGAAGAGGAGGGCGGTCCAGACGGAGACATATGTCCACTCTCTGAAACATTCTCTCTTTGCTTGTTGTGTAAGATGTAGCTGAGAAGAAAATTTAGAAATTTAACAAAAACAAAATTCATTTAGAAATGCAAAATCAAACATGCAAATGAAATACAGCCTAACTTATCAGACAATGGGTTGACTGTCCTTACATGCTAGCTGCTCCAGCGTTCTACTACTCAGGAGCTGCTCCAGGAGTGCAGATGGGAAGTGATTCATCCCACACAGGTAGTGGGCAGCCTTTAGCAAATCCAGGCCAGACATTTTGGGCAGATAGGAGATGAGAGCATGACTGAGACTATCAAGAAACCTAAAGATATGAAAAACAACAAGGAAAAATATATAACAGCGGTAGTTAAGCACTTAATATACAGTTTGTAGATGTTTGAAATATTAGCCTCAATGTTTCTATAAGCAGAAGTTGGTGAAAGCCAAAGCCTGATCCAGAGAATGCTGATCTAACAATTTAAAGGAAAACAGAAAAAGCAAACCAAACGAGGACATAGCTGTTTTTTTCTCCAATACCATCTTCATTTTATGAAAAACTAAACAGAACAAAGTAGGAAATGTATAAGATTGTTTTTCCAGGGCAGTTTGAACTGGGTGCAGCTCATCCTGGGATTATTGAACTGTGCTCTGTATGCACAATTTCATAAAAATATTAGTTATTATTTTGGAGAAAATCCTAATTACAACATGCGGAGGCACATAGCATTTCCCTTCAATGGTAAGAGCTTGGTGACTGCTGTGAGTGTGTACATTACATTTATAGACACTTTAACTTCAAGGGCTTCCTTGTTTTGACAATATTAACTGAAGTTAATGTCCAAAACAATAAAACTATTAAATTATACTCACCCTAGCATTTTTTTTAAACTCTGGCTTTGTTGCCAGGGCAACTATAGTGACCAGGTAGTGATCCAGGTACAACAAGACACCAGAGGAACAAATCTGCACCTTCTCCTATTTCATCACATCTAGCACTTCTCTCTGAACATGAAACTGGTAAATAGTCTATACCTGAAGTTAAACTTAGGGGACTTTAATTTATCTGATAATTTTGTTAACTGATATATATCTAAAAGTAAAAGTAAAAAACATCTTTAGTCAGACAATTCTGATTGCTAAGGAATGGTTGGTGACTTACGCCTGTCTTTGATGCCGCAGATCGTAGTTAAGCGAGGAGTAAACCATTAAGACAGACAGGAGGTCTTTAAGAGTGAGCGCTTCAGGGTTGGCAATCACTTTTTCAGTGTAAAGCTCCATTAAGGAGGTAGGACAGAAGAGACGGTCCTTGAAAGCAGACAGGAGGAAGACCAGCTGAAAAAAAGAGGGTATATTATTATGCAACTGAAAATGGTTGGCAATTTTTTTTTTTTTTTTTACAAATATCAACAAATAACGATTAGAAGATAAATGTCTCTTCCAGCACCTGTTTGTTGGTCCATATGTCAAATGTGGAGGCAACATGATCTGAAATGCTAGTAAACAGGTCTGTGTCTCTGTAGAGAAGCTCCTTACAGGACAGCAGGATTTTGTACAGTATGTTAAAAGGAATGTCATGAAGGTTGTCTACCAGAAAACACAAAAATAGAAAGAAAATACACATTAATTACCAGTGAATATATATCTCCTACATATCTTTTAAGTTTGTCAACAGTTCAAGTGATTCACAAGTGTTTCCTTGTGGTTACCTTTGATTTTTTCACTACAAAATTTCAGCAGCGGTTTGGAGTGGAACTCCATAGTGGCCATGATGAAGATCATGTGTTGGGCATTGGGGAGGCTGAACTGGTTGGTCATTGATAAAGCCTTTCTCTGAAACACACAGGGTACAGAAAATCTGATGAGGCAGAAAATAACACATACAGTGCTTCACAAAAACACAGTCAGTTTTGAACTTTTTCAGCATTTTGACTGCAAAACAATGGATGGGAGAATGGATAGTTAAATTAAAGCTGCAAACATATTCACTTAATATCATGAACGCAAATTCAGTATGTATAAATCACTAATGATTGATCTAAATTAATATGCTGGGATTTGTGGCTGTAAAGTGGGTAAATGTAAAAACAAAATTTCAACAAGAAAGAATAGATTTGCAAGGTGCTGAACATTCATTTATTTATAAATTCAGATACTTAAGAGAACAATCATAAAACCTAAAGTGGTGAAGACTCAAACTTACCTCTAGTTTCTGTTTGAGCTCTCTTGGAGCGTCTCTTCCCAGGAGTCGCATCATGGTCTGGAGAGCCAAAACATTTTGAATCTCAGGAAGACGGGCCTCAACCATCAGCCTGAAGCATAAGAAAACTCAGTAAAATAAACTTAAAAATCAACTGACACCACCTAATACTTGAATTAAAATATCAAGTGACACCTCATGCCTTCCTTTAAAGCATCCACATTCGGACTAGTGTTCATACGCTCCAGAGCAGAGGCCAACATGGACAGCGCTTTCTCATCAAAGTCATTCAGTCTCTCCTGTTTGTGAATAAAACAAATTAGGGTCAACATGAAAACAATAGAGTGTCTTTAAATCGAAGAAGACAATCTCCGACTGCTCACCTGGCAAACTCGAAGGAAGGTCTGGATCACGCGGCTGCGCTGAGCCACCCCCAGGCTGACCAAACTCAAAAGGGAGTAGGCAACGTCCTTGTTGCGCATGTACTGGACAGACCTCGTCGCCCTTTGCAGAAGATTTTCTAATTCAGGATGCTCAAACATCAGCTGCATCTCGTAGCGGCACTGTTCGTCCGACAGCTTCTTTGTTGAGAACCACATGCGGCTGAGGCACTGACTGACCTGTCGGTTTGTGGGCGTGTACTTGGATGTGAGGTCTAACACGTCTGATGGGGAGATGCAGCGACATAGGAGTTCTAGGAACGGGGAAGTCCTCTGTCTCTGCTCTGAGGAGGTCTTGTGGAGTTCATCAGTAGAAAGTGAATTCTCTGTAGTGAAACTGTTGCTGTCTTTTAGATCTTCATTGTCCTTCTCACCAGAGGAATAGAACCTCGTGGTACTAAGAGTCCCAGAAAGGAGGTTTTGGTTCATCCTCCCACCCCAGAAACCTGTAAATCCATTTCTAGATAAAGAGGAATCTTTAATTGATGCCAGCACTGGGAAACTCGACCGTTTCCATGGAAAACTGCGGCAGCCAAGGCGCAGTGACCATTTGATGATGTCATTTGTCAACCATATAGCCATATTGCGGGATCAGATCGAGTTTAATTACCTAAATATGTAAATAAAATGCTTTTTTGTTTGCTCGTTAGAAATAATATGCAGGTTGATATGTTGACACGTAAACAGGCAACACGTTATTAATTCCCAATGTTAGTCACTAACACTCTTAAATAGAAACCAGGCACAATAAATTATCTGTTAGTAGGAAAGACCAAAGTATTCGGCTAACAAGGTCAAAATGCTTCCCTCCAGTTATGAAATGACAAGCTAGCTCTCGTTAGCTGCCCCCTTTTTCAAAGGAACACAAACACAAACAAAGCAAACACTGTTCTGTCTGTTTTTCACTTGTCACTCCATCAGGAGTCGAAAAGAAATGTTCGTTTAGTGACGATGAATAAAGCTAAAAAATAAGATAAGTATTACCTAACTCATGTTAGCCTTCATTCCCATGTGCAGGTTAAAGTCGTGTGCGCTGCAGTATTGCGTCCCCCAGCAACGTCGACCTCACTTCTTCTTCTTCTTCTTCTTCTTCTTCTCAAATTCTTTTAAAAAAACGAAAAATCTTCTCTTTATGTCAACCGAGTATTTGAAATAATAATTCCTAAAACTAATTTATGCTTATATTAGAAACTATGTCTACGTTGGCTTTTCTCACGTGTTGAAATCTGAAAAAAATAATTACAACTATATTTTAAGGATTTAGGAAAAAATGTTTCTACGCGGATTGAAATACACGCAACAACTCACCTCGGTTGCCAAGCAACAGACGCCTTCTGTTTTCAGTGGTTAAGATGTAACAGCATGTTGTAAAATGGCGAAATTTGTGCTCGCTGGTAATCCTTTATCTCATTTTATGTTTTAGAATATATTTCTAATGAAAATGATAATTACATGAAGAACGTATCAAAAATGTTCAACCACTATAGGTAAGGCGGACTGTCCTCTGTATGCCGAAGCGGAGCGGTTAGCAGACATTCTCCAGCGAACCCTTCCGAGATTCAGGGTCCATAAGATCCCCATCCTGCCATCAGAGTGGGAGGTGGTTATGCCTCTACCATTTCACAAGGTTTTAATGTGATCTGTAGCGCCTTTGTTGTAATAAATGACAAGAGAGAAATATGAAGTTAATATTATGGGCATTAAGAAACGCAAAGGTATCATTACGGAAGCCGAGAGGCGACGTTTTCTGGCGCACATGTTTGACTTTTTGAGGGTTTGTTCCCAAAAAACTCTAAAACAGACCCTGCTGTTATTTGTACTGTTTTTCTCCCATTCCTTAGAAATAGTCTTAATATACATTCATATTCTGCCAAATATTTTTAATAATTTTCAATCTATCACCTCAGTTATGTTTTTATACGTTTATCTCGGTGTGAATCTGCTTCGAATTGACTGTCAATTTCCAGAGACAATAATGTTATTTCTATTCTAATACACCATTCTTGTGTTTTATTTACTCTTGTTCATCCTTCCCTATTTGTCTCTACACTTCTGCTGTTACTCTTCTCACAGAGATGGCTTGAAATCACATGCAATAAAAATGGCTGGAAACATGAGGAAAGTCCCATCATTTGGAGGGAGCTGGTCGAACAAGGGGGCAAAGGGATGCTGTTGGGAGGTTACAATGAGTTTGTGGAACATTGCAAGGTAGAAACTGACATGTTCTCTGGTGAAACATACAAATCACCTCTTGACTTTTCTGATACTGCTGCTATTACATTAAGTGCTATTATTCAGGTAGGCCCAAAATCTCCTTCCTAGATTTGACCCCTTTGTCATTAAGTTTGACCCCTGTGTTTTAAAGGGTGGTTTCAAACTCCGCAGACATATTGAGAATGAATCTTCGGATTAAATTAATTGTTGATTGTTGTCGCTTAGGTCTACTATGGCGTCACGTCGAAAATACCCGAAGACGATCTGGAGACAATTGTAGCAGAGAACCTTGAAACACAACTGAGCCTCATTGCTGAAGAACAGCATCGCCTCAGTCTAATTCGTCCCTGTAATGTGTGGATCACTGGGTAAGTGAGGATGAATGTTTCAAATGGAAATACCCCTTCAACCTGTTTGTCTTAATATTTCTTGTTTTTTGTTTGTTTTGTTTTCTTGCAGCGCTCTCTGCTTAACATCTCATATCTTGATCCCCTTTCTGCTGTCCGATGAGACTTTCCCTGACGCTCAAACGGTCGCTCTCCATCTGCTGCACCTGAGCGGAGACGAGGAAGAAATGCAGATGCTCAAGTTGGACATTGAGGATTTGGCACTCAGTCTGCTCTACCGGGTACGTCGCCTTGACGCAATTTAGTCTCGCAGATTTAAAAATGTAATCCAACACAGTGAATTCACAGGTGACGGTCCACACAGATCTGGAACAGGCTTTCCATGACGCACACGTCATCATCCTGCTGGACGATTTCTCTGATTTCGATGCTGATCCAGATTCAGAGGAGGAGAGCGACAAGGCCAGGAAGCAGAAAGCTAGAAATGTGTCTGAGCGCTACAGAGAGTACGGGCGCCTCATTGACGGACGCGCCAACAAAGAGGTGAAGGTTATAGTGGGCGGAGTGTCTTTCGTCAACATGAGATGCTCGCTGCTCATGGAGAGCGCTCCTTCCATCAACAGTCACCAGTTTATTGCCGTAGCAACCCAGCTGGTGAATGAAGTCAGAGCCGTGCTCGCAAAAAAGTTGTGCGTGATGCCATCAGGTGTCTACTCTGCGTCTTCTGCATAAAAAACAAAAAAACAAAAACAAAAAAGTAACAAGAAACAAGTTATCCTAATTTGATCTACCTCTGCTTCAGATATCGTGGACGTCATTGTGTGGGGGAACATCAGCGGCAGTTTCGTCATTGACCTGCGGTGGACGGAGGTCTTCAACTATCCAGGGGCGGTCAGGGTACCGCCTTTCTTTTCCCAGCCGGTCCTCGGGGTTTTATTCGACAGGTTTGACAAGATTCCAGCCAGTTTTGCAACAATCCTTTTTTCTTTTTAATGTACGATCACTCAATACAGTGAAATATTCAAGTGCTTCTGTTGCAATTACACACAATTCTGTGTGTAGATATGTAAAAGAAAAGTTGAGTGGAAGGAAAAAGTGCAGTAGCTGCTTTACTGACCTTGATTGGCCATCAAATGTGCCTGACTTAAATACCACAGGAAAAAAGGTGAATCAGGCTTGTATTAGCTGAACTGGATAATTATCTAAACTATAAGAAATCATAGTGAAATAAATTAACATTTCAGTTTAATTCCACACCCTTAACAGAGTTCACCTCTGCCAGCTATCAGCTAAAAATCAGCCTGTGCAAACAACGTGAGCACAATGCACCTGCCTTACAATCTGCCCAAAATGATCGCATGCATGATGTGCAATGAAGCAAAACAATAGGTAAAAGCCTCCTTTTGTTCCAGAAAATGGATAGAAAAAGAATTTAAGCCACTGGTCCATCAGCAGCGTGAGGCATTGTTTTCAAACACCGGCCGGGAAGCCGCAATATCAGCCACTAATGGGATCCTGCAAGTGCTGAAGGCTTGGTATGGAACCTCGGGTCCAGACATGGTTTTTTCACTTGGTATAGCTTGCACAGGTTAGAACCCGGGCGGACGGATTTACGCAGCAGGAAATCGAAACGTGCGTTGATATGAATAATGTTGCAACTTTCTGTACTTAGACTTCTACAATCTCCCAAACGACATCATCATCTCAGCTCCGGTTACATATACGAATGGCATGTGGTCTCTTGTGGAGGGTGTGGATGTTGACGAAAAGATGTTGGAGGAACTCGAGCTTTGTGCAGAGGAACTGCAGCAGGTTTGGCACAATAAACACAAAAAAATGTACCTAGTGTTGACTCAATATTGTTTAAAACTGGATTCAGGTTATCTTTTATGCCGTTTTTTTTTTTTTTTTTTTTTTGACGATCTGAAACATGTTTTTACATACAGTCCCATCTTTCTGTTTTCCAGGAAAAGCAAATCCAATTTCAAGATCCTGTTTGAAAGATGTGAGAACAAATAAAATGTCTGGTCACTTCTTTCTCATTTGGTTTCAGTTTGTCCTTTTATTCTCCTGCCTTCACAAAAGTGAAGATTAAAGCTTTTCTTTTGCCACGTTCAACGTCAAATCAGTTCTGCTTTGCAAAGATGATCTGTAACATATTTGTTTATTTAGACATAACAGATTAAAAAATATATTATTTTTTTCCTCAATGATTAAATGTCACTTTTTTATAGTTGCTAAACATCCAATGATTTTGTTTGCGTCACATGTCATCAACACATCTCCATGTATAGAAGTCTTTAAACATTAATCTTTTATTTCCATCATTAGTAACAAAATATCAAACTGAACCTCTTTTCACCTGAAGCATTCAACGGTTTGTTTGTTTGTTTTTTCCATCACAAGTTGTGCAGTACTTTGTCTGAAGACAAGGAGAACTTGAACAGAGTGCTGTTTTTACATGCAGAAAATACACTTCCCATCTTTTTTTTTGTTTGTTTGTTTGCATCTCTACACTATTAGCAACTGGGAGAAAACAGATCAGAGATTAGTAGAAATACGATGCACTACCACCGGTCAGAAAACGGAGACATATTCCACTGCGTCACGTTCGCTTTTGTACAACCTGAGTCGGATGCTGAGTCGTTTATGAAAGCAGAGAAGGCCCCTCCGTACGGACTTGATCATTTCTGAGCAAGTTGTTGTAACAATTACCGAGCCGTTACAAGGAAGGAAGAAAGAACAAAAAAAAAAAAATAGCCGAAGTCCCCTGAAAACAAGATTTTCCTACATGCGTGATACACCGCATGCATGAACAGTAATAAACAGTGACAGCTATACACATGGGGCCTATATAACATTTTTTTCCAGTCACAAATGGCCCAATTATGTACAGATGACAATAGAAAAAAAAAATTGCATCCTTCTTCTGTTTCGCCACGCATGAAAGTCACTTGTGTGCCATTTCTATATTCATAACATCCAATAATGATAAAGCTGCAATTTTCAGACGAGTCAATAAAAAAATTGCTTCTTTTTTTTAAACGAAAATGCAGAGGTTCAGTAAGGGATTCATGTAATTTTCCTACAATTTACATCTGGATGTACACTGTGCCATTAAAACACCTATATACAATTAATATGGTAGCCAAAAGGATAAAAATAAACTGTCAGTCTTTCTATACTAGCTGGTTGTTAATTTAAATAATTTATAGCATATATTAATAGTTATACATCTAAATCCATCATTTTGCCTTCTCATAAACTTGTGCTCGGACGGACTCAGTTAGTGAGCTACTGTGATCAGGAGCCAGATTCTGGTTGCCAGGTAAACACAACCCATAACCGATAATCCTTCATTCAGGTTCTGCCTCAGACATTCAGGAGAAACCGACACAAACCTCTACTGTACCGTCGCAGCCAGGGGACACATTTGTGATTCAGACACACTCATCATGGGAAGCAGTTTCATTAAACTCCATAGTTCCATAGGTCAAGCACGGTGGTGGCAGCATCATGGTGTGGTCTCACTGCCACTAGAACTGGTGGACAAAAAGAATGAAGACAGGACTAATGAAAAGTAACAAACATCCAGTTGTTCATCTGACAACAGGACAGTTGATTGGAAAATGCTTCTGGAATCAACTATAAGGCAAATTTAAATAAGTTTCTAAACAAAGTAATGTGTATGTTTAGGTAACAACATGGATATTAGCATATTAGTGTCTCATTCACGGCAGCAGTAGAGAAACTGGCTACGCAGAAGCAATTTTTTGATTTTTTTTCCCCCCTCCATGACAATCACTTTAAAAAAATAAAAACTTGGATGAGAGAAAATCTTAAAAACTATTAAAGCTAAAATTTAAAGAGGAAAATTTAGGGATTTTACCTGAACATGTTATAAATTTGAACAAAGTGCTGGCTGCTTCCCACCTGCCAGGCTGGAGCAGTTTACTAACTTGAGCTAACTTAATGCCAGACTTTGCATCAATAATGGGTTAATCAGAACCAGCTTTTAATTTTTAAAGGATATTGGGAACAGTAAAGAGAATGGAAGAAGTTCGACTGTAAACACATTAGAATGGGTAGCTCTTCAATAAAATATCCCATGATATGTTCCCTTTAAAAGGTACAGTAGAGTTTTGTTTCACTGAATGGAGTCTCACTATTAAACTGCAGGACTAATGCAATATATATATATATATATATATATATATATATAGACAAAGAGAGATACATTTATATATTTGGGGGTTTTATGGATATGATGTACAAATAAAACAAAAGCAGATGGAAGGGGGACCAGTGGGGCTATGACTGTGGTTGCTGAGCTGCGTCTGGATCTGGATCTGCCCTGCCCACCTCTCTGTCCAGACCCTCGTCCTCCTGCTCCAGTTCGCTTTGGTCCAAAAGCTCAAAGTCCTCTTCCTCAGTTGCTACTAGAGTGTCATCCGGGTACTCTTCGCCAGCTGCGCTTTCCGTTGTCGTAGCCCCGTCCTCTGGGTCTCTGTCCGGATCCAGGACTCCCACTGTAGTGTCGGAGGACTGGCTGGGTGACTCCAGAACGCCCGGTAGGGTTTCAGTCGGGAGGAAGTCGGCCAGGGAGGGGTCCTCGCCGGAGCGCAGCAGCGCCGACAGAGTGTTCTGCACGACGGTGGAGATGGCCGTGCTCACTATCTCCTCGCTCAGAGCCTCCAAGGAGCGCTGCGTGTCTTGACTCACCGCCGCCTTCTCCTCGACCTCTTCCCTTACCCCAGCTGCTGGCAGGGCACCCTCCTCGCCCCCCGGTGGCCGCCCGTGTCCGTTGAAATGCGTGTTCACAAAGTGCAGAGGCGATGCCAGGTGCTGGATGAGGAGCGTGGCGGGGCTCAGTGGTTCCTTCTCTGACCGGCCGCCATCGGCCTGAACTCGCGGGGGGAAGTGAAGCAGACTGTGCTCTATGGAGGGGAACTCTTCAACGGAGGGGAACTCAGGAAGATCCCGCAGGTAGGCCTCCTCCGGGTCACTGTGGAAACTCTGCTGCTCCAGGTCTGAATCAGAGAAGTGACAAAAATCTCTTAGTTCCTCCTTAGAAGCAAACATCTCATCATTCATTGTCAGAATAATTGATGTATTAATTAATTAGTAAAATAATTGCAGAACTGACTGAAAGAGTCAGACTTGCCTTCAGAGAAGTCAGTTAGTTGAGGCGTGGTGGCCCGAGAGACAGGGAAGCCTCCGCTCTCCAATATGGACGCTTCTTCATCTGACAGTTCAGAGTCTGTGATGGCCATTGCCAGAGCTGTCGTTTTCACATCCACCTTGCAACAACACGAGCAAAAACACAGAAAGTTTGAATGTGAACCTCGTCTTTGCCTTCAACCTTTGACGGAAAAAAAAGAAAATACTTCTTCTGTGGTGACGCCGGGTTGCAACATCAGTGAGACTTAAAGTAAAGTAATCCAGGAGCTTAAACAACTACTAAGTACTCTGAATCAGATCTAGGAAGAATCCTGAGACTAATCACACACACCTTCCAGGTGCAGGAATGTAGTCGTACTTGAAACACCGGAAAAGACGACACTCACTATACCCCTCGATTTCACAACTTGATTTCAGCATAAAATATATCCAAGCTCCAGTTTTCCCCTGCTTCCTTTAACACTTCCATATACAGTATATATATTTTCTGTGTAGCATGAGTTCATACCGTTGGAGCAAAACAGGACAATTCTTCCTCCTCTTCCTCGCTCTCACTTTCTGTTTCTGCTCTGGGCTCATCCCCCTCCTCCAGCTCCTTTTTAACCTCTGTGGAAAGTATTTACACACATAAATGCAATAAATAATACATAATACTCTATTAGAAAAGAGTAAAAAAACAAAAAACAAACACTCACTCCTCTTGTCATGCTTCCGGTGCTCGGTGTCGCCCTTCATGCTGTAGTCCAGTTTCATCAGAATGGGCTCCAATCCGGTGTACATCCTCTGGATCAGCTCATGATACACCACCAGGGGCCACAGCAGCACGCTTAGGGCTGAGAATATGCACACATAAAGAAAAGACATTCGCAGGTTTGTTTGTTTTTTTTTAAATGGCTTTCTGCACACATTTAATAAAGCAAGATGCTGCAGAGAAGGGAGGGAAAGGCAAACAGCACCTCCTGAATTTATAACAACGCCTGATAAAGCCAAGTAAGCAGCTTCTTATTGATCTGACTGTGCAATTAAGGTAAGTGGCTATTTTCACAAAGCTTATGAAAACTGACACACGTATGTTTTAGTCTGAAGGCATGTTTGCTTGTTTTTCCATTTTGAGAAGATACGAAATAGGACCGCTGCAATATATATGACTATATGAAAATAAATGTTGACAGAAATGTACAATAAATGAAAATCAGCAGTTTAAAAGCTGCGTTGTACACATAACGTTTTTTTTTCTAATAACAGGATTGTTATCAACACTGCATTTACTCATTACCCTGCAAGCAGTTTCGTCACGACAACCAGACAGCTCGACTGTGTTTCTGCATGACAATTAGACACAAAATGACTCACCTATGATATAGGAAATCATGATTCCTGGCACATAATGCCCAACCAGAGCGAGCACAAAGCAGCCGCTGCACATCATCACACAGAACTGGGAACCAGAAAAATGATTTTATAACCAACGTTTTACAATTATTTGTACAAATTCCCCTGGTTAAAATGGATTTTGTGTCTGTGCTCACCCTTCCATGGTTTCTGTGTTTGTACTGCAGCATCTCCTGCAGATACAGGCAGCAGGTCAGGTAGCTCTCGGCGAGGTGGTGGCTGAGCTCCGGGACGCTGAGCAGATGATGCTCCGAACTCAAAGTTGGACTTTAATTGAAAAGAAAAGAAGGCGTGCAGAGAAAGAGAAAATTAACACCTGTGCAGAAAATACATCTGCCTTAAACTGCAGCCTGAAGTCTGAACGTGCTAAGCTATCGTCTTCATGCACAGACAGACACAGAAGTGGACGACAAAAACGACAAATTGATTTCTTAAAGGAAAAACACGCAGAAAATGTGATTTTAAGCAGACCTTTGTGCAGGTTCAGCCTCAGCATGTTGGACTGTAAAGATAAAGAAGAAACATAAAAAATGTCTTAATTTTTCAGAGAGGTACACTCAAAGTTAGTTTTATCCAGATTTCTTATTTTCAAATCATAAATCAAGAAATATTCCCTTATCTTAGTACAACGCTGCCTTAATCTGGTGCAGTTAATATGATTCATTGTTAGAAAAATAATTTATTTTTAACAAACTTCTTAAATACAATGGCACTAAAGTGTGCAGGACAAAAGTCACAGAGGTAATTAGTTTGCACAATGATCCCATCAAGTCTTTGCACTTGCATTTTTTTATACTTTTGAACAGTTCTGATGTGTAACCATGGCAGCAAAATATTGTTTTTTTTTTTTTTACAGCTACTTCGCCTCTCCAAAGTAAAAGACAAAAACTAAACAAAACAAATTCTATCACCACAAATTTCCCTCAATGTGAAAAATATGGACCCCTGACATCTGCCTCAGGTTCCAAACCATTACCCAGATATATTATTACCTTGTGGAGGGTGAAGACAGTGAAACAGCCTTGAACCAGGTCCAAAACAACCCAGTAATAACAGTAGTTAGACCTGAGCTCACCTGTAATGATGGGTAACTTGGGCTTCCATCTCTCCAGCAGCATCAGGCCCAGCAGGGACACGCTCAGTAGGAACAGGGGCCGCAGGGAAGTGGAGGACAGGAGCCTGTGGAGCCAAAAACAGACCTTTAGAACTCGCTGATGCGTTCACGGCGTCGGAGCCAAGCGAGTCTTGACACTGACAGTTGGTCCACAGCTCCAACACACAGCCGGACAAGAAATGTCTGTGAGAGCAGCGGCAGGTGTTTCAGGAGGAAACAACTTGTTTATTTACTCAACAGACACGGCTAAAGCTTCCCGTGCTAACTGTATTTAAATCACGAGCTAAGTTAGCATTAGGCTAAAGACGTGGGATTAGCTAACTTCACTTGACGTTTATTCGTGCTACCTTCGCTGACATCAGCTTAAAATGCGATTAAAAGCCGTTTCATTGCTCAAACGCAGATAAACACAGACTCGTTCATTACCAGAATAAAGTGTTAAGAGTCAGGGCGGCTGAGACGCTATACAGCGGCCTCTCCCAGACCAGCAGCCTCTGCACCCACAGCAGCAGAGGCTCGTACGGCGACAGCCAAGCTTGGAGACGCTCCCGCAAGCGGTCGAGCTCCGGGTTCCCGTCCCCGCACGCCTGCTCCGAGGTCCCGGCGGGGAACAGATCCTCCAGGCCGACCGAAGAGGAGGTTACCAAGGGGCGTTTTGTGGCCTCCTCTCCGCTCGCCATGTTTTTTCCCCCACTTTTGTTATGTTGTTTTGGAGATCACGGGGTATATGGAACGGCCTCTGTCAAGACGACACACTCAATGAAAGCTACAGTTTCCGGATGACTCCTTCAAAATAAAAGACACCGAACCTAAACTTAAGAAAAGGTTCTTGAGCAATCAAAGATTAGAAGACCGGCGATATGCTTTAAACGTACACAAATTCAAATGTAAATCTACGGAAGAGGATTAGGGACACTGAAACAAATTATTCTAACTTTCTGCCATTAATGAAACAGCATTTATTTACTTATTAATTTTAGAACAGATATGTTTTTTTTCTTCATAAATTCCAAAACAAAAGGTTAATTGGTAAAATAAATATGCATTTATTTCTTGCTGATATTGATGCCATGTATTTAAGTGAAATTACTTACTACAAAGCAAAGGTACCAGAAGGTTATTAATTAATTATTTTTATTACATTTCCATCTGGGATTAGTTGTTAAATTGAACTGAAAATATCGACTAAATAAACACTTGAATACATCCCGATGTAATATTCTTGCAAGCAAATGTATCGTTGACATCGTACTTGATTCACATTTGCTCGAAAACATCTACTTCCGCTGTCTCTCTTTATCATTTCAGCTTGACGTCCTCAACGGGAGGAGCACAGATGGGCGGCGTCATCAGCGTCGTCACAGATAAGGGGGAAAAAAGGTCACGTGCTTCTTGTTTACCGTGTAAAGTGGGGGAAGAGAGTTCCTGCTGGCTGTTTGTGACAGTACACGTACACACGTACACACACACACACACACACACACACACACGCAGCTGCATCTGTTCACATGTATTTAATACAAACACAGGATTACAGAGAGTAAACATAACATCACGTTGTGTAAACTGAGTCAGTGTGGGGAGCCTCATAAGAGATGGGATTGGAGACACTCATCATCTTACAGCCTGGTCATCTTCTCTCCTCTCATTCATTCTCTAAAAGACACAAATCAACATTGCAAACTACATCTGGTGCATCCCAAATATGTTTGTGCCCTTTGAACGTTTTCATATTTTTCACCTTAGAAATGTAAACATCATCTTGAATAACTTCTGAAGGGGGTTGAATAAGAACATAGACCATGGTTATGGTAACTAAATAAGATGGTGGACGGTTATTGCTAAGAGTGGAGAAGCTTCAGAGCGTACCTGCTTTTGCACGTTGCCAGACGTCAAGCCCGCAAAGGCAGAAAAGCAGAAAAGAGGAGCTCCTTTTATTTCCTCCTAGGATAGAAGAGCATCGATCCCTGCAGGAGTGAGGACCAAAGCCTGCAGGAGGTCAGACAGAGAGATAATGCCCTTCACGACGTCCAACCTGTCCACCAGAACCAGCCGGTGAACCTGGGAGAAGAAGAAAAAGTTCTTTTTTTAACACCTGATCTCCTAACCTAATGGCAAAACACAAGCCTAAATAATACAAACCTCTGCTTTAACTATCCGATCTATGACCGTTTCTAAAGACTCATCTGGATAGCACTTCATCACACCCTCAACGCAACACGTGCGTCTGCGAATGGCTTCCTCCATCGTCATGTCCAGGTCGTTATAGGTCTTCTGGGCTGCCAGATTCTGTTATGGGAGGCAAAAAAAAAGAAGTCAGCAAACAATGGTCCAGAAAGGCCGATATCAGAGCCTTAGGTCAAATCTTTTCTGCTGTACTCACGATGACATCAAATCTCGAGTAGAGCGCCACCACTTTGCCTGTGAAAACAAACAGTTGAAGGGTGAAACAGTCTAAAGAGCAGATGATATCAAGGAGATGTGAAATGCAGGCTTTGAAAAGCATTACTTTGCCCATCCACCACAGGAAGTGCTGACACTCGCCGCTCCACAAATATGGACAGGGCTTCATAAAGCGACGATGTTTGGTGGATTGTAGCGATGTTCCTGAACGTCCCTATGCCCAGCTCCTGGACCGGCCTCTTCAGAAATGCAGGCTTGGGCAAATTTTTCCCCTGAAAATACATCCGCAAACTATAAAGCACAGTTCTGTGAAAAAAAAAACGTTTTGGTCCCCACACACATTCCTTCTGGTTTTGTCATTTCATTTCAGAAAACAGCAGCAATAACGCAACTCACAAATAAGTGCAGGAACTTGAGAATTCGCTTGTGAGTCAGGATGTGGAGAACGTTCCCCGACTCCGGGTCGATGACCGGCAGCCTGTGGATCTTGTGTCTGAGTAGGGAATAGATGGCATCGAAGAGGCTGGACAGGGAAAGGGGGACGCAAGAGAGGAATTTGATGCTCTGCTGGAAAAGTCGGTGAGAATTTACTCTGAGGAGAGTTTTTTTTGTTTTCACCTGGCCTGCGGAGAAATACTGATAAGGAACTGAGTTGGAGACTTTAAGTACACATCTGGATTAAAAAACAGGGAGAGTTCAATTTGATATTCAACGAGACTTTAGCTGCAAGATAATGTCATTGTTAGTGGTTGTTATTTACTTTGAAGGGAATCACCTCTCCACGTTTCAATCTTATGGCTCTCCAGTCCATACATTTGGACCTGAGGGAGGAAACAAGAACAAATAAGTAATGCTAACTCTGTTACTCTCTGCAATCCCCAGAGTTGAGATGCAAGAATGTAAAACTACAATCATCAATTAAGAAGTAAAAATTACTAAACGTTATTAAAAGTTGTTGTGTCTTTATGCTCACCATTGGTGACTTGTAATAGCAGTGGAGTATGTTGATGAAATCTGTAATCGTCAGCATACCTGTGGAAGAAACGGAGTTAACGCCCCTGATCTTACACAAACCGACATAAAGCAACGCTGTTGACGGGGAAACGCAGGCCTTACCCACAAATCTCTGCAACTTGCTGTCCCAGAGCGGCGCAGCCCTCAGGCTGTTTGCCACCAGGGCAAAAAAGGCCTTTTTCACCTGTAGAGAAAACGGAACCAAAGTCGACAGAAAGTACTGTTTAAATTACACTAGTGGCTTGAAAGAGGTGACACAGAGTGAGCAGCCAGATACCAGCATCATAGTTCAGGTTGAGCAAATGAAAAATACTTTTATTCCTCAGATCTTAATCTTGCTGTGCTGCTTCGGCTGTAAGAATTGATAAAGAATTGATAAACGTCTCATGTTTTGGTTTGGAATAAACCAAAATGATTTTTTTCTCCTTTTTTTTTTTTTTTTTTTCAGACAGTTGCGATGATATGTAACCATGGCAACAATGGTGGCAGACAGAGATTTAAAAGGGGAGCAGCAAAAGCAAATGAGGTGAACAAGAAATGCTTGTCAACAACTGATGCTGTCATCCACGACATTTTACTGCAACCTGAACACTGAGCAACAAGATTGTTACACAGCAGCAGACTTCAGTCAGAGGCCTCTTCAGTTTAGTTGCAGGACTGACTGCTACCGGAAATCCATGCTGCCCACAGCATCCTGATCCACAACGTTTTGAAGATACTTGGATAATACAAGTTTCAAGAACATTTAATCTTTCTTTGGGTTGAATAAAGGATTTTTAATTGAATTATAAGGATTTTTGCATTTCTTAAGCACCCTGATATCAACAAAATCTAACTTTATACGTTATATATGTTTCAGACTGAGAAGCTGAATGTTTCGATTGGAAAAGTCTACGCTTACCTGTAACGTTGTGTCAAATATGACCAGTTTGCAGCTGATTGGAATGGCGTCGTAGCAAGTGTGACTTTTCATGAAGTTCAGGTAGACGGTGGTGTCAGCCTCTAGGAGAACCCACAGCAGTTCATCAGCATGGAGACAGACGCGTGCATACAATACTACCCACCGAGAAATATACAAATGCCTGCATATGCACAACTTGTAAACATACCTTGTTTCTTCACCTTCGGCTCCTCTGGTGAACACGACACCTACAACACAACGCAAGTATTTTCTAAAGACCTTAAAACCCAGCCTCTGTAAATGATCCTTTTCATTGGCAGCGCAGTAAACAAACCAACCTGTGAAAGAGGCTCCATTATCCTACTTTCCATGGAAAAAGAAAAGCAGATCTCGAATGACAGGGACTGTTTGGTTACAAACCAGTTGGGTCTATATTAGGAGCTGCAGAGTGGTATGTGTTCGGCTGGTGGCGGCGGAGGAAAGGGGGGAGGGGAAAAGGAAGCTGGCATGGGTTCAAGGGGAGGGACTGTCTGGTTTATCCCAAATCTAGACATCTGCTTTCTTGTCCTTCAGGACATTGTGTCCTTCTCCTCCCATTGTCTCTCCTGCTGAACCTGCGTAATCTGAGAGCATTTACTGAGAGTTTATTACATGAAATCACGTAAACCACAATTGAGATCGCACCGTTTAACTTGAAATCTTCTGGCACCGTCAAGAATCAAGCCCACAGAATCACACATCCTCCACCTTACTGCAGCAGTAGAACTGAGGTTACTCACTTCACATCAGCTCTGACAACTTTAAGTCACTACAAATACACTGCTTTAGTACAATAAACGCTAGAATATTTAGAGATAAAAAGTTAAGAGTTCAATTTCAAATAAATGCAAACAATGAAAGAAAAACACTTTTTATAAAAGCATTTATTAATTAGGGGTTTATTCTTTTTTTTTACACCATTTACAAAATTAAATGTATTTCTGCTCCAAAATGTATCAAATCCAAACCTTGAATGTATTTCCCCCCCCCATTTGTTGCTTAATTGCACATAAAAATATGTTTTTCTTCTTCTCCTTGGTGTTTGAATGGAAACAGAGCAGCAATAAGATAATATAAACCAGTGGTGTATTTCAGCAAAATGTGCAAATTCCAGATTGCATAAAAAGACAAAAAAAAAAAAAAACAACACTTCAGTTAGCCTTCTAACTGGTTGCCAATAAACCTGCTGCAAAACCCTTATAGGCCAAATCTTCAACACTGACCTTCAACAGGGATTATTACCAACATGAAATATGGTGCATAAGAGAATGAAATGCTAAATATTGCAGAGAAAACAGCATGTCTTTAATCTCAATGAAACAAGTGACAGGTGCATTTAGTGACAGGTGCATTTGGATATGCAGATAAAGCTTTCATTCAGTAGTCTACTTCCACTTTTTGACACTTTCCTCTGCAGGTAAGAAACCTCCACTACTTACTATGAACAAAACAAATCAGTGCTTGCAGCAAATTTGACCAAAATCTGACCCAAACTGTTAGAAGAACAAAACACAGAGTGCGCATGAGCAAAGTGAAAACTTTAGAAATGGCCTATGCTGGTTAAATTCGTCCTCCTTGTAAAGCTAGTAAAGTAAGTGCTCGCTGAAAAACTTTCTTGTAGATATGCTTTCGCAACCTTTAAACAAATATGCTAACCTCCCCGATCACACCTTTTCTATTTATTTTTTTTATCATATATAACTCAAAACATTCAGAAGAAATCTTGTTCATCCCAAGATGAAAAAGCAGATTTGTCACCCTTAAGAGCCTCAGTAAAAATAAAAGTGCCACTTTGCGTCTGCATTCTTAACATGACAGTGGTAAGTCATGACAACAAAATGGTTTCCAGGGGTGTTTCCAGCATGACAACGGGTGACGCCTCTCTAGCCAGGCATGAGCAGAGCCTCAGGTCGGCACGGCAACAAATCTACTGTTGGAAACGCCCCAAAGTGTGAGTCCAGGCTTGATCCTGCGGCTCCCATCAGGCCGGAGGAAAGCCACGCCGACTGAGGACGGGGTTTGACAGAACTGTGGCGAGGGAGTGCCGAGGTGTTTCGAAGTACACATTGAAGATGAGGAAGGTTTGGAAGACAGCCAGAACAGTCGAAGGAGGAAGACGGCCAGGTTAGGGGAGATTCCACGTCGGGATTTTTGACAGGATCCATACGGCTCACGGAGGCCAGCAGAGAGCCCCAGAGACACCAAACAGAGTTTTTTGCAGAACCCAACCGAGATTCGTTCTGTCTATGTTGCTGGCTGATTTCAAGCGAAGTGGTTTGACCATTCAGAGACTTATTGGTCAGAACACAACATGGCGGGCGGTGGGCCGGCGTGGCTGCTTCTGGGCTGAGACTGGGGGTCTGGAGGAGGCCGATTTCGTTTGGCGAAGGAAGCACGGATTGGTCGCCTCTGCACAGACTGAGCTGGTGCACAACGGCGCTGCTAGCAATAAGAGTGGCTACACCAGTCAGATACACCAGGCCGAGCATACAGGATACCTAGAAACACACGTGGGAAACATAAATTTACTCTCTTTGCATTAAAAGCCTCTTCTGTTTTCACGCCACTGTTCCCTTCTAAACAGGTTTCTAACCTTTAGAAAGTGCTGATAGATGGCAGCGAGGGCGTGACTCCATGCGGAGTGATCCAGCAGCACACACAGGTCAGTGTAGGTGAACCAGCCACGTCTCATTCCTTGCTTCTCCGCAATGCTGCAAACAGCCACCCCCAAAAACTGTATTGATTCACGCTTCTGCAATCTTTACTTATGGCTCAACAAGAAGTAAAACGTTCAAGAATTTCACAATAAATTATAACCTAAGCTGATATTAACTTTACTTACTGAGAATGACGAAAAATGTCATTCTCTGTAAGATTAAGATTAAAAATATACACACCTTGTTTCCAGGTGGCAGAGTATATCAAAGAAGTCCTTTGGCTCTGTGAAGAGGCTCCACTCCTGGGGAATAAAAACACGAGTCAAGATCAATCAGATGTGCAGAAAAACATGAACACACATACACACACACGCAGTCTCACTTACAATGGCATTCAAGAAACTCATCTCCAGGTTGTTGATCGTTTGGACGTCCAGTTTCCCAGCTGCTCCCCACTCGTCATTGAAAACCTCCTCTTCCTCACCTTCATCATAGAGGTATTTGCTGGCAACCATCTGAAAAACAATCAGAGAGAACGTTTAAAATTGCCTTAAAATTCACACACGTGCTATTAATAATGCTACTTCGTATTTATAACGACACATGACCCCACCGCCCCCCAGCCTTCCAAGTGCATACCATCGAGATCAGGAAAAGGTCAGATGAGGAGATCTTTTGCAGGTACTCGGGGTTTCTGTGTCGGAGTCGTTCTATGTAAACCAAAGCCAGCATCATGGCACACGGAGAGATGCAAGCCTCCCTAAGCCAAGAGAGAAATGTGTTTCAGTACAAAACGGTGACAGGCTGTAATTCTTAGGAACGAGCGATATTATGGAAAGAACTAACCTTGCAACATGAGCAGCATACTTCTTCTGGAGTTTTCGGATTGGGCTCGGGGCAGACTTTTGGAAAATTTCAACAGCAATATCTGGAAGCACAAAGTCAATATGATGGCCACTGACAACATAAACCAACGTGCACGTGCAAAAATAGCACAATACAAAAAGAGTAAACGTTATAATAAAGTTAGAAAATAATCCAGATGTAGTTTGAAGAGTACAGGTATTCTGGGGAAGATTAAAAACTCATCGTGGGTAAAAATGTGGAATTTCCCTTTAGCAAGACTCATGTAAGTCAACACTCACCTGTAACAGGGCAAGAAAGGGCATCTAGTGAAACATCTTTGTCCAGGCCATAATACAGTCTTTTTCTCACGCGCTCGCTCAGTTTTTGGTGTCCAGGAAGAAACTGCAATAATAGCATGAATTGTAACGTTTTAGTCAACGCAACATGACAAAAATAATCACTTAAGAAGCACAAAAACAGCTTAAAGTCGACATTTGCTCACAAAGCTAATGATTTAGAAAATATTTGCTCCTTTTACACCGCAGCAGTGTAGAGGAAGCCATCTGTAACAACAATTAACCACAACCCAGACTCTTACGCTAGTTAGCGTGCTAGGCTAACGACTAATAAACACCCATTACCCACCAAGAAATACCAGTTACAAGATTATAGTATGTTGTTTTTACTTTTAGAGCAATACTCGGTGTTTAATTTGAGTCCCAACTTGTTGAAAAGCGGTTTTTGCAATTTTCTCTCCTGCCATGTAAGGCAGTCCGCGTTATCTGTCACTCACATCGGCAAGCTAACGAGCTTAGCATCTGCTAGCATGACTCTAGTTCATCGACATACCGTGAACTCCTGGAAGTCCGAAAAATGAAACGTGTTTTCGTTAAATAACGTGTCGAAATCCATAGTTACTGTAAATTACACATCAGTAGGTTAAATTTGGAGGAGAAATAAAGTCTGCTCGGCCTGGTGCCTCCTCCCTGCCAAGCTTAACTTGGCTTGAAAACACGCCCCGACAGAAGGCAGCCAGTGACGACTCAACCGCCTGGTGTTGTGTTTGCTTTCGTTTCAGGCAAATTGAGGCGTATCGACGGCAGGGGGCGCTGCGAACACAGGAGTACGAAACCCAAAATACTTCTTCTTCATATCTATAACGGCGGATCGCAAGCAACTTTAAGGTGCATACCGCCACCTACTGTATATGAGTGTGTAGCAACTTTACTTTACCTCTGTTAAATCCTATTTTTAACTCTGTATTCTGACGATAAATACACAATATTTTCTTAATCTCCATTCCTGTTAGTCCTCCCAACCATTCTTCTCAGTTTCTCCCTTTCAGGTTCATATTTCACAATTCATCCATACATGTTCTATTTCTTTTTCTCCACATCCTTCACATTTATTTTTCCTCCCTATTAGATATAAAATATCATTTAAATAGGACCTACTTTCACCAAAATATTTTCGGACCTCTGTGCTTATGTATTTTAATATTAAAGTTTTTACAAATTTGAGTTCATAATATGAAGAGATGTTCAGAAACTATTTCAATGACCAACACCCATAACAAACTTCAAAGTGCATCAATTTTTTTTTCTTAAAGCTTAAAATCCTTACCCTTCAGCAATTATTTCAGGTAATACATTCTCATTAAAATCTAATGGAAATGTATGTTTTTCATTTAGAGCCTGCAGGTTGTGAAAAATAGATTTTTATTGTTTATAATAAGGCAAACACTTCAATAATTTCCACAGAACCAAGTATACATTTTCAGATGCACAAGTCGGAAGATGGAGAAAAAAAACAAAAACAAACAAAAAGAGTTGAAATAACACAGGTCAGCAGAAAGTGTATGTTTCCATTTCACATACTGAGAACTAATAGTTGTGTTTTTGTGTATTCTGTGTGAATGGTTGGTACAGCAGTAGTCATGCATGACTTTTTCTGTAAACGATTATGAGAATAAAGCAATTATTACATCCCACTATGCTAAGCTGATTGAACTGTACACTTAAAAAGCTGTACCTCAAGTAACGTTGTATATATTGACATATAAAAGAAAATTTCTGACAGCTTGTACTTCACCCCATTCTCATTCATTACAGTCACACTGAGTTATTAATTTCTTGATTAAGCTGAATGTTTTTTTTATTTATTCCCTTATATTTTAATATCTTTAGAGATAAAAAATAGATGGCTTGTTAGAGGTGTGGGGGAGAGACAACATAAAGTAAATGCAAAATATAAGATCAAAAAGACAAATAAGAACCTGAAAAGTAGAAGTGCTATTTTTGTTGTTGTTTTTTTTTGATAATATTTTGACCTTTTGCCCCGGTGTCTTGATATAAAATCATATCAGCTATGGTAAGAGCTTCAACATGAGTGTGTATTTTCATACATTTGATAGTAGTGTCTATCCCCAGTTCTTTAAAGGCACCTTCCCTTTTCTACCAGACCTCACATTGCACAGACACTTGGAACAGGTCCTGAAATAAATAACATAACCACGTCGCTCAGTGTTACTTTTAAATAAAGCATCAACTCTGACAAGTAGAATTCAAAAACACAATTTGTTGTCTCAAGCAATAAATAGATTCAATGCCCTTGATGGGCTGACGAGGTGGACGGTGGCTGTAGTTTCTCAGACTTGCGATCTTTTGCTTCGGTATCTGAGGAGGAATCTGAGTCCTGGGCCTGCTGCTGCTTCAGCCACATGTCTGCATATAAACCTCCTTTGGACAGCAATTCGTCATGCCTTGGAACGAGAGCGGGTTGACATTTAATCCCCATTCAGGGAAATTTGCTCCACATTGGCGGCAGGATGAGGGGAGAAACCTACCGTCCTCGTTCAGCGATCCGACCCTCACTGATCACCAGGATCTGATCCGCTCCAATAATGGTGGACAGCCTGTTTTTTTTTTTTTTTTTGGTTTACAGTAAGGGAGTACATTAGTGACAAAAATAAAATTAGACTGTTTGAAAAATGGACGTATGAATGGAACTTTTAGACAAATACCAGTCTGCGTTTTCCTCTTACCTGTGCGCAACGACGACGGTTGTGCGATTGGTGCAGACTTTGGCCAGAGAGGCCTGGATGTTACGCTCTGTCTGCGTGTCCAGAGCAGATGTTGCCTAAAGAGAGACTCGGTTATAAAACTACAGATTTCTTCTGGCATTTTATTCAAGGTTATTTTAGTATAACTTTGCTCTGATACCTCATCCAGCAGGATGATCTGAGGTGCCTTCAGGATTGTTCTGGCTATAGCAACCCTCTGCTTCTCACCTCCGCTCAGCTTCAGACCTCTCTCACCCACTTGAGTGTCATAGCCTGCAAATACATATATATATTTTTTCAAATTACTCAAAGAAAACTAGAAAATAAGGGGAGGAATTGTAACTTGCAAGCTCAACGGGTTACCTTCAGGGAAAGCCATGATTTTATCATGTATGTCTGCAGCTATGGCTGCCTCCTCCACCTCGCGGTCGGACGCAGTGATGCGACCATAGCGAATGTTTTCCCTGATTGTGTCGTTGAAAAGCACCGTATCCTGAGGAACCACACCGATGTGCGCCCGGAGAGATGTTTGCTTCACCTGAGGAAACGCAAGGCAATGACAACTGAAGCGTGACATCATAAACTAAAGTTCAATTAAAGCGCAGACTCTGTGTCAGGCCACAAATTAAAATTACATATGGAACTTTACTGCTGTTTGTCAGCTTTCAGCAGTGCTCCTCGCTCAAACTTTCTGCATATTTGAGTTTTTCTCGTGCAAATGTATAAATTTGCAGGAGTAAATTTTCACTTTTATTCATGCAAAAGCCGAGATGAAAAGGTGTGAAATTTACTACATTTGCCCTTAAAAATAGGACAACATTTTGAAGAATTCTGATGTCATACTAGACTCTTACCTTTGAGATATCCTGGCCATCAATGCGAATGCAGCCTCCCTGAACATTATAAAAGCGGAAAAGCAGGCGAATGATGGTACTTTTCCCCGATCCTGATGGTCCAACCTTAAAAGGAGAGCAAAAAAAAAAAATCATAAGAGAGCACTGAAATATATTAATAATAAGAAATTCTTGATTTAAATTCACCATACCAGTGCAACAGTCTGTCCTGGAAGAACGGTGAACGACACATCCCTGAGAATTTCTTTTCTGTAAAAATGATCAAAATCCTTTAGTATTTTTCATCTTTGTATGCGACTTTACACTAAAATGAGAGCAAATGTGAACAAACCCATTGACGTAGCTGAAGTGGACACTGTCAAACTCCACTCTTCCCAGTTTAAACTGCAAATTTCCAGCATTGACTTCGTCTTTCACCTGCAGAAAAACAAGCAGAACATTTAGAAGAAACGCTGCACCACCGATCCAAATGCTCTGCAGTTCAAACATACCTCCTCTTCTTCCTCGAACAGCTTGAACATGCTTTCCATGTCGATGAAGGAATTTTGGATCATTCTGCAGAAAAAAATGGCAAAAAAGTAAATTTACAAGACTTTCAAAAGGACATGTCTAAGCCCAGTAGAGCCTCATTTTCACCTGTAGTAGGTTCCAAACCAGTTGAGGGGGGTGTAAAGCTGGATGATGTATGTACCAAACAGAACAAAATCTCCCACCTAGAATCAGAAGGCTGCCATCGTTACAGTCAGAAGAGAAATATATCAGAATATGGCGAGAATAAACTGATTCAACACCTGAAATTTCCCCTCTGTAACAAAATAGGCACAGAGTAAAGAGCCGGCCAGCAGTCCAGATCCGATGACGACGTTCTGGGTTTGATTGAGTAAGGCGAGAGAAGCTTGAGTCTTCCACTCTGACGCCTAAAACAGGAGCAGATATGACATGATTAATATAGATATTATGAGAACACAATCATTCAATCACTACTTTGTGTCCACATAAAATCCCAATAAAATCCACTAAAGTTTGCATCCACAAGCTGTGAAGATTAGCATTGATCTTGACAGAGGAAAAACATTCTGTCTGACAAATAGACTGAACAAGACCATTTTAACTCCTGTCAAACAAAAACAAAACTTTTCAAAGAAACTCTTTTCATCACATTGCTTAGAAAAAGCCTCAGACATACCTGATACTTCATGATGGCGTCTTCAAACCGGCTGACCTCGTAGTTCTCTGCGTTGTAGTATTTTACCTAATAAGAAGACAAAGGGAGAACAAACTTGACTCAGGGGATTTTAAGGCATTCAAATATTTATTTCATTTTGTTTTGTATCATAATTCTAACATAATCGACCGATATCTGCATTCATTTGATACCGTTTCAAAGTTCAACAAAGAGTCCACGGCCTTGGACTTGGCAGCGTTGTCCTGCAAATTCATGTCTCGTCTGTACTTGGTTCTCCACTCAGTGATGATGATGGTCAGAGCTACAAGACATCAATAATTAAAGTTGTCCTAAGCATTTACCAGATACTTAATCAAACATTAATTTGAGTAAATATACAAGAAAAACTCCAGATCATTAAATAGAATCTGTCTGATAATACAAAGCAGGCAAAAATATCATAAAAAGCATCACATGTTCTGTTCCAAAAGTAAAATTCCAACATGACTGAATTCAGACAATTCTGCTACGAAGAGTGAGCCGAAACTGGCAGGAGCAGTTATTAAATTTAGGGGGCAAATACGGTACTTTGTCACAGCAGTTTAATTTCAGACTCATTGTCATGGTTACGCTTCAACATGCAGCACTTACTGAGGTATACGGTCATGCAAATGAAGATGATCAGGCCGAACCAGGCGTTAAAGTTAGTGACGAAATAGATGATGGAAATTACAATATCAGCGATGGTTGGAAAGATGCTAAACACAATGTAGCTGTGAAAAAAAAAAAAAAACAGATTTATTTTAGTTGTTTTTTTTTGTTGGTTTTGGTTTATTTCACGACGTGAACAACACAGACCTGAGAAGGCTGTTGATTGACGACGTGCCGCGGTCGATGCTCCTCAGCACGTCGCCGGTTTTGCGCCCCAGATGCCAGCGCAGCGAGAGTGAGTGCAAGTGGGCGAACAGGCGGACCTGCACCACCCGATTGGTGAACTGCTGCACCCGGATCCACAGGAACGAGCGCATGTTGCTGACAAACCCGGAGGCACCTGGAGAAGAGGACGAGCAGGATGCATAAAAATGCACAACAGAATCAGAAAATCTCAGATTTTAAACATTTACAAATGCAGAGGTAGCACTCACCTGCTCCCCCACCCTGCAGGAACTTCAGTCCGACATACACACCCACTGTGGACGCCACAGTGTGCCAGCTGCTGCCATCAGTTAACCCATTAACTGTGAAAAAAAGAGACAAAGAAACATTTTCATCCAGCTCAAATCTCACACAACTAAAACATGTGGCCTCACTCACCGATATTTTTATAGTAGATAGGTACAAAGACATTAATAGCTCTCTCCACTCCCAGCAGGCCCAAGCAGAACAGGACCAGCAGCTGGAGGACGATGTTGCCTCGGGGCCACATGTAGGGAACAAGCAGACGGACCTTCTTCCTGAACCCTTGCCAGGTTGACTGGTTCTCCTCTGGTCTTCCTAACAGGCTCTAAAAATCAGAAAAAAAAACAAAACATGAAATACAGGGCCATGCAAAAGTTCTGACACATTGAACTTGGGCAGGTTTTGCAAAACAAATAAATAAATAATGGAAAAAGTGTCCATCCCTACTCTAAAAGACTGCTGTGGACTCAGGGGGATGGAACAGTAATGCAGATTTGTTTTGTTTTCTTTTTTTAAAAAAGGTTGAATAGCAATTTTTTGTTTATTTTTTTGCTGCTCGTACTCTCCTACCTGTGTGTTGTTCTCCACGTCCCGCTCGTCTTCATTTATGAGGAGAATGTAGGGTTTCCGAGGCAAACCAGGGGCTTTCAGACCGATGAAGAAGAGCAGCCCGGTGCAGATGTAGCGGATCACCCAGAGAGCAAACTCCACCTGAAAGATTCAACAACATCTTAAACTATATGGATGGTGTAGATGTCTACTTATCTTCTGAATGAGCTGAAAGGATTAACCGAATTAATCGTGATTAGCTGATTGTTGAAATAATCTAAATTAGTAATTAATTAATCGTTAACTGGAGTATACAGACTCAAAATAAGCCATAGGCTGAAAGAGCATCACCCTCAGAGAGGTAACGAATTAAAAAAAAAAGAAAAGATTTAAACAAAATAACCTTCTTTGTCTGTAAATATGTTCTAATCAAAACATGAAGGAATAGAATAAAAAAAGAATATATTTTACTGACCCACCAGGGGAAATGGCTTATTCATTGATAAGCCACCCAATCTTAAGTGTGAAATATCAATAATACAAATATAACCATAAGAGATAAAGTTTATAAAATATACATATGTACACCTAAGAGGGACGTAAGTAACTCAATATGACTGAATATAAATAAATAAAGGAAAGGAATAGTGTTACTGCAATTCAAGTAAATGTTTCTACCCTTTTATTTAAAAAAATGAACTCAATTATTTGTTTACTTTAATTTTGAAAATGAAAAATGTGATCAATTTTATTTGATTAATCATCAATAGAATAATCAATTACCACAATAACAATCAATTAGCTGCAGTTTGTTTAATAATAAGGAGACTCAATAAAAACAAGTGTTTACACAGTAGACAGATAAGCAGGCAACAAATTAAGAGAAGCAGCTTTGGTTATGAGCTGACTAACTCTGACTCAGCATGGGAGGAGCTAGTAATTCTTTAAAAAAAAAAAAAAAAAAGGGGAAAAAAAGGCAGCTGATAGAGTAAAGATGAAAATCTGAAGGTATGACTCAGCAGAAAAGAGAAACATCTTTCACCATGCATGTTAAGCAGGTTTTGTACCTTGGAAAGGAGTGGCGCACAAAGCTAATACATAGCCAACCTTTGGCCTGTTAGACTGACAATGAAAGGGGATTTATCATGATGGCCACATAACTTTGACAATTGTGACTAATGCATGGATATTACACAGGTTGTGGACATTTCATTATTTAGTTAAATAATTAAATTAGTGAGTCTTTTTCTCTAGGTTTTGCCTCACCTCTTGCTGATTGGTCTCCAGCGCCCACCACCACTGTGAACTGTACCAGGAGACAAAGGCCAGGTTCTCAGCAGAGAAAGAAAAGGCCCAGAACACCAGCAGGGCGGTGCTGTGACCCCTGGTCCGATCCATCAGGGGGACCCTCCGCCTCTCCACCCACAGCACCCCCAACGCCCAGGACCACCCCAGCATCGAAAAGCAGCCGTACAGCACCACATAACCCGGGAGCTCTCCGCCATCGGCCGCTCGCCACACGAGCCCGGCCAGGAATTGGAGCAAGAGGAGAATGGTGAGGACCAGCTGGAGGCCGTAGAGGTGGGAGCGAGGGATGAATTTGGGCTCCATTGGGGTGCCATACTTCTGGTAGCAGATGCAGTGGACGGTGCCGAGGAAGAAGCAGACGGAGAGCAGGATGGTGGAGACGAGGGTGAAGTAGAAGCAGGGGGAGATTCCTAAATCCACCCAGGTGTGGGAGATGGAGATGTTCCCCTCACAGTAGCTCTGGATGAACACCATCACTGCAGCAGTGGAGCAGATGGAAGAGAAAAACAATAGGACATAGGTAGCTGATTATCTCAGTCGTTCAATTAAAAAGTGGAACACAAGCACAATGCAGCTCCAGTGTTTTAACCTACTTATGTTTATTTTTAAATCCCTGTCAGGCTGTATTCAAATTCTAATACATAATGTTTGGGTTTTTGTCACAAAATTAACATAAATAAATGCTGACATTTATAGCATGCTGCGTTCAGGGAAATGTTATACTATATATGTTTCCTTTTTCTTTATAAACAAATTAAAGAGACAGTAAAATGCGCAACATTTCTCCACGAGAGCCGCGTGCATGACAACATGGTAACAGTCCACATTTAAACTGCGGTATATTGAGAAAAAATGAGCAGCAACCGTCCATTTACAGCTATGGGAATACATTTTTGACGTTTAGTTTCGCTGTTGTTGACGTGTGAAGCTCACCTTGCTCGTCCAATTCAGATAACACAGAGTAGAGCCTGCACTTATCGCCAACAGAGATTAGCTGTGCGGAGGGACGTTAGCCGGTTTGTTGTCGCGAGCACCCTCGGTTTTAAAACCAAACAGCCGTGTCGAACTGAAGCTTCAGGTTCTTCTACGCCGTGTTTCTGTCATCTTTGCTCTCAGCGGAGTGGATAAAAGCTCCAGCGCAGTTCGTCCTTGCGGCGTCAGGCGTTAAACAACAAGCTCTCCATGACTCGGCAGTCGACGTTTACGCAACGACGTCGGACTGGACGGCAGCGACAGCGCCCCCCAGTGGACGAAACATAAAACGTTTGAAAAATGTGAATATTATTAAAAGGTTTATTTATTTCAGTAAATTAATCCGTTCAATAAAACACATTATAGAGATACATTACAATGAATATGTTTTCAAACCTTTATTTCTGTTAATTCTGATAATTTTCTGCGTTAAGCGAATTAAGCTATTTAAAATTAGAAGATGAGCCCAGAGAATTAAAGTACCACTAATTCAGCATATTATTACTCAAATAAAACAAACAAACAAAAAACCCCAAAACTATCTGTCAAAGATGGTTTGGTTTGGTTTGGTTTGGTTGAAACGTTTGGTCTTCTTTCAGCAACTTCAGGATACAGAAGATACTCAAGTGTGCAAAGATGCTGCAGTAAAAATACTCAGAAAACGATCTTCACTTTCAAAAAGTTATTGAAGTAAATCAATGTAAGTAGTTACCTACCTCTGGATATGGCCATGAACACATCCATCATTTCACAGATTGCTGACGTATCCAAAGTGGAACCAGCTTCTCAACCAAACGATCCCCTAAACCATGCAATAACAAACTGGTTCAGCTGGATAGATGGATATGTTTTCTTTTGAATGTTTTTTTTTCTTTACTTATGTTGCATTTTTTGATTATCTGAAACAGTTAAGTGTGACATGACAACGATGACAACACAAAAACCAAACATCCTTGTGGCAAAAGTGAGGGGAATACTTTTTCACAACCCTGCACTATTTATTCAACAAATAGTTTGTTTTCTATTAATAAAGTTGCTCAATTACAATTAGCATGCCTCGCTTCTCACTTGTTGATCTGCTTTAATACTAGCACATTCAAAAGCAGATCTGGAGAATCAGAAGTTGTTTCTGCTTATTGGGTTAAAATGGTATGTTGCTTTTTTAAAAAAAAGAAAAAAAGAAAAAAAAGAAAAGATCTTTAAAATAATAAAGATAAAAAAAAACTAATTTCTTCAAGACTAAATTTGTTAAATGTCCATAAAAAAGTGAGATGAAAGCTTCAGATTAAAGTAAATCAGGTTAGCCACAAAAGGAAAATGTTAAAGAAATCGGGAGGATACAGTATTCAAGCACATTACTGAAAAGTTGAGTGGAAGGAAAAACTTTTATTTAGACGACATGGACTACAGCTGGAATCAGAGCTTCAACAGCCGTCACACACAAACATATTCAGGTTATAAGCCACAGCGGTGACAGTCTTTGCGCTAAAATTACTTGTGAACCAGAGACGACATCAGAAGTGGCTTACATGTGAAAGAGAAATTGCTTTTGAACCTCTGAGTTTTCTGAAGTCCACTTTAACATCATTTTATTCCCTGTAGTGCTGGGAGGTGAACAGTAGATGGCGCTAGATGCAAAGGCTTGAAAATAGTCACACAGATGAGACCTGTGAGCACAAGTTTTTCTACTAAATCTTCACACCCGTTCATGCAAGTGGGAGGAGAAACTGCCTCTAGAAGTCACATCACAACACGAGAGACATTATTAACATCAGCACATCATATGACAGCCAAATAAAAGCCCCCGACTGACTGGCTGGTGATATTGTCCGGCGGCGACAGGTTTTGTCTTTCACTTAAAGGGGTAATTTCCAGCTCAGGGAACTCACAGAAATGCATCAACCTGTAGTGATGAGAGGCTTTAAGCTGAGTGCCTCGCCATTCAAACTGTAAATTTGGTGGTTAGCAAAGAGAAAGGAAAGTGACTCAAACACCAGCTGTTATAGCGGTGCTTTCTCTGGAGGAATAAATCAGGGGGTGAAGGCAAAGTATACCCTGATGTGGAGTGGATAAGAAAAAAGAAATAAGAGAGCTTGTGATGTCTTGTGTGAATTTACCCAGTCTCATACACACACACAAACACACACACACACAAGAGGAAAGGATGTGAAAAAAAAAGCTAAATCTTATCATTTAGAGCCGTCACAAAGGGAATAAAGAGCTACTAATCTGCTTCATCTCCCCGGTTCTTTTGTGTGAGTGGAAATGGACCTTCTGTCCACTGGCTGCTTGTCACCCTGCTCCTTTGTCCCCCCTGTAGATGTGACGGCCTGCCCATCACAAACCTCATCTCTCTCCTTTTGTAAGGAACCCCCGCATACAAGCGTCAGCTGGAGCCCTAGAAGTCCTTTAGGTGTGTCTGTTCTAGTCCCCAGAGCTGCTTTTTCCACTCGCCTGCCTCTCTTTGTTTGCCGCCTGACACATATAGGCGGTAAGAGGTGGGGATAAGATGGATGCATATGCCAATTTTATCTCTTGATTTAGTGGGAAAGGAATACTGGTGGCATTAGGAGTGCGACGTCCAATCTTATTAGTACCGAGGGCGATCAATAGAGCTTTCGATTGTGCTGAACAGAAGTCACTAGCAGACTCTGCTTTTCGAGCTTGTTTCTTATTAAAGCGCCCCGGTGAATCACCTTTGCTGCCTTTAATATACGCCAGTCGCTCTTGATATTGTTTATGTTTAATCAGTTCAAATACAGCGTTTCGTCTGGGGAGACATTTAGATAATTTTTGTCTCATGCCTTGTGTGATTCTAGCCACTGTTTTTGCAATTTCTTGAATTTTCTAGTAAATAAGAGCAAGTCTACCCAAAGACTTTTACTCAAAAGCCTTCTTGAGGCACCCAAATGATCTTTTAGATAATATCTTAAACTTGGCTAAAATGAACGGACATAAAACCTGGAAGAAAGTTCTGGCTTAAAATGAAAGCCTATTGATGAACTAGTCCACTACCATTTGAATCTTTGACATTCATAGACACTCTTCATCTAATCCTGACAAGATTTGAATTATTCTCAAAAACTTTCAAATATTCAATGTGCAGAACATGACTCCTGTTTCACACTTTAGATAAATGCAGGATGCTTTCTAAGAATCTAGAGGTGTATCTGTCCAGGTCTCTATGGTGAAAGACTTCCAGCTGGACCTCATTTTCCGACCGAGGTCAAGTCTGCACTGTCCAACCCTGCCGACCTACAGCGAGAGTAACTCATCCACCTTTCCTCTGCCGCAAAGAGAGCAGCTCAGGGGATAAGATCTGCTGTCAACTTGCTCTTGACAAACACAAAGAGGGTCCTCTGCACTGAGATTGAACTGAAACTGAGCTTCAGTCCAAGAGAGACAGAGAGTAGGGGACTAAGAATTGATTAAGAAGTAGCTGAGATAATAAAAAAAGAAAAAAAAGATGAGATTGAATCTATGTGGAATCAGCGTTTGTTGATTTGGAGATATAGATTGGCTGGAGTGGAGGAATGTAGTTAGAGAACAAAGTGTAAGTTTGTTTCTACTTTGATATTTAACTGTCTATGTGATAATCTCTGCACACAATAAAGCAGCTTTAGGGCAAGCTAACATTATGTGAGAATGCAGCATCCTGGGACTAATATTATGCAGATTAATTAAATTGCTTATTGTATATCTCACGCACTCAGACTGCGAGACAGGCATGCACTGCTGCACAAGACTCTGAGGTGAACCGCTGAATTAATATGAGCTCAAAAAGCTGCAACAGAGTCTTTGCTTCTGGCTTCTCCCCCCCAAAAGAATCAGGGATTATTTTGTGTTTTCTTAGGCTATCTTTGTCGAAATTAATTGGAATATCTGAAACATTCAAGTAAAGAATAAATATATAAGAGGGAAACCGCTCAAGATGATCGTTACATCCATGATGTAAAACTGCTTCCTGTTGCATGGACTTCGGGGTCGACACCAGCACCGACGGAGTCTTTGATGAATGAGAGCAGCTCTTCATGGCCTCCGACGGCCTGCTGTAAATGTCATAAGGTGGATGCAGTTGACCTCCAAACACTTTCATTCAACTTGTGCCAAATCCAGAACCCTGGAGAGAGAGAAGGAGAGAGAGAGAGAGTGAGTAAGAAATTCAGAAGCAGTGATGTGACCATAGCTGCTTCTGGACATCAGGAGTCAGCTGATGAAACGGAAAATCAGCAACTGCAGTTGGAAACAGCTGTGCTGTGTCCTAGTTTGGAGGGTTTGTTTTAGGCTGATTGATGACTGACTGAAATCTAGCAAAAACGAGGCACAAGCTGGCATTTTAGAAACTATAACAAATATTTCAGATTTAGCTCCAACTAATGTTTAAATTTAAACGTAAAGTAAAAGGGAAAAAAAGCACAGGATGCTTATATGTGAATATTTCATTCATCTTTACATGATACTTTTGCAAGGTACTGCGAGTTGTTGAAATGCAATCACTTCTGGCATGAATGCTGGCTGCAACGTGGCTCCCTGAAGACTGCATACTTTTAATGTTTTAATGTGTTTAGATAAGAATAGGATAAGATTCAAAAATTAAATTCAGTGCTATGTTGCATGACAACGTTTCTCAGATTAATTCCCACTTACAGTGGAATCTCTGCAGATTGAAATTCGCACATCAGCTACTTTATTAGGCAGGCAGATTTTGCTGATTGTGGGATTCACCCTAGCAAACCTTTAGAATCGCCTCCGTTTGTTATGTTCTTGCTTTTTTGAGTTATTTTTGAGTTTTTATTATTCTGTCGATCCAAATAAATTAAATTCAAATCAGTTCAACTCAGAAATATCCCAATGGGAAAATAAATGTTGTCATATCTCAGATCAGTCAACTATCTTCAAAACTCTTTGTGGAGAGCGATACCTTGGGCATGAAGGGTCTTCAGTAGCAGTCAGTCTTGCAATGAATCAGAAGAGACCTCTGACTGAAGACTGGTGTATGCTAACAGCTCAACATCCAGGCAACTGAGGCTACATTTCAAGGTAAAATGTCCTAGAGCGTCAGATTTTGGCAAGCACTGCAAATCCACCTCATTTGCTGTTGCCATTCATTTTTAAAGTCCCAACTTAGTTATTATTTGAGCTTTTAAGATGCTAATTCACTGCTTCCTGTTGTAAAAAACAGTGCCTTGTTGCTTGGTTACGTATCATAACAACTATCCTAAAGAGAAGAAGAAAGGGCTGCAGAGCATCCAAAAATAGGAGGAATAATTGCCCGGGAAAGCAATGCCTCAACCAAAGAAATCATGAACAAGAATCTATAAAAGATTTGTGTAACAGACCTACTGCAACCATGTCAACCACTCATTCCACAAACATCCAAAAGGTTCTCTATTGGACTTAAATCTGCTGGCATTTGAGGATGCACGCTTTCTTGCTACCGAGAAAAATACATGCATTTCAGTGTCATTTATCCCCAACAGGTCTAAATAATGCAGAATAAAGTGAGGAGTATTTAATGAACTTGAAGTGCCTTTATGATTCCCCACTCAAGAAGGATTAGGAAGGAGGGAGGGAGGCACCTTCCCGCATGAGTAGCTCTGCAGCCGGGCTGACTTCCACATGGCTCTTCAGGGACGCTGCCAGGGAGCAGAAATTCACTTTTAAACGAGCATCTCTTTCTTTTGGGTTGGGTGGTGATGGATAATGCTTCCCCGCATTAGCGAGAGAAGGGGGCCATTCATCACTGCGACGTGAGCGCGCCGGTTATGGTGGCACGTTCAGTGCATCTGCATGCTCTGATTGCATGCAGGTAGTGTCGCACTCCTGTGGGCTGTAGGAGAGGAAAGGGGAGGATGATGGCGGGTGGAGGGGAAAGTTTTTGTCAGACAGAGCATCTGGAGACAAGATCTCTCACTGGTGTCAAGCTGAGGGAGGATATTTATTTGGTTGGGGGTCGTGGGAATACTGGAAGTATTTCTTGCGGTTTCATTCAAAGCCTATTGGAACTGACAGTATAAGTTTTAGAAACAAGCGGCAGCTGTTTTGGAATTATTCTCACTCTCTTAATTCTTTCAGAATGCCTCACATACAAGATGTCTTCAAAACATGTTGAACGTATTCAACTGAAAGTCAACAAAACAGCAAAGTAAATTATTATTATAGAATTTATCCAGAAAAAAACTGATTTAGGTGAAAGTTTATGTGCTAAAAGTTGGCAAAAATGCTAAAGCCCCTAATTAAAAATAAACATGTTATATTTGGATTGATTCATTTGTAAATGAGTCACCATGGTGATTTTTTTGTCTTGTTTCCTTTTGTTTTTTTTGGATTCTGAACTACCTTTCTCAGCTGTGTAAAAAAACCACACAGTGATAACTGGTCATATTATGTCATAAATATGCTATATTTGGAAGACATAGCAGAGTGAGAGACTTTTGGAAAAAGTTATTTAATGTAAACCATAAAATGTTCAATTTAAGAGAGGTACGCCAACTTTGAAACACATCCACTGTAGATGTCAGATTAACGAAATCTGTGACATCTTTGACTCAATACTGCTGAGATATAAAACATTTTAACTAATTTGAATAGCAAACTGAACTGAAAATGGTTTAATAACTCAGATAATTTGAATTAATGGATGCATTAAACTTTTACTCTGTCTGTATAATTGGATTGACATTTTGTAAAGTGACAGACAAGACTTGTTGCAAAATGCTGCTTTATATTTAAACTGAATATAATTAAGTATAAACAGGGAGGCTGTGACACTCAGCTTACTTGAACTGGACCCATTCTAACATATCATTACGCTTTGATGCTGCCGTAGCTCCAGCTTTAAGCTTAAGATTGTTATCCTGATAGAAGGTGAAGCTTCTCTTAGGTTAGGTTAGGCTTTCAAAAATGTTTACAAATAAAAATCTAAAATCATAACTACTATTTTTACTGTAGCATTTGTTTAAATAAAAGTTGTTTTTGAGGGAGAAATGTCAAACACGCCCATCCACACATCTTAGATCTTGTTTTCCCCCTCCTAACTCATTCAGAGAGGGGTGCAGGTGGTGGATGCTCCCCTGGCAATGCTCTCTGGAGGTTATTACTGTTACAAATAATCCCATGATGACGCCATGTTAACACAGTGTCAAAGACAAAGCCGGGATATTGATTTGATATTTGCAGCAGCCTTTGTAGGTGGATTTGATTGTTAAGTTTTTGCTCCATCCATTGTTTACATGGAAAGCCTGGTCATTGTGGGAAGGGTTTGTTTATAACTCGCTTATGCTCTCAGATGATATGTTTACTTTTACTCCATGCTTGTGTCCCAGTGGCCTGATGCTGTTATGCCTCAGAGGACCCAAACTGTGGTTTCAGAGGCACCGATAAGCAAATCTAGCAGGGCCCCCCACTCTTCCGTGCTGCATGAAGGATTGCTCCAATTGTCGTATTTTCATCTTTTAGTGCCTCTTCTCGATATCCCTGCATAAATATTTTGGTGCGAGAGCTCTAATGCTGGTAGGGGTGCTGTGGTTTCGAACCTTTCGCTACTGAGAGATTTAAAGTGTGATATAAAAATTCAGGTGAAAAACAATGCAAGGCAGAGAGGAATGTGGGGCGATAAATCTCCAAAACGCCTGCTGCAAGTGCCCCATGAATCTGCCGCCAGGGCGAGAGCGACTGTGTGAGTGTGCTGCCCTGATATGGAGGAAAAAAAGAAGAGAGAGAGAGAGAGGAAGGGATTGCTAAGTTGGCTGTTTGACTGATATTTAGCTGGAGCTCAGCGCGGATGAATGAGGCTGAAAATCCTCTTTTCCTCCTGGGTGCAGTTACTCTGAGCACTGTGATACGGAGCTACCTCAGAGAGAAGGATGCTCTTGTAACATTATTTCTGCCTCCTATAAGGAATAAAATATAACTGTCCTCAGAAGATTGAAGTTATATACAGAGCTGAGGTGCATTAACCAAACAGAGAGCTCTCTGCTGAGGCTTCCCATGGACACAGCCCTCTCTGGCACTAATCTCCCCTCTGCCCCGTCACTTTCCTCACAGCTCACACTTCTTATGATCCAATCATGAAACCATTGGGAGAAGAAAACCAAGAAGAAAAAAAAACAACAGAGAGCCAGTGAGTGACAGCTGTGGTCTCATCTCAAAATACGAGTCAGTTTTTGCATTAAGAAAAAGGAAAAAAGATGTTACCATCTTAGAAAAATAAAAATAATCGCTCTTTATCTACCATCACCTGACAACCTGACCAAATGCAGTTTTCCTTAAAATTTATTTTAAGATATTTTGACAGGCAAATGGTAAAATAAAATACTTTGCTAAAAAAAAAAGCTAATAACTGCCTATTTAATAGTTCAAACACCTAATATACCTTAATATGCTTTCGTACGTATAGTGGAAACCTCTAACAAGCTTATATCTACTGTTTTCCTTATTTCTGCTCTTGGGGATGGAGCAAAATAGCAACAAGGAAATTGAGTGACACTCTTGAATCGGTTGTGTCAAGTTGCACCGAGCTACATTTACTTCACAACATTTTAGATGTACTCTGCAAAAAAATAAAAAAATAAAAATTCCACCCACAGGTGAATTTTTGTGAATGGTTTTGAGTCACGTCCTCCAGAAAACTCTCCAGCCCGTTCTTGCATTAATAACTCCTGTGGCTTTTAGAATTTACATTACTGGCCATAAAGTTAATAGTTCGTATTTACTGTAATGCCAACTCTTATTCGAAGTGCTAGTAAATACAGCAGAGGACCACCAGTGGTATTTATCACCGTTTTAAGAATCAGGGGTATAGACTTGCAGTGTGTGGGTATAAGCTTACATCTGACTACCTGCAAAATCCAAGCTCCCTTTTTCCTTCCAGTATAATGCTGAAAATAAATGACAATTGTCCAAGGTACAGTACCACATTCCTCAAAAGCATCGTTTTAAATGCTCAAGGTGTTTTGTTTTATTCAGCTTTTCTGTCTTTGCTGACATGCTACAGTCTCCAAGTTCAAAGTAGGACTGCTGCAGCTGCTTATTCAAAGCCACTTGGTAAACACACGTTACTAGTGGAGTTAATTAGTTGCAGATGAGCAGATTTATGAGCAGAGCCGGGGAGACTCTAGAGGTTCTGTCCTTTTTGAAGCAGAGAATCGTCAATTATTTGGGAACAGACGGCTTCAAAGTGCAATTTTTGATTTTTGCCTCAGCGGACTAGATAAAAAAGCTTGGATTTAAAGAGTTATGAGGGGCCGTTTTGAGTTTAAAACAAACTGGGGTAACATTTTGCGTCGTCGACATTAAGCCGACTTTATTTCTATCTTGTTTCCTTTTAAGCAGTCAGCTTCTTACTGAATCTGCTCCCAGGCACATTCTTAAGCACGTCATCCTCTTGTCATTGTTGGTTGATCACAACTTTTCACTAAATACAAGTTTATTTTTTATTCTATTATTGACACGCTTGTTCAAATAATAACAGGCTTTACAAGTCAGCCCAGCTGAAATGATCTGACAGCTTTGGAGAGAAGAATTGTCTGAGGTGCCAGCGTTGAGCAGACTATTACAGAGGCTATAAGATGTTTTGGCAAAGAACGCTCAGACCCTGACAACTTGTCAGGCGTGATTGCTCCACTAACAGCTTTCCTTTACTTGTGACTGACAGGTACATTTTTAGTTGCTCTTCCTCTCAGGTTCAAGACTTTAGTGATTGAGATTTCAGAGACTTTATCTTCTTTGAGAATGGGGTTGTGTTAAAAGTTTCTGTTGTCTGCAGTTGCTGGATCATAAAAGCACAAATACAAATTGTTCTACCATTTGAAAGGACATATATACCGTAATTTTTACCTCTCTGCTCTTTAAGTTGGGTTTTGACCTTCTACCTTTGTTGAAAGTTGAAAATACATAGAAATTAATCAAAGAAAAAAAATTAAGAAGATGGTAAACACTTTGGTATCAACTCAAAGTGGACACTAAAAAAGAAACGACTAGTAGTATTATTGCTTAAATAGAAACAGTCTCCCATCTTGAAGTAGGCAAAATGAGTCATTGGCATATATCAGCCTACAAAGGGTTACAAAGCAATTTCTGAAGCATTTTAATTGCATGGCACAAGGAAACAAACAGGACATGTATATAAAATTTTACCAAAGATGGTACTTACCAAACCCTGGTTTTTGTGGACTGTCATATCCCTAGTAAACACACAACAGTGTTTGTTTTTATAATTTTGTCAATTTGTGAATGTCAGTATATGGAGAACACATAAAAAGTAAAAAAAAACCACAGTAAAATGCATTTTCTTACCTGAGCAACTTTATGCTAACAAACAACACCCAAAGCCTAGGCATTCAGTTCTTCTTTCAATTGAAGCCAAAATTCAAATAGTTTCACAATACTGGAGCAAAAGTAAGAATGATGACTCAATCATTTTTGTTGTTGCCTTCAAGTGCCAACACGTTAATCAACAAAACAATCTATTCTTTTGTAAAACAACTGGGAATTCTGCTGTTTCATGACACACAATGGTAATGGTGACCACATTTTTAGAGGTGTTGTCTCAATGGATCTTTTTTTTTTTTTTTTTTTTTTTTTGTCAAGAATGTGTTTTATTGCCGTTTAATATAAAGCAGATTTCAAAAAAGCCCTTTCGACTTGCAGTACTATGAAAAAAAGAAAAGGTTTTCAGTCCATGGAAGTAGAATAACAAATCACTTTTCTCATTTGGGTAAGCAATTTAGCATGATAAACCTCTACTTGAGCTAAATGTAATAGATCTATTATGTCAAGATCTGTGATAACTGCGACAGTTTCCCATCTCAACCATCATCGCTCCAGACAGATGGTTTGTACCAACTGTGCAAGGCCTCCTGCTATGCCTGATAACAAGGTTCCTGGTCTATATAGGGCAACTGTGACTGTAAACACAGCAGCCTGAAGTGGTGTGAACAGGTGGCCTGCCTCATAGGGCCACTGGTCATGTTGTGTGTCTACAATAAAAGTTCAGTTATGAGGAAATGCCCGAGTGCTTTAATAGCTTGAGACAGAATGGCTGGCTCAGATGTGCTGATAGAGAAAATGTCAGTGCTGAGAGTCTTCTGGGAAATCAAATGCGGTGCCCTGAACTAAACTGAATTCATCAGAGGTACAGTCCTTGGTTACAAGCCATTAAAAATGCTGTAGGTTAGACTTTACAGCTATATGTTAATTTCTTCAGTCCTGCTTCACAATGACATCACTTTTGGCCCACTTGTAGCTCTGAATAGCTTTAAATCACTTCCTCCACGTATTTGTTTTTGGACACAGTATCCTCTGGAGGGTAGCAGATGATATTTTCCAAGAGAAAGGAGAGAAATGATTCGCTAAATGCCAAGATTCAGCCCTTTGTTGTCATTAGGTCGGCGATTATTGGCAGGCATGCTGCCACAGAGGCCCTGTTGAACCACCATCTTTCCCCCTCTTCTCCACATTGACCCATATAGGTACTTCGAACCACTGGCAAGCCAAGTATATCTGGGCGCCCTTCCCAGGAAGACCTTAGAGAGGTGGGTTTGTGGTGGTCGTGCATGCATGATCTAAAAATGTAGAAATATGAGCATGCTGTCAGTTCCCATACATACATGTGTTCAAAATCGGGCTCCTGGCTTGTGACAGTACTTTGGATGCAGATTAAAGTATCCTAGGCTTTTAGTCTCCAGGTGGTTCTCTTCTAGCAGACTCAGCGATGATTTAAGGTGAGGAGGGGTAGAGGATTGTGTTATTTATATTCCTACACAGTCTGGAAGAATATGGAAATGTCTGGGATTCGTTTGAAATGTTTTCCAAGTTTGGAGGAATAAGGGAGAAATGTAACATATGTTTTAACCATCTCAATCTTATTTGTCCATCCGTCCATTCGGCCACCAATCAATCATGTATCTGTTTTTTTTTTCATCCATCCTCCTGCTTTATCAATTCTTTGATTTATGCAAGCTCCATAGAAATGTTTGAAGTATGTAAATAAAACCTACAAAATGAGGCAGTTTAATTTAATTTAATTTAATTTAATTTAATTTAATTCAGTTTAATTTTAATCTTCACATGTTAATGTTATCCAGGTCTAAACCTGAAATGAAGGGCAAAACTTAACACTGATGTCCTTTACTTGGTAGTAGCAAAGTCAGAGGCATTTGTAGTGAAAAAACACAAAACAACCAGAAACACAAAGGGATAAAGTTAGAAGACCAAACAAAGTTTCCTCCAAGAACTGTGTTGACTGGCGTTCTTCCTGTATGCCCTCTCTTGGAGTCTTGATATATAATCCCCAGATTAATTAGCTGCGTTTCAGTCACTTCGTGTAGCGCGACCCTCAGCAATCTTGCCTATCAACTTACAGGGCGCCAGAGTTTTCTTCTCTTTGAAGATCGCCTTGGCTTCAGAGTCAAAAAAGCCTTCTCTGATCTGACAACTAAAGGAAAGGGCCCCTGTAGTGCAGACTGATAAAAGCTCTGAAAAACAACATTTGGGTAGCACACACATCAACAGGGACGAAAGAAAAAAAAAAAAATAGGTTTAATTTGGTTGTGAAAACAAGAGGCGGTATGGAACAATGACAATCTGGCTCCTTTGGTAATTTCCTGTCGGCATCTATTCCTGTGATGTGGTGGTGACTGTTCTGCCGGGATCAATCAAACCTGTGAGCAGATGGCATCGTATTCCTCCAGCAGACCGAGGGTTGTAAGAGATTTTTTTATTCTGGAGATGGTAATTGGCCTGCTATTGCATGGACCGGGAGTGTGCTAACAACCACTGCCATCACCGCTGCGCTGCGGCAACACCTCATGTTCTGATCTGAATGACTCATAATGTGCTACAGGCTCCATTTAGTTTTAACGCCAACTTGTGTTTAACATGGCTTCTACTAACAGGCAATAATGATAGTGTGGAAAAAGCAGCTACAAAACAGTCTTCTGCAGGGCTTTGTGAAAGTATTCATACAATGTTTTTTCTGTGTTGTCAAATTATGGTGGAGGCAAAATTATGGTTTTCATGTGTTGTTTTGACATGCCATGGCACGAAGAGCAAATAATCAGAGAGGCCGAGGATAACTGGAGGAGTTGCAAGGATCACTACTATTTGTCCCATTAATAAGTGTTTTACCTATAGAAGAGTGGCCTGAAGTAAGTAGCACATTATTAATTGGCTTATTACAAAAGTAAGATTATCCTGACAAAAATGGTTCTTTGTCACGAATACAATAAACTCCTAATGATGAATATGCAAACCCCAAAAAGTGACAGTATGGCTTGTACCGTTGATTTTATTGCGTCCTGTTCTGATGCGTCATTTTTCTTCCACTTTACAATTACTGCGCTACCAATATTTCAACAAATATACACTGACGTTTAACGATGTGATGCGAGAAAATGTGAAGGTATAAATTCGTTTTAGAAGTAACTTGGAGCTTTCCATTTAGTAGATTCACAATGTTGTATTTCTATTTAGCATAAATATCCGGTCCCGTACACATTTAGTAAAGCAGTCACAACGGACCAACAGTAAACAAAAACACATAGTCTGCACTTCATTGGCAAATAAGGCTTCTATTTAGGTGAGCAAAGCTTATGTAGATAAATGGAACCGTGTGTGGGAGACCCAGCAAGCTGTATAAAAGGGAAACAGTGTAATTGCTTGCGTACTGTAAGAGTGTGTGTCTCTGAGACGGCGGGCACTTCAAAGCTTTGATGTTGGCGCTCCTAAATGAGGGCCACCAGAGGTCCCGACTAATGGGACATCATGGGGAGATTAGAGGCCAAATAGAGCAGGCAGGCAGGCAACACGCTCCTATGTATGTGCACGTTGCCCAGAAAAGCAGCGAGTTCCTGTGTGTAACCCTTTTGTAATTAAAAGTGAAAGATTAGCTGAAAGTCTTGGCTGGTAATTAGAAAGGAAGAGCCTACTATGTACAGTATTGGTCAGGGCTTTCTGTAGTATGGTATAAATCCTTTATTAAATAATCATAACAATAATTATAATAACAATCATAAAAAGAGCATTTCTGTACAAAGACCCCTTTAAAATAACAACAACAGCAGTCCTAGTAGTGCGAAAAAAACGGGGTGGGGAAATCCTGTCCTCTCAAGTTTTTTTTTTTTTTTTTCCCTCTCAGCCCTCCCAGTCAGAAGAGGGCGCTGTGACTGTGACTGTCAGTGTCAAATGAGTATATTTTATACCGGCTCCAAAGGCAGGCTGGATCCCCGAGGCTCCAAGGCACTTTGAAGAGAGTCAGTGGGGTCCATCAATGTGGGCCTCCGAGGACGAAAGATGCCGAGAGTGAGGGTGAACCAGATGGGTGCGCTTCTACAGTGAATCCATTGAACTTCATTTCTAAGCTGGAATGGGTGTTTAAAACAGGCATGTGTGTGTCCAAACATTACGGGTTGATTGTGTACTCAATGTTCTGTATATACAACAGTACATTCAGTTGAAACCAGATATTTACACACATTGTAAAAATATGCACAACCTTTTTTTTTCGTTGTTGTCTGACTAACTTTTAACCGTATAAGGTTATGAAATCCAGAAGTGAAGGAACTGGTGCACTTCACAAAATAGATTGTATTAAAATGAAAGAAAATTGCATGGACATTTTTATAGATTGGCCTTGAATCTAAGCATCGTGTCAAGTTGGTTACAAAGTGACTTACGGACAACAAAATAAATGTTTTGGAGTGTCGTAGTCCCATAGAAATTGTGCTAAGAGCTGAAAAGCTGTGTGGAATCAAGACAGTTTCACCAGTTCTGTGTTGGGCAATCAGTCAAAATTTCTGCAAACTATTGAGGAAAGCTTGCAGAAGGAACAGAGTGAACCAATTCACACAGTTTAAAAATGATTTTTTTCTCATTATTCTGATAATTTATCCATTGAAAATTATTTTTGGTAACTGACTTCTGACAGTGACTGTTTAGTCGGATTTATTATCGGGTGATGGAGAAAAACGTTCTGCAGTGTATGTAGATATCTACATTCAACTGCACAAGTGAGGTGTCTGTGTATTCATGTGTTCAGGAATGAATGCTGAGATCGTTCTTCTTGTTCGTCCTCTTTCTTACTCATGGCTTACAAGTCTCTGACTGGTTCAAAACCATGTCATAAAACAAATACATAAAAAAAGCAATGACAAAAAAAAGCTTGCCTTGGTATGCAGTGATAAAAAAGAAAAGATTCCCAAAGTAGGCCACCATTAGCCAATAAATTGAGATGGATGCTTGTGTGTTGGAGGAAAGATGGAATAGGTCCTTTAAATCATGGCTTTTGAGGTCCACGTGTAAAAATGTCTCGATGTTGCCTCGACAAGCCTCCCCCCCCAGCATTTCCACACACAACGCTTTGCTTTTAAGGCTTGTTGTGCATCTGGGCACGCAGTCGCTCTGTCGATCGGATATGTCTATGGTTTGTTTCTGATCCCATTTGTTCTTTTTGTTTTTTGAAAGCACAGAGCGAGCGAAAGCTCCTGGGAGGGAGAAGCATGGGGGAATTCGAGTGCTCTGTCAGTCACAGTCTTGTTTGTTCTTTCGTTTGATTCGCTTCCTTCAGGGTTTTCGGTCTCTGCCCCAACCAGCAATCCATAGGTTGCACCGTCCAAATCTCCTTGACCTTTCCTGATTTGCCGCCAATGTAAACACGACCTTCTCTTTGACAGGAATCAGTAACAACTAAATCTAACAATAACATCTTTCCATCAGTAAAAGAACGTTTCCCTCCCTACCTCTACATACACCCATACATACGCCCACACACACACACATACACACGCACACACACCCACACATACATATATATCTATATATACTTTCTTCACCTCTTTTTTCCCGCATCTTATCTTTAACCACAGGACTGGCAACTGGCCCGAAAGAAAACATTAAACAAAAATAAAGTGATTGAGTTGAAACTCAACTAAAAATACCACAGAGGGAAAGAAACTAAAGGGCCAACTGAGTGTGTAGCAGGAACAAAAGAGTCAAGGGGCCTTACAAAGCTAAGTTCTAGGCCACTGGGTTCACAGGTGATCAAAAAATACTTTTTTCTAAACTTTTCCTATCCTACCACCTTTCCAACACAATGTATCCAAATCTGTCTGTGTAGTTTACACTATCCAGTTGCAAAACTAGACATATCTATGACGCATTTAGAAACAGTTCTCTTTACGTGACCCGGGATTCAGCAATTGATATGTGTCGATATTCAGTATTTGAGGCCTGTCATCCCTGCAGTGAAGCAGTCCATGGAGGTAACCCTGGTCTCTCAGTCGTTGATGCATTTGCAGAAACAACTGCCAATACTGGACGGTGCTGCGTTTTCCAAACAAGTTCTCACTGAAACCTGCACCACTGAGGAACACTGAAGTTGGCAAAGATGAAGAAAATAGAGAGAGATTTTCACAAAATGCCTGTATCTTTTCCTCATCACTTCTCTCATGCTTCAGTGTAGCAGCGCTGCTGGTTGAGTTTGACTTTGTGCTTGAGGCCATCGTACAATTCGAAGTTGTAGTTCTCCAGAGTGGTGGAGGATCGTGACGAGAGTCCGCTGTAGGAGCACGTGCAGTACAGGAGGAGGCCGGCGCACACTGCCCCGAGCAAGACGCCCAGGGAGCTCATGACGATGATCGTGACCAGGATGGGGTCCAATGTGTACAACCACGAGTTGTCTTTTTCTGAGGTGTGTGTCACTGGAGGATCAGATGATGGGGACGTCGGCACGTTCCACTCTGGGTTATGCAAACCTAAGACAGGTGGAGGAGAGTAGATGAGAAAAATAAGGTATTTGCAAAAGTTATTGCTGCCTATGTCAGTCCCCTTTACGACCACACTGAACCCACCTGCTGAAGGCTATTTCCAGCAGGATAATGCATCATGTCAGAAAGCTAAAATCAAAACTCAACCTGGATTCTTGAACAGGAATGAGTAATTATTCAACATACTAACAGACACTAGATATTTATGGAACGGGAGACTTGCATCCTCGATGTGTAGCCAAAATATCAGCAGGAACTTTGTGATGCTATATAAAATGAAAGGTGTTCCTGAGGCACAAGGGAGTCCAAACTCATATTAACAAAGTGTACCTAAGGTACACTTTAAATACATGGATGAGTGTATTTTGGTATGTGAATGATGTGCCTTACCACTGCCAAGAGGGTCTCTGCCCATGTAAAGTCTCCCATCTCCAATGTGTTTGGTGCCTGTCAAAGAAAAGCATGAGATCTTTAGCAGCAAATCAATTTACACCAACTTTTCACACTCATCCAAAAGAAATCCTATAAAACTTGATGCCAAAGAATAGAAAAACAATCTTGTGTTTAAATGTTACATATGTGTCAGATAGCTTTATTCTTATGCAATGACACAGTGTTTTTTTTGTTTTGTTGATTGGCACAAAAACTCTGAATATGATGAAACATGGCAGCAAGAGTAAAAGACAGAACCCATCAAAATTTATTTAAAACAGAAAACTAGGGCACTGAAGTTCACAAAGAAGTTACAAAATGTCACACGTCACCCAAAGCCAGCTGTTTTTCTACTTGGAACAGCAATCCAGACCTATTGTACTGTATAATTACCCTCCAAATATTCCCGGTCATGTGTCAAACAAATACACACTAGCAGAATACATCGGAACACGTACCTAAATAAATCTAAGGCGAGTGTGTATTGCCATACTAATATTAGCAATGCATTAGTGCTTTGCTCAAAGGTTGAGCACTTCCAGTTAGTTTGTCCCTTTACTGATTCACACACTCATTTTATCCGCATATGTTTTTCCGCTCAGACCTAGTCTACTGAATAAATACTTCATGCTACATCATATTTCCTTTTACTGTGGAGTTGATCTCGGAGTTTTTGACTCCACTTCCTAATATTAGGGCATAGTGGAACCGGGTATTTGCAAGAAAGCTGAAATCTGCAAGACCCACTGTAAAAATGTACATAACTGCCTGGTTAAATAGCTGGAATACCAAATATACCTTATAAATCAATAGACACAGTGGGAGTCATGTTGGCACTGCCACTGAAGCTAATAGTCACTGTCTTCTTTATTTCTGTTCTTGGGCTGCTTTGCAAACACCAGTTAATAGAAAAAACTTCACATAGATCAATTAGCAAATACTGAACGTCAATAGATGGGAGAAAATTAAAATCATTGGTTCTCGAAGGAGGTTTCAAAGGTTCTTAAGATGGGTGTGACTGATGATAAACCTCCTTTTTTGAACCTGAAATACTCTGAAATGACTTCATATGAAAAGACAAAGAAGCAAAATGACTGGCCGCCACTTTTACTGTAAAATGTAGAGACCTATAAAGTGAATCACTGAATGGTTTCAAACACGGCGTTTGTGTCTTTAGCTCCATTTCATTCCAATACCTAAGCTAACAAGAATACACAATCAAAAGTGGAAATTAGCTATTTGTGCCAGAATTCTTAAGACAGGTACATTTACAAGATCAGTACCCTTGTAAATATACTAAATAAATTCAAGATTTATTTTTTTTGCCAGTATAAGAAAACAAAACAGACAAATGTATGCTTTTAAAATAGAAAAATATGACTTTATTTATAGAGAAAGTTCATTAAGATACATTCCTGTCAAACACACAGTCATCACATTTTATCAAGATTGTATAAGACTGCTCATTCTGTGCCAGGACAAGTCAAAACACAATATCAATGTTGAAATCATTGCTGTCAAGGTTAAGAGCGGTGCATTTGACAATTAAAGAAAGAAAAAAAAAATTGGCAACGTTTACAATCAACAAAGTAATGCTTATGCCTGCCGTACTCTTTGACATGGCAGGTGGCCTGAACTTAGACCTGATGCCAATGTCTGAATCAGAACATGAGTAAACTACTAATAGAAGCAGCACTTTGGGTGAGTTTTTAACTTTGTTTCTTTGTGTCTATCTGTGTTTGCTGCTCTTGGCGAGTGTTCAGGAGTGGGAGTAGCTGCTTGGCAAGGGATACGACTAGATCTAGAGGTCTTTGATGGCCGATGGCATTATTAACACGGTTGCCAGGACAACGGAGGTTGGCAAGGAACCGGGCGACGGAGGCGCAGCAGATGGGAGGAAAAAGTGCTTACTGCAGCCTTAATAAATGTTATCCATCCATTAACTAATTACTGCTATTAGAAGCTTGGTGGGTAATGGTGTTGGGATGGATTGAGTAAGGTGTCCAGTCCCTCTCTTCTCAAGTTGATTTAAAAGCACAAAATGAGAGTGGGCCAAAAACAGTTTTCCTCCACAGCAGAGGAATAAAAAGTGCACCTTTGTCGTTTTGTCAACAGACTGAGGTGTATTCTGCTGAGGTGTGGGCAGAAGGTGATGTTTTTTGCAGTTTTGACAAACCCAGAGTGCAGCACCCCATTAAGCTGCGGAGCAAACGCTTCATTTTCATTCAAACCATCTGAGCGTAGGTCAAAGCCCATCAGCTCTGGAGCAACTGATGGGGGGAAAAAAATCGGTGCCAGCCAGGCACATTTTTTGCAAAATTGCTAATAAACAATATATATATTTTTTTATTGTTGTGTTAAGCCAGTGGCATCCAAAGCCAGAGTCCATAAATGTAAATGTATGGGAAGCCCTCTGCAGAACTTAATGACATTTGAATTAGCTGTTTCAATTTGAAAGCATAAAGGACACTGGCCTGTTAACTAGCAGGGGAAAGTGCATCTGCAGTCTTTGATAGCGCCTTATGGCACAAAAGAAATCAAGCATAGCAGCTGGGTCAAGGGTTCCTACATGGTTTTCATGTCAAAATTCAGGACTTTTTCCATCTGAGTTTTAAGTTATTTTTTAATGTTTAACTAAAAAAAACGGAACTATAAATTTATGATGGACATTTCTACAAAGGTCAAATTTAAACATGGGATGGATGGATGCATGGATGAAATGATAAAACAACACAACTGAGAATAAAGTCTGGAAACGCATATTTTGTGTAGAAACCCTGTAGATCTGTCCACTGGAAGTCATAATATCCTGAAGCTCTCTTCAAGGCTGCGCTTATAGACTCCAAAACACTACACTTATGGCCTCCAGCTGGTCTTGTGGCATTGTGGGATTTGTAGGAGCATAAATCAAGTAAGAAGTGGTGATGGCCGACAGCTGTGTCTATTTACAATCCCCCTTAAAACAACAAGCACATATTCGCACTGAAAAACACGACAAGGCTCGGCCTGGCGGAGGCTTTCATCTGGGCAGCTCAAAGATGAGGGGGGTGAGAGTGGTGAGGGGGCAACAACCGGAGTGGGTGGTAAGGAGCACGAGTGGGAGTGGAACAACGTGCTTTATTACACCAGATAGTCAGGATGAAAACACTAAACACTGAGAACGGCTCCATCCATCACCGACTGATGCCTTTATCAGGAGAGGATGAGCCGCTCAATCAAACAAGCTGGTTATCTTCGTTTTGCGATGCAGGGATTTAAGTATGACAGATTTGCATTCTTTTTGGTTTTAAATGTGCACATGCTGCGTTTGAAAGATCAATGGAAACATATTTTCTTCCTTTCCATCCAGTGCTGCAATGCCCTCCACGTTGGCATGAGTTGCATCGCAGCTATCCCGCGTTGTTAATACAGAGACACCATGAGCAGTATTTTCTTCCGGCTTGCCAGATCATTTCCACAGCAAATGTGTCTCAGCCTAACAGTTTTCTCCCCTTTTTGTGTCTCTTGGGTCTTGTTTTAGCCTTGCCGTTTGGCAGCTCTGGCTGGCTCAACCTCTTCCCTGCTCCCCTCCCATTACCCACAGTCACACATGTCTTTGTCTGAGTCCATGCTGGGGTCGTTCCTGGCGGACTGTCAGAGTTACGAGGGAGCCAGACGCTGTTAAATGGTCCGAATCAAGCTGTTCGGGAAAAATAACTTCGTCCCTCTCATCGGGGGCAGCGTGGTGTGATAATGTCAAGAGCAAACTCCTTCATGAAACAAAGGTGCAGAGTGTTTCTTTGCAAATTTTCACGTAGTGTCACCATCACCATGGTAGCATAGTAGCTGTAAACAGGAGTGGATCTATCGGTCCTTGCAGCACTTCTACGGACATCACAAGTTGGCATCCAGACAGATAACCGGTGCAATAAGCTAAGTATTTCTGTCTTTAGCAGAGGGTGCGGTGTCGGTCCCGGCTGTCCAGCCTTACTGTCAGGACTGGCTCCACCCCTGGGGTGGCCATACTGGTGGACCAGTTAGAGTACTGGAAGCACTGTGAGGAGCTGTGATAGGCCACGGAGAGCTGGTTCTTCTTGGTGGCCAGGTGTTGTCGGCAGCAACAGAGGGCTCTGACCAAGATGGCTACCGCCAGGAAAAGCAGGGCGCCTCCGGCGGCCATAATGTAATACCAGTGGATGGGCAAGGGAGGCACAGGAACGCCTCCCCCTGGTGGAGAAATACAGAGTGATTGGCCAATGGGAAAAGAGAGGAGTGGCATTTTTTTATTTTTTATTTTTGTTTATTTTCTGCATTTAATTTGCTGCTTTTTGTTCTTTTTTCCATCTCTTAGCTCACAAACAGCAGGCGTGCAACTCATTTGAGCATGCACAAGCATGCCAGTTGCAAAGAATAAAACAAATCCTCAAGGCCATAAATAATAATAAAAAAAATAAAAAATAAAACATGAAAGCATTTACTTCTGTCATGGAGCTGGGGTTGCAGTTTGAGGACAACGTTTCACACCAAGATCATCAAGAGATTTAGGTTGACACCAGTCCAATAGCTGATTCAGGCAGATGCAATGCAGGCAAGTCTTTTTGAAGCTGCAGTGATTTTACTTGGTGTGAACTGAAGCCACAACTATTAGTTATACAAGCAATCACACACATTGAATTAAGGAACTTCCTCTTCCTGTTTCACACTGGCACGGGATGCCACATAAAGCCTTCAGAGCCATGCAGGAATCAGGGACGACCAATTATTTAGCTGGCTCATGTTGGCTGATTTGTCCCAAGTTCGTAAATTATCCTGTTCTCTTGTCTCGGCTTCTTCACATTCATCAGCCATCCTGGCCAGTCCTCTCCTCCTCAAAGCCAAGGGGCTGTCTCCTTAGAGACTATCTCCACAGATCCTCTCTGCTTCTTCCCCTGGCGCCAACCTCTCCTTCCTTAAATTCTTGGTAAGAACAAACTAACCGTCTTCCAAGAAGCTTGTATGCTCCTTTAAAATACAGCTGAAATAAAACCCAGATGAGATTTGGGGAATAAGAATAAATTAGCACCCACATGAACTGTGTGAAATCTCACACCGAACTAGGGACGGGAGAAGCAGAGCTCAATACTTCCTGATTTTTGGACCGTGTCACATAATTACAGAGAGGGAAATGGTGCGTGATCCTGCTACTTCACACCGCACACACTCATCAGACGTAACAGAGTGGAGGGACCCGCGCTCGGTGCTGCTCAGTCACTCTATCTGATTGCTTTCCGCCGGGAAAACCGCCGCGTGCGTCGTTGTCAACGCCAGCGCTTGTGCGCGTTCGTCGAGGGTTAGAGGATTTTGCGTGGGAGTGCGAAAGCCAGGGAGGTGCACACGCATCACATTCTGCAATAAAAACCCCCAGACAAGCCTGCATCTTAGTGGAGGGCATTATGAGACGCTGAAACACTTGCATCAATCACAAAGAGACCTCCTCCCCCCAATCCTGTCCCATCCCATCCCCACCTCCTTGGATGCTCTAAACATTTTTCATGAGGCATGGAGTTATTAAATCCCTTCAGGTTGTATCCTGTAGACTAGACCTGAGAGAATAAAGCTCTTTTCAAATACCTGACTGCATGAGGTTGGTTTGATTTAGCTTGCCTTGCACACAGAGTTTGAGACTAATTCTTTGTTGGTGACAAAACTAACCTACTATGCAACTTGCCTAAACTTTTAGACTGAAATTGTGTTTTGCAAATGTGATTGTTTTCATTTTAGTAGGAGGTTTAGAGGTTTCTTCATGCTGGCTGATGATAAAAATGAATGCAGTTTAGTCAGTTCAGCTCCAGCAGACTTAACATCGTCAGTGAAGGAAAGGTTTGAGGCGACATTGCAGACAGTTTTCACACTCTTGCGACTTTTCCACATTTTGTCACGTTTCAGCCACAGAGATCAATTAATTTTATTGGGATTTGATGTGCCAGACCAATACAAAATCTCATTAAAAAACATGTTTGTATTCTCTGTGTCAATACTTTGTATTAGTTGCAAGTGTTTTAGGGTCTGTCACTACCAGCCTTGCACATCGAGAGACTGAAGAATTTTTCTTCTATTTCACATTTCTGCTCTACTTTGTGTTGTTCTGTTACCTAAAATCCAAATAAGATTCATTGAAGTTTTCTGGTTGTAGTGTGACAAAACTGGAAGGCACTGTAATCTTTCAGTTTGGACAACCAACGCGAGAACCCTCCCCTCCCCTGGGTTGATGCATACTGACGGGCAGGAAAGCAAGACCACATTTAGGAAGTGACATCCTTATAAAAGCCAAACTCACCTGGGTTTTCTGGAGAAAACGCAGAGAAGGGTTCTATGAGGACAGGGAGACAAGATTCAGACAAGAACAGAAGAAGAGAATCTATTAACATGACGAAAAATGTCACAGAAATGTCACAAGACTATCTAAATGAAATTTTGCTGATATCTAATGTGAATAATGGCATTTACTGAGCTTTTTGGGAGGAATGCAATTTCTTACATGAGTTTGGTTGTGAGAAGGTGAGGAACAGTGTGTGTGGGCGACATGAATGCGCTTACTGGTGGACTCCCAGCAACACTGGGGAAAGCTGGGAGGTTCTGGGTGGCTGTAAACTAACGGAGCAGAACCTTCACTTTGATTGTGTGGAATGCAAACAGAAAAAAGCGGCACTGTGTGTGCTTCTGACAGAGTGTTTGACGGCGTGTGTGTGTGTGTGTGTGTGTGTGTTGAAGGGAGGGCGGTTAAAAGAGAAGGAACGAGGGGAAAACAACTTGGGAACGAGTTGGCGGGAACACAAACGCGCTGTGAAAAACTCAACTGTGTTGCTTGATAAGAAACATCCCAGCATGCCATGGGAGTGGCAGGAGGAAGTAGGCAACACAGGAGGGGGAGATGTGAAGGCAGGGCTGTCATCTTTGCCTTCCAAGCTGATGGGCAACTTAGACTCTCTCAGGACTTTAGTGACACATTTATAAACACAGAAAATGGCGGAAAGCGCAGGGAAAAGCATCCGCAAAAAAAAAAAAAAAAAAAAAAAAAACCCAGACGCATTTTCTTTTAATTACACACTAGTCCACCTGCGAAGCCAGCTCCAAAGAGATGATGGCTGGGGTTTGGCTTTGAACCTACAGCTTGGTCTCTGATCTGTTTAAGACCCTCTCTGAAGCCCCTGCTTGGGCCAGATTAAGTAGGCTATGCTTGTGCTCGACTCACGCCCTACACTCCCAGGGCTTGCTTGGGAAACAGCCTCTCTAGTAATTCCCTCTGACGGTTCGGGAAAAGCTCTGTTTACAAAATACGACAGGAGTGAGAGCGAGAGAGATGGATGGAGCAGAGAGGAGGAGGAAAAATCTAATGAAACATAGATTAGCATCTTCAAGACCCACGGGGCATTTATGGCCTACTTTTCCTATTCTTCTTTTCTTTTTGGTGAAGAAGTAAACGACGTCCCTCCCTCCCCCTTTCGCCCCCTCTCTCCTTCGTTTTATCTCTACAGTCGGTGGGCTCTTCGATCTCCAAAAGCTGGGATGTGGAGAGGAGGATTAGAGTTTGAAGTGTTTACCTCCTCACATGCATCAGTGTTCAAGGACCTTGCGGCTAAAATGTTTTTCGTACAGCGACTTTGCATAAAAACTTCCATTAAAGGGCCTTGTTGAGCTTTTATGACATAACGTAGGTAATTGATTAAAAAATTGAATTAAAATCTTGTATGTTTTTTCAAATCTAAATCTGAAAAGTGTGGCATGCACATGGATTTAGTCAATACTGTGTAAAAAGCACCTTTCACTTCAACTGCAGTTGCAGGATTTTAGGGTTATGTCTCCCATGTTCTCCCAGACAGAGCATCAGTTTTAAATTGCCAGAAATTTCTTCACTGGATTTAGGTCTGGACTTTGAGTATATCGTTTTAATGCATGATGGAAGTAATTTTAGTCCTTCAGAGCAGGCATACTGCAGGTTTGACACCTTTCAAATTTCTAGTTGCAAAAAAAATTCATGTCTATTTTCTTCTACTTCACAACTATGCTCTACCTTTGTTGTCTCATCTCACTAAATAATAATAAAATAGAACAAAATAAAAAAGTTTGGGGTTGTAACATGAAAAACATGTGAATAGTTTGCAAAGATACGCCAACCAGAGTGAGCAATGATGGATGTGTTGATGGTTAGCATGTTCCATTTTAAATGTAAAAATCCATTGTTTGGGAAGCTACATCATTATGCGACGTACCTGTGCACTCTTTCAGAGGGGAGCTCGCACTCATGTGGAGGTTGTCTATCCAGATGTGTCCTCTGGTACTGTGATGAAAGAAACCCTCTATCACAACCTGGCAGCCAGAAAAGAGACGGAGAAGCGGAAAAATGCATGAGACAGAGGACAAGATGAAGGCAAGGCGGAGCAGGAGGCGGAGGCAAATTGAGAGCAGGGACCAACAGGAGGAGGGAGGATAAAAAGTTAATATGAACCTGGTTGCATTCAGCACTTGCAATAATGGTTTATTTTACCGCAAGCTAATTATGCTTACTTTTTTATGAGAACATCAACTTCTTGTGATGGCTCTGACAAATGCATGAGAACAAACAACCAAGCGCCTGGCAGAGACAAGTACTTTTCTCTGTGTACTTTTTAAAGTTAAACCTAACTCCAAAAGAATAAATAAATTTGTTGTTATGAATCTATAAATGCAGCCATTTTCTACCTGGAATTCTTTTGGAGAGCGCGGCACGATGGTCCGGCCTTCTTTCCAGACTGTGGTGTGATTGTCGCGGAGCGACCACAGGAGGACCTCGTCATTTAGGTCGTCCCGCAGAAACACATTCAGGTTGCCCTGGGAATCCCCCCACATCTGGTAGGAGAAAAGGAGGCAGAGGGGTCCAGCGTCGGCGGGCACCACCGGGCTCACGAGGCGAGCGCGCTGCTCCAGGTTCTTCAGGCTCACGTCCAGGTAGAGGTAATTGTTCAACGCTGGAATGGTAGAAAATTAAGATTTACAGCAAATGTATTCACACCCCTTAAATGAGAGCTGGGCAACAAATTAATTTTATTGATTGACTGAATCTTTCGCTGGTAAAGATTTAATTTAGGGAAAATCTGGATTTTTTTTCAGTGCGTTCAGCAACAAAATATAAGGGTCAGTTTAAGATACAGTTTTTATTTCTTTTTACGAGACAAACCAATAAAATTCAAATGATATGAGAATACAGCCTTAATATACCAGAACAAATTTGTAATATTAGGAGAATGAATTAGTAGTTTCATAAAAACTCCAACCAAAGAAAATGGAAAATGAATTATTCAAGCTTTTTTTTCCATTAAGAAACTTTTTTTCCGTATTTTGAAGGCGTTCTTCTGTTAAAATTGTATCTCTATTGAGCTACATTCTTATAATGAATCCATTGTGCAACTCACAGAAGGGACGACTGAAACAAAAACCACTCTTTTTGACAAGAAACAAGAAATAATTATAATCGGATCTGGTATGAAAAATCTTATTTTTTAACCTTATTGCCCAGCCCGGTTTGTTTACTTTTACAAGAAGCTGTGTTTAAGTATTTTAACTGTAATCCGATTGGCTGTAAAATTGATGCCAGATTTGTGCGAGGCCGGAAGATGTGTTCATTTCCAATCTGACCCTTGAACAAAAAAGAAAAAAAAAAAAACGGAGTTAATCACTGATTGCTAACAGGAATGGGATCCCTGCTGCACAATGGTCGCACAGAACAATAGGGATATGACAAATATAAACACACTGAAGAATAGGTCCTAAGAAGAGGGCCATTCATATGTGAAGTATCACGGCCCATTCCTCTTCATTCCCCTCTCAGGTAACTGAGAGGGGAATTTAGCGACTAAAAAAAAAAAAAAGTCTCGACAAAAAGCACAGCACTCCATTTGTTTACACCAGAGGATGTTTAGTTTGCAAATTCAACGCCGGCACGAACTGCATTGTGAAAGACAAGTGAGCTGACTGTATGAGAAAGAGATTGAATGCGAGTGTGAGTGTGAGAGAGAGCGACTCTGTGAAGAATTTCCTAAGTGGGCCCGGTGGGAAAATGTCCAGCATCAACAATCTGCACATTAAATCACCTGCTTCGTCACAAACAACTGTGTATATGCTGCCGGAGTCCTTCAGGGCCAGAAAAAGAATCACGAGCATAACAGCAGATTATAGGATCTGTCTGAATGTGTTAGTTTCCACTGTTTGCTGCACAGCAGAGACTAATAGCCTGCATTATTCAGTGGTGCAACCGAGCTCAGGTTGGAGAGTGACTCCACTGATTTGGACCGGACCTTTTCCTGAGTGGTTGTTTGGGTTTTACATCGGATCACACAAGCTGTATCTGGGGGGAACAAATCTGTCTAGAATCTGACAGGCCCACCCCCCATCTGCCCTCCATACGGTCAGAGTGGCCTGTCTGTGACACTTTTCCACACTGTGACTGTGACAGTATCTCCCTTGGCCCATCACGACTCAGGAATGATTGTGTGTGAGTGCGGTCTTTGGTGAATTTGAGGAATATTTAGTGCTCTACAAAGGATTTGAAACCTCATACATCAATTCCCCCCCCCACATTGTTGGAACTCCGTCTAGCATTGCAGCATTATTAATCTAAAGTTTCTACAAAAATGAACTCTTTTTTTTCCTTTGCATTTGACAGTGAAATGATAGCTAGTTCTAAACATTTAAACCTAAACAAATAAAACCTAAAAACTGTAGCATGCATTTGTATTTAATCCACTTTACTCTCAAACCCTTGCATATAATCCAGTGTAAGCAGGTGACTTTAGTTCGAAAATTTGTTGGATTTCATTTATTTACCAACTTATTCACTGCTGTCACAGTGACCCACTGCTATCCTGTTGCTTTTCCAGACCTGGTGGAAAGTGGCGTGCTAATCAGACAGAGCATTAATAATCTATTTCACTAATTTTCTGCTGCCACAGGAGGCAAACAATGAGTGAATTTGTGGAACTTAGTTGTCACATTTTCATCAGGAAAGCATCTAAAGCCAAAAATAATCTCATAAGTCCATGGTGGCTAATTCTGGCTTTATTACTGGTTTCACGTCTGAGGTCAAGAGGTGACAAGTTTGTGGCTTCTGGGCCACAAGGGAAAAACGAGCCCTGCAGAGGATTAAACAGTGATTTGATAGTGGTGAAATAATGATCCCGTTCTGGCTGAGATTTCTGACCTTTGACATTAGGAGGAAAATCAAAGGCGTGGTATGGCATGTCAGAGTGGCTGGAAATGATACTTCAAACATAAAAAGTGCAACCCGGCTTAATCTGTGCAGCCCTTTGTGATCTGGCTGTGATGAAAGAAGCCGCTTTGAAGCCCTTCGTTGAAGCCAAACAGATCACGCTTCAGGAGCGGCGGGATTAGGCGTAGGATTGTTAACGGTATCAACGTATATCAGGTTTTTAAAAGGTTAATATTTCAAAAATGTACCATATGGCAGCTTATAGTCCTTTCAGCAACATGCTGAAAAAGTCACTTGTGAAAGTTTTTAGTAAGTTAAATTAAAGAATTTTAGGAGCTTATAAAGGCTAAGATTATAAAAAACTAACAAGATAGTTAATATTGATATTTCTGCAATACTCCAGGTAGTATCAATAACAAATTTGCCATTTATGTACCTACCTTAGATTCCTTCAAACACAGTACAAATTATACAGTCAAAATATATAATAGCAGCCAATAAACATAAATTATGACCTCTGCATATTTAAGATTTTAAACATCTAAGCAAACAAACGTCACATTTGGACTTCCTCATGGCCTCCCTTGCTAACATGAACTGCCACAAAATTGGTCATAAGTGATACGCTAGTGACACACAACTTATATCTGTGTCACTATCTGGTGCTGCACACTGCTGGTAAGCTGGCTGGAAGAAATATGCCTAATTGTTTCTAACTGTAAAACTAAAAGAGCAGCTCCCATCAGTATTATATTAAAGCGGTTTTTTTTTAAGCTACATTTTGCGAGTTATGAGATGTCTGTAGATACTGATGCCATATTCTTCCTGATAGTCTGATCTATTAAGTAGTATTCACTAACATCACCTTGTCATATTTACATGTCTCTAAAAAAGGAGAGCGGCTGTGGGAATCTCCTGGATACTACACAGGAGATTCTATAAATATTCATTTGAAAATTGAGCATACAAGGTCAAAATAGTTATTCAGCTGTGGTGAGGCGCTTCAGAAGGTGCCCAGCGAATCCTCTTCTGTAGCTTTGAATATCACGCTAAAAGCCACACTTTTGATCACTGCTTATGCATAAAGAAGAATGTCACTTCTTCAGGGAATGACTAAATAGATGCAACTCTCCATAGTGTCATGAAAGGCGGGGCTCGCGTAACAGTTGGGAATGATTGCTCTTTTTTGGACTTTAATTACAGCTACTGGGTCCTAACCTCTTCCTGTGGAGCTTTTTGACACCGTAAGCCTGTTTGTCACATATGAGGATGTATGTACATGCCTGACACATCCGCGGCGTCTGTTTCCCTCTGATTCCCCCGCTTCATTTTCATTTCAACACCCTTGGCGAGCAGCGTGGCTGGCAGACAATGCTGCCGCTAAATTAGACTGGTTTCAATTTAAGAAAATTATTTTAATCAAATTGAAAAAGCGACTCAATGAAGACGCAGTGGGAGAATGACTCCATTTAATTGTGGAAAACGGCATCTTGTCTGGACCCGCCGAAGTTGATAAACTTAAATCATTTGTGCTTGTGCTATTTTCTCCACAGAAATAAAAATCCTCCCTGCAGCTGCATGCATAAAGGCTCTCAGCTGATGTAGAGAATCATCAAACACTGAAATGCATTTTAGGGATGCCATGTTTTCTAAATTCATTCAGCCCTCGAGTCTCTGCAGGCGAAATCTGAGTCATTTAGCTAACCAGTCAGAGAGTCCAGAGGGGGTGAATTACAAGATGGAACATAAAACAGTGGGTGTTATGCTTTTTTTTTTTTTCATGAACTATGCATTCAGTTAGATAGCCTAATAAATATGGAGGGTGAAATAACACTAATTGTAGCCATTTACACTGTAACTGGCAATAAGAAATTAGAAAGCTTTTAAATAGATTGGAAAAAATGTCTTTGGGTTGTCATTATCAGTATGACATATTATTATCATAATGACATAGTTTTAATTGTCGTAAAGCTTCACAAATAATATAAATATGACATTTTATGGGTGCTACAAACAAATGTAAGTCAGAGTTTATTTTGTGGGTGTGAAACCTAAAATGTTAAAGGGGCTTTGGTGCTTATTCCCAGTCAGAGTTGTACTGTTTCCTGTCCACTTTCATAGAAATGTGTCCCAAAAAAAAATATAATAGATTTAACTGAAAACAAATAGATTCAAAATTGTACATTTTAAAAGAACAACTTGAAGAGCTGAACTATAGGAAAGTCAGGAGCAGATTAGTTTTGGTTGATGTGCTATTTGAGATATTTTAATGCGTATTGCATATATATGTAGTCATATTAAGGTAACTGTTTAATTCTTTCTAATTACATGGTGGCAATGTTATAATCTCACCCTTGCACTTACAAGTTACTCTCTTTATTTTTCTTACCATCCAGCTGGATGGTATTATTACAAAATAGCCAAGTAAATTAGCATTTAGAGTTGATCTGAAAACATGTATTTAGGGGAGTCTAAGCGCATTAAATGTTGTCAAAGATAGCTAATGCGCTAAACAAAAGATTAGATCCGCCGCTGGCGCATTTTTGTTTTCCACTCTTTTCCACATAAAGTACCATCAGACTCTCTTATAATTTCACTCTGTCGCCCTCATTCATTGACAAAATTGTATCCTGTTGTTAACATGGGGGGTCACTCACATTGTTTACGCCTCGACCAGAGCAGTGAGGCGCCGGGGTCCTGTGTCCATCCGCACAGGTCGTGGTCAAAGTCACACATGCCAAGAGACGAAGGAGGAGTGGCTGCTGTTGAAACAGTGAGTAGAGAAGAAAGAAATGTAAGAACAGAGTAGGGTGGATGTGAAATGACCTTTATTACCATTGAATCAAGCTTCCTTAAATGATGAATGATTCAAGGTGAGGTGCTTTTTACCTGTAGTCGTGTTGGGGACTGTGGTGGTTTCTGGGGTGGGAGTCGTAGTCGTAGTTGTAGTCGTGGTTGGAGTGCTGATTTCTGCAGAAAAAATATGAACCATAACTTGGGTCAAAATAGTTAGATACAGAAATTATCAAAACATTTTTCTAATCTGAAAAGTCAGAACCCTGTGGTCACTGATCTTGCTAACTACTAAAAGCAATATCACTATGAGCTTGCATGGTGACACAAAGGTCAATTTATTGCATGAACTCTTCAAAATGGTAAAGATAAGAGAACATACAGATGAATGTTGATGCTCAAAAGTTTGGAATCTGCAACAGGAAAACAGGCAGTCACCAAAACGTGCCCATGTTTACAATCAGAGCAGTAACTAAACAGTTTAAAACACTGTTTAAGTTTAAAGTAAATATCTGCTTTAAAGCAGCTCCAAACAGTAATTTAGCAAATGCTTTAACTAAAAGCATAAACTGAAAACTGCTCATGCTTTTGTCTCCTGCCAGAGGCATGAAAGGACAGAAAGCTCCTCAAACACCCAAGAGGGCCAAGAGGGCCCCTGTCATGTTTTGTCTACGAGCTTAGATGTCGGTATTCGTCTAAGACGCATTCTGGCCAAAAAATGCATACACACACACAGACACACATGGCTCACACTAAAGCTGATGGATGGATGTGTCTAACTAACTCCCCTCGACCTTGGATGGGATGATCACACTCTGAGACCAATCTCTGGCTGTCAGCATGGCTCCGGCACACACATATATAAACAGATGCTCAAACCACCACTCTGTTGTCTTCAGATGTGTGTGTGAGAGCAAGTCTTTTATTTTCATAACTTCCATGCATTTGGACAAAAACAGAGAAATGTAAAACTCCTGTCACGCCGTTTCCAGTCTTGCCGCATATTGAAAAACATGTGGGTCAAGGAAATGAAGACCTACATCATGTCCTGTCACATTTTTGAAGTGTGATGCTTCTTTTAAAGATTTTCATGCATTAGACGAGTCTATAACAGTAAAAATATGTAATATGGGGACCACCATCTCTTGTTGCTTTCTGTTTGTTCTTGTTATGAATAGTGAGTGTATATTGTTATCAAAGGTGTGGATTTCACAGTGTTTTGCTGCTTGTTCTCACTGTTATTTTTTTACTTTATACTTTTTATATCTTAAATGTTTCAGACAAAGATAACTTGATCAGAAGAGGTTGTTTAATTCCTTGAGGAAATTCTGAAAACTGGGTAGGAGTTTTTACATTGTTGTGGAATGACTTTGGTTCACTCTTTTTTTTTTTCAGAATTGTGTGTCATTTTTTCCCCTAACAATGTCTTTTAGTTGAATCATGAACATAGCCCTTAAAGGAAACTGAGTTTTGCAGCGATGAAATGTTCTTTGATGACCTCCTTGATGATTCATTAATGCACTTTTGAAGTAATCGTAATTGGTTGGCCTAATCTGGGAATATTCACCATTGTTCTATGATTTCTTAGTTTGTGAATAAAGACTGTGGTTTTCTGAAGTCCTAAAGCTTAAAAATGTGAATAACTTTGCTTTCCAACTTTTCTTAAGTTTGATTTGTTGCTTTTTGGGAAATGTCAGCCTCCATGTTGCTTGGCAAGTTGTTTTAAAGTAATGCCTTGCAATAATGACACCTAGGTTTCAGACAGATAATACATGCTCTTACATAGAGCCAGGTTGGTTCAGATGTGTTTCTATTATTATTATTTGTTAAGGTTATTTTTGTCTGATACTGAATGTACTTAGAAAATCTGAATCAATTAAGTGTGACAACAAAGGTAAAAACAGAAGAAATAGTTTTTCCTTGCACTGTACCTGGTGTTAAAGACGTTTTAAAGTATTGTCAGATAGTTATTTTCCAATGGCATCAAGTTAAAAAAAAAGTCCTAAAAAAGGCACAGTTTGCACATTAAGAAAAACTGAGATATGTATGCATACGCACATGTGGAGCAGGCTGCAGCTGGAATGTGAAGTGGGAGTGTTATTAGGAGCAGATGGGTCAACCTTGGTGCCATTACACAGAAGTTTGGGTCAGGTCTCAAACAAAGCTTCACATTTATCATGTGAGCAAACTGTGTAAGAGCTTCTTCTCCTCAAATATCCGAAACGATTGCAAACATACTCACACTGTTTTCAAGCATCGCTTTTGCAAAAGCAGAAACATCTTTTGACTACACAAAGCAGATTCTCCAGCATATCACATTTCATACTCCTTTGTCAGCTTTCCTGGCTTTGTCTCACTTAAGACGTCCCAAACAACTCCGAGGTCTGGACACCCAATGAGCTCATGCGAGACGCTTTCAAAAGGAAAACCGGCGCACGGAACAACGTGAGGGGAAGCGAAGTCGTGAAAATTTACTGCTCCGAATGCCTGTTAGTGCCGCTACTCCAGGCTCCTGCTGGGAATTTTTCATCTCTCCTTGTGACGACAGTTTAAAGGATGCGGAAAGCAAACATAATGTGATAGACAACTGATCGGCTTGGAAAATGAGTGGAACGCCGCCCCAGCTGGAGAAATGGCACACATGAAACGGGTCGGCCACAGCTGGCGACGGCTTCTGACATTAACCCAGCGTTAATGTCATGTCCTTTATGCCAGTCATTTTCCACCTAATGAGACGCTTATCGCTGCCGGGAAGGTAAAGGCAAGGAAAAGCAGCACCTCTTCCCAACAAGCATCTCTCTGTCGCCTATCTGCCTTTTTATTCCACTTTGACCTTTGAGTTCAATCTCAGGACAAGGTGTTAAAATAAACCACCTGTGTTACCTGTGTGCACAGCTGAATGCAAACACACACACCCACACACACACACACACACGCACTCTTGGTTGAGTCCATTAAGATTCCCAAGAACTTGGTGCTTTCAAAGGTCAGGCCCTGTCACGGTGTAAATGGGCTGACCTTTCCGGGCTGTGACAGCAGCGGCGAGGCCAACACGACTGACTTGTGCATTCGTGCGCACCTCCAAAGACAGAATGTGTGATAACGTATGCGACCTGCCTCCCTTGCCTCAAGCACTGTGCTCAATGTGTCCAAGTGCGCCACGGTGGAGAGGCCTAATAATGCGGGAAAAGTCCCTCTGCGGCAGAGCGCCGGCTGACATAACGCGTCTGCAGCTGCAGGTGGTGATACAAGTCATCATCATGCTGCAGGACGAGGCTCCGAACTCTTGGGAGCAGCTGACATAGAAAGCGCAAAGTCATGCAAGCAAGCTATGGTTTTACAACTAAACCTTTTCTTTCTCGCTCACTCATCAGGAGGTGGTGCAGTTCAGCAATGAAAGACATAGCTCACTCCCAAAGAATCTGACTCAGCAATATGTCAGAGACAGGAGGAAGAGGAGGGGAAAAAAAAATCCCCAATTATGTAGAAAGCCTTTCTGTAAATCTCTCCCTGGCACTCCCAGGCGCAGTCACACGCTGATAAATGGACACACATTCCTGTCCCAGAGGAACGAAATGGGAAAAAGAAGCAGGGGTGAGCCTTAGTGGTTTATCCCTGCACGTTTTAGTACAGTGCATTCTTGTGTTTCTGTCACTTCAGAAGTATATCCTACTACTGAACCACTGCTTACTTCAAACCAGTTATTCTCAAAAGGTTAAGTCCCTCGTTTTCAGAAATAAAAAAAAAATTCTGTCTGGCAGTTAATTTTTAGTAACTGAATATTTTAGTAACTGAATATAGAATCAAAATTCTCTCAAATGAACATGTTGATTTGATGTAAACAAGGAATGAAATAAGTTTTAAACCTTCAGGCTTTGCTTTTTACAAATAACAAGTAAGATTAGTGCTTAATCACTAAAATACTGCCACATCTTTCTGTACTTATTCCAATTTAGAAAAATTTGAAGTTTATTTCAGCAGAGAAACCCAAGAGATTTATGAAATCTGAATTCACAATGGCTGGCTGGCTGGATGGATGGATGGATGGATGGATGGACCAATAAATGATGGACCCTCAAACCTCAGAGAAAGTAAAAAATCAGTCTTTGCCAATGAATAAGTTGGATGATTTCATGTCGACAACAACTTTTTGTTCCTTGCTTCTCATTGGTCAGCAGGTCCAAATGGAGCATATTGAACACATCTTCCTCCTTGCATGACATCTGGTCACCATGGAAATTCTGATTCGCTGATTATGTTACATGGAACCAAGTCTTGGAATCCAAAACTTTTCCTGCTTGCTTTTTGACTCCAAATAGTTCCACAAAATAGACATAAACCTTCTTCTCCTGTTTTCTTAAAAGCTTCAGGGTTTCCATGAGTGTCTTTAAGTCTTTCTTCTTCTGATGTCAAAGAGGCAGACCTGAATCTTGTGCTTTTAGTTTTATTGCTTTTTCTGAAATGTTTTGGGCCCCATCACATAAATGCTAATTAAAGGAAACTTTCCGAGCTCCTTGAGCTTTGCTGTATTTACTGGGATTTTAACAACAAACAGAAGCACAAATCGAGGTACCGGAGGTTTAAATTATAGGTGTGTACATGAACGTGTGAGGTCTCCTTCTCTGGATAAAGCATTGAGATTATCCACCTACATTCTTTACAGATCCGCAAGGATTCCATTCCTGAAGGTATAAATATTTAATTTAAGGAGTACAAACAAACACACAAAAGAAAAAACTACCGGTATAGCAGAAGCACTGCGTATGAGGCAGCAGTGCGGGATTATGGTAAAAAAAAAAAAAAAGGTGCGCGCAAAGATGAGCAACAGGAGAATGAGGGGAAGGAGAGGGAAACAGGCGAGGCATGGAAACCAAAAGAGAACAAAAACATTTACAGACCCACGCACCGGGCCCCAGGCTGGGAAAGGAAAGAACTGAAACCATGTGCAGAGATGCGGGAGAGGCAGCTCATCCTGCCTGACTGGTGGTAGCTGCTGATATGCTAACACATGCATGGAGGGAGAAATATGTTTGTTTCATCAGCCTGAATCATATAAATAAGTAGAGTGAAGACATCGCTGAGCGGTCTGAACTGAATGATTCACAGGATGTCAGCAGTGACCTGTTATCCCAGCTGAGTTGGTGGTGGTGTGTGAACAATGTGCAACTGTTCGCAAAGTTTCTGCATGCCACATTTTGCCAAAGCCTTAATCGTGAATTTAAACCTTTGTATCAAAGTGCTCATTTCATTTCGCTTCCATCTTTCTGGTTCCTGTTTGTTGACTTTATGCGCTCAGGGCCCGGTTGTTTTCTTCACTCGTCAGTCAGCAGTTAATGTAAAACATATTGCTTCCTGTGTTTCGCAAGACTTCAGGAGGTCGAGGGAGGTACGGTGCCTTGCAGTATTCATTCATTGCAGTCACACCATCAACCTTAATGTAGTGTAACAGGATTTTTATGAGATAAACCAACACAAAATAGCCATAATTGTAAATTAGAGAAAGTATTGGACATGGATGGGACCCTGGAAAACACGGAGAACATCTGAGAATCTTCCAGAATCACATATCAAATTATGTCTTTAGCAGTTCGACCAATCAGCATGCTTGAAATATTGTTCTACTGTGGCCATCCGATCAGTGACGACCCCTTATGTATCACTGGACAAAATAGCCTTACAGTTTGTTAACGACTGTTTGGGGTTTTTACAGTTTACACCATCTATTTAAAATTGTTTCCATTGAGTAGCATTAAAGTAGATTGATAATGTCAGACTGTGCAGTTTTTCACATCGGTTGCTGCCATGTTGGCCATGGATAAGCAGAGTTCAGGACAAGAAACCTTATGAATTTCCCCAAAACAAACAGTATAGGACACACATTGAAAAGTTTAATTTTGACCACATCTAACCAGAGCACATACTTTCAAATGTCTGCTGCGGCTGGCCACAAAAAATACAGATAAAACACATAAAGGGTTGTGATAATGTGTGAAAAAAGTTCAAGCCACAGCAGAATTAGCGCAGAAGTTTTTGGAGAAAACTAATCAGACATCTTTGCGTGGCGATAAATCTTCACTGCCCAAACAGATAAAGGAAATGGAAAGCTACAAACAGACCTAATGATGAAAAGCATCTTCAATTCCAATCAACACATATGGACCTGGTTCTTGTTCGGCGGATTGTTTGGTAAATATGTGTCCGGTCCTGTGCGTGTCGAGCTACACAGCCGCCCTGTTCAGGCGCAGCAGAGGGAGTGGTAAACAGTAACAGACCGTATGTGTGTGTGTGTGTGTATCAGTGAGAGTGTGTTTGTTTCTGAAGGAGCACAGAGATCACATCTGGCCAACAGACCATGCTGGAAAGTGAACAAACCGGCGCTCTCACTTGCCGGAGACGCATTCCTGTAAACCAAACCTTGTACAGATCCCTGCTGAGTATTACGCTTGGAGAGCAACTCAACTCTCCTTCAGGTGAAACGATAAAAAAAATAAAAAATAAAATCAGAATACTGCCTCTCCTCACCTCAGGCAGCCTCTAATGACTCTCATGCATATCTAATGTGAGCCACCTTCCTCAAGGTCCAGGCAGTCCTGCCTAGATCATTTCTATCCAGCAAATAATTCACGACTAAATCTTGCAGGCAGGAAATGATGGGGGGGAATAAAAGCAGAAAGACATCCTACCTGGAAGATCGCATCCAATGATCTCCACTCTCATCCCAATCCCTCCCGGGGACCACCTCTCTGGATACAGCCTGATGTACTGCGCCACCGTCTCCTCAAAATGACGCAGCTCCGGAGTGTCGTATTGCGTGTTCCCCTCAAATAACTGCACAAAATATTATCACTGAGCAAATGGGAACCTCAGAGGGGGATCTTTCATTAGCTTCACCTACCTTAGGTTGGCTGGTCTTTACATCTATGATGAAGTTCCAGTCTTTTCCATTCAGACTGTGTGCGACTTTGTATTTCCTGACAAACGCGCGGTTGTCTGTGGCAGGTCCACTTCCCGGGTCTCCTCCCCGCGCTCCCTGGGTAATGACTCCCCGGACGGTCTTGGGAACACCAAGGTCCACCTGGAATGAGGAATGAGATTTAAACAACATTCATAGAAAACAGTCCAGGTTTAGGTTGTGATTGCACTGTTACTTGCAGTTTAGGGTTACTTGTTTAAGGAATGTAGAGCAGCTTTACTCTTGAACTTAGCATCCATTTCCACTACACCTGTTTGGTTTGCTTTAATTGAACTGTAGTTCATTTGTCTAGAATGTTCGGTTCATTTGGGAAGGGCACGGTAACTTGGACATAATCTCGTACCTGGAGCCACTCCTCTCCAGCCAGAGGCTGCGTAGGCGCAGGGAACCAGCCCGAACGACTTGCCACGAGCCGAGCCGTGCTGGGATTCCACATCATGTCCCTGCTGGACGACACCGAGATCTGGGCATCAGGGAGCAGGCCGGACATCAAGCCCTGCAGGTCCGAGCACGGAGCGCCTGGAGTAGGAAGCAGAAGGAGGCAAGAGAGGAGTTAAAGCATTGCTACGCATATTCCCACCAGGGAACGGTTAAAGATCGCACTCCTGGCAGCTGAGCTTTAGGATTTCAGATCGGAGGAAATAGAAGCAGAGGTTCTGGCTGGACTCTAAGCGTGCAGTTAGACTCCCATTAGAGAGATAAAGGCTCATATTAACTCCGCCGCTGCTTTGCATTCATGCAATTCACATCTCACACTGATATTTAAGCATCTTTTAATGTCATTCACTGCAATGTTTCTGTCACTATACAGGAAATGAGACTCGGCTCTGCAAGTGACTGGCAAGGGGAATGTACGTGAGGAAGAAATGAAGGATTAGGCAAAGGTAAAGTCATAGTACACAAAGATAGGAGGAAGCGATGGAGGAGGGAGAAGAGGGGGAAGCACAAGCGACTAGGAGAAAATGTAGAGATGAGACATCTGCAGAGAAAAACAGGAGGAACGTGGTGGCACCGGATTGGCATGGAGGGGCTTTTGAGAGCTTGAAGAAGAGGAACAAAGACACAGAGAGAAAGAGGGAACTGGTGGGAGGATGGGAGCATGGGGGAGATGTTAGTTGTGCTGACGGTTTAAGGGAACACAAATCAAACTTTCATGCTGTTATGTCACTGCAAATGCAGAGCCACGTAAATAATGAATAAATCGCCCAGGACGAGCAGATATATGTGTGCACGTTCCTGAACGGTGCACCTTCCTTTGAGGTCACCGCCCTATATTTAGAAGCCGCCTTTATGCGGCAGGTTGCACCGATGCTGTAGAAGCTAATAGCTGTTTCAATAGCAGCTGTTGAGGCTGAACTGAATCACGGTTTCTGATGTAAGAGCGAACAGGGAGCCATGAATGATTGAGCAGTACTCGTTTCCCGATCCAGAGGAGCTCACAGAGCGAAAAGGAAGCTTCAAAAAGAGTTTGGAAACCATGGGAGATTTTTCTTAAAGAGGGAGGGGAGGTTGGAGACAGAAAGCGAGCATGGAGAAGAAGTGGAGGGGCATCGGAAGATTAAAGCGACACATGGTGGTACCTCCAGACGGAACAACAGAGGACGCTTTCTTTCATTAGCCTAAGGCTCGGTATACTCAAAAGACGGCACTGGGAATATGCATGAGTCTAAATGTACACGTTAGATCCCATTTCTTTTTTACTCTTTTTTGAATAAACTTTGCATGATGTACCAGACACTTGTTCTTACTGGAAAAGCATTAGGCAGTGGGAGGCAGAAAAAACTCTGAATATCAAGTTTTTCCACAAAACTATTGAAATAGAGATATTATTATTATTACTATTACTACCACCGTGTCATTGAAAATGATCACTATTATATACAGTTTGCAAACGCTTCATATGAAAACATATAGAAATGTCACTTAGCAATGTGACAGAACATAGTCTAATGAAGGACGATCTGTCAGGAGGTGACCTGTGATCTGGCATCCATGGAGCTCAAATCTCAGCGCGATTCCATTCTTCCAACTCTGAGGCCGGATCCGGACGAAGCGAGCCAAAACCGGCTGCGGGATGCGGTTCAGGACCACTTCGGCCGGGTCTGTGTTGGCGTGGAAGATCTGTGAAAAAAAAAAAAACACGCCGTCAAGAGGGGAGACGGCAGACACACACACATCTCTTGCTTCGACACCCTCCCGCTGTGCCCAGTTTCGCTCGGCTTCACACGCACAGTGGCAGGCCGGACAAAGCGGAGACAAACCAAACACGGATCCGGTGTCAGCATCCCAGCTGTCGATGTGTTCCCAGGTCAGGGGGTCAGTGCCGGGAGGCTGGGAAAGCCCACTTAATATATATATTTTTTTCCTCTCTTTTTCACCTCCATGCTTTAAACGCATGCAGACGCTGCCAACTCAACACGTTGGTGGGCACAGGAAACCCACAGGAGACGTGACCTGACACGGCCGAGCGCAGGAAGTCTCTCCAGGTGGGCAGGATGTCAGTGAAATCCACTTCCTGAGACGTCCACCTAAAATCATCAACGCTCAGCGTTCTCTCCTTGAACACTCCCTTCCGTCCTCAGCCAGTTCAGAGGGACGATGTAACCACGGTGACCGGGTTTCTTCCTGTTTTGGGTGGGAAAGTGACCTGGGATTGACTGTGATGTTGGAAATCAGAATTCCCAGCTCATATTTGTGAATGACTTCCCTTTTTTCCCCCACTTCCTCTTCCAAATCCTCTCCCCACTTCTTTGTCATCTCATTCATTTCTTGAACCTTTTCCTCCCAGACCGCACAGTTGATGTCTGTTCACACCTCCTCCTTCCTCGCCTCTTCCTTTTGTTGGCAGCTACTAACTGAAACCACACAGGAAAACCACAGGAACCCACACACATCCACCCTACACACTTAGATAAGCAGAGGAAGAGCCTTTTAACCGATTGAGTGACTGTTAAGTGTCATTCACTCTCTATCTGTCTGTGGCTGACCGTGGCGGCTGTTAATATAGCATCAAAACACACTGCGCCGCAGCCTCCACGCACAATGAGACAGAGATGAGAGAGACAACAGTTACAAGCGGCTGAATTAAAGATTAAAGGCATCATCCTTTATAAAAAAAGCTTCCTACATGATTTTTCTTTTACTTTAATCTGAGAACAACACGATCAAACGCAAACCGTCTCCCGCAGTTTGAAAACTCAAAGTAAATGCACTGTGTTAGCAAAAGTATTTTCCCATCTTCACAAATAAAGTTGAGTAACATCCGATTCTCAACCCATGGGATGTCAGCCCACCCTATCACACTGTTAACTCTTTTTTTTTTTTTAGGAAAATTTTTACCAAAGGCATATTTATGAGCATTCTTCCAGACGTTCAAATCCAAGGTCAAACACTGATGTTGGATGATAATTCCTGGCCTCTTATTCATTCATACCTTATAGGCGTTCTAGCGGGTTGAAGTCAGACTGATCAAGTTTCTTTGTGCTGGGCGTCTTGGATCAGGACGGTGCATCCAAAACAATAGTTTTCACAAACATCAGGCATCTCTTGAGAGCTTTCATAAATATTAGATTTTATACATGTGGGGCCATAAAAGTGATTGAAACACCCAAATTCAATATTTTGGATGAGTGAACAAATATGTTTAAATATATTTTTTTCTTGTGTTAATGGAGCTTTCCTTATGATTTCTAATAAAATAAATACACTGTAGGACAAGTGACCCATAGTGATGACAGTATATTTAATCTTGAACATTTTATCACATTAACACAGCAAACTTAAACACCTGCTGACCAGCTTTACAAACATTATGGTAATTTTAGCAGCTGATGAAGTATATTAAAGATTTTGGTCCTATCATGACTTTTGTGCAAAATTCCCTCGCTTTCTAAACAAAAACCTATGTCAGAAATTTCATACTAACACACTGTCTGAATGCTGCCCCTTCAAAACCCTTCTCAAGGGGGTTTTATTTGATTTTGGGCATGGCCTGATTTAATCAAGTGCAGCTGACACTGGTAATACAAAGCAGTGTGAGTGTTTGAACAGATAACAGGGCTATCGCTGCTGAATCTGCTGCTGGATGGAGGGATAGGCAGCTGCTGTGTTTACCTAAGAGGCACAAGAGCCGATGCGGGCTCTTATGGGGGGTTATGTAAACTCCTACGCGCGCTCACAAAGAGACAGGAGTGTGACGAAAGATCAGCTGTCCACCGTCTCTCCCGCTCTCGGATAACCCGAAACAACGGCAGACAGGATGAGAAAACAAAAAACCACTGCAGGGAGGTTCGGATGCCCGCAGAAGAAAAGTTGAAACCAGATGAAGTGGGTAGAAAAAAAACAAAAAAGAGAAAAGGTTGAATGGAGGGCAGGGTGTAGAAGTTGGAAGGAGATGAGTGGAGGAATGTGGGACAGGACGCAGGGAGCAACAACAAACAGATTCATCATTGAAACAGGAAATGTCCTTTTCAAGTATTTATCTCATGATAAGGAGCTACAACCGAAATTCGGAGGAACTTCCTCAATTCTGAAGCAATTTACTGGAAAAACAGCTAAAATCAAGTACTGGAGAGCCAAATCAGATGATCGGAATCATGATAGTTAAAAACAGGCATAGCCTCTCCAATAAGCCTGTGCTTTACAGTGCAGCTGGCTGCTTTATCCTTTGTTTTTGTCTTTGGAATAAAGCTGGGAATGTGTCCAAAAACTCTGTTATTCACAGAGAGAACAGGTTGTTCCATAAAAACCCGCTCTAACATGGCTCATCTTTTTTTCAAAATGTAAACTAGAGTAGAGTCACAGTTCTTTTACTTCTCTTTTAGGTATTTTGCAACGCTTTAGTTTTTTAGATCAAACACATTTAATAAGACGACAAGATTCCCTGCATCAAATACATTTATCGAGGTGAATAAAAGGTTTTCAGCTTTAATTCTACCAGCTAAAGACAGATTTGATGGATTTGATTAATGACAGACCTTAAGAATGAAGAAGTCACTAAAACAGAACAGCAGGAAGTAGGATAAAAGAGCTCAGAAAGCAACACACCAGCTCCAAACCAAAGAAACTCAAGAAGACATAAACATATCTGCCAGGAAATGGTTACAAAACAGTTTCAGAAAATAGTTTGACGTGGTCCTGGAGTCGAGTTCGGCAGGCGCCCGGCACATATAACGCCACTAAGAAACGTTTTCGTCACTTCTCATGACGGATGTGGGAGCTTGAGGGTCAGAGTTCACAACTGACAACTGTGCGGGGCGTCTGCAGAGAGGAGTGGGAGAAAATTCTTCGACATAATCTCCAAATCTCCTGTGTCCAATCCACTTCCTCCCCTCCATTGTCAAGACACCTGAGAGGTCGCTCGTTCTACTCTGCTTTAAGGTTAAAGGTTAATGGCACCAGGAAGCAGATGGTTGCTCATTGACCAGCCGCGTTGATAGGCATGGCCACTTTCTGAATGAGTAGGAATGAAATGCCGCCGGTGGTAAAACAAGAGTAGGTGCAGCATCATCCATCTGTTTGTGTGTGTCGTGGTGAGGAGGAGGGGAGGCGGGACGGTAATCTGCCAGACAACAACGCCGCGTCTCCAGGTTCTCCGCCCCTCACGTGACCTGCCACCGAGGTAGGCTGAATAATTGATGTTGTCGTGTTGTGTCTCATTGCGTAGGGCGTCATGAAATTATAACGAAGAACCTCACCCCAACCCCCCATTACACACACAGCTTGGCGATAGCAGTAAGTGGGGGGTCAGACTTGTTTGTGCATCAGGAGTGTTTAAGTATTGATGACCCCTTCTGAGAAGGAGGTCACCAAGAAAGGAGTGTCCATTTCCCAGAATCAACCTTCTCACCCGTGTGATGCAGAAGCAAGCAGATGTTTTGCTTTTTAAAATAAGGGATAGTTGGATTGCGTCTCGATTTAGTAATTTCGTTTTCTGCACATCATCGTGTTTTCCTTCAAGCTGACAACACCAGTGGGAGATGTGAAAAGCTCAGCACAAGACATTAGTGTTTCAATGTTTTTTTTTTTTTTTCCACTCCTACGGTATTTTATTCCCATGATTACACATCTTGTCTTTCTGATTCTCCCCTCAGTTCTTTTCCATGAAGATGTCGGCTATATTGAACCAGTTCTGGCTGACTGAAACTGTTTCTATGTGATAGAGCAACAAAAGTTGAAGTTATAGGAAAGTTTAGTCAAAACAGATCTATAAAAGGGGGGCATGCATTTAATTTTCATCAGAAACATTCCAGCGTCGCTCTGGCTGTTTGCTTACGGTTTGATCAACCTCAAGTCTTTTCTAGCGTCCCCACAGCATGATCCCACCGCTGCCTTGTTTGCCAGGTGCTATGATGTGTTCAGATCTTCCAAAGCACCTATCATTTTGCATGCAGGCCGAAAACTGAGAGGACTTGCATTTTTAGTGTGCAAGAAGGTTTGACAGCCGTCTTCTTGGTCAAGCCTTGCTGCAGATGTTACCAACTGTCACTAACTCCACCTGCGTGCCAATGCAAATTTGATTATGATTGTTGTATTATGCATGAGCATGCAAACAAAGGGCGTGTGTTTGTTTGGGTCTGTGGGTTTGCAGCACACCATGATTGGTTGAGCAGGCTGAAATGCTGTGTGGGCTGTTTTTTTCCCCCTCTTTCCCTCTCCCCCATCCCCTTGCTCAGGGTTACTTGATGTGTGTGACAAATTTAGCACAACCTCACGACACTTTTCAGCAACACAAAGCTTGTTTAGCACCAGAGGCTGCTGGGACCTTCCCTCACAGACGCTGACAGATGACAGTGTGTGTTTTTCATGTTAATTAGTGCGGGCATGCTCGTGTGTCTGTGTCGGAACGCGAGAAAGGGAGAGAGAGAGAGATGGGGAAAAAAAAAGATGACTGCACGCTCGTGTCTTACAGTACGCGCCAGTTGGTGAGAAATGCAACTCCCGAGCGAGTTAGCATCTCATCAAGTAATGAGGTGCATATGTGAGCCGCGCGACTTTGATTTAACGCGTCACATGCACGTTAAACTGAGATTGGGTTGGCATGCAGAAAATTGGTGAAAAGGAACGACAAAAAAAACACAAAAGCTTATTGTGGGTGTGACTCTAGAGGCAGTATGCTTGTTCTCTTACTGTAGTTTTCATAACTTCCTGTTCTGACAATAAAAAAAGCTCCTTTTCCCTGAGAGTGAAGACTGGGAAGCCACTCCTTTATTAATAGCAATCTCTTATCTGGTGTGCAGATATGGCGCACATGCAATTCATAAGTCGCTATAACATTAAGCTCACTGTTAAATGACAATTAGAAGAACCAAATCCCAGTTATTACAAGACCCCCCGACGAGAACTGAGCTTCAACCACTTAAGGCTCTTTGGGGGGGCTTAGGACCGGCAAACAGGGGGGCTTGAGCAGCTCGACGGGTGGATTAGTGGTCACGGAAGATTCAGCCGGGGCCCATGGGGGACGGCGCAGCCCCTGACCAACAAGGAGCAGAGCGTACTCTCCGGTTTTAATATTAAACTGTAAATCCGGGCTCCAAATTATGGCTGAAAATCCCTTTTGAGTTTGATTTGTTGAATATATCCATTTATTAAGATGTAAAAGTTGGCCTATTTCAAGACGTCTTTTTTAAAAACATGCTAAAGGAATGCTCTTAACACTTAGATATTAATTTGATCAAACATTTGTGTCAAAGATAACTGAAGTGGATGCAAAAAAAAAACTGTTTTCAAATTATTTAATTCAGTGGTGAGAAGTTGTGAAAATATAGCTGCTCCTTTGTTTAAATTATGACAATTATGACATTATGTCTGGTGACTGGCAGACATTAATTAAATCAATGAATCATTTAAACAGAAGCTGTCTGACTACCTGAAGTACAGAAAACACAAAATCATACGCAGATGAAGGGGCAGCACATTTACCAGAAACTACAGCAGCTAGTTGACCTCCAAAAGGCAAAAAACATTCAAAAAATGAAGATGAGTGGCTTAGTCAAAGCCTGATTCTAATTTATTCTAAAGCATGACCCAAAACAGGCCTTGATATTTCAGGTCCGCTGTACTCAGGCATGGATTCTGTGGTTTTAAATCCTAATGTGACCAATACTCTCATGTATGGGGTCCATCTTTAAACTGTCGTCATTTCTTTGTTTGAATCAAAAACAGATGGTGTGGTTCACATTTTATGGAGGTTATGCAATGAGGACAGAAGAGCAGGACTTCCTGGTTTCAGCTTGGAGCAAACATGGAATTAGTTTTGATCGCCGTCGAGTCACACCTAATTTCCCTTTTAAAAACCGCACTTTAAAAATTTGCTTACTTCCATCGACCTCTTTGAGTCACTGTGCATTCAAAAAGCTGAAAACGATTTTCATAATGCCTGCGATATCCATCCCAAAAGCCTGCAAATGATGCATCTGTCTGAATCCGTGTCTCGATCTTTTTTTTTTCTTCCCTTTGCTCCAACAGATTAGAGGACTCACATTACCAAAACACAGACAGACCTGCAAGCACCATGTGTGTACATCTATATATATGCACTTGCACGCACATCTCCAGACAGGAGGATCAGCCAGAGGTTATTTAAATGGGAATGGAAGGGGGAGGTGTCTGTGGATTGAGTGGGCTTGTGCTTGTGGAAGGAATGGGGACATCTGGGGGCTCTAATAAATTACACAGATGTTGACTTTTAAGGCAAATCCACATTTTGCTCAATAATCTCTACATCAAATACCCCCCATTGGCACCACCCAAACCAATCACGGTCACGCACAGAAGAGGAGGGGGGCCCTGGTCCGTACGGGTTAGTAAATGCGGATTAAATCACCCCACCTCTTCTCCCCACTCTGTTTTTCTGCTTAAAATCCACAGAGACATTAAGCTTGGAATGAAGGGAAAGAGTTGGAATCCCCCAAGAGACAGGTGGTCGCACAGCAGCCTCCGCTGCATGCAGAACATCATACGCAAAACAACAACAAAAAAAAAAAGATATAAGGCCTCGTCAAAGCACCAAACAACACCAACATCACATAAATTGTCCCAGTCCACACCTGGCACGACTCCAACAGTTTCACAACCCCAGGTGTTTGTTTATGTGTGAGCAATACCCTGAGAGAGAGATCACAAATCTAAAATGGAGATAAGAGCACACAGAGGATTTCATTGTTCATGTTTCACTCGTCTTTCACTTCTTTTTCTACCTCATGACCGGGGGTCACGATCGAGGTCTACAAGCGGTCGAGGAAGCGGAACGACACCGTCAGGAGCCCTGCATCATTTGATGCAACTCCTGGACGAACACAGCTGCCTTTGTTACTGAGGAATGAGCCGTGGCAGCGGAATAAATGTACTGTAAATAAAGAACCTATAGCTGCAAGCGGAGTCCAGTTTCCTGAAGATGCTTGTATGTACAGGACACAGTTGTTTCTCGTAACCGTTTCAGCTTGAAAATAGACTGACAACTGTAAGAGTCCAACCTTTCACACACTCCTGGACGGTGACGCTTACGGTTAGCGAGCTTAAAACGGCACATCTGCAAAGCAGCTGAACGCAGGCGAGTTAACTAAACAGACAGCCCTACTCATGATCCAACTCATGTCAGCTTTTCTTTTATTTTACATGTATTATCCAAATCAGCAAGACTGTGAAGACATGTCTTCAGGTAACTTGTTGTCCAGTTGATAGCTACAGGATTAGCAATGGTCCAATGTCCTCCAGTGTTTTGAAGGCCCAACACACCAGAATCAAATTGCTATGTTGCATCCTCAGCCTGAAATCAAATGATTTTGGTGGAAAGGTTTGGAGTAAACATCTTTAATCCAACTTGACACACACTCTAAAAATTGCTTCATCTGAATTGAAGTAACAACTGTGATACTTTGAAACCTTATTGTGCTTGCAGTCCAGTAAAGTTAATTTGTTAAATTTAAATGTTCACAGCAAAGACTAACCCTGTGGTTCTTGCCGTGTCGGTACACCATCCAGTCCTCTCCGTTGGTGCTGATCTCCAGTTTGAAGGAGGTGACGTAATAAGCCTTTTGGGTCTCTTTGGATATGGCTCCCTGTGTTGCTATCCCAGTCAACACCTTTAGGAAGTGGAGGTCAACCTGAAATAAAGAAGAAATTTTATTGGAACAATGTTCAAATTATAGGGGGGGGGGCAAAAAAGCGAAACCACTCCATCCACCGCAGAAATGAGATTGGCACCGTTAAGCTAGATGTCACGCTATGATTCTAAGCGGAAGATGCAGATAAACAAACCCAAAGATGATTTTAAGGTGCAAAAGCGTAAACAAAACATAATTTCCTGTTTTCATGAGAAAAAGGAAGATCTGGATATCCTATGAAAGAGATGACTCTTTAAGTTATTAAAAAGAACCTATTTAGAAGAAAGCATGACTGACATAGATACTGGAGACGCTCCTGCCGCTCTGTGCATGTCGCACAGACAGCAGGAATTAGTCGCAGACTGTGCCCCACCGCTGGGGAAACCGAGGAGAGCATGTATGTGCATTGTCATGTGTGTAAGGTGAAGGAGGCGGGAGGTAAAGATCAATGGCTTGGTGTTCGGATGCGTTCCAGGAGAGCACCGTCATCAATCACAGCCGTCTCGCTGCTCTCCCCGGCTCATGCAAACGCGTGCGTGTTGGAGACAGGAAAGATTGAAAGTGCAGAAGAACTTCCTTATCATCGGTTTACAGTTCCTCCATTTCCCGTGTGTGTGTGTGTGTGTGTGTGTACAAGGGTGTGTGTGTCCTGCAGTATATGAGATACTGTTGTATATTCCATCTTTTCCTCAACACAACAAATTTATTATCCTCAACAAAGTGATCTTTAAGGTCACTTCATGGCTGGAATTTTTTATAGAAGTTGTGCTTGAGCTTGGATTTCATAAGAAAAATACAATCAGGTCTGCGCATAAACACCTGTATGTATTCCTTGTTGCTGTCCTCTGAAGGCGTCCAGGCATTGTCGTCGTTGTTGAGGCGGGCCTGCCGCGGCAACCAGCGGTTGTCGTAGAAGCTGGTTGAAGCCGTGATTTGGTCGTCGCTGATCTTGCCCGACTCCATGCCGAGCGCATTGCTACAGTGGAACGCTAGTAAAGAGAACAGAGGAAAGGGGAGATGATTAACTGGGGAATAAATGCAATAAAGGCGGAAGATGATTTGATTTGTCAGTACTCGTGAAAGAAATAGAAAATAGCGTGTATACTACTTGAACTTTTTCAAGTTACAACTACCAATTTTATTATATTTTCTATCTATTATATGTGAAAGACCAACACAAAGAAGCACATAACTGGGAATTGGAAGTAAAAGTAGCTCTAGTTGTAAAGTTAAGTCACTTTTGTAGCTTGTGACAGGGTTTTTCCCCCCAGATAAAGATAAACTTGAATAGTTGAACCCTGGTATTTGCTGGTGTTGGCAACCACAGTTGTTCCCTTATAAAAACTCTAATAACCTCCTATTTTATTAGTTCAAACCCTTAAAATATACTTTAATAAGCATTAAAGTGTACTTTACACACAGCACAAACTATCTTAGTGCTTTTGCAGAAGCTAACATCTGCAGTTTTCCTCATTCCCAGTCTTCGGTTGGTGCAGCCAATCAGGACCAAGGAAAATGAATGACTGGATTGGATGCATTGCAAATACCATCCAGTTGGGTGTCAAATAGCATTGTACAAAGGTACTTCAGCTCCTCACGCTGCATTTTCTCTAGAATATTTTAGATATTCTCTCTCTCTCTATAAATATATATATATATATAAAATCCACAAGAAGGTGAATTTTCCATAAATAAATCAGAGTTACATTCCACTGAAAAATCCACACATTCTGAACCCTGAATAGTCAGGGTTCCATCTTTCCATCAACTTTTCTGGGCTTCCCTTCCCCACAGCCTGAAACTACCATGTTTCACCACAATCATAGTGTTTTCTATGCTTCCAACTATGCACATATTGTATAAAGTGCAACAGCATGAGGCTGTCACCACTATGTTTCATTCAGGATCACATACAGTCTTAGGTTTCAGCCACTCATAAAGTTTTACATAAAGAAATGTGTTCAATTTTGGCATCAGATGATCAGAGCACCTTATTCCACTTGCTTCCTAAAAGCCTTGTGTCTGACTGAGCTGAATTATGTGGTTGTAGCTTGACAAGCAGCAGGTGAGCCGAGGTAAACTGGGGTTAATTTATGTTCTAAATGAAAACACCGTGAGTCTGCTTCTGAGAAAAGAGCAAAATGCTTCTGGAGGGAACTTGAAAAAGCACCAAACCTAAAATAGCATTAAAGCAGGCAAAGCTGAGAATATCGAGAAGGTGAGGATAAGAAGAAGAGAGAGAGGAGGGAAAAAAAAAAAAAGCTTCAGGAGACGTTATCCTGCACTCACAGTCGGCGACTTCTTTGTGGGTGATGTTGTAGCGGGCGGAGAAGCCGTCTTTGGCTACGGCCATGTCTGTGTGGAAGGAGAGAGACAGCAGGCCGGAGGACGACTGGATCTCCGGGGGGATCTTTGTCCCGCAGTACCGGCCAATCAGAGGAGACGCTGGAGGAAAATCAAACAGATTAAAAACCTTTACTTTACTTGTTTTTTTTACTTTTAAGCTGTCCAGTAGACATTCTACTGCGGTAAGAGTTGACTAATGAGTCACAGCATGCCACCTCTTCCTACCATCATTCCCAACTCTCCCTTTACTTTCCTGTCCATCCCTCCATCTGCCATGTGTGCCTCGGCCAGATCCCAGCAGGGGGAACTGGAATCCCTGCCTTCATGCAAGCTGCACTGGGATCAGCCGCAGATGAGCACCACAGACACTCACGCACAAACACAGAGAGATTAAAATAGTCTCAAGACAGCCCCTCGCAACCCCTCCTGAGCCAGACACTAAATTCTTTCACCCTTCCGTCTCGACTCCCGCCCCGAGGACTCGGCTCCCTGGAACTGGGTTACGCTTTAATTTGCTCCTAATTCTCAACTTTGAATGCTATAAATTGTTTTCAGCTATCAAAGCCCTTAAATTGGAATTTTAAATCCACTCGGATCCCTTTTTTAGCGACTGAAAATAATACAATTAGAGCAAATCCTTTGGTCCCAGCTTTGTGTTCTGGAGGGGAGGACAAAGAGGTGAGACATGAATGTCTCGCCACCTCTCGCTCAGCTTCCACGAGCGCCTGACATTTAACCTTACGGCGATCCCGGAAACACGTCTCACCACTTAAAAAGAAATTAACTATTGTTTTTCATAATTACGAAACATTTGGGTCTAGTTTCTAGTGCAATAATCTTAGTACACTTGAAATAAGACAAAACTAACTTACATGTATATGTTATACTGATAGATTATTTCAGTTACAGCAATACATTGGTCCAATGTTATAAGTGCAATGATCTAACAGTGAAGCTGGCACTTTTTTTAATCAATATTCAGAAAGCATTAAATTAAAACAAACTTCTCTAATTTGCTGAAAAGTTACTTGCAAGTTAGTTTTTGTTTTATTTCAACTGTACAAAGATATTTACACTAGAAACTAGACCAAAATATTTGGCAAGAGTTTGTATTTTTTGCAGTGCAAGTCTTAATTAGGAGACATTTTAACTGTCAGAGTTTCTAAAGTCATCATTTTGACTCTGACATGCAGTGTCCAAGTTGTCTTTTATTTTTTAAAGTGAGAATTACGACAAAAAGTATCTAATTGATTTGAGAGCTTCATAGTAGCAACCAAAAGTCAAAATTAAAACTTTGACCATCAAAATCAGGATTTTTAAGAATTAAGTTATCGCTAACTCTAACATTCCGGGTTTCATCTGTTTTACTTTCCTGCGGTTTTCCGTATTAACGCCCCTTGATTACATCCTGAAATGTTTTTCCTTGATCTCGTTTTTTTCCCCCTCCTGTTGATACCCATCGCGGCTGTCACTCCGACTCGTCTGGGGAGGAAGGAAGTGCCAGGTGATAAGGAGGGGGGGTGATGAAGAGCGTTATTATGGAAAAAGGAAAAGGGCCATGGGAAAGACCTACTCCTCAGGGGCATCCAGGCACTTTGAGCTCCCTCTGTGAAATAGCGCTTCCTCTATGGGATGTAATGGAATGTAAGGAAAGGCAGCTCACATCAAAGAGAGTGATGGCAGCTCGGGAAATTGAAGGCCGGTATGCAAATTTACACACAGGAATGGCAGGATTGCATGAGTCAGTGGATACAGCGTGTGAATGTTCAAAGCGTGCGCGTGTCCATTCATCTCTCCCCCCGGGTTGCGTTCGGCTCACCTTGCGGAAGGCCGTCCCACACCTCCAGCCAGTCGTACTTGCAGTCACCCTCGCCCACCATGAGGGGGTCGTTCTCCAGGTCAAACGTGAGGAAGGTGAGGGTGATGTCCATGTGGGGCGGAGCCATGATCATGTAGGAGCACTCCAGATTGTGCGGGTATTTGTCCGGGAAGCCCGGGGACTCGATCATTCCCGACGGGCTGGTGAAGTTGCGGAAACAAAATTCCGACCCTAAGCAGATAAAGAGGATATAAGGATATTTTAATAAGTAAAAAATAATAAAAGGAGGAAGAATAGAGGCACAAGCAATCGATCATGGTGTGGTATCTCATCTGACTTGCAGAGAGTCGTTCGTCACTGACAGCCAGCTGGGATATACAGCAGCTGCTGTGGTTTATGATTACAAATAGATGAGAAAACATTATATATATAAATGTATTGCATTATGAATACTGAAATCAAAGGAGATGTTGAGTCATTTTACTGCAAAATCAACACAGAAACGGTTCAACAGACACAAAATCAGCCTACTTCTATAGGCCGGTCTATACATACAGGAAAGCAGCCGTAAATTCAAGACGTGCTCAAGATTTAGTCATGTTTTATCCCTGAGTTATGACCTGAAACAAGCACCCTCTAATGACACTCTTAAATGCAGGGCTAAAGAGCACGTCTGACCCCTGCTCTTCCTCACATACTGAAAACAAATGAACCCTGAACTCTTCCCTCCTTGTAGTCCCTTTAGTCTCCTCCTGGTTGCAGCTTTCCCTTTTAAAAAGCGCACGCTCTTACACCACAAAACTGGTGTAATGGTTCTAAGTGGGCCCTCTGCGGCTGCTCCTCATTAGCCATGCAGATTTATGCGCCCGGGGCGGCTCACCTTGAGCGGCAGCAGCTGTGTGACTCAGATCATCTACCCATCAGCCACTGCTCCGCGGCCCACTGGGGAGCCCGAGTCACGGCCGAGCGTTTATGGACCAGCACCTCAATGAGGGTCTGAGAGAGCAGCAAGCTGACAGAGAGCTTTGCACAAATGTCACACACACACACACACACCCCACACACACACACACAACCTCATTCACAAACTGTTATTTTCTGTCTGTTGTCTTTCCTCTAGAGCATTTCTATCTTTACATCTCTGGTTATGAACAATTTGCTCTGGCTTGTTGAATGTCTTTATGTTCTTCTATTTTTATGCCTGCCAGAGGGTCAAACATCCTCACGAGATAATGTTGCTTCGAGACAGGATTTTCATTTGATCCCAGTTAATTGCAAGTCAGAAATCCCTTCACTAGTGGCCTTGCTAAACCAACTAATCAAATGCTTTGGAAAAAACCTTCTGAACTTTTTCCACATTGGACTTGTTAGAGCTGCAAACTTCAATGTAATTTATTGGGATTGTATATAACAGACCAACACAGTCACATCTGTATTCACAACCATTTACAAAGATGTTCTTTAATAAAATCCAGTGGTCGGTAAAAAGAGTCCATCTGTGTGAAGCTAATGTCAGTGAAGAAACAGAATCAGCAAGACCAAAGAACACAACAGAAATGTGATAAAGTTTAAAGATTATAAAACAAGAATCATTCAATAAATCAATGGGAAGAGAATGGCACATTAAAGTAAAACTGACATGTTATTGCAAAAATAATGAAGGATTTTAAGACACTAAATACAGAGTAATTCATTAAGGAAACCCATTAGAGGTTACATAGGACTAAACGTAAAGCCAGAGCTACAGTAGAGTGGTTTAGAGCAAAGATGTATGGATTAAGAATGGTTTAGTCAAAGTCCAGATTTTGGACTTTGACTAATGGAGACTTACATCAGCATTGAATCTGACTGACCTTAACTTTCACAACAAAAAATGGTCCAACTGTATAACATGAAACAGTGTGAGGCGCCATCTATATTTTTCCACAATAGTGATTAAATAACTATTTATCAAGTTTTTGCTCATCTGCTGCTGAATTTTACCAACATTTTTCATTCTGCAACCGGTGTTGCAATCAGCAGTGTTCTTGCGATTCTTTCCCATCGCTGACTGTGTTGGGAAGCAGAGCAGGAAGGTCAAGATGAAGCGGTATCTGGGGAATGTCAAACGTCGGAAAGCAGCAGCAGCAGCAGCGGCAGTGGCAGCGGCAGCAGCAGCAGCAGCAGCTCTGTGCTGTCTCAGAGAACTGCCAGTCTCCGTTTGATAACCATGTTCAGGATTCATAAATGCAGCGTTTAAAGAGCGCAGACACGTTAGCCGGGCATTCCAGCGGCAGAGCATTCCTCCGAGGCACCAGTCCTTATTATCAGGCTGCCGTGTAAAAAAGCAGAGGGGTCGGCCGGCTGCTCCGGCCCTCCCCTGCCTGCGCTTGGTTAATGGTGGAGAACTGACCCCAATCAGCACGGAGACAGGAGGGAAAAAAAAAAGAAAAAAACAAACTCAGGAGACACGCAGTGTTTTTCTCCTCTTCTCATAACATCTTTTTCAGCCCATTGTGATGCAAATACCTTACATTTTTCACTTCTCGACTTATATGTGAGTGTATTGGCATTTTTGTAACGTCTTTGTCTGCCGATCGATGCGGCGTACACCGTGCACGTTGTGCAGAAGATGTTGACACAAATGCATGAATCTCCTCCCACGTGTTAAGAGCTGCATTCAACCTTTTGTGTCGACTCCCCCCGGCCCCCCCACACACACGCATGCACTGTGTAGCTTCAAAACATCACTGGGCTTCATACACACACACTCACAGAGAGAAATATGACAGTAATTTACAACAAGCTACAGGCGGCATCTCCCAATCCCTTCACCTCTATGTTTAGTGTTGCATAAATCCTGCATGTAACTAATGCACCTATTGTGAGTGAGTAAATTAACTATTAAGGATGCATGAGCAGCTGTTAGCATGTGCTATTAAGTGGTTACTGTAATGTGTGTGAGACTCACACACATTACACACACTGCTCTGCTTTAGATTCTTACTGGGTCACTGTGCAGCAAAAAAAAAAAAAAAAACCTCAATCTGAGCACAGCTTGACTCCGTCTTCAAACTGTGTCTGCAACCCTCAGCGTACTTGAACTATCTGCCTCCCATGCCGGCGTCTGTGTGCTGTCACGTGTTTGCGTGAGCCAGTGTGTGTGAGTGCACGCATGAGCACCTCTGCTTGCTTATTAATCAGCAACTTGTTGGCATTGGCTGGATCATGTTTGCAGATTGATGTAGGGTAACAGCTAAACAGTTTACAAATATGCTTACTTTTCAGGCAACATTTCTACATTTCCTGAGCTACTATGTTAGGGCTGCAACTTGCAATTATTGACGGAATCAGTTCATCATATAAAAATGCCACATTCTACAGATTTTTCATTTAGCCGCTTATGCAGTATTAGAAATACGTTAAAACATGCAAATAAACAGTTCAATTACTTCTAAGAAGGAAAAATGAACATTTTTGATTCTGCATACTCCAGTTAATCAATTACTAAATTAGTTAACAGAATAATAATCAGTTAACCACGATTAGTTCAATTAATTGTTTCAGATCTTCCACCACAGTCCCTTCCCAGTCAACACTCATCCCCTGACCTTTTGAATAGTTTGGTACTAGGTGATTACTTTTGTTGCTTTCATGTCTGTGGCTGCAGGTGTGTGTGTGTTGGACACAGTAACACACTACCTCAGATTCTTACTGGGTCACCATGAAGGGAAAAAAACCCCTCAATCTGAGCACAGCTTGACTCCAGTGCGCTCGCCTGAGCTGGCTGCCTTACATGTCGTCGTCTGGGCGTGTATGCATGAGTAGCCCCACTTATTAGTTCACAGCCAATGAACATGCTAAAAACAAGTTTCCCTGACATGTCTTGACCCATGGCTGAGCCAGACACGCACACACACATGCCTGTCACTCGCAGGCCGCCAGTCTGTGCTTTGCGCCGCACCATGAGCTGCCATTTGGCAGGAGACGTCTCCTGGCAGTGAGCGGGAGGTCATGGTGTGAGTGTGTCAGTGTGGCGGAGAGAGGGGAGACAACGGAGGGCGGGTTGCTGGGTAGAAACCGCCTCGTCCAGCAGCAGCTCCACATGTTGTGTCAGGGTAATTCCCCGTCTCTCCTCCTCCTCTTCCTGCTGTCGTCTCTCATCTTCTCACTTTTCACCCACATCCAGCTCCCTGTCTCGTCTGAGGAGCTCACCTCTGCCGCCGCACATGAAAACCGCCGCTGCCTCCCTGTCTGACAAACATCCACTGCTCAAACACAGGCACGCCTCTCATGCAGCGCAACTTGGTTCAAGGTTTCATTGAAGAGATTCTCTCCAGAGCTGCGTGAGGAAGGGATGGGTGCGTGCGGAAATGTGTAACCCAAGAGGCACTGTGCAAATGTGGTGGTAGGGGGTTGGAGGCGGTTAGGGTGGAAAATCCACAACAACAACAACAATGAAACACTGTGAACAAGAAACAGCTACAAAAAAAAAAGACAAAAAAAGAAAAACAACGTTCCTGGCATGCCATGGTTTTGGCACTAATTTAGACTCTGAACAGAGCAGCTTTTTTTTCGAGAGAAATTCCTCAAAGAGTATTCACACAAAATTAAAAACAATCCTTCTCAGCTTCTGTTTGTTTCCGTCTCTCACTTTCTGATCAGGTCTCTTGTTTCATTCTGCGTCAAGCTTTTCCCCATTACCAATCTGCCCCGTTTAATCACCTTTGCCAGTTAATTGCTTGAGTGTAATTTCAGCACCAGGGTGACTTGGGCATTTCAGGAATAAACAACATCGCAATCAGGAACACGGTAACAGCCAGGACTGATGCAAAGGGGAAGGCGTCCAATCAACTAGATAGCATCAAAAATACACATGGAGTCAGTGTTTTGGCTGGAGCTCCAGGAGGTGGGGGGTCCTGCCTTAGGCTCCGCTCCCACTCCCACTGCGACCCCACAGACGCCACGGTTGGCAGCGGTCACGGAGGAGACCCAACGCCCTTAGGTGCTCTCTGACCGTCTTTACTCTGGATTGGCTGTGGTGTGATGCTCCCCATCGTGCTAGTGGCGGGCTTTGGGGGGGACCAGGGAAAATGGGGGCTTGCTCTGCTAGTCTTCCCTCTGTAGCCGTGGTAACAGCATCAGTAGCACGTGACCGTGTGTATGTTAAAATGTCTGAGAGGCGCATGGGTTGTGATGAATAAAGGGTTAAGCACGCATGAGTAGGACTAAAGTAGGACACAACAATAAGGGGGAGGAGGGAAGGCTTTTACTGTATCCTTCTACTGGACTGAAGCTTTAAAGGGATAGCTCAGCATTTTTAAAGTGAGGTTCAGTCAAAAGGTTACAAGCAGTTGATATAAACTTTTATCAAGTAGATAAATGTGACTGAAAAATGTAACTTTATGGATCACTTTTGTGTCGGACCATTTTGTACTGTCAGAGTAACTAATGTAAAGTAAAGCAGCTGTTATATTTCTTATTTTCTCCATTATTTTTTTCACAGTTAACTCTTTTTTTCCCTTTTAAAATGACTCAAGTAAAAGGCTACTTGGCCTACAGTGAACTCCTGCCTATTCATTGTTCAGTATCACAGACTTGCACATTTTTCAGTGGAACGTAACTTCAGACTATTTACAGAAAATGTGCCTAATTGCAGATTTTTTTCAAACGTATTACAAAGAAAATGCAACTTCCTTCGGCACAATGATACTTGACATTGTTTTCCTCTGTGCTGATTGGCTGCACCCCCAAAATAAGCGGAAATAAGGAAGACAGTTAATGTTAGCTTCTGTGATACACAGAATTTCAACCAATCAAATATAGATCAATTGATATTAATCTGTATTTGGGGTTAAACATTTTTACACGGGGGTCTTAAGGATTGAGTTTTAATCTGGCAGAAATCTGCTTTGGTCTTGGCTCCTATACAAGCGGTTGCATTCAGCCTCCTGAACCTGCTAATCTGAATTCAAAGCAGATAAAGGTGAAGAACAGTTACCTGCAGCAGGTGAGATATTAGCTGCTTGTAACCTGTAATTAGATCCTCACTTGAAAAACCCTGAACTATTCCCTTGAAGTGTGCATGTCCAAGGAAAGGATGTTGTTTTGGGGGAAAACACTCATAGTCTCCCCTAAGAGGCACAGTGCAGGGGGGAGAAAGTCATAGGTCGACTACTGATCCTCCTCAGTGGAAGTAATTTGTGTTACTGTAACCAATAACACACACACACACACACCGCTCAACACAAGCTCATCCCTTGTCCGACTGAAAAATCCCTGGAGTAGCTATCGTCACTGCTTATGAAACAGGATTCAATGAACAAAATGGAAACAAGCCGCTGTATCATTAGCTCATCGTACAGAAAGCACAAACACACACAACCACACACACGCAATCAAAACCAGACACACACTGTCTGGCTCTGAGACAGAGTGGTGTCTGTTCAAGACGAGGGAGGAAGCTGAGCACAAACACACATCTCCCAGCTGTGTGCTCTGATATCCATCTCTGGACGCACCCTTTAAAAACACATACAGACCCATAAACACAACCCTCATACTGTACACACAGGTTGCCCTTTAAATGCACTGGAATTATGGGTGTATGAAATGCAATATTTTTGGAAAACTACTCTTAGGATCCTAAATAATTTTTCTTCTTGTCACACTTAAATGTTTCTCATTGTCAATCAAATTTTAATATCACACAAACATAACCCAAATTAATGCAAAATGCAAAATCGAGAAAAAAAAAGTTGTCCAAACATGTGAAAATTTAATTTCCCACTAAAACTAGTTGTGCAACAACGGCTGCTATCAAGTGTTTGAATCATAATCTTCCAGCTTGGTTGCTTCCAGACGTGGAGAATCAAGAAGTCACAAACAGAACCTGTCTGACAAGATGAAGCAGGCTTGACGATCTTAAAAAGCAACATTGAATTTTATTCCAGTTCCTCCAGCTGGCACTGGAGGAAATGAAGGATCCTGGTTTTTACTCGACAGAAGCTGCGAGGTGTTCAGCAGAAACCTACAACCCAGACCTGCCACAGACAGACAAACAGCCATGATGAGGGTGCAGGCAGTGGAGCTGTCGTAATTAACACTTGGCCTCAATCGCGCATCCTGAATACGTTTTCACTCTCTGACGTCCTCCCTTCCTCTTCGGTCTGGCGAGCAATTCCCCAACCGTCCCCCGTCTTGGTTGTTTTTCCTGTCTCTCGTGTGCAGCTATCACGCCACCTCCACATATACAGGCAGAATCTCACACAACGAGCTGAACAGAACCACCTACACACGCCTACATGTGCTCGCACACTGACACAATCTCTTATAGCCCCAGAATTTCTACCAGGATCTTATTAAAGCTATAGCAACCGCATCCCCCATCCTCTATCCGTGTCTGTGTACGTGAGACAGATGCAATCTGAGCTAAAGCATCATTGGGGTTCAAGGCGGTGGCCCTGGTAACGGAGCTGAACGACAAATCTGGGTCACAGTCGTTTGACACAAACAAGAGAGATTTTTCTCAAAGGTGGGAGGCGATAACTTGTGATAAGAGGAATGCTTAGTCAATTTTTTTCCCCCAGCTCTTCCTCTTTCCATTTTTTGTGCTCAAATCAAGACACATGTTGGAAGCAAAAACGATTCAGGAGCGAGATGAAATGCTCCAAAAAGTGCCGGTGCGCTCACTTGAACATAAAGCTCGCAGCTCCGAAGGCCATTTAACCTCTTCTGCCACTGCGACTACCATAGCAAACACACCTAAACGGCCAAAACAAATCTACTCCAACCTTGCGTGCACTTTGCCCACTTTGAGAGAATCCCATTTCAGCTCAAACTCATCCCCATCAATCTCCTCGCTTCAGCTTCTTACCTATAAACCTTTAACCTTCGGTCTAACGCTGAAGGAACCACGGAGCTCTCTCCATCATCCCACCACAGCCTTCCACATCCAGACTTCCTCATCTTCCCAGAAGAAGTGGCCTTTGCGCCAATTAAAGAGCATTCCTTACATCCTCCATGTCTTAAAGGCAGTTTGCTTTCTTCTCTTTGTCTGATTATATCCGTTTTGCTTCTGCTAATATAAATAGTGGGGAGTGAATCCAGGTTTTTGGGTCCCACAGATCATCATTTCCTCACCTGTTTTAAAGATCTCGTAGCGTAGAGAGAACCCGGCGCCCTGATGAGCGTAATCTGAGACGAATCTGATCTGGATGTAGGGCCCAGACGAGATGATGGGCGGCGGGGCGATGTTGCTGCAGTGACGGCCCAAAACGTCGGCGGTTTCTGAGGTCCCATCGCGGATCTCTATGAAGTCATACCTGAGCAAAACAAAACAAAACAAAAAAAAAAAATCAAAGAGGGGAGAAACGGTTTCTTTAGCGTTTTCTTGCAATCATTTGTCTAAAAAGTCAGCACTGCATTCAGTTTATGGCAGGAATGTCAACAAGAAAGTGATGCGGTAGTTAGGAATTAGAGTTAATGAAATCCAGACAGGTGTTGACCCGAGATCGGTTTTATGATAGAATCCCTGAATTTAGAAATACAACCAATTATGGGGAGAAATAAACTGTGTTGTCTCCCCACAGATGGATCCAATAAATGTAGCTCTTCTGACCCAGTTTTTGCTCGGGACGGCACGCTCAGATCTCTTTGATGACAGCTCGGGGCGAACAATCCCCAAATCCCTGAATATTGGATCACAGGAAAGAAAACGGAGGGAGGGCTGTATTTCAAACGGGACATATTTTAGTGAGTGTCTGTCAACTCGGAGGCAGAGGATGCGGGCAAACAGACAGCTGGATAGACTCATTAATAAAAGGAGTAAAAATAGATGGTTGAAGCTCATGAAAAAATGAAGAGGTGAGCACCACCGAGCATTGGTACCAAACTCGGTTCTGATTAGCTTCCGCATGCTTGTTTTCTCAGTTCTTCGTTGAGCTCTGACCAAACAACTGACCCCGAACGATAAAAGCAAATTCTTATCTGTCAGCTGGTGTGTGTTTGTGTGTGTGTGTGTGGGTTTAAGTGTGTATGAAAGAGAGGGAGACAAAGAGAGACAATGCGCACCTGGCTAATCCTGAATTAGCTCATAGCTCTGTGTACCATTCCGTATGTCAGCATCACTGATTGAAACAACATGCAGATTTGGTTCATGTTGGACTTTTTCATCCTTTTTTGGGCTTTTCTACTTTTGAGAGCACGCTGGGTTTGGTTGAGCTTCAACTCTGCCAGGCATAGCTCCAAAACAAAGAAAGGTTTTAATGGACCACAAATGTTTTTTGCAAATGTGTCGATTCGGAGGTCATAACTCACACTGGGGTGTTTGGCTCAACATGTTCTGGTTGGGAGGAGGAAAACTCTGGGATTTGGTAACTACTTACATGAATGTATGCATTTGAACAGAAAAGGAACGTAATCACACAGAGATAATGTTCAGCAATTTGTGTGGAACTGATTTAATGAGATGAAATGCTTTATTCCTGTAACTTTCCCAACATTTAGTGTATGCAGCAGGAATTTTAGACACCTTACGGTGTCTCAGAATGGCTGCACTGAAACTTTTTTTTGTCAGGAAGAAAGATGCAGAAACATCCTAGTTTGGAGTGTGAACTTTTCAATGCTGCACTCTTAGGTACAAATGATCTAGTATTGAGGTGGATGAAAAAAAAAAAAGCTGTGAAAATTAGGATGCATCAAAAAAACTAAAAGTTTGGCGCACAAGCGCAAACTTTCCTGAGCCTTGTTGCTGATTGGCTCATTCTGTAAACATAGGTTGGAATGTTGGTCTGTTTTGTTTTTACATTCTGAAAATGGTGGAAATTTCCACCTTTTATTCATTCACCTTCATAAATAAGTGTTGTCTTTACTGGATTTTATCCTCTTTGGGACCATAAAATGCTTCAGAGTGCCAGCTTTTAGCATCCTAATTTGGGGTTTGGTCAGCATTGGATCGGGGAGGAATGTTTTTAATTTTTGTTTGGTGGCAACCTGGTGCTTAAGTGCTATTTAATGCAAGGTTCAGTATAATTTATCTGAATAATTATGCTCTTTACAAAGACTATTAGACTCACTTTTATACCTTTAATTTTCTCTAAACAACCTGTTTGAAATGAGCATGTTGATGAGTTTCTAGCTGCAAGACTGATTCATTTCCCTTCTATTTGTGTCTCCATAGTATCACCTCTCTTTCCTGGTACGAGTGTCCCCTCTGTCCTCATGCTGTATTTTCCTGTGTTGCTAACTGCATCGCTGCAGGAGCCTCGCAGCTAACTGAGAGCGCCCTCCGAACGTGCAGACGTGCAAACACACTTGTCTGAATTAGTTCATGTGACAAAGCTGTCAAGGAACAACAGGGTCGCCGTTATCTTGCTAATTAGCGTGATGAGCTGTTTGGTGCTGACAAAGCATTACAGGCATTTCTGGGCTCAAGCATATATTTAAAACCAGTATCTTTGCTAATGTTCTTGCTGCTGCTTTAAAGTGGAAAGCATTCAGGGAATGCTGAGACATGGCAATCTGCTCAAGCCTGTGGCTGCTTGTGGCATCTGAACACTAAGATGGCTTTTGTAGTTCCAGCTTGAAATAAAACCCGGATTAAGAAGAGTCACTAATCTCCTTTTTTTTTTTTTTTTTTTTTAGCTATCTCGCTCTTGCAGTGTATCGACTCCAGTGCTGAGCATTCAAACTAAGACTGCTGATCGAGGGATAATCCCAGCACATTAATCTGGGTCACAGTGGTAACTGCAAAGGTGAAGACCGGAACACTAAATGGCTGAAATGAGCCGGAAATGTTGCAACTGTTGTCAATGCTGCGTAAGAAAATATGGAGAGGGCAGAACCATAGTACAAGAAAAGAGTTCTGGAGAAGAAGAGTTCACAATGACAAGGTTTTGATTTCGACAATAGGAGCTACAAGATGCACGTTGCATCGGCTAGAGTCTGGAAATCTCCACCTCTAGAGGCTAATTAAGGAATTTGTTTGTCCTTGCATTGTGATAAACAAACCAGTGTTAATCATGACCAGATGTGTTTAAGTCCTCATGTCACAGGCAGTTTGAGGATTTGAAGTTTTAGGCCTGAGTAGCACTAACACTTGTGGCTAAAGAAGCTGTCGTCCAATACTCTTATGCATGCCCTGCTTGTAATCCTGTATTACAGAGGCGATCGTAGAGGCTTTAGTGCCAGGCTCCCACAGTGAGTCTGTGAGAGCCACCGCTATCCCTAATGCTTAAGGCTGTAACTGACACATGCTTGGGGAAAACAACATTCAGGAGCATGCCAACAAGCACACACCACTCACGCAAACAAGCGCACAACGTGGAGATATGGGCAAACACGGGCGCGCACGCATACACTGAGTGGCGTATCTCCAACTCCAGGGATAAAAGGCCCGTGAAAGAGCTGAGAGCCTAATTAGGTTTTAATTGATTTTGGAGTGGGTCTTTATCCTTCTTTCTGTCTCTCCCTCTCTCCTGTCGTGGATTAGCGTCAGCGAGTGAGTGTTCCTCAGATGTGATTATTGACCTGTTCGCTCAGCCTCTCCCCAGGCTCTGATGAATACATGTATGAGGGCCTGACGCGCAAGAGCCCCGCCGTCTGCCTCTCACACACGCACACTTGAACACATTCCAGGACGTTGCACACAAATCGCCGGCGCACACGTGTGCTCGCAGACCCGCGAAAGGCGCACATGATACAGCATCTGCACATTCGAGGAGACAGGTCCAGATTCCATTAGGGCTTGTTTTGAAGCAAACTCCGCCCCATTCTGTCTGACACCACCATCCATTCCCCTTGTATGTCTGGCGGTCTGTCTGGGGTCTTCCCGACTGGCCCCTCAGTGAGGGAGCCATAATAAGGCAACTGCTTCACCCTCCATAGTTTCCCCTTTGGGGACTAGTTGGAACAGAGGGACAGGGGTTAAGGAAACTAAAACCCCTCAGGGGCCGGTAATTCTGCACCAGTCCAGACATGTCTTCTCCTCTTCTGCTCTCATATATCACAGCGCCCCTGCGTCAAAGCAACTAATTGCCTTTCACACCTTTGCTGTTTGCTGGCGACCAGGGACATTTCCTCCAGCCGACAGTACCTCATTGCAGCCAAACAGAAGTCTAGTATCGATAGACCATATGTGTGCACATTATTATGTCTATGTCCAGCCTTTGGGACCATATGAGCTCTTCTGGGTCACTCAGAGTCCTATAAACACCTGCTGGTACACTCTTTGTTGGTCTTCTATTAGGTTGTGTTAAATCAGCAACCAAAATCTTGTTTGCCAAACTCTCTTGAAAGTATTTTTTAGCTGCGGCGGAACCCTGGATGTCTGATTTATTTTGTTTGTGCAGATAATGCAGCAACAGCTGTTCCGGAATATCTGCAAACCAAACTTGGCTGGATTTAGACATTCGGGGGGCATTCAGCTGAGATCATTTTCCCCTCTCTGCTGTATCTCGTTTTATTTTCTCCTAATTTTCTACTCTCGGAGCAAAGAAACCCACTAAATCCCTATCTCCCAGACAATGAAGAGTCAGACGCCTGTCGCTTTCTTGTCTTGACGACGCACAGAAGCAGAAAGGAAGTAGGAGTGGAGGGCACACACACTCCAACGTCCCATCTCTCTCCCATCCTCAAAGGGGACTCTAATAAACCGTAAGTGCCTCTGAAATATTAACAAGATGCTGTGAGCGGAATCCCAGCAGATCTGCAGGGTCTGCCAACTTCAATCTAGCCCCAAAACAAACCGTACGTCTCTTCCTCCTGTCCTCATGCTTCACTGCCTTTCCTCAGCTGTCCATCACTGGTTCATACTTACAGATGACGGGGTCTAAACCGCTGACCACAGAGTATTAATCTCAACCTCTGCAGCTGTGGTCCCGTAGAGTTTCGTCAACCTATATGCGTAATTAGGCTTTTCTCAGAAAGTTTTCAAATTCCTACAAAAATTCTGGGAGGCTTACAAGAAAATTTGCAGTTGCAATTGATCATTGACCCTCAAGGTTGAGGGTCAGGTACTGCCTGAAGCAGAGGAGTTCAAGTATGTTGGTGCTCATGAATGATGGGAGGATGGGGCTGGAGATGAACAGAAAGGTTAGGGTCTTGTGTGTAGTTATGCTCATGCTTTTTTACCTCTTTCAAGGTAAAGAAAGTTGAGAGCCAGTGGATAGCAACGTTTCTGATTGAGCTTCCTCCATCGAGGACAAGTCTTAGAGGTCAGGTGAGGAACGTTGTCATCTGCGTGGAGCTCAGATGACGGCTCCTTTTAAAGATTCTGTTGTAGTTTGACAACATGCAGGATGGACTTCTGATCTAAGACGGTTTTAAGATCCTCTAGAATGAGTGTCTGGAGATCTTTGCTAAGCAGTTTTTCTTTTGAACCTGCTACTCTGAGGATCTTGGGTAAGCGGAAGATGATGGATGTATGGATGTAACTATACATTCCCTGTGACCCATAGCTCGGTGTTTCAGGGTCAACATGACTAATTGATCTCAATAGATATGTCATCATTCTGTGTTTGAAACTAGTGTGACTTCTGGAGGTTGATGATTATGATTTCATTCTAAACGTCGGCCAAGCGCCAAATATCGACCAATCCAGTGCTGAACAACTCCCTTCATCCGTGACCTTTGGGAACTCATCCATCTCTCCTTTCACCCTGAACCGTACACTACCTTCCTCTTCCTCCTTCTGGCTATTGCTGATCATCTATAGATTTCCCATTACAAGCGGAATACGGGGATCGATCCCAATCCGCGCCCCTTGGGTACCGGTCAGAGAGCGATACGACATAAAGAAACACACACACCTGCAAACGGAGTTACCTGTCATGAGGAGGCAGTGTGTGTATTTACAGCTATATGTACGTGAGAGGGTGTGCATGTGACGTTACGAAGCTATATCATAAAACCTTCTCACCAGAGGCGGAGTTCAATAACACATAACCAAATAAAAAAAAGAAAAGAAAACCCTCAAAGGTGGAAGAAATGACTGCAACTGTGCTGTTCACTGTTTAATTTGAGCATGTGAAATTAAAACAGATCCTCCCTGGGCTAGAGAAGAGATGGAACGGGGGGAAGAAAAAGAGGAAGCCAGACAGACTGAAAGAGGAAGATGAACCAAAATAGATATAAAGCAGAAGAGAAACAGGAAAACAAGAAGGAATCGTCTCCACCTCAAGCTCTTTCTCCGCTTCCTCAGCAGCTCCTGCTATATCACTAGGTAGCATCCTGGGGCTCAGTGATGGCAGATTGCATTAGAGATATGGGCCTGATATTTCATCTAGCCTTTATTACATTTACTTCACATCAATCGGCTGGCAGCCTGGAGGTAAGAGCTATTTGGCACATGGCCGGACTCCCCCTGAAATGAAATCCTGAATTAAAGTGCCACCTCAGACACGGAGCGCCGACACGAGGCTGCCGATTTGATTGCTGCAGTAGAGCCGCGGTCTTTGGCTGTGTCCGAGTGCTGAGCGGGGAGGGCGAGACGGGTGGGGGGGAGCGAGAAATCACCAGCTGGCCGGGTATATTAGCCAGAGTTCAGAACACATGCATGGGCTGAGCAAGCAGTTTTTCCCAGCTTTTTATGAGAGCCTAAAGTGCCCAGGGAGGAGCTATGATGGCTGATGAGCACTTCCACACTGACAGGCTGCATCTTTAAGGCTTGTGTTTTTTTTTCAAGCATCCAAAACATATAACCCTCAGAAGGGTATTAACAATTCCTGAATTTTGTCATTTATCACATGGCAACAACTGTTTTATCTATTATGCTTACATTTTATGTGACAAAACAACCATAAGTATTCCATAACAGTGAACTGGAGGAAAAGATTGTGTGATTGTGTGGGTGTATGAGTCCTTATTTACACCTAAGTAGTAAATAAAGTCTACCTGGAGAGCAACCAAGAGACCAACTGTAACTTTGGAGGAGCTGCACAAATCCACAGCTCAGGTGGGAGAATGTGTAAGCTATAAGTCCACAGACCTGCTCTTTTTGGTTACAAGGTAGAAAGAAAGCCATTTCTGAAATAAATACTATTTAAAAAAAAATTTACTGCCTTTCAGCAGGTCATCAACATAAGACTAACAATAAAATTCAGATGCTCTCAATCTAATCTGACAAAAGCAGTTGGAGAGATAATGTAGAAGACCAGGAGCCATAATTCCACCAAAAGATGGTTCATAAAAAGCATTGACTCAAGATCAGTTGAACAAAAATGCACGCTGCACTTTTCAGATTCATATTTGTAAACATATATCGTGTTTTCCTCCAATTCTGCAGTAGATTCAATTCGCAGTTGGCATCATCAGCGCTGTGATGATGTCCCTGAGGAGAGGTGCGACTCCTCAGGTAGCGCACTTCGCTCCGCTGCCGTCTCTCTAATCTCCGCTGCTATGCAGATTTCCAGCGCCGACCGAGAGTCTGAACCCCGCCACCTCTGCACCGCGCCTGCGGCTGTCCTCGTGGAGAACCGTGAAAACATGCAAAAAAGTCTGCTCTCTGCTCTCGCCTGCTCACACCGCCATGCCTAATCGCACAGGCGGAAAAAAAGGAGAAAGGAACCTGCAAAGGAGGCTACAAGGCTTGGATCAAGCCTTGTAGAAGGCATTACAACAGGATGAAGAGAACAGGGATATCTAATGCCTCAGAGGGGGGAAAGCATCTTCTTTTGATGAGCAGAACATTAGTGTTAGAGGTCACGCATGCATAAATGTTGCTGCGATTTCCTGTTTTTTGTAAAGGGGGCTATTTTATGGCACTGGATGGATGGAAGCAGGAAAACGGGAAGCAGAGCTGCTAATGCTTAGTAAGTCGTTCTCAGTGCAAATACACAGGAAGAGTCTGAGTGGGAGTGTGTGTTGGAGGGCAGGCAGAGGCCTCCGACCCTCCAGGCGAGTGTTAAAAACAGGGGGAAAAAAACTATCCCAATAAAACTGTCTGTGAAGAGGAAGGGAAATCAGCCTCCTCTCCGCCTTTGGGCTGTGAGAAACTCCTTATCAAACAGTCGAGCTGGGAGTCAGCTAAATTCGCGCCGTTCGGGCCGCGACGCCGGGTGTTAACATATCGGCAAAAGAGATAATTACTCACCATTTCTGCCTGCTGAAGGAGAGCGACAGAAACATCGGGGGGGGGGGGGGGGGGATTGCACAAAGCGCAGGGATCAAAATAACATTTCCAGCTTGGTGTGGCAATGTGACACAGTCGAATGAAAAGAGCTGACAATCATCACGAAAGCCCCCTTTCACCCACCGAGCTACTGAAGTGCTGGTGGATGTAGCATTTTTCTCCTGGCTATCTCTGAGAACAATGCAACAGCCGCCATCTGGGATTATTAGATCCTGAGTTTAAGGCGAGAGAAAGAGAGAGAGAGAGAGAGAAGCCTGTGTTCATTGTGCATAATGAACTCGCACATAAACTGCTGGGTGTGATGGGAAATATTGTCTGTCTCCTGGTTGTCTAAAACTGGACTCAAACAAAGGAGACAGTGATTTCCTTTGAGGTCAAAGACAATAGAGGCTCACATGCTTCTGATTATTCACGTCTCAGATATGAGAGCTGACCAGCTTTATTTAGATAAACAGCTGGATTTCATTTACTCCCGCCCTCCCCCATATTTTGCCTGTTTATTCTTCTTCTCTGCCCACACCATCTACCATGACTCGGCTCTTTGATCCCGTTTTGGTTTCCTTCGCTCCAACTGCCCTGCATGCCCAACTTCAGCTCCACAGATTTCAAAAGCGTCCTGGTATTTGACTATCAGATGAAGAAGTGTGTGTATGTGTGTGTTGGGACAGGAGGGTGTTTATAGTCTTGATAACGTCTCCAAAGTTCATTTTTTGGATTAAATATATTGAAAAAGCTCTTGACAGGCATGCAACCTATCTTCAGCTTGAGCCATTTGAAAAACTCTTAATATTTCTTCAAAAATAAGTTTTGGCTTCTGCAGAAGCTCTGATTTAACCCCAGATAGGAAAAAAGAGCTGTATATTTTAAATATGCTACTCTTTCTTTCATTTCTTTGTTACAAATACATTTTTCCAACTCCTGGACAAATATAAATATGGACTAAAAGCTTTTAATCTTCTCCTTCTCACCTGTTGTCTCTATTCCACACAAAAATAGGTAAATTTAAAAAAAAAAAGCTGTAAGTGTTTCAAATAAAATAAAGTAGTACACAGTTTGTGCAGGTAACTGACTCAACACAAAGGGTTAAAAGGTTTAACTAGTTTCCATCATTCACGCAGAGAAATGCCACTTCAGCTCCTCCTCTTCCTCTGGGTCTTACTTGCAGTCGAGCCTCTCAATCTCGAAGTGAGGGTTGAAGTTGAGGACGATGCGCTGCGAGGTCTCCGGCGCCTGGATGACCCAGTGGCAGTTCTGATGAGGCGGGTACTCCAGAGGATAACCGGGCGAGGTGATGTAGCCGGGCTTGCTGGCGTCCAGGACGCCTCCACAGGGTGAATCTATGGTGAAGACGGAGCACAGAAAGAGGCCGGTTATTCACCGCTCAAATGCTCATTTTGAAGCATTTCCAGTATTTCCACGACCGCCATAAAAACGCATTTCTCTCTTCTCGGCGCGATGATGCGATGAGCAACAGATGAGCACTAAAACAAAGAAAGCAATTTAGGCCTTCGGTTTGGTGGAAATTGAAAAAACTTCTCCATTGTGGATTCTCAATGCACTACTAAAACAATACAAGATGATGCATTTATTGGAACACACACACACACACACACACACACACACACACACACACACACACCCAAGCGAGGAAACACACAGTCTTTTATCCCCTCCTTCCACACCCAGCCTCTTATCTCCATCCTTCTCCTTGGGGAGCGTTCCTCCAAGTGTAATTGTTGCTCCGGCAAGCCAATCTGCAAACATTAGGACACATTCCCCGATCCTATCGCGCTCTCTCAGGAACAATAGCCTGCCAATGGCATCGCTTGGAAGGCTGAGGCAGGAAGTGACACGCAGACGACCTGTCTAGCGGGGTTCTGAGGGGGTCACCCCGACTCTGTATTAAGAAGCTAACGCCGCAACAAAGACTCCATTCTCTGCTCGCACCCTGACGGCCACAGCGGCCTTGGCTCTCTGCGTTATCTCGCGCAAACACGCCAAACACATAAACTCACAGACACAGACAAAGGGAACATGTATAGCAGTATTCTGCACATACAAAAGGACGAGTCGCGGACGCACAGACACACACACACACACAGCTCTGAGCACGGCCGTTCCTTTATTACGTTTTATTAAAGCAGGAGACATGTTCTCCATGACAACAGCAGGAGCTGGTTTATTGTAGCTAACGCTGTTACGGCTGCATGCATGTGGGTTTGCTCATGCTCCGGTGGGAACTGTAAATCTAATGAACTTTATATTGAACTCAAACACCTCCACATTATTATACAGCTGTTGTTCAGTGGCAGACAAGGAAAACATCAAACAGATGAACAACAAAAAGCCTTAATGTTCTAACTTGGGGTTCAGGTCAGCCTCCACTAGTCAACAAGAAAACCTACTGATGGCTTGTTTGTCTGAGTAGTACACATAATTTTGTGTTATTCAATCATCCCTCCCTCATTCTTACTGCCCCACCCAGACTGCCTGTCCTCCAGTCATACTTTATACAAATCCAATCAATCAGCCTCATAACTTCTTACAACTCCTTTCATCCCACTCATCCTCCTTGTGTCTTTTGACAAAACATTTTCATCCCACTTATCTCCCTCATCCCTCTCCCATATGATCTTTTCCTGATGAATCTCAGTCTTTCACCTCTTCTCTTTGAAGAGAAGCCACAGTTGTGGTCCTTGCCGTTGAACTGATTGTTAAACACTGTAGTTGGATTAAAAATGCAGCCGCCTACAACTAGATTTAACCACTCAGCTTCTGAGTCCAATCAGCTCTTGACATAAAACGGTCGATTTATTTATTTTGCCGGTTTTCTTTCAGATTTCTGCGACCACTTCAAAAGAGAATGAAAGAAAAGGAGAAAAAAAAAAATACGAGCACCAAAGGCTTGAAGTGTAATAGACCCTTCAAGTGTTGGCATTTTCACCGCCTATTGTGCTTAAAAGGCACACTTAAGATTCTCTGACATTCGACAGAGCTGCGATGGCTTTCTTACTTTGCTACCAGAGAGGAGTGACGCCCACGCTTTGCGCATCAGCCCCTCGCAGCTGCCGGTGATTTTATGCAAGTGCGTGACTCCGGCTGCAAATGCACGCTGAATTGCATGCATTAGCACACACCCAGCTGCTGCTGCGTGTTCAAATGCACCCCCACGAAGGATGACACCTTTGAGGGGCCTGTCAGACCGGCAGAGATGGGGGTCGGGGGGAATCGGCAAGCAAAAACTGTTCAAAAATATAGCAGCGATGGCAAAGAATGGCTGAGACAGACAGGAAGCCTCACATGCACACACAGGCATAGCTTTATCTGGTGTGACTGTGCAGACCGACAGTCATTGTTGAGAAGCCCATGGAGGGAACGGTGTGAAGGAGGCTATCGGCGCTCAGAGCCTCAGCAGATTAAGCCCTTTGGGGAGAAATCCTGCAGCCTCAACACTTTTTTTCCTCTGAGCTGCCCATTGAGCGGCCTCCAAGGAAGGTGGGGAGAGAGTTGGAGAGTGGAGAGAAAGGGATTACAGTGGAGAGAAAAACTGGTGGAGGAAGAGAGCGGGGATGAAAGGGAGGAAGAGGGAGACGAGCAAGGAGGGGTGGATAAAAGACGGATTGAGGCGGAAAAAAGGGAGACGGGGATTGATCGGGAAGGGGGGGGAGGAGGGTTGATTTATGACGGGTGGGTGTGGGAAAAAAGAGCATGGGAGAGGACAGGTGAGTGACAGATGTGTGGAGGAAAAGGTGATGAGGAAGTAGAAATTCAGAAGGTAAGGTGGCTGCAGAGAACCTGACGAGACTCATTAAGACATGCCTGCACTGCGGCGGCCCCCTGTGGACACTGACCCCTCTGTGAAACCTCTGTCAGTCAGCTCACATACACACACACACACACCTTCATACACATATGCATGATATTGACAAAAGGTGCTCCAATGTTTTGAAGAAAATCTAACACAAGGACTGCTTCTGCAAGTATTTGTTCAAGAATGCGTCGCTCCAACGTGGCACCATGATGGGATGTCACATGTACAAAAAGTCAATTTGTGAAATGTTGTCAGAAAGGATTATTCCACACTCAAATGTTTTCAAAATGGAAGCAACTGAGATTGACAACAACTCTGCCACGCTGTCAGAAGCTAAGTGACATGATGTGCCAAAAGCTGCATCCCTCCAAATGTCATAAGACCTTCAGAGTAGCTCAAGAACACTGAAGGGGGCTTCATGGATTGGATTTACATGACCAAGTAACTGCATTCAAGCGCAGTTACTTGGTCATGACTCTGGTTTAGTCGGCATGTTTGAGTGACGGATCAGAACAAATTTCCCTCAATTGGAGGTTTGGGAGACCCGTACTTCCCTGACTGCATTGTCACGTGTCATTTTCGGTGGAGGTGGCATTATGATGCGGGGCATTTTTCAGGAGTTGAGCTCGTCACTTCTTAGTTCTCAGAGAAAAGAACTCAGAATTATTGCTAGGAGATTAATTGAATTTATTGGTTTGTCGGACGTTTTGTTTAAGATTTAATTTGCATTGTTTTTTCTTTGGTGTCCATAGTTCAGAGTTATGTCAACCAGAACTGCCATCTTGTTGTAGCGTGTCTTATAACTTCTATTAACTTAGTCTTTGAATTCAGGTCAACCCCCAGAAGGGATGATTGAAATAGAAGCCAGTTTCTTAAAATATTTTTTCTCAAGGAAAAAAAAAAGAGATTAAAATCAGAAATTGAATTTAGTGTTTAAGAAACTGAGGATTTTGCTTCATTCAACAACTACTCCCCAAACAAAGTCCTTAAAGAAGCTTTCTCGTCCAACATCAGTGTCTGACCTCATGAATACATTTCAGGTAGAATGATCTAAAGCTCCCATAAAGACACTCCTACATCTTTTGGAAAGCCGTCCCAGAAGAATTGAAGCTGTTGCAGCTGCACAGGGTGTCGACCTCATTATAAACCCCATTAAGAAGAGGATAAAACTCAAGTTGATATGTATGTGAAAGCAGATGAGCAAATGCTTTTGGCAATATGATGCATATGTGTGTGTAGTCACTGCCATATATCAATAGATGAGCGCATGCTCTTTTAATTTCTTGGTCATCTTTCACACTTAGTAAGCAGAAAGAGGCTCTCTTGTACGATGCGTGTGTGTTTTGAGTGTTTTCGTCAGTGTTACTTGTAGGGAAGCACTCAGGAGCTGACAGAGAGCCTCGTGAATTACAGCCGTCTCGTCTTGTGGAGAAGTCCATCTGTCTCCACATGCACACACACGGGCGCCGCATATGTTCCTTCCATGCAGCCACCAGAACCTTATTACGCCAGAACAATGACGCCGACTGCGTCAGCGCGAGGTGAGTGTGTTCGGAGAAGCACACAGTTGAAATAAAATGAAAATGGTGAACCTCTCCATGCTCCTGAAGCAGCTGCACAATCTTATTTTAGCAGATTGTATCAATGAAATAAGTAAACTCGCTCTTTGCATGTACGCACATTTGAGTCACTCCCAATCAACTTGGACTGGGAGATGTCTTTATCTTCGTTATCAGAGAAAATGTGCAAATGTCTGCATGTCTTAGCTCATGTCCTGCCGTGTGTGTGTGTGTGTGTGTGTGTGTGTGTGTACATTCATGCTCTCATTTCTATTAGCTGCCTTATCAGGAAAGCATGGCTTCACGCTTTGGGATAAGCTGCGAGAGTGAGGAGGAGGAGGGCTGATAAAGCCCTTCATCATTCCCGTGCCCGTACCCTCCCATCCCACGACCACCATTACCAGCACCTTAATTAAAATGTGCTATCACCCTGAGAGAGGGAGGCAGAGGGCCGAGAGGGCAGCAATCCCGCATTCATTCAACAGTAAGGGCCGGATTTCATCTCAGGCCTTCTGGACTGAACCAGAGCAGAAGAATCTTTATGAATCAAACAACATTTTAAAGAAGAATGAGAGCGACTTGGAAGATTATATCAGCCTACATAAATCTACAGAATCACGGGGAAGGACGACTGACTTTCATGTGGAAATGAAGGACCGAGAGTCAGGAGGAAGAGAAGAGTTTCTCCGATTCCTTGAAGTTGGAAGTGAAGCTGGTTCTGGTCCCGCTGCGTTTTCTAAAGACAACGCTGCAAACTGCCAGGACATTTTAGATCATTTCATGCTTCCTTGTGCTTAAAATGTTTATGGAGATGCTGATTTCATATTTCATCGGGACAGCACTGCGAAAGGTGCTAAAAGTTGGTTGAGTGACCATGGTGGTACTGAGATTGATTGGCCAGCAGACTGGCCTGACGACGCAATAATTCATGCAAACGGAGCCCCAACCAAGTACTGAACTCATGTACCACAGAATTGATGGACATCATTTTGAATTGACTGACATTTTTTGATGTAACATTATTATTTTCTGAGAGACCTGTAGTCATGTGGAAAAAAAACAATCAGCCAAAGAGAGAGATTTATAAAACGTTTCGAGGCAGACAGCTACTTTTTGCAGCCAAGACTGCATTTTTGTGCAGTCCAAACTGCACAAAAATGAGCAAGTGAAGAGGGGAAAACATTTTTTGTTAGATTTTGACAAATCAAATTGTTTTCTCAGGTTGGACTATCCCCCCTCCTCCCTCTCGTTCCATCATATGTCAGGTGTTTCAAAGCCCTCGGCCATCGTGGAAGAAACATGGACCAGGAGGAAACATCAAATTTTCATGGCTCAAAAACAATGCAGCCGAGTTTGAGCAAGTAAGTGTAAAAACTCTTCACAGCCTATTAAATGAATGAATGTCCTTCAACCTGCACGTCTCCTTGCTTCTGGTGCGTTTTTTGTGACGCAGGCAGGAGATACAGTTTCCTGGTTTTAGTCATGTCCCTTTCTTCGCCAATTCTATAACTTTGAAGACAATCGGCAGCAATCTTCCCTGGAATGTAACATCCAGAAACAGATTTTTGTTAACCAGTGCTAAATGAGTTGAAAAGAAGATCTTAACCAACAAAAGCCTCATCAAAAGCAAGTAAAATCCCCAAATCCTCTTTGCCTCCCAGTGTCTCCTCTTTCCTCCTCTCTCTCTAACAGGATAAGTGGCCCGTGCTAATCAGCTAAATGCACGGAGCTGGCCATCCTGATCAATGCTTCAATGGATCAATGAAGTAAAGCAGATGGCTGCAGGAAGAGGGGATCTAATCCAGAAGTCTACCTATCATGTCTCCTTGTCCCTCGATACACTCTTAAGAGTCAAACCTGCACCGCTAAGGCACTTCTTTGCACAAAAAAAAAAAAAAAAGCTTTCCTCCCCATCTGGGTGGAAAGGAATAAAATTGCAGAGCCGGCACAAGCGAAGGAAAGCTGTGTGGAATCAAGTAATGCTGTGGTTAGTTTCAGGTTTGATTTGAGTGAGCTTTCAGAAAACTGACTTCTTTAAAAATAATAGAGAGAGAGAGAGCAAAAGCTCAGAAAAGCTGGGTTTTTTTTTTAAATTCACACCCTTGACTGTTCTCTTTTAAAACCATCTGTGTGCTCAAATCAGCTCAAAATCCATTCAAAAACACTTTGGCTCTTGACAAAGCTGACCCCCCGCCGCTTCTCCTCTAAGCCGGTCCCAGAGCTCCAGCTAAGACCCCCCAATGCGGCGAATGCGACAAAACAGAAAGAGCAAGCTTTGTTTTATTTATCGGGGTCTTGTTTTTAATTTCACCCCGAGCGTGGCGGCCCGTTTCCAGGAGCTTTGCGAGGAGCCCGTGACTCCCATACCTGACTGGTATCGAACCGAGCGCTCCGTTTGTCTTCAGCTATGAATGCTAATGGGTGACCTTGTTTTTGCAGCTGATGCCGCCGAGGCCAGGCGGATCAAAATGCAACGGCTTTGAGAAGCGCGTGGAAGTAGAGGAAGAGCATCAAACTAATTCAAATGACAAGAAATTAAGAAACTGAAGCGATTATCAAATATGATAAAATAATATGTATGAAAATTATATGTGGTCAAAATTTGACAGGCAAGTATCTGCTATATTCAAAGGTGCAACATCACTATCCAATCTTAAAGTGAACAGTCAATCAGGCATTTAATGTCAGACAGAAATGGCTTGAGTAAAAGAAAAAAAGCAGTTTTCAACAGTCTCAAAAAAACAACACCTTATGTTCTGATCTATCAGGAAATCAGACTGCAAAATGTTACAAAACCACTTTCAAGCAGTTAACCAGCTGAACACAATTAGATACAACTGTGGAAAATATTTCCAAGAGGTGCTGCTCCACAAAAATTATTCAAAAAAAAAAAAAAAAAAGCGCATCAAAGACTCTTATAAGAAGAACCCAGAACAACATCTAACGTTAAGATTGTTACAAAGGATGCTGGGTACAAAAGTTTCAAGACCAAAACCACTGCAAACTAAGAAAGACACAAAGGCTTGTGTTGGATTTGCTAAAAAGAAAAATTAAACAAGAAATAAAGGAGATGTTTTTAGAAGGTTTGTTTTATGGCACATAGGATTTAAAACTAACAAAATATTTCAGAAAAAGAGAAACATACTTGGAGTTGAACATAGTGGTGGTGGTGTGATGATCTGGGCTTTGCTTTTATGCATTGGGACAACTTTAATAGATTCATTAAAATATCAAAGTTTGTGACTGTTTGTGAATTTGGACACTGATCCACAGAACACCAACTAATCCCCCTCTGAATTAAACAAAGTGAAGGTTTTGGTGTAGCCTAGTCAAAGTTTAGGCTTTAATCCAATTCATATGCTGTGGCGCGTCCTTAAGTTTGTGCGGTTATTAATGCTGCTTGTACCAAAATATAAACTGCATTACATATAAAACATCATCTAAACTTGAATTAAAGAAACATATTTTAATTAGTACAACATTAAGGTCTGTTGTACAATTATCCTCACAATAATGTAATGATGTTGACAGATTATTGCAAAAAAATACAGAAAAATGTACATTTTAAAGCATACTGTCGACGTTTCTCACTATTATTTCTTGTATCAAGCGCTAAAAGCTTTAAAAAACAAAACCCGCCTCAAGAAGACACTTATTCAAAGGATGCACAGCCACCCACTTAATAAACATGCAAATAAGCTGGTTAATGGCTTGCATATTAATGTTTATGGCAGCAGTAATTAATGCACATATCATGGAGTCAAGTTATTGTGATTACGGCACAAACAGAGTGTCGATTTCTCTGCTTCAGAAAGAGCGAGGCGCAGTAAAGTAATAACGGATCTCTAACATTTAGATTTCTTCTGAGCGCCTCGGGCCAGAATCAGTTTGCTCCGAAACATTTAAAAAGAGCCCAGTGAAAACATATCAAGTTACTACAGTCTGCCGTCAAAAGCCAGAACTTCTGATAGCTTGGTTCTGAAACAAGTCTGAGCCAAAAACAGACTTCCCCCCTTCTTTTTTTTCCATCTTCCTCTTATTTTCCCCACATTAACTGCATCGCCCGGTGTCGCCTCGTAACCCTTCATGCGCTCTGTTCCCTCTGTCCAGTGCCATTTTGACTCCGTGACCCCCTGCACGCTTTGATGTCCCCTCTATTTGAAGCACAATCCCCTCTCTCTCCCTCCCCACACTGGATCTGCTCCCCAAGCCCTCCTACTGCTTGTTTCTAGTGTGGTTTAGTGGATGGCATGCTCTCCTCTCCCATTCCCTCCCCTGTCTGCTTTGCTCTCTGTCAGTCTCTGGCTGTAATGTGGCTCTTGAGGCACGGACATGTGGCGCAGTCTCTTGGCAGGAGAGGAAGAGGGTAAGAGGAGCTTGGGGGGGGCAGAGATGCCCGATGACTGCCAGGAGAAGCACATCTGTCTCTGATCTGTGAGTACATGTGCTGTAAAACACACACAGCCAGAACGGAGCTAGAAGCTTTAAGAAGAGGAGGAAAAGCCCAAAACAGAGCGACAGGAAGAGTATTTACTCCTATGAGCAACCAGACTGCTATGGATGACTGAGCCTCGTGTGTCATCCTACCAGTCGCATCACTTCTCAGCACAACGAGCCCTCAGTAAACAATCTGACTACTATTTCATGGGTTAAATGTTTCCAGAGCAGTGGTTCCATTTTCAGTACTATGTGAGCTAGTTACTAAAATGTTTCTGGATGGATAAATCATAACCAGCCAAGGACAGGGAAGCTGAATTTGTCTTTGCGCCACTTTAACACCTGTAAATGCAGAACAAACAATTTTCTGATGCTATGTGTGGCCAAAAACTAATGGCTCCAATCAACCTGGATTCCTTCAGAGCTCCAAAACCGACTAACCCCATCACTCAAAGCCTCCTCAATCCGGTGCTGACCACAATCTCCTGTTTTTATGATCTGATTATGGAGAGCGCTTTGGCTCGGCGAAAAGCCCCTTCCCCAAAGTCGCCCCACTGTCTTTCCAGAGGGATAGAGAACAGCAAACGTTTCCCCAAATCCCACCAGTTTACAGCTGCCACATTTGAAAGACTTTGCAGAAGAAAATCCTGCAAATTTTGACACAAAACAATCTGAAAATGATCCATCTCAACACTTACTTTAAGCTGAGGAGAAGAACCACATTTAACACTCGAATTTCAACATAGAACATGGTAGTGGCAGTATGATGCAGTGGGAATGCCATTGTCTTATGAGGTATTTTAAGCGGATCAGTGTTGGATAATCTTTTTTAGGATATGGAAACAAAAAAGTGATCACAACCTGTCGTTTTTATAGCCAACTGAGCACCGAGCCCCCTGCCTCGAAAAAGCACCTGGAGCCGCTGGGAAAGGAAGAGTGATGGTCCCTAATGAACGCCCTAATGCGTGAGTCAGACCCCGCAGTGACAGAGTGGCTTTTACGCACGCTTTCTTGGCCACCAGCAGAAAGTGGTGAAAATTGCAGGTTGCAGAGAGGGTCCATCCCTCTCTGCAAAACATTAACACCCCCCACTCCCCCTTCCTAATCGGAAGAGCTTTTTAATCAAGAGAATGGGTTTGTTTATTGTTGCTGATTATTAATTAGAAAAATAAATCTAAACAAACTAAATCTAAACGTATGACGCCCAAACTTTAGAAAAACAAAACAAAAACAAAGAGTTTAAAGGTGACGGTCCATGCGCCAAAACCCAAGAACTGAACCCAAACTCACCGCTCTGTCCACATCCTAAGTGACACAGTGTTATTAAAAATCCAACCAGCGTGGTGGGAAAATCCATCTCTGATCAGGCAAAAAATAAAGAAAAATTATGCAAAAAAAAAAAGTGAGTTTTTCTGCTGTTTCTACTTTGTTGGATTTAAACACTGCAGTTGCTCAAAAACACAAAATTCCACATCCGCTTCGGTCGAAGCCAAAATCTGGAAAACCTTTTAAATGAAAGAACCCCCGATGTTATGACATGCCCATTCGCTGGGGAACGAGAACACCGGAGTGATGCTCCAAAAACTCATCCAGGAAACACCGAGGGAGCAAAGTTCTGGTGGAGAGTCTGGACAGCGGCTCCAGGGTCGCGTCAAGTTCCGACACAGGCTCCCCTGTCTGTCCGAGTATCTCCTCCTCTGCCGCTCCTGCGTATTTTACGCACACGGGGGTCCGCTTCTCCTGCAGCGATCTGAAGCCCACCGCCTCTCCGAGCGCAGGACGCAGCTTCCTCAAGAAATCAAACTGGAAACAATCGGATCTAAACGAGCGGTCTTCTCCTGCCTGACAGACCGCTCACACCGCGCCGCTCTCCGCTTCGCAAGCCCTGCGCTCCGCTCCTGCTCCGCTCTGACACCAGCGTGCGTCCCGCGTCTGCCTGCGAGCTGTGTGTGCAGCGTGTGTGTGAGTGATCGCTCTTTTGAGCTGAGCAGCTATCGCGTTACAGTCACGGCGCCCGGGCTCCGCCTCCTCACACCCCTCCACCCCCTCCAGCCCTCTTTCCCTCGCTCACTCCGGGTATTTGTAAGAGAGAGAGAGAGGAGAGAGAGCATGCCTCCACCCTCCCCCTGCACGATGCCACAGATATGAACTCTTCCACAGATAAAGCCGAGATAAAACCACATTGTTATGGTAAAAACAAGAGACCCCAACTTCTCCAGGGGTCGTTTTATCTCACAGGACCGGCAGAAGAAATAAACGCAGCGGTTTGCAAGTGTGACTTCTGTGTTCAATCTAAACTTCTCACGCCGAGGTTGCCCCCTCCTTAATAGGAAAACTGTCCTGTTGGTCAGGTCAGGCAGAGAATGTCATAGAACACCAGTTTTAGTATAGCTTAGAGTTTGGACTTTGACTAGGACATTTTATCACTTGAATTTTCTGTGATCAAAACATTCCTTGTTGCTCTGGCTGTGCGTTTAGTGTTATTCTTCTTCTGGAAGGTATTCATCTTCTAATTGACTCTGAGACGTTTCTCTGCCCACGCTGAAGAAAAGCCTCCCCACAGCATGATGCTGCCACCACTGTGTTGCTGTTTGCTCCAGCTGCAATACAGTGACAGCTTTCCTCCCAGTAAAACCAAGAAGTTCAGTTCTGGTCTTATTGTATCTTTAACATTTTTATTCAACATTTCTAAATAATATAACATGTAAATATTAGTGGTTACTGCAGTAATTGCAATCAAATAAGCACAAAAACACACAAGCACATTGTCTGATGTGCTTCAAAAATGTGCTTCAGGTCTTGGGCTAAATCTTAAATGCGCTCAACTCTGCAGCTGCAACCAGACTGAAACGCGGCTGCGAACACATTCGCGAGGCTCTGCATCCTCGAAAGAGTGAGAAAGGGAGGAGACATGGCGCACGGCCGCCTTTCACCACAAAAAACACATCAAACTATGGCGGCAATGTCAGGGCCCTTAACCCACCAGAGAGAGCCCACCTCAGCCCAGCCCAATGTCAGCCCTGCAATCAGCCAGGCCTAAATACAGAGCGGGGAAGCCGTGTAATGACACGGTAGTGAGGCCCAAAATAATCTGCTGAGAAAGGCCTCTGCAGTGTCCAACCCATGTGCCCTGCCTGTGGCTTGTATTACCTTGTAATGGAGTGGACTGGCAGTATAATGACAGCATGTAACCTTGCTGGAATCTTTATTTGGAACAGCTCTGTGCATTCCTACCGGTCAGGACTCACGGGAATCCTTCTGAGCCAACACAATTGTTTTTAGGGGGAACTTTTTTACCCCGGGATCCTACAATGACAGGAATCAAACTCAGTGTTTGGAGAATTGGAAGAGGCTCAGCTTTTTCGTAACCGACTTAATTCTCGTTGGATCCAGGAAGTCCTGAGATGTAAATGGCGTCGACGGCGTGACCCCCGATGCCCTTGACAGAAGGTTGTGTGACGGGTCTGCGTGTCCCCGTCTGTCACCTCGGTCAACTGTCATCCCCCACCCCTCCTCTCTCTGCTTGACTAGAAGACATCGACTTTCTGCTTTCTTGCGGCTTGTCAGTCATTTTTAAGCCCATCCACAGCCTAAGGATGGGCGGCTGTCAGACATCAATGAGATTAGTTAATCTGAGCCTCTGGTGGAGTGGGGGGGGGTGGGGGTTTTTCTACTGGCATAAACCACCCTGCCATGTTCTCCATGCTGGATTTGCCCATGCTTGTGAGATTACACACCAGACATGAGTGTTGGGTGTCTAGAGAGCTCTGATTAAATGCTTTTTGATGAGAAAAAGTGATCTTTGCTTAACCTCGCTTTGACCCTTTCACAGAGATAAGGAGAGGCGGAGAGAAAAAGCAGACCATGTAAAACCTTCAAGCAACAGTGGGCTTACTTTCTGTCCCCCCCGCCCCATTCCTGTCCCTGAGGGTCATTTGATAGTCTCCTTTTCCATTTGTCAACATCTCTCTCTTTCCACCATCAGCTTTCAACCCCCAAAATATTGGGCCAACACTCAAGTAATGGAAACTGACCTGAGAGGGGGAAACGGCAAACATTGTGAGCAATATAAGTTGGTATATTGTTAACTGAAAACATGCATTGCTCTGTATTAGGGCTCATTCCACGTTTTTCACCTTGCAACCACAAATGTAGTGTTTTAATAGGCGCTCTGTGTCACAGACTGACAAAAAGTTGTTTAGGTTTTGGATTCCTTCCTTTTATGTTTCTGTTTCTGTTTTGTGTTTGATTTATGAAGGGATAATTTTGTGTAATTTGATGTGTAGGGCATGCATAAATTCAAGCCTTGTGCTCCTGCTTGTATCTTTTCAGTCAAATTGTTTATAGTGTTTTAAAGTGTGCATAACAAATTATTTGATGACTGACTGAATAAATAAATTAAAAAAAAATTAAATCAAAGTAGTGCCTAAAATTTAAGATGATTGTAATATAATCAGTACAGCACGAGGATGGCAACATTATGATGTGGGGATGTAAAAAAAATGGTTTTACATTAAAATATTCTGATCGGATATCAGTCCATCTGCACAGCTGGCGCACTTTGAAATTCTACAAATAGCTTCATGCTAAAACGAAAACAGCACTGCAGGAAGCTGCTATTTTGAGCATGCGTGTCTCTGCGTCGCAGTCTGTGAAAGCGCCGCAATTCTGAAGTCAAGCCTGTAGTTTTAACGCATGAAGCTCTTTTCCTGGTGTGTTTTTCCACAGCTTCCCACCATCTGCTTTCTCTCTCATCTCTCTGCTGCACAGAACAGCCAACAAATGGCTGTCGCGCAGTCCAAATCCTCACCTCAGCACACCTGCGCTGGGTTCACTCATGGGTGGTAGAGGAGAACCCAACAGAGTCCCCTCCCCCCACTCCCTTGGTTGTACGGATGTGTGTGTGTGTGTGTGTGTGACAGAAAGACAGAACAGAGAGGAGAGAGAGACACCAGGCTGTATACCGCCTCGCTTATCACAACCTGCCCCACAGACTGACAGCATGACTGATAACTCTCCCTCTCTTTCTTCTCCTATCACACACTCCTCCACTCTTTCAACGCCTCTCACCATCTTCTCGCTGTCGCCTCCGCAGAGCTGGTTGCAGGTTCGATTCTGGTTGAGGACCTCAACGTTGGTCTCTATAAGCTCAGAAACTTTGTTGCTTTAGTGATAATGAGTTAGCCTCCACTCTGGTAGTGACATAAGACTGTATGTTACGCATCTAAATAAATTAGATCATCATCCAGGAGTTGGTTTGTTTTAGGAATTTAATTGAAAAAGGGAAGCTGGAAGAAGGGATTAACATTAAACCTTTTAAATTTGGATTTAAAAGACACAAAAATATTGCAATCATTGGGGAAAAAGTGACTATATGTTAATCTGTCAATAAGGGTGAGTACTGGAAAGTTAAGTGGAAGGAAAAATGCAGTTAAAAAGCTAAGCAGACGGAAAGCACATGGACATACTATCCACAGCAGGTCAACATTTCTGAATTACATCTAAAAGTTGTGAGTATGAACAACATCCATCCATTTTGAGTTAAAGTATAGGGCGGTATTTATGTGGACCAGATGCAGAAATGTATGTTGTAATTCAGTTTTCAAAAATGGAAAACTTAATTATTATTATTATGCTGAATTATATCTAAAGCTGCTGATTTGGGTCATTTATTGTGTCCAAAATTAATACAATTCAAGTATAAGTGTAAATAAATGGAGGGGTTACTTATTGGCTTTATACAATATATATTTATTAATTAAAATAACTTCACACACATCATTATTAGCTAGATTATGATAATGAACCTGGATATTCTTGTCTTGTAGGTTTTAATTGGACCTCAGCAAAAGAAATCTCAGTTCTTCAGTCATAGTTTAGCAAGAGCAAACCCTGCTGCATGCTGAATGAATAAGAGGAGATGTACAGGGAAAAAAATAGCACCATAACATAAATGCATCTTAAGGATATACCGAATGGTTTTTGGCATTCAAACTCTCCCCGCTGTGTGTTTAATCCTTGAAATGTCATGTTTAATATATTTCTGTCGTCATGCTGTTCTGAGCTGTTGCGGTGACCCAATTTCCCCTTGGAGTCCCTTAAAATCAACTGATCTTTATCTTTTAAGTGCATTTGCATGCATTTATGCACGGATCCTAATCTAACTCGAGATACTTCCTTCTATCCACACATTCCTCCAGTGAAGAAGCTCCGTTTTGTTCCCACAAGGCCCTTGTATCTTCTGCAGTGTCTTGACTCACTCCAACTGTCACATTCCTGATAGGCCACCCAAGTTATGGGCATGCCCTGACCAGGGTAATAATTACGCACAAACCCATACTTTAACCTTCTACTGTAATGCTCACGCAAATCTTCCCTTTGCTGTTGCCGTCTCCTTGGACTATATGGGAACATCTGGTGTCTGTCTACCGTCTTCCCACTCCTCCGCCCTATTTTTTATGATTTTTTTTTCTTGTCAGTGCTACCTTCAGTGGCAGTAACAGCTCACTCATCAAAACACTTTCAGCTGCAGTAAGAAACAACAGTGGTGCCAGACAGAGAGGAGGCGTCGGAGTCAAGTTCTGCAGAGGTGTCTTTGCTCAACAAAGCAGCCGCGGTGGGAGAAGGTTTTATTATCTTCATGATTCTGTTTGGAAGAAAGCAGACATGGCATGAATGTAAATATTATCATTTCACCAGCTGATGCATGTTTCAGTGGTGCTTAAGATGCAATGCAGTGCTGAGCCTAAAGGGGGCAGGCGACTGCATGAAGCCGAAAGGGTGAGAGGTCCTGACTGCAGGCAGCCTTCAGAAACATGCCTGAAATTGAGACTGCACTTCTTGCCGCTGCAGATATTTAATAGCCAACAAAGTTACTGTTAGAAATATTAGTGATTCCAAAAGCAGACAGATAAACAGATTTGCTGGCTCAGTAAAATGTGTGAGAAGTCCTAAATTAAACACTTTTTTATTGCCGAACTTTTAGATCAAAGCTTTTGTGAACTTCTAGCTAGTAATTTGTGACTTTCCTTTATCCTAGGATGTAAATAGCAGCTGGCCTGGATGAGAAACCAGGAGTGTCTTACCTTTGATCACTAATGTAATCCTGTCCAGTTGGTTAAATTTCAGAACAAAGAAGATGAGTCTGCAGGAAAGCACCTCACCCCCACTAAGTGATGGTAGGAAACTATGATGCAGTGGGCCTGTTTAAAACCTTAATATGTTAAGTTTTTCTCCCTAATAAATAAAAACACAATCTAGAAACTGGTTGATGTCTGGTATTATAATCCATTTGATTATTTTAAGCTGCAGAAATCCAAGTCTGAGTAGTCAACACTCTTACTGTTTTCCCAGTCTCCTATTTCAGCCAGTTTCACCATTTCCCACGTAACCAGTTAGCCATGACTGGTTTGTTCAGTGTGTTTGGTGTGTGTGGGAGTCAGTCGCATGCAAACAGATCAAACAAGTGATCTGTAAGGATGTCATTGTAAAACTGCAGCACCTTATTTTGGAGAGCTGTTCATGACAAGCCAGCTCCATCAGTAGCTGCTTTGTATTCAGACATGAGTCCTGCACAAACTGCACTGCTGTGGAGCCACAGTGGAGCTTCAAAAAATATTGTTTGCTCGCTTTAATTGCAAGATGTCTGCTCTATTCCCTGGCTACCTCTTGTTTATGATACAGCATCATTATCCTCCATATGTTGCAGAGTAAAAGAAATAATAATAATAAAACTAGGAGATGTGTCTCTTCTTCCTTTGCTTTTCCACCAGGGCCTATTTTACTTCTGCTCTGTTTCTTTCATCTCTTTCCACTGCCCTGCTGTGTGCCTTTATAGTCACATCAAAGTGACCTTCGCCACCCTGCTCCCTCCAAAAATCCCTCCCCCCATTTTTTTTTTTTTTTTCCTTTTTAGTCAGGAGACACACACAAATATATTTCCCAGGCAGTAATGCAATAACTCCGGTATTAGGCAAACAACTGGAATCTTTTTCCAGCACTTATCTATACTTCTTGACATCGGAAAGGTTACTAATATCAGGAAAAATGGAGACAAATCTCCTTCTAATTGTGCTTGCAGTGTGGCCTGTTTTACTGCCTTCGTAAGTAGCAGAAATCATTGTTGCTGCATTATGAGGTTTTAATTATCACAATAATAATAATAAAACAGACAGCCTCTTTTCCGTGCCTTATTCACTATGCACAGCCGTTATCGTTTGGTCTCTGAAGGGAAGATCTGCAGTAGACAAAGCAGAGAGGAGAAACACTGGGGAACAAGTGCATGCTAATGAGAAACACTTCTTTTTTTTTTTTTTGGTTGCTGGGAGATAAAAGGTGTTGCACAGCCAGGAGCAACACTTTAATGTGTGACAGCAATGTAAGTCAGAATAAGGAGAATTATGTCTTTCTTGTATGAAGTCAGGCACTTAAACATTAAGCATGCAAACTCTTACTGTCCGTTTACATCATACACATAAGCAGTTTGTAGGATATTTAGGACATGCTTCATACAGCTCTGACATTACAACCTAAAGCCACATCATATTACAATGAGGAGAAAGGATACATTTATTTTTACAAAGAAAAACCTAAAAAGTTGGGAGTTGGTATGTATCCAGCCCCATTCACTCTGAATCCTCTAAATAAAATTCAGTGCAACCCTCAAAAGTCACCAGTTTAATACATATTAAATATGGCTCCATAAGGTGAATCCTTTACAAAATACTAGGGACCGTCTTTAAAAAAGCCTAGCACTGTCTGCAACACCAGACAGCATAAATTATTACACTCAGTGGAAACCGTATTAGCACCACCGAACATGCTAACATCTACAGTCTTTCTTATCTCAAATCTTTGGAGTTCAGCCAATTAACTCCAGCCAATAGCATGTCGAGTTGCACTGGTTGTAGGTATTTTAGCTTCCAAAGCTGAATTTTCTTTTGAGTATTTTAGATATGTGCCACATATAAATATGCAAATTGGTGAATCAGAAAAGCAGCAACAAGAACCATAGTACCAGTAAAGGGGCTTTGTGTATTTCTCTATCAAACAGTACCCTTACAGATTACACTTAAATGCATGGTTGATACGTAACGGGTATAAAAATGATCATGATGTATGATTATGGATTTCATGCAGAAACAAAACATAGGTTTGCAAACAAGAAGTTTTGCTTTAATCGTGGTTGACAGATTTAATCAGTGTGATATTGAAAAAAATTAAAAAGTGAAAAAACAGCTAGATGCAAGCACTGACTTGAGGATTTCCTGTAGAACTTTGAAAGGCTACTCATTGTGATATGTGCGTAGTAAAGAAAAAAAAAAAGAGATCAAATTTGAATCTATAAACTGTTAGATTTGAGGCGTTTTCTTTCTGAAGGAGAGGAAAAACCACGCCAGAAATTCAAATGAGGTGGAGGGGGATGGAAAAAAAATAAATAAATCGAGAGGGAAACAGATGGGAATAAGAAGCTAAGAGTTGTAAAGAGCCACGGAGAAGATTTGCTGCATCTGCTGTGGGAGAAACTGGAAGAAAAACAGGAAAATGTCAGGGCGAAAACAAACGGAGAGGTTCCATGGGTGCAATTAGGATAGAGGGCAAAGGGAAGGAGTAGAGGAAGAGGTCGGAGGTTAAGATGTCTGGCCATCCAGAAAAGCAGACATTTTTGAGACAGGCGTCTTCCTTAATGGGGTTTAACCCTGATGCGTTCACATTACCGTCGTAATCTTATCAGTTCATTTTGTGTGTGTGTGCTAGCGCAGCTAACAGCCAAGCACTTGGCCCCATTAGTAAAACCTAACTGACTTACAGCCTGCTGACCACAAAGGTAACATCTGCGTTTGTCATGTAAGCGAACGCCCCATGTCGACCCACGGCACGCTCTCCCACGTTTTAAAATGACATCTGGTCCCAAGTGAGTCGCCCAGCTGAAGACTGACCTTGATAAGCACCGGGGGACACAATATGGACTTTTTCCGATTTCTCCTTGAACGGAAATAGTCCAGGTCGAGTGAAGACAAAGACAGAACTTTTAGCTAAATCTCCAAAAACTGCCTGCTTGACTTTATTTCCTATCCATCTTTTTCCATTTGAGAGCCATGGCTGCAGATCTAGAGCGAGAGGAGCTTCACATTTGACTGCATACTGCTCCAGTGTAGGGTTATGGTCAAAGCCTTTGAGCCCAACAGAACCACAACATCTGAAAAAAGGATTTGGAACAAGTTAGCAACCGTAGGTAGAAAACAACCTGAACAACCTCGTCATTGTGCCTGGAATGTGGAAAGAGCTCTTGCTTTAAGTACACAGGATCAGATAGAGATTAAAATGAACTTCAGTTGTCTCCTGCTTCCTTCCACAAGTTACCTGAAGGGATGTGATAATAAGCCCTCTACAGATTCACCACACAACCAAACTCCCATGAACCTCCAGCTTTTCGACAAGGAAGTTTCTCTACTCTAATAATTTGAAAAATCTACAATTTTGTTAGATGCATTTAACCAAATGATAGCAGAACTTCAGAAAGACATTTTAATCATCTTATTTGTCTAAATTAGTCCCTTTCTCTCAACCTTCTCCTTTAATAATTGGTTTATTCAGTACTATTTTCTTTTCTTTTTTGTAATGTTAATTTACCAAAAATAAAGTTAATCTAAATAGATAATAGTCTTTGGTACAGTGATAGGAGCATACGATTTAAAAAATGTCACCACCTCCTGTATCAATATAAATTACAGTCTACGTATGGGTGTTTGTGTCTGATTCCCTGGGAATTTCGTTTTCCCCACACTCCTGAAAGCATCATTCACCTAATCTGGAAAATCTCTCTGGTGCAGTTAATTAGGATGAGAGGCAGCGTAAGAATGATAGCGGAGCAAATCAAGCAGCCCAACAACAAAATAGGGACTTTTAGAGATTATATGTTAATTAACTATTTATTTGCATAAGAAAGTATAAAATTTGGACTTCGGAAACAGACTGGAACATGTTTTTTTTAGGGTGAAGGTTAATTAATTCCTTTACCTTCATGTATTAACTTAAAATGACCCTTTTGGTTTTAAACACTACACTCCTATCTATTGGAATGCTTGAGGCGAAGACCCAAACCTTGATAACATTGTGTCTGCATAAATCTAACCACTGCACGACACAAGAACCTGTTTTAATGGAATGCTCCGGAGCTAAATCTGTGGAGTACCCTCTTGATTTTAGTGCAAACAGAATAAGAGTCCAATCAGGCAGGAGACCGGAACCAACACAGACACACAGGGGAGGTAGAAATGAGACGAAAAGGGGAAAAAGGCTGACAGGTGAACAAGACAAACCCGAGGATCCATCATTATTTAGCCTTGGATACACAATATCAAATGGAGGACAGGCGACGCTTCCATATCAGCCTGTTATTATTGAAAATGACTAATATATTCTGAAGAGAGAAAAGTCAGAGTGAAAGAGAGATGGATGAGATATGGAATCGGATGGAGACTGACACTCAATCTTTCTGAATAGCAATCCAATAACATCTCCCGAGTTTCCTTATGGCTAATCAATCGTGCCGCAGCGCAGAAACAAATCACCATATCGCAGAGTCAATAACCGCCAGTCACGGAAATACCTCGCCTCAACCGTCAGTGTTTATCAAACTCGGTCCAGTCTCAGAGCAAGGATGGGGAGAAGAGTGACAACGCATGCTTGGTATGCGCTGCGGTAGCTTCTTACAGTGGCCTGGGCTGCATGTAATTTAGATAGCGATAAGGAGGCAATAGCACGGTGCTATCTACCATGCCATGACCTCAGGTGAAACCAGGCTTAACCAACGTTAAGATGGATGAAGATCTGGGTTCGGAAAGCTAAACACAACAACTTTATCGGGGAAGGAATGGGGGAGGCAGGTCGACTCACACCTTCATGACAAACAAGATGCAGGTCCTGCCATATTGGACACGTCTTAACGAAACTCACTGGCATTATTTACACAATCCCCGACTAGTCCAAGGAAAACAAACATTTCATCTTTATGTGCTCACAATATATTTATTGTGAGCGTCCTGGATTGTTAGTTACATATTAGTATGAATTCAGTGAAAAGAAACTTATTGCTTTGGAATATTTAGGTGATTTTCAATCCAAAAATAGTTTTGAAGTGATTATTTTTTTACTGAAGAGCATCATTTAATCTCATTTCAGCTTCCAATAAAATCTTATTTAGTTTTCACAAGTTGAAAAAAAGTTAAAATCCATCGTTGGACTTGTTTTATGGCTTTTCTCCCCCCTTGTACATGTTTCCTACTTAATCAAGCCTCCCACGTCAGTTTCAGTGCCATTTTCCCAGCTCACTTTAAATTATAACTCTGAAAATAAGAAAAATAATTTTATCTCTATAAAATGTGACCCAGCGACAGACCAGCTGGAAGAAGTAGCGTTAGGAGAAGCCAGACCTGGCCTGATGCCTCACTGACCTCACTGTGGCTGCAGCTCTATGGCTTCATATTAATTACACAGGGAAAAATTGTCAAGTATTTTACAGCAAAATGATGGGACAACATTTTACTTGTCTTTTTTTCTCTATATTGAAAGTATTCTGCTGCTGAAGGGGAAACAAGTGGTACTTTTAGCACCACTTGGATAATTAAAAGTTTGTATAAATGTGCCAATTTATTACAAAAGTGGCACATTCTTAGTTTTCAACAAGAAATTGAATTGTAAATGGATAGTTGTTCTGGTGTATGAAATCAATAGTAGTTCTCGTGGATGACTATCAGTATATTTCATTTGAATTTCTGATTTTTATCCTTGACCCTCGACTATTTGCGTCTCAATATTTGCAGATTTCTGTTCATGTATTTTTCCTGTGAAATTAAATTTTAAATTATTCTTGGAAAATTTGAATATTTGTTCTTTTTTTTTTTTTTTTTTCATAGAGCAAATAATATTCCAAAGAATCAGCAGGAAGTGTTGAATGTCACTATTACCAGGTTTTAAAGAGAGGTAAATGCAAAGATCATCTGCATAACAGATCACTCCTCATGGCAGCAGATTATATGTATAATCTTCTAAATATACACATGAAATCCAATGAGAGGAGTCTGATATCTGTCAATTTATGTCTTTGAGATAATTTCAATTGTCGAGCTGTGATCTGGACGCCTCTCTGTTAGCTTGGCTGGGTTTAGTTGGTTTTGGTGTGTGTGCACACCATCTGTACGCCGCGGACAGTGTGTGGGTTTTATGGTGAGGAGCCCAGTCGAAAATCAGATGTGGTTCAGTGCCGGCTTAACCCGAAGGCCATCTCTGAGAAGAATAATGTCACACAATAATGTGAAGAAAGTTCTTCTCAAAAGTCAGTTTGATCAAGAAACGGAGGAAATATCACTTAATTAGCTGAACATTTCCGCTGCTTAAAATACACGATTGGAGAAGTCGTTCAAAAAGTACTGCACTTCTTTTCTTTTTATCTTTTGCTTTGACTATAAAACAAAGAGATAACATATAAAAAGAGACCCTCTTACTTTCTCTCCCTGCAATCTCTGTTTCCTTTGAAAACCAAACAGTGGTGTGTTTGACATTAAAACAGACCATAAGTGCTGCTTTAAAATCCATTTACAGAGGAGGGGAATACAGTGAACCCTCGTTTTTCGCGGGGGTTGCGTTCCAAAAAGAAGCCGTGAGAGGCGAAATCCGTGAAGTAGTTACCTTTATTTTTTTACAACTATTATGCAGCTTAATTAAATACTCTACATTGAAACCAAAGAACAAAAGGCCTATGCATTTTTTTAAACAAACAGGACGCTTTCTTACAAATAACTACAGTAAAATAATCATTTTAATCATCAATATGAAGTACAGTAGGACAAATTGCGACTCGTGTATTTCACTGTGCCTGACTTCACTCTCTAGTGTCTTTTTCTTCTGAAGCCTGTGGTGCAGGTGTGTTTTTTCCGAGAGAAGAACATCGTTATCGGTAGTTGTTGTCCCTCTTTTTTCTCCTGGGAAAAAATATTTGCCAAAATTTGCCAAGCTGTATTATGTATATTTAGAGGCAGAGAAGAAGCGCACTGTCCTGAAATATTAAAACAGAAGGCACAGTCTCAAATTTCTCAGCTTCCTGTTTGCGATTTTCCAAAGGCATCAGCAAAATAACCAGGCAGATTTTTTGTGCAACACAAAATTTTCAAACAAAAAATGACTTTTGTGAAAGAGAAAAATCGACTGATCAAATTATTTGACCGCCCATCCCGAGCCCTTTTCTGTCAATTAAGAGTAATTTCCCTCTGCAGATTCGTCTCCTGGACTTTGTCAAGCTGCGTCTAAATAGCCCAAAGCCACCAGCCAACACAAGGAGCTGTCAGTAATAACAGGACCAGCTGCCAGTCAACTGGAAGCAGCCGTTCAAACACAGTGAGCAGGGAGCAAGATACTGCAAAAACTATACAGCTCTATATTTAGGAATAAAGTCAGTGGGATCCAATGACCCGTAAGAAGTTGGGGCATCCAACAACAAGCTTCTTTATCCCAAGGGGGAACACTGTTTTAGAAGAGTAAATCAAAGCAATATGGAGGAGGTGGAACATTTGTTACTCTTTCAGAGTTGGTCAAAGATTTTAGTACATAAGCTTTAAGAAATAATGAAAAACTAACTTGTACCTTTTTCAGAAAATCCCATCTTAAAGGAAACAGATAAACCACACAATGGTGTTACAGTTAAAATATCATCCAAATTTAACAGAAAAAAAAATTCCAATGATATTTCTTAATCTCAGTGTGCCATGCAAATGCTCCGTCTAATTCGATGAAGATTAACTCGCCTCTGAATGACAAATTCTTAGATGAGCTGCTTTGGCAGAGGAATCTGACCTGTTTTCCGATTCAGCTAATAATTACTGAACACATGGGTTCATTCAGATGAAGCTTTACAGTAGATATTATAGTTGGATGTGAGACGTCACCTCTAACTCGAGGCTCCTTAACTTTTTAAACTGCGATTGGTTTATGTTTCGCTAACATATTCCAACATCACTCCAAGACCAATCTGACAAGGCTTATTTGCAATTTAAAGCATCTTCAACAACCACTCCACCCTAAAACAGTCACAATCATTGTTACATGTTGTTAGTGATCTTTTAATAAATCTAATTTCACCGGATTTTGACCCTAGAAGAAACTCCAGCAGGAACCTCAGTCACGGGTTCTCGTTAGTCAAACCATCATGAAATATTGGTCTCACATGAGAGTTGAATTTCAAGTCTCGTGATTAATTCGACCACTGCTCTGCTTCCTGCCCCCTACTGTGAACTTTTATCAGTCAATTACACGCCTTTGTTTTTTTATTATGGTTTTCTAGTGCGTCACATTAAAGAACACCTTGGGCCTCCAGCTGTGAGCTCGGAGCTATAAACCTTGATCACCTTTCAGACTCTGTGGTAACCAGGTTGTTTATGACCCTAAAATGTCATTAAATTTCTACAATGAGCGTTTCTCTTTGTAGTGGATTTCAAAGGATATAATTGTTAAACTGGCCTCACCGATTTAGAAAAAAAAAAAAAAAAACTGTCACAACTTGTCAATAACACAAAATGAAAAGGTAAGATTTTTAAAAAATATATAAAAACAGGATGAAAAATTAATTGTTTACTAAACCTTGTTGAGGAAAAATACAATCCAATACAAATCCATGTCTAATAGCTACTGATGAACTAAAACAAATAAAATAGACAAAAACTACTAATTCACAAGACGATTAATCTTGCATCCTATTTATTGAGGAGAGGTTAATCAAAATATGACCATTGTTCTAGTAATAAGATATCAAAGTTATTATTAATTAGTTTACAGAACATTTTGCTTTTATTGTTCTAATTTGCATCACTGGGTGTAAGATAAACAACATAAGGATGAGGAAGAAGAAAAGAGAACAATCATATTTCAAGAAGGGCAGATGGAAGGAGAGAGAAACTGTCATCTTCGCCGTAATGGGAGGAAAGGGAGCTTTTCCTGATTGGAGTCGCCATGGCAATGGTTGGCACCTAGTATACGGGTACATGATTGTGTTTTGTGTGATGGGCTTTTGTGTAAGCGTTTCTCAGCATCTGGGAATGTTTGTTGGGGTGTGTATTGTGTGTGTGTGTGTCGTTGGAGGTTGAAACGGGCGATCTGTTCGTGGGATTATCAGTGTTGTGAAAAATGAGGCAAATGAGGAGGTGGGGAGCAGAAAGGCTGCTCTCAGGATGCCAGACACATAAACGCAAAGCCATTTCAAAAAATGGTTTACGTCAGAGAAAGGGTGGTGTGACGTTGAACAGTGATGAAAAGTGCTTCTTGTCAATATTTGTTTCAAATTCAAAATCTTTAAGAAGCTCCTACTTTTTCTAACAATCCCTCTTCAACATGTCATGACAACAATGCTCCTCCATTATGCCATTTACAATTGTTCTTAGGAGCATTGGACAAACTGAAGTAGTTTGTCTGATAGGCTCACCATATGCAGCGGTTTGCTAACTGTTGCTGCCGCTAGTCTGGAGGAGCTGAGTGGGGAAGTTGCGGGAGAGTGGAAGTCTGTGAAGTTTTGCGGAAGCAGGCGGTGCTTTGTATGAGCAAGCATTTCAGCAGAGTGCTAGTTAGCATGGATGTTAGCATGCTGTAAGAGCAAACCTCTGCGTATGACATTATTTTATGTGGATAAATAACAACCAGCTAAACAAAATACTGCACTAAGTGGCTGCTGCTTGGCTGATCACGATTTCTGGGGGAAACACTGCATATTGTTTGTATATATTTTTATATAACATACTCCATAAATCTAAAATCTTGCCATAATGCTGTGCAGACTGAACTGTTTGTCACAATGACAATCACATTCAGAGTTTCGTTGATTCACTTGCTACCTGACAGCAGCACAGACTAACAGGTAATGATGACTGCAGCCAAACTCATTATTTTCAACCCCAGGTTTCTGGGTGGTTACCATTTAAAGGTCGTGACAGGAGCGTCTAAGTGACTTCAGGGGTCAGCGGCGTGTTTGTCCAAAAGCACCTTGCATGTCCTGCTCATTATTAATAATAGCCGCAGTGCTGCTGGATGTCACGGCCTGCTCGAGGTCAATGTGCTTTTCTTTTTTAGCCAGTCGGGCTTCAGAGCTGATGATGGTTTGCCTTGTGGCTACAAACCCATACAGCTGCAAAATGATGGATGTGTTGGGTCTAATAGCTAGGCTACTGTAAAACTGTTTCTAAAAGGATTATTGTTCGACCCTGAGAGGTTTGTGTGTTTTCTACTGATGTTTTTGCTTCAAACTTTAACACGGATCTCCTGTCAGCCCACAGCAATGGGTTCTGGATTCTATAGATGTACTTGTAAAAATATTTTTGAATTATTTCCTTGCTTTTCTTAGACCTAAACATTTTTAGTTATTTACCAAATAAATAAACGGGTTTCCCCCTTGAGATAATACACTCAGACAATCTGAATTAAGAAGGCCATAAGTTGGTCCACTATAGCCTGAGACTATAGGCTATAGACTATAGACTATAGTGGTGTATAATGACAGCTATTTATAGGCAAGTTATTTATAAAGGGAAAACCAGACACAAAGAGCAATTCAAAGAGCTTTATATAATGTATAAACAGTAATGCACCATATTCTTTCAAGAGGCAAGGAACAAAAATGTTAACACAAAATCTAACTCAACCCAAATCAGATCTGATGGTTGTTATTTTACTGAAAACACCTTTCTACCTGTTGGTAGAAAATGTCATCTGACAGACAGATTATTTTTACCAAAAGATGTCAGCTAAAAAAGTACAAGGAGTAAAATGGCCAGCGAGTGAAATGACCAGCACCTGTGTGATGTGGCCATTAAAATATATCTTCAATGTGTACCAAAATCTAGTTATTGTGAACATTAAAAGAATAATTATGACATTATTTTCTAACTTAAGGAAAATGTCTTGGGTGCTACTGGCATAAATACAGATTATTTTTGGGACTAGTATATTAGATGGAAGAAGACAGATTATAGTAGATTAGGATGCTCTTATTTTTTGCCTTTGCTTTGCTTGACTTCTGTTGATTTCATGCTTCAAATACTGTTTTTTTTCTCTAGTTTCTATTGTGTTTTCCTTCAAATGAAGCCTGCAGTGTAAATCATACCTTCTGTTTCTAAACTAATTTAATGTCATTTAGTTGGCTTTAATAGCCACAGGTTGATTGTGGAAGTTCGCCAAACTTTGTGGTTTTGCAGTGTGTCAGATCCTTGCATCAGGTTGGTTTGAGCTCTGACTTCCTGTTGAGTAAAATCCAACAATCAGCCCAAGCCGACTGTCATTTCACTTTGACTTCAAAACCTCAGCCGTTGTAGGAAAGCACTCATGTTCATAAATCATTCACTTGTTACTCTGCAACCTAGATTTTAGGAATAGACAAAACGCATTCCCGTCCACAGCGTCCGATCCCACATTACATCCATCTTCTACGCAAGTGTGACAGAAAGTCCCAGTGTGACTTTCAATCATAGCGAATGTCAGCCTCTCTGAGGTTGACGAAGGGGGTTTGCTTCTATGAAACCATGACGGGCTTTTCATGATCGCTTCAGTCCTGTGATAATTAGGCTGAAGCTGGAAAAGCACGATGAGCAGTGATGCCATTCCAGTGTTTGTGCGTGAGGGCGCCTGTGGTGATGTTGGAGACCGGCTGTAACTGAGCTGATCCACAATGGACAATGGGCTGGCAACTGCCAGTGCTGCTGCACATGTCCAGTCGAGAAGGTTGGCTGACGTGTGAGGGAGTGTGGCCGAGTCTCTGTCCGGCGATATCAGGTTTCATGCTGTCATTTCACTCATCTGTGTTGTCTGTTTAAAAATAAAAACACCTGACCGACCAAATCAAAAACAGTTTGGAGCAGCGGTATTGTTATGTGCAAAACATTTCTAGGAGTTGGGCTTGTGTACGAGTGAAGTGTGAAACCGGCATTCAGAAACTAGTGTGCACAAATGGAACAGAGTGTACTTGTGATGCTGATGCTGGCACATAGTGTTGCTGCAGTTATTAAGGCATTCTTCCTCCATGGTGGAAACAAACTGCATAGTCAGGCTGTTTTTCCCTGTCCTCAAACATTCGCAAGCAGAAGAGCTGGAAGTTTAGAACTTTTTCCAACCTGTGTTTTATAATGTTGAATTCATGGGGATCATAACTTATTAATGTATTGGATATAAACATGTGATTATGCCTTTTAAAAGTAAATATTTTTGGGTTATTCTAATTTTTCAAATCACAGAATAAAATTCCTTTATTTACATAAATAAATACATGTTTGACAAAATGTCAGATTCGCTCAGTACATTTATTAAAATCTTCTTGATATGCCTCTTATGTGCTTGAGATTTCCTTATGGAGATATAATGATTTTTAATGATTGTGCATGCTCCCAGATGCACAGTTTCACCATAACTATACAAGCAACTGCACGCTTCTAAACATTTGACAGAGTCTGCGGATTTCTCTGCCGACGTGAAGCGCTAAAAGCGGGAACGCCATTAGTGTAAGCCACACGGTCTTCAGCCATTATCTTAGCAACGCCATCTTGACACAAACATTTTTGGAGGCAATTAAAGATTATATTTGTGTGTGTGGATGTGTGTGCAGCTGTCGAAGAGCAATTACAGTGACAATTTCTTCAATGTGGTACCGGACGGCTCATTTTCATATCAGAGGAAGCTGCTGTTTTTTTCTGTTTGATTAATGTGTTGTCAGAGGGAGGTGTGCGGTGCTTGTGGATGTATTTGACGGAACAAAAGGCTTGAAATTACAAACAGGGGAAAACTGAAATCCCCCCCAAAAAACAACAGACATGTATGGACATGATACAAGATGCAAAACCGTAAATTGCTTTTAATATATGCACTGCATTCTGGGTTTTATTATTCACAGGCCAGACTTATTGTTTAAATATACCGCTTCATGAGAAGAAGCAAATACAAAACGGAGCCCAGAAGAGAAAATGAAGTGATTTCATCATTAAGGGGAGGATGGTTTGTGGTTGTGTGTGGGGTAAACAGGAAATGGGGTTTACATGATTGTGTCTTTACAAGTGTGACCGTATGTGAAGCGAGTCAGCTGCAGCGTTTGGGGTTGACCATAATTGAAAAGGGCCATGCTTCTCAGGGGGCATAAATGTATGTGTGGTGTGTGTGCGCTCTCAGTGCTTCGAGGCACTTTTGACTCACAGACAATTCAATAATTATATATGAAAAAGATGGAAATTAGTAAAATACCATGTAAAATCTGGTTCATAATATTTCTCAGTCTTTAAAAGTTATGTTTTTTATATCCAAAGGATCCGGGTGGAGAACACAATATTTTACGTATTAGAGTTTTGTTTTTAAATGAAGGGAAAAAAACAGGTTTTATTCAGTCTGAGGCCTCTAATTAAAGTCAATCAAAGGGTTGGATTGGGCTCAGACTTCTCTAAACTAGTGCAGATTGTTCCTACAGATGTGGGAAAGTTGTGAATCTTTGTGTTCAGACCACAGCAGGTCAGGTCTTCATAATTTAAGTTCAGTTTAAGTTCATTCCTCATAGCTGTGGGGTTAGATGTGTTAATCTGCTTGATGTGTGGCGGGATCTGGACTTTGTTCAATCTGTTCAATATTAATTAAACCACATAAAAATTAAAAGCAGTTGAGTAGCCTATGTCATCTAAAAAGTATCATTTTTAAACATTTTTTTGTGTTGCAGTCTGTTTTCAAAACACATTTCCTTGCAGCTACGTTTATTCGTCATATTCAAAGCTTAAAGATTATTTAATGAGAAGAAGCAGCAATAATTACTTGCAGTGACGCAATGACAAAAACTTTCAAAAAGCACGAAGCAACATTCTCTGAAACGTGCTGTAAGGCTAATAATGACTCCAATCTGCTTTCATTTCCTGCCAGCGGTCATTTCATCGGAGCAGGATCGGATTTTTCCAGATGACGTAAATGTCAGTTTGGTGGGAAAAAAGTAGAAACGCTGCAAATACAATTAAAGTCGGAAAGTTTAAAAAAAAAAAAAAAGACCGGGTGCCTTTTACGTTGTGATTACATCTGAGTGTGAGTGAGATCACATTATTTTTGACGGGGGTGTCTGTGTGTCACACGGGGGGCCTTAATTGACACTCGGTGCTGCGCCAGACCAGCTATTATGGAGCTGAATCTTGATCTAATCCACAGAGTTAGTGGCCTTAAATAGATAATGCTCCTGTAGCAGGGTCCAGTCGCTGGGGAGGCTCAACATATGCTCAGTGTGTGTGCATGTGTGTGTCCAGGAGAAGACAGCTGAAACCCAGCCAAAGACAGAGCAGCATGCCTATAACATGAGCAGCAAACTTTCCAAAGAAACCGAGACCCCCAGCTGGTCTCTGCAGAGCGCCGTAACTTTAACACCGCAGCAGTCCACTAATACGAACCGACACCGTGGATCCAAGAGGATCCACAGTGTCAGGACCCGAGGATGATGAAACCTGAGCTCACGGTGTAGAGAGCGAGCGAAGGAGACAAGAGACTGACAAGCAAACAGACGGAGGAACCCGCAGGGTGGACGGATGAAAACCAAACAAGCGGGAGAAACGCCGGGAGCAACCGTAAAAGGAGCAGGGAAAATATGCATCAAGTGTAGGAGAAACTGCCAGAAAACAGAGAGAGGAGGAAATGCCCAAGGTACTCCAAATTGGAGCTGGGGCATTAGAACGACTTGTCAATCACAGGTGGGCAGAGGTTCAGCTGATACACACACCGATGAGTCAATTACAGACCAGCGAGGCAGAATGTCACGGCCGCACGGACACTAAACCGAAGGCTTAACCTCCTCACACCACATCAATATGCCTCTGTGGAGCTGGGGGGAGGAGGAGGAGAAGGAGGAGGAGGAAGAGAGGTTTGGAGGCTGCTGGACACCAAAATCACATAATCCACTTTTCATGTTGGATCAAAAAAATTACTTAAATGTGTCTTCCAGCTACTTTGGGCAACAAAGGCTATATATTTCAATGCATTCTCACTCCTGGGTTTTGATTTAATAGTTGAAGTCCGTTTTAAATGTGAGCGCTCTCAACTATTGAATGAGAAATACTTTAGAATCCTCCCAAGGTTGTGATGATTAAGTCTACCTCACGTTTTTCCTTCCACTCAACTTTCTATTAACATACTTGAATGCAGCACTCTGAACAGCCACTTTCTTCTGCAATGACCTGTTAAAAAAAGGAAATTATATTTCCTTATACTGAACACAAAGCATTATTAATCAGAATTATAAGTGAATAAATCGTCAGTAAATTCAAGGGTTTTTATAATATACAGAATTTTAAATTATATGCATGGAGCCTTTACATTAAAAATATGTAGGATTAATAAAAAGACACAGATGAGGAGCAACAAGGTTACTTAGAAAAGTTTACGCCAGCTTTTATGTGCCGCATGAAAACTGTTAAAGTAGTGAAATAGAAATATTTCTTCAATGAAAACAATCACGTCTATTTAAGCACCGCCACTGACAGAAACATTACATTAAAGTCATTAGAGCTGGTCCAGGAATTTGCAGATTCATCTGTTATCAGTGTTTTGTTTGACAAGCTGCTTGTCTGAGATGTGAACACAATGGCAGCCAGCGATGAGGAAATGTGTTGACAGAACTCAAGTGTTATTAAGTGACTCTCAACAGCTGCTCCCGTCGTCTGTGCTGAAGGTTTTATGATCCTGATGAAGAGAAACAAGACATTCCACTTTCTAGTTAAACACAGGATTCAAATCCGACTGAGTAAAAGTATTCACACCAATTTAATTGGCACTTTATCCACATTATGACCTGTGACTCAACCCCAGAAGAGCCACTTGTGGCTCTAGAGCCTCATGTTGTAGACCACTGGTTTAGATGGAAGCATATTTCTGTTAGATTGGCCCAGTCAAAGTTCAGAGCGAAATCAAATCAAGAATGTGTGGTCAGTCTTGAAAATCTATGTTCACAGACACTCTCCATTTATTTTTGACATAATTGTGAACTGGATTATACCGACTCAAAAAAGGCTAATCGATGAAAGAACAACATATTCAAAGCAGTAATTTAAAAACATTCTGCATTTAAGATGGAAAAAAAATGTTTTTCTAAAACTCAAGTGGCAGTTTTAGAAAACTAAAAAGAAACGGATTAAATTTCGATCAATTTAATCCGTTAATCCAGAAAGTAGTCAACAGATTAGCCCTGGAATGTATTAAGTCAGCAGCAAGGGCTGAACTTTTCACAGGCTGATGTTAGAAGTAATTTTAGCAATAAAATGTTTATTTTCTTATTTTAAAAATGAATTGATTCATTTATTTGCATATTTTAATGCATTTGTAACATTGAACCAAAAATTGCCAAATAAAAAATCTGCAGAATGTGCTCGCTTTTTACCCAACTAATTGTCGGAAGATTCAATTACTAAAATAACTAAGTTGCAGCTCTTGTTGAGTTATTAATAAGAAGAACAGGCTTAAGTGAGTTAAAATGAAACAGCTTTAAGACTGGATAAGTAAAGTTTCACTCGCAGTCTGCAGAAGAGGACAGATAAGGCCGGACTTGTCCTCAGTGACACTCGGAGGCCTTCGTCCCTTCAGGGCATCTCAACAATTCATGTGTGTTTCTTCCACTGCTGTGGAAAAATCCCACCTCAGTTCATGTGAAGCCAACAAAGCCCACTGTGTTCCTCTTTAACGCATGATTAGGAGCAAAAACACCCAGGGATTCCCCCCCACCTACCCCACCAGCTCTGTCCTCCTCCCTGTGAAGTGGGGTGGGCTGAGACAAGGCGGGTAGGGAAAACACTCCCTCGGGTCACATATCTGCTGTTTACAGGAGAAATCATGAACTTGTTGGAGGGACTGTGGGCGGCTTACTCAGCGGATAGTTTTATCTCGGCTTGTGAGGAAAGGATCAAGGGAGGAGCAGGACAGCAAGGCTGTGGGCAAAAGGTCACAAAAGTGCAACTTTCAGGCGTTCTGCCCCCTGCAGGACAGAGGCGGAATAAATGCTTCTGCAGTCAGCATAAAAAGAGAATCAAAGGGAAAAATCTAATTTTACTGCATCAACTTTATCTCTAGTGGAGTTTTATCTTTCCAATTTCTGAAAAAAAGAGATTGACTGCGTGTTTGTGTGTGTGTGTTGTTCCGACTTTCTCCCTATCACAGAGCTTATCTCTGGATTGCTAAGAATTGGGAGTGAGGAATGACAGAATGGAAAGAGGAGACGGAAGAGTGTGGTGGAGAGAATCGCAGCCGGAGGAATGGAAAGTCAGGCTGCAGAGTGAGAAGGGCAGGCAGTTGGTAAGTTGTGTCAGTTTGACTGTTGTGTCTGGAAAAGCAGGCATAATGAAGGAGAGGGAACATTAAAATGACTGGGTAAAAATCCCCATTAAGTCTTTTTCTCTCTGGATCGGATGACACAGTGGAAAAGATGCTCCAAACTGTCTCAGCAAGCTGACGATAAGCAATTACACACACACACACATACAAAAAAAAAGAAAAATAATTGTCTCAGATGTTTCTGTATCCACAGGATGCAGCAAGAACTTTTTGCTGCAGGGGAAAGCATCAAAACACTTTAAAGCCATAAAGGAGAATATGACTTAAAGCTGGAAATCCAGACGTACTAACTGGTCAAATTGCGAAGAGAGAAAGAGAAAGCAAATTTATCTGCACTGCAAAAGCTTCTCAATTAGCCACTAATTGCTTTGCCTTAACGAGCAGGACATTTCTTCCCACTAATGAAGCTGGTGGCAGGCTCAGAGAAATTGTGTGTGTGTGTTTTCGAAATGACAGAAAGCGAAGAGAGACACAGCGGAGATCTAATGGAGTCAGGTCGGCAGCTCATTTTCAGCGAGCTGTTTGGCATTCTCTGGAAGGAATGTGTGGATGGATTACACTGCTGGCTGCTACAGTGACTTTCCAATCAGGCTCCACTTTGTCTTCACCCCCCGATTTAATCCACGCTGGAATGGCGGCCGCAGCGAAATGAAAACGAGGCCGGAAGTCAGGTGTCCTGTCTGTTTCTTACAGCTCTGTGGATTAATGTGAGATTTGAGAAATTAAGCTGCAGCCGGTGTGAAAATTAAGTCTGTGCAGCAGAGTGATTTGCGTTGCTTATTGATATGCACAGAGCAGCTTTCTGAGTGCAAATGGAAACTTATGCAGTAGTTTAACTCAAGCAGGAGTGCAAAAATGGATAGAAACTATGCCGTACATTTCTAATTAAAACATGTTGACATATTACAGGTTGCAGATCCTGCTTTTCAGCACCTCAGAATCAAAGTGAGGGATGAATTCTTAACCTTTGCATTTAGCAATCTACCACAAAAACAAAAAAAACTCAAGATTTCTGGAGATTTTCTCAGAAATAATGTTTTAGCAATACTAAGATCAATCTATGCTTAAGATTGCAAGAAATTGAAAAAGCTGTACATCTGTGATCAGATTAGACTGAAATTTAGATTTTTGTCAATAAACACTCAAGGTGGATCTGGCGTGAAGCAAAAAGGAAACTCACATCCATTGTTGAGCAAGGTGAAGGATCTATGATTCTGTTGGCCTGTTTCTCTTTAAAAACTGAAAATGGTAGTTATTAGATCTTTCAGCAGGTTGATACAGAACATATAGCTTGATTTACTTCACTTTACTGATTTACGATCTCATACTATTTCAGAGTCAGGCATGTAAGGGTTCAGTCATTCTGTAGATTTCTGACTTGTGCAGCCGCGTTAAACCAGAACAGAGCTACACGCAGCAGATTTATGCTCTTCACGGTCATAAACAACTACAGCCATTTGTCTCGAGAATTGCTTTTGACACGCGGATCTATCAGCGAAGAAAATATGGCTAATTGAAAAGTAATGATGTCTCATAACTTTGGGATTCAGCTGCTTTTGGGAAATCACCTGAGATTCCCCCCAGATGGCCGTGACTGCTATACATCACGCGCCGTTCTCCGTCTCTGATTTCTCCTGAGTCGTCACGGCGCTCCGTCTCAGCCAAGCGGCGAGGCTAACAGGGACGCGTAACATATTACCTCCATCTTTTCCCTCCGCCATTTCAAAGCAACCCAACACCCCTGACACCGAACTCAACCCCAGCAGCTCTGGACGGCCAAGCAAAACACCTGGCATCTGTGTGAGAAGGGCGCCAGCTTCACAGCGACTGCCAGGCGGTCAGCTGAGGCCCACTGCCACACCAGAAAACATGTGTGAGTGCTGGTAGGGATGTGCGTACAGTTTGGGTTTGCTGGACCTGAAACAGGTGGGAATGTGATAAAGACAGTAAGAGGATGTGTTGGGGTAAGAATTTAATATACAGGCAGTGACAGACGGCTCAGTCTGGACACTCGAAACATTTATAACTTAATGTCCATGTGGTTCGCCACTCTGATGTGGGTTTACTCTCATGCATGCCAACTTTGGGGTATGTCATTGTATTTGGTACCTCTGACCGTTCCCAGCTGAATGCATTCAATCCCTGGCGGACGTTTTTTATGTGTCAGAGGCCAAGGCTGGTGCTGAGAGGCTGATGGATGGGTTCAAGAGGTCACAGACTTCAGCTGTTGTTGGCCACATCACAAGCCACAGAGCTATACCAATGGTAACCTGAGTGAGCTGCTTTTTTTTGTTGTTGGAAGTTTTCATTGTTAGAACTCTAGGACAGCTCAAATAGTAGGAAAAGATGGAGACAGATGGAGGAGTTTGGCTGCACCTTGCACTGTATTTTGAACAGCTGTTGCTTTTTGTATCTGTTTATTTAAAATCGACCACAAAGCTTCTGAAACTGAACTCGCCGCAATGCTGGATTATTAGCTGGCATTTACAAAGGAGCAAATCCAGGATCTTCTTTTATCTTCCTTGGTTCTGACTGGTTGTACATTCAGGAGTAGAGGGAAGAAAGTGGATGTCAGCTTTTGCAAGTAGAGCTGAGATGGTTTGCGTTTATGCATACTAAGATATATTTACTGTTTAAACAATTAAAATAGGCAGTTTTAAGTGTTCTTAGGGGGTCCAAAGAGTTAGTGGGTGGTCCATCGTACTCTCATACCACATTTTGCTGGTCATCAAAATCAGTGTGGTTTTATGTGCTGACAGCACCTTCTTCCACAGTTTGTTTTCCAGTCATGACTTGAGGTTAACGTCCTGCCAGGCTTTACTTCCAGGTTGTCTCTTTTTTCTGGCCACCTTGCTAAAAGTCAGACTTTTTGCACTGCATGTCTAATTGTCACCCCATTCTCATTCACTTAGGCGTATTAGAGAAAGTAATGAATTAATGCATGAATTATTATTTGAGACTTTGTCAGTCATCAGATATGATTTCCATAAAATACATTTGAAATTTATGGTTGTATTATCACAAAATGTGTAAATGAAATCTTTCGCAAGGATCTTTGCTTTTGGTTTGGATTATTCCAGTTGAGTTTTCCCACTTATTATTATTATTATTATTATTATTATTATTATTTTACCTAGCTGGGATCTCAGGAGTACATTGACCCTCCCTGAAAAAGCAAAATCCTTTCTACTCTCCTCAAAGGGACATAAAAGCATCTCATTGTTGCTACGACAATATCATCAGCTCCAAAAGCGGGCTGTTGTGCCAGGAGCTGCGGCCATGTTGTCATGGTGATGGCCGGCGTGTAAAAGACGGCGGCTGGTGGCTCAGGCTGCACTGTGTGGGGGCGAGCAAACGACTCATCCAGAAAGCGGCATCGCTTTAAGGATAAATACGGCCCAAATTAACGCCGCTGCTGTATCAACTCTGCAGCAGAGGGAGGAAAGGAAAAAGACACCGAGTCAAAGTGAATGTTTTAAACACGCCGCAAGGTGAAACCGAGCAAGAAAATTGCAGAGGATATGAAATTATTTCCAATATCAGCCCGAGTGTGGAAATTCAATTTCACAGTCCATGAACAATATCAAACAAACACACTGGCTGAAAGCGCACACTCCAGCTTGAGTGATACTGCATCAAAAGGCTACACAGCAGACATAAACGCGAATGAGGTGGGTGAAGGGCAGGCTAACAGCTAATGGTAATCCATATTTGGGGCAATCTCCATATTCAGGCCATTTGAACTCCACATTTGCCACCAGCTACTCCCTCAGAAAGGAAAAAAAAAAGAGAAATGGACCCGCTTCCTAATGAACTGCATAATTAAATAAAGATCTTTGCTCGTCCTGCTCCAACTAAACCTGAGAGCACGACTCCTTAATGAGGACCGAATTGAAACAAACGGCAGCAGGTGAAGGACGAAAGGACGGCGGCGTAATGGCGGAATGCGCCTTTAATGAAGAAGCTGGAAGCAGATGGAGGTCAAAGTGGGCGATCGCACTCCAGTATCTGCTCAGTCCTTTTCTGGGTGCTGTGCAGGAAGCAGATAACCGCTTCAGCTTCCCACTTTGCCCTCGCAGGAGCATAGCTTTTTGATTGACACATGCTAACAAGCTGAGGTGTTCAACAAGGGTGCTGGCAGAATGGATAATGCTAGGAGAATCTAACCAGGGAATTCTCCCACAAGCCACGAATCCCGACACCCGGCCGAGGAAGAGCAGGGGCAACAGAGCGCCAAAAAAGAAAAAAGAGCCAGCTTATGAGGTGTCAAATTAATTCATGCAGGATCCAAAGTTATAAAACAGTCGCACAGGAAGCTTAGGAAAAAGGAAGACTGGTGCAGAGAGCAGATAAGGGGTTTTCTAGTATTTCTAAAAATCAGAGGTCACGGAGAAAGGAGGGGTGAGCTGATATGAAGCAGGAAAAAATGTTCATCAGCAAATCTGCAGCCCTGACCTGCTGGACTGAGTGACGCAACAAATTTCTTCAGCACAATCATGGAAAGTACAGACAAATGGCTTATAAATATATTCATAACCTTTACACTTTTTCATGTGTTTTCACAGCTTCAAGATATTTTATTTAGTTAAATTAAGTTTACAAATGAAATTCTGGAAAGTGTGGCATGTATCTGTATTCAACACCAGTTTAGTTTGCTCTAATCAAACTGTAGCTTGTTACCTAGAAAGTCTGGTTTGTTTGGGGAGGTGTGAACGCACAATTCAACTCTGATATGGACCAAAAAGGTGAACTCTGGTCTGTCTACAAAAAGCAGTCTTGGATTGGTTAAAGTGAACTTTGCCTTCTTTCAACAATATGTTTCTTCCATGAAAGTGCTCGACGAACAGATTGACCCACCTCAGTTGCAGCTCCTCCAAAGTGTGCTTGGCTCACTTCAGATGGACAGAGTGTTTCCAGTGTTTTTTGTGGGTTTGTTCCATCATCTGAAAACAGATCATTGCCAAATTGTAAACAGGTGCTTAGTGAGAAACTTCCCCACAGATTTCCCTCTCACCTCTCCGTTGTGCTCCTTGGTCTTCATCATGTTTGATCACTGCTCGTCTCTGAGGCCGTCGCAGAACAGCTGGATTCACACCGAGCTGAAAATACTTCATTTACTGCTGTTGGACGAGTGGTTTTAGTGTTTCAGTAAGATGGCTGCTGCAATCCTGACAGCCGGTTCAAAGCTTTTGTTTAATGGACAGTTAAGTGCAATTAATTCTCCAATATTAAATTGCTGCTGTTTATTATCGTAAGCAGCAAACCGACCACAAGCACTTGAAGGAGGCTGTTTACTGCAGAGTCGTTCCTTTAAGTACAGTAAAGAGCCAGTGAAGACAGCAGTAAGTGCTCCAGGTTGTGTTGGCTGCTGTAAGAGTGAGAAGGCTCAGGCCTTACCACGATGAAGCTTAGAGTATAAATAGATTTTGTTAAATAAGTATAGTTTGTTAAAACTCTCTGGACTGGAATTTTTTGTCGAATGTGACTGAAGTAGGTGAGAAGGATGAGTATGTGGAAATGTTGCATTAGGTGGAGGGTCTTATCACATTTCAGTCAGACTGTAGAGGAGGATTGATGAAGTTAGTCTGCTTGATGTTCAAGTTGTATTGTGTAATTCCCTTTTGTGTGTTTTCCTTCTGTGTAAAAAGAAGGATTTTTGCACTCCTCTCAAAAAGGATCAACCTTGAAGGGCCGTAGTGCTAAATGTGCGTCTTTAATTATACCTCATCAGATATGATTTAAACTTTTTTTTTCCTGGCAAAGTCAGTAAAACATAATTAAACTCATTCCCCATTTGCGTGGAAGTACATATAAAGTAAATTTCACATTAATGAGATCAAACAGTTTTATATTGCATGCTAATCCTGTGGCACCTTGCTTTGCTGGGTGATTCATACACATGAAGGTAATTAAAGTTTGTGCTCATTCATTAGACATTTTCTGCACATTCAGCAACTACTGGGATGTATTCACCAGTGTAAAACAGATTAACATCATTACAAGAGGACAGAAGTTGATTCTACCAGGTGTAGTACACATCTGACCCCTAAAGTGGTTTTGTCCTTATTGGACTTTTAGATATGTTTTAATTTGAACAATATCTTAACTGATGGAAGGGATTAATATCTTTAATTTGGAGATCATGCTGATGCAACTAAAGATTTTATTTTAACCTATTTCATCAGAAGAGCGTATGGAGGGTTTTGTACACGCATCCTGGACTGGTTTTATTTCTCAGACTGACAACATTAGATGATCTTTTGTGCTCGTTTCAAACTATCAGCATGAGATTTCCTTGGGTTCCGTCACAGGATGACAAGCAGACAGCTGCTTTTTCCTTTTGTTTACTGCGCTTCTGTCTATTTTGGTGCGCTACGCACCGTATCATTGTTCCCAACATTTAAATACCACCAGACATCTCAAACAATACGTATTTGTTAGCTGATGAAACAGACATAAAGTGTCTGGTTCTAAATAATGTGATTTAAAGTTGGTCTGTTGCGGCTCTGACAGAGGAAGGTCAAGCTAACGCAGAGACCAGGCCCATCAGCATATGCTTCCTCTCTTCCCGCGCTGCTGCTAATTAAACATTAACTGATAGAAAAAGCCCTCTCCACACACAATTATGCACCATATCAAGTCTAATTTCACCAATCATCGCCATCTTTACTTACAGAGAGCAAATTGGGTATTAATCATTTTCTAGTAGAGATTTTCCTGTCCCTAATTGTTGGAGACGATTCAGTCATTATCGGGAGGCCGGCTACTCTTATCAGTCATCTCACGAGGGTAAATTTGTCTTGAGATTGAGCAAGGAGAAATTCAGCTTAACATCATAATGAATTTTTAAAAAGTGATGACTCATGGCGCAGTTTGTCAGCACATTTCAAATATTCATGGACTGATGAAGCTGGAACAGAAAGAAGCAAGGACGAGAATCTCAAAATATTTATTGCAAAGTATTTGTAGAAAAGAAAAAAAAATCCGTTATTTGAAACAAACCGTAAGCTACACATCAGCGTACGAGGAAAAGAGTTAGTTTAATTCATTACTAGTAGCATAGCTCATACAAGTAACTTTATTTACCTTATTAGAAAAAGTATCACAATTAAATTCATCTCGGACAGTAAAGGTGTCGACCTCATTCACATAATCAAAGGCAGAAAGACAAAAGACAAAAAAAATCCGGCATGTTTTCAGGAAGTAAAGGAAGCTTAAGCAGCAAAACATCAAGGCCTAAAAGTCAAGAAAGAGAGCTAATTCCTGTTTTTGTTTGTCGGCTTCCTGTCATGATCTGGCTGGTAAAGGTGATTCCCCCCCATCATACCTTCTGTTTGATCCTTCTGGACAAAATGCAGTGCTTTCAGTGCTGGAATATACTTCATCTTAAACATCTATATGGCACCAAGTTCACTGTAAATATTTGTGCAATTTAATATCAATTCATTTTGCATTATAAAATCTGTCATCATAAACCTTGGCAATACTGGAAGACTCACAATATCTCCACCAGAAACAATATATATATATATATATATTTATATACATTTAAATATAACTCTCTGCAAAGCGCCAGTGTTAAACCTTAACTTTCATCACTTTACACTGCACCTATCATAGGGTCTTTCGGTCGTGGCTCAGGCTGCCTTTCATCTCCATAACGGTAGCCATCAGGGCTGGCATAGCGTTGCCTTGCAGTCGGGTACCTGTCTGGGCTGGTGTAGCGGCCAGGGCTGGCCTGCCGGTAGCCGTCTCCTCTCCCTCCCTCATAGTGCTGCCGCCCTCTGCGACCAACCGTGGGAGATGGAGGGACGTCCTGTCTCAGAGCTGCACGGTGTTGCTGGCCGGACGGGTAGTAGCGTTGGTTAGCAGGTGCCTGCTGGGACTGGTTGGATGACTGAGGGAGTGGCAAACGGCCGGAGTTGCTAGGACCTGGAGGGTCCTGATAGTGCCCGGGGTAAGGGACTGGCTCCCTGTGAGCCCTGGAGTGTGTGGGATAGTCATACGGATCCCTCCTGTAAGATAAAGAAAAGAAAATCCATGCAAAATAAAATAGTCCTGTTACATCAAAATTTAAGACCTGTAATTATCGTATTTAAGGCCAATTTACATTTTGTTTTATAAATTTAAGTCATTTTAGAGACTTTGAAGGATTTGTGAACACCTTATTATTATTATTTATTCTAATTCATTAAGTTCCCCCTGTACAGATAGCTTATATTGTGATGACTATTCCTGATACTGGTTTGAACTGGAGTGAAGGACAGCTCTCTGTTGGTCGGCTTCCTGCTGTAACTCAGTTTATGTGGTGAAGCCTTGGCAGGATCGAGTTGTCAGGGGGACGTGGATGGAGAGATGCCAAGAGATAACGGTAAATTCCTCGGTAAGCATATATGAGGTTGTGTGTGTGTGGAGGAATGCGTGTGTCCCAGGGGTGTGCAGTAACAAGGCAACCAGCTGGAAGTCTCCGGTTCCCTCCCACTAGCTGTGGGTGATTAGGGGCTAAACCCCTGGGTAAGGCGACACGGGGGGCTTCCGAGCAATGGAGAGAGAGCGGCGCGAGAAGCAAAAAGGCTGGCTCAAATGTTTTCCATCTTATGCTACGTTTCCAGTGATAAACAAGTCGTCTTATAAAGCGGAGCGTAAAATTTTTAACTATCAGTTTCCAAAGCAGAGAGATGCAAGAGCCTGATGCAGAGTTGCTGCAGCTTGAAAGGCTGTTTGGACACTTGCTATTCTGATGCTGGCAGAAAACAGTTTGGTGTTTCCTGGCTAAAATAAGCCAAGTCTTTTATAAAGGAAGCATCTGCATTAATTACACTGAGACCAATATTGATGAGTGTTTTTGGACATATTTTGGTCAAAAACACAAAACTTCCCTCATCTCCCTCTTCTTGTTTGTAGAAAAGTTTGTACAGCTTAAATTGTTGTTTTCTTGATGTCGTTTCCAAAGCATCAAGAACCACTGGGTTCACAGTAGTTAGGGACGCCGGGTGCACACTGATGTCTAAAATATGTGAATACTCCCTCTAAACGTACGACTATCCATTTCAATAGTTCAAAAACCAAGTATACCTCAATATGCATTATTATGCACAGTGGGAACTATTTTAGCCCAAGAGCAAAAGGAAATATCAATTATTTGGAGATTATAGCCAATTGGTGTCAAGGAAAATAAATTTGATATCCAATATGTCACACGTGTATTTCCGCTATATTTCCCAAGTTGCATTTTCTTTCAAATATTTAAGATACAAGCTACAAAAAAAAAAAGTAAATCAATAGGCGGGTTTTCTGTGCCATAGAAAAATCGCAGAATAGGAAAAGGTTCACTCTAGTTTCAATCAGCTCTTGATAGAGCGCATTAAACTAGGGTCTATTTTAAGAAAGGTGTTGCACAGTGTCAGGTGATCACAACATTGTGATAGTGCTGCATATAGCAGTGGTGATATCAGATACAACTAGAGCTAGGTTCAATAATAACCTAGTTGATTATGTTTTAAAACCATAATTTGTGACTTTTGGTGTTGGTTTAATGAAAACATTTATGTATTTTAAAATTTGACAGTGCAGTCATTGTGTATCGATTTTTAACACAGTTGTATAACTGAATGTAAGTGGTATAGTGATGGTAGTGGGTAAATTGTTTTAAAGATAAGCAACAAAGAGAATCAGAGAACAGATTTCGTCATCTACTTCCCCTCTAACAATGGCTCCTACTGTAGTTATTATACAGAAGCTTTGAGCTTAGCTGCTGCCTTGTTCTGTAATTGTATCCCTGCGTCTGCCGCGTCCGGTTCCTCGAGTCGAGCTCAGCACCTGTTGACCAGCCAATTAGAATGAGTCACTCACCACAGTTTAGGCTGCACACAACTTGCCTGGGAGCATGCGTCTGCACTCGTGCCTGACAAGACTTTCCCCTGAGGATATTCATAGACTGAGGTGATGTGGACTGCAGCATGTGTGTTTGCAGAGACCTGACCACCCATAGAGAGGGGCTGGACGGGACTCACAGGTGGTCCCAACAACTACCAGCCCTGCCTTGTCCGTCAGCATAAACAGAAGCGCAGACACGAGGAATAAAACTGGTGGAGGATGGAAGAATGACAGGAAGCTAAAGACTTTAATATGAAATGAAGATGTGACAGAACAGAAACAGATGTGCAGTCGAGTATGCGTGGAAATAAATTGCTCCTTAGACAGCGGTGTGAAATGAAGCAGCAGTGGAAAGAGCAGGAGAGAACGAGGCGAAGGTCATGCTCCTCCATTAATCCAGATTAAACGCTGAAGGCCACCAGGAGAGGCACTGAGAGGGAATAAAAGAAGGATGGAGATACACCAGGATAAAGGAGGGGCAACACCTGGGTCCTCAACTCATCCCAGGGTCACCCAAAAACCCACAATTCTTCATCTCTCTTCAGTTCCTTCAACATTTCTCTCTCCTTTATGCTCCATTTGTCTCTCCATCATCTCTCACTTTAATGCTTCTCTCCTTTTTGCATCTCATTTCATCTTTTCTCATCTTCAGTGATAATCGGGGCAAAGCAGACACATATATCTTCTTCTACATCACCACTATCTGCTGCTTTAGCGACGACGGTTTTCCACAACATCTCAAATGATGCTAATAGAGAAATGGATTCTTCCTGTGTCCCATTTTCTGGATGACTTACTGCTAAACTGAACAGATTAAATGTTTCAGAGCGTACAATGACCTCTGACCTCTGACATACGGGGCTCCAAGTTGTCGTCCAATACTCATTAGTCGGAACTTAAGCACCTTAATCACCCATCATTAGGTCACGCTTGGAAAATATTTTCTTTGACTAAATACAGTAAATTAAATAAAGTTCTTCAACAAAGTATTAGTTTAGGGTGTACAGACTTTTACGAGCAGGTTTTTGCAAAGTTGTGTGTACTTTTTAGTTTAATAGGAAAATGTTAGAGATGGAGAAAAGTTCTGCATTATTAGTGAAAGATACAAAAAGAGATAAGAAGTGAATAAGTGAATCGCAATTTAAATGGAAACGATCGTGTCGTTTCCATTTACTCATTTTATTATAAGATATATTCAGAACTACATCATTAATGTGCCATTTTCAATAGATTACCTGAAAATGGTCTCAAAACATCAAAATGATTATTTATTGCAGTAATTTCTGGGACAATACATCATCAAGTAGATTTTTTTTTACAGCTATATTTACCTTGAAATTAGATCACACGCAGATGGACTAGTTTTACTATTGAGGGTGCTGAAGGATAAATTAAAATACATGCCACACTTTTTAGATGCAGTAAAAAAATTTGAATAATTTCCACTTTACAATAAAGAGTTTCTTTGTGTTTGTTATGAAGAATCCCAATGTTGCAGGCTGAAGCTGTTCCAGAGGTAAGAATACTTCACAAAGCACCGAGTCGATGCATTCATCCACTGCTGAACTTGTGGCAGAACAGGGAGATGGTTGGTTTGAGATGCGGACAGGGAAGGGAGCTGATGGCTATGTTTAGCAGGGGACAGGCAGAGAGACGGATGAGACTACCCTGTCTGTCCCTCTGAGGTCTATATGGAGCAGCAGAGTAAGGTGTGATGTGAACCACGGGGACCAACTAGAGTGGAAAGCTGTAATGACACGCCGTCTAATACATCTGACTCGCACTCTGAGAACATCATCACCATACACTGCACCCCCCCACCGCCCTCAGAGAGCCGCTGATAGACTCAATATTACATCCAGAGCTGTGCATGCGGGTACGTGTTGGGAGATATACGATTACACACGCGCAGCAGTGAAAGCAGAGTGTGTGTTGCAGTTTGGGGCCTGCTTCCGCCCTGTGACAGTGAGGAATCTGTGTGTATGGCGGTTATCCCACACCTGCCCCAGGAAACGGAAGGAGGAAATTAGTAACCCCATACCCACAACAGCCCCCACTCCTCATTAGCCCCTCGCTCCCACAAATACCCCCACAACAGCTGGAAAACAACCATGTGTCTCTGTCAGACACACACAGTCTCTGGATGAATGTGACATTTAACATGAAACAGCATTACTCTGTTTGGCATTCTCCATTTATCCATAAACATAAGTATACTTTCAGATTGCATCACAGTACAATTAAGAGATCTGCAGAATCCAAAGAAGGCCACACCCAAGAGACAGGGGTGAGAAACCAATATTGAATGTTCGTGATCTTTGGTCTCCCAGGCGGCCCCGAATTGAAAAGCAAACATGATTGTGTAGAAGAAATCAATGCATGGGTTCAGGAACACCCCTGTGAACAACTGGTGTGGAAGTTAGAGCATAAATTCAGTCTGTCGACGCCTCTGTGCCTGAGATAAGAGCTGCGTCATTGGTAAATACTAATCAGAAAGCCAAATAAAAGTCAAACTATTTCCTGCACAAGTCAGTCATGTCAGTGTTCTGCTTTAAAAACTAATTGACAGACAGCATAGGAGGGTAAAAACCAAGTAAAAATGTCAACTTACAAAAATGAACACAAAATTTGCCATAAATAGCATAAAATATAATATATTTGTGCTAAAGTAAATGCAGTTTTATATTCTTAGCTACTGGCTAGAGTTGCTAAATAATAAACATGCACCACTAATTAAAGTAAAAGCATGAAATATAATTAAATAATCAAAATAATAAAGTTCTCAGTTTGCAATTAAAACAGCTACCTTCAGGTGTTCAGGAAAGGTTAGAAGAAAAGATGATCTCACTTCCTGAGGGTTTGGACGGCTTGTAAGATTAAAGGAAAGTCCATAAATAAGTAAGACTGAGATCATTATCACTTAGAAAAACACTGACAGCTTAAACTCCATTTTAAATTGCACAGAAGGAAACTGTAATAGCTTCTGAGAAATGTTATTCATATACATTAAATCCTTTAAATGAGACACCAGAGGAAGTGCAGGAGGTTTCCACCAGCTGTTTGGATCAAGATTTAGTGTTTATTTCATATTATTTCTGCTTAAGTGCCAGTAACAAGCTTAGTAAATGAGTATTTTAGTAGTACAGATACATGATATAGAGAAGACTACAACTAATACTTTTAAACAAACCTTTTTATTGCTGGCATTTTAATAAAACAGGCAACAGCAGTGTTTAATCTGCTGATTCTGCTGCACCATTATTTTTACATTAGCTTATTTTACATTATTTTAAAAGCCGACCGACACTTTTTGGTGCATCCATACTCTAAACAAATGAGCGCAACACACAGAAATGACGCCAGTGCCAATTAAATAGCATTTAATCATCGAATTCATTACAGTTCTGATTATAAAACATATGGATGCACATGTGAGCACATCTGCCAATTATATGCTCACCTTACGCCCACCGCATGCAAAATATATCAACTGCTCAGCAAAAAAAAGTAACAGCTGCTGCACCTCACTGCCACACACTCCCCCGCATAGTCATTCATATGCATTTCACATTTCAGCTGAAGCTTTTTCAGGGTAAACGGTGCCACAGTTTGCAGAGGCACAAACAGTTTTTCCCTGTTGTGGCATGACTTTACGGATAAATTGTGGCAAACCTTTCCTCTAATCTGTGGAGACTGGTCCTCAATCTTTGTGGAAATGTTTAGGGATAGTTGACAATACTCATTAGTGCTTGATGCATTTACTAGTCTCCCTAAAATCAGCACTGTGCAGGCTGAGCGCTGCAGAGGAAACCATTAGCCACCGTGGCCTCGGCCATCACGACAGCTCTGCTAATCAAACCAGCCTATGTCAACAACGGCGCTGGAAATTGGCTCTCACCTTGGCGTGCGTTCTTCACCTAAATGGGCCCGTGTTTACACTGAGCGCTATTACATCGTAAGCAGTGACGGGGAGGGTGTACAGTATCGGTGGCAGGTAACAGCAGGGGTTCTGATTTAGAAAATGAGAAGGTGAGAAGAGACGGGAGCCACCAGTAATAACAGGCTCTATGACGATGTTTCCACACAGATTTAATCAGTAATAATGATCTATTCTGCTCAAATCTGTTGGTGTGAATGCATTTGTTGCTTTCAACGAATAAAAATGCAGAATGACAGCCACTAAAATGGCATAAGAAGTTAAATGATGGACGGTCCGGAGCAAGCAACGAGGAGCTTCGTTATGTAATAAAGACGAGTCGAGGGAAACCATTTGACTGTAAGAGTTGATGACGGAAACAGATGGGAAGTCATTTTAACAGCAGTGCTTTGGAAGAGTTTTCATTCCTCTTGAACTTTTCTACATTTTCTCACAATTCAACCACAAACCTCAGAGGATTTGTGGTTGTGTTGGTCTATTTTTGCTAAACAGACCAACACAAACGTATGAACTACTGTACAAACCAACTAGTGTTTTAAGATATAATTATAACAAATACAGGTCTTAGTTGTAGTTGTTTTCTCCATGAAAAACTAAGAAAAGCTGTCCATTGTCATTTTGCTGAACTTTAAAACCTAAAAACAGAAATGAAATGACGTTTCCTATCGTAGATATTTAATAAAAGTGTAAAGTTGTTGGGAAACAATATCAGCTCTGAGTCTAAAAATTCCCTTTGGACTGGAAACTCTTTTGACCCCTTCTCCATCCCACGAAGTCCCAATAAAACAGATGGATGTTTGTGGTTTCAACACAGAAAAAAATAGAAAATATCAAAGTTTAATAATGCCTTTGCAAGCTCCTGTTATCCCAAAGCTGTTTTACCTTAATGATGCATTGAATCTTTTATCGGTTCCATCAGTAAAAGGAGATTTACCTTTTGGAAAGTGGAACAAAAAGCAGAGCTCTCATGCTGTGTTGAGGGGAAAACAGTCAAGTCAGAGCTGATTATGAAAACAGACGGGAAAATATTCTGGACGAGATGTTTTGAACTCGTCATTGCACATATTGAGTTCAGTTTGTCCAGGGATGCTGCTTTCCATTTCCTCCTAGACGAGGGAGACAACATTTGAATTCGTCTTTATTTGTGGACTGAATGCGATGCCGATTCTTACACAACAGTTTTTGTATTTCTAACTGAGCTCAGAGGGAGCGCCTGGGCCTCAAAGTGTTTCTCTTTTGTTTTATTTATGATGCGCCAATTTCATTTTCCCATACACAGACCCTAGGAGACAGACGGAGAGACGGGTGGTGAAGAAGAAACTAAGGGAAACATAAACAGAAGTGACAGAGAAATGCAGACAGAAGGATTGATGGAATCAGTAGAAAGCAGAGAAAGCCCAGTTAATGTAAACAGGTAGAGTCACTGGTGCCTCAGCTGTGCATGTGACAGAGCTGCTTTAAGACCTTTCATTTCCTTCTGCTGACTCTATTACATTCTTCTGTGTCTGAGCACAAAGTGTGTTAGCTCCTCAAACATTGCTGCATCTGCCCACAGTTTCATAAAAAGCCACCAAAACCAGTGAAGGGTCAGGACATCTCGTAGGAAATCATAAAACCTCAGGAACTCCTCGGCTGCTCGTTTATTTTTATTATTTAGACTTTTAAACCACTTATCCCGCGTTCTGAATCCAAACAATATAATGCAGTCTGAGCTCCTGAGGAATTAAATGACTTGCAGAAATAACAACTTTAACCGAGTTGGGCGAGTTTAGAGTGAGTCATTGGACAGCTGGACAGCAGCAGGGCGGGGAAAACAGTGAAGCTGTGAGAAGCAGGACTTTAATAAAGACGGGATGAGAACAGCAACAATATGATTTCTCTGCTGACCCTGAGAAAATCTTATAAATTCACCGGGAGCTCCAAACAATATTACAGAAGAAAAAATGATAACAGATTTCTGTAATAAATGCGGCTGAAGACCTGTGCTGCACTTTGACTTTAAAAGTTAGACTGGAGGAGATATAGTAAACGCTTTTATCTCTTAGTATTGAAACAGATAGTTGTTAGTGAAGTGAAAGTCTGTCTGGTAAAGAATTATACATAATTTGTTGAAGTTACCCCACATGTCCATCTAAATGTTGCAATTGAAATTTATACTCCAGCCTTGTCTTGTTCAGTTTTGATGAACATGTCTTGAGTTTTAGAGTGCATTCACACCAGCCTTGTTTAGTCCGCTTTAATCAAACCATTCGTCCTGGAAGTCTGGTATATTTGAGGAAGCATGAATGTGAAAAAAACTCTGATGCGGTCCAAAAAAGCAAACTCTGATCCGCCTAGATCTCAGTTCGGTTGAAGTGAACTCTGGTTCGTTTCAAATTTGTATATAAATGCCAAGCGGACTGGAGACAGCTCCAGAAGCAGGAAGTAAATTACAGCACAGAGTATTCTGGGGAAATATAACCAAAACAAATTATTATCTCACGCTACAGGAAAAAATGGGAAGCTAAAGACATAAGAGAAATCCTAAAACTGCTAAAATTTGATGACTGATGAAATCTGTCTTTGTTTACTTTTAAGGAAGGATGTGCAGCGAAACCACAGGTGAGGAGGTTTGGTTTGTTTGACTCTGTGCAATGTGAAAGAGAACAGCAACAACTGGAAAAGTAACAAATGTCACAAAGTTGGTCCCCAATCGAACAGAGTGTACCGAACTGTCAGTGCGGTGAAGCATTGGTTGCTTGAACTGCTAGCTTTAATCTCAACCCAGAATGTCCATTTTCTCTTTTTCTGACCACTCTCTGTAAACTCTAGAGATGGTTGTCCTTGATATTTCCAGCAAATTAGCAGTTCCAGATATTTTAGTTATCTTTTATTTCATCTGTCTATTTGTGTCTAACATGGATGTAACTCATTAAAAACTCAGTAGAAAGGTTGATGTGCTCGGTACATGCTGGAGAAAGCCAAGTACCCGTAAGCTTGGGAAGAAAGAGCTTGAGCTATTCAGGAAGGTCAAACAAGAGCCCTTAAGGGACACTTGTACACATACTACAGCCTACTCAGCATGCTGCGGACAATCAAGAAGTTGCCCCTGGTTTGTATAAGCTGGGGCAGATGATTCCAATCTCTCCACAAACAATCATGAGAGCCTCCTCAGAATGATCGACTATAATCACACATGAACAGAGAGAAATTAAACACCTCCAATCTATTTGATGTACAATTTGTATTTCAGTACAGAGATCGGTTTTGGTACACATCCCATGTTTCAGGTCAGTTGCGCATTAATCTGCCAATAATCAGCCATGACCAGCAACTTGGTGCCAGCCTGCCTTCCCAATCCAATCACCTTAGGGGAATGGCTCAGGGGTTGTTCTGATTGGATAACCCGGGGTTGGGTCACCGCGCCCATGACCTGCCTCTTTGAATTGGTAATGACGGTAATATTCTCCATATGGCCTTGTGTTTCTGCGTGCGTCCCTAAGCGTAGAGCCTATCCGGAGGCAGAGCTACACCCCCGCGTTAATGGCCGGTGGAGAGTGAGGTAAGAGCCAAAGTAGTACTCTCACCCTCCCTGGGGGCAAACCTCTCCATGTTACCACTTCCAGCTTTTCTTTCCAAATCCTCTTTTCCAAGCCTTGAGCTTCACTTACTGGCTGCTGTGCTGTGCAGTAGCCCCAAGGAGCCAGTTTCAGGATGAAGTCTGAGGTTTCTTTCCATCACACCTCCCTACTCTGGAATAAACTACTTCAAGTTTCTTAATTTGAGACGTGAGGACAGCCAGACAGAAGCTGATTTATTGCATCTACACTTTGGGCTGCCACAATGTGATGAGAAATATTTTCCAGAGGAATAAAGCAGATAACAGGGCATGCTGTAGCCTGCAGGTCTGTTTTCTGTTTGTGGGAAAAATTAATTTACAGAAGGTCTAATCCTTTTCTCACATTTCTACAATGTAGCATAGCAGAGCAATGCTGCCAGGAGTGTATTATTTTGGAAGGCAATTACAAAATGTACTCATGCAAAACTATATTTCTTTAGGTAAAGCTAGAAATTTACCACTTTGTGTTACTTTAAAGCCTTTCTCTGAAGTTACTTGACAGCACATCAGTCATCTGAACAACATCAGGGCACTCCATTAAGTGATAGCAATAATAAACAACATAATATTACTTATGAACTAGAACATTTCTGAAGAAATGTAAACGGGGCCTGGCAAAGTGTGCACAACAGATGGAACCCAGTGCTCTGATGCTAAAAATTAGCATCAATGCTAAGCTTAGCTAAAATAATATTAATAGCATGTGGAGTCCCTTTTAGATTGTCTTCATTTAGCATATTGTGGTCTGCTCTTGGGGCAAATTTGCTTAGACAGGCAGACTAGAACCTGTAGGTAGTTGTGCTCCACTTGTAGACCATTTTGGAGATTATGTTCCCACCATTGGAGCATTGATGTGATGTTCTGGTGTGTGACATTAGGATTTTTGTAGTGGGAATAAACGTGAAAGTGTCCAAATGTATTCCTCACCTGAAATGGCATCTTTCTCGAACTGTATTTTACAGAAACTTAGTATCAGTGGAAATATCTCAAAATAAATGAATGGATAAATAAATACAATTTTTAAAAAAAACAGATGATCATGAGAGTGTCTAACCATATTTGTAATGAATATGTGTAAATACTGTAATACCACAAATACTTTCCAAAAATAACTCCCTCTGCTCCACAAAAATAGCAGGAGATCTATTCAAAAGCACTAATTTATTTATTTATTTTGGTCATTTTAACCTGCCTGTACACAAGTCAAAATATACTAAAAGAAAAATCAAAACCAAAATAAAAACAAGAAATAAAACAAACAAAACTTATACAGAACTAGATATTTTAATTTCTGTTAATGGCAAGAACACAAAGTTGTTGCAAAGTGTTTACAAATATAAACACTAATCAGGGTTATGATATAAATTTCTTTGTTAAAGATCTAAAAACATATTTTTCAAAGAAAATTTTAAAGAATTTTGCAAACATCTGTGTGAGCAGCCATCTTCCTGACTTGCACCTCCTTCCTCCTCACTGCCTCTCCCTGTTTGCTCCCATCTGTGAGACGCTTTGCTTCATCTCCTCTTATATCCATGCACACGCACACACCACACACACACTTATGCAAACTCTCACCTCCTTTGCTCCCAACCCTCCAGCTGCAGCCCCAGCCGGCTCCACACAAAGGCAGGCCAAATGTATGCTAATGAGAGCCAGGCCAATGGTGGAGCCGCACTCATTTTGAGAGGAAATGGCTTTCAATAATGGCAGCCCCCGGGGGATTTCGAACAAAGTTCAGCCCCACTTTGAAAAATGCATTCAATTCTCTGCTGTGTCTGCTCTCTTTTGCGCTAGTATTTTTTCTCCTTTTACTTTGAAAAAAGAAAACATTCCCAGAATAGATTTGTATCCAACCCTCTATCAGCTTGTGTTTACGCACATGAGATTTGGAAGTATTAATTCATCTCTATAGAGAACATTAGAAACGAGAAGAAGTGTTCAGTTCAGGCTAAAGATTCTTCAAAAGACAAGAACCTGATTGTTATCTACAAATCTAATCATGTAAGCAGACAATATTATGGCTGCCATTATTAATAATATTCGAGAAATGATGCTCTGGATTTACAATGTAATGTTTCTCTTACTAATGGAGCTAGTGATTACTTTTTAATGATGTGGAAATAATTCCGGAAACAATAGGGAAATAAATGCCAAGCAGGATTTTGCAGTGCTCACAAAGAAGAGCTATAAATTGCCTGAGAAACTGTTTAAAAATACAATAATTGAAAATATGTCCAATAATTTCACAGAAATCTGGAATAGCAATTGTAATTAGAGTCTTGGTTTGTTTTGAGGTGTTGAAGTTTATCCAAATTTGCACATTTAGGACTAAACTGTTCCCTCTGCTGCTTCTCCTTCCTACACTGTTTCCCCCCCGACCCAGGGCTGATGTCTGTGCTCCCTGGTGCCTGTCACATCAGGGGGGGCAATAACCCGTGAAATAACTGTTCTCTTTTCCCCTCACTCTCCTTCTCTCCATCCTGGTGTCCCTTCTCCCCCCCCTCCTCAGCATCCTGCTCTCACTCAGCGCGCATCACGCTGCTCCACTTCGCAGGCGAGCCGTGACGGCGCGTGTACACACACTTACATGAATGTTTGTTGTCGGCTTTGGACAGATGCATGTTTGCCATATAATTTTGACAAGATGGCAGGTAAAAAAACAAACAAAGGGACTGGTACTGTCCTATTAAAGAGCGAGAGATCCCCTTGCCTGCACCCAGCTCTCTGGAGAGCTGATCAGTCCTATTCCTGGGATGAGTACACACTCCCAAGGCAAACACTCCAGATTTAATTATAAGCTCCAAAGAGGATTAGTCTACACTACTTGTGTGTCTCTCTGTGTGTGTGTGCGCGCGTAGGGAGAGACAAAGGCAGGAAGTGGCACGACGTTTCCCAACATGCAGGAATAAAAAGAATAAACACAGTGATCTCACCTGGGTTGAGGATTGTAATCCCGTTCCAACTCTTCATACCGGTGCCTTGGTCGGGATTCAACCCCTCTGGGTGCCATCTAAGAGCAAACACAGGATATGTTAGATTCCTTGTTTAAACACTGAACAATCAAAGAAGCCCTGAACCCATAACTGCCTGTCTGGAAGTCATTTGAGTAGAGAGTAAATGATAAAAGAAAAAAACCCAAAACATATTAATGGATTCAAGCAGCTCATGTCCTTAGGCTGCATGTTTAGCCTCAGTAATGTTTCAGTAGTCCAGTGAATTCATTCATAGAAATTATTTAGAGCATGTTTGCATGGATCCCTGCACATATTCATGCAGGATTTGTGGGAATAAACGAATCCAGAATCAAAATCCCTGAAATGCAACATCAGATATCATGTCACACGGCTAACTTGATTAAGTTGATTAAAAGTAAAAATATTTTAACCCTGTTTCTGTTAGGGGGTATGAATAATTTAGAGTGTAAATGTATTTATCTAGCCTCAACCACGGCAGCCTCCTCCTTTCTTTAAGCTCTCCCTACAGATGGTTCCACACCGTAGCGGCACATCTGGTGTTTGATCAGCCTCAAAGGGCAGATGTCACAGTAGCACTCATTGACCTCCACTTTGTATCCATCACCGTCTGAATCAAATTCAGCTCACTAATGGTGCCTAAAGCATGAGTGGACTTTGGGGTCTGGCCCGAGCTCTCTAAACTCAATCACAAGGACAGAAACCATTGTACCCTTCTGAGGAACAATACGTGTCGGCCCAAACTGCTCTCACCCACCCCAATAATAACCAAACCTGACTCACTCGTATTTACTTGTTCAAATTACATGTTACTGGTAAAATATATAATTTCTACCAAGATATTCTTAATGCTGACATATTGTGAATCCCTAAATCTCAGTGTTTCATATCACACACAGAACAATAAATCCATGAAGGACTAGCGGCTAGCAGTATTTTCCTAATGCGCTCAGTTTAAACCCATTCTGCATGTCAATGCAGCAGTGCCACATTACCAGATATCATTAGCATGCCTGTGTAATGTAGGCAGCTCTAATGTCTCTGAATGGCAGCCAGGAAGTAAGAGCACGTCAGAGCTGCTGCTCTGTTTACTGGAGAGGCTCTGTGTGTGTGTGTGTGGTGTGTTTACGCCATTATTAGGGTTGTGTGCATGTCTGTGTGCAGCTTTAGCATCATGTTAGGAGGTGAGCACTCCCTCTTTGGATAGGAGTCTGTGTGAGAGCGACATGGGGGCCATTATGGAAAGAGATGCATAAAAGGGGCATTACTCCCTGCAAGAAGCAGGGACTCAGGTGGACGACCTTTTATGTGTTTCTTTATGTATTGCAGGAAGCAAAGCAATAAATCTTCTATGCATCATGCGGCTGAGTGAGAGGTAATACCAGGAGAGTGATGAGGACAGGAGGAAATGTTGCTTTAGATGGAATGATTGAAATTCTTTGTCCATTGATTGTATTAACATATTAGCCTGCAGCCATAGGTCCACACACACATAAATTGTGGATGTCTGTCATATAGATGGCCATTTCCCCTAAATTAGCCAGCTTCAATCATGTGCCTTGAAAATGCTTCTGTGGTTTTCCAAAACACACACTCTGAAAAACAAGCCTTATTTTTGCAATGGCAATGTGAAATTCATCCTGGTTGGATTGAAAATGCAGCTGAACAGAGATGTGAGTAGATCAGGGGTGTCTAAAGTGCAGACCAGGGGCCATTTGTGGACCTTGGACTGATTTTGTGTGGCCCCCAAATGTAATTCAATGTAATGTAATAAAATTATTACCAACAATCATTTTACAATGGATAAAGTACAAAAGTATTTAACTTTTGGTAACCAAGCTTTCATAATAGAATCCTGTCTATCCAGAGATTTTAACTATAAAGCTTTTATTTAAAGATCGGCTCCAACTCTTGATGTTTTAAGCCAAGTCTTAAAACTCATTTTCACTGGCTTTTTATAGTCAGAGATTAATTTGTTGGGTTTCTTTTATGTTTCTATTTTTGTTTAGTTCGAATTGTTTGTTGTTTTTGTCTGCAGTACTGCAGACAAAAACAACTGCCACTGTGGCCACAACTGCCACTGTGGTCAGTGGCAGTTGTTTTAAAATGTGCTAAAGAAATTAATTTGATTTATTTATTAAACTTGGCTAAATGCAGCAAACATTTTAAAAGAAACGTACCCAAATCCTGTTATTATAACCAAGAGTAAATTTGTTCAATCAACCTGGAAATATGTTGAAAACAAGATGCTTAATACAGGAAAGCAAACAAAAATAAATACAATTAAAAAGAAAAAACGTTTAAAATCACAAAAAGAATCACTGTGATTTTATATTATTTTATTTTCTTGACCCATGTGACAAACTTTGAACACCACCGGAGTAGATAACAGCAGAAGGACGGACTCGAATGTTTCTCAAGTAGAAAGTGACTCCATGTCCTCACCCCGAACCTGATGACATCATGTGTTGGTTTTCTAGTTTGGGACTTAATGTCTTCTGCAGATGCTGCTGAGCAGAGTGAGCGCACACAAATGATGGAGAATTTCCTATTTCTCCCGAGTGACACGTGGTAAAACACTTTGACTTCACATCTGTCTGCATGGATTTCTCACAATCAGCAGGTTTTAATTGCTTCTTATCATGGAACAGAAACTGAACTCAAAGTCGAGAGCAAGTCTCCTCTCTTTTCAAGTGCATGATTGTGTCGAGTCACTTGATGCGCCGCGATTCACCAGCTGCCAGCTCTGCTGACAGAATGCTTGGCATGTGTGCGAGTGTGAATGAGCAGAATGTCACTTTCCCATTTTTTCAAATTAGAAAAAGCTCGGCCTTGACAGGGCCAGATGACACGTGCTGAAGCTCCCAGCTTCATCGCCACAGCTGTCGCATTCATCACGAAGTATTGCCAGGAAAATGAATTTCTTAGAGCCCTTCTAGCGGTGTAGATTTGCGAAACTCGTTTATACAATAAGCTGCAAAAGAGTCCAAATGCTTTGATGCTAAGGCGTTTCGCATCAAAGCATTATGCCATTCTGTTCAAATGGCATAATTAGCCTCCTGTACCGACATCCATCCATACATCTTGGATGCTAATTAAGCGCGTGGAGCCTCCGCCTGGCACCCCCAATGCCCACTTCCTATTGGCAACCTCCGCACACCCGCCAGGCATTCGACTGGCATCGTGAGGCGCAAGCCATGCGATATCAATCCAACCCCCCTCCCTAAAGAGATTGTGCAGACTCGTCCCCATCATGAGAGGAGATGGAACGAAACAGGAAGAACAGAAGTGAGCTGGCACAGACTGGAAAACTGACAGGAGTTGTAAATATTTGGCATTCTCACAGGGGGGGGAAAACAACATGAGAAGTAGTGAGCCGTAGTTATGCTAAGTGCTATTGCCACTGTTTGAAATGTGGAGGCACTTTGGTGCGTACCTGCAGCATTTTAATTGAATCTAGACCTTAAAATGTCAGACAAATTCAACACTGCTCCAAATCTGAGGAGCCAGTTTAACAAACGTGTATAAAATAGGATGTTTCACGTTCCTGTGAGGCAGCTTGTTGCCACGGGAACCGACTAATAATCAAGTTTTAATAAGAAAGGTCAAAGAGTCGCTCTCAGTTTAGTCAAGTCTAGCTTCTTGGTGTACCAGATTATGTAGAATTAAGAGCCTGTGTGTGTGTATCTCAAAAGGAGGCTTACTTGCCCTCCAGTGTACACTAAACACCCACACCTGGACCCGGCTCGCTCCGAGCTCGTTAGCAGCAGATGGTAAACATATACACACACACACACACCCACGCAGAAGGGGGAATGAGGGTTACATACACACTCTAAGCAGTCTATTTTGGTAATAGGCCAATCTACTGGTAATTGTCCTCATTGTTAGAGTTTGTTTAGGTCTAAACTCCTGACCTCAGGAAAGATTTTTACATTTTATAGCGGTCGCATAGAGGATTTGGCTGGATCTGTGTCCAAGTGTGTATCTGTGGTTTATCCTCTATGTGCAAGTATTGAAATCGAGAAATGTAAACTCAAAACGGCTCCATAAACTCTCCTCTCTGTCTGAAGCTGTTTAAATAAAAGTCCAAATAAATTCAATGCTTAGAAAAGTCGTCGGAGGAAAAAATAGTGTTTTTTTTTCTATCCCATTGTTTGAGAGTGGACAACGTAAACAGGGAAAACCGTCGCTGTGCAGCCAAAGAGAACATTTGATTTGTTCAAGCAGCCGTTCAAAATAACATCCTTTAACTGAGCTATTTATCTCCCCATTCAGCTGATTAAACAGCTGTGCTCTCATGGGGTTGCTCTGATTGTTAGCAGCTTATGATGCAACCTTAGTCATTGCATACCCAGGTCTCAAGAATCTACATGTGTGTGACCATGGCAGTGACCATGCAGCGCTGTTTATTTGCAGAGTTTGTCTCCCTGTTCCTGTCTTTCTCTGTGGGTCTGTTTGCCTCCCCCACTGTTTGCTGTAATAACATCCCAAAACGTCTGCCAGAGTTCTTGTTGTTCAAGCGCCAGTAGGTGTGTCATGTTGTGCGCGCGCAAAACACTCAAGTGGTTTCAGTTTATTCTTAACAAATGTGTGGTTTAATAGTTGATTGTAGAAAAATGCTTCTGGTTTTGGCCATCTGGAGGCTAAATACGCAGTTTTCTCCTCTTTTTATTCAAAGGACCAGAAGATTTGCAGGTCATCACCACCAGCAGCAGTGAATCCACCACCTTGAGCTACCAGAATATGTTTAGCTTGACCCGTTTGACCCAGAGGTACTTTGATGGAAGTCCACGTTCAGTAGCTCTGAGCTACAGCAGGTCAGCTCAATATTAACTCTCTTGCCTTGCAGAAGTCTTAGTAACTGCTCAAGTTTTTCACATTGTTCCTTTTTACAACTCAACCTCAGTCTCTTTTATTGGGATTTTATGTGACATACCAACATAACGTAGAGGATAATTGTTGAGCAGTCCTTTGGGTTTGTCTCTACCAGCTTTCCAAATGAAAAGTGTTTGATAATTTGTCTTTGCAAAACAGCTTCCGATTGGATGGAAAGCATCTGTGAAAATTATTTGCAATAAATTCTCATTTAACAAATTCTCATCTGGACACTTGCTGTACTTTCTATGACCAAATAATTGTGCAATTTGAGATTTTAAAAATTTGCTTAATGGAAACACAGCAATTTTGAAAAAAAAAAACTAGTTTTTGATCAATTTTGACTATAAGATGAGGTGTTTTTTCTATTGGCTGCATTGAAATTAGTTTATTTCAAAAATAATAAACACATTTTTATTTTCCAAAAATAGTTTTTTGCGCTAATGTTACTACTGGCGCAAACCATGAAGAAGAAAATGCGTTGCAGTTGCTAAATGGTATTTATTCAACGTTAGCGGAATATCAATAAAGTATTTTGTAATGCATTTGTAATGGGAGCGCAGCTGACTGCCATTTCTAGCACTACGCTTAGTGGAAAGTGAACCTCTGCCCTAGTTTCAAATTGTTGCAGCCTCTCACTGGTTTTATTCCCAGTATTTAGCTCCACTAACTGTGACGAGGCCTGCAGATTAAAATCACCCTTGCAACAAGTAAACTAATAAAATCTAAATAAGAATCTTTAAAGTTTATTATTTTAACATAAAAATGGGTGAAAGTTCAAGGTGGTTGAATTCAAGCCTCCGTATCCCATTTGGCTTGGTTGCCACTTTGAATTTTCTCACATTATAGGCTACAGAGTGGAAATCTCTACCTCAAGGACAACTCACTTCAAGTCCTTCTGGCATCTTAACTTGGAACAATGGATCTTCCTTTTGCAGGATGCGCCATGTGCAGATGTTTGCCAGCCCTGTAGCCTTTTGGCCCAGGAGGTTTCTTTGCCTCAAAGCTCACTGCTGGCAGCGCTTTTCTTTATGAAGCACAGCCAGATGAGAAAATCCCAGATTTGTCTAACAATTGCTTCCCTCCTCTGTGTGATAAAGAGGCATGCTTATTGTTCCAATCACTCTATTTAAAAGCCAGTTTGAGGAAAAAACAAAGGCAACATTTGGCTTTTCTGCTTAATAAAATGGTCAAGCTAGTATTTATGGAAGTGCAAAGAGAAGATCAATGAGCAGGGCTTCTGGTTCTTTATATTTGATTTTACCACATGCCAAGCAGATGTGGTTTAAGATGCTCATGAATCCATTTGTAGCAAAGCAAAATCTTAGAGAACAAGCACGAGTAAGGAGGTGAATGGGGAGATTTCTATCAACTTGCAGAAAGATCACACTCTGCAGTTTGCCCGTAGGCCAGAGACAAGCTGTGGGAATAAAGACAGACACCAAATAAGTCCCTGAAGGCCTCGGTTGGCCCAGATGGAGAACAGTGGAAGGGGGGGAATCAGCTGGGTGCTGCACAGCATCAGAATTAAGAGACTTAAAACAAGGGAGGAGAATACAAAGCCTCTGGGCTGAGCTGCAGAGGCAAGGACAGAGAGGAGGAGTCCGTGGTTAGAATCCCTCATTGGGACTTTGCTAAAAGTGGAGAGGAAGCAAGGTGAGGCCCTGTGTGGGAAAACTCTTTGTAGTGGTTGGTAGAGATGTAAAACTGGGATGTTCTTGCTGGTTTTTAACTAACAGGAGTGCAAGAAGTCATATTTTGACCTGCTTTTGACTAAAAACCTAATATGTAATGTATAATTGAAGAAAGTGTGTCCAAACTCTTGGTACCATGCTTGTTCCTGGTGCAAGTGAACTCTACCAGGGGTGCAACTCGTCTCTGAGCCCGTTTGTGGTGGCATTATAAAAATTATAAAATTATATAATGGTTTCACAGCATTAGGATTACAGCTCTAGCATGCTACTTTGCATTTTCTTTTGAATATTTTGATTTGAATGAATAGATGATTGGCTTCTGATATCAGCTGAATTGTGAACTGATCTTTACCCTTTGACCTCTTGCTACCAGAAACTCTGCTGTTCTCAAAAAACAATTAGGATAGACGAGTTAATTTATCTAAAATTTTATATTAGCCCACCATAATCTCTACATATAGTCCCTCAACTTTGTCTTTAGAAGCTGTGTTTAGATCACTGTGTGTTTGCAGTAATGAAGGACTGCATGTCCTTTCCAGCAGGGGAATCCCTAGAAGAAGCAGAAACCCTCTGGGATGTCAGGTTTCCCTCTAGGAGCCACTACCTCTGTGCCCCAATTTTGGATAAGACGACATTGAAAATTGTGTTTAAAAAAAAGACTACAGCCAGACTGCATTGCCTTTGTCTGTAATTTTATCGATTTCCTCCAAAGTATTGATGCTTTTGTCCATTTATAATTGAGCATGTAGGTTTACAAAAGAAAAAGATAAAACTACATGAGTGCTTTGGGACATTTCATGGCATATTTTGTCTCTTTATTCGACTGGAAGGAGTCCTGAATTGAATCAATTGACTTATTTCCAGCTGACAAAAGCTCCTGTTTTCTCTCCGAGATGAAACTTGGCACACTGGCACGGGTTTAAAGGCGTTTGATCGGCAAACAATACCCAAATGGTACGAGGCAATTTCACTCACTTTTAAGAATAAATCAATTTGTTTTGAGAATATTCATGAGCAATCATTTCCAGATAATGCCTTAACTCGGGAATGTTTCAAGGTATTGGTGCAAGACGCAATTACATTTGCAATGCAGAGCGAGGAATTATCACACCTGAATGGAGAAAGAATGAAATGAAGTCTGAATACCAGAATAAATACCTAATGTTTAGGGATAATCTTTGCAGCAAGACTTTCACTTCATAATTATCCTCTCTCTCTACATTAGCAGGGACGGTTTCCCCCAGCCAGTGTTCTCGTAGCTGATCACACTGTAGTGTTCTTTGGGCTATTTTGGGAAGCATGAGCTAAACACCAACTTGTGGCTTGAACTGTGCAATTTTATAGACCAGAATAGCAGCTTAGGGACAACGAGCCTTTAATCAGAACAGGGTTCAGATTTTTTCAGTGGGCGAAAAAGAAAAAGTGCAAGAAGGGCTGGGTTCAACTGTACGACAGAAATCTGCAGCCTAGAATCAGACTGAGTTGGTTGTAATTGGTGAATTAGGAGGTTTTTCTCTAAAGGAAAACTGTGTGTGATGTGTCAGTGTGCATTTGGCTGCAGCCTCCTGCAGTGAAATGAACTTTGAAAGCAGCTTCAGTTTGGTCAGAGCTGAGGTCGAAAGCCCTTTTCATCAACACTGTGTGTGTTGCTCTGTGTTTGGGTTGTGTTTTATGTGTTTGTGGTGTGCCACGTCGTAAAAGTCTTGTTATAAAACAAGAATAGGACTAAATATGTCTGCCTTGTTCAATTATACACTAAACTCACTGTGTGTGTGTTTCTACTCGACTGCACACTGACAATTATTTCAAAAAATACTGTGCAGGATTTTTATATAACTTTCTCAGCCAAGAGAAGACAGTGAATAGAACATGGAGCGACTGCGAGCGTCTCTGCTGCAGGTGCATCCTTCAATGCATAGCATGCTCATGAGGGGCATATGCTACTCTGATTAACACTAACATTAGGATGACATTAGTGCTGCCTCCCTCAGAGAAACACCCCCAGAGCAGCTGCTAGCTCTTCCTCACCTTCTTCAATATGCACAAACTGGCATCTCTGCCTCCCACGCACTGAGGAAAATTGACATTTTGCAACTTTTCTTTGGAGAAAGTTGATAATTAATTGATGGGTATGAGATTTTGTTCTTGTTACTTCTCTATATATTTAACTTTGGCTTCATTAAAGCAATATTCAAACATTTCAATGTTGCGAATTACAATATTTGGCTTCAACTTGCAGATTATCAGTAGTTTGCTGCTTTTGTTACAGCTGTGATGCCATTTTTTGTTATCAAAAGAAAGAGGAGTGTGCGTGCTCGGGCCGATGTGTGTTTTTGACTGACAGCCAAGCCAGCAGGGGAGCAGAGGCACAAGAACAACCTAAATGTGGCTTACAAGCTGCAGACAAAGGAAAATCTGTTAGCATCGGTACTGAATATTAACATCCACGCCGAACCGATGTTACCAGCTCGTTTTTTCGATGGTTGCTGCCTGTTTGCATCAACACGGGGATCAGGTGCAGGATAACACACGCGTCCATCCGTGTGAATAAAAAGCAGACATGACAACCCTAATTTGGATTATTGTTTAAAGCTTGAGGGTAATTCTGTGTGTGAGCGAGAGAGTGTTTTGGTTAATCAGACTGTTTTGTGGCTCATAGCCAACATCACAATCAGCCATCGACAGAACGATGATGTTTACTGCTTCATCCTAAATGAAATGCTAGTTCTGGCAGGAGGCCATAGTTTATGCTCTTTATCTATAGAGGCAGAGCTTCAGGCATGGAGTTCAGTGAAATAGGTTTGTCCATTTTATAGTTTTGTTAGTGTTCTTCTATTCAAATGTTTAAAACAAAAAAAGTTTAAATATTCTTTTGAGCTTAAACAAACAATTATAGAAATAGTTATAGACTAATTTAGAAATTGATTAATGGCTTAACTGGTGTATAGAGACTGAAAAGAGCCTAAAACATCTGAGGTGGCATAAGTTTAACTGCACTGGTTTAAATTCTGTAAAAAAGAAAAATTAAGAAAAACTCTATAAATCCTTGTTTTCATAATGCAAAAAAATCAATCTGTCAATTATCCTTTTTTATTATTTAAAAAATGAATCGAATTATTTATGTGCATCTTTTCTGAAATGGTTAAAAAAAAAAGGTTAAATAGAATAATCAGCAGAATGTGCCACGTTTTTTAACTGCTTACTCATCCGAATAATCGATTACTAAAATAATTGTTAGCTGTGCACTAATATTCCTGTAGTTTTTTGGTTTTTATTTTAAACTATAACCTCTCTGCTTCCACTTATGTCCACCTGTGCAGATTTCCACAAGCCGCCATCACTTCTCTGGCAAATCCTCCAGCAGGGCTGCCCTGCCAGAGTGTCTGAATCCTTTATGAGTCAACCTGAACCTGTCAGATAAAAGCAGTGATGGCCTGTCACCGGGATGAAAAGGTAAACAAACTATATCAATACCAATACCATGGACAGTTCCCAGATTTCTGACTTTTATTTCCACTCTGGAGTTGTTTCAGTCACAGATGAATAACTGGGGGTTCATTAGGACTGTGGGCACTGAGAGAAAAACATCATTGGGGGGCTTTGGCTTGTGGGCATGATGCACCCTGCACAGTTTAACACACTGCCCGTATACGTGTGTGCGTAGGCCATATATCACGGTGACAGGCGGGTGCGTGTTTACTTAATGATGTGGGGGTTTATTTATGAAGTGATGGCCGACATGCAGGAGGGGGTGGAGGGAGAGATGAGGGAGAGATTGAGACAGCCTGAGGATGTGACATTAAAATATCATCAAGGTGATGGATGTCCGTGCACAAAACATTAGAGACAAGTACAAAAAAACCAGCTGCGCAGCAGATGATGAGTTGTATCTGGAGTTGGGTGAGCGATGCACTGCGTGCGTGTTTTCTAATGACTGAATGTGTCATTGCAAGTGCAGTTTTCAGTGACTTCTCTGGGCATTTAAGGTGGCATATGTGCAGCTGCTGTTGGTTGTATTGCTCGGGGTGATGTTTTATGTGTTACTCTGTTACATAAGGAGTGAAAAAAGCAATGCAAATCATTCAGTCTTTAAAACTGAATGTTGCAGGAATAGTGCAGGTTTATTTTAATCATTATAAAGTCACTTTCTGTTCAATTACTGCAACTAGAGAGCAAATATGAAGCTCACAAACAGGATTTCTACAGCTTAGCTGTAAATATTTCTTAAATATTGGGGAAATAATATTTACAACAGTTCTGGATTAATAGTTGTGAAAGTACTTCTCTTTAGGTTAAACCAGATACTCAAACTGAAAAATCTCCTTCTGCCTTAATGTTTTTAAACCTCAATAAATGTCCGTAGATGATATTCTTAGTTTGTTTTACACAGTCAAAACTGAGAAATGTCTGAATGACAAAATATAAAACTTGCAATTAACAATGCACTCCATGATTGTGACCCTTCAGTTAAAGACTTGCATAAAATATAAAGCTTTCTTTCACAGCTACGGTTTGTTTTAAACTTTTTATCTATTAATACGGTCAGAAATTACCAATTTAGTAGAGGAGACATTTTCTTGTAGCCATATCCTGACTTAAGACCGAAACACATTTTTCCTTAAGTGGCATGTTCTCCCATCTTACTCACTTTGAAGAGTAGCTGAGGGAGAAGAGCTTGATGTTAAATAAATACTAAAATGTTATGCAGGGTGGGCCATAAGTTTCCATACATAGAAAAAATAAACATTTTATTTTGGACAACCATTTTTATTTTTGTGGGACTCTGTGTAATCGCTGCATGTGTTGGACCACTTTGTGGTTGATCTGCAACATTTCCAGTTTTCTAAAACTTGCAAATAAGTTTTGCCACAGTGTTGTGTGTGATGCTGAGGCAAAGATTCCCTGACTAATCTTTGCCCTCTGACCCAGTATGTCAAGCCAGTTGTTACAAATTTAGGGGTCAAGATGGATTCTGGTCTTAAGCTGGAAGCACACATTAGAGCCGTTGTAGAATCCAGTTTTTTCCATTTAAGGCAGCGAGCCAAAGTAAAACCTATTCTTTCTAGACAGCACTTCAAAACAGTGATCCACACATTTGTTACCACACGGCTGGACTACTGTAATGCACTTTATATAGGAGTCAGTGATTTAAATATTTCCCAGCTCCAGAGGGTGCAAAGTCCATCCTCAGGAGCCAGTTTTAGTTATTCCTCTGGTTCAACACACCGGAATCAAATGATGGCTCCTTAGCAGGCGTCTGCAGAAGTTTATGATGTGCTGTGTTGGACTATTTGAATCAGCTGTCTTGGAGTAAAGAAATATTGCTTTAATTGTGGCGAGTGGCCAGTGAAAATACAAAACATTGTTCATCATTTGGAGCTCATAACATATAATCTTGGTAACTTTTAATTTGATCATTGTTAATGTCCTTTTCTAGTTACACAATAACATTAAAGTGAAATCCAAAAATAATGTGTATGTTTTCTAAATATGCAAAAGAACCACTGCATAATCATAGAGTCGACTGTAGGAAAAAGCTGGGACATCATCATTTTCTGAGAAATGGGACGTCTGCAGGAAAATGTTCCAGCCAACTCATCTCCTGGAACAAAGGAGATGAAACTTGCCATGTACTTTCAAGCCTTAATTGGCCATCAAGACATTACAGAGAGTCTATCATTAGCATATAGAGAAAATAGAGTGAGTGCAGCTCTGTGACTGGCATAATTACAAGGATGACCTATCCACAGACAGCGAAACATGGCGGAGGGGTCAAATTAGAGACAGATGTGGAGACAGATACATAGGAGGATCCGGGGTTAGAGGGAGGAAACAAAGGGACATGAAGCCACTTCTGAGCACAGTGACACTTTCAAAGATCTCCAACTCATCTTAGACTGCTAAATGAAGAGTCCCACATAAAGCGTCCACAGCCTTTCATCCCCACTTTTGTTCCTATCTCTTTATTCTAGTGAGCTAACCCTATCTTCTGGCTCAGAAGAGCCAAAGTAGACATACCCGTCCCTTTCAAACACACATAAAACACTCTGAGAGGAAGAATGGCACTCCTGGCCTTGTGTGGAGAGCTTCGAAAACTGTTTTTTTAATGTTTCAAGGCTGCAGATACAGGCGAGCATAAAGGAGCAGCGCTGCGTGGCGGAGGTGGCGAGCAAGGTGACGGCTAAAAGCCTGATCAAACAAGGCCGACGCGAGCAGCTCGCTCAAGTGGTCTGCATTTACGCTCCACTCATACCACACACAGACTGGAAATAGGTAAATGTGGAGTAATATCCTGCTGAATCAAACACCGACAGCTCCACTCTGTCGGCAGCTGAAGCTGAACAACCCTCAGCATATGAACAAATGAGCCACTTCTGCCCTCTGCTTCACTCCATTATAGCCCATGTAATAAAGAGTTAGTCCTATTTTATCTTTAACTTGAAACAAACTATAAATTTGTCACATGTTGTCAGATCAACTCAACGTTGCTGATATTGCTCCATTTCTTTTTGTTAACCTATTTGCTGAATAAAAACGTCCCTAATTTGGGATTGTTTGATGGATTGTAGACATGTGAATGTCTATGTAGAACTCTGGTTATTTTTCTAAAGGAAATAAAAAAATTTAAATACAAAAACTTTCTGGTGTCATGTTTTTCCTTTTGTTTGCCTCATGTATAGATATCCTCAGTGTTTTACTGTTTCCATTCACACCATGAATGTGTGCAGGTTGGTACGACTGCAGCAGGAGTGTTTCATTATCAGGCTCCTCAGGGGAGGAACCTGCTGAGGCTTCTCACTATGGACACCGCTCTTTTTTTTCCCCCCCTCGTCGTACAGGAAAAAAAACATTTCGATCAGAACCTGCAGCGCATACTCACTGCGCTTTAATTGCATCAAGGTTTCTGCACAGGCAAGCTGAGAAAAGAACGCAGGGAGCACGGGAGGTTATGTACTGAGTGACAGAGCCCTGCAGGCCTAAGCGACAGAAAGTGTGCCATGCCTGGGAGGGCCTAATGAAGACTGATTCACAGGACTGCATTGCTCAATAAACACTAACTACAGCAGGTGAGGAGGGGAGCACAGCTGGAGGCAGGTTGTGTCAGCTGATTGGGTATCAGCAACACCGTCTGTAAATTCATCTCATATTTCCCACATGGCTTTGCATCTGTCTGTGCTCAGGTGGATTACTGAAAGATAAATGAATCCAGCTGTGCAGAAACGCCTTTGCAGATCACTGAGGTTTAGATGAAGAGCGTCTGATTAGATCAAAGTGTGATTTTCTGCATCTTTAGGCTGCCCGTAAAAAAAACCCTTGTTTAAAATGGGTGATAAATGGCTATCGATTCGCAGGCTGAGTATGCTGAGTTTGCGAGTGTAAAGAAGTAAATCAAATGATTCCTCAGGCTGGATCAATGACGGTTCAGGGACACTTAGCTCTGCAGCTTAAAAGAGGCAACAAGCAGTCTGCCGTTTTAGTGCACTGCTGCTCGAGGAAGGAAAAAAAAAGTACGCTAACTCACCCGATTTGGGTCATGCTCCAGAGCTCTGCGTCTCGCCGCCTCCAGCTCCTCATAACCCGGAGCGGCTCGGGCCTGCTGGTACTCCCTACGCAATCCCTGGATCCGCTGATCGCTGAGGAGAGAAAGAAGGCAACATCACAATTAGGCAAACGCGAGAAGAGATGATTAACTAAGACTTGGAGTTAAAGAGGAAAAACAGGTCAAAGAGGAAGCATATGAGGCTTAAACTTTCATTACATTGACAGGTTGTGTTTTTCTCAGCTGCAGCAGCCGCTGACAGCACAGGAAGGCAGAATATTCAGAGGACAGTTTGAAGAGAAATTTCTACACCTGACAGAAAACCCGTTGGAGAAAATGGAAGAGAAGCAGAAGCAAATAAACACTAAAACCACTCCAGTCAGACGAGGCTAACACAAATAAATAAATAAATACATAAAACCCTAAAAAACAGGAAGCACTAGTGTAGTGATGGGAACAAGACAGAATGGGGACAAAACTTACTTACTGGACCTTAATGCCGGATAAGCTTCACACACCTCAGAGTACAAGCATAAACCAGGGTGGGAATGAACACACACGAACACATAAAGGCATTGACAAACATCACACACCTGAGCGAACACAATCCCAGTCTGATCTGGGTTTACTGGTGGCTAAGGGAAAAATGGCGGCTGACTGACTCATAAATTGCTCTCAGAAGTTGTTTGCAATTATTTCTTTCATTACATTTTTTGTGTTCTGTTTTCTTTTCTAAAGAAAGTCGGACTGCAACTAATGATTATTTAATTTTGGTGATTAATTTGATTAAATGGGCACAGTCTGCAGATTTATTTTAAACAATATTAGAAATGCATTAAGATATTAAAATTATTTGTTTACAAAGAAACAAGTAATTCAATTCCTTTTTTTGTTGCATAAATTGATACAGCTGAAGTTGAACCTGATGCCAACTGAGGAGGTTTTGGAAGAACATTTTCACAAAGTTTCTTTTTAATCTTATATTCTTGTGCAGTTTTGGCTCAATTAATGGTCTCAGTCTGTTGTTCTGTTAGGAGTTGACCATTTTTGAGTATGTATACTCCAGTACCTTACTTTACATTTTTGGTATAATGAAGCAAAAACTGGATTGTGGGATTTAGGATCATGTTTGCAGTAATGAAGGACTTTCTAGCTGGGGAATCCCTAGAATAAGGTGTATTTCAATAATCAATTAATCACAATCACATTAAAAAGTCAAGCAAATTTTATTGCATTGAATTATAATTGGACTCAACTTGACTGTAGTTGTATCTGTAACTGACTATTATATTTAAATCTAATTGGATTCTATATAACTGGAAACAAATAAAATTCTTGAACTGAGTCAATAAGAACAAACTTTCCAAATCAAGAACAAAGTTTGTAAAACCCAAAACAACCAATGAGGAAGGCTTTATGCCACCTGATAAACACCAAACTTCACTTCCAATAGTCTGGCAGATATTGACCAGTGGGGAGGAAGAGCTGAGGCGTGAGCCAGACAAAGCTTCATTAACGAAGTACATCGCCTACATGCCTAAGTCTCTCTGGTGACCCTGTCTTTAATTAACAAATCTGCGTGAGAGTGTGTTTTTCTGCACGACTACAATCTCAAGGTTGTATAAAAGTGTGGATCTGTACGTGAGCTCATTCGGTATGCGGGACACTCGGCGAGGACGTGCTTCTCACCGCGCGCATGTACGCTCACCTCATGCAGCCCGTCTTCCAGTCGCCTCACTGGGGACGGACGGGCTGAGTCACTCAAACTTCTGAGCCACTATGTTTAGATTCCAAGTCTTGCTCCCATGCTGCACAAATCTGTGTGTGTATGTGTGTCTCTGCTGGCACAAAACTCGGCCCTGATATTCTGCCAAGAGGGGGCAACTCTCTAAAGTCTCTGTGCTGCAGTGAAATGCCTGTGCAGATTTTACTGCTGCATACTGACGGTCATCAGCTTGTCTGTTATGCACAAAAACCCAAACATAAAAACATAAAAGCAAAGCTTTTGTCTCATTTATCTGTTAAATTTACCAACCAGTATCACCTCCACACAAACAAACAGATTCAGAGCATAGATGCAAGTTGACTTGGTTATTTATTTTCCTTTTTTTTCTCGACGCCACCCATCTTCCAACGATCCCATTAGCCAATCCCTGGGCTCGTAATTAGGTCTGCCATTTTGATTGAGCGCTCGTGTCGCTCTCCAAATGAAACAACACTGTAATTATCTCATTACGCCGCGGCCTCCATCACTGACAACAGCAAATATTATCATATTAATGGCTGAGGACAGAGGCTGATTCTGGATAAAACGTTGGTGGAGAGTGATTTTGGAGGTGGCTGAGGTTCGTGAAGAAGGTGTCCAATCACCCATCTGCACATTGTTTCTTACACAGTAAATTAGAATATTACTAAGAATTTTATTTACTTCAATAACAATTCAAAGAAGTAAAGGTCATACTAAAATTCTTCTCTCACGATATATTTGCTTTGCTTGCATGCCATAAATTCAGCCTTTTAACTGAGATGTAGCCAAACATCAAGGTGGAAAGTTTAGTTGAAGGAAAGGTTTTGGGTTTATGAAGCAAAATCTGTGCAAGAGTTTGGAGGAGATTTACTAGGAGCGGACCAAAGCAGGACCACTGCACACTGCAATGATCACAGCCGTGATAAAATAGTTCTCAGGATTATATCCAATCACTGCTTTTTGCATTATTTATTTGATCACATACGGTAAAATGTCTGAGTAGGAAGAATAATTGGCAAAGAAAATAGATTGAGATTAAATGTGGAGGAAAAAACACAACATAAAAACCAACGCAGGAAACTTAGAAATGACCAGAAGACAAAACTACCTCTAGTGAGAATAAAAGCGACGGTTTTGTGAGAGAAAGTCTGAGTAAAGCCTCCTATCCTGCGGTGTGAGGCTGTGTGAGGGCAGGCTAATTAGGAAGCGTGCGCTGCTGCTGGCTGATTTAGCGACTTGTTCAGGCTGCGGCCGGCTGATTTGAAGAAAAAGTTTGGGCTTGGATTTTTCCTCACATCAAACTGTGAGGTTTGTCTGATTTCTTGGTGCAACACTGGAACCAGACGGCGACTCAGAGAAGCTCAAAGCTTAAAAGATGTTCTGATTGCCTTGCTGAACTGTCCACATTATCCCTGACTACAGTTCGTCTGGTTCATACAAACTTTTTGAAAACACAATCGATTTTACTTCCTTCAACTCTCACTCCTAAATCCAAAAAGAGAAAAAGATTCTTAATAATTACACAAATCATCAATAGTGGAAAAAGTATAATATGTTTTTGTACTGCCATGGCTTCACCAAAAAAAAAATTCTGAATTTAATTACTACTGTTATGTTGAGAAATAACAGTTTTTAGTAATATCTATCATCAATAACCCTGGAACTTCTGTTCTACCATCACAAACGCAAACATTGGGAGTTTGCATAACCTGTTGGTGGCTTTAAAAGGAATTGTTTGCTTTGGTCTGATGAGGCTAAAGTGGGAATCTTTCAGCAAAAAAACATGGATTGTCTGGTGTAAAACAAAGGATGCCTGTTTATGATGATAATGCTTTTGCCGCGAGGTTTCAAGGCAGAAATCAAAAATGATACTTCACTGATTCTTTAAGGTACATAACAACAGAGAATATAGTCTAAAATCAATGTAGAGAGCAATCGAAGCTCCTCATCAGACATTTTTGTTTATAAATCCCTGTGGATGTCAGCAGAACTGCAAGTCATTATGGTTAAGTGAAAAAAAGTTAAAAAAAAAATTTAAAAAGCTGATTTGAACAACTGAAGTAACAGCTGCATGCAAATGTTCTGACTCTGGAAATTCAAGTAATCACTTCACACTACCCAACTATTTCCAGAAAACATGACCAGAAGCGCCTGAAACCTTATAAAACAGGTGTTTTTGATAGTGTTTTTTGAAAAAATGCTTTCAAACTCTGTAAGTCCTGCAAGCTGAAACAAGAGAACATGAGTAAAATGGCGAGCGGAGCTCAATGTGCATCCAATACTGATGACGTTTTGAGCGTTTCATTTCTGCTCGTCCTCTGGCTGAGGCAACCTAGCAGAAAAACAACAATACACCTTTTGCTAACATCTTTCAGCTTCTGTCGAGATGCCAGTGAAACTTTTTCCTAAAGAGCTGTGAAATCACACAAATCAGCGTCTCATGGATTGTGTAGCATTGTCTGATAATATTTCAGTAATTAGTCACACCTGCCCAAAGTGATTTAAGATGCCTACTTCCTGGCGGTGTCAGGTAAACTTAAAGGCATGTAATCCTGCTGCCAGCGCTTGAACCATGGCGGAAATACGGAAACGCGCTCCCAGATGTGTCATTTATGTAGCCGACGAGCTAACCCTGGGCTTCCTTTTCTCTGGCTTTAACAACACATCTCTCACGCGCCTTCACATCTCTGCACTCTAACCTCCCGCTCTCTCGCTTCCCTTTCATCTCGTCTCCACGTTTTTTCGCTCGCTCCGGCTACAAAGACTGCCTTCTGGCTAATAAAATTTGACAAGCATAGCCAACCTTTTTTCTCCACAGGTCAGCCTCTAGCAAAGCTCTAATCAAATGTGACGCTCATCAGCGTGCACACCTGCCATTGAGGGCCTAATGAAAATGTCTGACAGTAAATTAGGGAGACAGAGCTGCGAGTCCACTACTGTTGAGATGGAAGAGGGTGGAGGGGGGATGAGGGGCGCCAACATGTTTCAGTTAGTCAAACTTTGCAGGCAAAGGCAATCAGCGCACTGATGCAGAGGCACATTTAGCAACAAAGATGGGCTGCGTTCGTCGGCCATCTTCTACATGTTTAATGAGCACATTTGCAACTATATCATTAAAACAGTAAGATGTGAAAGGAAAAGCTCGCCTGCAGCAGGCTACTGGTGGACCATAAGGTCAACCACAGATGTAAAAGGCTTGCATAAATTTATAGTACATCAGCGGCAAGCTGTAATTTGTCCTGCAGTGGTTAAAAACGGCAGACCGCACACAGCGTTGTTGCTAGGCTACGCTAGGCTTCTTACCCAATATTGTACATGTTGGTGGCAGCGTCTATTTCTGACTGTGTGACTTATTGGGTGCTTTAAGGGATTTATGATACTTTAAGGACACCTCTCAACATCTGAATCTGATTGAAGCCTGGAATTTGACTAGGCCACTCCTAAGCTTGTATTTTATTCTTTTTTTAAGCCATTCAGAGGAGCTGCACTCTGGATTATTGTCCCTATTAATGAGCAGATATTTTTGGTAAACTTTTCATTTAAATACAGAATTATGAATGAATTTTCATGCATCTCTCATTAAAAATGACTCCATGAATGTCAAAGAGAAAGCTGCAAATCTAACACACTCATGGGTAAATGTGACAGATAAAATTATGCTTCACTTTATAGTGATTGAACAATGTTTACTGCTCAATACTTCCTATGAATAAAATCAGAAAGCGATACAAATAAAATGTTTCCTTCCCAAAACTTACAGTTTGCACTTTTATCTTCAGGTCCTTCAGTGAGGAAAAGCTGCAGCTCAGTTTTCCTACTTGGTGTCATTTCACGTTCTTTGCATCATTTTGCAACACCACAATTATCATCTTTATTTTTGAATGCCACGTAAAAACGGCTAAACCCCTCTTTCACCACAATTTAGTTTTATTTTTAGAAAACCTGTGGAGTCGCGGTCTTTTAATTTAATATTAAAGATCTCTGTCTCTAGAGACGCCGATATGTGTGGAGTTAACAAGCTAAAGAGTGTTCGTCATCCATCATGCTGACGTTTGAAGCCGCCCTGTTTCAACGACGAGGGGGAGAACCAGATAGGTGACACATCCGCAGAAACGCAGCGAGTACGAGGGAGGAATGGAGGACAGAGAGAAAACAGGCTGGTAATGAAGTAGCCAGCAGTAGTGGATGAGAGCTAAAGTGGTTTAACAGATCTGTCAGGCTGCTAGACTGTGGCTAATTATCCCCCCTCCTCTTTATCTGCATCTACTCCTCTGTCACTTCTTCTTTCTCTCCTGAATCTACTCTGCGCCGCATCTTGCGTCCTCTTCGTCTTTCCTCCAGCTTTCTCTTGTCTCTCTTTCCCTCCGTCTGTTGCTTCTTTCCATTCCCATCTGTCTCCTCCCCACGCCCGGCCCCATCTCTCTCCCCGTTTGTCTGAATCGTCTATTTCTGGATGAGATCGGGCGTCTGGGGCTTAGCGTTTGATTTGCAAGTCAATAGTCGTTTCTGTCAGGGAGTTTAAGTTGAGGGAAGTTTTAATGTGGCCTGTATTATTTCACACAGGAAATTATGAATTTGCATTAGAATCCTCTGTGGGCTTTCTCGTCTTTTTCCTCGCTCACATACAAGAGTAGCTGCGAGTTAAGGTTTCGAAACCCTCAGCAGTAATAAGCAGCATGTCTGCAAGTCTGAAACCTTTGTTAGACTTAAAATGAAGTCCTGTGACGTCCAATATTTCACTATACAATAGGTTTTTTTTTTTCCTCAAATCAATTGATTTTATCATTAAATTACTTTGAAACATCCCACTGTTCCTTTCTGACAGCAACGTGGGGCTATTTAAGCTGAAATTTGGGTAAAAATATATAAAAAACAATGCCTGAACAGTGGATTTAATATTCATAAATCACCAGGATGCTCAGCTTCTTGTACTCCATGGCAACCAGCTCGTCCAGTCTGTGATTCTTTCTTCGAAATATACACAGTAATTTACACAATTGTTTCAAAGTCTTGCTGCTGATAATAATTTGATGCTGTGTTCAAAGGTTAAATATGTCTTATTGATAAAAGTACGCTAATGTATAACTTCACAAAGTGGTAAACCACCCTGATTTTTTATTTTTTGTGACATAGTTGTCATTAAATTACTTCATTCTACTATTTTCACCTTTATTCTGGTAATATTGTGTATTATTATCCTTTCTTTCACTGAATAATAAATACGAATAGTTTATGTAACAACTAAAAGACTCTAAAAATGAATTTTGCACTTTATACTGAACTTACATTTTTATGTGGATATCTGTTCACTTTCATGCATTTTTGTTTTTTTTCTTTTAGTAAAGTTTTCAGTCATTCTGCAGAAAGAATACCTCATTTTTGACAATATATCTTTGAAGTTTGCATAAATCATGCCTTGCATTGCTGTGAAAGTGTGCTGGCCTCATGTTTTATGCATTCATGCGGCTCAGCAGACCGCGCATGTCGGAATGTGACCTTTTGTTTTCGCTCTTACGCAGAGGATGTGCAAAAGCAACACTGTACAATAACAGCAGGAAAAACTGCACAACATGCTCTTTGTAGGTAAAAAGATGAACTCTCACCTGTCTGGAGGGGCCTGCTGCTGCTGCTGCTGCTGCTGCTGCTGCTGCTGCTGGGGCGGCGGTCTAGATTTGTTCACTTTGGCGTAGAGTCCATTGATGTCCTCAAATGAAGCCTGAGGTTGGGTCGGCCCCCCTCGTGGCATCGCCGGGGAAGGCGTGCGGCTCAGCGACAGCGGCGAGGGCGGCTGGCGGAAGTCATTGATGCGGGCGTAATTGGGGTCGCTGTCATCGTCATCCATGCTGGGCAGCGAGGCCTGGTCTGGGGTGGCGTACCCAGAGCGTGCGTCGGCATAACGGGGCTCGTTGCTATCAGAGAGGTGAACACGACGCACGGCCAGAGAATTAAACCCTCTTACAGGTTATGAAGAGAAGAGGAGCGGGACAGCTCAAAACTCATCAAGTAATCAGAAACTTTCTGTCTGTAAAGGTGTTTTAACCCAACACACACAATGTGTGAGAGTGTCCTACCCCTCTCTGCTGTCAGGGATCCTGTCCAGCTCCTCTTCACTCAGCGCTTCCAGTCGGTTCTTGGATCCCTTCGCCGGATCTTTGCTCTTGTCCTCCTTCTTCTTACCAAACCTGCATGACACAAAGAAAGGCAACTAAAAACTAAATATCTAACACTGTGACTCTTTTGTGACACTGTGACTCTGACATACAAAACGGCAGAAGAATCTCACATTTGGAGTCATTTGTTTCTTCTGTTGTGTTTTTTTTCCATCTTTTGTCACATTTGTCTAACTCAGACATTTGTTGTTTCACTTTTATGATAATTGATGCAAGGTAAACCTCACCCAGGAAATAAGAAATCTGAAAATTGATTTTAGGATATATAAGCTCTGGATCCAAATGGACAACAAAAACACGTTATTGGATGTTTGTTTTTCCACTCTTGCAGACAACCGATCGTCTAAAAGTTGGGTCATTCCTTCCATCCTACTCCTTTTGTTCCTACCTGAACATATTTGCTCTAGAAACTGTTATATTTCTCTTGATTTATTTTGTTCCTTCTTTCCTTCCTCTCTTTTTTGTTTCTCTCTTTCTTCCTTCCCTGGAGTTTGCAGATGTTAATGAAAGGTGCTCACATCAAGCACCTTGCATCCAGTTTTTAAATGTTGACACGTCCATTCATATGTAGACAGAGAGAGAGAAACTCATTCCAGCTCCTTTATTCAATAGTTGTTTTGAAATATCTGCTGAGCTGCAGTGTTGTGTTCTTTTTTTCATAAACTATCATGATCATTTTGAAGTGCTTATTCTCTCATTTTGCAGCTGAAATGTACTCATCACCTCCAGAGAAGTTATAATGAAGCTATACTTCACACTCACAGTAAATTAACTCAGCCTTTTTCTGCTTAATATTTCATATTTCCCCATCCTCATTCCACGTTGCCTCCTCCAAATCCACATCTCCGTTCCTCTCCTTCCCTCCGAGCTCCTGCTGAGCCAATCTAATGTCTGTGTTTATCTCATTAACAGCGAGGCACTACTCATTACGGCTACAGGCGGAAACGTGGCCTGAATGCTAACCAGTGCAGCCTGGCCAAGCGGAAACCCGGACAGAGACGCCATGCTGGCCCTGCAGCATCCTGCAAACCAATTAGTGTTATTCTCAGATCATATACTCGCTTCACTCCTGCCTGTATGGGTCACTGTTGTCAAACACAGGTCAGGTGCGCACACCACGAATGGGTTATTTTTTCCACAAGGAGAAAGCAAGCAGAGGCAGTGAACCAGATTAGCTGGTGTTGATTCAGAGCTTAGCCAAGTCTGGTGCTAAAAAACAAACAAAGACACTCTATCAAATCAAAGTATTGTTCTTCAGATGATGCTACAGCTTCTGATTCCTTTTCAGATTTCGGTATTTCATTATATCGTTACAAAATCAAGATGGTTTTTAATAGTTAGAGGAAATGTGAGACTTCTTTTATACAAGTAAAGACAAGACAGCATATTTTCTCAGTGAAACATGGTGGTGGAATAATTTTCCAAATATGCAACACCTCAACCAAAAAAAAATACAAACATATGTTTACAAAAGAAACAAATCAGAACTAATGTAACAGAGCTACTCCAACATGCTGTGATCGGTTATGCTAATGCTAATTTCCATGTTTTCTGATTGCCTCCATTATGACAGTACAAACACAGTTTTGGTTTCAAACACCTGTGTGCGCATTATCACATTATTCCCATTTACGCTGCTTCATCTGAACCATTCAGTTTTAGTTTCTGTCCTTCCAACAATGTATAGTCAAAGTTGGCATTCCAAGCTTGATATATATAATCTGTGTAGTGTCTCTTTAAGTAAAACTGGCATCCATTACATTTGTACTTGGATCTTTGAGGCATTTTAGGAATCTTAAAGCTGTAACATCTGTTCTTATTTTTCTCTAAGCCCTTGCAGCTTTAATGTTAATGTTATAAACCTCACTTCTTCCTCGAGACACAAAGTGTCAGTGTGGGCGCTGCTGCAGCATGTTTGTTTTTTTTTTTCCCACTTGGAACTATTTTGACGTAAGCACTCCCACATAAAGCTGCAGCCAAAAGCAGACTACCAATTACCTCAGTAAAAACATATAGAAATAATTAAAGTCAGAAAAATACATCAGCTCTATTCAAAGTCGATGGAGAATTAATGAACATAGAAAAAAAATCCTCAGGTTTATCTTGTGCACAGCTCTGTAATCAACATTCAGAGGGAGCAGAGGTCTACAGTTGGACCCGTCATTATAACTGCTTTAATTAGGAAAGACTCTTTTTCTCACTGTATTGTCTATCGGGAGACGGGGGATGGGGGTGGGACATCCAATTAGAGACATACCTGCCATGAGAGGTGGAAATCCCCCTCTCTCCCATCGCCTTATCACTTATTCATCACCAAAGAGTCCCCAGTTTTCACACCGTTTGCTAAAGACGGCGCAATGCTTTCCTTTTCTCCTTCTGTGTTCATTTTTTTTTTATTACCTTCACACAAATCATTCCTTGGCTTATTAAGTCGGGCTTTACTCTGTCACTCAGAAATCTGACAGTTAATTTCCTGTAGCGTCTCATGATAAAAGGGCAAAATCACACACAGACACAAATGCCCACATGTATGAAAACAAGGCTGTAAATACAGGAGCCGCAATAAATTAATTTATTAAAATAAACACACACAAAAAAAAACATTGCTTGGTAACACTGGGTACGACAGTTATATACACCAACTTGGCTACTCTGCAGGGAGCTGCACACAGTCAACAGAGAATAGGACATCTCATTAGCTTAGCATCATCTACCTACACAACCACTCCATCAAACTCTCATTAGTGGGACATAGGGGGTTTGGAGTGAGTCAGGCTGATCTGGTGTCCCATTTAATATGCTCCCCACCGTCACAGGAGCTACTAGGAACCATTATTAGTGTATCTCTGTCGTCATTAGCCTGACTCCCCTGCTGTCACCCCAGTATCACCTCAGCAGCCCAGCAAAGACACGATGGTGATCTGTTCAACTGCATCAGAACTCAGATACTGTCTTATATTTATCTTTTTTGATTTAAAGGCACAAAGATAAAAAAATCTTAAAAGAATTAAAGCTGTTTTTGGTTGGAGTGAGCACTTAAACTTCTTCTCACCCATTGAACAACTTTTAATCCTTGGATTATGATACAATTACAATGTTGAATTTGTCCAAACAGTCCAAACCTACAACATGAACCCACAACTAAAAACTTGAGCATTCAGGTGATTTAGTAAAAACCTTCATGTGTAGAGCATGGATTGATTAAGTGGACGAATGTGAGATATGCATTACTCTGTGACTCCAAAATATGAAATATTCTGACTGAATTCTTGTTTTACTGTTTTGAATTACAGTTTTTAATCACTACTTATCATCTCATGGCAGACTTGGACCACAAAAGAGCATTTAAACTCTCTCTGTATGGTGCCGGTCTGTTAAGTCTCTTCCAACTTCCTCTACTTCAGTGGAGAACATGGCACATAACAATTACTACTTTAGTCTTGGGAGGACACTGGATCATGAATTAATATTGGAGTTTGATTTCTCCAACATAACATCACCAGTTTCTAGCAACTTTTAACAGTTTTCTCATTCCTTGTGCTCATTTTTTGTTCCTTCATGCGTTTTTATATATTTCTCATTTTTGGTCAACGCATGCTGTGAGCAACAAGCCCAGATAAAACTGAAAAGAAACGTAACGATAATGATGTATGCCCTTAATAACTTTACCACCTGTAAAACGTGCAGAATAATCACGCTTTATTGCACAAGGAACTCGCTGATTTTGATTTTCAATAAGCATTCGTTTTTTTTTTTCCTTTTCCCCCCAAATCCAATTTACATTTCCACTGATGCGTCCTGCCAAATCAAAACCTTAATCTGTGCAAAATCAAGCAGTTGCTCTGGAAACTTGCTGCGAAGCCAAGCACTGGTAGGAGTCTAGATAATAACTACAGCTACTGCCGTTCTCGTTTGGGTAGGAGCGCAGAGGAAGAAGTGGCATGCGTACAGTTAACTGTGCTCTAATGAGGCTCTGTGTGTAACTGAGATCACAGCTAGCCAAGTGCTGTGGTGTCACCAAGCTGACCTGAGCAATTAGCCCTCTGGGAAGGAGGGAAAAGAGCAGGAGAGAGCACAAGAGCAAGACTTTACCTAAAAACCGAGTCCAACAGAATCCTGAAGCTAAATTGCTCATCTGTGGTGAATAAACAACATCACAAATGTCTTGTAAATCTTCACCTCTCTTCTATTTTTAATATTCTTTGTTCACTGTAATTGTGACAAAGATGTGTGGTTCTGTGCCGTCTTAATAAGCTCTACTTCCTGGTGAAACAGGGAGTCAGTGGGCGGCAGAGAATGTGAGAAGGGTGTCTGCTGCTAAGGCAGCGTAAGCATGATAGGGAGGGAAAAAAATATATAAATATATATATTCTCAGCATATACAAGTTCACCTTCTACTGCGTTGTGAAAAACAGTAGATCAGCCAATCAGGTGGCAGTAACTCCATATATTAAAGTCCCAATCAGCTTTAAATCAAGAGTTGAGTTTGAGGTTTAACTGTATGGGAGATATTTTTGAACAGTTTAAACTGTTTTCTGTCAGCTGAGCTTGGTTTGAACATCTCAACCCACCATTCTACATCCGTTCTGACCATGTCTGCTACCTTCAGCAGAATAATGCACTATATCACAAAGTTCAAATCATCCTAAGTTCCTAAAACCACAGGTGTGACAAGAAAAACGTCCTGAATGTGGTTCAGGTTTCCCAAGTGGTTCATGAACAGAATGTCAGAACATCTGGGTCCTGTTTGCTGCGCTGGTTGTTGCATCACTTTTTCCACTGTGGTTACAATGTGAATGGGTTCCTGCCACTGTGCTGGCAACAAATTAATCCAACAATCTATGTCACAACTTGACAAAAATAAAGAAACAACCCACAATGAGACTCAAGGAGGCATTCTCATGCCTTGGGTATTTTCCATATATACATGGGAACTTTCAATGTGTATTTTATGATATTCCACTTTTATTAACAACTCATCTGCTCAGGAACTACAAATAGAAACTAGCTAAGCTAAATCTGATGCAAAGCATCTTTTTTTTTTTTTTTTTTTACAGTTTCTTGAGGATTGTTTGTATTTCACAGAAGTTAAACTAGGTTAGTGTATGCTGCACACAAACCTCAAACCTCCAGATTGCGCATACAGGCAGTTTGCCGAAACATTGGATTTTAAATAGCCTGTCACTCCACTCTACACACAACCTTTTTATTATTCTTTAAGAGTCTAAATCAAGGTGACTGTTGCCAAAATCTGTATTTTCACAAAAACGTTATTTTCCATCTGATTGATTTAACAATTAAAAGCATGATGCTTTTAAACTGAACACCTAAACTAACATCAAAGAGAACAACAAGATACTTTTGATGCTCTATAGAAAAGAGGAGGCAGCAGGTGGTTTAGAGCAAATGGGAAAACAGGCTGATTTGCCTTGAAGAGTCAAAACACAAAGAAAGAGTGTAAAAAAGAAGAGAGAAAAGAATGACTCAGGAACAAAGTGAATTAAATGAGCATGTCACAAGGAAGAGAGCTTGCCGAATTTCCATCCGTTCTAGACAATGAATGCAAAAGACGCCAAGTAAGAAAACAGACGAGGAAGAAAGAAAGATGAGAGAACAGAAGAGAGACGGATTGGCGAGGCAAAGCTCCTGCGAGAGCGCGGCTCGGCTGGGGCGGAGTAAGGAGCTTAGGAATATATGGACCGAATGCAGCTACGTTCAGAGGCACAGAGAGAACAGTTAATCAGCCAAGCAGAAATGTTATCACAGTAATTAGATTGCTCTGCATGTATTTGGAGAAGAGCACACTTATCTCAGCGGAGCTTCCTGTAAAGAAAAAGTCAGAGACTGTGAGAATGGGCTGAAAGAAGCACAAAAAAAAAAAAAAAAAGAAAAAAGGAGAGTCAGACATAAAGAGAAGCAGAGACTAACACAACAGAGAGCTGTGATGTAACAGCGCCTTCTCCTGTACTGGCAACGTGCTGCTCGGAAACTATTTCAAGCTCCAAATAGACGGAATGACATTCCCTTTTTAATATTGGTGCGATTTCCGTGTTGAACCGAGGATCGGGCTACAAGAGGAATGTCGGCCCCAACAACAAGGTCACAAAAGGCCTCTGCAAGCCGGCTATGACTGACAACAACACAAGCAAGTCTGCACCTCTTTAAAAAGAAGCCTGATCTTTGCTTGATAATGCAGATCCGCCAGCAGGCCTGCGAGTTTCCCCCCACAAGGCATAATTAAACCTATTCATCTGAATTCCTCTCCATATGCACCAGCAATTGGACCCAAATCGGCTTCCTTTAATAGATATGAGCTTTGGTTAGGAGGGGGAGAGAAAAAGAGAAACTGCAGCTGGATCCACCCGATGCTAATTGTAGATAAAAAAGCTTCACTTAGACGGTATTAATAATGTAGAGATCTAAGAAGGCAGATGGGAGTGGAAGATATATCTGCTGGTTTTTATCTTACCATCTAAAAAATACAGGGAAAGCTGACTTGGAAAATTAGACTAAACACTTTCAGATATATACGCTTTCTCTATGTGAACATTTTTTGCCTAATTTCCCTTGCCAGAGAAGCACTGGTGTAGCCAAATCATAATCGCAGACAGGGGAAGGCAATCATTTTAATATAGACTCTAAATTAGTCTAATTTAACGCCTAGAGGAGAGAAGATTGAGGCAGACAGGTATGAATGCACAGCAAGTTGTTCCCAGGGGAACTGGAGGCGGATATGGAGCGCTTGTCTTAATCAACGCCTGGCCAGTCCCTGGAGAATAGATACTTCAGTCAGACAAAAGAAGCAATAAAAGAATAAGACGCAAAGAAGTGGGGAAGAGGGGATGTGGAGAGACATGGCTCTTACATATTTTTCACAGTGAAATTCTCCACTTTTCCAAATTTCAAGACATTTCAGTAGTTTTTCAGCCCATTTTCAAACTAAATACATAATTTTACAGTGAATTTCTGTTGGAGCGGCCAAACTTTAAACACAGAACCTGCAAAAACTACATTATGGATGGACATAAGAACGGTAGGATGTGAGGACTGGAAGACAACAGCAGGTGGCTGGATGGATAAAAACAAGTAGAACAATATACGGATGAATGGAGGGATGAATGTTTTAGACAATGAGGTGGATACATAGTTTTCCAAACCGTTTTCATTTCTCACTCCTACTTTGGAAAATAAATCAAATTCCATACAAGAATTACATTCCTATGCAGTTCCACTCAATTCTCATCTCCCTTCAGTACTCCACCTGGGATTTCTCCCATTGAGTTGAATTAATTTCAACCAGGTCAGTCAGTCAAAAGGAGAAGAGTTGTAGTCAGCTTGTCAGTTTTAGCAATGGCAGCAGAGGAAGTGGACAAAGCCTTTTTGCTCGCCAAATAATGAGCAATTAAAACGGAATCAACAGGAATGCTTAATACGTTTTATCAGCTCTGAACTTCTCTCCTTTACCCAAACGTTAGCGAATGGGTAAAATCAGATGTAATTGTTTAACATTTCAACAGCTCAAGGTCCAGAACCCAGTCCAAAGCAAAATGTAGAACAAGAAGCTGAAGCCTGGAAATCTGTCTGATGAAATAAGTTCCCTCTTTATTATTTCTGCATTTTGATGTGCAGCATATATGAGTAACAACACATAAAATCCTGTCCCCCTGAAGCAATTTGTCTCTTTCCACTTCCATCCCCACCAGGGGAGCTGTTAATATTTAACAAGGCCACTGGGTTATACGTCTCATACTCCCACTTTAGTTGTGTGCGTTTTACCTCACATGTATGGACTGTAAATACAGTCGGCAGAAACTAGCTGTGACCTTTCTCCTTCATGAAAGAGCCTCTGGTCAAAGATTATCTTCTATGTCCAGCTTTGATCAGCACAAGTTTAGAGAAAACTGGTGATCATCAAGTTTCCTTCAGAAACATTTTAATAGCCGTTAACGCCAAATAACACAACACACACGAATTATGGAGCATTAGTCATTAAAACTATTTAACAAAAATTCAATTGGTGTTGGGATGCCAAAGAACAAGTCAATTTGCTTATGGCATGGAACAAATTGTTGACATTTTTCATTGTTTTGTCCATGAATGCCAGTCATGTTTGGTCCACATTAATCAAACTCTAGTTTGTTTGCCTTTAAATTGCAGTTTGTTTGGGGAGGTGTGAATGGAAAATTAAATTGTGATGCGTACCAAAAAAATCCAACTCTGGTCCAAATACAAACCTAGGTCTCAGTTTGGTTCAAGTGAACCTGTAACAGCATGTGGCATTCTGGGTAAATACAACCAAAACAAACATGAGACTCTAGCCCCTAAAATCTGATGCTACGACATTTTTGTTTACATTTCGCAAAGAAGGAACTTGTGCTTATGTCTTCTTCAGAGGGTTTTGTGTCGTTTCCTTCAGTAGTTCTTGATGCAGCACCGTTACAGGGAAGTGGGGCAAACAGATTGCTCAGAAGGTTTGGTGTGTGACAATGTAACAAACGTTGCAATTTTGGTCCATAACTGAATCCAGTCTTCTGCACTTTCAGGTATGAAAACACACTAAGACTAGTCTCATTACATTGAAACTTTTTATGTAAACAGACTTTAGAAAATAATGTGACTGTGCTGCCCGTCAGACGCTACAACCCTGTTAATAGTGCCAGTGACAGCAAAAACATATTACCAGCACTTTGTTTGCAAGAAACTAACATGCAGCTTTCCAAAGTTTAAAGTTTCTAACCTTTTTTTTTCAGCTGTCGACTGGTTAAAAGGCAGTATGGCTCCAGACGGGTGCGACTAGCAAACATGGAAAAGGTTAGCTTCTTGGCTTTTCCCAGTGAGACACACATCTTTGGACAAAACTCACTTAACCTTCTCTGTCTGGACAGCAGAGGTCATGCTCTGGATGCATTTCAGGGGCAGGAAGATAGACAGAACATACGTCTGTTCTTGCATGTGTCCGTCATTAGCAGACATAAAATTAGAGAGGAAGTCCATCCATCACACATGGCTAGAAGACAGCTGGTTGCGACGGAACCAATACCAGAGGTGTAATCACTTCCTGGCGCCTCTTTTTGCAATGAGTGACCATGTCCTGGTGGGTAGGTTCGGCCACATGCTAATTGGTTGCGACTGTTTCCTGTGGCCACATGAATCCTGTTTGTTGGCCGGTGAGTGATGTGCAGCTGGCCTCGGAAAGCCGTCCAGCCGTTACGGATGTGTCTGCGCTTCGAACGGTCCGTCCCTCGGGGTCGACTCAAATGTCAGGACTCCTCGGCGGGGAGGTTATGGATCGTAAAACTGATCACCGCAAATGGAAGGCCCTCGTCTCACTGTCTCATTTGATAATTACAGTAAGGGCAATAACTCACAGTACAGATACGGGTATCGGGTTCCTCAGAGCAATGCTGCAAGTTTGCTCGACTGAGAAACGGGTAACTTAAGGAAAACGTATGGCCTCTAAACCTCCTACAGGTATCAAGAAGGAAGAAATGACAGTATTAAAACAAAAAAAAAAAAAAATATATATATATATATATATATATATATATAAATAAAAGCTTCCTATAGCTTCCTATTTGTGTAGAGAAGCTCAAGCAACAGAGAGTAGAGGGTTGTTGTGACTGCCCCCTTTATCAGCTGATATATATGCATGAGGATTTCCTCATCATCTTCACCGTCAATTCCCCCGTCCTTCTGATTTTTGACTGACAGGCCACATCAGCGCCAATAAACCTGCACATCATTTCAGGAAAGCTGCCCAACGCGTTGAACGGAGAAAGGAGGGGTGGGAAAGGGGAAAAAATAAAAAAAGTTAATTTGTTTTCTGGCGGCTGCTGACAGTGATAGCCGCTGTGTCTGTGCGCCGCCGCAGCAAAGTTGTAAATTAGAATTGTGCCTCAATGGTGAGCGCAGGAAGCTGCTTCTGCTGCGTAAAAGCTCATTTTCATCCACAGCTTAAAAATAAATAAATAAATAAATACTTGGCAGGTTTTTATATTTAAGGCATTGGGAGTCTTGCAGGAAGAAAAGGTCTGCAGAAATCTGAATTATGGCGAGCAAAAGGAAACGGTGGCCATTTTATTCCGCTATGAAGGGTGATTCACGCCTCGCTGATAACAGTTTTTCAACATTATGCTGCAATTTTGAGGCAGGGTGAAAGAGTTGGGGAATTTACTGCCATAAACTACGACAAACCTTGAGGGCATGGAATAACAGAGACAGTTACTAACCAAAGGAAGAGCTGTGTCTGCATTCTGGATTAGTCACCTATCCAGATTGTTTTGTTTGCAGACAGGATCTTAAAAAAAACCCTAAATTTCTGAGCTGTGAACATTTCTGTTCTGAACACATGAGACAATGTAGCGGTGTGTGTTTGAGCCACAGTCACAAACAAACTGAGCAGCAAAGCGACGTCTGGTTGAAGCAGATCGGTATGGTGCGTTATTTGTTGTACTCTTGGTTATTATGCAAGATAAAATTAGCATTTTGTAGGTAAAAAAAACCCCAAACTTTTTCTGCAGAGGTTTTATGTTTTGAGACATGATGATTATTTTGAACTCAGTCGGCTTAAACTCCGTCCTTCACGACTGCAAAGTCAGCGTTTTAACCATTAATCTCAAAATGTGACTGATATGCAAATCTTTGTCCAAACTCAGTTAAGCTTTATGTTTTTCTTGACTCACATTGCATCGCACAGACATCATAGGTTAAATAAATCACTTGTGTAACCTTATGCACAGTATATCCTAACATTCACATCTAAACCCAACTGAAATAAAGATTTGGTTGCAACCATTGGTGAGATATTCACAACTGATGCCTGTATTTCAGCTATTCTTCCCAGCAGGGAGACTATTTACCCTAAGCCTCCACTTTACCTAAAGATATGTATTTAAGGCAGCCACCATTAGAGAGCCATTGTTGTATCTTGCATGCATTATTTAGTATAGAGAAATGAACAGTGATGCACAATAGATAGATTTGTCCTGTGGGATGCATCTACATATATAACATTGTGCATTTTTTACACATCACCTACATTAGTAAATCTCCCGTTGAACCTCCACTTCATATCAGCACAGCTAGGAGTCCTTAAATGTCGGATAAAATGTTGACTCGAAGAAATCCACCTGCAGAGTCTTAACCAGCTGCAGGATTAGACACTGCCTCCCTGATTTTGCCCCCATTAGAGCTTAAAGTCACCGTTAATACTTTCTCACAAACATGTCAGAGGAATTTTGATATGCCTACCGACACAGGTGACAACCACGGTTCATGCAAAGATTTGTCTGCTTGCAATCCTTTCATTTTTTATCTGTGACACTTTCTTGGCCTGGTTTAGTCATCCAAGGTAGTTTTGCAAAAGGTGTGTGCCTTGTTCCATAGGATAAAGGGGGGAAGTAAAGTTAACAGCATTTCAGAAAAAGACAGCATTGACAAATATTTTGCTGCTTAAGAACCTGAAAGATGAACTCTGTTCTCTAAAGTTCATGCAGAAAAGCTAAGTATAGAAGTTTTGGAGAGATGTAAGTTGTGTAATTCATTAGTATTTTTATGAGCACTCTAATTTCTTAATAAAATTACTTTTTTCTCACAATTGTAAGACATGCTTTTGGTAGAATTGTGTATTTATCCTGCTAATATTTTGACAACTTTCTTGTAATTAAACAAAAATTGCCATATCCTGTTTCTAATACTCCTTTGTTCAATGAACACATAACATGAAGAACAAGGTGATGGAAGTTGAAAACCCAGACATTTTAAGGAGTCAAAGGGAGGAGACTCGTCATAAAGTTAGCACTGAAAGGCCAAGAGCTCAGAGAGAGAAAATGAGTTCACAATAACAGCAGTAATCCATCAGAAATCATCCAACAGTGGGACTCTCTTATTTGATGTCAAGACTTTAGTTCTGCATCGCATGGCCCACCAGTGACAACCTTTCAACCCCGCACTTTCTGCAACTAAGCGATAGGATGAGAGCGGAACGGATGGCGCTAATTGGCTTGCTTCCCTGTCGGATTTCTGCAGCGCGGCACACAGGGAGCAGCAGCAGCAGGAGGAGGGTGAAAGGTAGAGGAGATATATGCGACGCTCTATATGGATTTGTAAACAGCATATCAGGATGCTAAGCTTTCATGTCCTGTAAACTGGTTAAGGGGCGCTGATAGCGATGGCGCTACAATGATCCTCCGTGGGACAGATTGAGTGACGGGATGTGGGACAGACGGGATATGTCAGCGTCTCCGTGGGGAGACACACCCAGCGATGTGTAACCACAGCAAACTGTGGAAAACATCTCTGACTGTCAGTTGGGAGCAAAACGCATTTGATGGCATCCTTCGCATTCTGTTAGAAGAACATCATAACATGGTAGAGTTAATACCATGATTAACTTCCTTGAGACAGAGAAATCCCACTTTGTCCTGAGAAGCAGCTGGAAGTACCATAAATATCTATTTTTCAGTCAATGACCCGGTCAGACAGTCTTTTCCCCACAGTGATGTTGAGAGAAAACAGAAGAGCAGCCAGAGCTTTGGCGGCGGTGAAGCGGCCCGAGGCGGCGTTCTAAGGCAAAGACTTGGACTCCGTCTGCTGAATGCAGACAAGATGAGCGGTCGGTCCCAGAGTCTTAAGGGCGCTGCCGTTTGTCTCGGCTTGTTTGGGAATCAGGGAGACGAGCTTCTCGGTGAGGAAGTGGAGAAGGCAGATATGACGCCATCTCTGCCATGAAGAAAAAAGATCCAAACATGCCTCACGAAACAGTTTTTCTGCCAGGATTCACTGATATTTAGCTGAATTCATCTTCCCATCACTTCTGAATTGAAAAAACACTCATTCCCACAGGATGATGGTGCAATGGGAATCTTGTGTTCAGAGATAATTTTAAATCAATGGTGCTAAACAACTGAGTTTTTATGACAACCCACCCGAGCTGTGGATCTCTGCAACTCCTCCAGAGTTACTACAGGTGTCTTGCCTGCTTTTCTGATCGCAGATAGAGTCTGACCCGTCTCTGTGTTCTTTTGTCTTCATGATGCTGGATTTATACTGACTTTTAGCGTTTAAAATTTATATTGATTTATAGTATTTGTGATTTATATTCCAAAGAGACAAAAATAGTTTTTAATTTAATCAAAATTTAATAAAAGCCAAACATTCACACTTATTTTCATTCTACTCTCCAATTCTGTGTTGATCTATAACATAAAAAAAGTTTTGATCCTACTATGAAAACATTGAGATTTTTGCAGGACCCATTAGCATTAGCTGACTCTGTGAAATATGTGACACCATTAACATATAATTTTAACATCAGATAATTCTATCACTTCCAGTCTTTCGTGATGTATGACCAAAAAAAAATCCAGATGAAAGCTCCCTCTGTTCAGCCTCATTCATCTCCCAGCAGCAGCTAGATGATTGCGACAAGTCAGTCCGATTGAACACGACGGATGTAAAAGACGTTTGACTTTGTAAAGCCATCAGCCATCACAACGCATCTTCCTCCATTCCCTTTACCTGCATTCAGACACTTTGATTATGCAAGCAGGTGAAATCACGTGAAACGACAAAAAAAAACAAAAAAAAAAAACAATGGAAGAAACTGTTACAAAAATAAGAAACTTCCAAAGGTCACCTTACACCCGGCCGTTTGTAGCTCGCTCCTCAAATAATTGAGCGGCTAAACTAAATATTTGCAGCAGCTGAAAGGACAGAGCCGACTTCCAGCGTTTGCAGAGCAAGCTGGCGCTCCACACACTTTCATTGCTGAGGTAAATTGAGGTCATACGTGTATAATTTGCCCTTTTCCTAATGCTGCAATTGGAGTAAGAAACCATTTGAGAGCAGCAATCAGATTGCACAGAGTAATGCTCTGGCTAATTAAGTCATATTTCTAGTTCAATAACAATCTAGTTGTGAGAAAAAGGCCAGGCAGAGAGAGGGGAAGCTGGAAGCTTATACCTCCCTCGGCCTGTCGTTGAGTTAGAGAAGCAGTCTGGGCTTCAGCATTCAGGCTGTTGTGATAAACTCAACTCAACTGATGTATTTTCATTGATAAAACGTGAATGTACGCCACAAACTTTGCGGTATGCATTCAGGGATTTCCAACCAAACACCATCTGTCACCTTCTATGTATTTGTCTGTTTCTGCCGCAGATAAACGACAGAAGGTTTATAATAAGTTGAACTATTTCAGACTCCAAAAAACGAACAAACAAACAAAAAACACGATAAAATATCAGGTAAGGCCAGAATCCTGCGAGTCCTTCATGTTGCCCTTCCTGTTCCCGTTCCCGGCCTCGACGGGCAAACATCTCCTCCATTACCGAACCCTGACACTGTGGCCGATTGGATTCTTATCAGCCATCTGTAGTTCGACGCCCAGGCCGCGCTATCTCTCGTCACGGCCTAATTGAATCCCGAGTGTTAGAAGTGTGGTGATACACTGACCGCAGTGTGTCACTGCCAATAGATAAGGGCTGCGGCTAGAGGATTGGATCACCACAAATCAGGATGGGGACAGGCTGATAAAGGGGTGACGAGCATTTTGGGGTTGGCACCGTCTCACTGGGACTTAATAATGGATCCTCTCCATTACCGAGGAGGTTGTGTTCATATCCAATCACCCAATATCCCATAATCCTGCTCTGCTCAGTGGGGTAATTTGCTGAAAGTTAACCAAGGGGAAAGTACACAAACACGGTGAAACTCCTTCAATTTACATTTCAAGGATTTCCTACCTTAAGAGGTTAAATCCTTTCTTCTTAGTCTTCTTCTCTGGTTCATCCACCGAGTCCTCTGTTTTCTTCTTTAGCTTGTTCTTCTTCTCCTTCCTTTTTCCCTTGGTTTTCTTCTTCTTCTTCCCCCCATCGTCCGCGTCCAGGTCTTGACGGGAGGAGGTGCTAGCGGGCGTCTCGTGGCCAGAGCTGTCGTCCGACACGTCGTCATCTGAGGGCAGCACACAGACAGGGAGGTGAATCTGGTACAATAGTTGTAATTTCAGTCATGAGTGAGTGGAAATCTGCTTCTACTCTTGAAATAAAAACCTTTTTATTGCATAAAACCTTTCTTTGTGTAAACATATATATATATATATATATATATATATATATGTACATTTTTTAAGTTATCAATTGGTAGGAGTTGGGCAACCTTGACAAATTGGTGTAATTAATAATCTAGTAATTTAAAATAAGTAATCCACTACTTCCTGTTTTCCTTGGGTAAAAATAGGATTGCTTCCATTTCCTCAAAATGGGAAAGAAAAGAGAACATAGCATTCTGATAAAGTGGATATTTTTAAATGTTCATAACTCAGAAATTTTCTACAGTAAAGGAGCTACTCACCAACAAACAAAGAAAAAATCAGACGGCGGCACAATTAGTACCGACAACAATTCCTTTAAAATAAAAGTTAAGGAAGAATTTATTTCATTTAAACTTAATTAGTATTTAGGAGCTTCTAGTCTTCATAACATGCCAGGAAGAAACTTTTTCTTCCTTACCATCACAAATGCAAAAATGTGGAGGTTCTAAGTTGTACTGCAACTGGAACCATACAATTGTGTGTGTCTGGAAGGATGAACTTGTGGAAAAAACATCCCATGCTAACCGCTGAGTACAGAGAAAAGTTAAAGGAGATTAATTGCTCTCCTCCTGGCAAAAAAAGAGGTGTGTAAAATTGAGAGCAAGCGTACCAATAATTGCCACAGGTGTTAATTTCTTTTTCCACACTGTGTAAAAGTAATCAAGTTAAACATTCAATCTTTTTTATTTTTTCATGGTGAGATAATGCAATGGAATAAAATGGTTTCAAATGGCTTTTACACACATTTATCAGGAATATGCATGATTTAAAGCATCAGAAACAAGATTTTGTGAGATTTGCTCAGGTCGGCAACTGATGATAGCTCTAAACTGAATATTTCCAGTCAGTTTAAAAGTGCTCCATTTGAATCACTGAAAGAAATTACACCAAGATCAGGTTTCTGCACGGCGAGGAGGTGAAGCATTAAAAAAAGTCCTCTAAGATATAAAGTCACTCTTTTCTAAATTGCTGAGTGGATAAAATCATGTAGCATTTCATTAAGGTACTTAGGCTAAGGAGTGTGTCGTCTCTTGGCAGGCCTCTGGCTCTTCAAGTGCCAGTGTGTTAAAAAGCTTCAGGGATGAGCATCAGAGCATGGGTGGTAATTTAAAGTAGATACAACGTCTCAAAAAAAGAAAAAGTTTTTGTTGTAGCAGCAGAAACTTCCTGAGCAGCTCTTAGTCGTTTTTATTACCGTCTTCAGAGGGTCCGTCGTAGGATTTGTCGATAGCGATGCGGAAGCTCTGGTTGCACGCTCGACCCCGGACGACGTGCGGCCGCGGCCGGTGGAACGGGACCTGAGCTTGCGTCTGGCTCTGCTGCGCCGCGGACATGGCCGTCTGGAGGCTCTCCAAGGAACTGGACTTCACCAGGCCGAGGGTGGGACCCAGCGCTCCTCCAAAATGGGACTCTTTGGAACAAAACAGACAACAACATTTGCCAAATCTACCATCTACTGATAGAAAGACGTAAAACTCCATTTGCTGCATGTTTACAACAACTCCTACCAGGACACATAAAGATAGTTACAAAGTCAGTCTTCCATCACCATCATCATTTCTGGGATTAACGGACTGATGTCCCAGCAACATCTAGAGAAATGTATCTATGTGGTTATCTTTAGTCAAAAAAAAAAAGTCAGATTAATCCAGAAAGTGAGTTCTCAATTCAGCTTCTATGCAAAACAAATCTGGAACAAACATCCAGAAAACGACAAAACAGCCAAAACATTGAGATCCTTTGCATCCAGACTAAATACTGCTTGGAGTTGCTTTCGATCAGTAATAAATGGAACATTAATCAACATATTTGATGTGTATTTGCTTGATGATTTTCATGAAGGCATTGCTAAATGTTATATTTGTTTTGGTTCCATGTTTTCATGATTTACGTACTTTGAACTGCTTTGTTGCTGAAATAAACTATACAAATAAACCTGACTTGGATTGAAATGGATGCATAATCACATGCAGTGCTCTGAGAGAGAAGCACATATTCAAATTTCAGTAGCTGCAAATGTAATTTTTAGTGGGCTAATGCAATTATGATGATCCCCTCCATAACTCTGGATGAACTTAAATAAAGATATTGTAAATATTCAGATATAAATAAGCTGTATTGAAGCATTTAATGGTGCTGGGAATCCCCCAAGGCCAATGTCCTTTAATGTTTTACCCAATTCCCACAACTAAAGCAAAAGATGACTGGAATGAAGAGATGGAGAAAAGCCTGGCTGATGGATGGGGGAGGAAGTTTTGCTCTGAATTAGTAATGCAGCCTCGACTAAAATGAGATGGAATAATCTTATTGGGATCACAAGCTTTTAGCAAAATCTAGCCAACTGCTTACAAAACATTACATTTGTACACATCTCCCAGAGTTATATTTCCTTATTTAATTAAAGGGCATGTGCATTAAACCCTCTAAAAATGAATGCTGCCTACAATTCAATTTGGAGAAAGTTTACTTTCCATAAGAACTGTGGAGAATATATTTCAGCGGGAGTGGAAAAGGGTACTTTAATAATTCAGGATACCAAGTGTAATTAATCTCTCAGACACGCCGAGGTTACACTCTTGGTTTAAAGGCTATATTTCAGACTCAAATATAATCAAGACCAAATGCTCTTATTGCAATATTTGAAATCATGCCCAAAACACAACATAATATTATGCAATTAGATTTTCTCGACTTGCAGTAACTGTTCGGCACCAAAGTAGAATATTAATGAGGTGGAGTAAAAGTGAAGTATTGTTTTTTTAATTCTTGAATTATCAAGGACTTAATATGTGAAACAGATACCTTTTTTATTTTTCTAAAGACATATTTGCTTCAACGTTCTTTAGGAAACGATACCGCGACATCAGCAGCCTTCTGCCTTTATTCTAGCTGAATATTTGATACATTTGCATCTAAAATTTGTGTAAATTAAAAAGGTGGTTTAAATTTAGATTAAAAAGGTGAAAATTAAAAGTAAAAATTAACAGTATATCTATATAACTAAGATATCTGTATGGATGAGAGAAAATCCCCAATAGATTCAAACTTCTGCATTAAACTGATTAATTTTAACATTTATTCACGTTATTTGGTCTAAGTTTTGATGGCATAAACTCAATAATTGAGCTTATTTGTGCAAAAAATAAATAAATAAAAGTATTTCAACTTGATTTAAGTTCAAATTTCTTTCATGATGAAGTAAAAATAGAAAAAAAAAAATCAGACCTGACAGGAAAAGGCATTAAGTGGGAATGAAACATAACCAAAGAATTCAAACGTCTCTCCATAAATTAGAATATCATCAAAATTTAAATCTATTTCCACAATTTAGTTGTAAAAGAATGACTAATTTCCTTTAAAATCCTATCACGCTTATAGTTATAGTTATATATATATATATATATATATATATCCTTTCTTTGTTCCATGCAATATTCTAGTTTTCTAAGTTTCCCTGCAGCAAATGAACTTTTTGATAACATTTTACTTTACTGAGAGGTAACCGGAGGGAAATGAACTGCACTATAACTGGACTCAGGTGTGGCCTCCATGAAGGCGGATTCAGCCGGGAGACGAGTCACCCGGATACAAAGAAAGGAGATAACAGAGAAAAGAAAGTAAATGTCAAGAAGAAGATGCTGCTGTCAAAGAGGCATTCTGACATTCATGCTCTGGCAGAAATTGAAGGACAGCTGGGTAAGAAGGAAGGCCTCCAACAAAGAGAAGCAACAAATTCATCTCAGCTGTACAGAACGGGAGCAGCTTTTTTCACTCTCTGCCATAGGAAAGACTTCTTTGGATCATGGCACTCACTTCTAAAGCCTTTTTTGTCATTTTAGATGCTTCTAAATCTTCGAAGTCGAGCCAAAACAGGGGGAGAAGTGAAACTGAAGCGGCGATGGAGTCAAAGGAGGAGGCAAAGTAAGCGAAGCGTTGCTGCCTTTTAAGTCCCAAATTGACTTTCTGAGAGGAAGTGGGATTTATGGGGAATAAGGGGTTATAAATAGAGAGGCGGGAGCGCTCAGGAATAAAACGCTCAATTTGAGAGACAGGATTTGTGTCACAAATGTAATTACGGCTGTCCAGCTCACAGCCTGATAGAATTAAGCTCCTTGCCAGTGCACTGCGCCACTATACGGGGAAGCTGTGTGTGTCTGAGCACGTGGGCGGGTGTGTATTTATTACCAAAATGTGAGAATTTTCATCCAAGTCAGTGGGTTGGGGGGCAAAATATTCACAACACTGCTTCTATGAGATAGTGGTGTGTGTCCTTGACCGCCTTAGATGAAATAGAAGAAATATGAGAGCAATTCACTTTCGCTGGAGCGTGTTTGCGTGGCACTCATTCCACGCATGTCAGGCGGCTGCGGCTGGAGGTAAATGAATAATGAGGGTTTAATAGGACGGATGGGACGAGAGGAGAGAGAGGTGGCTATCATCGCCAGCTCGATCCAATGGAGGGTGAAATCGGCGTTTATCACATATCGCCGCCCGCCGTGCCAGCAGATGCTCTCTCGGATCCGTTCGCATCACGTCTGCCTGATTGCCGCCGGTTCAAGCGGGTGCACATATCAGACAAACAACTTAACAGCCAAATCATAAAAAAAGCCGAGAAAACGAGTCGGGCTGATGGGCGATGTCCTTCACAGATGTAAGGCTTCTCAATCCGAGATCGCGCTGTAGCATCACGATCTCACTTTGTTAAGCCGCTTTTAGAAGCAACAGTTTCAGGAAAAATCACGTTCAAAACTGAGCAATGAAAGATGCTCTTGTTCTCATCCAAATGGATCGTTTATGATTTATCCTGGAGAACAAGATGCTGAACTGAAACAAAAAATGTGTAAATAAAACACCTGGTTGTGTACACACAATTAGCGTCACATTTTGATCCATATCGATGGGACAGCTTCACTGCTAATCAACTCCATTTTCTTTTGATGCTCCTCTTTACATCTCTGTCTGGCCGTATTGTTAGAAAGCCGTCCAGAGACGTTACAGTCTGCGATCTGATCCTTGAGATAGTTTGAACTTCCTCTTTCTCTCTCTGCATCAGTGAAGTCTCCAACTAAAACTACTTGTATTTTAGGCACTATTTAAACTTTTAAGATGCCAATCACCTACTCTTGTTGTAAAAACAATACCTTGTTTCTACAGTTAGACATCATAGCAACTATGATGAAAGTTAAAAAAATGTTTCCAGTCTTTGCTGACAAGGACAGCAAGTGTGGTCTTTAGCTGATTTATATCTGATTTGCATTTGTTCAGAGTAACAAGTGATTATTTAAGCTACTGTTGCTTTTTTTTCATCATTGACCTTTGACATCAATCACATTACTAGTACATTACTAGCCTGCACCAACAACCAGCCAGTTGTTAGTGCAGCAGTTGAACAATCCTGATTAATAAAGTGGCCAATGAGAATATACGTAATATTTTTAATTCAACGCCCAATTTATGACTTTACATCGTCTCCACTACTAGATCTTTTCTTGGGATTAGCAGTTTTGAAACAACCTTATATCACAATAAAAGCAATCGCAACAACCTATAGTAAAGATAGGTGTAAAAGCTACTCAGCACGCAGTCTGTAAACCCACACAAGCGAACGTCCACCTGAGCATATTCCCAACTTGTGCGCATCACATCGTGATATGTGTGACTTCTCTGGAGGTTGGATGCTGTCATGCTTGTATTAGCAGACAGAAGTGAAGTCTTTGCCTAGAGTGTAGCCGGAGGGTCTTTCTTCACTGAGAGGGACTGAAAGGACTAATGCAACACCATCATGCTGCTTTGTTCAAGAAAAAGATCCTCTTTTAAAAGAGAGCGGCACACCTGTAGAACAATATATGCTGGTACAATTTCTTCTGAAGTAATGAACCACTCAGGTCCAACTGGTTGTAATAACAAGATATCTAGGTAGCAATATAAAAAGGGACATTCTCTGTATTAAATAAGCTCCTAAAAGGAGGTACCAAAAGATTACATACACGGAAAAAACAAAAAAAACCAGGTGGCATCATGAGGAAAGAACGTTATCTGCAAAGCCTACCAACCCGACTAAGTTCTGTTAAGACGAATGAACCAAAACTCCAGCAAACTATTCTAAGATGTGGAAGGAAACAACATGTTTGAGCCAATTTGTTCAGTTCAAAAAGAAAATTACAGCACATAAGAAAATGTAAGAAAATATTTGACTTAACATGCCTAAAAACTCCCTATTATCCAAATACAAACTAGTCTTCAAATTTCCTTCTTTGACCAAAATATTTGGTAAAAAAAAAAAAAGGTAAAAGAAATAATAATAATAACAATCTTGAAATCATGCTCTTAGCCTGAATTAAATAACTAAATACAATTGTTATGGTACTTCAGGTACTATTAAAACACTCTTATATCAAGTTAGCTCCAAGAAATATACACAGACTCCGTTCCCAGAGTCCCAACAGCATCTTAATACACATTTCTGATGGATTACAATGGCTCCACACCATGCAACAAACCGCAGAAAGGTTGCCACAGTTACAAAGAAATGTGTCCCCTCCATTAAAACTAGTGGAGGTTGCTGAGTGTGTAACAGAGGCTTTACACCAGCTTACCAACAGGAGGCTGCATCCAACAATAGGGGCTGTAGCTCTTTAAAATAGATGCAGGGAGCCGGCGCATGTCCCTAGCATGCTCACAGAAGCACACACACTTTTCAGTCTCACACCTAATCTCAAGTTCAGACAATAAAACGTGAAGTCGATGTTCAGGAAAGCGGTAAAACACGCCCCGACCGGGACGTCACTGAAAGCAACATACTGATAAAAACACCTGCAAATGAATGCATGGTTTAAGTGTTTATTTCATTTCCAACCTAATAAAAAGTGTATTTTAAATAAAATCGTCCATACATAAAGAATTAGAGGACTTTCAAAAAAATAAGGTCATAAACGTGCAGGCACACATTCAAACAAGCATCTGCTCCTACAAGCGACTATTTTTAAACATATGCCTAAATTGATTATGCTATTATATATAAAAGCTTTTTTTATCACTTTGAGTGACAGTAAGAAAAATCCAAGATATCACCTGCCATATCCCTTAAATGTTGAGGCGCAGCAAATCTCATCTAATCACCCGACAAACCCGACTTCAAATCAAATTGCTTTATACAGCCGTACAGCTAGTAAAGGCAAATCTAATTCATGTTATGGCCAATCAAAACTCTCCTCCACTTAAAGGCCAGTTCAATCATTAAGCTTTCCTCCCGTCACTCTGTGAATGCACTCAGCTACATCAGAGGCAGATGCAGGAGCTGGATGTAGGCGTTGCTTCGGCAGTAATTGTGTTTAGCTGTTTAGATGTACGAGGGAATGTGAACATATGGGCTGTATGTATTCAGCTTCGACCCAGATGAATAGCTCTAATAACTGGAGGGGACTTTAAAGGCCATTTCATAATTACTGTCTACCTTTGGTGGGTTTTACAGCATGGTTGAGGGGTGGGCTGAAGTATGCAGAGGGTGGCATGTGCCATTTGGTGGAAAATACATGGTGCACAAAGGAGAAGTGAAGTGTGCAGCACAGATCAATGCAATGGGGTTTTCTATGAAATTGCAGGAGCCAACATGGACGACATCTAAACACTGGAACAGGAAAAGCTGCAACTATTTAGGCAAAGGACTTAATCACCAGTGAAGATTTCTCTACCTGTAGATTTCTGACAGTTGAATAGTAGTTATTGATATTGCTTGAAATCAACACAACCACATCAGAGGCAAAGTCGGGACATGACAGCAGGTAAATAGTAAATATTCTAATTGGTGATCATAGAATCAATGCTGAAATTTTGCTGAATTCTTACTTGATCCAGAAACAGAACAATATCACCTTATGTTTCTGCTGGCTATTCATTGGATTTTTGTTTAAAAAAATATACAGGAAAGCACACAGAAGTGCAGAAACAACCAGCATGCATGAAACTGTGTGCATATTGGGGGCATCAGTGGGCGAGGAGGTGGGCGTTTCAGCTGGAAGAGCCCCCAGGTGTGTTGTAAGAGGGCTAGCTTGCTGCCTGCTGAGACGTTAGCTCCTGAGGAAGAGAATCGGAGGGGAGAACGAAGGAAGAGCTGTTCACAGGGCTCACTACACACACACACACTCATAAAAATGTTGGGAAATGCTGCGCTGGGTATGACTCGGTGGAGGAAACTCTGAGACTGGAGCATGTTCGCCATAATCACATAAGACTGGAACAGATACAGCTGCAACAGAGCAGGGAGGAAGATGGAGGGGGGTTCTGTAGTTCTGGGGGTGGGGTCCTAAAAAAAGAATCAGTCTGCCTGGAGAAAAGGAACCAAAGCGAGAATAAAGAGAATTGGATGTAGAACAGAGAGAAGGATAAAACGGGAGACAGATGAATGGTGTTTGGGGATTGAGACGGAGGGAAACCAGTGGGAAGATGTGGAAAAAACACTGAAAGCAGAGAGAAAAATTAAGCTCAAAGCGCTATTGACGACAGCTGAAGAAAGCGATGGAGAGAACGGTGAAATGAGAAGAAAGAGAGGGAGAGTTGGAGGAGCGAAGCGCACCTCAGAGCAGGTTGAGCCCGGGAGGAGAAAAAAGGTTTTAGCCAGATTAAAGAAGCCAGGTGGGCCTCTTAAGACCATCCGCCTAATGAAATATGTCAAAGCCCATAAAGAAACACTGGGGCCATTTAGGAAGGCGGGTGGTGGCGGCTGCGTCGGGCAGGGCGCAGCGCACCAAGCCAGGCAAATATGCCGCATCGGCAAAAAATGAAAACCATAGCAAGAGTCTGTCAATACGCATTAGCCAAGACGTCGACTGGAGAGGGGATGAAGAAAGGAAGGAATGGATCGCTTTCTTTATCATGGACCTTCAGCTATGCTGGGATAATCATAACAAAGAGAAGAGGAGAGAGAGAGATGGTGGGAGGAGTGGGAGCTACTTGTGGGAATGCTGAGTATAGAGAAATCCAGGTCGGCATGGGGCCATTTCCTACAGGAACTTTAATGATCGACTACTGAGAGACAAGACAGCAGAGGACCGATCCATCCATTTATCCATCCACTCATTTGTTTATCAATCTATTTGTGGATAAATCCATGTCTCAGTGTCCATTTTACCTCCACCAATTCCTGTAGTTAGTTTAACAGCTCATATTAAATTAGAATATCACCAAAAAGATGACCTAGTTTGCTAATTTATTGTTATTTTAAAGCCTAATAAGCTGTTTCTTATGGTGTTAACAATCATTAGAAACAAAAAAACTTGTTTTTCTTAAAATGCTGTCTTAATGGAAGGTTTAGTGGAAGGAAAACATGTTGCCTAAGTATCAGGGGATTACAAGAGATTAATAAAATCCCATAGGGCCAAGAATACAGATGAGCTGAAGCAATCTGGACTTCATTAGCACCTCAGCTGATCATCTCCATGCTACGTTGCACTGATGCAATAATTTATACAAAATGAAATCAAACTTAACGGTGATATTAAGATTTCTGTAATAAAAGCTCTATTTCAAAATTAGTCTTGTATGACATATTACAATATATAATAGTGTTTTATTTTTCTTTTCTGTAAGCCAAGAAATCAACTGAAAGATGTTTTAAAATATTTATCAGCATGTGAATTTCACTTTTCTGAAACAAATTACTGAAATAAATCATCTTAATGGTTTTAAGATGATTGAATGATTTTTTTTTTTACAATAATGGTGATTTTATCTCATTCAGTTTCAGCATCAATGCATGGGGAGATTTTTTTTTTTTTTTAAGTCTGTTTTGTTATTTTTTAGACTCCATTTAAAAAGATCAACAAGTGCTCTCCACTCTGCTTGGTGCTACTTTTATCCAATTTCTGAATTTTGCTCTCTTTACAGCTCAAGTCAGCAGTCAGTGTGCTGTTGTTGCCACGCCGACATCTTGCTTGAGCTTTTCTGTTCCTGCAGACAGACATGTGAAGGCACTATTAGCGAATAAAACATGGGCTGCACTTTGATCCGCCACTCTTCACTCTGAGCAGCGCTTTTGTGCCGGTTTACCTTAAAGTAGACACTTCTCAAATAAAAATGAGGCAGAACCGAGCGCGAACAAATAACTGCAGCCGAAGCAATTGTGATGTAACACGGCCGCTGTCAGCTGGGCGAGGATTGAACGCTGTGGGCTTCCTGACCCGGACGGCTGTAAAGCAGCAAGAGCTCCCACACTAAGTGCTTCACAACTCAACTGTGTCAGCTGGAGCAGCGACGGAGAGACGGCAGAGCCACAAGAAAGAGGAAGAATAAAGGGAATGTTTGTTTAGAAACCACTCACCGTTTCTCTGCCCCACCAGCGATCCAATGTTGCTCTCGTCGGCCACTAGGACAAAAAAGAAAAAAAACACACCTTTATCATACAGGGAATATATTCTGCAACACAAAGCAGCACTCGGGCCGTTCCTGGGCTTTGTGCTGCTCCACAATTGGCTTTTACTGGTTCATAATGCTGGAAATGAATCCCTGCATAACTCGGCGCACGAGCGACAGCGCACGCTGAGAAGAGGAAATGAAAAAGAAGCAAAATATACGAAAAGTAAGGAGGAAAAACGAGAGCAGATAAAGATGAGACAATGAGAGAAATGATAAAAAGGGAGAAGGAAAAAGGAGCCGTCGCCCCCACCTGCAACAAGGCTGAGGTGGGCCGTGGGATACGATAATAGGTTTTCATTAGGCAGCGATTTCTCTTAAATAATCCTTTTCATTTTTTATGAAGGCCAATTTTCCCAACGGACAGATGAGGGAGGAGGGAGGGGTGGGAAGAGGATAATATTAGAGAGATGGAGAAACGAGCGGGGAAGAGATTTGGTGGGACCCAAACAAAACAACAGAACAGAGGAAATTTAAAACACCTGTATATAAAAAACAAAAAAAACCAAAAAAAAACAAGAATTTTCTGTGTGCCGACTATCAGATAAAAGAAATTAAATAGTTTCAAAGTTTTGGAGAGAAAAAAAGTCTTCCAGGCTGCATGACCCTGTCAGATAATAAAAAAACCCATCATTTTCTGAGAGGAGAAGATAGAAGTCTGCATGGCCAGCAGCCAACCTGCTGTAGTGGGAGGGTACAATATAAAATCCCTCCTTTAACCTGCAGTCAGCTGTTTTATATTAAACAGAATAGTCAAACTCATTTTTTCCAGGCGAACGATGTATTTAGACTTCTATTCTAACATGTAGATTTTAGTCGATTGAATGATTTTATAACAAAAGAGATTTTTTCCTAATATTGCCCAATTAAAACTAAAAGCAAGTGAGTTTTATTCAAAAGCTTCTCAAGATAAAATCATGAGTCACTGCTCTTTCTGTGCACTTCAAACATCCCAAAGCCAATCCAGAAAGCATTTTCCTAAAGCTTTATGGGGCTAATAAATGCATTAGGAAGAAAAAAATAGACGGGTTTTCCATTAGATGTTCTTTAAAAGTTATGTTTTACCTTTTACAATTACAAGCTAAAGCCTCTACTCGGTGCAGAGGAAAGAGCTAAGCTTTACTGGATCCAATCTGTGGTGCTTTTTTTTTTTTCTTAGAGTTTAGCACAGAGAGTTGGAGTCATCAAAGCCTCTGAGTCAACAGCCGTCGTCGCCGAGGCATCCGGGGTCAATAAAAGCTGCTCACCTCCTCGTGTCAAGTGGCGTTTAATAAAAAAGCTAACCTGCTGCAAGGCGCGACTGGAGCTCAGATACATGCGACTGTAAGGACTGACATGTGGGAACCTCTTCTGAGGAGAAAAACGCATTTGTCTCCTTAAATAAAACCCGTCCAGACAGGGTCGGCGATGCCTGTACACACACATGCACACGCACAAAAAACCCAGCCAACCACCTTTTTTCATCTCTGAGTACTTTAGAAAAGAAAAAGATGAATAGAAGGGAACTGATAACAGAAAAAAAGGGATTGAAATGGAGGACGGCCAGAGATGGAGGTAGAAGCCGCAGAGGGGTGACGGATAGTGGAGTACGTCCTCAGTGGGATAAAGCGGAGCGTGTGCGAGCGTGTGTGTTTGTGTGCAGACCACCCTTGTCCATAATGAAAGCCAATCAGCTTGGGTGGCAGAGGGGTGTGCTGCAGGAAGAAAGCCAATCCACTGAACCTAATGAACCGGGATTGGAAATCAGACCGAGGCAGAGAAGAAAGAAATAGATAGGGGAGAGCGAGAGAAATGAAGTCATCTGCTGAAAAACAAAGAGCTGAAAGAAAAGGAGAGATAAACAGAGATGAAAAGGGAGGCAAAAGAAAAAAATATATCAGAGAGCAGGAATAAAGAAAAACAAGAAGTGTGAAAGAACAAAACAAAGATGGAGGATAAATGACAGTAGGAGAAACGGAAGGGTCAGCGAGGGTTAATACAAGGAAATCAGCAGCTTCGTTCTCAACGTCCACACACACACCGCAAAAATGATTAGAAACCTCGTCCCTTTCATTCACAGGCGACACACACATTACTTTGAGCACGCATGCTCTCCCAGTTTTGTCGGAAAGCCCCCCGGGCTTACGAGTTCAGGAGGTCAAATGCCCCCCAGGCTGGGGGATAATGGGAGCAGAGCACATATCACAACAAAGCAATGTGCTGATAAGAAGCATGTGATCGCCGTTTGGAGTCCGGCTCGGAGATGAAACCAGTACGTCAGGCCGGGTCGTGATGAGCGGAGGTGACAGTATCAGTGGGAAGTGATGGGGAGCTCACCCAGGTCCATGCTCTTGGAGGTTCTGTTGCGAGGAAAGTTGTCTTTTTCCTTGATGAACTGGCTGCTTGGGTGGAACGCTGGGGGCATCCTGTGCTCCTCGCTGCAAAAACAGTCACAGCATCCCATTAGTTCATGGCTCAGTTCTGATTTTTTTATTTGTCGTTCATACTAAATAACCCCAAACATAATCAGACTTTTGTGTAGAAGAAAATGTCACACAGCAGCGCTCTGTTTAAGGAAGTGATGGCTGATGGAGCCGTTTATGGACTGACTTTAAAGTCACAAGATCAGAACAAAACGTAGGACGCTGATAAAAAGAACCAAAAGAAAACACAACTAATAGCAACACCCTTATGTGGAGCATTGACTGCAACTTCTCTACAGTCGGAGCTACGAGTGGTCTGATTGTGATGTGATGCGCTTCAGTGACACAGACTTCTTTCATAAGTTCATAATTATAATTTTCAGCCATTGTTTACATCCTGTCTGTCTTCTGCCGACGCAGAATTATGATGCATGTCTCTCATTAATGACATAAAAGCCAGATAAAATGCGACAAGAGCACCCAGACTGAAAACACTCGGATAATACGATCTGTACCACATCTAAAAGTGGCTCAGAATGTATTTTTTGGGGGTGAAAAGATCAGACTTGGGCCATGAAAAAGCCGGATATTGGTCGCTTATGGGCAAAAAAAGTGGATTTGGGTCACGTTTCCCTGCTGTGTGAACGTAGCCCAATTCAGAAAGAACAAATGATTCCACTGCTCAAATTCAGTTTTAACTCCTGTTGTCGCCAACCACACACAAACACTCAAAAAATCATATTGTCACAAAAAAAAAAAAAAAAATTGAGGATCAAGTCATGCTAGGATCATGTATTTATGAATACTGTTATAGCTGGAACAATGACGTGTTTTGTTGTTTATGCAGATTGGTCTGTACACATTTTTTAATCAACAGTTTGACAATTTCCCAGAATCAGATGTTAGTTTTCTTTAGCGGAAATTTAAGTGAAAATTAAAATATTTTGTCAAAAATTTCTTGCAGCACGGATGAGGTGTTCTTGAAACTGGTGAAACTCCGACTTCCAGACTAGAAGCCGTGTGTTTCTCCATGTGAAATGAGGAGGCTACCTGTGGTAGGGTGGAGTTAGTGACAGGTCTCTGCTCATCTCCTCCACAGAACCAGGGGAGGGCGGCGGGGGGAAGCCCTGCTCGTCATCGTCGATGCTGAAGTGAGCGTAGTTGCCGTTGGCGGCGGCTGGAGCTGAAAACAAAACATCATCAGGATGCAAATCAAAGCTGTTGTCTGAGCAAACCAAAAAAAATGGTGTCAACTGTTTATTTTGTGTACTTTTCATCTATTTTTGGCATTTCTCTTTATTGCTTTCCTGCTATATCAAAGGTAAAGCCGCTTGAATTACCTCTAACATCAGCCTGGAAGGCAATAAAAGCTTAATGCACACTCAATTGTTGCGTCTACTGTTACATATTGTATAGACCATTATGTGCACCTTTATCGCATAATGAAAGAGCTTTACATTAAAGGAAAATAAAAGCTTCCATGTACTCCTGAAGCACACACGTAATAACCCTGTAAGCCTTTTTCCTGCTCTAATGCTTCAATGTGGAGAAGAGAAAGAGGAAAAGAATGAATTCAAACCAGTTTGTTAGTCCTTGTTTTTTTTCCCCCCTTTCTTTTTAACACAACAGAATTCATGCTGCATAATACCCTTTATGCAAATCTGGCCCACTTAGGAGCCGTTTCATCAGGGTAATGATTCCAAGGTCAGATCTTTTGCACATGAAAAGGGAGCATCAGAAAAACATAGTTAATGACTTCCTTTCTCCTGCTATAAATATGCAAGCATGGGACTAAAAAGAGATGCAGAGATGGAGCTCAGAGACGTAAAAAGAAATGCAAAGGACGGCGGCTTTGGTGAACAGCTTAGTAAGCGGGCCAACACACACAGACAAACAGCGTGAGTACACTCCCAGCAGCAGATAACGGGAGTACACAAACACGGCGAGTGTTGACGGTTCAGGCGGACAAACAGAGTGCGCCGCTGTGCGCTCACCGCTGCGAGAGTCGTCGTATCCGTGGCCGGCGGTCTTCGCCGGCGTGTGACCGCCGCCGTTGACGGCGGACTCCGGGTTGGCGGTTCTGGTGGGACCGGAGGGACTCAGCTCCTGTCGACAAAAGAACAGAACGGCTCTAAAACTGTGTCGCATGAAAAATTGATGATGAGTCGGCATCCAGCAGTAGATTCAAAGCGAGTTCAGATGGTACCCACAGGACTGGATGATCGGCTTTTATATTCAAAATGGGAAAATAACCGTTTCTTGCAACAGTTATGACTTTTTACAAAAAGTCTTCAGCGACTTGGGCAGAACTTTGATTATTACACCAGAAACTGTAGAGTTTACGTCGATTTAAAGATCTGCTGGCACTCAGCTTCAAAGTAAATTCTGATCATTTTCATCTGTGTTGAATTCAATTTCGAATTACTTCACATTATTTCAAACTAGATAGTTGCAAATTGGATGGTTTCAAGACAATGAATCCAAATGAAAATCAAAACTGACTTTAGAATAAATAAAAAGCTACTGAAACGGACAAAGTGATTTAAAATATTTCTTTTCATCTACCATCTCTGTTGTTCATGTGACAAACAAGTCAGTAGTTGTGCGAAAATAATCCAATTGTCCAAAGATTTATGCTCCATTTAGAGTAAAAATAAAAAAATCACAAAACAGTCAAGCTGCTATTGATGCAGGAACAGTCGCTGTAAATTCTTAATTAAATCTAAATATAACGTTTCTTTTAATGTTTGAAATCAAATATCTGCAAAAAAAACCCCAAAAACCTCCTGAGAGCGTTGACAGGCATATTATCAAACAGCCACCAAGCTCTACAAAGGACCCCCCTGCTCACAGACTGAGATAGCTGAAGGGAATCAGTGCTGGTGGAAGATGAAAGCAGGATTTTCTGGTCAAATAGATGGGAAAATACACAGACCCCCACCAACCTCTTACACACATTTATTTAAACTAAAAACATAAACCTAAGAAACGCTGCCGAGTAAGGGAAGGCATTCTAGCAGCTTCCAGGTATCAAACCAGTGGGTGGGGGAGCGTCTCCAGTGTCATGCAGTCCCTGGGGTTTCATTAGCGGCACGAACATCTTCATATACCATCATATCACTCCGCTGTCAATCACTCTGGCTTCATATGTGAGCAGGAAGCATTTACACACCAACTTCTGACAGTCCTCCTGCATCTGTCAGCGACATAAATCCTATGATAGCCTCCACAGCCCCTCCCATCCCTGCAGCTATCCCTCCATCTTCCCATCCATCCCTCAGTCGGAGGCCTTTGAAGCAGAGTGGCAGACAGCCAGTCAGATATCTTAATCCCATAACAATAAGGCGGGACTGAGGGGGGTGGTAGCATTCAAGAGGTTTACGTCGGAGGTAGAGAAAGATGTCTTGATGCTTCTTTATCTGTCAAAAAATTTGAGTTCTCCTATTTCTAAATGAGGCGAATAAATGCATAGAGATAAGTATCCATCGCTTTTTCTCATGACGCAAACATTGATGTGTTTTACTGGGTTTTTATGAGGCAGGCCACAAAAAAAAACTATAAAAAATGGTGAAGCAGAAAGAAAATCTGATGCCATTTTTATTTTTCTTTCCAAATAAAAAAACTGAATGTCAATCTGTGAATTTGTATTGTGACCCCTTTAAGCTTAATCCCTTAAAAGATACATAAATAAATACAAAATCTAATTTATTTGTAGTTCCATTTAGAGTTAGACAGGAACTTTGACTAGGCCGTTGGAATGCTAGAACACACAAGAAGAGGAGCCTCACCTCCAGTACCAAGTCCTTTGCAACTTCTGAGTTATTCCCTACAGCATGATGCTGCCACCACCACGCTTCACTGTGCACTGCAGTGTTTAGTATCTTCAACACAGAGTGTGCAACACACCTTTATGATGCAAATCTATTATACTAGAAGTAACACGAGCAAGAATTTTCAGGTCTTCTATTACAAAAAAGTCTGAAAATTGTGACATTTTTCTATCCAATTCCGGCTGCACAATTCTTTGTGTTGCTCTGTCTAATTAAATCCCAATAAAATTCACAAAGGTTTGCATGTACACAATGAAAAACTGTGAAAAAAGTTGAGGAATAAAAAAAAAATTAAAATGCTGTTGTGACACAGTTTCTTCTTTTTCTTTTTAAAAAGTTTTGCAAATCATACATTTCATTCACTTTATCATGGAGCAATTTGTGTTGCTCTAACAAATAGTCAGAAATAAAAACATTAAAGCAAGACACTGGGTGCCTAAAGGAAGATTTAGATTTTTCTGCTCCAGACAATCGGGGGGAGGTTTCCATCAAACGCTCCTATAAAACTATGCAGATCCGAGCTGAACCTTGAACTGTGCTTGAGAGCATTTATCCAACGGCTTGAATGACTAACAAAGACACAAACACAAGCCACATACGAGATGTAAACGCCACAGTGGGGCAGGTCGACCCCAGTCGACTCAGGAGCCCTCTCATCTCACTACTGGCTTTCACACATTACTGCCAAGCATCTGCTTTAGCTGCTGTGACGCTTCCTTTTAAGCTTTTGAAATAATCATTCAGGGTTCAGCGCAGAGTTCAGCGGAGAGGCGAAACCAAGAGCAGCCGTTTTCTCCCGTTTGTCATGCCTGATGTGTTCCTGATCAGGCGGAGCACGCAGGTCTTCTGCATCCTCTCAGGCAGGTGATGTGAACAGTGATCAGTGTAGGATTATTTCACGAAATAAGAATTGAGAAGCTTAGATATTTCAAGTTTGTTTATGAACAGTAGTAAGCTAAAGTACAAATATTTATTAAAGGTTTAAAGTTTCTGACACTGACTTCTGTTAAGGAACTTAAAATCCTTTTGAAGGGTTGAATAATTATCTCAGTGTAGCAATTATTCCAACTGTCAATGAGCCTTTTCTTCTACCACACCTTTTTCTTTCCACTCAACTTTCTATTAAAGTGCTTACATGTAGAACTTTGTACAGCCATTTTTTTAGTGACACCTTTAATTGTTGACCTTTGTAGAGGGTGTCAATAACTGTCTTTTGCATGGTTGGATAAACATAAGAAATGCTCTAATTTTCTTGTTCTTTCCTTTTTTTAAACTCTAAGCCAAAATAATCAAAATTAACAGAAATAAACACGTAATAGATCAGTTTGTGTACCATAAGTCTACATGTGCATTTCACTTTCTGAACTGACAAAAATTAACATTTTGATTTTATTCAATGTTTTTGATATTTGACCATATGAAACTAAACTACTCCTTGTTTACCCTCAAGACTGCGTTGCCCGCAAGTTAATTCGTATTTGCATCTCAAAAGTTTCACTACTTTCTGATTCGTGGTTGTAAATAGAGCTAATAACTTAAAGTGTTTTGATTTCATCACATTATTAATGCAGGCTGAACTCATTAATTGTTCAACTAAATCAAAAAGTCTTATAAAATATTCATCATTCACCAACAGACTTGAATATCTTTGGGTTTACTTGGGGTAGGGTTATTTCCCAATGGGAATTTGGCATAAAGTTGTAATTAAGCAGGTGCCAAACATGACGAAAGGGAGGAAAACACAAAAACAGGAGACTAGGGTGAGAAGATAAAGGATCAGAAAACCCAATATCATTTTACAAACAGAAGAGAGGCAGAAGGAAGCATCTGAAAACCAAACAGAAACGCAGACAGACAGGCATGCAGGAGGCTTCAGATTGGCTTTATTTAAAGAAGAAACAAGCAGGTGAGAGAAAAGCAAATATATATTCATAAAAAAATATGAAAAAGGCAGAAACAAGCCATACAGTCTGAAGAAAACCCAGTAAAGTTTAATTGTCAAAGCAATATGACAGAAAACAGAAGCAGTCAGAGAAGCATCAGGCGATATTTTGTGGAGTTGGCACAGAAATCACATGATCGAAAACTAAAAAACACAAAACCTTACATTCATTTTATTCCTGAGTTCATACTAATGAAACTAATGCAAACTAAATCCAGTCCTGGAGTTTTGTTTTTTTTGTAAATGTATTAATTCAGAGTCCGTCTGAGAGTTGCCTGCATGGTGACACGGTTGTGAGCATCGTTATGCGAGTGTGTGTTTCTGTTGGTGTGACTGTGGCTGCCCCTCCTGCTGTGAGGGGGCGGGGCCCCGTACATCTGTCCCGCCATTGCTCGGATGTTTTCTATGTAACTGCGGCCCTGAACATCGTCCAGCGTGCGGCTGCGTGCGTGTCTGGACTTATCTGCGTTGCTTTGTGCGTTATCGATTCTGATGTGACCCTGATGCGATTCTGCAAACACGTGGCTGCGATTCTGTTCAGATTCATCCCCTTCCCTGTTTAAGTTGCCCGGGGAGACGAACCCAGACTTATTCATCGTGTTTGACTTGTGTGCCTTCCTCCTTTCAGCATCAAAACCCTGACATGTGTCCGCATGTTTGGGCGCATATGTGTATCTGGTGTGTGTCTCCCCAGGCCGTTGTCTGCAGCGCTGCCTGTGGCTATGAGGCGGCGGCTCAGACGCTCGCCGCCTGAGCGCGGGGAGGAGGAGGGAGGAGCGGCGAGGCGGAGCAGGCTGCAGCTGGCAGAGGTCACCCACCCGTACCTGATTGCTGTAGCCGGCTTTCACATTGGGCTGATGGTTGGAGTTGGTGTTTGTTGCCGTTCTTGTTGCAGAGTTGCCGCTTCCGCCCTGGAAAACCGTGAAAATGTGAAATATGCGTAAACATTTTTAGGTTTTCAAACTTTTGACAGAAACAATAAACATAACAGAAATTAGTTTTTGTATTATATTAAGCAGCAATAGGCTAAAGAATTACTTTTTTATTTTGAGGAAAGAAATACAACCAGATATTTCTTTTTCCTTCCAGTTGTGTAATATGTCAAATGTCTAACCAACATGTAGGAAGCTGGCTAATATCTAGGCTATAGTTGCATTTTTTAAGTCTAAAACTATAACAAGCAACACGGTTCTCAGCTGAATTATAAATATTACAAATTTTCCTGCCAAAACGGCAGTATTTACTTCTAACAGGAAGTCTTTGAAGAGAAGCAGCTGAAGATTTCATAATGCATAAGCAACGCTGAATGTTTCATTTAATAAAAGTCACCAGACGAAAAGAGCAGAAGACGTGGAAATTTTCACACGATGCCCCACATTTACAGAGCTTCAAAGCAGAGGGAAGTGGCAGAGGTATATCCAGCTATTATAGAATACACTTCTTTTTAAAATTCAAACATGGCTGCATTAATTTGTCATAACACCATGATTTGTTTTAATTCACAGAACTACAGAGTGAATTTCTTTGCATCTGTGTTTCTTCTTACACAAGAACATGCTGTAAAAACAGATTTATTCAGACAGGAATACAGGAGTTTTCAGCAACGCTATGAAACAATTTTAACCTCACCTGTCTGGGTGACCGAAGGACCACGAGTTGGATGGTTCCCCGCATGTTCCCTTCTGACGACATGGACCGAATTAGAGTATCCATGGCAGCGTGGTTGGAGCGCCCGAGCAGCGACTCGCCGTTTACGGCAATCAGCTGGTCGTTTACGTTTAACCGACCGTCCTGTTGTGGAGAAATTAAAGGAATGTCTTATTAAAACAACACCACTGCTGTATTTATGATATTTTCTATCACATCTGCAGTAGAAAGATAATTGGCAGCTGCTTTTCATGTTCATCTAACATAAAGTAGACAAACATATTAAAAATACCTTGAAGTATTTCAAATACTTTATTGGGTTACTGCTACAATGCACTGTGAGATAATATCTGCAGAATAAAAACTGCTCAAATGGGCAAAAAGAAGGAGTAAAGATTGCTACTGTTACACTGAATATATAACAGGAGAAATAGGACAAGACACTGATTAAGTTTTAAAAGAAGAAAGTGAAGTTAGAAACTGGAGGAAAACTCTGAAATAAGTCTGTGTGTGTTTGAGAGATAGAAAATGAAAGAAGAGATGGTGGAGGCAAGAAAATTGTGGAGTTAGCAATCTACTGAGAGCGGGAGAGCCATGATAAATACATAGAGCAGCTAATGGAATAGCCTCTGTGGGCACTAAATCACTTCTAAGTGTTTTAAATAGCAGCCTTTTGTAGAGAGGCAACGCAGAGAGCTGCCCTGCAGGGACAGAGGGAGGAAGAGATGGAAGCTGGGAGGTAGAGGAAAAAACAGGAATAATAATGATAAAGAGCCTCCAAGACTCACTGGAGTGAGTGTGTGGAGTCATGAGCAGCCTATTATGGTCAGTGCTGACCTCTGACCCCACTCATTAACCAGGCACCGCCTTGGCTGACCTTAAATCTATACCAACCAGAACGCACACGAACATGTTGCTGCCTGTTATCAAAAACTCAAACTAGTCAGAGCTGTGCGGGTTTCTGACTGTTTCGTCTGTTAGAGTTTAGATTTATGGCCAAATAATCCCGACCCAAAATTATTGATCGCATCTGATCAGGCTGATGCTTCTGTAGCACGTTTAATCCTATAATACGTCCAACACAGGGTTGGATGTTTTTAAGGCCGATCCAAACTCAACCATGTAAACTGTGGCGGCTTCGGTTTGGCTCCCCAGCCTGGTTTTAAAATAATCAGGAAAAAAGTTAGAAAAAGTTTTTTAATATAATTAAGGCCTGGAGCCTGACAGTCCCAAAAACTTCCTTAATGGAAATGGGTTGGATCTCTCCATGACTCTCTCTCCATCTCCGCCCTGTTTCCTCTCAGCCTCTGTGATTGTGTCAGTCAGGCTCAGGGGAGATCCTTCGGCGCCGCAGAGTTTCATCACAGCCCTTAGCTGGTTTTCATTTGCATCCATCAACACGGTGGAGGAGACGCACACACATATTTATCCGTATTGTGTTCCCGCTGATAGCCCCCGCTTATCTTTCTCTCTTTCTACAGCTCGATGATGCTCCTTTCTTCCTTCTCTTTTTTTTCCTCTCCCGTCTCATCCCAGAGACCTGTTTCGCAGCCAGCCGGAGATCTTTACTTTACTAGGCCGTTCTGTCTGAACGCTATCCGCCTCGGCAGCTGTCGGAAAACTACTTCTAAAGGAGCTTCTGGGAGCTGATGCCGTCTGGCTGTACTGATCCCAGACCAGCCGTTTATCTCCAACGGCACAGTCGTCTCTGTTCCCACTTGTCGCGCGGAGCAGATCTGGGAGCAGGAGAAGTTTTGAGGCGAGGAGCGGGTATCGAGGCCAAGTGGAGAAATCTCCAAAGTGTTTTTTTTTTTTTTCCTGATGCACTCAGAAGTTGGAGAGAGTGCTGAGTGATACAGATAAGACGGCGGCGGTGCTTGTGCAGCGAGGCCGCTAGGGGTCAACGGGTGTCAAAGATCAAGGGAAGCAAGAAGGGAGGAGGGAAATAACGCCGGAGAAAGACAGGAAATGAGTCGGTGGAGATGAGAGGAAACAGAGAAATGCAGAGGAAGGAGGGAGGAAGAGTCAGAAGGAATAAGATGGAAACATTTGAAGCTTAGACTTTTGTTACATATTTAACAAAATTTATGTGTTTCACCATTTTCAAGTTATTCAACTGTTATGAACTTCTAGAGGTTAACAGCTTGTTTCAATCTGTTGTCTGCATGCAGATAAACCTGACTTAAAGATTTGGATTCTGCAACACAGAATATTTGCCTATTGAATATATTGTAGTTTATGTCTGCAAAATGACCATAAAAGGAGGATTAATACTTTTAGGAGACCCGGTTTTTCATGTTTTGCAGCTTTGGACACCAGTTGAATTGTTTTTTAAAACTGCACGCTTCGGGTTTGGTACAGGATCGTCTGTTTCCCGGCTCACCTTATACGCAGCCCCTCCGTGGATGATGGACTTGATGAAGATTCCCAGATCCTGTCCGGTCTCCCTCGATCGGTTTCCCTTCAGGCTGATGCCCAGGCCGGCCGAGCCCGTCTCGTTGAGCGGGATCTCGTACATCAGCTGCTCTTTTCCTTCCTCCGTCGCTTGACTGCTCCTCTCCTCTCCTTTCTGAAAATATATTTATTTATTTATTTTTTAAAGAAAAAGAGCTTGTAAACAAGCCACAAATCTGAGCCTGATACTCCACGCATATAAAGCCGGCTTAACATCATAACCCCCGCGCACGATAGCTGATTACTGATGTGGGAGCACCATATGCGGCTGATAAGGTGTCTGCCAACAGTACATTGATTATATTTAACACAGGAAGCCAGAAAACATGAAGGAAAGAGGAGAGAGACGGATTAAATAGTCAGATAGAAGGTGGCTGCGGGGAGGAAGAAAGAAAGCAAGCCACTGTAGCGAGGTTATTCCATTTAGAGATGAAAAGCAGACGGAGAGAGAGTCATTTCTAAAGGAAACATAATAACCTTTTCATACCTCCTCCTGAAGCACAGTGGGGGAGGGAGGAAGAGGAAAGAAAAGGGGGAACGATGGCAGAGAGTAGCATTTAAAAGTAATAACCCATCCCTGAGGTATACCCACTTCTTCTCCCCCTTACTCTTTGCATTTCATACAAATCTCTCAACCCTCTGACTCCTCCACCTGACTACTTCCTACAGGTCTTTTTTCCACATCTTTCACCCACCCACGCCGCTCATCCAGTGCTACTTGATGGGAGGAAAATGACCATGGCGGGCAGTGGGGAAAGGAAAAAAGAGAGGAAAGTAAAATGTCTATCATTAACGGTTGCTAATGCGCAATTTAGTCTCCTTGAGAAAAGAGCAGGTTCACCTCAACGCCGGTCGTTTCAGAGAGGCAGAGGAAGGTTTTTTTGTGTGTGTATGATTTTGTAGGGATATACAAATATCCATTAAAGCACTCGTTCCCACTTGTTGCACATCTGAGGAGGCCCCAATAGGATTGCAGGAGCCTTACGTCAGACACCTTGATCCGAGAATTCGCCAAGCCGCAGGACGAGCGCGTCCTCTTGGATGAATTTGCAAAACTCACAGCTACATGAGCTTCCCACTCCAGTTTGCTTATAATCCTACAGCCTCTTTTCCTGTCAGATCTATTCTTGAACTTAATTAAAACAACAGGCTGTCGAAGACTTCAGGCTGGGAGGGACACTCGGCCCTAAAGTGTGAGTCGGTGCTCTCAAGTCACTAAAGGTAATGGAGCGAAAGCAAATCCTGAGAAGCTGTGACACACTGATCCATTTAGTCCCTGCTTTCACCGCTGTACAAGTGGGTGCTTATTAATTGCAGGCTAATAGACTGTACAGTGATTTTTCAACAGTAACTAACATTCTGTGGGTTTAGAGCTGAAGACAGGCAGCAAAGGGAAAACTTAAGGTTTGAGTGGGGAAACATGATGATCCAATCCTGGGTAATTACGTGAAAGCTGCACTCCAATCTGGGATAAAGAGCTGAAGTTCCTCCAACAGACCTCTGCGACTCAAAATCAGACATTTTAAAGTATCTAATGAAAGCAAAGATCTGCCTGCAGCAGACAGAGATAAAACAACACACGAGGTGCAGACCTACTACACTACAGACAGATGAATGAATGAATGAATGAATGAATGAATGAATGAATGAATGGATGGATGGACAGACTGATAATTAAACTGATGGATGGATGGACCAACAAATGGACAATATACTGGATGGATAAATGAATAAAAACTAGATGAAAGAACAATAGATTAGAAAATATTGAAGGATGGCTGCAAAAATCTGGGAAACCCAAAATATTTTTTTTTTATTTCATCTTCCTTAATTGAGGCGCCGACTTGTCATATTTTGATGAAAAATAGCAAGTGACCAGAATGTCTGGAGCCAGATCCTTCAAGAAATGAAAAACAGAGATCAACTTCAAAACATCCATAAAAATAATAATAATAATTTAAAAAAAATCACTCCCTTCACTCTGTGTTTAATATCAAGAAAATAAGATTAATCAGGCAATCTTATTGCAACAGTCTCAGGATCTATTTTCTGCTTCAGTCTAATTGGAGACTTTCAATCAGAGCTTATTTTTATCAACAAGGGATTTCAGGGTGACGTTATTTAAAACCAGAAGCGTTCAAAAGACCTCCCTGCTTGACAGACACTTGAGAGGATTCAGGTGGCGATGTGGGAGGTTTAAAATATTCTGTTATTCTGCAAATATACTGAAGGTGAAGAGGGCCAAAACGGAGCCCTGTGGGGTACGACAAAAAGGCTTATTTGTTGTATTTTACCACTGATTTCCATGTATTTACACAACCAAGTGGCTCGCAGACACACAATCACAGACTCCAATAACTCCCCTGATGCCAGTTTCCTTGGGGGCAGATTGGGTGGCCAGGACCCCTCCTCCATTTATCATTTATCGTTAGCCCTCAGCAATGGCTCTTTAACAACCTTTTAGTCAGAAGAAGAGGCCACCCTTTCAACACCCAAATGAGGAGACAAAAAGGAGCTTTTTTTTAACCCCAGGGTGGGTGGTGAGGAGTATGCGAGGAAGGGGGGCGATACACAGCGATTACACACAGAGGCTTTTGTCGGTGAGGATTTCTAAATGTGGGGTTTCAAAGCGCGGAGGATTAGCGGTGAGAGCGACATTCAATTAAGATGAGATCTCTCCGCGCATGATGGCGACGACGGAGCTGCCAATTAATCGCATTAATGTCTTCCCTCTTCGCAGCTTTACACCTTTACCTCAGGATGACGAGGAATGACAATAAAGGGAAAGAGACAGATTGAAGGATAATTTAGGCGGAAAGAGAAGCGAGGAAAAAAAAATTACTTAAAGACTGACAGGATGAAGGAAATAAAAATAAAAAGAAGAGAATGAAAGGGGAATCCTCCCTTCCTTTCCTGTGAGATGACCCAGTCTTGCTGGCATCAGAGGGTCAGCCATGTGCGCGTTGACCCCCACCGTCCCCATTCACTCACACAAACACTTCCATCATCCACTTGACAAAAACCCCAATTGTAATAAAAAGCTAAAACAAAAGAGGCCGTGTTGAATGAGAGAGAGGCAGATGCAGAAGTGCTGACAGGAAAGAAGCTGTGATTAGAAGTTATCACTTTTTAATTACTTCGACAGTGAGAACGACTTAAAGGGATGTGGCGAAGAAGAAAAAAAATCGCTGTCTTTTGTGTCCTTATAATGAGGCTAAGTCACAGGCTCTATTGTTCTTCGTTTGAATAAAGAAGACTGCTTAGAGCTTTCAGTGATACAAGATGCTTATAGATCACAACTGAAATGAATCAATCAAGTTCAGAAAGTTCCTCTGAAATCTACTTGATTCCTAAAAGATTTGAAAAAATCTACAGCAGTTAAAATGGAAGCCAAAATGGAAGTCAAATCGCTTATTAGTCACACTTGCTGCAGAGCTTTTGAGATGTAAATGTCAGACTAAAATATGCCAATAAATACTAACCAGTTGGCCGTGAAATTTTGTGCAAACACTCAGATTTCCTCTGAGGATTAATATGAACGTCTTCTGGTCATCCCTGATGCAACCGCTTTTGTCTTGAGTGAAATATCTTGGCGGCTGCAGCAACATTTGGCTTTAAAACGTTTCAGGCCCCCCAAAAAGATAAACGAGTGCTTTCTAGCAGCCATGTTACTCTTTTATTTAAAGAGCTAGGCGTGCAACTTAAATTAGCAAATCTGCTTTTCCTCTTGCTTTTCTATCTGAACATTGAAAAGATTATGTAGGTGCTCGTCTCTAGTAATTTTGACATTTTTGGCCGTTTTTCACTAAAGCTTTTCCTCAAGTAGCTGATTTGGTGTCGCCATTTCACAACTTCTGACCATAAACATGGATCTGCTTTATCTGAATAAAAAATTTATTGTTTTTCTAATTTTGAAAACTCCACATTTCACCCTAAAAATGATCACATATGGGATTCTGATGGTTACCACAGGCAAATGCAATCACTGTGCATAATGAGCTAACTCAGCTGTGACCAGTCAAGGATAGAAGTAGGAGCACAAACCTTTCCCTTAAACACAGTTCAGACGTGGTTTTCCTGAATTTATTCAAGTTTTTATCTGGTATTATTTGCTCTGGCTGCGTTAGAAAAAACATGATCCAACAGAAGAGAAAATTAGACCATGATTGATGCCATTAGCTCAGGCTGTACATTTATTATTTGTAGCAGCGTTAGCAAAGTTAGCCAAGTAAAACGAATCATTGTGAGAAAGCCATTAATCTTTACAGAGGCTTCATGTTAAACTACAGTAATGAGCTTATTTGCTTGATTTAGTTGAACAAATACAGACTGGGATATGGTCACATCGTGAGTGTTTTTACTCAATATTACAACTTCAAAACTACATTATTGGATGTCAAAAAATGTACCCCACTAATTAATTTGCAGACACTCCTGATAAGGAGAAAGAAGCCTTTAAAAGGGTGTGTTTTTTTTTCCCACTGAAAAATACAACCTTTTGGATATTAATATGTTTAAACAATTGGAAAAATAACATGCAAAGTGGTATTGGTTTATAATAGTTGGAACAATTATTTGCACTCAAGCATTTCATTTTACTGTTTTAATATCGTCCCAGAAACCTCACATTCATAATCCGGGACTTTGTTTCTCTGGGATGCAAAATGACGCAACACCAAAATAATTTCCATTTAGCTGCCGACCATTAGGTAGAATAAGAAGCCATTTTTATTTTGGAGCTAAATACTGAGCACAAGATAGGCAGAGGAGTAAAACTCTGGTTCCATAATTGGCAACACAAAGGAAGGTGGATATTTTCCAAGACTCCAGCTTCACAACTCTGAACATTTTATTAAAACTAATATTTTCCGTCTGTTCTGAAAATGATCTTTGTCCACCATGTCTGTGAGATTTATGAGGCTTAAAGTTTAATAAAAACTCAGCGAGGCACACCTTCAAAAAGAAGTAAATAAAATCTGCTGTGGTGGTTTCTTGCCCATGAAACCATCTACAAAGTGGGTCTCCATATCATCATTTTAAAAAAATCTTCATGTTGGAAAAAATCTCTTGATGTTCTACCATCATTTTTTGATCTCTAGGAATGTATGAGATGTATAATAGAAGCCAAAAAGAATGTTGTAAACTGAATCACAATAATAAAAAAGAAAATAGCACATGGTGTATTTTATGGGTTTGACAGAAACAACTATATTTCTTTTTTCAAGGTGTATATTTGCACCTTTGACTCGTGTCAGAATAAAAATGCTGGTTGGAATTCAAGCAGAGATTATATCCAAGCGAAAGATGCCACAATTGTATTGATTCAAATTTCAGAAATGAAAATATGTAGCATACATTTTAAATTTATCCACATGGTATGAGCTTGTTAGCTCTCCAAGACATTTTTCTCAACTTCCTTCTTCTCATTGGACAAATCTCCTTATAAATCTTTATTTTATGAACTTAAAGTCCTTATCTATCACCAGTTGTCTTGACTGGACATTTAGTTAGTTATTGATCTCCAAGTTCTGCTTCCTAGATGTACATTGGTAACGGATCTTGAAATGAATATTGATCAGATTTGAAAATGTTGTGCATGACATATTTTGTGGGCTAAAGCCCAACTGCCCTTCTTTTTCAGCTTTTTAAGTAGGACGTGTGTTTGCATGTGATTATGTTTCCCTGTAATGCTTCCCGCATCCTTTGCACTTTTCAACACAGTGATATTAAAAAAAGTGTTTCAGTGTGAGCTTGGGGGCCCATCCTAACATCTCTGAATATGAGGACTGTGCTGAAGATGAGGGGTAGATCTCACGGGGGCAAAAGCAGCTTCAGTTTCCTCTTATTCTCCTCATCTACCTCCCTCCACTCCTCTTTAAATCTCGCTCTCATATGCACAAATACCAGCAAGTGTTAGAATGAGGCTCTTCAAAGTGCACTTGTTATGCCAAGACTGCCGGGCCATTAATGAGGGCAAACTATTTTGGGAAGCAGTAACTTAGCTGTTTAAAAAGATGTGGTATTTTCATCTGTGCGTGCATGTGTGTCAGCGAGCAAAAGAGAGAGAGAGAGCACTTGTGTTCAAGTTTTTATCAAGGACTTGGAGATTGTGTGTCTGTGTAGGTGTGAATATGCATCAGTCACTACAAAGTCCCACTCAGAGAGCTTTGAAGTGTTCAGGATAACCACAGAGGACAGACGGGCAGGAGGAAGTGAAAACATCGTTTATAGTGAGCCAGACCGTTTCAAGGGGAGTGTGTATATATGTTTTAAAGTGTGTTTATTTATTAAATGTCGCCCTTCAACGCTGACCTTCCACACCCTCAGCGGGAACAGGTAAACTGTCAGCGAGCATGTCAAAAAGCGAGGACACGCTCCCCGCGTTTCCTCTGTGCGTGTGTGCCTTCCTTTGCCATCTCTGTGTCAACAAACCAGAGGGGGACAGGAAGGCCGGAGCGTGGCCCGGGTGGGTTTGAATGTGTCCGTGTGTGGTGCGAAAGGGCATGAAGAGGTTTTCTCCTTCGGGAGAAAGTAAGGGAAAAGGCACAATGTGAAGGAAATGCATGAAAAAATACAAACATTCACAGATGAAGATAAAGTAAAAGAAAAAAAATAAGAGAGAGAGTGGAAGGAAGCGTGAAGCACACCCAGGATGTGGAATGATCGGTAAACGCAGCAGTGTGAAGCTACAGCAGGACATGCAAGTTGTTTTCGCTCTCCATTACCAGCTCTCGGGGCAGGAAGACGTCCTCCTGCCTGGACACCAGTACAGACACCACCTCTCCCTGCTTGGTGCTGCGCAGCATGCCCACCAGTTCCTCCTGGGTACGGCCGGTCATATCCACTCCATTCACCTGTATGAGATCATTCAAGAGCAAATATTTACACTGATGGTAATTTTGTTCAATCATATAAGTTGTTTTGTAAGTAATCTCTTAAAAACTGAAAATGTAGTGGCCATGAAATTATTTTCTCTACTTTTGCTGTTCTCTCTAGATAAAACGGTTGATGCCCAATGCGCGCTTTACCTCCAGGATGCGGTCTCCAGGCTGCAGACGGCCATCTTTGATTGCTGCGCCTCGTTGCAGGATGTTCTTAACCAGAATTGGCCCCGGCCCATGGACTGAGGTGTCCCTGGTAACCACGGTGAAGCCCAGACCCTCAGTGCCTGGCGGGGAGCAAAACAACATCAGTGCAGGGTAATTTATGTCCCTAAAATAAGATGCTTCATTATGAATTTAAAGACTTAATTAAAATTTCCCTTTCTTCACTTTCATTTTCCCTTTTTCTCTGCTGAACACAGTCTTTGATTTTAGCATTGTCATCCACTTTAGCTATTTTTACGAGCTCGTTTCCCTAAGAGGTTTAGATGCCAGCCTGTGCCGACGGAGCCACTGGGAAAAGGGTTCTCCCCTAGCTGGATTAGACAGCCTCTGCCTTTAATTTCACGTGTGAGCAGGCCGATCGCTGGCTGATGAAGGGAGGAAAAGGGAGGAGATGGAAGAGAGGCGTGGAGAGGGACGGAAGACCCTTTTCTGACTTCCATCCTCTGGGATGTGATTTGGACAAAGATTTCAAGAGTTTATGTCGACTTGCTTGTGTGGTAGAGCCCACACACACACACACACACAACCATGAGCCTCCACCCTCTCGCTCCTTCACGGCCCCACAAGCCCCAAGCCATGAGTGAAATGTGCCACGCTCGGCGTCAGGTTGTGTGTGTGGGGGAAAGCAAAGCCGCCGTGGCATACTAAAGACGGTGAGCGATGCTATCTGCTCTCCAAGCTAAGCCTCTGCCTGCCCTACATTAGCGCACCTGAACCTCCCCGCCTGCCAATCACGGAGAGAAAGACGGCGTCGCCGAGGGAGAGGGTGTTAGAAACCAAATAATATCCCCTGCTCTGATCTTACGTCAGGTGAAAAGGGATAGAGGGAGACAAGGGAGAGGAAAAACAAATCAAACAAAGAACAGGTAAATGGAAAAAGGGGAAAGAAATGGGATGGAGTAAAAGAAGCTAACAATGAAACAGTAGTGAATAGAGCTTTCAGCTAAAGCCCAATTTCTTATATCCACTCATCTGATTTGCCCTGGATACCTGTGGTGAGAATGTATGTGTATATGTTCTTCGGTTATCTTTTCATTATTTTTACTTTTTAACAACACAAAACACTGGATGTTGTTAGAAAAATACTTTTTAAGAACGTCTTTGTTTGCCATCACCAGAACGGAGAATTAGAGCCACTGAAGTATGTTTCCTAGTCCAGAGTTTCTGCAAGTTTCACCAACTAACATTTAAGACTTTTAAGGCATTTTTAAGACTATAATGAGTGGAATTTGAGATCTGTACAAAATAACCAGCTAGCAAGTGTATATTAGCAGCTAGTTAGCTTTAGCCTCCGTCAATTCAAGTCATAGAAAACATTGAAAATGTCTGAGTGTGACTCAAACTGTTGCTTGACACTAAAGTCCTAATTAAATAGTGTTATCAAGACATAATTTGAGACTTGAGAATAACATTTTAAAGGCTAACTTACTCTTTAAAATGGATTTAAGACATTTTAAGGCCTTCATTTTTTTTTGATCCATGAATTTAAATCAGTTTGAACTAGTTGGGAGAAACTAAGCACACAGCCTGTTACCATTTTGCAACCATAAAATAAGTGAATTAAGTTCGAGAGCAGCTGTAATGTCAGAATAGCTGCCTCCTTTTAATTTGACTATTTTTATCACGGGTTTTATCTACTGGCTTGTTGTGGTCCTTAATCTCTAAGAACACCAGGACAGACTGTATCCTTAAATGCCTCAAACATACTGGTTCATTCAAATGGTTTTACAAATATTTTTCATTGGTAGGTTATTTACACAGAACCCAATGACTGAACACAAAATGTAGATTGGAGGTAGTATATCAAACTGATCTTCTTATATGAACACGCAAAGCATTTTCTTATAAACAAAATCAAGAAATTGAATGCTATAACATTTGTCTTTTTAATTAGACCGTTCTTCTGGAAAAGAGACGCTTTACATGTCTCTCAAAGGAAGATGATGCACATAGCTTTTTACCTCAATTTCATGTGTAAACAATAAGCAGCTTCTGTATTAAAAACGCATAATGCAAACATAGCAGTCTAAAAGTTTGGAAAAATGAGCACTTGCTACGACTGCAACCTCATTTTGGCAACTACATTGGTCTTAAGTCAGCACAAGTTTATCTTAGTCTTGACTGGACCAATTAAACTGGAGTCAGTTATCACTTTGAGCAGATTTTTATGAGATGTACCTTTCCTCAGGTCAATTTTTATCCTCTTGCCGCCCTTCTTGTTTGTGAGGGTAGAAAGCCCAGGTACAGCAGGACTCTTGTTGGCCAGTGGGCTCTGGCTCCGGGTCCTGGGTGGAGGGGAGGAGCTCGCTGTTTGAGCTGGAGCTGTGGGTGAAGCTCTCTCCAAAGACCCATATTGGGGGTGAAGCGGCGGTGTGTTTTGCGGAGCTGGCTCTGGAGTCTTGGGTCGTGGGTCTGGCTGCTTCAGCTCCACGTTTTGGATCAGTTTGGTTTCGGGTTGAGTCTCGGCCGGACGACGGAGTACTTTCGGACTCTTGACCTTTACAGGGGAATCTCTGCCGTCGCCAGTGAAAAGCTGGCCGATCAGGGTCTTCTCATAGCGAGGCTTGTTGCCTACAGGCACAACCTCCAGACGCACAGAAGGAGACGACATGGCTTGACGGAAAACCTCCTGAGACCTGTTGACAGAAAAAGTTTATTTATCTTTAGGTTTTTGTTATAGCTTATTATCTCGTTTGACACAATATGGCATCAAATAAACGACTCAAGATTTTTATTAAAGCCTTGTGGGGAAAAAATAAACAGATGAGAGACGTGACACGTCAGCGTACTTGTACACAGCGGGCTTTGGGCAGATGGCACAGCAGGGTTTATATAATTCATGTTTGCCTTCAAGTTCTTGTTTGCTTATTATATACAAGCTATGAAGTGAGCAACATACTGGAACTCACTATGGGTAATCTGGTCCCACCACATGCTATATATTTTTAATCCTCCCAACTTCCACATTTTCCTCCCAACATGTTTTCTGTTTTACAAATCTTTATTCTCTCCTCGCTCAGGAGTTTCATCCCATTTGGTGGATTTTATCTGTTTATTTCCACATAAATGAATCTCTTATTAAGGACAATACAATAAATGTTTCTTACAGTTAGATGTAGCGATAGATTTGCTTACTGTGCGAATGTTTTGTCCTGCAGCGGCGTGTCGTTGATTTGGACGATGCATTCATCCTCCTTGAAGAGATTGTCCCTCTTAGAGCGGCTGTTTTCCTCAATGCCTCTAATATGGAGGCCCAGAGGTCTGGCAATATGTATTCAGAGGCAAACACACAAGATAGAATGCTGATAAATATATTTTTTCTGCTTATTTATATGTAAACATTGCCATCTGGCTATCGCAATATGAGTCAGCCTCACCGTCCACTTAGGGAGGAGCAGTAGGGGACCACATGGATACCCAGGGGGGTCCGGTCACCTGGGAACTCAATCGTCCTTGTAAGAGTACTGCCAAGAAAAGAGAAAGAGGGAATAAATCACGACGCTCACAATATGGTGGAGACAAACCTAAATACACTCGGCTCTCTGCAAGCTCTTCAAAACTCATTTGCATTTTCCTCCAGGCTACAAAGATAGGGATACAAATTAGCTTACAGGTAGTCCTGCCAAACGTTATTGTGTGCGTGCGTCTGTTTGTGTGACTGGGACTCAGCTGGCTACTTCACCTCTTATCTGGCTGCTTCTCAACTACCCAATCTAGCTGCTGGACAAAAGAGAGGAGAGGGAGATAAAAAGGAGACGGACAGGGAAGCAGATCGAGATGAAACAGAATCTCGTCCTCTAATAATCTCCACTCAGTCCTGAACTGTTGCTTTTTAGAAGGAGATAAACAAGGACAATAGCAGGACAGATCAGCAGGAAGATGGTGGCTTGTGATATTGGGCGGGGAGGGATGGCAACATTTCTGTCTGATCTATGAAGAGACATCTATAGAGCCTTTCTGTCAACCAGAAAGCAATATTAGATTGGTATTTGCAGGCTGAAATTAAGCTCCATTTTAATACATTAAGATCAATATTTGCGGGGAGTTTTTATTGCATTTTATCCACTGCATATTGCCACCTTAAATATCAATAAAGTGCATAAAAAATGTTATTAAATCCGTTTTATTTTTCTCTCCAGAAGCTAATATAGAGACATGCAGTGAAGTATAGAAGAACCAAATAGCAAGATTTATTCAAAAAGATTATTAGGCATAAAGAAATACATTTGGTGTCATGGAGTGTCAGACACAGCAGTAACTTTAGTAAAGTGCTCTGTTTTTTTTCTTCTTTTTAATTAATGAAACTAGTGGAGAACAAAATGCTGCATTTTTAGGAAACTGGTGTGAATCTCTTTAAAATTCATTGTAATTAAGGCAGATCATTTAGTTAATGAGAGTAATTGATACTAGAATCACGTTAATAGACATTATCTTGATAGTTTTCCATTTCAAAGTCATTCATTTGCACATTTATTGTTGAATAAAACATGTCAGGAATGTACACTCTGCTAATTGTGCTACCGCACTGTTAATAAAGCTCAATCTGCAAAAACTGTTGATCTTTAGCAGCTTCACATTTTTAAGAGTAAGGCTTTTCAGATCATTCTTTTTACAGATCATCTGCATATGTTTTGGTGATGTGCGAAATATATCTGATAATAATTCAGATAATATATCTGAAATATATTATCGATATGCATTATCTGATATTTTAAATACAATACCCTAACCATTATTGTGAACAAGCATTCTGAGATTCCATATCGTGAATCTAGAACAACAAATTGCAAACTACAATATGTGCAGATTTTTTTTGTTGCATTTCATCCACTGCATATTGCCAGCTCACAAAAAAAAAGCAAAAATGTAGAAATAAATCTGAGCTGAAAATAGTGATGTTTTTATATAAAATGCAGTTGAACAAAGGAGCAAGTCAGTACAAGTTGTAAGCCTGCAGCAAATTATGGTCAGTGGGGGCAACTACTACTGCTTATAGTAGTGTAGAAACAAAGCTGAGGGAAAAATCTCCCACTAAGGTATCAACTGTATGCTGGAGAGAGGGATTGAGAGCTGTCCTGCAGAAGGCAAACATGTTTGATGAAGACAAGCATTTTCCTTCTCCTTAAACCTAAAGAGAGCTATAAAAATAGTTCAAAGGGAGCAGGTGGAGTTGGAGGAGTGCGTTTTCCCCATGGAGATTTCCCACCGACTTTTCTCAAAGCTGCAATGCAAACAAAAAGAAGCTGTCTGTTCGGGTTAAAAAAAACAACAGAGAAAAAAAAAACACTCAAGTTCAAGGTTTATGTGTTTCGTACACAGGCCCAAGGTCTAGCTGGGATCATTATAAGCTGCTCCTCTGTCACTGTCAACT